>CP106720.1:44804498-47204498 GCA_025503065.1 Gossypium bickii
GTAGAGACCAAAGGTCTTGAGCGACCGATCCGTGAACACAACTCAAAAGATAAAGAAGTATCGTTAATTTCTTCATGCTCGTTCCAAGCTCGAAGTACCATTTGTACAAATAAGAATCCCCTTCGTTACATGATTTCTTCTTCATATAGATAGATATAGGATCTAAGGGGCAATTACTTAGAAGTACATTTTGTACAACACCCTTCCTATCTCGATAGAAAAGGATCCCATGATCTGAACCGATCTTACACGGGATCGCAAATCCCAAGTTTGTCTATGAAGAGCGGATCTAATTGTATTAGTGTCTATAATTGATTTCTTACATGTAATACTAATCGATAGGGCCTCATTGGTAAGTGCTACAAGATCTCGTGCATTGGAACCCACGGTTATGGACCCGAATCCATTAGTATGGAACATTTTCTTTTCCAAGTGAAATCCCCTAGTATATGAAAGAGTGAAAAAGTGCTTTCGTTGTTGTGGAATAAGAAGCCTTCGTATCTTAATACATGTATTTAATTTATTCGGGGCTATTAGAGTGGGATCCACTTTTTGGGAATATGAGTCGAAGCAATAACAAGAATATTTCTAGTGGAACATCTTTCACAATCCTTGGAGAGATAGTTCACTAATAGACCGAGGGATAAGTAATTCGCCTCATTCACATCCAGATCATGAATGTTTGGAATCCATATTATGCAAGGAGACATTGCTTTTGCTAGTTCGAATTGAAGGGTGATATAAAATCGGTCTATTTCCGACATCATATCCATAGTTAACGCATTCATCATAGTTAGAAGCTCCAGCTCCGTATCAAGGTCATGATCAATAGCGTCACTATCATCAATAGCGTCACTAGCATCAATATCGTCACTAGCATCAATATCGTCACTATCATCAATATCGATATCATCAATAAGAAAACCTTTAAGCTTGTTATCCAGAACTTGTTCGAAAAATATCAGAATGAAAGGAACATAGGAGTTTGTCGCTAGGTATTTGAACAAATAGGATCGTCCCTGGTTCCTATAGAACCTATCACCAAAATACCCTCAGAGGGAGATAGGGCTAAGCGGAGCGCGAAAAGGGTTTTCCACGAGACGGAAATGAAAACTATTAGCCCCACACGAAGTTTGTGAATAAGTGATTGTCGATAATGAGCAAGGAATATCCGCTTTTCGCTAAACAGATGTATTGAACTCATAATTCATTAGATACTTTTTATGAATGTCAACTAAGTATCGTAAGTAAATTGGTCCCGGTTGTTCAATCATTTGATAACCAGAGTCATTCTTTGATAAATGATCACTATGAGTCGGACTCAATAGAATTTGATCAATCCTTTTTCATCGTTAAGGTGGAGAATCAAAACCAAGAATTCTCTTTCTTTATCATCAATCGAATCACCGTTCGCGACCCGAGATTCTATTTTCTCATTAATCCAATCACCGCTCACGTTTTTCTTTTTCTTATCAATGAATAGATCTCTTTACTTGTATGACTTAGATGTCTCGTATTTCTCGAAAAATGATTCGATTGATGGGATTTGGTATGATACTTATGAGATCGATGATATCGATGAGATTGATATTCAAATATTTCTTCTTAGAACGTATTGATTTGACCCCATAAGCGGGACCACCACCCCATTGCATGTTGCCGCCAAAAGCGAACCCCGTATTTCTTCTAGAGAATCCCTAATTGTTCCAGAGGAACTAGAAAGAGATTCTTTAACCGAGAAAGAATTCGATTCGGATGTAGGATACCTATCCGTAAGTTTTCGCAACTCAATCATGTATGATGGAATCATCAAAGATTTGACCTTTTCGAACTCATGCAGAACTCACTATAGGCTCGGGAAACAAAGAGAAGATGTGTGCGAACGAGATATCCAAAGAACAAGAAGGAAAAAAGGATTGAATAGAGGAACTCCACGAACATTTGGCGATCTCGGATGTGTCGATATCAATGGTGACTCATTATTTCGATGAATCATTTCTTCTGACAGAAGAAAATTATGTAAACACTTACTCGAAATCTCACTTATCGATTCCATTGTGGAAGACACAATTTTTTCTCAAGAATTAGCCATGATATATCCGATCCATGCATAATATCATGAAAAATGGATACAAATTTTTGATCGCTACTTAGTATCGGCAATAGGTCTGAAAAAGTATCTAAAAATATCAAATTTAGATATTTGTACCACAATCAAGTAAGGAAACCATGGCATATATGTTTGGAATAGATTCCGTTTTGAGAGAGTTGAAAAAGCACTATCTCGTTGAAAGGTTCTATACATCCACCCTTTCTCAACGCATTTCTTTAGACAAAGACTCCGCTTTTTCCGCTTTTCGGATGGTAAATATTTCTCGAGAACATGGAGTGTGAATCAAACCCATGTTTGAATTGAAATTGAGATACTTGATGCAAGTTCTTCTCTTCAAATCGGATGGATTCATATCTCGAAAGAGGTTGACAATAAGTTCTTTCAAAATTGACTATTTGTCCCTCTGTTAGAGGTGTTCGAGAAATGTCTCAATCGATCGAGTAAATAGCTCTACGAACTAATGGATCGGATCGAATTGCAAAGCTGGAAAGATTTGTACAAGTTATACCTTTCGTCACCACTTTGTGGAAAATCATTAGATATGAATATGTTAGATACTGCGACTCAATTGGTGAAGGTGAAATAGTATCTCTCCCCAAAAAATGTGTTTTTTTACCACCGCACAAAGAAAATATTTTGTTGCGAATGAACAAGATATTGAGGAATTGTCCATACGTAAAATCATAATTATTGATACGGGCCTTTTCCACATAAAAGGGAATCTTTTGTTACAATAGAAGCGTAGTGATGTGGATTATTCAAGAATCAAGTCGATTTGCTTTATAAAAAGAAGATATCAATGAACTTCTATGAAATGGTTTCACGATTCACCAATTGTCTTGATCGTGGGATATCATTGAGAAATAGGAATCCATGTTATCAAAAGATTTCTGCGATTATTTCTAGTATGGAATGAGTCAATCATCCACTTTGGTATCTTATTGACCAAAAATGGTGATATTGTTCCTCCATTGATCAATAATTTCGGTTTTGAGAAGTATTATGATCATCCAATAAGAAAGGTTTCAATTTTTTCAAATGAACGATTTGAAGACCTATTGATTCTAACAACCCGATTGCAAAGTTGATCATTCGGACCTTTCAATTCATAGATGTGGATCTCGGACCTATGAATGGGGATATTCCCGAAACTCACAAAGAAAAAGGAAGTGAGTTAGACAAAAGAGAAGCAACTTGGACAAAAGAAAGTAACTTGGACAAAAAGAAACGAAGTGACTTAGACAAATCTTTTTGTCGATAACCTCGAACCAATCAATCGAATATTGATTAATACGTAATCGATCGAACACTACTTGAAAACGGCTCTTACGCTCGAAAGCGAAATGTTCCAAATGCTCCTCGAAATTCTTGCTCCCATTGGACCATTTGTATCTATATGCATTAGGATCCCGATTCATGGATCTCTCGGTCCGAGAAATAAAAATAAGAGGATCGAACCATTTCTTCCGACTCTTTTTCAAATTTGATAAATGTTGGTTGATCGTATATTTCATTATAGTTCTATGATTCAGAGTATCATTTCCTATTTGATCCCTTTGAATTCCATATTCGAAGTTGCGATCGGATCGATTTTTTTAATGAATCGATTCAATACATTTCTTATGTACCCATAGGTGCTATATTGGATTTGAATCGATTTGGATCAATCTATCTTGATTGATCGCCTCCATTATGTTGTTGCTAGCAAATACCACTATTTTTGGTTTTGGATCTTCCAAATCATTCCATGAGAGATCCGGACCCATTTTTTTCTCGATCCTTCGATAAAAAGATTCATTTTCTTCATAAAAATAGGAGGTAGAGCCGATAAAGATTTCTTTTTCGATTCATCCTGGAGTTGAATACCTCATTCAAGAATTGTTTTTGATCCAATCAGTAGGAATCAATAGAAAAGGCAAATCCCTTATAATACACCGATCCGGCTCGGTTATTGATAGAGTGAATAGATCGCCATTTCTTGAAATCTCTCTTACGATTCAAAATCGTGGTGTAACGTGTATCCCCTCCTGCTTACGGTCATGGAATAGATGAAATAAATCAAAAAATGGATTTTTGTTCAAGAATGAAATCTTATTGGAACCGCCTGATTTCATCCTTTGGAACCATATCACATCCGGATCGATGAAATAGGATGAATTGAGACGGTATTTTGTAAATACGTAATTATCTTGAATATATTAACTATTTCTTTATTTTCCGATCGCTGGAAGGGACAAAAGAAACATCTTGTTCTTTCTTCAACAATTTCTCGATCTCTAGTGGACCTCTCGGTAGGGTTCGAACCCGGATGAAGTTCGACCATCTATCGAGAGAAAAAGAACGAATGGATCTTGTAGGATTCCCAAGAAATTCTTCTTCGATTTCTTCCGGAAGCGATGATTATTCATCCGCTTCTCACGTTAAAGTGAATAGCCGGGACATTGAGGAATATCCGAGAAGGCACTTAGGGAATCGGTCTGATTCTATCTCCGTTCGTTCCGTTTGAAGAAAGGAAGGATCCCAAAGAATCGATCTTTCTTTTAGTTGTTGAATCTCTCTTTGATTGATCAATGTGTGATATTCCGAATCCTCATTACTAATGGAATCGAAACGATCTCTCGGATTGATCGGAAGATCCTTTCAATTGGCGAGAATCCGTTACTTGAACGAAACTAGATCTTGTGGAATCATATTGAATATTTGACGATACATTCCGTACCTTGCTAAAAAAATCGATCCTGCTTGCCAACCATACATTGTCTAACCAAATCCAATTCTCTCTCGATATGTTCCTCAAAAAATCCGATTCGTGTGGATTCTTCCCCCAACTAACGAAGAGATCTTGGCGGAATTGCCACATATGAAATTGAGCACAATTTTGCAAAGAAATAGCCCACTTGCCTCTCGAGAAGAGATGGGAAACATGCTCAATATCATTTGATTGAATAGTTGACCCAGCTCCTTGTTGTTTGAAGAAACCCTCCACTTCAATTGGTATTTTTTCACGAAAAGCAAACATGAGATAACAAATCCAGTCTTTCACTAAGATTTCGAATAGCTGTCCCGAGTTCAAGTTGATTATGTTTCGCCTCTTACTCGGAGAAAGACGATCAAACAATTCCCAATCATGGTCCTTGCGGATCGAATCATCCATATAATATACAAAAAGAAACTCCGATATTTGATATCTTTCTCTTTGAATGAGATCTCAATTCCAATGACAGTTTCATTAGATATCTTACAACTAGAATCCCTCTTTTTCCGATCCAGTTCCTCCACCACCGCGAACCCCAAGCTAGATTCGGGCATGATACACTTTTTAGTTATTGGGAGAACCCAAGTACTCTCTTTTCGGATCCAGAAACAGCTCTCGAGAGATCTTTTTCCTTTTGGAAGATACAGAGCGAAACAATCAACCTATTGATATTGGAAGACCCAAAAGATTCTTCCAATGTATCATTTCTGGTCCAATGGAATTCATAGGTATAGGAAGAAGCCTGTCAAATAGAGATTTTTCTTTCGACCATATTTCGATTGTTAATACGATATATAAGGACCGCTACTACAAATAGTACTACACCCTTGATCGTGAAATATCGATTGCTTGTTGAACCACAGTGAATTGCGTGAAAGTAGGATACTCCAAATTCGGGGTCCAAGAGTTTTATAAAACGTTCTTGGTGGAAAAAATGTGAATGAAAGATCCCACTTGAATTGAATTGGGTCCATGAATCTAAGAAATAGTGAGAATTCTTGATCTCTCTCAATATCTCTCTCAATTCGAAAATCCGAGATTTGAATTGATGTCCTTTCATTGATTCCTCCTAAATTGCATTGATTTATCCTAAAGATTTCATTTCAATTGGAATTTGGTTATTCACCATGTCACGAGGATCCCCGCTAAGCATCCATGGTGAATGGTTAAAGCGCCTAACTCATAATTGGCGAATTCGTAGGTTCAATTCCTACCGGATGCACGCCAATGGGACCCTCCAATAAGTCTATTGGAATTGGCTCTGTATCAATGGAATCTCATCATCTATACATAATGAATTGGTGTGGTATATTCATATCATAACATATGAACAGTAAGAACTAGCATTCTTATTGAGACTCGAACTCATAGGGAAGAAAATAGATTTATGGATGGAATCAAATATGTAGTAGTTACGGACAAAAGTATTCGGTTATTGGTGAAAAATCAATATACTTCTAATGTCGAATCGGGATCAACTAGGGCGAGAAAAATAAAGCATTGGGTCGAACTCTTCTTTGGTGTCAAGGTAATAGCTATGAATAGTCATCGACTCCCGGAAAGGGTAGAAGAATGGGACCTATTATGGGACATACAATGCATTACAAAGCGTATGATCATTACGCTTCAACCGGGTTATTCTATTCCACCTCTTAGAACGAAAAGAACTTAAATCAAAATACTTAATAGCATGGCGATACATTTATACAAAACTTCTACCCCGGGCACACGCAATGGAGCCGTGAGATAGTCAAGTGAAATCCAATCCACGAAATAATTTGATCTATGGACAAACATCGTTGTGGTAAAGGTCGTAATGCCGAGGAATCATTACCGCAAGGCATAGAGGGGAGTCATAAGCGTCTATACTGTAGTAAAATTGATTTTCAAATGAAATGAAAAAGACATATATGGTAGAATCGTAACCATAGAATACGACCCTAATCGAAATGCATACATTTGTCTCGGACACTATAGGGATGGTGAGAAGAGATATATTTTACATCCCGGAGGGGCTATAATTGGAGATACCATTGTTTCTCGTACAGTTCCTATAAAAATGGGAAATGCCCTACCTTTGAGTGCGGTTTGAACTATTGATTTACGTAATTGGAAGGAACCAATTAGGTTTACGACGAAAACCTAAAAATCGATCATCATCCAATTTGAGTACCTCTACAGGATAGACCTCAACGAAAAAACCAAGAGTAACTGGCAGCAAGTGATTGAGTTCAATGAGTTCATCATATAAAATTATTGACTCTAGAGATATAGTAATATGGAGAAGACAAAATTGTTTCAAGCACCGATGCCAGAACCAAAAGCGCCCCTTGTTTCAAAGAGAGGAGGACGGGTTATTCACATTTCATTTGATGGTCGAGGTGAATTGAAAGCTAAGCGATGGTAATTCTAAAGATTCCCTGGGGAAAAATAGAGATGTCTCCTCGTTTACCCATAATATGTGGAAGTATCGACGTAATTTCATAGAGTCATTCGATGCTGAATGCTACATGAAGAACATAAGCCGGATGATGAACAGGAAGACCTAGGATGTAGAAGATCATAACATGAGTGGTTCGACATATTTTGATTCCTATATATCCACTCATGTGGTACTTCATTGTACAATATATATAAGAATTATACGATAAGAATTATACGAATCCATCTGTATAGATATCATCATCTACATCCGTAAAGCCGTATGCTTTGGAAGAAGCTTGTACAGTTTGGGAAGGGGCTTTGATTGATCGATCAAAAAGAAGAATCTACTTCAACCGATATGCCCTTAGGCACGGCCATACATAACATAGAAATCACACTTGGAAGGGGTGGACAATTAGCTAGAGCAATGGTCTTTATTCTGGCCCGATTGCAAAGGAGGGGAATCGGCGCATTAAAATTACCTTCGGGGAGGTCCGTTTGATATCCAAAAACGCGCCAACAACAATCGGACGGTGGGGAATGTTGGGGTGAACCGAAAAAGTTTGGGTAGAGCCGGATCTAAATGTTGGCTAGGTAAGCGTCCTGTAGTAAGAGGAGTAGTTATGAACCCTGTAGACCATCCCCATGGGGGTGGTGAAGGGAGGGCTCCAATTGGTAGAAAAAAACCCGCAACCCCTTGGGGTTATCCTGCACTTGGAAGAAGAAGTAGAAAAAGGAATAAATATAGTGATAATTTGATTCTTCGTCGACGGAGTAAATAGGAGAGATTATTTCTTTCTTCGTCTTTACAAAAACAAAAAAAATATATTTTTAAAGTAAAAAAAATGGCGCGTTCACTAAAAAAAAATCCTTTTGTAGCAAATCATTTATTAAAAAAAATCGAAAGGCTTAATACAAAAGCGGAAAAAGAAATAATAATAACTTGGTCCAGAGCATTTACCATTATACCCACAATGATCGGCCATACAATCGCTATCCATAATGGAAAAGAACATTTGCCCATTTATATAACGGATCGTATGGTAGGACATAAATTGGGAGAATTTGCACCTACTATAAATTTTCATGGACACGCAAAAAATGATAATAAATCTAGTCGTTAATATTATTATAATTTATTATAATAAAAAAAATAGAGATTAATTAATGAATTCATTAGTGAGAGGTAAACTTTATGATAAAGATAAAGAAACACAGGAGGAACCCATATACAACTTCAGACGAAGTATACGCTTTAGGTCAACATATATGTATGTCTGCTCACAAAGCACGAAGAATAATTGATCGATTCGTGGGCGTTCCTACGAAGAAACACTTATGATACTAGAACTCATGCCTTATCGAGCATGTTATCCCATTTTAAAATTGGTTTATTCTGCGCAGCAAAATGCTCGTCACAATAGGGGTTTCAATGAAGCGAGTTTAATCATTAGTCAAGTCGCAGTAAATGAGGAACTACTCGAAAAGACTAAAACCTCGAGCTCGAGGACGGAGTTATCGATAAAAAGACCCACTTGTCATATAACTATTGCATTAAAAGATCTTGAATTTGAACCACTTGATGGATATATATGCATGCGCCAAAACCAAAAAACACCGGATGGCTAGGATGGCTAAAAAAGGGATAAATAAGAACACAAATATGACATATCCTAATATATAGTAGTGGAGGATTATGGGACAAAAAATAAATCCACTTGGTTTCAGACTTGGTACAACCCAAAGTCATCATTCTCTTTGGTTTGCACTGTAGAAAAAGTATTTCCGAGGGTTTACAAGAAGATAAAAAAATAAGAGACTCATATCAAGAATTATGTACAAAAAAATATGAGACTATCTTCTGGTGTCGAGGGAATTGCACGTATAGAGATTCAAAAAAGACTGGATCTAATTCAGGTGATAATCTATATGGGATTTCCTAAATTATTAATTGAAGATAAGCCACGAAAACTCGAAGAACTACAGATGAATGTGCAAAAAGAACTTAATTGTATGAACCGAAAACTCAACATTGCTATTACAAGAATTGGAAATCCTTATGGGCACCCTAATATTCTTGCCGAATTTATAGCCGGACAATTAAAGAATCGAGTTTCATTTCGAAAGGCAATGAAAAAGGCTATTGAATTAATCGAGCAAGCGGATACAAAAGGAATTCAAATACAAATTGCGTATGTATCGACGGAAAAGAAATCGCACGTGTCGAATGGATCCGAGAAGGTAGGGTTCCTCTACAAACCATTGGAGCGAAAATTGAGTATTGCTCTTATAGAGTTCGAACTATCTATGGGGTATTAGGAATCAAAATTTGGATATTTATAGACGAAGAATAATAAGAATAAGACTCTACTTGTCTTTACGTTCTATTCTGCGATAGAACAAAAAATGACAAATTCTTTTATTTTTTGATTGAACATAAAAATAAAAAAATGAGCAGTTATAAATTCTCTAAGGAAATTCTATAAGGTTAAATAAAAATTTGATTGATCATTTGATATAATTGCTATGCTTAGTGTGCGACTCGTTGGGTTTTTTAGGCTTAGGATTCAAAAAAAAATGGGCGGACCACAGTATAAGCTAATAACTATAGCACTAAGAACCAACTCATCGCTTCGGATTATCTGGATCCAAAGAATCAGTCAAGATATGATATATTGGTCATATCATTATAGCAACTGAATTTTTTTGCATTAAGTAAAAGACAAAACCAATCTGATTATGAATAGATCGAAATTGTGAAGCAAAATAAAAAGTATGTGGATAAATAGAAGGATGAGAGAAAGAGAGAAACAGAAATAGCAATGAAATGATATAGGATTCAATATGTAAGGTCTATGAAGCATCTCATAAAGAGCAATGTAATAGAGCATCAATAGAGATTCATCAATAATTAGATGAATATCTGTTCATTGAAGAAAAAATCAAGAGCCTTAACTTAAGTCAATAAAGACTGAGAAGGTTGACTCAAGAACAAATTTTATTTTTATTTTATTAAATAAATAGAAATAAAAAATTTAAATTAAGGCTCCATTGGAGAATTCAGACCTAAGCATTAATCGAGAGCGATGGGGACGACGGAACCCGTGAATGCGGAGGATTCTATTGAAAACGAATCCTAATGATTTATCGGGGAGGATGGCGGAACAAACCAGAGACCACTGCATTTCTTTTTATTCTGATTCTGAGAGGTTATGGGTTAACCCGACAACTGAACTAGAAAAAGAGTAAATATTCGCCCGCGAAAATTTGAGTTTAATTTTATTTGATTGTTCAATTTTTGTCGATCTGAATCTGATATGAATATGATAAAAAACAAAATAAAGATTCGTTATAACATTATAACAAAACCAAGATAAGACATTATCTAGAAATAGAATCCGTGTTTAATTCCTTATACTTATATATCCAATAGATCCAAACAAGATATACAAATTTATAATAGATCAGATAAAATCGCAAAGCAAAGAATCCCAAGATTCAATTATTCATTAACTACCTGTATATCTTAAGATTAAGAATTAAATATTTTTTTAGTCATTTTTTTTCGCGAGGAGCTGGATGAGAAGAAACTCTCATGTCCAGTTCTGTAGTAGAGATGGAATTCATAAACAACAACCATCAACTATAACCCCAAAAGAACCCGATTTCGTAAACAACATAGAGGAAGAATGAAGGGGATATCTTATCGAGGTAATCGGTTTGTTTTGGTAGATATGCTCTTCAAGCACTTGAACCCGCTTGGATTACATCTAGACAAATAGAAGCGGGCGCGCGCAAATGAATGACACGATATATACGCCGTGGTGGAAAAATATGGGTACGTATATTTCCAGACAAACCCGTTACTGGTAAGACCTACAGAAACACGTATGGGTTCGGGGAAAGGATCTCCCAGTATTGGGTAGTAATCGTTAAACCGGGCAGAATCCTTTATGAAATGAGCGGAGTAGCCGAAAATATAGCCAGAAAGGCTATTTCAATAGCGGCGTCAAAAATGCCTATAAAAACTCAATTCATTATTTCAGGATAGGAATATAGAACCAAAGGAAAGAAGTCTTTTCTTGGGAATAAAAAAAACAATTGCGAGTTTCCTTTTTTTTTTTGACAAACAATATTTCTTTTTTTCTTCGTCCTTTGTTACATTGAAAAAAGAGATTTAAAAAATGATTCAACCTCAGACCCATTTGAATGTAGCAGATAACAGCGGGGCCCGAGAATTGATGTGTATTCGAGTCATAGGAGCTAGTAATCGCCGATATGCTCATATTGGTGACGTTATTGTTCTTTGTGATCAAGGAAGCGATACCAAATGCACCTCTAGAAAGATCGAAGTCATCGAAGTCAGAATTGCGTGCACTCGTAAAGAACTCAAACGCGACAACGGGATGATAATACGATATGATGACAATGCTGGCGTTGTCATTGATCAAGAAGGAAATCCAAAAGGAACTAGAATTTTTGGTGCGATCGCCCGGGAATTGAGACAGTTAAATTTCACTAAAATAGTTTCATTAGCTCCCGAGGTATTATAAGACGAGACCCAAGTATAGTTAGAGTATTTAGAGTATTTTAATGGCATAGATTAATTAGTAGATTGTGTCTCACGTATATACCTTTACTAAGTAAAAAAAAAGACCACGTTGGTTATATCAAAATTCGGGAGCAACAAAAATTTTAGTTTACCATGGGTAAGGACACTATTGCTGACATAATAACCTCTATACGAAATCTCGATATGAATAGAAAAGGAACGATTCAAATAGGATCTACTAACATCACTTTGAAAACATTGTTAAAATACTTTTACGAGAAGGTTTTATCGATAACGTAAGGAAACATCGGGACGCAAACAAATATTTTTTGGTTTTAACCTACGACATAGAAGGAATAGAAAAGGACCACATAGAACTATTTTAAATTTCTGACGGATCGATCGACCAGTCTCTGAATCTATTCTAACTATCAACAAATTCCTAGGATTTTAGGCGGGATGGGGATTGTAATTCTTTCTACTTCTCGGGGTATAATGACAGGCCAGGGAGGCTCGACTAGAGAGAATCGGTGGAGAAATTTTGTGTTATATATGGTAATCCGTCCAGATACTGAATTGTATCCAAACTCTCCATTTGTGCAAAAAAAAAAAAAAAAAAAAGCATGGGTTGTCTAATAGAACTCCTCCGCCCTCTACGGTGAGTTGATACGTCAAGGAAGTTTTACCTGGAATAAAAGAACAACAAAATGGATTCATGAAGGTTTAATTAGTAAATCACTCCCACTCCTGATTCCTTTAGATAATGAAGATCCGATTTTAGATTATGTTTCGGAGAGTTTTACCAACGTGGGATAGAGTCAACAAAAGTGAAGTAAGTGCTTATGATTCAACTAGGGGCGTATAATTTATAGACTTATAACAAGGATTCGAACGATTAGGTAGTTTTTTAAACTTCAAGATTCCTTTCAGGGGGATCCAATTCAAATTTCAAGAAACTTATTTTCTTCCAATAAGCGAATTCGGAAAAATTTTAGGAATAACAACTATGAAAATAAGGGCTTCCGTTCGTAAAATTTGTGAAAAATGTCGCCTAATCCGTAGGAGGGGACGAATTATCGTAATTTGTTTTAACCCGAGACATAAACAAAGACAAGGATAATCTTTCTATTCTAAAAAGAACTCCTGAAAGAAAAGAAACTAATCTTAAAGAAAGCGATAAAGAAATAAAAATAGAAGATCTGTTTTGACATGAAATGGATATATCCATATATCTCTGACTTATCTTTATGAAATGATAAAATATGGCAAAACCTATACCAAAAGTTGGTTCACGTAGGAATGGGCGCAGTAGTGCACGGAAAAGTGCACGTAGAATACCAAAAGGAGTTATTCATGTTCAAGCAAGTTTCAACAATACCATTGTTACTGTTACAGATGTACGGGGTCGGGTAATCTCTTGGTCCTCCGCCGGCACTTGTGGATTCAAGGGTACAAGAAGGGGGACCCCTTTTGCTGCTCAAACCGCAGCAGGAAATGCTATTCGAGCAGTAGTAGACCAAGGTATGCAACGAGCGAAGTTATGATAAAGGGTCCCGGTCTCGGAAGAGATGCATCATTACGAGCTATTCGTAGAAGTGGTATACTATTAAGTTTAAATGCGAGATGTAACCCCTATGCCACATAATGGATGTAGACCCCCTAAAAAAAGACGTGTGTAGAAATAAACACTAAAGAGATTTCAAGAGAAATAAATGATTCAATGATCTGATCAAATAAAATAATATTACTATGGTTCGAGAGAAAGTAAAAGTCTCTACTTCGACTCGGACACGACAGTGGAAGTGTGTTGAATCAAGAATGATAGTAAGCGCCTTTATTATGGACGCTTTATTCTGTCTCCACTTATGAAAGGCCAAGCCGACACAATAGGCATTGCGATGCGAAGAGCTTTGCTTGGAGAACTAGAAGGAACATGCATTACACGTGCAAAATCGAGAAAATACCGCACGAATATTCTACCATAGTAGGTATTCAAGAATCATCCATGAAATTTTAATGAATTTGAAAGAAATTGTATTGAGAGGAATTTGTATGGAACTCATAACGCCTTTATTTGTGCCAAGGGTCCGGATATGTAATCGCTCAAGACATCATCTTACCACCTTCTGTGGAAATCGTTGATAATACACGACATGTAGCACACTTAATCGAACCAATTGATTTGTGTATTGGATTACAAATCGAGAGAAATAGAGGATACGGTATAAAAACGCCAAAGAACTTTCACGACGGAAGTTATCCTATAGATGTTTGTATTCATGCCTGCTCAAATGCGAATCATAGTATTCATTGTTATGGGAATGATAATGAAAAACAGGAGATACTTTTTCTAGAAATATGGACAAATGGAAGTTTAACTCCGAAAGAAGCACTTCATGAAGCCTCTCGCAATTTGATTGATTTATTTATTCCTTTTCTACATTCGGAAGAAGAAAACTTACATTTAGAAAACAATCAACACGATGTTACTTTACCTTTTTTTCCGTTTCATGATAGATTAGTTAAACTAACAAAAAGGAAAAAAGAAATAGCATTGAAATATATTTTTATTGACCAATCAGAATTGCCTCCCAGGATCTATAATTGTCTCAAAAAGTCCAATATACATACATTATTGGACCTTTTGAATAACAGTCGAGAAGACCTTATGAAAATTGAACACTTTCGCATAGAAGATGTAAAACAAATATTGGGCATTCTAGAAAAGAAGTAGAAAAAGCATTTCAAAATTGATTTATCAAATTTTTAATCCAATGGATTTTGAACCTTCAAAGACAATCCATAGATTCGGACGTAATTGAATAAATGTATCTAGGAGAATTCACTTTGCCTTTGAAGTGGCTACTCCTAGATACGCACATCATGATATTTTTTTTTTTAATTGATTCAATTTAAAAAAGACCTAAAGTTAGGGATTTATCAATCGGTAATGTTGCTCCAATACCCAACCAAAGGGCTACTGCAGTACCAATCAAAAAAACGGTTGTCGCCATCGGGCGATTTAAATGGATTTTGGAATTTATTAACATTTTCCAAAAACGGTGATCATTAATAATCCCGCCGTAATGCAAAACCATTAAAAGAACACCCAATAACTTGTTAGGTATCATGACGAAGTATTTGAAATACAGAAAGAAATACCATTCGTAATATTTCCAAAGGAGTTGCAAAATGGATCCGCGGGTTCACCAATCATTGAAGGTTCTAGAACCGCTAAGCCCACGTTACAAGCAATAGTACCGAGAATTACTACTGGAAAAATATATAAAAGATCATTGGGCCATGCGGGTTCCCCATAATAATTATGACCCATACCTTTAGCTAATTTAGCTCTTAATACAGGATCGTTCAAGTCAGGTTTTTTTGTTATTAGGATAGGTGAATTTTTCTAGATCCATCCCCCAAAGGAACCTGACATGATAATTTTTCATCATCCGGCTCAAGCAAAAGTCAATCGAATCAAATGGATACAAACGGATACCTATAAAATAAATCTATATTCTATATGTTTAAAATAAATCTATATGTTATCCCCACATATATGAATGGTTCCATATGTAAGAAAAAGTTACCCGATTCCATTTTACTGAGTTGCAATTATACATTCCAAGGAATTTAATTTTTACAGTAAATGCTCAATACCCAAGTAGGCGTACAAAGTTGATCGTGATCAAGTGCTTTATGGGTCGCCTTAGGCCTTGCGATTCACCTTTATCCCAAAAATATATCGAGATTTTTACATACAAAGGATTTACTTGTTACTAATATAGTCTAGCCTTTGCTCTTCTTTAGATCCCTTGTTTCACTCCGATAGTATAATTAAATCGGTTCGATCACGAAAGAAATGAATGCATTTTCATACTATTAAGATAAGAAAGTAAAAAAAAATAAAATCTAATTTGGATTATGCCAAATCACTTATTCTCTTGGATCTTACTTGAGTCCTATTTATACACAACATCGTCAGTCCGATCATAGAAAAGATTCTCTTCAAGCGAACCACCTATCCTTTGTATGGGGCTTACACGGTGGTTGAAACAAAGACACATTTGGTTGTGAATTCCAATGTAGCGAGATAAAGGCATATTTCTGCACGGCCCAATCAATAGTTCAAGTCACACACTCCTATAATCCATTTTCTCTTGGGAATTCCTTCAACTATTCATGTCATATCAAATAAATAATAGAATATTGTTGTAGTTGAAAGGAAATATCCAAATACATGTCTTATTTTTTTCAATAATCCATATTTGTAGCAATGAAATACTATTGTTCCTCCCCAAGTAATAAGATAAATTATTGGTTACAATATAGCTATGGTCTATATTCTCTATAAAGGACCGTAAAATGCCTTGCTTACGTATCATTAGGAAATGCATTAACATAAATACAAAGATGATAAGAAGGGTAATACAAAAGTGTGTAAACTATAAAAGCGGGTCAAAGTGGATTGTCCCACACTAGCACTTCCACGTAATAACTCTACCAAAGGCGATCCTATTACTGAATAGCTTAGGAACGCTGTTACGATTTTGATTGCCCAATAACCAATTTGGTCCCGAGGTAAGGAATAACTCATTTACGCCAAAAGATGCGGTCAACACACCTGAACCACGCCAGTAACCCAAGTTAATTCGCGAGGTTTTTAAAACCACCATGAGATAGACACGAAATACGTGCGGGATCATCATTAAGACCATCATACTTGCCAACCATCGATGAACTGATCGGATTAACCAACCAAAGTTAGCTTCAATCATTATGTATTGAAATGAAGCAAAAGCCTCAAGAATGATTGGACGATAGTAAAAGTCATAGCAAATCTCAGTAGCTACTTGTACCAAAAAACAAGTAAGCGTAATTCCTCTGCAGACAATAAAATATGTTAACATGAGGAGGAACATATTTACTAGTTATATCATCTGCAATCGCTTTGAATTTGAGGCGCTCTTGAACCAATCATAGACTTTATTGAGATAGGTAAACCAAGAGGACCCCCCAGAAACCGTATATGAGAATTTCATCTCGCATGCACTCAAACAAAAACACCCAAGTAATAGCTGAAACGGATATGGAATAGAAAGTTTGAAACTTCTTAATCTTTTCATTCAATTTTATCTCAAGACAAAAAGGAGTGAAAATCAAAAGCTCTTTTTGTAGTTGTAATTATAATGCCAAAAAATCAAGTCGTATGATGATCGTCTTTATGTTGATCGTTACAGGCCTCTTGAATCTTCTATTTACCTACTTATTTCTTTTTCTTTGCTTTGATTTGTTCTTTGTATGAAATGTGGCTTTATTCTTGTTTTCTTTCTTTTTGATAGGAATTCTCTTGTTAAGACCCTATGAATCAATTGAAACTTCAGATTCATACCAGAACCGCGATGATTCAATAAAACCTTCAAACTAAGTCCAAAGATTCTTTGAGTAAGAACCATTGGATCATCACTTATTCAATCAATAGAATAGATATATAAAAAAAAAAAAATACAAAGAAAAGAAAGGTTTGTCCTTTGATCAAAATAAGCATAAACTAAATGAGAGTTTGAAAGAATCAAAAATCTTTCGATTTATAAATAATATAACTCTTTCTTTGAATTTTTTTGAGTCCGCCATGAGGTTTGAATATTAAGTATGAATCATAGTTCAAATACTTTGTGATCCATTTCATATATTCCGTGCTCGGATACTAGAATGACTATCCGATGGGATAAAACTATCTCGATCAAGATGACACCCATTTTCTGTACTATCAATAGGATCAATTATAACAAGTCACACACTCATATTCCGGAAATACAGAAACAAATTAATTTCGCGGTCGAACTACCGAAATAGAATGGGGCTAAAAAAATCCGAGAACTAAAAGTTTCACTTTTTGTATTGAAAAGCGAGGCTTCGTGATTCTTGTGAATCTAATTCATTGAAATTCCATCCAGTAAAACGGAAGAATTATAAATCTCCAAAATAATAGATAAGAATATCGCAAATAAAGCCATTGCGACACCCATCAAAGGAGTCGTTCCCCATTCAAACTATATTTAGACAGATTTGTTGTTGTATTCATTGACGATATTCTGATCTATTCACGAGATGAATCTGAGCATATCGAACACTTGAGAATTATGTTACAAACTCTACGTGATAAGTGGTTATTTGTAAAGTTCAGTAAATGTGAGTTTTGGCTTCGGGAGGTTGGATTTCTGGGGCATATTGTTTCAGCTGATGGTATTAGAGTTGATCCGAGTAAGATTTCTGCTATTGTTGATTGGAAACCTCCGAGAAATGTGTCTAAAGTCTGTAGTTTTCTGGGCTTAGGGGGATATTACCAAATATTCATGAAAGGATTTTCGATGATTGCGACACCAATGACACGACTGCTACAAAAAGATGTGAAGTTTGAATGGTCAAAAAATGTCAGTAGAGTTTTGAACAATTGAAGGTACTGTTAACTGAAGCACTAGCTTTTGTTCAATAGGAAATGGGGAAGGAATTTATGATTTACAACGATGCATCATTAAACGATATGGGATGTTTCTGATGCAAGAAGGAAAGGTTATAGCTTATGCTTCTCGACAATTGAAACCGCATGAAAAGAACTATTCGACACATGACTTAGAGTTGGCCGCAATTGTGTTCGCATTAAAAATTTGGCGACACTACTTATACAGTGAGAAATGTCACATTTGTATGGATCATAAAAGCTTGAAATATCTGATGCCATAGAAAGACTTGAACCTACGACAGTGAAGATGGCTCGAGCTACTGAAAGATTATGAATTTGTGATTGATTATCACCCGGGAAAAGCTAATGTTATTATCGATACCCTGAGCTGAAAATCTTTGATTGCATTACGGTCAATGAATACACAGTTGATGATTTATGATGATGGATCGATATTAGCTGAGTTAAGAGCTACACTGGTATTTCTTCAACATTTTGTGAAGCTCAAAAAAATGACAGTGATTTACAAGCTAAACGAATTCAGTGTGAGTCTAATTTTGATTCAGAATTTCATATTAGAACTGAAGACTGTTTAATGTTCCGAAATAGGATTTGTGTACCGAGAAATTCAGAACTCATTCAAAATATTTTACATAAAGCACACCATAGCTGCTTATTTATTCATCCGGGAAGTACCAAGATGTATAACGATTTGAAACAACTTTACTGGTGGTCGGGTATGAAACGGGATATATTGGAGTTTGTATCGAAATGTCTGATTTGTTAGCAAGTAAAAGCTGAAAATCAAGTACCATCGGGTTTACTACAACCTGTAATGATTCCTGAGTGGAAATGGGATAGAATTACAATGGATTTTGTGTCAGGATTCCTTATAACTCTGGAAAAGAAAGACGCTATCTGGGTTGTCATTGATCGACTAACGAAATCTGCTCATTTCATACCAGTGCATACATATTACTCACTTGATAGATTAGCTGAGTTGTACATTGCTGAAATTGTTCGGTTACACGGAGTGCCACTATCTATTTTTTCTGATAGAGATCCGAGATTTACATTGTGATTCTGGAAGAAACTGCAAGAGGCTTTAGGAACCAAGTTGAATTTCAGTACTGTTTTTCATCCTCAGACTGACGGTCAGACCGAGATAGTTATTCAGATTCTCGAAGACATGTTGAGATGTTGTATTTTAGAGTTTGAGGGTAGTTGGGAAAAATACTTACCGTTGATTGACTTCACGTATAACAACAGCTTCTAAACGAGTATAAAGATGGCACCGTACAAAGCTTTATATGGTCGCAAATGTCAAAATCCGCTATACTGAAGTGAAATGAGTGAGAAAAAGATTCACGGGGTTGAATTAATTAGAGAAACTGAAGAAAAAGTGAAAACGATTCTCGACAGTTTAAAAGCAGCTTCAGATAGACAGAAATCCTACGCGGATTTGAAACGTAGAGAAATAGAATTTCAAGTTGGGGACCGAATGTTTCTAAAGGTGTCATTGTGGAAAATGGTTTATATATATATACGATTCGATCGTAAAGGAAAGTTGAGTTTACGTTTCATCGGGCCGTATGAAGTTATTGAACGAATAAGGCCAGTGGCATATCGACTAGCTTTACCGTTAGAACTTGGAAAGATCCATAATGTTTTTCGCTTTTCTATGCTACATCAATATAGATATGATCCGTCACGTGTGATTTCTCCGGTAGATGTTGAGATACAAGCTGATTTAACATATAGTGAAGAACTGATCAGGATTTTGGCTCGTGAAATGAAAGAGTTGAGAAATAAATGCATAACCCTAGTAAAGGTTCTCTAGCATAAACACGGGATTGGGGAAGCTACGTGGGAACCCGAGGAAACTATGCAAAAATAGTACCCTAACCTCTTTGCTAGTAAGATTTTCGGGGAAGAAAATCCCTAAGCGGGAGAGTTGTAACAGCCCGTTTTTGAGTCAAATTGAAACAGTGGTTTTGGGACAAAAAATATGAGATTAAAATATGATTTTATTATTTTATTATTATTTACAGCATGATAGAATTATTATGTGAAAGTTTTGTAAAGAAATTTTACCGTTTAAATGCTTAATTTGATAAAAAGGACTAAATCGCGTAAAGTGTAAAACTTGTGTGCTATTAGTTTAATGTGCCTAATAGCTGTGGTTTATTAAAATAAAAGTCCTTATGTTGTAATTAGTCCATTTATAATGTCAGTGGACATTCTTGGACATTGTTTAAATGATTTTTATGTTTAATTAATAAGGTTATTAAAGTAAATTAGTAATTAATGTTAAATTAAATAAAACAAAGCCATGTATCACCTTTTGTTTCTCCATCTTCAACCGATTATAGGGCTTGTGAAGCCATTTATATTCTTCTTCGTTCGACCATATTAAATCTATGCAAATAGGTACATGTTTTGTTCAGTTTTTAATAATTTTTACGTTTTTGAGATCGTTGCTTTGTATTCTAGCTAACCCATACCCTAGATTTTGTAATTTTTGAGGATTTAACATGTTTCCATTGTTGAAAACTTGAGTTCTTTTAATGTTTAATGATAGATTATGGAAGCTTGATGACAGTTAAACTAGTTTTGTAAAGTGATTTTTGACAAAAATGCAGGATAGGGATTAAATTGTGAAATTGTAAAATGTGGTGGTTAAAAGTGTGATATAATGAAAGATATGGACTGCTAGGAGTCCCTATGAAATTACGCTAGGCATGGGTTGGTACTAAATTGCATGAATTTGCAATTTTATGTGATAGGACTAAATTGTAAAAATGTGGAAAGTATAAGGGTAAATGTGTAAATTTGTTAAAATATGAATTATGGGCTAAATTGAATAGATTAAATGCTGAATGTACTGAATTTGATAATATATAGATCAAGATAAGCGGAGATCAAGTTTAGATAGGGGAAAAGGGATGATTGACGAGTAGCTAATAGTTTTTATCCGAGCAATACGAGGTAAGTTCGTATAATTAGAATCAAACTTTTAAATACTTGTAATTATTGAAATGAATGTATGTGATTGAATAATAGATATACTTGAAATATGAATGCTTTATTGATATAATCTACTGGTTACCGAGCCCCGTTTGAACTGTATGAATTCATAAATACGAGTGACATGTCACTAGGGTTACTGTTTTGGTTGAGCTCCTGCATTTGTTGCGGACTCACCACAACGCGTATGAGCTTACCAATATATCAGCTCGCAAGAGCTTACTGTTTTCAGCTCGTATGAGCTTACTATTCAGCTCGTCAGAGCTTACCGTTTCAGCTCAATAGAGCTTACTGTTCATTAGCTCAGGAGGAGCTTACCGATCATGGCTCGAAAGAGCATAAATGATAATGAATTGACAGATTACTGATGTTTATCACCTGAGTATCCTTTTGAGTTCTAGTAGGTTCAACGGGCATAAATTTTGTTTATACGATGAGTACTATTTGTAATAGCCTGATTTAGGGACTAGTCAGAACAGTGGTCTCAGGACCACTAATCTGAGGTTGGAGGAAATTATTTTTATATTATTTTATGAGTTATGACATGATCATAAGAGTGCATGAAAATTTTGGTGCTTTAATTTTAGTGATTTCAAGCTAAATTGTGAAAAAGGACTAAATCACATAAAGTGCAAAAGTTCTATTTTATTTGCTAGAGGTGCCAAAATAGCCATAGAATATTAAATTGGAGATCCTTAAAGTGCAAATAGGCCACTGGGGAAGTGATGGTCGTCCGTAAGGGACAAAGAATAGACTTTGTCATTTGGTTAGGTGAAATTTGGTGATAAAAATTGTTTTTTATCATAAAATAAAGAAAAGAAAAATATCATCTTTTCTCTCCATCTTCTCCACTGAAAATTAGCAGCAAAATGGGGGTTGAAAACTGAAAAATTTCAGCCATGCTTTCCTCCTTACAAGTAAGTGATTTTGATGGCCTTTCTTGAAAATTTGTGTACTTTTGGAACCCCTAAAGCTTAAGCTAGCTAATGAGGGGACTATTTTGCAAAATGGTTAAGAGTCTGGGGTTTTTCCATGAGAGAATTTATGTTGTATGCTGAAATTTTATGGAAGAAAATAAGTCTTAGTTGTTAAATACACAACTTTTGTGAAAGGTGTTTCCATGAAAACACCTAAAAGGACCTTTTTGTAAAGGTTGTGAAATAGATGATAAAGGTGTGAAATAGTTGAAATTTGGAGTGGCTATAAGAGAGAATATGAATCGGCTAGGCTTGAATGATAAGGAAATTTGACGAAAATTGATATACGAGCCTAGGGGCAAAATTGTAATTTTGCCAAAGTCTAAAGGCAAAATGGTAATTTTTCCAAAGTAGAAATTTTAAAATGTATTAATTAGTGTGGTGATTAAATGATTAAATTTTATTGTTATAGATCAAAGAAAACGAGATTCGGACCTAGAGCGGAGGAAAAGAGAGATATTGACGAATAGGTCCCTTTTTACCCTTTTGGTATCGAGGTAAGTTCGTGTGCAAATAATGCAATCTTAATTGAAGTATTTGATATTTCGATGTTGTATGAATTGTATATTGTTTCTATGAAATATATTAAATACATTTTTGACGAGATGTCAAGAAATGAAAATCTTCAATTGAACTTTAAAAATGAATAAAATGCAAATACTATGATATTAAGGTTATTAAGGTTCTGTGTAAGACCATATCTGGAATATGGTCTCGACGTGAGATTTCGTATAAGACCATGTCAGGGACATGGCATCGATATGATATTTCATGTAAGACCATATCGTGGATATGGCGTTGATGTGAAACTGTATGTGTGAGACTCAAGAGTATCTTGTAGAACTTCGATCGATTCAACAGGATGTTGAAAGCAAGGAAGTATGTGGATATGTTGTGAGTGGTACAGGTGTGTACCCAGAACTCATATGAATCGGTATATGATGAATCCATAGTAAGTTATGTGTAAATGATGCATTCCTTATTGCATATGTTTTACTCATTAATGCATTTCGAGAATGCGAATGAATATTGTGGAGACCTATTAAAAATGATAGAGATTGAGGAAAATCCTCGAATAAATATTCGTGAATGTGTGATAAATGGTGGGCTGTGTGCGATACCACCTTATTATTTGTTAACGATGGGTTGTGTGCGATACCATCGTGTTTAATATCAATCGTGGGCTGTGTGCGATACCACCTTATTATTTGTTAATAATGGGCTGTGTGCGATACCATCGTGTTTAATATCAATGGCGGGCTCTGTACGATGCCACCTTATTATTTGTTAACAATGGGCTGTGTGCGATACCATCGTGTTTAATACCAATGGTGGGTTGTATGTGATACCACCTTATTATTTCTTATCGATGGGTTGTGTGCGATACCATCGTGTTTAGTATTAATGGTAGGCTGTGTGCGATACCACCTTATTAATTATTAAATGGTGGGCTGTGTGCGAAATCACCAAGTGTTTATTATTATTTTGAGGTGTTATCAAGAAACTTGACTAAGTGAACTTACATGTGGCTTTGTTGTGATAAATGCAGGGTATAAGTGCAAGTAAAGGTAAACAATGTTTATGATATGTGTTTGTGATATGTAAAGGTTTGGAAAGAGTAAGCATTATGAGTGATTGAGTTGGTAACCATAAGCTTAAATGTAAATTTCATTATAATACCTTTGTAGTAGAGCAAAGTAAATGAATGCCAATAGTTGATTATTTGCATATGAACTTACTAAGCGTTATTGCTTACTCATTTTCCTTTCCTACCTCTTATAGGTTAATTTAACTAGCTTGGGTTGGAGATTGCCAGAGATGCTTTCACACTATCGAGCAGTCATTTGGGTATAAGTTTTCAAGTCTTCTTGAGATATGGCATGTATAGGAATCTTATCTTTGGTTAATTAAGCCATTGTTAGTGTAGCCAAAATATGTTGGCCTGAATTGGTTTATGGTTCAATAGCATATAGCCATGGATGATGGCTTATGTCGATCATAGTTATGCTAGTGATAGCGCTCTCTTGTGTATGTGAAGTTAGTATGATTATCATGGATTAAATATGAAAATTAAGCATTAGAAACGGTGTTATGAGAATGATATGTGATGTTGCATGAATGTGTGGATGTGAGGGTAGCAAGATGCCTTAGAAAATAGCCTAGAATTTGTCCACACGAGCTTGTGTCTAGGCCGTGTGTGACACACGGTCAGTCCCATGGGTGTGTGTGGTTGGGCCGTGTGTCCCCTACATCGCTAGTGATGCAAGTCAATGTCGACCACGAGCCAGACACACGGACGTGTGACAGGCTGTGTGAAACAAGTTAGTGTCGACCACGGGTGGAGCACACGGGCATGTCGAGGCCATGTGAGGGACACGGGCGTGTGTCCAACCGTGTGAAAACCCCTGTAGGTTCAAAATGAAAAATAAATTGACACCGATGTGGAACACGGGCATGTGAAATTCCACACGGGTGTGTCCTTTCCTCCACACGGGCGTGTCTTTTCCTCCACACGGGCGTGTGGCCCTATTTTAAGTAAAAAATTTCTAAGTGCTTAAAAGTTTTTGATTTTGTTCTGAACCATTCCAAATGTATGTTTAGGGTCTCATACACTCGTAATAAGGAAGTTATGTGCATGAATGAAATTTTTTTAAGTTGGAACGAAATGTTATAGCCCAATGTTGTTTGTTTAAGTCAGTTAAGTTCGGTAACGCCTCGTATCCGGTTCCGGTGTTGAACCCGAGTAAGGGGTGTTACACTATTACTGAATGAATTATTGATTATATGATTGAGAATGAAATGTTGGATGCAATATATATGGAGTATTGAATTGTGATTAATAAATGATTTCTTGTATTATTATGACTAACCTATGGATGAATACTTGTGTTAGGCATTTGGAAATTTTATGGATTTTACCTTATATTATTCGTACTGAATTGGTAAGTTCAATTCTAAATTATATGGGCTTACTAAGCTATAAAGCTTACTCTGTTTCTTTTTCTATGTTTTATAGAGGTTCGTTAGCTCACTCGTTTTGGACAAGTCAGAGTTGCAGATCACATTATCCAATTTCCGATTGGTACTTTTGAACTTGTGGATATATGTAAATATGGCATGTATAGACTAGTTTAAAAGATGTTAGTTATGTTACTTGATATCATGAATTTGGTATGTTTTTGTGTATAAGTTAAGCCATGTGATTTGGCTTATTTTGGTACTATGTTTTGACTGTGTATAAGTGTGCAATTATGGTATGTTTTGGGCAAGGAATTGATGGAATGAAAATGTGCAAAACCGTCATGTTATGTATTTGATATATGAATGAATTATGGATGATGTTAATTAGACATTTGAGTACTAAGTTCAATTGGTATAATATAGGTATGAAATGTCATGGAATGGTTGCTTATTGGGTTATGAAATGTTACCATTTATTCTTATGTTTGCTTGAGAAAATAGGGTGGAAAAATGGCTTTGCAAATAGCCTATTTTTGTCCACAGGGGCAGGGACACGAGCATGTGTCTTAGCTGTGTTTGACACATGGTCATGTTACACGATCTTGTGTCCCCTGATGTTGAAATAGAATTGAAGTCAGTATGCTTCACACGACCTCACACACGGGCGTGCAATTGGTCGTGTGGTACAAGTCAGTATACCCCCTAAATGGCACACGGCCTAGCACACGGGCGTGTAACTTGGCCGTGTTGATAAGTCAGTATACCCTACAGTTTAGGCATGGCTTGACACACAGGCGTGTGCGACCATTTCGAAGGGCAGATAGGCTAGACTGTGTGGTTGGCCGTGTGACACAAGTCAATATCCTCTCCATGAAACACCCCAAACCCGGCCTACGAGCCTTAACCGGATCTGGTATGTTCCTCAAGTAAAACGGTTCAAAACTTTTTGATTACTTTGGAAAATTTGGATGGTTTTGAAAGAAATTTTATTGTTGAGTTGGGCTTGAGTTGAAAACAAGTTTATTAAACATTGAAAACCATTTCTTTTAGAATGTCCATAACATTTAACGTTTTTATTTTATTAAGGAAAATTCATTTAAGTTTAATTCAATAAGAATCGTATCAAAACAAAATAATTTAAAAGACATGCATCAACAGTTTCACATCAGTGGCCTTATTACAAATGAAAACAATACCCAAAATAATTCCAAATATTAAAATATAAAAGTCCCAAAATTAAATAAAACTCTGAGCATGGCCACCACTAAGCTTCCGCCGACCCAGTCCATTACTGATCGTCACCTGAAAGAAAATATTCCCCAACGGGGTGAGTCAAATAGACTCAATGTGTAACCAACACTAAATCTCAACAATTCGGGCATATCGTATCATATCATACAAATATATATCAAATAAAAGTAGTGATGCAAACCCGAACCCAAACCTAGATACCATCCACTACACATCACCCGTACCAACCTGCACACCGTGGGGACTACTAAGTCAACCCTTCATCCGCTACACATCATCGAAGGCAGTCTGTAATATCCCGAAATAGGGGTTGTGAGTTTGGTAAATAACTCGAGTGTTAGTGAGCCTCAAGAGTGGTTTTAATGTGTTTTTGGAGTTCCTAAAACTCTCGGATTTAAAATGGGACACTTTTGGAAATTTTGAAAATTTAGGATTAAAAGTGGAATTTGGCTGAGGAGGCCTTAAGTAAAAATTTTGTAAATTTTTGGACATGAAAGTCCAGTAGTAAAGTGGCTTCCGTGTGCCACTTAAGGTCGGCGCCAAAACAAGTCGATGGTTCGAGTCTCGTAATGCGGCAAAAGCATTTTTATTTTGAAAAATAGCGCTGCTGCAGAAGGAGGGCTTAAAACAAATTATTGACGCGACATTAGCATGAATTGAACACTGGCCGAGTGGTTAAGGACTTGGCTTGAGAGCTGCGTCTAAGGGGACTCGCGTTCGAGTCCTGGAGTTCGCACTTAAAGAATTCGATTTTACTTTTAGCACTAAAGCTTACGGAGCCAGCGAAAGAAAGGCTTAAAAGAAATTCCGATGAGATTATTGCAAGAAATGCATAGTGGCCGAATGGCCAAGGACATTGCGTGAGAGCTAAGGCTCGGAAGACTCGTGTTCGAGTCCTAGAGATCGCGCATGATGCGCATTAATTTCATTTTAGCATTCAGACCTGGGAACTGGCAAGGTAAGGTTTAAAAGAAACTCGCGACGATTTATGGGATGAAAGTCACAATGCGCGAAATGGCGAGGAAGCTTGAGAGCTTTCTCGTGTCTCGGGTTCGAGACACGGGGTAACACCTAGAGGCTTTTCTTCCATTTTGGCCGGCGTGAGGAGCTAAGCTCAGATGGCACATGCAAAGACGCGCACGCATGCAAATTTCTTGGAAGGGTTGCTTCTTCTTTTTGTTTTTTTATTTGTTTTGAAAGTATGGAATAGTTTTGTTTGCTTGAGTATTATTATTTTATTATAATTTTTATTAGTTTAAGCAAGCATGGGTCTTGGCTTTGGGGAAAGGAAGCATGTGCGGCATGGGTTGGTTATTTTTATTGTGTTTTAATAATTTTTAATGTATGGGAAAAAGGATTAGGCATGGTGATTTTGAAATTGATGTTAGAAAATTTGGCAAAAGAGAGAGAGCATAACCGTGGGAATGAAGCATGCTTAGGGGATTCCTTGGCCGGCCTTGTGTTTGAGAAAGGATGACCAACATTCTTTGTTTTCTTTGCTTATGGTGCATGGCCAAAAATGCATGTTTTTGTCTTACTTTCCCTCCCACTTGAGCATGACCGAATGTGGTCTTCCTAAGAGCATTCATTCTCGGTTTTATTTAGCTAGGGAGGTGGCCTTGCTTTGTTTTCTTCTTCTCCCTTCTTGTCTTGGCCGAATTTATCATCTTTGATATTAAAGATTTCGCTCTTCCTATTTTGTACATGGCTGAAATAGAGACTTAGGGGAGTTAAGTTTCGATTTTGAGGAGCTAGAGAGCTTTTTGGCTAACAAATATTGCTTGCATTGCCGATTTTCCTGATTACCTTTTGGTGTATAGCCCGTTTTGAGTAGAACAAAAATGAGCAAAATTCATCTCTTCTTCTTTGTCCTTTCCAAACTATTCATAGCCGAATCTTTAAAGGTGAGTAATTGTTGATTTTCGGCCATAATCTATATTTTGGGCTTTGAAAATAAAACAGAATGTTGACCTTGGATTCAAGGGGTGGCCGAATGTGTATAAGGCAATAATAATGTGCTCTGTTTGTGTGTAGCTAATGTTAAGAAGCATAAAGGAGCCTATTGGTTTCGACTATTCAAGGAAATGGTAAGTGTAATATTCGACCAAGAGCTTTTGTTTATAAATTTGTGTATTAGCCGACCCTAACATTGCTTTAATAGGAATTTTGATAACTTTGGGAGCAAATCTACGAGAACAAGTGGTGTTTCGGGATTGAAATAAGCTAGGTAAATGATTCATGATATTCGGCCTAAGGCCATGTTATTGGTACTAAGTGTGACCGATTTCGGTTATGTGTTCTAAGGGCTAATCGATAGAATTAACAGAAGCTCTCGGGATTTTAGACTTTGTCAAAATCGATAGATCGAATATCGATTTAATCAGGTGCGTAGTGATATATGTATTGTAAGTATTATTTGATGTAAATGTATGAGTTGTGCATGTTAGCCAGAATAAAGGCTAAGGTAAGTAATCGAATAATCAAGTTAATGGTTATGATATTAACTTGTCAGTGATTTGCGATAATAATTGATTATTGATGAATGTAAAATAAAGTGATGACTTGTGATGTATGTTGTTTTGAGTAATGTGTGGCCATGGTATAATATATATAATTGTTTCGTACGAAATGTTGCTATGGTACATATACGTACGCATGAGACTTGTGATGTGACTATTGGAGAAAAGGGTGTACACTATGTGAGTGGTCTAATGCTAGCCTCGTGCTACATTCGTGCTTGATGATTAGTGAACTGATTAATATGTGAGATTCCTATGGGATCAGTGGCTTGGCGACAACCTTAAGAAATAAGTCTGCCAAAGAGAGAGATGTGGACTACTTTGTGGATTGGATTTCATAATTGTACATTTATAATTGTGTGTTCGTAATTGTATGTTTAAAGTTTCGTATTCCTAATTGTATATTATATATATATGGATTGTGTGGATATGGGCCAAGCCCATTTGTGAGGACATGTGTATTAACTATGCACTGAGTCTTGGTGACTCACTCTATTTTATTAAACCTTTCAGGTGGCGCTTAATGCTTGGACCGGGTTTGGAGCGGGTACAAAGGTGGCCATGCAAAAGTGAATTTTCATGCAAAGGAATCTCTTATTTAGTAAATTAAGCATCTATATTTTCAGCATTTTAATTAAGTGTGTATTGTAATAAGGCCCACTAAAGTATTTCAGTTCTCTTTTTAAGTATCTTTATTATACCCTATTATGGATAGATGATTTAAAGGTTGATTGCAAAAGGTTTTATTTTCTCAAGTAAAGCTTGAACCCAATATGTTTATAACAAACTTCGATTTTTACTTAGAATATTACAAGTCACGAAAATGTTTTATTAAAGGAAACAAATTTTCAATGGTTTTACTCTTAAGTAAGGACATTTTCGAATGTGTTCTGCAGTGGCATTCCAAATTCGGTTGGAGATAATGGGCCGGGTTTGGGTGTTACATTTTGGTATCAGAGCCAGGTTCAAAACTCGGCTTTGAGGTTTTGGGCCCGAAAATAGTTTTCGAAAGTGGGCTTTTCAAAATGTGAAATTCTATTTTGGGCTTGTTCTGGCATGGCACCTGTACCTCAGGCCAAGTCCACTCAGTAAGTACCTCGACTATTGAGGTATATTGATTATGTGAACTGTATGGGCATAATTAGGCTCGTAGATTAGAAAATTTGGGCTATCGAACCCTAGGACTAGTCTACTCAAAAACAAGTGCATAAGACTTGATGAATGAAATGACCATAAGAGTGTAGTAAATGAATGTGTCCCTGTTTATGAATGTGTATGTGACTCTCTGAATTAGAATAGCGAACTTGAACTGAACCTATGTGTGATCGAAAGAACCACTTCTAAATACTTTATTCCATAAAATTGTTCGCGAATAATCAGTGGAACAAATTTCTAATGCATAAAACTTTCTAAGTCAGATTGTGCGATAAAAGATGAATTCTAGATGACGTGGTTGAGGCAAAATGACCGTATCGGAACTCGTTAGATCGGGTCAAGGGTTGATAATAAGGTATCACCTCCACCACCAGCCTTTGATAATGAGTAGCAAGATCAGACGAGGGATAATGCTGTATTGTGCTGCGAGTTTTAGAAATGGTGGCTGGAGAGGGAGGAAATATGAGAACTCAGAAATTGTTCCTGAGCGACTTAGAGCCAATAGAGCGAAATTGTTCTGTGATGTATCAGGAGTGGCACCCAGTACGATTGAATATTGGTTGGAAGCAACCAAGCGAGTTATGGATGAGCTCGATCTGAGCCCTGAGAAAAAGTGAAAGATATGATGACGCTATTTCGCGACGAGACGTATCAATGGTGGCCCACAGTTTGGGATAGTGTCACAGCGGAGGATCTCACCTGGGAATATGTCAAGATGGCATACCAGAAGAAGTAGGTCGATATTTACTATACTGATGCTCAGAGAAATGTGTTTTTTTTTGGGACTGGTTCAACGGAACAAGTCCATGGCGAAAAACGAGGCTAAATTCCTAAGGTTAAGCCGATTTGATCGAGGAATAGTGACTACAAAACATGAACGATGTGTCTAGTTTAAGAACGGATTAAGGGACGGCCTGAGACTGTTGATAGCTTCTCAACAGGAACGGGAATTTGCTGTGTTAGTCGAAAAAGCTAAGGTAACTGAAAGGATTAAAAACTCGATGAGATAAAATCGAGATAAGGATATGAACCGTGAAGGGAGAAATTTTGAATTGTCTAAATTATCTGAGGGTCTTCGGAAAAGACCGAGGCTTGAAAGTTTTGCTAGTGTAACTAAACCAGCTATGAGAAATCAGGACTATCCGTGTGCTCAGTGTGGAAAATATCATGTCGGCGAGTGTTGGAACCAAAATTTTGAAAATGTTTTAAAGTGTAAGTTTATAAGCAATTAAATATTGTTAAGGTTAGTTATAACCTTGTGCACGTGTGGGATTATGGAATCCTAGTTATAATATAGTGAAAGTTTAATCGTGGATAGACTTTCTATCATGAAATGTTACTGAAGTGATAAGTACAAGTGATATGCGGATAGACTATCTATCATGAAATATTATTGAAGTGATGAATACAAGTGATATGAATTATATATGGTTTATAATTTTGGTCAGCTTGTAATGTGATTCAGACGGTGAATTATATTTCGGGGTTTCAGCCTAGCAGGCCTTGTGCCGGTGTATATTTCGGGCTTTCAGCCTAGCAGGCCTTGTGCCGGTGTATATTTCGGGCTTTCAGCCTAGCAGGCCTTGTACCGGTGTATATTTCGGGCTTTCAGCCTAGCAGGCCTTATGCCGGTGTATATTTCAGGCTTTGATGCCTAGCAGGCCTTGTGCCCGTGTATATTTCAGGCTTTGATGCCTACCAGGCTTAATACCGGTGATGTGTTATAATAGAGAATTCATGAATCACTTACAAGATGGAACATGTTTATTACCATAAGCTAAATGCTCGGATAAGTGCAAGTCTTTCGTACTTACAAGGAATAAGGAAAGTTGGTATATTCCCATTTGAACTAAGTATAATGTGGTATAGTTCAAGCTTCGATAAGAATGTTAATATGTGCAATTGATCTTACCATTGATGTGTATGATTTCCATAATGGAATTTAAGCTTGAATATGCTTGTGAAAGAAGTGGCCACATGTAAGAATACTAAATGTGAAAGAGGTTGGATGTGTTTGCATATGTGTATAATTGAGTATGTGTGATTGATATATGGTGAATTGAAATGTACGGGTGTTCATTCATAAATAATTTTGAGGACGAAATTATTTTTAAGGGGGGTAGAATTGTAATATCCCGAAATAGGGGTTGCAAGTTTGGTAAATAACTCGAGTGTTAGTGAGCCTCAAGAGTGGTTTTGATGTGTTTTTGGAGTTCCTAAAACTCTCGGATTTAAAATGGGACACTTTTGGAAATTTTGAAAATTTAGGGTTAAAAGTGGAATTTGGCTGAGGAGGCCTTAAGTAAAAATTTTGTAAAGTTTTGGACATGAAAGTCCAGTAGTAAAGTGGCTTCCGTGTGCCATTTAAGGGTCAGCGCCAAAACAAGTCAATGGTTCGAGTCTCGTGTGCAGCAAAAGCATTTTTATTTTGAAAAATAGCGCTGCTGTGAAGGAGGGCATAAAACAAATTATTGACGCGACATTAGCATGAATTGAACACTGGCCGAGTGGTTAAGGACTTGGCTTGAGAGCTGCGTCTAAGGGGACTCGCGTTCGAGTCCTAGAGTTTGCACTTAAAGAATTCTATTTTACTTTTAGCACTAAAACTTACGGAGCCAGCGAAAGAAAGGCTTAAAAGAAATTCCGATGAGATTATTGCAAGAAATGCATAGTGGCCGAGTGGCCAATGACATTACGTGAGAGCTAAGGCTCGGAAGACTCGTGTTCGAGTCCTAGAGATCGCGCATGATGCGCATTAATTTCATTTTAGCGTTCAGACCTGGGAACTGGCAAGGTAAGGTTTAAAAGAAACTCGCGACGATTTATGGCATGAAAGTCACAGTAGCAGAAATGGCAGGAAGCTTGGAGAGCTTTCTCCAGGTCTCGGGTTCGAGACCTGGGGGTAACACCTAGAGGCTTTTCTTCCATTTTGGCCGGCGTGAGGAGCTAAGCCTGCATGGCACATGCAGCACGCACGCATGCAGCCTTGGGAAGGTTGCTTCTTCTTTTTGTTTTTTTATTTGTTTTGAAAGTATGGAATAGTTTTGTTTGCTTGAGTATTATTATTTTATTATAATTTTTATTAGTTTAAGCAAGCATGGGTCTTGGCTTTGGGGAAAGGAAGCATGTGCGGCATGGGTTGGTTATTTTTATTGTGTTTTAATAATTTTTAATGTATGGGAAAAAGGATTAGGCATGGTGATTTTGAAAATTGATGTTAGAAAATTTGGCAAAAGAGAGAGAGCATAACCGTGGGGATGAAGCATGCTTAGGGGATTCCTTGACCGGCCTTGTGTTTGAGAAAGGATGACCAACATTCTTTGTTTTCTTTGCTTATGGTGCATGGCCAAAAATGCATGTTTTTGTCTTGCTTTCCCTCCCACTTGAGCATGACCGAATGTGGTCTTCCTAAGAGCATTCATTTCTCGGTTTTATTTAGCTAGGAGGTGGCCTTGCCTTGTTTTCTTCTTTCTCCTTCTTGTCTTGGCCGAATTTATCATCTTTGATATTAAAGATTTCGCTCTTCCCATTTTGTGCATGGCTGAAATAGAGACTTAGGGGAGTTAAGTTTCGATTTTGAGGAGCTAGAGAGCTTTTTGGCTAACAAATATTGCTTGCATGGCCGATTTTCCTGATTACCTTTTTGGTGTATAGCCCGCTTTGAGTAGAACAAAAGGAGCAAAATTCATCTCTTCTTCTTTGTCCTTTCCAAACTATTCATAGCCAATCTTTAAAGGTGAGTAATTGTTGATTTTACTATAATCTATATTTTGGGCTTTGAAAATAAAACAGAATGTTGACCTTGGATTCAAGGGGTGGCCGAATGTGTATAAGGCGATAATAATGTGCTCTGTTTGTGTGTAGCTAGTGTTAAAAAGCATAAAGGAGCCTATTGGTTTCGACTATTCAAGGAAATGGTAAGTGTAATATTCTGCCAAGAGCTTTTGTTTATAAATTTGTGTATTAGCCGACCCTAACATTGCTTTAATAGGAATTTTGATAACTTCGGGAGCAAATCTACGAGAACAAGTGGTGTTTCGGGATTGAAATAAGCTAGGTAAATGATTCATGATATTCGGCCTAAGGCCATGTTATTGGTACTAAGTGTGACCGATTTCGGTTATGTGTTCTAGGGGCTAATCGATAGAATTAACAGAAGCTCTCGTGATTTTAGACTTTGTCAGAATCGATAGATCGAATATCGCTTTAATCAAAAAGCGTAGTTATCGACTTTGTTTTTTTGCTTGATATATGTATTGTAAGTATTATTTGATGTAAATGTACGAGTTGTGCATGTTAGCCGGAATAAAGGCTAAGGTAAGTAATCGAATAATCAAGTTAATGGTTATGATATTAACTTGTCATAATAATTTATTATTGATGAATGTAAAATAAAGTGATGACTTGTGATGTATGTTGTTTTGAGTAATGTGTGGCCATGGTATAATATATATAATTGTTTCGTACGAAATGTTGCTATGGTACATATATGTACGCATGAGACTTGTGATGTGACTATTGGAGAAAAGGGTGTACACTATGTGAGTGGTCTAATGCTAGCCTTGTGCTACATTCGTGCTTGATGATTAGTGAACTGATTAATATGTGAGATTCCTATGGGATCAGTGGCTTGGCCACAACCTTAAGAAATAAGTCTGCCAAAGAGAGAGATGTGGACTACTTTGTGGATTGGATTTCATAATTGTACATTTATAATTGTGTGTTCGTAATTGTATGTTTAAAGTTTCATATTCCTAATTGTATATTACATATATATATGGATTGTGTGGATAAGGGCCAAGCCCATTTGTGAGGACATGTGTATTAACTATGCACTGAGTCTTGGTGACTCACTCTATTTTATTAAACCTTTCAGGTGGCGCTTAATGTTTGGACCGGGTTTGGAGCGGGTACAAAGGTGGCCATGCAAAAGTGAATTTTCATGCAAAGGAATCTCTTATTTAGTAAATTAAGCATCTATATTTTCAGCATTTTAATTAAGTGTGTATTGTAATAAGGCCCACTAAAGTATTTCAGTTCTCTTTTTAAGTATCTTTATTATACCCTATTATGGATGGATGATTTAAAGGTTGATTGCAAAAGGTTTTATTTTCTCAAGTAAAACTTGAACCCAATATGTTTATAACAAACTTTGATTTTTACTTAGAATATTACAAGCCACGAAAATGTTTTATTAAAGGAAACAAATTTTCAATGGTTTTACTCTTAAGTAAGGATATTTTCGAATATGTTCCGCAGTGGCATTCCAAATTCGGTTGGAGATAATGGGCCGGGTTTGGGGTGTTACACAGTCACTGCAGTCGATGTGCTCATCGCCCTTATAAAATTCATGGCATAGCCACCAGATAAAATATTTGTGACATGAGTCACCACATTCAGATATTGTGGTATAAAACTACCACATTCACTTCCCCTTTTATATAACCCATATGCCCCATGTCATACAAATATGCATATGTCACATTCCTATTTCACATTCTTACAGTTTCACATATGTGCCATGACAGATCTCATTATAATCCTAGTAGGAGTAGGAAAACGTACCTAAGTACTTTGTACCATTGCATGGTACCTTAGCCATATTTTTCACATTCTTATTAACATATTTAAGAAGACATAACCATAAATCTATCGAGAAGCAGTGTGGGGTACACACCTGATATACTTAACAAATTCGCTGAAAGCCCAAAAATCCCAAAAAATCCCGATCTATTACTTTAGATCTTCAATCCTTATATTCGGCCAACCCTAACATGTTAGTCCAAAGCCATACGGCTATAAAACCAAATCCCGAAGGATTAATGTAACCAAGGCCTTACCTTGTTCGCCGATTTGATTAATAATCAAATCCCGAAATTTGTAGTATTCCTTCCTTGAAATCGGCTAGCACTACATCACTAGGCTTGGATAGTTTGGCTTCTGAAAATCATAAGAAACAGATCTAAGTTGCTAAATAAGGCCTTGGCCGAATATCAGATTCACTTACCTTGTGAATCTTAATTCCGGAAAACAACCACTGACTAGGGATTCTGTCGAAATCACCATGGCATATGTTAGATCAATTTCTAACATTGAATCATAATAAATGGCCCTTGGCCGAATACGTGCCTCACCTTAGATCTTAAAAGTTCCGAAAGACCCCTTTTCCCTTGTAGTCGACAATAGCAGACAAATCCCAAAAGGTCTTCCAAAATTTCGGCCAAAATCAATAATGGATTAGTCCCTAGATTTTGACAAGTCTTAAAGGAAAAAGAATGGAGATTGAATATCATTCAGTCTTACCTTTAACGTGGATATCGATAGTCTTCCTTCCTGACACCACTTGAGATATTCGGCTAAAGGCTATGTAATGATCAACAAGTTTCGATTTGATAATTGCTAAAGAGACTCGGCTTCAACAAGGAAAGAAAAGAAAGGTGTAGGACTTTAGGGAGAATCGTCAATGATGGATGTTGAGAAAGAATATTCGGCTGTGAAAAAAAATAAGGGAAGGGAGAAACTTTACTAGAGAATTCGGCAGAGGAAGAAGAGAAAAGAAAAGAATGCTGAATGGCCTCACTTTTCCTCCTTTTGCCGAAATTACTAAGCCTAGAGTCCCCTATTCGGCCAACACTATCAATCCCTTGCTTTTCTCTTTATTTCTTTATTTAAAATCCCACATTTATCTCTTATCTTCATTTATTGAAAATAAATAAAATAAATCCACATTTATCTATCTATTCAGTCGAATTTTAAAAAGGATTAAACTCCCTCCTTTAGTGCCTTAATGCCGTCCATCACTATCTATCCTTGCAGCAAAAATAAAACTTTTATTTGCTTCCCCTGTGACTCGAACACAAGCCCCTTTTAACTGCTAGTGGCGTCATTTCCAGAGGCCTTAAGTGGCGCCTCCAAGCCACTTTTTCAAGCCCATTTCTTGTGTCATATCTCCCTTACATTTTCTCTTAAGACCTATCAGGCCTAGCTCCCTTTTCTAGATTTAAAAATCTAATAACTTCTAAGGCATTTCCCTACATTCCGAGGTTCTAAAAATTCACATAACACATTCGTAACACATAAGGCATGCTAGTTCACACAATTTAATCACAAATGCAAGCCATAATTCTGGGATATTACAGTTCTACCCCTTTAAAATAATTTCATCCTCGAAATTACCTGGCTGAAATAAGTGAGGGTGTTGTTGTCGCATTGCCTCCTCTGGCTCCCACGAAGCTTCTTTCGATCCATGATTTCGCGATAGCACTTTGACTAGAGGAACTGACTTCTTCCGTAACACTTTCACATCTCGTTCCAAGATCTGAATTGGCTCTTCCTCGTAGGACAAATCTGGCCTTAGCTCCACCTCTTCAACCGGTACTACATGAGATGGATCCGATCGATAACGATGTAGCATAGAAACATGGAATACGTCGTGCATCTGCTTCAATTCTGGTGGCAGTTCTAGCTGATATGCCACTGGTCCAACTCGCTTTAATACCCGATAGGGTCCTATAAACCTGGGACTTAATTTCCCTTTGCGACCAAATCTCATCACCTTTTTCCATGGCGACACCTTAAGGAATACTTGATCTCCCACGTCAAATTCTATTTTCTTTCGTTTGAGATCTGCGTACGACTTCTGTCTATCAGATGCTTCCTTCAATCGTGCCTGAATTATCTCAACCTTTTCCTCAGAATCTGCCACAATCTCTGGGCCCAAAACTCAGCGTTCCCCTAATTCCGTCCAACACATAGGAGTGCGACACTTCCATTCATACAGCGCTTCATATGGTGCCATCCGAATACTGGCCTGATAGCTATTGTTGTAGGCAAACTCTGCTAAAGGCAAATAGTCTTCCCAACTTCCTCCGAAGTCTATCACACAACCTCTTAGCATATCCTCTAACACTTGGATTACTCGTTCAGACTGCCCATCAGACTGTGGATGAAAATCCGTAGTGAAATCTAACTTGGTGCCTAAAGCTTGATGTAATGCTTTCCAAAACCGAGATGTAAACCTTGGGTCCCTATCCGAGATGATCGACACCAGCACTCCATGTAACCTTACAATTTCTGCCATATATAACTTTGCCAACTTCTGCAACGAATAATCAACTCTCACTGGTAAGAAATGAGCTGACTTTGTCAATCGATCCACTATCACCCATACCGAGTCCTTCTTAGTAGGAGTAAGGGGAAGCCCACTAACGAAGTCCATGGTAATTCTCTCCCACTTTCACTGCGGAATTTTGATTGGTTGAAGTAACCCTGACGGAACCTGGTGTTCAGCCTTTACTTGCTGACATGTCAAACACTTGCCGACGAATTCTGTAACTTCCTTCTTCAAACCAGGCCACCAAAACTGTTCCCTTAGATCTCTGTACAGCTTAGTTCCTCCGGGATGCATAGCATAAGGGCTACTATGCGACTCCCGAAGAATTTTCTGCCTAAGCTCCTCATTCCTCGGCATACAGACCTTTCCCTTGAAGCACAATACTCCATCACTGGACATACTGTAATCCTTTAAACCACCACTCTGAACTTGCTGCATCTTAGCACTTAAATCCTTGTCTGCCAACTGACCCTCTCTTACCTCATTCAACCACGTCGATTTGACTTGCAACTCTGCCAGCAGACTTCCATCGTCATACAAGCTCAGATGTGCGAACATCGCCCTTAGATCTGACACCACTTTCCGACTTAGGGCATCTGCCACTACATTCACCTTGCCAGGATGATACTCTATAGAACAATCGTAGTCCTTCAGTAACTCCACCCACCTTCGCTGTCTCAGATTCAACTCCTTCTGAGTCAACAGATACTTAAGGCTCTTGTTGTCTGTGTAGATCACTGACTTTTTTCCATATAGATAATGCCTCCATACCTTAAGAGCAAAGACCACTGCTGCCAATTCCAAGTCATGAGTCGGGTAGTTAACCTCGTGAGGCCTTAACTGTCGAGACGCATAAGCGACCACTTTCCCGTCTTGCATTAATACACATCCTAATCCTGTATGAGAAGCGTCACAGTACACCACAAAATCCTTCCCTGCCTCAGGCTGAATTAATACCGGTGCTTCAGTCAAAGCCCTCTTAAGCTGCTCAAAGCTCTCTTGTTGCTTATTCTTCCATACAAAAGGTACTTCCTTCCTCAGCAACTTTGTCAAAGGTGCGGCTATTGACGAGAACCCTGCCAATCCCAAGAAACTTCGAACCTCAGCCACAGACTTAGGTGGTTTCCAATCTAGCACTGCCTCGATCTTCCTAGGATCCACCCTTATTCCTTCCGCGGATACCACATGCCCTAAGAATGTAACTTCCTTCAGCCAAAATTCACACTTGCTGAATTTGGCATAGAGCTTTTTCGCCCTTAACACTTGCAGCACAACCCGAAGATGCTCATCATGCTCTTCTTTAGACTTGGAGTACACAAGAATGTCGTTGATGAACACAACGACAAACCTATCCAAGTAGGGTTGAAAAACACGGTTCATCATATCCATGAACGCAGCTGGGGCGTTCGTCAAACCAAACGGCATCACTAAGAACTCATAGTGCCCGTATCTTGTTCGGAAAGCCGTCTTATGGATATCTACCTCCTTCACCTTAAGCTGATGATATTCCGACCGTAGATCTATCTTCGAAAATACCGCGGCCCCCTTAAGCTGATCGAACAAGTCATCAATCCTTGGCAAAGGATACTTGTTCTTGATGGTCAGTTTATTCAACTGACGATAATCTATGCACATACGCATAGTTCCGTCCTTCTTCTTCACAAACAAGACCGGTGCTCCCCATGGAGACACACTGGGTCGAATAAACCCACGATCGAGCAACTCTTGGATTTGATCCTTGAGCTCAACCAACTTCTTTGGTGCCATTCTGTATGGGGCAATTGACACAGGAGCTGTTCCTGGTAGCAAGTCAATTCCGAATTCCACTTCCCTATTCGGGGGTATTCCTGGTAATTCCTCTGGAAAGACATCCACAAATTCTCTTACTGTCCTTACTCCACTAACTCCCCCTTCCTTAACATCCAACACACTAACGAAAGTCAAGAAAGCCTTGCACCCTTTCCGAACAATCTTCACAGCCTTAAGTGCTGAAACTACGTTGGACAAGTAGTTTCTTCTTTCTCCTATCATGACTATCACTTCATCCTCTGGGGTCCTTAACTCCATTCGCTTAGCTGCACAGTCCAACACAGCCCGATGCTCCACCAGCCAATCCATACCAAGTATAAGATCGAATTCCCCGATGGGTAGTTCCATTAAGTCAGCAGGAAAGTTCACTCCCTGAATCTCTAGAGGTACACTTCGAAAGATTTTATTCACCCCTACAGTTTGACCTAGTGGGCTTACTGCAGTCATCTCCTTAGCAGAAAGTTCAGAGGCTATGCCTAGTGTTTCCACTACACTACATGCAACATAGGAATGGGTCGAGCCCACATCAATCAAAGCAATATAAGGCTTGCCAAATATAAGAAACGTACCGGTTATGACGTCCGGTGCGTTTCCATCCTCCCTCCGACGAACCGCATAAACCAAACCCAGCTGTCTTGCCTCTTACCAACACCTCTCGCGGTGTGTTCCTCGTCCCTCTTCCAAAGACTGCTACATTACTACCATTCGGACCACGACCTCGAGGAGGCCGCCGCCCACGCTGCCACGCCCGGCTGATTAGCTCCACGACTGTGGGTCGACTCCTGTCTATCTTTATGGGACAATCCTTAATCATGTGATCCTTAGACCCACACTTGAAGCATCCTCCCGTTTTCTTCCAACATTCCCCTAAGTGCATTTTTCCACACTAATTACAAGTACGATATTGCCCTCCTGTACCAGACTGCTGACCTCGTGGCCCATCAACTCTAGGCCTCTTCTACACATTCCCAGACGATTCAGACGATCTAAAACCTCTTTTCTACTTGTTCTGATCCGTGTTCTGCCTCACAGAGTCCTTAATTCCCTCGGCTACCTTAGCCTTTTCTACCAATGCGGTAAACTCATGCTCCTGATGTGGGGCTATCAACAACCTCAGATCATCCCTTAGTCCGTCTTCAAATCGGACACACTGTTCATGCTCCGTAGCCACTACTCCTCGAGCATACCGGCTCAACCTCAGGAATTCAACTTCGTACTCAGCTACAGACTTATTCCCTTGAACCAGCCCCAGAAATGCCTTCCTCTGCGCATCAGTATATCTGGTCCCCACATACTTCTTCTGATACGCCGCCATTCCGAACTGTTAACCACCATTGATATGCCTCATAGCGTAGCAGCGCCACCATTCCTTTCAGCTTCTCCTCAGGGGTTAAGTCGAGCTCACCCATAATTCGTTCTGTAGCCTCCAACCAATACTCAGTTGTACTGGGTGCCACACCAGATACGCCACGGAATACCTCAGCTCCGTTGGCTCGGAGTCGTTCGGGTACAGACTTCTGAGCTCCCATATTTCCTCCTGCTCCCGCCACCATCTCAAGAACTCGAAGCACAGCCTGCGATACAACATCATCACCCGTCTGATCTTGCTGCTCAGCACCAACAGCTGGTGGTGGTGGCGGTGGTACCTCATTCTCAGATCCTTGTCCTCGCACATTACGACCACGTCCCCTAGAGCTCATGACTACGTTCGCGTTTTAATCTGATTAAGAAATTTTATGTATTAGTCCTTGTTCCACTGATTATGCACGAAGAAATTTTATGAAAAGGAGTTTAATAGCAGTTCTTTCGATCAATCAAAGTTTCAAGTTCTCTATCCTAATTCAGAAAAGCACATTCATCCAAACATTCATTCGGTAGTACCTAGCACACACATTCACTGTTCGAACTTTCTTGTCTATTCCTATCCCAGGGGTATTTTCGTCATTTGTCCTATAGGGGTATTTTGGTAATAAATCGGGGTCAATTTGAAAAATCTCAAAGCTATTTCAAAATTTGCAAAACTTAGGGTTCTTTTTGAGAATTTGTTTTCCAAATCGGTGTTGTTGCAGAAATTTTGGAAATTAGGGTCATTTTGGTAATTTTGTAAAACAGGGGTAATTTCGTAAATTTCCAAATAAAGGTATCTTGGTTTTTTGTAACAATAAGGTTTTCGGACATTTTTGCAAAATCAAAAAATGTTGTTGAAATCGGGGTAGTATGGTAATTTTAGAAACCAGGGGCATTTTAGTAATTTCACCACTAGGGGTATTTAGGTAATTTTGGAAATCGAAAATATTTTGGAAAATTTTCAAACTAAGTTTTGCTACAACTTAAAGGGGTAATTTGGTGATTTTAAAATCGAAATTTTTATGAAAATACCGCTAATCCCTTTCGGGTTTTAGTTATTGAGTTTAGCCCGTGAATAAGTCCTCTTGGTTAGGGTGAACCGAAGCTACGCACTAGGTAGGATTCCAGCGAAGAGGAGGTGAGTCACTAGGGCTGCTTAAGTACCAGGCTCTTCCGGATCCAATCCTAGACATGCGCACAAAGGTTGCCACACCCTAACTCGGTGACTTAGCCACATGTTTGTTTACTTAGGCACTTAAGTCTTATGTGATTGTTGGGGTAAACTAGTCCTAGGGTTCAAGTACCTATCATAATATTCTACGTTCCATTTCTACCCTTCTACAGTTCATACTATAAATCACACAAATGAATAGGGGTACTTACCTGGTGGACTTCGGGTCGGAGACTTGGGTGCCATGCCTGATAAACCTGCTCTTTTCATAAAAACTTGTTTGGGCCTTATTTTAAAAACGTTATGGGCTTTAAACCCAAGGCCGAGAGTTTAAAACTGGGCTCTGATACCAAACTAAAACACCCCAAACCCGGCCCACGAGCCTTGACCGGATCTGGTATGTTTCTCAAGTAAAACAGTTCAAAACTTTTTGATTACTTTGGAAAATTCGGATGGTTTTGAAAGAAATTTTATTGTTGAGTTGGGCTTGAGTTGAGAACAAGTTTATTAAACATTGAAAACCATTTGTTTTAGAATGTCCATAACATTTAACGTTTTTATTTTATTAAGGAAAATTCATTTAAGTTTAATTCAATAAGAATCGTATCAAAACAAAATAATTTAAAAGACATGCATCAACAGTTTCACATCAGTGGCCTTATTACAAATGAAAACAATACCCGAAATAATTCCAAATATTAAAATATAAAAGTCCCAAAATTAAATAAAACTCTGAGCATGGCCACCACTAAGCTTCCGCTAACCCGGTCCATTACTGATCTTCACCTGAAAGAAAATATTCCCCAACGGGGTGAGTCAAACAGACTCAATGTGTAACCAACACTAAATCTCAACAATTCGGGCATGTCGTATCATATCATACAAATATATATCAAATAAAAGTAGTGATGCAAACCCGAACCCAAACCTAGATACCATCCGCTACACATCACCCGTACCAACCTGCACACCGTGGGGACTACTAAGTCAACCCTCCATCCGCTACACATCATTCGAAGGTAGTGCTGCAGTCGACATGCTCATCGCCCTTATAAAATTCGTGGCATAGCCACCAGATAAAATATTTGTGACATGAGTCACCACATTAAGATATTGTGACCGAAGTCACCACATTCAGATATTGTGGTATAAAACCACCACATTCACTTCCCCTTTCATATAACCCATATGCCCATGTCATACAAATATGCATATGTCACATTCCTATTTCACATTCTTACAGTTTCACATATGTGCCATGACAGATCTCATTATAATCCTAGTAGGAGTAGGAAAACGTACCTAAGTACTTTGTACCATTGCATGGTACCTTAGCCATATTTTTCACATTCTTATTAACATATTTAAGAAGACATAACCATAAATCTATCGAGAAGCAGTGTGGGGTACACACCTGATATACTTAACAAATTCGCTGAAAGCCCGAAAATTTCGAAAAATCTCGATCTACTACTTTAGATCTTCAATCCTTATATTTGGCCAACCCTACATGTTAGTCCAAAGCCATACGGTAGTTCAAAGCCATACGGCTATAAAACCAAATCCTGAAGGATTAATGTAACCAAAGGCTTACCTTGTTCGCCGATTTGATTAATAATCAAATCCCAAAATTTGTAGTATTCCTTCCTTGAAATCAGCTAGCACTACATCACTAGGCTTGGTTAGTTTGGCTTCTGAAAATCATAAGAAACAGATCTAAGTTGCTAAATAAGGCCTTGGCCGAATATCAGATTCACTTACCTTGTGAATCTTAATTCCTGAAAACAGCCACTGACTAGGGATATCTGACGAAATCACCATGGCATATGTTAGATCAATTTCTAACATTGAATCATAATAAATGGCCCTTGGCCAAATACGTGCCTCACCTTAGATCTTAAAAGTTCCGAAAGACCTCTTCTCCCTTGTAGTCGACAATAGTAGACAAATCCCGAAGGGTCTTCCAAAATTTCGGCCAAAATCAATAATGGAGTAGTCCCTAGATTTCGACAAGTCTTAAAGGAAAAAGAATGAAGATTGAATATCATTCAGTCTTACCTTTAACGTGGAGATCGACAGTCTTCCTTCCTGACACCACTTGAGATATTTGGCTAAAAGCTATGTAATGATCAACAAGTTTCGATTTGATAATTGCTAAAGAGACTCAGCTTCAACAAGGAAAGAAAAGGAAGGTGTAGGACTTTAGGGAGAATCGTCAATGATGGATGTTGAGAAAGAATATTGGACTTTGAAAAAAAATAAGGGAATGGAGAAACTTTACTAGAGAATTTAGCAGATGAAGAAGAGAAAAAAAAAAGAATGCTGAATGGCCTCACTTTTCCTCCTTTTGCCGAAATTACTAAGCCTAGAGTCCCCTATTCGGCCAACACTATCAATCCTTTGCTTTTCTCTTTATTTCTTTATTTAAAATCCCACATTTATCTCTTATCTTCATTTATTTAAAATAAATAAAATAAATCCACATTTATCTATCTATTTAGCCAAATTTTAAAAAGGATTAAACTCCTCCCTTTAGTGCCTTAATACCGTCCATCACTATCTATCCTTGCAGCAAAAATAAAACTTTTATTTGCTTCCCCTGTGACTCGAACACAAGCCCTTTTTAACTGCTAGTGGCATCATTTCCAGAGGGCTTAAGTGGTGCCTCCAAGCCACTTTTCCAAGCCCATTTCTTGTGTCATATCTCCCCTACATTTTCTCTTAAGACCTATCAGGCCTAGCTCCCTTTTCTAGATTTAAAAATCTAATAACTTCTAAGGCATCTCCCTACATTCCGAGGTTCTAAAAATTCACATAACACATTCGTAACACATAAGGCATGCTAGTTCACACAATTTAATCACAAATGCATAAGCCATAATTCCGGGATATTACACTCCAGTTTTCACACGGTCTGGCACATGGGCGTGTCCTCGGCCGTGTGACACAAGTTAGTATGTATGCCCTATTTTCACACGGTCTAAATCACGGGCGTGTCTACTAGCCGTGTGAGACACACGGCCTGTTCACACGGGCGTGTGATACTTGAAATGTTGAAATTTTTCTAAGTTTCCAAAATTTTCATATGTTACCGATTTAGTTCCGAATGCATTATTTAAGCTTTGTATGCTCGATTTAAGTATATATTGAATGTGAATGAATGATATTTATTGAAAAGAGATGATATTTGATAAATGATTGTTCTGAACTGAGTTATAACTTTGGTAATGCCTCTTAACCTATTCCGGCAACGGTTACGGGTTAGGGGTGTTACACCAGTTGCGTATCAGTTGGAGCTACCTCTAGAATTGGACCACCTCCATGATGTTTTTCATGTCCCTATGCTGGGATGATATAGGTCTGACCCATCTCATGTTGTTCTAAATATAGAGATCGAGGTAAAGATGAATTTATCCTTTAAGGATGAGCCAATACAGATTTTGGTTTGTGAGGTAAAGGTTTTGAGAAAGAACAGGATTACTCCAGTTAAGGTTTTATGGCAAAATCATGGTACTGAGGAAGCCACTTAGGAAGCGGAAGAATTGATACATCAGTAATATCCTTATCTATTCAAACCAGGTAAATTGCGAGGACGAAATTTCCTTAAAGAGGGGAGAGTTGTAACGCCCCATGTAATAACCAATTTTGGCCCAGGCCTGTCAGAAGCAACCGAGGCCCATCAAATAAACCCAAAATAAAAAAACCAATAAAAATAAAGTCCAAAAACAACAGTCCCTTTTAGACAGTTTTTACAAGCCCAAAGTACTAATTGCAATAGACCCAAAATAACAGAAGCCCAATGGCCCAAAATCATAAACTAAGCAGAACCGTAGGTTTCCTTCTGATTGGACCAGTGCCACATGCCTCCTGGCCTCCCCGCGTCCTTCACACGCCCGCCTCGCCTTGTTTCGGCCACCACGCACATTAGTTCCCATGCCCATGCCCCTGACGGTTGAAGCCCGCAGCCCCCATGTGCGCACCAGCACTCACACGCCACTGTCAGCTACCACTCTCGCACGCCTTCGCCATCGCCCATAACCTGTAAGAATGAGATAACACAAATCGAAGAAAGAAAATGGCAAAGGTAACACAAATCGAAGAAAGAAAATGGCAAACATGATCGAAAAACGAGATGAAAAACAGGACAGAGACAGAAGCCCGTACCTTTGTAAATCGGTTATAAAAACCGAAACCATTGTAGATGAACAGGATTCTTTTGAGAAAAAAAGAAAAAAGCACTTCACGAAAACAATCAGAAATCAGAAACATTAAAGATTGACTTTTTTTTACGCATTATCAGCAATCAAAAAAACAATATCTGAAAGGTTGATTTCTTATTATTCTCCATTATTATCTACTGTTATTTATTCATTTTTCTTTTATTTCGAATCTTTTTAATAATAATAACAAAAAGAAAAGAGGGAAACTTACCTGAATCCGATTTCAAAATGACGCCGAGGCCCGCCGTCCTGAACGTCGCTGGCCACCAACCCGATGGTGGTGCGGTGGCGCGATGAACGACCAAAGAGCCCTAACATCGGGAATGAAAGGGGAGAGGGAGAGAAGGCTGGAGTATTTTTTTATTTTTGGAGATGTGGAGTCTGCAAAATGAATAAAAAAAAGAAAATCTGGACTTTTAAGAGAACCCATGTGACCCGACCCATATATACAGGATCCACATTTTTTCTGCAATTAATGGGAAATTTGTGCGTTTAGTCCCTCTTTGTCGCACTGTTCTTCAACCCGGCCTGTTGTACATTCCCTTAATTTCTTTTACATTGACCTCAGTAATTTGAACGTGTTTTCAGTTTGATCCAATCAATATGCTGCATTTTGGGAATTGGGATATTTTCTGTTTTAATCCTTATTCATTTGTGCGTACATTATTTTAGTCCTTTTCCAAATTTCATTTTAATTTATTATTTTTAGTTCTAGGATTTCATTCTAATTTCAACACAGTCTTTTAGTTATTTATTTGATTATTTGTTTATCCATTCATCTAACTAGTCTCTTTTAATTAACATATTCCTTGATTATATATTATTGATTCTTGCATTATTTTATGTATGTGTTTCCTTTTGAACTTACCTATATATTAGTTTCTTTTAAAATTATTTACGTGTATATATTTTCAAATGCATAATTTCTTTTTGCAATATATTCAAGGAGTGTATTCATAACCTATTTCATTTTTAATCAACTCCATAAAATGTTAATTTCAAAGTCAACTTACTTTATTTATTTCAAATATATTTGTGGGCATCCAAAATGTTATTTTATGTTAATTCGCATTATCGATTTTGTGGGATTATTAAAGTTCATAGTTTGTTGATTAATATAGCATTTAATTTGTGAATAATGCTTGATTAATGTTTGTACATCTTGTACCATAGCATGCTTTAAATTCTAATACGTGTATGCCTTATATCAAATGTTTGATATACATTTCAAAATTTCACGTACATAAATTTTTAAGGCAATGTTTGTATATTTGGGAGTATGGAAAATTATGCCCTAATGTATTAGGTGTAATTTTCTCTTCAACCAAATAGCCAAATATCCTTTTTAAATAACTTGAGGATCAAAGATAATCTCGTGTCGAAGTACAAAAGTGTTATGTCCTAACGCACTGGATGTGACATCTTCATTCTTTCGAAACGAGCTAATCTTGAAGTTAAAAGATTTAATATGAGCTAACTTTCTTTAACCAAACTTGCACTTTATATCATGTTGTTAATACGGTCTTAATTTGCGTATATTTCTTGATTAATGTTTATTACTGTTACGCCTCAAACTCTAACGTGTTCTAATTTTACTAAATGTTTTTAAATGCATTTTAAGCCTAATATAAAACTTCCGATTTCAACACAGTCCCTCTAAATTTTCAAAATAAGGCAATGTTTGTGCGTTTGGAAAGTCAGAAAATGATGCCCTAATGTACTGGGCATCAATTTTCTGTCCAACCCGATAATCAAATACCCTTGTTTAATTGCATGTCTTAAAGATCAAAGATGATCTCAGTGTCGGGGCATAAAGGTGTCATGTCCTAACGTACTGGATGTGATATTTTTATTTCCTTCGAGACAAGTTAATCTTGAGATTCAAATTCAATATTGAATAATTTTCCTTAGAAAACCTATAACTTTTCCAATTTTCAACGAAGGACACTAAATAATCAATTAGGTACCAATCTTGGGCGTACCGAGGGTGCTAACCCTTCGTCGTGCGTAACTGACTCCCGAACCCATTTTCTCGAGTTTCATAGACCAAAAATGTTGTTTTAGTAAACAAAATGTTTTATTAAAACAATGGTGATCCGATCACACCTAATAAAAGGTCGGTGGCGACTCTTATTCTTCGTTTTCAAAACCTAAGTCTATTCCCGTTTTTTCCAAAAATGGTTACGACAGCTTGGCGACTCCACTGGGGAAAATAGAGTCAGGCCATAAATTGATTGATTTTTGTCCTTTTGATTGAAAATTTGGAAAATTGTTTTGAAAAATCGTGTTTCTTTTTAATGCATTTGCTTGTGCTATAGTGTCGAGTCTCGTGAAATACTTTGGCATTGCATTGCATGACCATTGCGGTCACACCTTTAAGTGGAAGTAAGAAACTAAGCTTTCGTGAGGTTTTCACCTCCGCATGGGCTAGTGGATTGCTTCCAGGATACATCCGTACCTATGTGCTTCGTGAGGTTTTCACCTCCACATGGCCATAGGGAAATGTATCCCCTGAACTGAACTCGATCCATATGAGCCTATAATGGGCGAGGATTGAGGAATCTGCTGGTTCAGGTACCCCTCTTTAGAACCGAAGCACATATAGTAAACCCAGAAGCCTACCCTAGATAGAATGCCGAACCTTTAATGGTTACTTAGATAAGTGTTTGATAACATCTTACCTGTTTTGTTTTTTTTTCTATGCGATATTGACTCGTTTCAATTGGCTTGTTATCTGCATAACATTTTGCATTAAAGAGGTGTCGATTCCTGTTCGTTTGCTAAGATAGAAGATTTACCATGGAAAACAAATTTCTTGCTAAGGTAGAGGACAATGCTACTGTTCGTGCATGGTCAGAAGGATTGCAAGTGGAAAAGGGGGACAGTCTAGTTGAAGGATATGTCTCTAAGTCGTGCGATTACACCCGCATTAATGTAACACAAAATGAGCTTCAAGAATTAAGGGATATTTGGACTCATTAGGAGGATGGTACTAAACAGATGTTCTGTAGCAATTATGGTGATATCTCTCATTTGCTTGATGTCAGAGTAGATCGACACTTATTTTGGGCTATGGTTCAGTTTTGGAATTCGACATATAGTTGCTTCACCTTTGGGAGCGTAGATCTGGTACCTACTATAGAAGAGTACACTACTTTGCTTCGTTGTCCGAGGATCCAAGTTAACAAAGATTATACTAGGATTGCTAATGTTCCGTCCTTCATAAAAAAATTGATGAGCATCACCGGGATGAGCGAGCAGTGGGTTTCGGCTCGGATACAGCAAAAGGGCGAGGGAAGATGCATTCCTTGGGAAAATTTAAGGGACTTAATTTTGGCACACCCCGATGTGAAGAAGAGGGTGGACATCTTTACTTTGAGCATCTACGGATTAGTTATTTTCCCCAGAGTTCTAAGGCACGTAGATGAAGCAGTGGCAGATTTGTTTGATCGATTGAATAAGCAAGTTACACCAGTTCTCGCGATTCTTGCTAAGACCTTTAGGTCTTTAAGTGCATGTTGGAAAGCCGGAGAAGGTAGGTTTATTGTTTGTGCACAGTTATTGATAGTATGGTTTCATGGTCACTTTTGGAAGATAGATAAGGTTTCTTACCGACCCTATTGTGAGAATTATTCACCTTTGGAAAAGGAAGTGGCTGCACCGAGACGGGAGGATATGTCAAAAGAAAGGTGGATAATAGTCTTGCAGAATCTTCAAGAAGATGAGGTCGTGTGGAGAGCTCCTTGGATGGTGCCCGACAAGATACTGTACAGATGCGGGGATTTTAATTGGGTCCCTTTACCGGGAATATATGGAGCCATTGGGTATGCTCCGCTACTTGTGGCAAGACGGTATAAGTCTAGGCAGTTTATACCGGTAACGCACGGGTTGGCTCAAAGTGAATTTTCTTATAAAGTGGAAAATTACAAGAAAAAGAGTCGGGAGATTACCGACGCTTGGATACGACCTCGTCAGATGAAAGGAATAAGCATGGGCAAAATGGTGACCATTGAGTATAAAGCATGGTTGAGTAAAAGAATCAACGATAATATCCCGGGACCAAGTTCAGACAATGCTCAGTCTATGGAGGAACGTTTGCAAATGATACCAACAGAGTTAGAAATTATAAAGTAAGATTTTGTAAAGCGAAGTTTAGAGCTCGAGAAGAAAATTGAGCAGTTGGAGGAGGAGAAGATGCTTTTGAAATTGGATGTAGAGATACAGAAATCAAAAGCAGAGAAAATAAGAAAAGGGAAGAGCAAAGCTGAAGAAGAGGTAGATAGCCTAAAGAGGGACTACAAAAAGATGTGTCTTGCAATGAGAACTGCGGGGCTAGGAAAGACTTCAAGTCAATGGCGACAAGAATTACAAGAAGAAAGAGCTAAGACCGAGCAATGGGAAAGGAAATTTCAAGAAATAAAAGCTCAGAAGAAGATCCTGGAAAGGTAAGTGTCAGAAGGCCAAAACGAAAGAAATGAATTGAAGTCTAGAGTAGTGGAGTTGGAAAGGTCCCTTAATTATTATCGAAACCGTAACTCAGTAATAAAATTAAAAGCAAGTTTGAGTAGAATTGAAGAAATGGAAAAGAAGATCGAAGAGTTAGAAATGGCGCTGCAGGATTGTCAGAATTATATTGGGTACTTGAAAGAGAGTAAGGAGCAACAGAAGGAGGAGTTACATAATGCCCAGAAGCAAATTGAAAATAGGGACTATTTCATGAGAGAGGCCATAAATCAGATTCGAGAGGTGGCCGAACACTTGCAAAATTTGGCAGCAGAAGCGGAGGTATTAAGCGTGCTGCATGAGTCACAGACAAGCCGAGGACAGGAGTTGGCTTCGTTACTCCGAAAGATTAGGGCTCTGGGCGCTAAGGCCAAACTATATCTGTAATCTATTTTATGTAAAGAGTTTTGTTTTCTAATAAAGTTTTCTATGGGGAATTGAATCAGAGTTGACACCTTTTTGCATTCATACCATGCATTTGCATTGCATTACATGCAGTAGTATCATATCACCCTAATCATTTACTGAGGCTAAAATCGTATAATCCACAGTTGTGACACTACGAACCTGGAATCACGTCATCCTTATAGGACACGTCTAAGAGCTAGAGCTATGGATGCTGAACTCAATGAAAGAATCGAAAGAATGGAAAGGATCCAGAGAGAGTTGCAAGAGCAGTTGACCAAGTCGCAGAAGAAGCAAGGGATTTGATGGTAAGATCCCGAGAGGAATCGCTCGAGCAAAAGGATCAAATGGCCAAAATAATGGAGATGATGGCAGCTCTGGTCAAAGAAAAAGGACCCGCGTAGAGTCTTGATATTACAGAACCCCATTCAAGAGTTAATCAGTATCCGCTCTATCCCCCAGGATTCACTCCACCCCACGCCCATGCAACTCAAAGAGGATATCCTCAAGGGGAACCGGTAGGCCTAGAGCAATGACCTACACCACCTGTTCATCTAGGGTAGGGTATGTTTGTATCAAACTCTGGAGATAATTCTGCTAATCCAATGGTTTCAGATTTGGATGATCCGGTAGAAATAGCCAGGTTGAAAATAGATGAGCGTGATGCTCAAGACAAGTATAAGAGTCTGGAAGAAAGACTAAAGGCGATAGAAGGTACTGAAGTCTTCTCGGCACTGAGTGCCAAAGAGCTTAGTTTGGTCCCCGATCTGGTTCTGCCTCCGAAATTTAAAGTGCCAAATTTTGAAAAATATGATGGAACGAGATGTCCAAAGGCGCATCTTATCATGTTTTGTTGGAAGATGGCTGGTTATGTGAGTGAAGGCAAATTGTTAATACACTGTTTTCAAGATAGCTTAGTCGGATTAGCCCTCCGATGGTATAATCAACTCAGCAGAGAGAGGATCTGATTATGGAAGGACCTAGCATCAGCGTTTTGTGAACAATACAAGCATGTCTCCGATATGGTGCCTGACCGACTAACGCTGCAGATGATGGAAAAGAAGCCAACAGAGACTTTTAGACAATACGCTCAAAGGTGGAGGGATATCTCAGCCCAAGTAGAACCCCCACTTACTAAAACTGAGATAACGGTCCTCTTTATCAACACTTTGAAAGCGCCATTTTATGACAAGCTGGTGGGAAACGCCACAAAAGACTTCACTGATATCATAATGTATGGGGAACTCATTGAAAATGGCATCAAGAGTGGAAGGATGGAAGGTCCCGAGAGTTCGAAAAGGCGAGTACCTGTAAAGAAAAAAGAGACTGAAACCCATATGGTGGGGACTGGGAGCCACTATGCTTCTAATTCGTACCCAACCCAACCACGATCTCAATTTTGCCCATCTCCAAACTTCTATTTTCCTCCTCAAAACCCTTACTATCAAACACCTCCTCCTTACCCCGTCTACGCCACTGATAACCAAAGACCATTCACTATATTCTCGCCAAGTACTACGCCTGCTCAAAGTCAGCCTAAAAATGAACAAAGACCGACAAAACCCAATCCTGAAAAACTTCAATTAACCCCTATTCCTGTGTCGTATGGAGAGCTTTGCCCAAAATTACTAGAAAAAAATTAATTTCCCCACATTATATGGCACCCCTGAAACCTCCATACCCAAAATGGTACGATCCTAATGCTAGTTGCATGTACCATGCTGGAAACCGGGGACATTCATCAGAAAATTGTCTAGCCTTTAAAAAAAGGGTTCAAGGTCTTATTGATGCAGCCATTTTACGATTTGATGGTGTTAGTAACATGGCTGGAAATCCTCTCCCTAATCATAATAAAAGGAACGTGAGCGTGGTGACACAGGAAGACGGGTGGCGAGCCAAAAGTTGTGTTTCCGAGATAAGGACACCTTTATGGAAGATATGGGAAATAATGACTGAAAAGGGTTTGTTCTGTCCACTCAACAGAAGCTTCAAGGAAGAAAGCACAAAAGGTCAAAGTTTTTGTATCTTCCATGGCGTCGAAGGGCATAACATCCAGTCTTGTGGGGAATTCAAAAAATTACTCCTAGACATGATGAACAATAAGGAGGTCGAGATCTGCAATAAAATGGAAAAGGACGATGAAAGGGAGATATGCGCTTCTAATGGTCAATCATTAGGTTCCCCTTATAGCGTTGACCGACCTTTGGTGATCTATTACGAGGCAAAAAAGGAAGAAGTGAAACCAAATATGATAATTCAAGTACCTTCTCCTTTCCCTTACAAGGACAGCAAGGCGGTGCCATGGAAATACGATGTCAACATTACCATACTCAAAGCTACGTCTGGAAGTGTTAGCAAGGTGGGGCATTTTACCCGCAGTGGGAGATGTTATCCCCCTAAAGTGGATGAACCAAAGAAGAAAGCCATTAACGCGAATCAGAAAGGAAAGGTACCAATGCGTAGTGCTGAGGTTGATGTTGAAATACAGTCTGAGCAAGAAATTAAAAGACCTGTGAATGAGGATGAAGCACATGAATTCTTAAAGTTTATCAAGCATAGTGAATATAACATCGTGGAGCAGTTGAACAAGCAACCGGTAAGAATCTCAGTGTTATCTCTACTGTTGAGCTCGGAACCACATCAAAACGCTTTACTGAAATTGTTAAACCAAGCATATGTGCCGAGCAATGTACCCGTCGAAAAGCTTGATAGGTGGGTGAACAATTTAAATGCGGATAATTTCATCTCTTTCAGTGATGACGAAATACCACCAAATGGTAGGGGCTCTATAAAAGCATTGCACATCACAACCGGTTGCGAGGGCTACATAATACTGAATGTGCTTATTGACAACGGGTCTGCGCTCAACGTCATGCCTTTGGCTACACTGTCCAGGATGCCAGTTGATATGTCTTACCTAAGGCCTTGTCATTCCACAGTAAGGGCATTTGATGGGACACGACGAGAGGTCATGGGAAAGATTGAGATTCCTCTAGAAGTGGGTCCGTGTACGTATGATATTGAGTTTCAGGTCATGGACATCGCACCTTCGTATAACTGTCTCTTAGGGAGGCCTTGGATCCATTCAGCAGGGGCAGTTCCTTCATCTCTCCATCAAAAGGTCAAGTTTGTCATGGATAACCGCTTGATCACGATCGCTGGTGAAGAAGAAATTGTTGCGTACATCTCTACTGACGCGCCTTACATTAAAGTAAATAAAGATGCAGTAGAATGTTCCTTTCGTTCCTTCGAATTTATCAATGCTGCATTTGTCGCTGAAAGAAGCAAAGCCCCCACGCCCAAGTTGTCAAGGAATACCAAGATGGGAATCAAGCTGACTGTAGGAAAAGGAGCCCGAGCGAAGAAAGGTTTGGGGAGATGTTAGCAAGGGGTAGCCAGAGTACTTCGGCCAGTACATCACAAGGCTTGATACGGTTTAAGATTCAAGTCAGATGTACGACAAAGAAGAAAACAATTGCAAAAAGATCAAGAAAGGAGGATCGCGATAGCCTCAGGTCGAGAATTGGAATGTGAGCCCATAATGTATCCTCCTTTGTCAAAAACATTTACATCTGTATGAAAGATGTACCCAGAGAGAGATGATTCATGAAGCATGTTGTTATTGGTTGAAAGGGGTCTGCAGAATGTCAGTATAAATGTTATTGACAAAAGAGATGATGCAATTAAAGATGTTTCAATGATACGCCCTTGTCCTCCTGGATGCATTTTGAACAATTGGACTGTCGTGGATCTTCTTGTAGTTTCTAAGTCCTCTCCAGAGTAATGCTCAATGTTAACTCTCCTTTTTGTGGGCCCCTAAATAAAGATGTAGTAGAATGTTCCTTCCGTTCCTTCGAATTCATCAATGCTGCATTTTTCGCTGAAGGAAGCAAAGCCCCCACGTCCAAGTTGTCAAGGAATACCAAGATGGGAATCAAGCTGACTGTGGGAAAAGGAGCCCGAGCAAAGAAAGGTTTGGGGAGATGTCAGCAAGGAATAGCCAGAGCACTTAAGCCAGTACATCAAAAGGCTCGATACGGTTTACGATTCAAGCCAGATGTACGACAAAGAAGAAAACAATTGCAAAAAGATAAAGAAAGGAGGATCGCGAGAGCCTCAGGTCGGGAATTGGAATGGGAGCCCATAATGTATCCTCCTTTGTCAAAAACATTTACATCTGTGGGAATGATGTACCCAGGGAGAGATGATTCACGAAGCATATTGTTATTGGTTGAAAGGGGTCTGCAGAACGTCAGTATAAATGTTATTGACAAAAGAGATGATGCAATTAAAGATGTTTCAATGATACGCCATTGTCCTCCTGGATGCATTTTAAACAATTGGACTATTGTGGATCTTCTTGTAGTTTCTAAGTCCTCTCCATAGTAATGCTCAATGTTAACTTTCCTTTTTGTAGGCCCCTAATTAATAGTGGGATCCTTTTGTAAGAACTAATGTTGGATCTTTATCATTTAAATGAACATTAATGGAGATGCATTTTGTCATAGTCCTTTCATTCTCGTTAACTTCATAATTGCTCCCTCTTCTTACAGTCTTTCCTTACATAAACCTCATATCATGCCATAGCATTATGTTTGCGGGTTCCAATACCTTGATGCTCCTCTATAGTTTTCTTTTCCTTTCACCTTTCAGGTGCTCAGATATCAACAATGTGAACGATCCCGTTACAAGTCCTAAAATCGATTTCGAGAAAGCTATTTGTTTAGGAGAATGCGAAGCTGAGGAAAATACTGAAAATTATGTCTCGTCCCCTGACTTACTAAGAATGATAGAACAAGAAGATAAATAGATTCTGCCCTATCGAGAATCCGTTGAGACAGTAAATTTGGGAAGTGAAGAAAAGAGGCAAGAAGTGAAGATTGGGACCTCCATTTCAGAGAATACCAGATGTGACTTGATCACCTCGCTTCATGAGTACAAATATGTATTTGCATGGTCGTATCAGGACATGCCAGGTTTGAACGAGGACGTAGCGGTCCATAGACTCCCACTAAAACCAAAATGCAAACCTATTCAACAGAAGTTAAGACGAATGAGGCCTGAATTGCTTTTAAAGATAAAAGAAGAAGTCAAGAAACAATTTGATGCTGGCTTCTTACAAGTCTCTAAATATTCAGAATGGGTGGCTAATATAGTCCCGGTCCCGAAGAAAGACGGTAAGGTGCGAATGTGCGTAGATTATCGCGATTTGAATGGAGCAAGCCCTAAAGATAATTTCCCCTTGCCACACATCGATACATTGGTGGATAACACGGCAAAACATTCGTTATTCTCCTTCATGGATGGATTTTCGGGTTATAATCAAATAAATATGGCTCCCGAGGATATGGAAAAAACTACATTCGTGACGATGTGGGGAACATTCTGCTACAAAGTGATGCCATTTGGATTAAAGAATGCCGGGGCAACATATTAGAGAGCTATGGTGACACTGTTCTATGACATGATGCATAAAGAAATAGAGGTCTACGTCGATGATATGATCGCCAAATCTCGGGGGGGAAAGAGAGCATGTTGGGAACCTCAGGAAATTGTTTAAAAGACTGAGGAAGTTCTGGCTGAAACTTAATCCAGCTAAATGTATGTTTGGGGCTACTTCGGGAAAATTACTAGGCTTCATCGTCAGTGAGAGAGGTATTGAAGTTGATCCAGATAAGATAAAAGCCATACAAGAACTACCGCCTCCGCGCACACAAAAAGAAGTCAGAGGATTTTTAGGGAGGTTGAACTACATCGCTCGATTCATTGTTCAACTCACCAACCAATGTGACCCGAATTTTTGACTCCTTCGAAAACACAATCCTAGAGAATGGAATGAGGAGTGCCAAGTGGCTTTTGACAAGATAAAACAATAATTGTCTAGCCCCCCGGTGCTAGTAACGCCAACTCCCGGGAGACCGTTAATATTGTATCTGACTGTGTTCAAAAATTCAATGGGTTGTGTACTAGGGAAACATGATGAGTCAGGGAAAAGAGAAAAGGCGATTTACTACCTCAGCAAGAAATTCACAGAGTGTGAAGCAAAGTATCCGTCAATCGAAAAATACTGTTGTGCTTTGGTCTGGGTAGTTCGAAGGCTCAGACAATATATGTTGTATCATACGACGTGGTTGATTTTGAAACTAGACCCAATAAAGTATATGATTTAATCACCTACACTCTCAGGAAGAATCGCACGATGGCAGATCCTACTGTCGGAGTACAACATTATCTATGTGAACCAAAAGTCGATAAAAAGGAGCGCAATAGCTGACTTTCTGGCCACTCGAACGACAGAGGAATACGAGCCATTGAGATTTGATTTCCCAGATGAAGATTGATGTACATTACAGAAAAAGAATGTGAGTCGTCAAAAGAGAAATCATGGAAGATGGGCTTTGATGGTGCATCAAATGCATTGGGGCATGGGATTGGAGCAGTCTTAGTGTCACCAGAAGGGAATCATTATCCATTCACTGGCAGATTAAATTTCTTCTGTACCAATAACATAGCGGAATACGAGGCTTGCATCATGGGACTTCGTGCAGCTATTGAACGAGACATCGAAATCTTAGAGGTTTACAGAGACTTAGCACTGGTGATTTACCAAATCTGTGGAGCTTGGGAAGTGAGAGATTCAAAGTTCGTCAAATATTGCGATCTCGTGACAGAGCTGATCAAAGAATTCGAAGAAGTAACTTTAATTACTTCCCACGAGAAGAAAACCAATTGGCTGATGCTTTAGCCACTCTGGCTTCAATGTTCAAAGCAAACCAAGAAACAGAAATAATGCCTCTCCAGATGAGCATATATGAGGCCCCTGCGCATTGTTTTAGCATTGAAAAAGAGGCAGATGGACAGCCATGGTTCCATGATACCTTAGAATATGTCAAGAATCAAAGGTATCCCGAATAAGCAAATGAGAACGACAAAAGAACAATCAGAAGAATGGCGATGGGATTTGTTCTTGATGGGGACATCCTACACAAAAGAGGAAAAGATCAACTGCTCTTAAGATGTGTGGATACTAGTGAAGACAGAAAAATACTTGAAGATGTCCATGAAGAAGTTTGTGGAATGCACGCCAATGGTTTCACTATGGCCAGACAGATTATGAGACTCGGTTATTACTGGCTGACGAGGGAAAACGACTGCATTAGTTACGCACGAAAGTGCCACAAATGTCAAGTTTACGGTGATAAAATTCATGCAGCACCTTCACCCCTTCATGTCATGACTTCTCCGTGGTTTTTTCTATGTAGGGCATAGACGTTATAGGGCCAATCTCCCCAAAGGCTTCTAATGGACATCGATTCATTTTCTTGGTCATAGATTATTTCACAAAATGGGTAGAAGCCGTTTCGTTTGCTAATGTGACAAAGACTGGAATTTGCAAGTTCTTAAAAAAGGAGATCATATGTCGATACGGATTACCTGAGAGAATCATTTCAGATAATGCTTTGAATCTGAACAACAAGATGATGAAGGAGGTGTGCGAGCAATTTCAAATAAAGCATCATAATTCCTCGCCCTATCTCCCAAAGATGAATGGAGCAGTAGATGCGGCCAACAAAAATATTAAAAGGATTATTTGGAAAATGACCGAGACATATAAAGACTGGCACGAGAAGCTACCATTTGCCCTATATGCATATCGTACATGTGTACGGACCTTTACGGGGGCAACTCCTTTCTCTCTGGTCTATAGAATGGAAGCTGTGCTACCAATCGAAGTTGAAATCCCCTCTTTACGAGTCTTAATGGAGTCAAAACTAGAAGAATCAGAATGGGTTCAAACTCGATATGACCAACTAAATCTGATCGAAAAAAAACACTTAAAAGCAATCTGTCATGGACAGATGTACCAGAAGAGAATGATCACAGCCCATGACAAGAACCCGGCCAAGGGAATTGTAACAGTCCGAATTTGACCCTAATCGGAATGGTGCTTTCGGGATCATGAATCCAAGTCTGAGAAATAATTTAATATTATAATTTGAGTTAGTTATATATAAATTAATGGGTGTGAAAGTTTCGTATAAAAATTTAATCGCTTTGTGTGCTCAATTAGTTAAAAAGGACTAAATCAGCGTTCTTCGTAAAAGTGGCCTTTTATTTGATTTATGGTTAAATTGATGTGGCTTTATTTTAGTGAATTCCTTAAAGGGTAATGTACCCATTTTAAATTGTAGTGGACGGCAATATGGTCTATTAATATATATATATATATATATCATATGTTTGCTTATGTGTTAAATATATATAATAAGGATATGATATATAAGTGTATTATAAGTATATTATAATAAAATCCCACTTGGGAACAACTCGATTTTAGCATGATCAGAAATGTGATTTCGGGACCACGAGTTCTAGTCGAAAAAATAAATTAATATTATTTTTCGTGTTAAATATGTATGATTGAGCATGTGTTAAAATTTCGTGAAATTATTTGATTGCTTGTATGTTTAAATTAAGAAAAAGGACCAAATTACATAAGTGGAAAAAAAAAAGTATTCATTAAATTAAAGGGTTTTATGTTGCAATTTCCCCAATTCTTCATGTAGTAGACGGCAAGATGATATTATATCATGTGTTTGTTTGTTTGTTAAGTTAAATATGTGTTTTATATTAATAATATAAAATATTATATTAACATAGTGGGATAAAAGCATAAAATAAAGAAGAAAGCTATGCATGTTCATCATTTTCTCTTCCATAGCCAAAACTAGTGAAAGAAAAAGAAAAGAGAAGTTCAACAAGGGTTCGGCACATATCCATTTCAATTAAGTAAGTTTTAGCTTTGGGTTTTCAATGATTTTTGCATTTTTGAGATGAATGTTCATCCTATTATAAAGCCCATGTGTTAATTTCGTGAAATGGTCTTGTATGTTGGTTATGCCATTGATGATCACTTAAGTTTTAGGATGATTTTTGGTAATAAATGGAGATTTGAGCTAGACGAAAATATTTTACTTTTGGGTCTTAGGTGAATGTAGCTAATTTAAAATTTGGTTGTGAAAACATTATCATGGAAGGGCCAAATTGAGAAAATATTGAAGTATATGGACTTATATAATCCTTAGGATGATTCGGGCCTAAAGGAAGTTGGGTAAATTTTGAGTAATTCATGAGTATGGTATTAGGGACTAAATTGTATAGATTGTAAAGGTTAGGGGTAAATTTGTAAATTTGCTAAATTAAGTATTTATGGATCAAATTGAATGAATATAAATTTATTGAGTTTAAATTGGGATTATTTAGATAAAGAATAAATGAAAACGGGTTTGGATCGGGGGAAGGCAAAGTTGAACGAATAGTCGGAAAGCTCAATACGTCAAATTTCGAGGTAAGTTTTTAAGCAATTGGATTAAATTGAATTATCGCTATATTAAATTGTACATGTTTGAGTGACATAACAAATTTTATTGTCAAATTGTCGAATAAGGCATAGGAATTATTATATGTGATAGCCGAATACGGATTACTAAATACATATATATATATATATATCTATAACCATTGAATAATTGAGTTGGCAAAATATATGCACTTGTGATAAGGGATAAATATATATAATTATATATATTGTATGGGAATAGAATATTCGGATATGTGTGAGTGTATATACATATTTAATGATGCCAAATGTGGTATGGTGACCTTAAATGTGTTTGCCGAATATACTGGTATCATATTAAAGAATGCATTATGAATCTATTTAATGACAATATTTGATAAATTTGGGTATATTTTCATGTGATAGCCGAATGTAAAGATATTACATTGAATTGGATATGTTTTGTTAATACAATGTGAATGTGTATAATTGATTTGATATACGGGTTATACAACGTTATAATGGTTTTATTTGTGAAAAGTGAATAAGCTTAGTTGAATCGAAAATGTGATAGAATTATGAGTTATAATACTATCGAAATGTTCATTGAAATGTTGAAAAGGTTGATATCTCGGGCTTTAAGCCTAGCGAGCCATGTGTGCCGGTGATTTAATTCGGGCATAATGCCTAGCGTGCCTTGTGCCGTGAATGTATCGGGCTTAATGCCTAGCAAAGCTAAATGCCTGTGTTTTTAAATTTCGATTTCAAGTCTAGCATGCAAGATGCCGGTATATACGATTCGAACTAGTGCATAGCTTGTTATAAGTGGTGAGTTTTCAACTTCCGAACTTTAGCTACTTAAATGTAAAGGTATGAAACAAACCATGAAATTTTACGTTTATGAAAGTGAAGTTTTGAGTTCGACTATAAGGTATGTATTAAGCATACTTTAAGGTTATGTTTATATGCAATGATAATAATTAAATGAATTGATGAAAGATAGTGTTATACATATGATAGATGGAATTTGATTATATGTGTACTATGAGTGAATTGATTATAGAAAAGTGGAAGGAAATAAGTAATCATACCATCATAACGTTATGCATAAGTGAGTCATTATTTATTTGGTACAAAATAAACTATGGTAAAGAGGTGAAAATTAATGTATGTTATACAATAAAAAGGGATATTCAGATTTGGTACATTAAATATTAAGTCATGAATGTTTGAGTTAAGTGTGATGTAATGAATTTGATAATACAAAATATATTTTATTTTGTGAAATTGATCCTATCATTGATAGGTATTAAAATATATATAATTGTAAGATTAAGGCATGTACATGTGTTTATATCACTTGAAGTTTCGACTATAATTGAGGAGGATATTGGTAAAAGAAATCGATAAATTATGACATGTTTATTTGAATTGAAATGGACGAATGTTTACGATATTCATATGATTAGATAATGTATATGTTCATGGTAGTAAAGTGTAAATAATTAATTTAAGGGCGTTGAGGGTATTCGGCCATGAAAAATTCACTTAAATAATGTTTATATTCATTGCTATGAATTTATTTATTAAAAGTTTAAATGTTTGTATATTGTGTAGTATTTGCTTAAGACTTACTAAGCTAATAAGCTTACTCCGTGTGTGTTTAATGTTCTATTTTATAGATTTGGTCTAGCTACGGGCTCGAGAAAACGCTCAATGAGTCAACCACACTATCTACATTTTGGTACTCTTTCATTTTGTTTTTTTTTTTACGAAGGCATGTATAGGAAAGACTTTGTCTTTGTTTTGATGAAAACTCAAGGTTTATGTAGATAATAGCCATGCGAATGTGGCTAAATTTTTAGTTAAGTATGTTTTTTGTGTTTTTGATACTGAATGTCGGTTTATGTTGGAAATGTTTGTGCATTCTTAATCGAAGTTTAATCGTTTTTGATAAGAAAATGTATGTATACGAAATGAATCCTTGAATTAGGGATGTGGATATGTTCGGTTAGAAACTAGTTTTTCATAAATTGCAACGAGACAGTTTGTAGTAGTAGCAGTGAGGTGATTTTTGAAAAATCACCAAAAATAGGGTATATTGAATTAGAAAGTGAATAAGATATGAAATTAAACCTTATTGTGTCTATTTTTACATGAAAGAAACAGAGTAGACAAAGGATTTATATATTATGAGATATTTAAGTTTTAGTGAGACTTGCTCTGAATGAATTCGTGAGTCTCTGTTCTGTTTTGGAAAAATTGTTAAAAATTGTATAAAAATAATTATGGAGCATGGTTTATATTTTTAAAATCCTTGATGAGTCTATTTTTGATTGGAATAAACAAGAACATTATTCAAAATTTGTGCTATGAGATAAATGAGTTTTTGTAATGACAGGTCAGAATCGTCAACAGTGAAATAGGGTAAATTTTGATGAATAAACTGTACTAATTGGCCACATGAAAAATTCTGGAAAAATTATGGTAAATTCATATATGAGTCTAGTTTCAAGGAAAATTTACGGATCTGAATTTCGAGTTTTGTAACTCAAGTTACGGTCAATTTTGTCAGCATGACGCAGTTTGACAGCTTTAAATTTTTATGTTCCGAACTTGTAGTCAAGTCTTGTAATGCCACATACTCGACTCCGGCGAAGGTCTCGGGTAAGGGGTGTTACAGTTAAGTTTAGTAATACCTTGTGCTCGACTCTGACAATGGTTTCGGGTAAGGGGGTGTTACATTTTATTGGTATCAGAGCTTACGATTTAGTCGATTCTAGGACTACCGTAGCGCGTGTGAGTCTAGCTATACATGCCTTAAAGTATAATACAATAGTGTGATGACTCCCAACTCTGATGGAAACTATTTTAAATTAAACAAATATGCTTTCCAACCGAGCTAAATTCTGATAGTATAGAATGTGTACGCAAATGTTTGAGTGAAAATATATTGGTGATGAGTTGACACTAATAGAGGTATGAATCAAAGTGTATGGCATTTTTATTATTGATAAATGTTATAATTATATGAGCGTATGAGTTATGACAATTGAGTTATGATGCTATAAGAGAATTTCGATTGTGATTTAGTGATTAGAGTTGGCTTATGAACTATGTGTTAAGAACAAAAGTGATTATAAGCAAATAATCATCGTATATTATTTTCGTAAATTAGCATATGCTGAAAGTTGGAATTATTGTAATTATACATGAATTAGCCGAATTTTGCTAAGTATAAAATTGATTCGGTTAAGTTATTTGTGTGATATGTGCTATTGAATGTTCGTATAATGAGTTCGAAATACTTAAAAGATTCGATATATGAAATAATTCAGGGAAGAAAATTTAAGGTATTATTACTCAGGCTATGAGCCTAGCAAGCCTTGGGCTGGTGAATGTATCGGGCTTTATGCCTAGCAGGCTTATTGCCGGTGAATGATTATCAGACCTCGGGTCTAGCAGGCTTATTGCCGGTGAATGATTATCAGACCTCGGGTCTAGCAGGCTTATTGCCGGTGAATGATTATCAGACCTCGAGTCTAGCAGGCTTATTGCCGGTGAATGATTATCAGACCTCGGGTCTAACAGGCTTATTGCCGGTGAATGATTATCAGACCTCGAGTCTAGCAGGCTTATTGCCGGTGAATGATTATCAGACCTCGGGTCTAGCAGGCTTATTGCCGGTGTGTGATTCAGGCTCATGCCTAGCAGGTTTTATACCGGTGACTTATAATACGAGCTTATGCTTACGAAATGATCGAATTATGGTGGCAAATGAACAAGCTTAAGCTTATTCAAGTGAAATTGATTATTTGGCCATAAGGTATGTATTGACTTAAGTACAAATTATATGTGATGTTTATTGATTAAGTAAGTTGATAAATAATGTGTTTGTGTATTCGACATTTTTGGATATGTGGATAATATGATATTGATTTGATGTTGTTTACTAGTAACATCAGAGTATTCAATGGATGTATGAGTATTTATACATAAATAAGTTCAGCCATATGGAGATTTTATGGATATGCAATCGGACATGTGGAATTACTTACATAAATATATGTACTTTCGATTGTATGGAGTTAAGTTGTATATGGTATTTATTAAATTGGTTATTTGTGATAGTATGTGTTATGTACATTTATGTGCAAGTTAAATTTGAGGCTTTACTACCTCACCCCTTTATTAGTAAAATGTTACAATGAAATTTGTAAGATTTTGGGTTGAATAAGCTCACGAGTGTGGAGTTACAGAGATTCGTGTTTGAAAGATTACTAATGTAGTCAGAAAAGAGAACAAATCAGTAAATGAAGACAAAGACAAAAGGGATAATGTGAAAAATTTTGGATGACAGAATTAGACAGATGAATAATGATTGAATTGTATTAATGGTTGAATGCAATGGTTATAATTGGGTAGTTACTATGATTCCTTTTGGGCATTCTATGTGTACATTTTTCCTCGAGGTATATGTGATCTGCTTAATTTCAAAAAAAAAGAGAGAAAGAAAAGCAAGTCTTATAGTATGAAAATGTTAGCTAAATATATTAATAGACGAAACTATTGTTGATCTATTTGGGTTACATTCGACATTGTAATGTCTTTCTCTAATAATTTATTCCATTATGTGGATACAAAAGTCGACGGTAAAATCTGTATGAAGTTAATATTCTGTTTCTACCGGTTATTGTTCTGTTGAATATACGTGAAGATTTTATCGCATTCATCGGGATTTCAGATGTTTGTAAATGACATTGTTCTTCCCGTACATGTTTTGGCATAGCATCGAATTGATATCATTCTATACGGGTTGTAATTTTCAGATATCTTGTATAGCCCCACATGTTGAAATTTCACTATTTCAGTTTTCTTATGATTCCATGTGATTGTCTACAAGAGATCTCTATATGACAGAGATGACTATGTTTATTATGGTTATAATTTCTGGCTTGAAATGTGAGACTACAGTAAGTACCATCCTCGAGTTATAGAAGTTATGTCTCTACAATGGTTGCTATTAAAACCATATTTGATTCTTTACTGTGTTCAAATGCTTCCTTAACAGCCAGGATAATATTTATTATAAGGTTGAGACATCGTTCCTAGAAAGACCCAATAAGTTCTCTCTGGTTAAGATGATTTTAGTAGAATTCGAAGTTTTGATGATTAATTGTTGCTTGAGATAAAGTGTCTATGCCGAGAAGCTCGAGATTGTATAACCATTGTTATAGGTGGCTCACAAAGTGTTAGTTAGTTTGATCGCATTTGAGAGTAACATGATGTACGACATTCGAGATTTGATATTTATGAATGAATGTGAACTATGATATTTCCGGCTTTGTGGATTATAGAAATAAAGTGTTGATTATAGAGTTATTTGTTCCTGAGATGATGTACACAAATAAAGCCGATCGTAATATCAATTGTGAGATTAAAGAGATTTGAAATCAAAAACCATGTGTGAATTTGAAATGTATTGTGTGGAAGCAAATCCTTAATCTACCTTTTCAGTAAGATTTTCGAGGACGAAAATCCCTAAGGGGGAGAGTTGTAATGATCAAATTTGACCCTAATCGAACGGTGCTTTCGGACCATGAATCCAAGTCCGAGAAATAATTTAATATTATAATTTGAGTTAGTTATATATAAATTAATGGGTGTGAAAGTTTCGTATAAAAATTTAATCGCTTGTGTGCTCAATTAGTTAAAAAGGACTAAATCGCGTTCTTGTAAAAAAGTGGCCTTTTATTTGATTTATGGTTAAATTGATGTGGCTTTATTTTAGTGAATTCCTTAAAGGGTAATGTACCCATTTTAAATTGTAGTGGACGGCAATATGGTCTATTAATATATATATATATCATATGTTTGCTTATGTGTTAAATATATATAATAAGGATATAATATATAAGTGTATTATAAGTATATTATAATAAAATCCCACTTGGGAACAACTCGATTTTAGCATGATCAGAAATGTGATTTCGGGACCACGAGTTCTAGTCGAAAAATAAATTAATATTATTTTTCGTGTTAAATATGTATGATTGAGCATGTGTTAAAATTTCGTGAAATTATTTGACTGTTTGTATGTTTAAATTAAGAAAAAGGACCAAATTACATAAGTGGAAAAAAGTATTCATTAAATTAAAGGGTTTTATGTTGCAATTTCCCCAATTCTTCTTGTAGTAGACGGCAAGATGATATTATATCATGTGTTTGTTTGTTTGTTAAGTTAAATATGTGTTTTATATTAATAATATAAAATATTATATTAACATAGTGGGATAAAAGCATAAAATAAAGAAGAAAGCTATGCATGTTCATCATTTTCTCTTCCATAGCCAAACTAGTGAAAGAAAAAGAAAAGAGAAGTTCAACAAGGGTTGGCACATATCCATTTCAATTAAGTAAGTTTTAGCTTTGGGTTTTCAATGATTTTTGCATTTTTGAGATGAATGTTCATCCTATTATAAAGCCCATGTGTTAATTTCGTGAAATGGTCTTGTATGTTGGTTATGCCATTGATGATCACTTAAGTTTTAGGATGATTTTTGGTAATAAATGGAGATTTGAGCTAGACGAAAATATTTTACTTTTTGGTCTTAGGTGAATGTAGCTAATTTAAAATTTGGTTGTGAAAACATTATCATGGAAGGGCCAAATTGAGAAAATATTGAAGTATATGGACTTATATAATCCTTAGGATGATTCGGGCCTAAAGGAAGTTGGGTAAATTTTGAGTAATTCATGAGTATGGTATTAGGGACTAAATTGTATAGATTGTAAAGGTTAGGGGTAAATTTGTAAATTTGCTAAATTAAGTATTTATGGATCAAATTGAATGAATATAAATTTATTGAGTTTAAATTGGGATTATTTAGATAAAGAATAAATGAAAACGGGTTTGGATCGGGGGAAGGCAAAGTTGAACGAATAGTCGGAAAGCTCAATACGTCAAATTTCGAGGTAAGTTTTTAAGCAATTGGATTAAATTGAATTATCGCTATATTAAATTGTACATGTTTGAGTGACATAACAAATTTTATTGTCAAATTGTCGAATAAGGCATAGGAATTATTATATGTGATAGCCGAATACGGATTACTAAATACATATATATATATATATCTATAACCATTGAATAATTGAGTTGGCAAAATATATGCACTTGTGATAAGGGATAAATATATATAATTATATATATTGTATGGGAATAGAATATTCGGATATGTGTGAGTGTATATACATATTTAATGATGCCAAATGTGGTATGGTGACCTTAAATGTGTTTGCTTAAATATACCGGTATCATATTAAAGAATGCATTATGAATCTATTTAATGACAATATTTGATAAATTTGGGTATATTTTCATGTGATAGCCGAATGTAAAGATATTACATTGAATTGGATACGTTTTGTTAATACAATGTGAATGTGTATAATTGATTTGATATACGGGTTATACAACGTTATAATGGTTTTATTTGTGAAAAGTGAATAAGCTTAGTTGAACTGGAAATGTGATAGAATTATGAGTTATAATACTATCGAAATGTTCATTGAAATGTTGAAAAGGTTGATATCTCAGGCTTTAAGCCTAGCAGGCCATGTGCCGGTGATTTAATTCAGGCATAATGCCTAGCAGGCCTTGTGCCGGTGAATGTATCGGGCTTAATGCCTAGCGAGCTAAATGCCGGTTTTAAATTTCGATTTCAAGTCTAGCATGCAAGATGCCGGTATATACGATTCGAACTAGTGCATAGCTTGTTATAAGCTGGTGAGTTTTCAACTTCCGAACTTTAGCTACGAAATGTAAAGGTATGAAACAAACCATGAAATTTTACGTTTATGAAAGTGAAGTTTTGAGTTCGACTATAAGGTATGTATTAAGCATACTTTAAGGTTATGTTTATATGCAATGATAATAATTAAATGAATTGATGAAAGATAGTGTTATACATATGATAGATGGAATTTGATTATATGTGTACTATGAGTGAATTGATTATAGAAAAGCTGGAAGGAAATAAGTAATCATACCATCATAACGTTATGCATAAGTGAGTCATTATTTATTTGGTACAAAATAAACTATGGTAAAGAGGTGAAAATTAATGTATGTTATACAATAAAAAGGGATATTCAGATTTGGTACATTAAATATTAAGTCATGAATGTTTGAGTTAAGTGTGATGTAATGAATTTGATAATACAAAATATATTTTATTTTGTGAAATTGATCCTATCATTGATAGGTATTAAAATATATATAATTGTAAGATTAAGGCATGTACATGTGTTTATATCACTTGAAGTTTCGACTATAATTGAGGAGGATATTGGTAAAAGAAATCGATAAATTATGACATGTTTATTTGAATTGAAATGGACGAATGTTTACGATATTCATATGATTAGATAATGTATATGTTCATGGTAGTAAAGTGTAAATAATTAATTTAAGGGCGTTGAGGGTATTCGGCCATGAAAAATTCACTTAAATAATGTTTATATTCATTGCTATGAATTTATTTATTAAAAGTTTAAATGTTTGTATATTGTGTAGTATTTGCTTAAGACTTACTAAGCTAATAAGCTTACTCCGTGTGTGTTTAATGTTCTATTTTATAGATTTGGTCTAGCTACGGGCTCGAGAAAACGTCAGCGGAGTCAACCACACTATCTACATTTTGGTACTCTTTCATTTTGTTTTTTTTTTTTTAACGAAGGCATGTATAGGAAAGACTTTGTCTTTGTTTTGATGAAAACTCAAGGTTTATGTAGATAATAGCCATGCGAATGTGGCTAAATTTTTAGTTAAGTATGTTTTTTTGTGTTTTTGATACGAATGTCGGTTTATGTTGGAAATGTTTGTGCATTCTTAATCGAAGTTTAATCGTTTTTGATAAGAAAATGTATGTATACGAAATGAATCCTTGAATTAGGGATGTGGATATGTTCGGTTAGAAACTAGTTTTTCATAAATTGCAACGAGACAGTTTGTAGTAGTAGCAGTGAGGTGATTTTTGAAAAATCACCAAAAATAGGGTATATTGAATTAGAAAGTGAATAAGATATGAAATTAAACCTTATTGTGTCTATTTTTACATGAAAGAAACAGAGTAGACAAAGGATTTATATATTATGAGATATTTAAGTTTTAGTGAGACTTGCTCTGAATGAATTCGTGAGTCTCTGTTTTGTTTTGGAAAAATTGTTAAAAATTGTATAAAAATAATTATGGAGCATGGTTTATATTTTTAAAATCCTTGATGAGTCTATTTTTGATTGGAATAAACAAGAACATTATTGAAAATTTGTGCTATGAGATAAATGAGTTTTTGTAATGACAGGTCAGAATCGTCAACAGTGAAATAGGGTAAATTTTGATGAATAAACTGTACTAATTGGCCACATGAAAAATTCTGGAAAAATTATGGTAAATTCATATATGAGTCTAGTTTCAAGGAAAATTTACAGATCTGAATTTCGAGTTTTGTAACTCAAGTTACGGTCAATTTTGTCAGCATGACGCAGTTTGACAGCTTTAAATTTTTATGTTCCGAACTTGTAGTCAAGTCTTGTAATGCCACATACTCGACTCCGGCGAAGGTCTCGGGTAAGGGGTGTTACAGTTAAGTTTAGTAATACCTTGTGCTCGACTCTGACAATGGTCTCGGGTAAGGGGGTGTTACAGGAATTTCACGAAGTAGAACTCGTGCTGAGAAAGATTCTCCCAATACAAAAAAACTTTTGAGGAAAATGGGCACCGAATTGGGAAGGACCATATGTCGTAAAGAAGGCCTTCTCAGGTGGAGCTTTGATTCTCACTGAGATAGATGGGAAAGAGGTACCAAATCCAGTGAACTCAGATGCCGTGAAGAAGTACTACGCCTGGAAAAAAAAAGGAAAGAAATCACCATGACGAAAACCCGAAAAGGGCGTCTTGATATAAAAAAAAGAAAATAAAGAGATCAAGATGAAAACTCGAAAAGGGCGTCTTGGTAAACAAAAAGGTTTAGGATGAAAACCCGAAAGGGCGTCCTGAGGAAGAAAATTTGGGCTTAAAGAGCAAGGGTGATTTGAACAGGGAGTCAAATGGCGAGATATTAATATTTGAAGCGGACTCAGAAGCTCAAAATCTTCTACACAAGAAGTTTTGCTCGAAAAGATCCAGGATGAAGAAAGGTGGAAAAGTTCATGCGTTAGATATCCAGAGCATTTGCGACAATTGAACCTACTTGCCTTTCTATAACATTTCTTTTATCAAATTGTTCCTTGTCAATTTTCTTTGCTTGTCATTTTTGAAATAAATATGGGTGTGAGGTATCCCTTTCATACCTATTTGGTCATTTTCATGCATCTCATGTTTGGTTCAGTTAAATGATAAATAGTGAAATGACATACTCTAAACAAAAGGAATGTTGAGCATTACCTGGATAAAAATTTGGTAAGCATAAGAGCCTCAAAGTAAGGACAAAGTTCAATAGGGGGCAAAAGGGCGATATATGAGAAACACGGATTACTCGTAAAGCTTGAAGACAGGTACAAAACCTGAAAGGAAAGTCAAGAATCGAAGCAATGAATGCAAGTCATCATGAAAGCTGTAACGAAAAGGATATATGACAAACAAGCCTAGGGCGCATGGCATAAGCATGTAGGCATAAAAGCATTTAAGACAAGCACGTGCATATCATGATAACATCACGCAGGACACAAACAGGTACACCAATAAAACGAGAAATTTTGACGATAGTTGTACCAAACCAAGGAAAAGAAGACATCCGAGTTCCACCAGATGGTATGTTTTGAAATTCTGATTGAAAAATCAACTCATGATACGAGAGGTGAATTGAGCCTCAGGTCACACCCTGAGGTGTTTTTCAATTTTTATTTTTCAAATATCAACTCATAATACGATAGATGAGTTGAGCCTCAGGTCACACTCTGAGGTGTTTTTCAATTTCTGCTCAAGATATCAACTCATAATATGAGAGGTGAGTTGAGCCTCAGGTCACACCCTGAGGTGTTTTTCAATTTCTGTTCAAAATATCAACTCATAATACGAGAGGTGAGTTGAGCCTCAGGTCACACCCTGAGGCGTTTTTCAATTTTTATTTTTCAAATATCAACTCATAATACGAGAGGTGAGTTGAGCCTCAAGTCACACCCTGAGGTGTTTTTCAATTTTTATTTTTCAAATATCAACTCATAATACGAGAGGTGAGTTGAGCCTCAGGTCACACCCTGAGGTGTTTTTCAATTTCTGCTAAAAATATCAACTCATAATACGAGAGGTGAGTTGAGCCTCAGGTCACACCCTGAGGTGTTTTTCAATTTTTATTTTTCAAATATCAACTCATAATACGATAGATGAGTTGAGCCTCAGGTCACACCCTGAGGTGTTTTTCAATTCTCGCTCAAGATATCAACTCATAATATGAGAGGTGAGTTGAGCCTCGTGTCACACCCACGAGGTGTTTTTCAATTTCTGCTCAAAATATCAACTCATAATACGAGAGGTGAGTTGAGCCTCGTGTCACACCCCGAGGCGTTTTTTTCAATTTTATTTTTCAAATATCAACTCATAATACGAGAGGTGAGTTGAGCCTCGTGTCACACCCTCGAGGTGTTTTTCAATTTTTATTTTTCAAATATCAACTCATAATACGAGAGGTGAGTTGAGCCTCAGGTCACACCCTGAGGTGTTTTTCAATTTCTGCTAAAAATATCAACTCATAATACGAGAGGTGAGTTGAGCCTCAGGTCACACCTTGAGGTGTTTTTCAATTTCTGTTCAAAATATCAACTCATAATACGAGAGGTGAGTTGAGCCTCAGGTCACACCCTGAGGTGTTTTTCAATTTTTATTTTTCAAATATCAACTCATAATACGAGAGGTGAGTTGAGCCTCAGGTCACACCCTGAGGTGTTTTTCAATTTCTGCTCAAAATACAAACTCATAATACGAGAGGTGAGTTGAGCCTCGGGTCACATGCCGAGGTATTTTTAATTGCTGTCTTTCAGTTTCTGTTTTTCAATTTCTGTCTTTAAAAAAAAAGGGAGGCCAACTCATATTGCGAGAATAAGGAAGCAGTTTAAAAGGTTTAAATTTCATCGAAGTCCTAATGGAGCAGTTAGTAGATCGAAGCTACAAATCTCTTCGTGTCCTGAAGTCATATTGGAGCAAGTTAAAAATAAACAAATATCATCCCTTAGAAGATTGAGGAAAAGCGAATTGAAGCTACGGGTCATATCTCGTGAAAGTAGTGAAACAGATCAAAGCAACAAGTTACATTAGGTTTGAAGATGTTTGAGGAAGACAAGGACCAATAAGTCAAGGCTTGGCCAAGACCGGGCAAAATTGGTTCTTCTATTATCTTTGCTCTATTCTCGTTTCACGACAATGAGCAAAGAGGGGGAGCAGTAATAACCAATTTTGGCCCGGGCCTGTCAGAAGCAACCGAGGCCCATCAAATAAACCCAAAATAAAAAACCAATAAAAATAAAGTCCAAAAACAACAGTCCCTTTTAGACAGTTTTTACAAGCCCAAAGTACTAATTGCAATAGACCCAAAATAACAGAAGCCCAATGGCCCAAAATCATAAACTAAGCAGAAACCTAGGTTTCCTTCTGATTGAACTAGCGCCGCATGCCTCCTGGCCTCCCCGCGTCCCTCACACCGCGCCTCGCCTTGTTTTGGCCACCACGCGCATCGGTTCCCGTGCCCATTCCCATGATGGTTGAAGCCTGCAGCCCCCATGTGCGCACCAGCACTCGCACGCCACTGTCAACTACCACTCTCGCACACCTTCGCCATCGCCCATAACCTTTAAGAATGAGATAACACAAATCGAAGAAAGAAAATGGCAAACACAATCGAAAAACGAGATGAAAAACAGGACAGAGACAGAAGCCCATACCTTTGTAAATCGTTTATAAAAACCAAAACCATTGTAGATGAACGGGATTCTTTTGAGAAAAAAAAAGAAAGCAAAAAGCACTTCACGAAAACAATCAGAAATCAGAAAAATTAAAGATTGACTTTTTTCTTACGCATTATCAGCAATCAAAAAAACAATATTTGAAAGGTTAATTTCTTATTATTCTCCATTATTATCTACTGTTACTTATTCATTTTTCTTTTATTTCGAATCTTTTTAATAATAATAGCAAAAAGAAAAGAGGGAAACTTACCTGAATCCGATTTTGAAACGGCGCCGAGGCACGCTGTCCTGAACGTCCTGGCCACCAACCCGATGGTGGTGCGGTGGCGCGATGAACGGCCAAGGAGCCCTAACGTCGGGAACAAAAGGGGTGAGGGAGAGAAGGCTGGAGTATTTTTTTATTTTTGGAGATGAGGAGTCTGCAAAATGAATAAAAAAGGAAAATCTGGACTTTTAAGAGAACCCGTGTGACCCGACCCATATACACAGGATCCGTGTTTTTTTCTGCAATTAATAGGGAATTTGTGCGTTTAGTCCCTCTTTGTCGCACTGTTCTTCAACCCAGCCTGTTGTACATTCCCTTAATTTCTTTTACATTGACCTCAGTAATTTGAACATGTTTTCAGTTTGATCCAATCAATATGCTGCGTTTTGGGAATTGGGATATTTTCTGTTTTAATCCTTATTCATTTGTGCGTACATTATTTTAATCCTTTTCCAAATTTTATTTTAATTTATTATTTTTAGTTCTAGGATTTCATTCCGATTTCAACACAGTCCTTTAGTTATTTATTTGATTATTTGTTTATCCATTCATCTAACTATTCTCTTTTAATTAACATATTCCTTGATTATATATTATTGATTCTTGCATTATTTTATGTATGTGTTTCCTTTTGAACTTACCTATATATTAGTTTCTTTTAAAATTATTTACGTGTATATATTTTCAAATGCATAATTTCTTTTTGCAATATATTCAAGGAGTGTATTCATAACCTATTTCATTTTTAATCAACTCCATAAAATGTTAATTTCAAAGTCAACTTACTTTATTTATTTCAAATATATTTGTGGGCATCCAAAATGTTATTTTATGTTAATTCGCATTATCGATTTTGTGGGATTATTAAAGTTCATAGTTTGTTGATTAATATAGCATTTAATTTGTGAATAATGCTTGATTAATGTTTGTACATCTTGTACCATAGCATGCTTTAAATTCTAATACGTGTATGCCTTATATCAAATGTTTGATATACATTTCAAAATTTCACGTACATAAATTTATAAGGCAATGTTTGTATATTTGGGAGTATGGAAAATTATGCCCTAGCGTATTGGGTGTAATTTTCTCTTCAACCAAATAGCCAAATATCCTTTTTAAATAACTTGAGGATCAAAAATAATCTCGTGTCGAAGTACAAAAGTGTTATGTCCTAACGCACTGGATGTGACATCTTCATTCTTTCGAAACGAGCTAATCTTGAAGTTCAAAGATTTAATATGAGCTAACTTTCGTTAAGCAAACTTGCACTTTATAGCATGTTGTTAATACGGTCTTAATTTGCTTATATTTCTTGATTAATGTTTATTACTGTTACGCTTCAAACTCTAACGTGTTCTAATTTTACTAAATGTTTTTAAATGCATTTTAAGCCTAATATAAAACTTCCGATTTCAACACAGTCCCTCCAAATTTTCAAAATAAGGCAATGTTTGTGCGTTTGGAAAGTCAGAAAATGATGCCTAACGTACTAGGCGTCAATTTTCTGTCCAACCCGATAATCAAATACCCTTCTTTAATTGCATGTCTTGAAGATCAAAGATGATCTCAGTGTCGGGGCATAAAGGTGTCATGTCCTAACGTACTGGATGTGATATTTTTATTTCCTTCGAGACGAGTTAATCTTGAGATTCAAATTCAATATTGAATAATTTTCTTTAGAAAACCTATAACTTTTCCAAATTTTCAACGAAGGACACTTAATAATCAATTAGGTACCAATCTTGGGCGTATCGAGGGTACTAACCCTTCCTCGTGCGTAACCGACTCCCGAACCCATTTTCTCGAGTTTCGTAGACTAAAAATGTCATTTTAGTAAACAAAATGTTTTATTAAAACAAAGGTGATCCGATCACACCTAATAAAAGGTCGGTGGCAACTCCTATTCTTCGTTTTCAAAACCTAAGTCGATTCCCGTTTTTTCCAAAAATGGTTACGACACCCCAAATTTCTTATGTATCAAGTAATTTGACCTGGTTTATTAGTTAAGTGTTCTGGTGGAGCACTTGATGTTCTATGTTCAATTCATTTCCCTTAAAATTTTTATTAATTTTGGCCCAAAATCTAGCTTATCACGCCTAGTTTTTCTTTAGATTTTGTATGTCTATTGTCAAGTGTGAGGCTTTGACATAGTGGTTAAAGAGTGTTGTAAGTTCTATTGTGTCTTAAGTTCAAAGCCCGTTGTGCCCAAAGTGAAATATTTTTGCTTCCTCCATGCTATGTCGCCCAAGCTATCAAAATATTGGTAAAACTCAAACTCTAAATAATCAGATTGTGATAAAAACTAAACCGGTTTAAAAGCTATAATTAGATTTTATTTTTCTAAATTTTTTAGAATTATCCCCTAAAATCTCTTCCTAATGTCATCCCTTTTCTCCCCCTCATTCTACACTTTTCATTTTTGTTTCACATTTGTTGCTAAAAACTTTTCTCTATCTTTCTCTCCTTTTGATTCATTTGTTTTCTTTCGATGTCACATATATTTTATTCTGTTGGCAATCTCCTTTTCTTTCTTATTTTTCCCTTTTGCCGTCCCTACCTACTATTATGTTGTCATTCAGATCTTGATTTTCCCTGTGTTGTCACCATTCTTTTTGTTTCGTTGCTGGCCATATGTGAATATGGGGACTTGGTATAGTAATTGTATCATTTTCGTAATGTTTTTGTTCTCTTTTATGTTTGGTGGTTTTCCTTGTTCAGTTAGGAGGTATGTAGTTGGTGGTTTGGCCGAATAGTTGATGGTCTGATCATTTCTTTTTATGTAGTTTTCAACAATCTTGTCTTTAAGGGTAAGTAACCAAATGCCCTAGTTTTAGAGGCTAGTTGGTTGTATCCATACATTAGCCTAATGCACTAAGGGAAAGCAAGGGGCCGAATGCCCTAGATCGGGTTTTGTGTGTGGTTCTAATAGGTTTAGGTTGGTTGTCTTCTATAGAGCTTAGGTTGTTGTTGTAGTGCCGACATTTCTGAAGCAATCAGGTGTGTGTTCTAACCCTATGTGACCTGTGTGGGTATGATGATACTAGAATGTTTTTATACCTTATTTGAAATCATTAGATTTTGATCTGTGCTTTTCTGGCGATGGTTGAATGTAAATATCCCCTAACTGTGAAATTCAGTGTTAGCTGATGACTGTGGGTGTGGTTCTGTTGTAACACCCCCAAACCCGGCCCACAAGTCCTGACCGGATCTGGTTATGTCACTGCGGAAACCGTTTGAAAAATCTTTGACTTTAGAATAAAACTTGAAAATTTTATTAAACTTAGAAAGTGTGTCCATTAAAAATTATTTACTAATATAAGCTCGATATAAAATATGTGAATTAAAACTTTATTATAATTTATTATATTATAAACCATTTGAAGAAAATATATCTAAGTATAATATAAACTTCAATAATCGTAAATAGAGTACTTTAAATAAAAGGTGGCCCTTATTACAACCAATATTAAACAAAACACTTAGTATTAAAAATTGCTTAAAAATAATTAAATCAATCTCCTTCTGCATGGGCCACCTTGCATCCTCTCCGACCCGGTCCGATCATCCTGTCACCTGCGATGTTGGATAAATAATTTGGTGAGTCATACAGACTCAGTGTGTAATTAAACCACTGATATCCACCCACATGTTAACCACAAATCAACCCAATCAAATGCAACATATAAATATAAACAGACGTTACCACGTTCTGGGCTTGGCCCACATTCAAATCATATCCATGCACTGGCTAGGCCCTTTTCTCATTAATCCACTGATTACTGGGCTTTGCCCATTTCCACGTATGTTCTTAAAACATACCAATCCACATGTTATATTGGGCTTGGCCCATTACCATATCTTTTCATAAACGAAACAATGCAACATGAAACCCAACCCAAACCTAGGGTCCATCCGCTACACACCCCCTTATCCAGCCTACCAAACACCAGGGGACTATCGAGTCACCCTCTCCTTTTCCCTCCAAAAAGGCAACCAATGCCATCCACGATGTAGCACGTAGCTAACATCAAACCACGATGGGGCACATAGCAACCCATCAAGCCACGATATATGGCATAAGCGATATCGATCAAGGTAACCACGCGAACTAAATCGCAAAGATCCACAAATAGCGACCTCGGTCAACGCCAATCCACGATGTAGCACAAAGCTGACATCAACCACGTACTCGAAGTACACCCTGTCCTTCTTTCATAACCCACCCATGCACATGTAATGTAATATAATGCTGAGCTGATGCGTGTGCATGATATTCACAAATATAGGCATACTCACATATTTAAAATCAATTATCACATATTAACAAATTTACTACTTACCTGGTCATCACCATACCCCCTTCAAGGGTATCTTTTTCACATTTACTGCACTTGTTAGCAAACATATGAAACAGGCAAATATTACGCAAATCCCGGAAACAATGGCTAACTACACACCTTATAACCTGAAGCTCTAAACCCTCGATCCAGATCCAGACGCTATCGTTTAACGAGACTACAGCTATCTGCCTATCGTTTTCTGCTGCACGACCACACCCCGGTGGCCAATCCCAAACTGCCGAGACGGCTCTTTTCTTAAACTTCGAGACAGGGACCTTCCCTTTCCCCTCTTGACTGGCACTTGCATTCATCGACGATACTTAATCAGAATCACACCATTAATCAACAAGTCATAATCTACTTATTAACGAGTCTAAGTCACTTACTAATATCCTTACCGAAATAATCTGAGATCCCGAAGGCTTCCCTTTGCTCTTGTCGATATGCCCCCTAAAAAGACCATAGCCAGCCTTCGGTCAACACATAACCACATATATTGGCCTAAGGCCGAAAATCAAACCACTTACCCTTTTGATGAGTAACCGAATTCAAACAAATTTCTAATTGCTCCCTCACGGCTGGTTAACAATAGATCCCTTTGGCTAACAAGGATTCGGCCCACGCTAGAATTGAGATTTGGCTTCAAGGACTTGCAAAATAGTGGAAAGGATGAAAGACTGAAGGGTTCGGCAATGGGGATCAAAAGAATATTTCGGCTTTAGCAAGCAAAGAAAGAAACACCTAACACTTTCGGCTTTTAAACAAGTCATGAGAAAAATAGGTGAATGCCATAGTGGTTCGGCTATGGCTTCCACAAAATTAAAGAAAAAGAGGAAGTGTTTTCCTTGACATGGTTTCGGCAATGGTATTCAATATTAAAGAAGTCTTGGCCTACGCAAAATAATTGGGAAAAGAAGAGAATCTCTCTTGCTTCAAATTCGGTAAGAACACTAGAGAAGAACAAATAAATTTCGGCACAAGCAAGAAAAGGAGAAAAGAGTATGAAAAAGGGTGCTCCCCCTATTTATAAAATTCGGCCACTATCCCGTATGAAGAACCCAAGATTCGGCCGACACCTACTAATTCAAATCAATTTGAATTAGCCAAATCCTTTAATTTACTCCCAGCCAACCATTTAAAACCAATTCAATTTAAACTAAAATAAAACCCATCTTTATCCTATATTACCTCTTCAATTTAAAAAAAATCAAAACAAAACCCAACCTTCCAGCCGAATTTGAACACCACCCAATAACTTTGGCCGGCCACCAATTTCTTTTTAATTCTAATCCAAATTCCTTTCCTATCTGTACCTTTATCAACTAACTAAAAAAAAATAAAAGAATAATCTAATAATTATCTCCTCCAGCCGAATTAAAACAAAACACTAATCTATTCTTATCCTATTTGAAGCTCCCCATGTGCCGTCCAACACTTTACCAAGCTGCTGAAAAAGGAAAAAAAATAAAACTCCAAACGCCACTCCCTTGGTTCGAACCTGGGACCAACCTGCTTCACACCTTTCCCCCAACGCCCCGGGCCACTCGGCCACATTGAATTTCATGTCATAAAGCCACACCATTTATTTTTAACCCCTTCCTACTTCAGCCCATCACCATACAACAAAAATAAAAACGCCAAAATACGACTCCAGCCCTCGAACCGCGCTCTCTTCCTCTCCTCTAGCGCCTAAGTGCGCATGAGTGCCACTTTGCCAACTGGACTTTCATGTCCACCAACCTAGCCATTTAATTTTAAGGCATACAGCCCATCCCTTAATTAGCGCAAAATAAAAACAAAAGTGCTACCTTTACAGCTCAAACCCTTGACCGCTTGGGCGTCCCCTTCCAAGGCTCCAAGCCGCTCCTCCATGCCACTTTGCCAATTCCTTTCTTGTGTCCTAAACTCCACCAATTTATTTTAAGGCCTTCCTGCCCTATTTCCCCTTTTTACCCTAAAAATCTAAAAATTTTCTAAGGCATCCCTTGCCTTCTAGGGTTCTCTAAAACCCCTAAAAATTCCTCCAACATGACCATAAGCCTACTAAATGCTCGGGTTATGCTCCAAACGCATAACCCCTAAATCAGGGTGTTACATCTGTTATGGTCGGATTTGGGTAAGTGAGTCGAGTTTCATGATCGAAGGTGAGTATGCCCTAGTCTGGCTTAGCCAAATGCATATGTGGCCCTAATTGTCTTGCTGAATGTGATATTTTCCTATTTTTGTGTTGGCCGAATATGCTATTGAGCATGCTTCTGATTTGTTAATCAATGTGTGCTACTAGCATGTTTCTAATCTCTTATACTTGTTTATGAGCATGTTTGATTTGAGTATGCTAAGTTATGTTATGCCATTTGCATGTGCATTGGAGTTGGGTTCTGTATGATTTGGAGGAAGTTTTGGTAGACTACTATTTGCGATTCTGGCGGTTTACTCGCAAATCTGATTTTGGTAGTTGAACTGCATTATCTGTTTCTAGTAGTATTTTCACATTATATCAGGCAGCTTGTCTACATAATATTTTGGTGGGTTATGACTACAATTTTGGTGTGTTGGTTGGATGGGTTTCTAATAACTCTATTTGGTGTGTTGGATGGACGGAGATTGTGTCTAGTGACTGAGGGTAGGATTTGTTTTGAACGTTGCTATGCTTTGCTAAGCATGCCTTGCCTTTTGTTATTTGCTTGCTATGTTATAATATGTGCTTTAATTTTACTATTTGTTATGTTTTGGGCTATGACACACACTGAGCTTTTAACTCACTCTGTTATTTTATTTTCTTAGATAATCTTAAGGATTAAGATTGGATAGCACTCGGGAGCTCTTATTCGGATTCTCAAAATGAATTGGTTTTAAATAGTTCTTTAAGTATGAGCTATTGGACTGTCATTTATCTTTATGGACTTTAATTTTGGTTTTGGACTTTGACACTTGGCTTAGTAAGTTAGTTTTAAATGGGAAGCATGATTTTTTTTCTGATAATTAAATAAGGTAGCCATGTACAAATTATTTACAAGGCACTAGTTATTCCGCTGCAAGTTCAAAACGCAGAAATGAGTTTTCTGAAAAATATCTAAGCGAATAATATGATTTCTAAACCAATTTGACAATATAATAACAAATGTTTTTGAAAATTTCTTGCTTAGCAATAATGAGGGTTTCTGGAAGAAAAATAAAACGGGTTTTGCAAAATATCTACACAAGATCAAATAAAATTTTAAAAAAATAGGCAAGCAAATCCAGTTTTTCAGGAGATCGATATAACCTCTAAGATCCGGTCATAATGTCTAGGTTGGATTTGGGGTGTTACACTTTAAGCCCAAACACTAACTATATATTTAATTCGATGGAATGAAAAATGTAGGAATTGTATAGTTATTCGGTGGATAAAATAGAGAATTAATATTATTATGTAATTTGATTCATTAAATGAAATAAACTAGTATATTGCATTGTTTAATTGGCGTGACTAACAGAATAACTATATAATCACACATGACGTGCTAAATATACTTTATATAAATATATAAATATCAATTTTTAATAATAGAAATTTATAAAAATTCTAACAAATTGAACCATTTATTTTTTAATCTTATTTATTTTTTAATCTTACATACATTTTTCTATTTTTTAATAAATAAATAAAATACAATCTAACCGATAATATAAAATATTACTTTTACATATTAAAAATTAAAAAAAAAAATGCAGCGAGGTCCCAGAAAATTATTTTAATGGTTGAGTTGTAATTGTCGGGACCCAAATGTGAAAAGAAGATACGAAAATGAAGTCGCCCTCAAATTGAGCTGTGTGATTAGTACTGGGTGGTGGCGTCCCCATCTGTCATGATCGGGAGCCGCGCCGCGTATTACTCCGTGATTTGCACTTACCAGTTACCACTTTTTGCAGCCACCCTTGCATCCCTTACCTTTCTTTGCTCCCTCCATCCCTACTTGTCGTCTATTCATATGCCCTTTCATTTTTACCTATCTTATTATTATTATTTTTTTAAAACCTCGATATATATTTTTTAAAATTGTAATTTTTAGTCTTTAGATTATTTTTAATGTAAAATGCAAAATAAATTGGGTGAAGAAATTCGAAAGAATTTATTTAATCTTTTTAGAATATTTTATTTTTATGTTATTAAGGGGAAAAAACCTTATCTTCTAAATAAAAGGCATCATAATTTGAAAAAAAAAAAAGTAAATGCATAATGTGTATTACAAATACTAAAAAATATATGATATGCGTGTAGAAATCATGTATTTAGAATATAAGTTTATGTTTAAAAATAATCATGTATTTAGAATATAAGCTTATGTTTAAAAATAACATACAAATAGTTATAAAAAAATATAACATACAATAATTAATGAAATATAAGGTTTGAAAGTAATAATAATAATAACACATGCAATATTAACCAAATTAAAATAAAAAAATAGTTTAAATTTTGAGTAAAAAGAAACTTAAATAAGTAAATAAATCATATTAAAAATATTAAATACACTCCAATTATTTTTCATGATATTCTCATTTTTCTTGAGTTAGTATCGAATTAACTTATGATACCAACTCAACTAATGACATTATCAATATATACAAACAATGTGAGTGAAACAATTTTTGTAATAACATTGAAATGTATAAAAAGGTCTAAATAACGCTTTGGTTGAAATGGTAAAGAAATTTTTTTATAAATTTTGGTGGCATAGGTTCAAATATTGATATTTATAACCTTTTATTAGTTTTTTAAAATAAGAAAAAGATAAAAGCACCCTTAAAATAATATAATTTATTTAAAATATATAAGATTTTTAATAATTTCCTGATTTTAGCTCAATCACACACTTAAATAATAATATATGAGTGCTAAAATTTCATGTAATTTAAGTAATTTAATATTTTCATTGCTAAGTGAGATTTGAGAAAGAAATATAAAATTAGAACCATAACGTTTGGTATGGAGGTAAGTAATAACTTTTTTGAGAATTTAATTAGTTGTAAAGTGATTTCAATATTTGGTATGTCTATAAAGAATTACTTTCTTTGAAATATAACTTTTTTCTTGAGAATTACTATATTATAAACATGATAATATGATTCTCATGATAAAAGATAAAAAAATTAGGGTGCATTTAGTTTAAAAAACAATGATCATCTTTATTTTTATTTTTTTGGAAAATATAAAATAGCAAAGAAAACATGTTTAGTTAAAAAATTTAAAAATGATTTTTAAAAATGAAAATGAAAATATGTGAAATTTAAAGAATAAAAAATTTCATGTTGTCATTATTTTTAAAAAATGATCGGAAAAATGAAAAAAAAAAAAACAGAAAACAAGGGAATTTTTAAGCTTCATGTAACATTAAAATTACCCAGGGTCAAATCCTTTTGAAAACAACTTTTTACTTTTATAACCTATAATATTTTTTATTTAAAAACATTTTATTTTACTATCGTATTACAATTTTAAATAATTTATACTTTAATTTTTTTTTTCATTTCTATTTTTAAAAAAATACATACCAAATGCGTTTTGACTATTTTCATTATTGAAAACAAAATAAAAATATATTTTCCAACTTTCAAAAAATAGAAAATGAAAACTATTTTCTAAAAATAAAATAAAAATGAAAACAAATGATATTCTTTGAAACTAAATGTACCTTTACTTTCTTATGTAAGTTGAAAAGTTAAAAGGACATTAAAGATAAAATTAACCCTATTTTATTTTGATTTAGAATATAGATCTATTAATCCAAAAATAAAAAATAAACACTATTACTTCCTCTCCACTATCAATTTTCTTGTTATTTCAACTGATTCTTCGAACATAATTGTTTTTTTTCTAATTTTATTTTCTATTAATATTTCTAATAATCAACATATTATATTTATTCTCTATTGTTTTCATCTCTTTCCTTTTTCGAGTATACTGATTGAGATTTCAATTTCATTATACTACTATTCATTACAAAATAAGTTTTATATAAGAAGGTGTAATAACTGAGTTCTGGTGAGTACAAGGTTTGGCGTATAGTCCTAAGGTAATATGATGGGTGGAGTATATAACAGCCCGATTTTGACCCTAATCGGAATAGTAGTTTCGGGACCATAAATCCGAGTCTGAAAAATATTTTGAAATTATTTTCAGTGTTTATTATGTGTGAATATGTTTGTGTTAAATTTTCATGTTTTAATTTCGTTGTTTGAGTATCCGATTAAATAAAAGGGCTTAATCGCATAAAATAAAAATTTGATGGTTAGTTGTGAAAGTACCTAATTGTTATTGTCTTTTTAATATGGAGGATTTAAGTTGTAATTATCCATTTTAATTATTGAATGGACGACACTTATGTTATATTATATAGTTTTTTTTATATTAAATAATAATAATATAATATAATGATATAATAAGACAAACATAACTTAAAAAAAGTTATGTCCATCTTTTTATTTCTTATAACCGAATGTAAAGAAAAGAAAAAAAAGAAAAGATCAAGCTTAGGGTATTCGGCCCTTGTTCAAGCAAATTGAGGTATGTTTCGATTTCAGTTTTTGATAATTTTTACGTTTTTGAGATTGTTGCTTCGAGTACTACAAAATTCATGCTTGAATTTTTGATTTTGATGAATATTTTGAGTTAAGCCATTAAAGATAGCTTGTTATTTTTGTTGTTTGATGATGAAATATGAAATATATGTGTTAGATTAACATGTTTTGTCTTTAGATTTTTGATGAATTTAGTAATTTGGATTAAATTGTGAAAATAATATTTTGAGGGACTAAAATATGAAATAAATGAAATATATGGACTTGTATGAAGCATGTGAATATTCGGCCAAGCATGGGTAATGTGAAATTTTGTGTATTTTGTGTTTTATGCAATAGGGACTAAATTGTAAAAAGTATAAAATGTCAGGGGCAAAATGGTAATTTTCCCATTTATGTGTTTTTGGATTAAATTGAATGGAATTATGTTTAAGTTTAATTTGAATATGTTTAGATCAAGAACCAAAGAAAACAGATTTGGATCTGGAAAAATAAAAAAATAAATGAATAGTCATTTATTCCGTCTGTCGATATTCTAGGTAAGTCAATAAGCATTTAAATGTTGTTATAATTATGAATATATTGCTATGTGATAACTTGAATTATCTGATTAAAATTATGCCTTAGCCGAATGTGAAATTAAGAATTGACTATGTTCCGAGTTTGATTCGATCGAGATCCGATGTCCGAAAGCCCCGTATAAACCCTAGGAATAGTTAGGATACATATGTCATGACATAGGATATCCGATATGTGTTATTGTGTAAGACCACGTCTGGGACGTTGGCATCGACTTGTGTTTACGTGTAGGACCACGTCTGGGACATTGGCATCTTTTTTTATTCGTGTAAGACCCTGTTTGGACAGTGGCATTGATATGTGATTACATATAAGACCACGTCTGAGACGTTAACATTGTACAAGTTTTCTACTATCTGCGTATCTTTTTTAATTCCGAACGATTCAACGGGCAATGTTAAGTGAAGACCAAATGTGAAAATCGAATTAAAAGGCTCAGGTATGTACTTATACCAAGTTGTGAAAATAAGGTAAGTCTGTTGTTTAATTGATTGTATAAATGCTAAAGCTATAAATGTGAACTATGTGTAAGCATATGTGATTGTGTATTCAGTCAAACGTGGTATGTGTGAATTTAATAGTGAGATTTATATAAGTTCATGTGTATTGGTACAATTAGCCATATGGTATGTGTATGAGAAATTTAAATGATAACCTTGTATTTGAGAACATGTATATTCGGCTTATTAATATAGTTGTGATATTTAAAAGTGATAATTATATATGTTTATGAGTATTTATGCATTTAGCTATATGATATTAAATGCTAATGTATATTTGACAACATATAAACTTGTGGGTGTGTTATATGTATATTAATTAAGGTTTGGATTGACTTGGCTAATTGATTCAGTGTTAATGTTCACATGATTATTGTTGGCTTATGGCTTATTAAGCTGCGAAAGCTTATTGTGTGTATGTTTACTATTTGTTTTATAGATTTTGGAAGATGGATTGAGCTCGGGGATCGTCGGAGGAGCCTATCACACTATTGACCATTTTGGTATTTACTAAGTTTGAATTTTGAATCTATGGCATGTATAGTCTAGTATTAGTTTGGTTGGTTTTGAATTTGTAATTATTAAAGCCATGCGAAAATGGCTAGAAATAATATTCAAGTTTAGTTAATCATAGTTATGTGTTATAAATATATATATATATATGGTATGTGTGACATGTTTGGTTACAGTCTTAGTGATTCGGCTATAGGTTAATTATAAGTAAATATATGTAAATTTTGTTTGATATGCTTTGTTAAAGTGTTGTTAAGTGATTGGTATTAAGTGAATTCAATTATGATTTATAGGTGAAATGCTAAGTATATAGTTGGTTAAGTGCTCGATATGTTCGGTTTTAGCAAATTGGCCTTGACTTATTATATGCAAAACATGGTTGCTATGTTTATGTTTGTATGTATGATCTCGGTTAAGGTGAGTTTATGTGTAATTTGTGTAATATGCTTTGTTAATGATAGTTGAATTAAGCTATGTGATTCGGCAATAAGGTAAATGAAACATGTTTGATGTATTTAAAAGAATAAATAATGTTAAGTTTAATGATTTTGGCTATGTGATATTTATATATATAATGTAGTATGTATACGGGAGTTGGAAACTAAAGCTATTTATAATTCGGTTTGAAAGTATGATAAAAGGATACTTATATGTTCGAATGTGTATAGGATAATTTAATTCGGTTTGTAATGACGATGTATGTACTTATATTATACCTTAATGGTTGACTATATAAGTTTGGTTGTTTTGGTAAGTTATGAATATGTTTCATGAATATTTAGGTACGTATCTAAATGGTAAGTGAAATACTATGGTTTGGTTATAATATTTGGTTCATTATGATGTGCATATGATATTGATAATATTATGACCGAATCATTGATTATTTAATAGGATAAAATGTGTGGTTTAAGTATACTAATATACAAATGCAAATGTGGTGTACATTAAAATGTTATTTTTATTCAAATGTCAAATGTGACTTATAGTATAAAATGGTTTAGTTGGTTTCGTGCAAGTGAAATAGATACTATGATATGTCTTGATGTTCGAAAATGATTAAAGAGGTTTAGTGAATTGAGTATGTATTGGTAACGTATTTGAATATATTTGAACTATTAAAAATGTTTTTAAATATTTTAGGAATGGAATGGTATATGTTTGATTCTTAAAATGTGCATGTATGGAGGTAATATATGTTACGTACTGTTATATATTTACTTTTAAATTTTATTATGCGATTGATAGAAAAATAATAATAAAGTTCGAAATTTTTCATAGATTAAGTATATTGTTATGATTAGTTTATGAAGTATGAAAGGGATTGAATGCATGTACTAGGTTGTGTTATGTTCAGTAATGCCTCGTAAGCCTAATCCGGCGACGGATATGGGTTAAGGGTGTTACATTTGATTAGTATCAGAGCTATGGTTTAGTTGGTTCTAGGACTACCATAACGTATGTGAGTCTAGCTATACTTGCCATATATAACCTGCGATAGTGTGATATCTCCCGACTTTGATGAAAATTGTTTTGATGAGATAGATATGTTTCTCAATCGAGCTAATTCTGATAGTACAGAAGTAAATACTCAAATGTTTGAGTGAAAATGTGTTAATTATGAGTTAAAATTCATAAAGGTACAGATCAAATTGTATGACAAACTGTTATTGATAATTGTTGTAATTATATGAGCATATGAGATATGATATTTGAGTTATGATTGTTATCTGAAATGCTTTGGTTGTGAATTAGTGATTTAAGTTGACATATGAACAATGTGTTAAGAATAAAAGTGATTAAAAACAAAAGTTTAATAAACGTTTTGAGAATGTGAGTTTTATAAATGAACTGGCTATTTGTGATAGTATATGTTATGTGCATGTATGTGTAAGTTGAATCTTAGGCTTTACTATCCTCACTCCCCTTATCAGTGAAAGGTTATAATGAAATCTGTAAGATTTGGATTGAATAAGTTTACAAGTGTAAAGTTATAGAAGCCCAAGTTTGAAATATTAGTAATGTGGTTAGAAAGGAGAATGAATCAGCAAATGAAGATAGTAATAAAAGAGATATTGGGTAGTTCTGAAGACAATTCAGATTATGCAGAGTCACCGGTAAAAAAGAAGTTAATTCTGACTAAATGATGTATTCAGGTATGTTATCTAAAAAAAGTATTAAATGGAAGTTTTCCTGAGTTGATTTCTGTTAGTGATGGGATAATGTGAAAAATTTCTGATGACAGAATTAGACAGTGGAATAATGATTGAATTGTGTTGATAGTTGAGTACAATGGTTATAGTCGGGCAATTACTATGTTTCCTTCTGGGTATTCTATGTGTACATTTCTCTTCAAAAGTATATGTGACTGTTTAAATTCAGAAAGAAAATTTTTATCGTGTGAGAACGCTAACTAAATGTACTGATAGATGAAAGTATGGTTGATTTGTTTGGGTTATGTTCGACATTGTTATTTCTTTCGCTGATAATTTGTTTCATTGTGTGGATACGAAAGTCGATGGTAAAATCTGTATGAGATTAATATTTTGTTTCTATTGGTTATTATTCTGTTGAATATATGCGAAGATTATATTGCTTCTGTTACTGTGGATTTCAGTATTTAAGAATGACATCGTTCTTTCTGGACATTTTCTGGGATATCATCGGAATTTTATATCAATCTATATGGGTTGTAATTTTTAGATATCCTGTGTGACTTCATATGTTGAAATTTCGCTATTCCGGTTTTCTTATGATTCCACGTGATTATCTGCAAGAGATATCTATTTGACAGAGAGAACTATGTCTATTATGATTTTAATTTCTGGCTTGAAATGTGAGTGTACAGTGGTACCTTCCCCAGAGTTATAGAAGTTGTGTTTCTGCAATGGTTGTTATTTAAATCATATTTGATACTTCTCTGTGTTCAAATGCTTCATTAACAGTCAGGATAATATCTATTTATAGGGTTGAGGCATCGTTCTTATTAAGGCCTAGTGATTTCTATTTGGTTAAGGTGATTTCAGTATAATTAAGAGTTTTGATAATTAATATATGAGATATCTTCATTATAAACTCTTTTCTAGTTCTTGTGAAGGTCCGACTTTGGTAAAAGTGAAAATGATAGAAGAATAATATCAAATATGTGAAACAATATGTTTGGATTATCCTTTTTAACAAGAAGAAAAGATTTCTTCGAAAAGACAGAATCAGTGGTTTAGTCTGATTTGAATTATTTGATTGAAAAAATAATTGGGTTATATGTGTCTGAATCTATCCACTTGACTGAAAATAAACTTTGAATGTATATGTGGGAATTAAGGGATAGTCTGGAAGAAAAACTTGTATTCTTGAAGATTTGATATCGAATTATATCCAACAGAATGATTATATCTGGGAAATGTTGTGATAAATTAAAGTTAGTTGATTGTTGAAGTTTTCTTTTGCACGAAGACATTATCAACCGAAATGTCAGTTCTGGTTCTGCCTGAGTTGAATAAAGAGTTTACGATTTCCAGTCATATATTATTGAATGATTCGAAATGTGTTTTAATACTAAAATGTGCAAAGATATCTTGTGATTCTATACAGTTAAAGCTACATAAAAAAAAAAAAGAGTTATGTGACATATTTGGTGACTATAAGAGTATTAAAATATTTAATGTCAAAGGAAGATCTAAACTTGGCATAGCAAAGTTGGCTCGAATCATCTAAAAACTTGAGTCTGTAAGTGCTTCTTATCCGAGGAAAATGATTATAGTTTTGGATGTTTTGATTGGGCGATGAATACCTTATTGATCTTATCAGGTAATGAACAGTTGTTAGCTGAATTAGAGGCTAAATAAATGTTTATTTAGTGAAGTTGTGAAATTCAGAAATGTGACAGTAAATTATAAGTTAAAAAGTGGTTCAACATAAATTGATTTCTGATTCAGAACCTTAGATATGGTACCGATGATTATATGTTATTTTGAGATAGAGTGTGTATACTGAAAGGCTCTATGAATATACAACAACTGCTACAAGAAACTCTTAGTGGTAATTTATTTTTTTCATATGGGAATAACAAGATGCACAACAGTCCGAGATATGATATAAATGATGAGTGTGAAATGTGATACTTCTGGCTTTGTTGATTATAGAAATGGAGGGTTGATGAATTTTGTATCGGGATTATTTTTATCATTGAAAAAGATGAAGTTATATGAAATATGGTTAACTGTCTGGAGAAATCTCTCTGTAAGTATAAATGTTCTCTTTTGATAAAACAGTTGAGTTATCCGTTTCTGTGTTGGTAAGTATGTCTATGATATCAGTTATCATTGTCTTGGATTGAGATCTGAAACTCATATGATAATTCTGAGAAAGATTACAGTAATCTGTGAGTATGAGATTGCATTGAAATCGGGAAACGCAAATCAAATCTTGAAATATTTACTTGTCAATGTGTTTTAGAGATTCAAAGCAACTAAGAAAGATTGTTGCTGTTATAAGCAGTTACCGAACTCCGTTACCTCAGGATCGAGTTTTATGAGAAAATGATTCACAAGATTAAAATCGTCAGAGAATATGAGTAGAAAATAAAAACAATTTAATACAGTTATAAGCAGTTTCAGCTAGAAATGATGTACAGTGAAAGTTAGATCAGAATTTTAGTTGTGAGATTAAAGAGATTTGAAATTCGAAGCTATGTGTGAATTTGAAATGTATGATGTGAAAGTAATCCGAAATAGTTTGAAAATAACAGCGGATCGTTAGAAATCATATGCAGACTTGAAAAGAAAAGATATAGAATTTCAGATTGGAGACAAAGTCGTTTTGAAAGTCTCACCGTGGAAGAAAATACTCAGATTTGGTCATAAAGGCAAATTGAGTCCGAGATTTATTGGACCATATGAGATTAAACAGCGTATCGGGCCAGTTGCTTATAGAGTACTGTTACCACTTGAGCTAGAAAAGATTCACAATGTATTCAATGTTTAGAAGCTTCGTAAATAACGATCTGATCCCTCACATGTGATTAGTCCGACAAAGATTGAGATTAAGCCCGATATGACATATGAGGAAGAACCGATTCGCATTCTGGCTTGCGAGATTAAAGAATTGTGAAATAAGAAAATTCCGTTAGTTAAAGTACTGTAGCATAAACATGGAGTTGAGGAAACAACTTGGGAGTCAGATGATGTGATGAGAGAGCATTATCTAAACCTATTTATCGGTAAGATTCTCGGGGACGAAAATCCCTAAGGGGGGAGAGTTGTAATAGCCCAATTTTGACCCTAATCGGAATAGTAGTTTCGAGATCACAAATCCGAGTCTGAAAAATATTTTGAAATTATTTTCAATGTTTATTATGTGTGAATGTGTTTGTGTTAAATTTTCGTGTTTTAATTTCGTTGTTTGAGTATCCGATTAAATAAAAGGGCTTAATTGCATAAAATGAAAATGTGATGGTTACTTGTGAAAGTACCTAATTGTTGTTGTCTTTTTAATATGGAGGATTTAAGTTGTAATTAGACCATTTTAATACCTGAATGGACGGCACTAATGTTATATTATATAGTTTTTTATATTAAATAATAATAATATAATACAATGATATAATAAGACAAACATAACTTAAAAAAAGTTATGTCCATCTTTTTATTTCTTATAACCGAATGTAAAGAAAAGAAAAAAAAAGAAAAGAACAAGCTTAGGTATTCGGCCCTTGTTCAAGCAAATTGAGGTATGTTTCGATTTTGATTTTTGATAATTTTTACGTTTTTGAGATCGTTGCTTCGAGTACTACAAAACCCATGCTTGAATTTTTGATTTTGATGGATATTTTGAGTTAAGCCATTAATGATAGCTTGTTATTTTTGTTGTTTGATGATGAAATATGAAATATATGTATTAGATTAACATGTTTTGTCTTTGGATTTTTGATGAATTTGAGTAATTTGGATTAAATTGTGAAAATAATATTTTGAGGGACTAAAATATGAAATAAATGAAATATATGGACTTGTATGAAGCATGTGAATATTCGGCTAAGCATGGGTAATGTGAAATTTTGTGTATTTTGTGTTTTATGCAATAGGGACTAAATTGTAAGAAGTATAAAATGTCAGGGCAAAATGGTAATTTTCCCATTTATGTGTTTTTGGATTAAATTGAATGGAATTATGTATAAGTTTAATTTGAATATGTTTAGATCAAGAAACAAAGAAAACGGATTTGGATCGGGGAAAATAAAAAAATAAACGAATAGTCATTTATTCCGTCCGTCGATATTCGAGGTAAGTCAATAAGCATTTAAATATTGTTATAATTATGAATATATATTTCTATGTGATAACTTGAATTATTTGATTAAAATTATGCCTTAGCCGAATGTGAAATTGAGAATTAACTATGTTCCGAGTTTGATTCGATCGAGATCCGATGTCCGAAAGCCCCATACGAACCCTAGGAATAGTTAGGATACATATGTCATGACATAGGATATCTGATATGTGTTATCGTGTAAGACCACGTCTGGGACGTTGGCATCGACTTGTGTTTACGTGTAAGACCATGTTTGGGACATTGGCATCGTATTTGATTCGTGTAAGACCCTGTCTGGGACAGTGGCATTGATATGTGATTACATATAAGACCACATCTGGGACGTTGGCATTGTACGAGTTTCCTACTATCCGCGTATCCTTTTTAATTCCGAACAGTTCAACGGGCAATGTTAAGTGAAGACCAAATGTGAAAATCGAACTAAAAGGCTCAGGTATGTACTTATACCAAGTTGTGAAAATAAGGTAAGTCGTTTGTTTAATTGATTTTATAAATGCTAAAGCTATAAATGTGAACTATGTGTAAGCATATATGATTGTGTATTCAGCCAAACATGGAATATGTGAATTTAATAGTGAGATTTATATAAGTTCATGTGTATTGGTACAATTAGCCATATGGTATGTGTATGAGAAATTTAAATGATAACCTTGTATTTGAGAACATGTATATTCGGCTTATTGATATTGTTGTGATATGAAAAAAATTATAATTATATATGTTTATGAGTATTTGTGCATTTAGCTATATGATATTAAATGCTAATGTATATTTGACAACATATAAACTTATGGGTGTGTTATATGTATATTTAACTAAGGTTTGGATTGACTTGGCTAATTGATTCAGTGTTAATGTTCACATGATTATTGTTTGCTTATGGCTTACTAAGCTACGAAAGCTTATTGCGTGTATGTTTACTATTTGTTTTATAGATTTTGGAAGATGGATTGAGCTCGGGGATCGTTGGAGGAGCCTATCACACTATTTACTATGTTTGAATTTTGAATCTATGGCATGTATAGTCTAGTATTAGTTTGGTTGGTTTTGATTTTTTAATTATTAAAGCCATGCAAAAATGGCTAGAAATAATATTCAAGTTTAGTTAATCATGGTTATTTGTTATAAATATATATATGTATATGGTATGTGTGACATGTTTGGTTATGGTCTTAGTGATTCGGCTATAGGTTATTTATAAGTAAATATATGTAAATTTTGTTTGATATGCTTTGTTAAAGTGTTGTTAAGTGATTGGTATTAATTGAATTCAATTATGATTTATAGGTGAAATGCTAAGTATATAATTGGTTAAGTGCTCGATATGTTCGGTTTTAGCAAATTGGCCTTGACTTATTATATGCAAAACATGGTTGCTATGTTTATGTTTGTGTGTATGATCTCGGTTAAGGTGAGCTTATGTGTAATTTGTGTAATATGCTTTGTTAATGATAGTTGAATTAAGCTATGTGATTCGGCAATAAGGTAAATGAAACATGTTTGATGTATTTAGAAGAATAAATAATGTTAAGTTTAATGATTTTGGCTATGTGATATTTATATATATAATGTAGTATGTATACGGGAGTTGGAAACTAAAGCTATTTATAATTCGGTTTGAAAGTATGATAAAAGGATACTTATATGTTCGAATGTGTATAGGATAATTTAATTCGGTTTGTAATGACGATGTATGTACTTATATTATACCTTAATGGTTGACTATATATGTTTGGTTGTTTTGGTAAGTTATGAATATGTTTCATGAATGTTTAGGTACGTATCTAAATGGCAAGTGAAATTGTATGGTTTGGTTATAATATTTGGTTCATTATGATGTGCATATGATATTGATAATATTATGACCGAATCAATGATTAGTTAATAGGATAAAATGTGTGGTTTAAGTATAATAATATACAAATGCAAATGTAGTGTACATTAAAATGTTATTTTTATGTAAATGTCAAATGTGACTCATGGTATAAAATGGTTTGGTTGGTTTCGTGCAAGTGAAATAGATACTATGATATGTCTTGATGTTCGAAAATGATTAAAGAGGTTTAGTGAAATGAGCATGTATTGGTAACGTATTTGAATATATTTGAACTATTAATAATGTTTTTAAATATTTTAGGAATGGAATGGTATATGTTTGATTCTTAAAATGTGCATGTATGGAGGTAATATATGTTACGTACTGTTATATATTTACTTTTAAATTTTATTATGCGGTTGATAGAAAAATAATAATAACGTTCGAAATTTTTTGTAGATTAAGTATATTGTTATGATTAGTTTATGAAGTATGAAAGGGATTGAATGCATGTACTAAGTTGTGTTATGTTCAGTAATGCCTCGTAACCCTAATCCGGCGACGGATACGGGTTAAGGGTGTTATAGAGTACGCTTCGCCCAAGTGTCTTTTTCAACGAAGAGAACAGGTGGATACAATTTTGTGGTTAAGTTAATAAAGATTCCTTGTCAATTGGCTATATTAGTGGGAATAAGACCAATGATCAAATAAAACGGTATCAAGAGTTTGAGTTCACGCCAAGGGTATGATGCGCCCAATTAACTGTGGTACTGTGCAAGTTAAGTTGTAAGGTAAGTTGGTTAGGAACCAACTGAATGTGAACCAGAATAGTTAAAAGATAAGGGAATAATCAATTAGGTTTTTCGAAAGTTGTAGACTTTTGATTAGATAGTTCAATAATGATGTGATATTTGTCAAGTTCCAATGAGGACGTAGATTATAATAATGTTCAAGTTGGGAAAGGAGAGTTCTCTTCTTCTGTCTTCTATGATAAGGTTATCTAAGGCTTGAGGAACAAAAGGCATTTATCTAAGCTGAAGTTGAGATCCCGGACTTTATCAGTTATTGCTCCATGTTAAGAAAAGTTTTATGAATCTGCATGTTGTGTTCTGAAAGAGTAGGTTGAAATGAGTGCATGAACAGTAACATGAAAAAGTAAGGCTTTGTATGGGGTTCATCTGGGTTTGAAATGATAATATGGTTACTCGAATGAGCTTTAATGGTATTCCTCTATTTTATAAGTAGTGGTTGCTATAGTATCTTAATGAAGGTTGGATTTGGAGTTCAAACTGCTACTCGTGGTTGTAAGTGAGTCTCTATATCGTCTCTTACATACTGCTTACATGAGGTATCTCTGTAGAAACTGATTGAACGATGAAATCGAAACTAGAAAAAGTATAGTATGATGGTCATACAATCGTATGAATGAATATTAAGGATAGAATGCATGTTTCTAGTATAGAATATGAGAAGTTTAAGTTTGGCCATATATATGTGTCCTAGAGGTATGATATGGTATGCTCTGTTAAGAGAAATTTATGGAATTAAAGATGAATATGAAATGTGTTAGCGTGTGATGGTTCTGTCAAGTGAGTCTGTGTCCGTTCACCATGGTAGAGTTTCCGTCAAAACTTTAAAGACAATCTTTGGACGGAAAAGCTCATGACAATCTTTGGACGGAAAAGCTCATGGCCATGGCATTTTCTAAAAGGAATTAAAGGACGATGATTACTCTATGGGATTCCTCGCATGTCCCAGGACAATGATGGACAAATCTCACATAACATAAGTTTAGGCGAATCCATACCTCAAAAACACAACAGATAAGGAATGCCTTTGTGGCACAATATGAAAAGAACGACTTTGTGGCGGAATATGAAAGGAACGTCTTTGTGGCAAACTCTGTAAGAAACGCCTTTGTGGTGCACTTTTAAAAATTGCCTTAGTGGCGAATCATGAATAAATAGTCTATGTGGCAAATTATGACATAAGTGTCTTTGTCGCGGATTATGAAGGAAAAACCTCTGTGGCGAGTCCTGCAGGAAGAACTTTTATAGCGCACTCCAGATGGGTTGCTCTGGTGGCGTGTTCGAGAAAGGCTCTCAATAATGAACTACGAAGGATGTAACAACCCGGTTTTAGCTAAATCAGAATAGTGGTTTAGGAACCACAAATCCGAAGTTGTAAAATTATTTTAATATTATTTTTGGTGTTTACAGTATGTTAATTGATATGTGTGAAAGTTTTGTGTGAAAATTTTATTGTTTACGTGCTCGATTTGATAAAAGGATTTAATCGCGTAAAATGCAAAAATGACTTGCTATTTGTTAAAGTGCTATATTGCTATGTTCTTTTGAATGTGGAGGCCTTAAAATGAAATTAGGCCATTAAATAATAGCATGGATGGTAGTGGACAAGCATTATAAAGCTTTTATATTATTTCATTAAGGTTAATAAGGTAATTAAGTTAATAAAGGATAATATAATAAAACAAAAATTAAAATGGCCATGCATGTTGTTCATCTTTTGACCGAAACTACAAAAGAAAAAGAAAGAAAAAAAGCAATCTAGGTTCAGCCTTGGTTTTCTTTAATTAATGTATGAATTTTGTTCGGTTTTTGATAATTTTTACGTTTTTGAGATCGTTGCTTCGAATACTAGCTAGCCCATGCTTGAATTTTTGAATTGGTTGTGGATTTTTTGATTTGCCGTTGTTGATAGCTTGAGATTTTTGTGGTTTGATGATGAAAAATAAATCTTTGTTGATAGATTATTATGTTTAATTATGTGATTTTTGATAAAAATGTGTATTAAGGATTAAATTGTGAAATTTGTAAATTGAGGGGTCAAAATATGAAATAAATGAAAGATATGGACTTATATGAATTAATGGAATATTCAGCCAAGCATGTGTATAAGGAAATTATGTATATTTTGTGTTATGTATATTTTGTGTTTTGTGAAATAAGGACTAAAATGTCAAAGTGTGAAATTATAAGGGCCAAAGTGTAAAAAGTCCTAATTATGTATTTGTGGATTGAATTGATTAAATGTGTGATTAAATTAGTGAAATTTGTATTAATTTAGATTAAGAAAAGAGGAAATCAGATTTGGATCGGGGGAAATCAAAAGTTGTCGAATAGTCGTTCCTACCATTCGTTATGTATGCATTTAGTAAGTTCATAAGTAAATAAATGTTGTTAAATTCGAATGTATATGTTTTAACTGTTACCGAATTGGTATGTATATATTTGACATATTGTCGAACTGATATAAGCATGGTATGACTTATATCAACTCGATTTAATTGAATTACGACATCCGAAAGCCTCGTACGAACCATTGGAATAGTATAGGATACATATGTCATGACATTAGGATTTTCGATGTGTGATTCGTGTAAGACCATGTCTGGGACATTGGCATCGTATATGATTTGCGTAAGACCATGCCTGGGACAATGGCATCGATATGTGATCGCCTGTAAGACCATATCCGGGATATAGAAATGTACGAGTATATTATGATTTCCGTGTAACACCCCAAACCCAGCCTAGACGTTACGACTGAATCTGATGTGTCACATCGAAGTGTTTTTCGAAAACAGGCTTGTTGAGAGAAATCTGTTTTTAAAAGAAAGCCATGTTTGTTACAGTTGGTTTCTTAGTTGGTTAAAAACCCACGGAAGCTACTCTAATTAATATCATTTGAAGCGTGAAAATATGTGTTTGTCTTTTTAAAACCGTTATTAACTTTGAAAACTTATTTGTATAAGTTTGGCAGTTTCAAAATAAGAAATTAAAACCCAATTAAGAAAAATCACCAGAGGCCTTATTACATAATTATCAAACCAATATAAAAATTAAATGACTAAGTCTAAAATTAAATAATAGTGAACGTGTGGCCACCTCTGAGTCCCTCGCAGCTCCAAATCATCTAAGGCTGGGGATTACCTGTACAGTTAAAAAGAAAGGATGAGTTACGAGAACTCAGTGTGTGATCCCCTATCATGCAGTAATAGTCTGGGCCCCAGCCCTATTCAGTAATAGTACAGTGTGGGCCTTAGCCCAAACAGTAACAGTGTGGGCCTAAGCCCGAAACAATATCAGTATGGTGCAAGTATGCAAACCCACCCCATTCCAGCCAGCAGACCACCCGTACCAACCCAACACACCATGTAGGGACAAAGTCGACCCACCCAACCCTCACACCAATATTGCAGCATAGCTGCTAGTAATAATAACGCAGCAGAGCTGCCAGTATAGTATATATGGCAAAGCCACTAGTAACATTAATTGTGGCAGAGCCACCAGTATCAGTGTGTGTGGCAGAGCCACCAATAACAGTACATCCTCCATAACAGAATCCCAACCCTATGCAGTATGCCATGTCATCAATATTTCGTGTATGCAACATGTCCTACTCAGTACAGTCATACAGTACATATTTTCATCTGTCAATCTATCTCTGGGGGTAAAATAGTCATTTTCATGTACTAGGGGGAAAACAGTAATTTTATCGTTTAGGGGTATTTTGGTCATTTTACTCGCTAGGGATATTTCAGTCATTTTACACATTAGGGGTATTTCAGTCATTTTACTCCCTAGGGGTCTCGGTACAGTTAATGACATTTCCGTAGGCCTACAGCCACCTCGAGTGACACCGGTAATCCATTTGGTCGAAACAGTGTAAATGGGCTCAAAGCCCAATATTCGGCCCAAATAGGCCCAAATATTATCCCAGTTATGTGATCTACGTAGCCCAAAATAGTTTCTACCACTTTTCGTAAATTTTACCCGTGTGGGGTCCATGAGCCCATTGGGCCCACACGGCCCATTTCGGCCAAACGAGGCCCAATACGGCCCAAGTGCACGAGAACACTCGTAGTGGCCTCTTTAATTTACTGCCCTCGGTTGTGGGCTCAGTTTTTCCACACGAGCGATCGTACGCTCGTGAGGCCTCAAATGTCATAGTTTCGGCTTTTCAACCTTTGCCGATTCTTAGCGGATATAGTGTGATTACACACCTTTTTACGGAGTCGTTCCAAGATCTACGAGCGCCCAACCTGAATTCAAATATGACCCACATTAATCCTTTGATCATTAGGGTAAAACACCTTCTTATGGATACTTAAACCAGCCCACCTTCCTTACCTTGATTGACGACTGACCTTAATCTCTTAAGACCACTGATCAGGATTGATCACACGCATATGCCGAATATCTGTATCCAAACCGATCTTATTAACCAAAACATTGATCACATATGTGGCTTTAAACCCCAAATGCTAACTTACCAACCACAAGATTATTCGGCCTAACCTAAGAGTATGGTAGTGATCTTACCCTTAGCGAGAGACAGAGTTTGATGACGTGAATAACTTCTGCACTTTTCCACTCCTCGAGAATACCTAAAACCCAACGATCACCACCCCAAGAGGAAGGGATCCCAATCACAGACCATGAGTAGCAGAACTATTCGGTTTTTAGAGAAAAGGGGGATAAGAGAGAACAGTTTTAAACAAGAAGTGAAGAATAAGAACACTTACCGATTTCAAGAATACTTGCAGAACTGAAACAGAGAGGGAAGGAAGCAGAAATTTGGTCACCATCGAACTGATAAGAGAAAGGAAAAAGATTCGGTTCACAAGCCAATAGGAAGCCGAAAGAAAAAGGAGAGGGATGATATTTGACTTAGGAGAAAAAAGGGAAAAGAAGAAAAATAAATGAATGAAGAGGAAGGGAGAGGGAAGCAGAGATTCGGCCAACAAGGAGCTTGAAGAAGAAGTGTTAAATTGAACAACAAAAGTGCATGAATGGTTAATTGCAAGACAAAAAGATGCAGGAATGGTAAGTTGAAATTTTGACACACCCAAAAACAACAAAAAATGCCAAAAACTGAACAACAATAGAGAAAAGCATTTGGAAACCCCCTAGCCGAATTTGCATGCCCAAGACTCCTAGTTTGGCTACAACACACCCACCTTTGAAAATGCTTGATTCTCTCCATGATTTTCTCCTACAATCTCTCTATGACCAATTCAAACACCTCATCAGCGGTGTTTTAGTCCAACTCTTCCACCTTTCCAGCTCAAGCAGCAAAATAAACACTTCACTTCGTATCTCATGATTTAAACCTCAGACCACATAGATGCCCAACATGCCACTTGCCACTAGGCCACAAGCTCTTCTTGTGTCATTAACCAAACATTGTTATTAATAAAGCCTAAGTGCCAGTGTCCAGGTTCATTTAAGAGAAAAACAAAAAAATTTGTAAAAGCCAAGGCTTGAACCCAGTACTTCTCAGACACTCCCAAACACTCTTAAATCACCTAACCAACACACCAAACATGCAATTGTATCAGAACAGCCAAAATTAAAGACCCTATATTTTTGGGGCATTACAGTTCTACCCCCTAAAAGAATTTTTAACATCGAAATTTCCCTGGTCAGAATAGGTGAGGGTATTGTTGTCGCATTGCTTCCTCAGGCTCCCACGTGGCTTCCTCAGAATCGTGATTTCGCCAAAGCACTTTAACCAATGGGATCGATTTCTTCCTTAGTATCTTAACCTCATGGTCCAATATCTACACTAGCTCCTCCTCGAAAGTAAGATCTGGCCTAACCTCGATCTCCTCGACTGGTTCTATATGTGTGGGATTAGAGCGGTAACACCTCAGCATGAAGACATGGAACACATCGTGAATCTGATCTAATTCCAGAGGCAACTCAAGTTGATAGGCGACTGGTCCCACACGTTTCAATATACGGTAAGGCCCAATGAACCTAGGGCTAAGCTTACCCTTTCGCCCAAACCCCAGTATATTTTTCCATGGAGTGAGCTTAAGAAATACGAAGTCTCCCACAGAATACTCAATCTCACGGCATTTAAGATCTATGTAAGACTTCTACCTATCAGACGCTTCCTTCAACCAGTCTCGAATCAGTGTTACCTTTTTTTCTGTATCAGAAACTAACTCTGGCCCCAAAACTCACCGCTCGCCCAGCTCAGTCCAACAGGTAGGAGTACAACACCTGCGACCATACAACACCTCGTACGGTGCCATTTGAATACTGGATTTGTAGCTATTATTATATGCGAACTCTGCTAACAGCAAATAGCCTTCCCAGCTGCCTCGAAAATCAATAACATAGCTTCTTAACATGTCCTCCAGTATCTGAATCACCCTCTCTGACTGACCATCTATCTGAGGATGGAACGCAGTACTGAAGTCCAACCTAGTACCCAAAGCCTTGTGTAATTTCTTCCAGAACCATGACGTGAATCGAGGGTCTCCGTCAGATATGATGGAAATTGGTATCCCATACAGTCTCACAATCTCAACCACATACAACTTTGCCAACTTCCGCAATGAGTAATCCATACGAACTGGGATAAAATGGGTAGATTTATTCAGTCGGTCTACGATAACCCATACCGAATCCTTTTTAGTAGGCGTTAAGGGCAGTCCACTCATAAAATCCATAGTTACTCTCCCACTCCAAAGTGGAATTTTAACTGGCTGTAGTAACCCTGAAGGCAGTTGATGCTCAAATTTAACTTGCTGGCACATCAAGCATTTACCCACAAAATCAGTAACTTTAAGTTTCAGTACTGGCCACCAGTACAGCTCACGAAGATCTCGGTATAACTTGTTTCCGCTAGGATGCATAGCGTACGGACTACTATGCACCTTTTGCAGTATAGATTGCCTTAACTTAGAATCCTTCGGTACAATGACTCTCCATGGAAACACAGTACTCCTTCACTATTTGGCATAAAATCTGAAGTTTCACCACTCTCAACTTGTCAGAAACGAGGAACCAGTGACTCATCCACTAACTGCTTCCCCTTAATTTGTTCAGTCCACGTCGGTCTCACTTGAAGTTCAGGTAACAAGCTACCATCATCATAGAAGCTGAGATGAGCAAACATTGCTCTCAAATCAGGTATAGCCCTACGGCTCAATGCGTCAGCTACCACGTTAGCCTTACTAGGGTGATACACAATCGAGCAGTCATAATCCTTAAGCAACTCTACCCATCTTCGCTGCCTAAGATTCAGCTCCTTCTGAGTAAGGAGGTATTTGAGGCTCTTGTGATCTGTGTAGATAATACACTTCTCATCGTATAAATAATGCCTCCAAATTTTCAATGCGAATATCACCGCGGCTAACTCCAAGTCATGAGTTGGGTAATTCACCTTGTGAGGCATAAGCTAACGGGACACATAAGCAACCACCTTACCCTCCTGTATCAGTACACAGCCTAATCCAATGTGTGATGCGTCACTGTAGACAGTAAATTCCTTCCCAGACTCTGGTTGTATCAGGACAGGGGCTTCAATCAGAACCTTCTTCAGTTTCTCAAAGCTTTCTTGCTACTTATCAGTCCAATTAAATGGTACCCCTTTACGCAGTAACTTAGTCAGAGGTGCAGCAATTAAGGAAAACCCCTCAACAAAACGTCTGTAATACCTTGCCAAACCCAGAAAGCTTTCGAATTTTCGATACGGTCTTAGGTGGTTTCCAGTCCAGTACGGCTTCAAATTTTCAAAGATCCATCTTGATCCCCTCAGCAGACACCACGTGACTAAGAAATGTCACTTCTTGCAGCTAGAACTCACACTTGCTGAACTTAGCGTGCTTCTCTCTTAAAATCTGCAAAACAATTCGGAGATATGTGTCATGTCATCCTCCGTTCTCGAATATACCAACATATCATCTATAAATACCACCACGAACCGATCCAAGTAGGGCTGGAATATTCAATTCATTAGGTCCATGAAAGCAGCTGGTGCATTCGTCAGCCCAAACGGCATCACTAGGAACTCGTAATGACTATACGAGTCCTAAACGCAATCTTATACACATCGGCTTCTTTTACCCTTAATTGATGGTACCCAGAATGGAGATCTATTTTAGAGAAAACCGACACTCCTTGCAACTGATCAAACAGATCATCGATTCTCAGTAGGGGATACTTATTTTTGATAGTCAGCTTATTAAGTTGCCGATAATCAATGCACATGCGCATGGACCCATCTTTCTTCTTTACGAACAATATTGGTGCTTCCCATAGAGACACACTCGGTCAAATGAATCCTCGATCTAGTAGCTCTTGAATTTGAGCCTTTAACTCCACCTGTTCCTTCGGTGCCATCCTGTATGGGGCGATGGACACCGGAGCTGTTCCAGGTAAGAGCTCAATACTAAAATTGACCTCGCGGTTCAGAGGCAACCTAGGGAGCTCATCAGGAAATACATTAGGAAAATATTTAATAGTTCTAATATCTCCGACAGAAGAACCCTCAGAATCAGAAATACTAACGTAGGCTAAAAATGCCTCGCTACCCTTGCGAATCAGTTTCTCGGCCCATAATGCTGAGATTACATTAGACAAGAAAATTCCTTCGCTCCCCAATCACAACCACCTCTTCATCCTCAGTAGTCTTCAACAATATAGGCTTAGCAGCACAATCCAAACTAGCTCGGTGTTTCACTAGCCAATCCATACCCAAAATAAGGTCGAATTCACCAAACGGAAGTTCCATCAACTCCGCTAGAAAAATTACTCCTTGGACCTCAAGGGTCACATTTCTGAATAACTTATTTACCCTAATCAACTGACCCAGTGGACTTATCACAGTCATCTCACTAACAATATTTTCGAACTGAATACCCAAAGTTCTCGACATAGTGCACGCAACGTACGAATGTGTAGACCCAATCTCAATTAAAGCAGTGTAAGGTACACTGTAAATTAAGAACGTACAAATTATGACGTTAGAGGCGTCATCATCCTCTCAGTGAAAAGCAGCATATACAAAAGCTAGCTGCCTCACTATAGTGTTACCAGTACCTCTGCTTGGAGCTCCACGACCTTGTCCCTCCCAACTCTGGCCTGTCTAGGGCCTCTCGGTGGCTGCTAACCACCTTTCACTGGCTGAACATGACCCAGTCCTATAGCTTGCATCTGAAAAGGCCTCTGAGGACAATTCTTAACCCGATGATTCATAGACCCACATCTAAAGCACGCCCCAGTCCTCTTCTGGCACTCACCCTGGTAAGATCTCCCATAATCAGCGCAAGGCTACGGTCTATTAATAGCAATAGGAACTCTAGTCTGAACCGGCCCATCAAACCTGGCCTTCTTAATAGGCATCCCAAAAGAACTTGAGGGCCAAAAATCCCTTTTATTTCTGCCCTTATCTTTTTCACGGTTCTGGCGCTCCGAGTGCTTCACCTCTTTAACAATCTTTTCTTTTTCCATAAGAGCAACAAAATCTCGCTCCCTCTGTGGAGCTATCAATACCCTTAACTCATCCCGAAGGCCATCCTCAAATCTCACACAGCGTTCAAGCTCAGTTGTTACTATTCCTCGAGCATACCGACTCAACAGCAAGAATTCTGCCTTATTTTCTGCCACTGTCTTACTCTCCTGCGCCAGGCTCAGAAATTCCTTTTGTCGGGCGTCCACATAACTTGCGCCCACGTACTTTCCTTGAAATGCCGCCTTAAAGAAATCTCACGTCACACGATCAGCCTATGTACCCTCTCTCACGGTGAGCCACTATTGGTAAGCCTTGTCTCATAGTAAGGACACTGTCCCTTTTAAGTTTTGCTCCGTAGTACAGTCAAGATCATCCATTATTCATTCAATCGCCTCCAACCAATATTCCGCCACATTTGGGGCTACTCCAGAAATGCCCCTAAATATTTCTGCCCCATTAGACCGGAGTCGCTCTGAAATTGACCCTTGTCCCATTGTTCCAGTACTAGCTTTAGCAACCCTCTCTAGAGCGGAGCATTGCTTGGCATAGAGCATCATCCCTAGCTGCTCGATCGTAGGACCCTGTATCAGTTACTGGTGAGGCTGGTGCCTCCCTAGTAGGCGTATGGCCGGATGCTGACCATCCAGACCGAGCACCTCCTCGGCCTCTACCTCGGCCTCGTGTACCCCTTCTGCAAGTACCTCTTGTGCTTATTTTGATATGCGCTTTATCTGATTAAAAAGTCTTATGTATCAGCTTATAATTTCAGTAATTATTAACAAATGTATTATGAAAAGCAGCTACTAGGGGTTGTTTTCGTAGATCGAGGTCTTTCTAAAGTTTATAGTCTTCTACGGTTTCAGTTTTCTCTATCTAGAATTCCATAGTATATCAGTAATCAGAATTTAGAGAACTTACTGATTTGGCACTGGAGACTCGGTGTGCCACACTTGTACATCTTTCGAAACATTTCAAATCTTTGAAGTCTACTTTCAGAAAAACTTTACAAACCTATTCCACAGTCGAATTTTGCAACCGGGCTCTGATACCACTAAATGTAACACCCCAAACCTGGCCTAGACGTTACAGCCAAATTTGATGTGTCACATCGAAGTGTTTTTCGAAAACAGGCTTGTTGAGAGAAATCCGTATTTAAAATATAGCCATGTTTTGTTATTGATGGTTTCTTAGTTGGTTAGAAACCTGTGGAAGCTACTTTAATTAATATCATTCTGAAGTATGAAAATATGTGTTTGTCTTTTTAAAACCGTTATTAACTTTGAAAACTTATTTGTATCAATTTGGCAGTTTCAAAATAAGAAATTAAAACCCAATTAAGAAAAATCACTGGAGGCCTTATTATATAAATATCAAACCAATATAAAAATTAAATGACTAAGTCTAAAATTAAATAATAGTGTAACACCCCTATCCCGTGACCGTCGCCGGACTAGTGTTAGGAGTGTTACCGGATAGATCGTAAACTTACATAACGTTTCATACATTACATTCATCATTAACAATCATAGTGTCCCTTAGATGAGTCATCAAGACCCTAAACATGCATATAAACCGAGTTGGGACTAAACTGAAACACATACAGCATATCATAGAAAAATTTAAACTTTTCTAAAATACAGGGGAGAGACGCCCGTGGGAGGAGACCGTGTGCCCTCCACGGCTTCTAGACACCCCCGCGTGTCCATTCGTGTCTATATACAGACTATATCAACACAGTCAATAGGCACGCCCGTGTGCCATGGCCATGTGCTCTTAGCTAGCTACTGACTTGCACACCACGGCCAACTAACATGCGCATGTCAAGGCCGTGTACTACTAAGCTACATCCAGCTAATCGCCCACAGTTTTTAGGCACGCCCGTGTGCCACAACCAGGTGACATTATAGGCCATTTACATGGTCAAAATGCCACCCATAAGGGTCATCCCTACAAGCCATTATTACCAAGATATCTCATACATATATAACCATAAAAAACATATCAAAATAATCATCCAAACCATGCATTCGATACCAATTCCAACCATGACAATTTCAAAGACTAAAACTCATACCATTACAAACATAATTCATTCATTTGCTCACTCAAAACTTGGCCATTTCACATGCTTCAATCATACCAAGATATGCATCATATATCACACTCATTTAAGCAAAGTCTCAACTCATAAATAGCCAAATCATATGGCTAAAATCACATAACAACATATACCAAAATACTAGCCTATACATGCCATATCTATCTATATACATTTTCAAAGTATACCAAAATAAGTTTAGTAGTGTGATGACGATCCGTGACGGTCCTGAGCCTTCAGTAGCTTTGACAACCTATAAAACAGATTAACAGAGTAAGCTTTCCAAAAGCTTAGTAAGTCAATATACAAACAAACTTAGCATAAAATGCATATATTGCAAATAGATACATAGGCATATTCCATCCATTTAGCATATATTACAATTATGCTTTGTTTCACATACTTGTGGCCACATTTGCCACATTCATCATTTTAAGATTCTCATTCTTCACATTTAAACATACACTTATTCGAGTCGAAGTCTTATAGGTACTTACCTTTTTATACACACTTGTGTATATATATAAATATATATATCAAACGTACCTGAAATAGACATTCATTCACTTGTTTGATCATGGCTTGGATTCACAATTCATAACACTGACTTGCCCGTTGAACCGTAAGGAACCTAATAGGATACCCAGAAAGCTCGGAATGGTTGTACAATGCCAACATCCCAGACGAGGTCTTACATGCACTCAGATATCAATGCCACATTCCCAAACAGGGTCATATACGAATCGATACGACGCCGATGTCCCAGACATGGTCTTACACATAAAGCTTGTATCGATGCCAATGTCCCAGACGTGGTCATACTCGAAAAACTTATATTGATGCCAACGTCCCAGACGTAGTCTTACACATAATCAGATATCGATGCCACTGTCCCAGACAAGGTCTTACACGAATCTCAAACCAACGCCAACGTCCTAGATGTGGTCTGACATGATAAAACAGAACAGATACCTATGTCATGACATAACTAATCATATCTGCTCCTAGGTTCACACAGGATTTTTCGGACTTAGTTACTATATCGAACTTTTCTCGGAATACATAAACATAACTTCTCATAAGTATCCATAATCAACATTAGCCATATGAAAAATTATAATACCGTACAAATACGTTTATTTGCATAATGACTTACCTCGGATTCGGTTTATCGGAATGAAAATGACTACTCGACTATTTTCGCTTTCCTGCGATCTAAGTCTGTTTTCTTCGGTTCTTGATCTAAACATATTCAGAATTAATCCTTTTATTCACTATTTTGTTCAATTCAATCCGTACACACATATTTTGGGCTATTTACAATTTAGCCATCACATTTGCACGTTTTATCAATCTAGTCCATTTTTCACAAAACATCAAATTCACAAAATCCACACATATACATGCTTGGCCGAATACATATACATCACATGTAAGCCCACATTTTTCATCAAATTCACAAATTAGTCCCTCAATTTGCCATTTTCTCAAAATAGCCTTATTTAGCTAAATTCATCAAAACTTCAAGAACAAAACATGCTCATCTAGCTCATATCTTTCATTTAACACCAAAAATCATCAAAAAGCTTAACAAATCATCAATGGCATATCACAAAAATATCATCAATTCATTAAATTGAAACATGGGTTTGATAGCTCTCAAAGCAACGATTGCAAAAACGTAGAAATTATCAAAAACGGATCAAAAACTAACCTTGAATTTAAGCTTGTAATAGCCGAAAATTTGAAAGCTTTTATTCTTTCTTTTCTTTCTAAAATTTGGTGGAAAGATGAATGATTCATGCCCATTTTTCATGTTTTATTATGTTATAAACATAATATTAATCTATTTACTAAATTAACCTTTCATAATAATAAGAAACATATAAATAAATCAAGGATATAATTGACCTGTGTCCATCCACTATCCATAGATTGGCATATTTGCCTACTAAGGCCTCAACATTTAAAAGCCACAACAAATAGGTGCTTAAACAAATATCAAGCAAATTTTACATTTTATGCAAATAAATCCTTTTGTCAAATTAAACAAATAGGTGCTTAAACAAATAACAAGCAAATTTTACATTTTATGCAAATAAATCCTTTTGTCAAATCAAACACATAGACGGACAAATTAGCTCACGAAAATTTACCACATGCTTAGTCACATTCAATGGCATAGAAAATAATATTAAAATATTATACGGACTCAGATTTGTGGTCCCGAAACCACTGTTCCCGGACTGTTACAATTCTCCCCTTTAGGGATTTTCGCCCCCGAAAATCTTACTGTTAAACAGAGTCGGATATTGTTGTTTCACTAAATCTTCAGGCTCTCAGGTAGCCTCTTCAATCCTATGTCGATTCCACAGTACTTTTACTAACGAAATTTTCTTGTTTCTTAACTCTTTCACTTCACAAGCTAAGATACGGATCGGTTCCTCTTCATATGTCATATTAGATCGGATTTCAATTTTAGATAGAGCGATTACATGTGACGGATCGGATCGATATCTACGAAGCATCAAAACATGAAATACGTTGTGTATCTTTTCTAGCTTAGAGGGCAACTTTAATCTATATGCAACAGGCCCGACACGTTCAATAATCTCATACGGTCCGATGAATCTCGGACTCAATTTGCCTTTACGACCGAATCAAAGTACTTTCTTCCACGGAGACACTTTCAGAAATACTTTGTCAACAATGACACTTTTACCTAAGGGGTTCGATACTTTTATAGCAAATTCAGTAGACTCAACAGGCAAAGTCTTGCTAAATACTAAATTCATGCATATATATGAATGTGTAGAACCAGGGTCTATCAATGCAATCACAGAAGTATCATAAAGAGTAAAAGTACCAGTTATAACATCTGGTGATGAAGCTTCTTCCCGAGCTCGGATAGCATACGTTCTGCTCTAGCTTCAGATCTAACAACATTGTCTCTCATAGTTCTCAGACTACCACTAATATTTCTTACATTCTTCGATGGTCTACCTCTCACAGGTGCATTATCAGATTTCAAATTTTGAACAATTTCTGGCTCGACAGACTCAGGGCAATCACAGATAAAATGATCAAGCGATCCACATCTGAAGCAAGCTCTGTCATTTAATCTACAGCTTCCCTGATGTCTTTTTCCATAATGCTTACATTCAGGTCTATCGGATCGAACATTACCAACACTGGCCACTAAAGTTGCTGGGGTTTTAGAACTCATTTGCGGTCTAGCTCAATTTCTGTTCAAATGTCCCACATTATCTCTAGAATGACTTTGATCATCTCTGAATCTTTTCGGAGCAGACTGAAATGATTTACTCTGAAATCTCTTTTTCACATCTCGAGCTTCAGACACAACTTTTCTCTTATCTTTCCCGAGTGCCTCAGCTTTACAAGCTCTGTCAACAAGTACAACAAACTCTTTTATTTGCAAAATCTTGACTAGCAAACGTATGTCTTCATTAAGACCATCTTCGAATCTCTTGCCCATTATAGCTTCAGAAGATACACATTCCCGGGCATACTTACTTAGTCTCACAAATTCTCGTTCATACTCAGAAACAGTCATTCGGCCCTGTTTAAGTTCCAGAAATTCCTTACGTTTCTGATCAACGAATCTCTCACTGATATATTTCTTCCGGAACTCGGTCTAAAAGAAGTCCCATGTAACTCGTTCTCTCGGAACAACAGAAATTAAGGTTTTCCACCATTGATAGGCTGCATCTCGAAGTAACGATACAACACACTTTATGCATTCTTCCGGAGTCAAAGACATTTCATCGAATACCCGAATAGTATTTCAATCCAGAACTCGACCTTTTTAGCATCATTATCTTTAGTAGCTCGAAATTCTTCAGCCCCATACTTACGGATCTGGTCAATCGGAGGCTTACTCAACAGATTCAGATTTGCAGTTGGAGGTATATCGAATGTCTGAGGGAGATTAACCGAGGCGGGGGTTGCAAAATAGTCGAGTTATTCTTTACAAACTGAGTGAACCATTAACTCATCATCTGGAAGAAAACTTGTTTAGCTTCTCCTTCTTGACCGCTCTAGCCGGTCTCGACTCAGAAGGCATTGTCCGTTGCACGGGAGCAGGCGCATTACTTTCAACGTCGTCAGCTACGGCTCTGTTGAGATCCATTACTATACAAAAATCACATTTTATACGTCAAGATTCATCACACTATCATATTTCAAATATATGGCATGTATAGCTAGACTCTGACACGCTACGTTAATCCGAGAGTCGACTAAACTTGGCTCTGATACCAACCAAATGTAACACCCCTATCCTGTGACCGTCGCCGAACTAGGGTTAGGAGCGTTACCGGATAGATCGGAAACTTACATAACATTTCATACATTACATTCATCAGTAACAATAATAGTGTCCCTTAGATGAGTCATCAAGACCCTAAACATGCATATAAACCGAGTTGGGACTAAACTAAAACAAATACAGAATATCAAGGAAAAATTTAAACTTTTCTAAAATACAGGAGAGACACGCCCGTGGGAGGAGATCGTGTGCCCTCCACAGCTTCTAGACACCCCCGTGTGTCCATCCGTGTCTATATACTGACTATATCAACACGATCACTAGGCACACCCGTGTGCCATGGCCATGTGCTACTAGGCCATATACTGACTTCCCCACCACGGCCATCAAGAACGCCCGTGCGCCATGGCCGTGTGCTCTTAGCTAGCTACTGACTTGCACACCACGGCCAACTAACACGCCCATGTCGAGGCCGTGTACTACTAAGCTACATCTTGATAATCGCCCACGGTCTTTAGGCACATCCGTGTGCCACAACCGTGTGACATTATAGGCCATTTACATGGTCAAAATGCCACCCATAAGGGTCATCCCTACAAGCCATTATTACCAAGATATCTCATACATATATAACCATAAAAAACATACCAAAATAATCATCCAAACCATGCATTTGATACCAATTCCAACCATGACAATTTCAAAGACTAAAACTCATACCATTATAAACATAATTCATTCATTTGCTCACTCAAAACTTGGCCATTTCACATGCTTCAATCATACCAAGATATGCATCATATATCACACTCATTTAAGCAAAGTCTCAACTCATAAATAGCCAAATCACATGGCTAAAATCACATAACAACATATACCAAAATACTAGCCTATACATGTAATATCTATCTATATACATTTTCAAAGTGTACCAAAATAAGTTTAATAGTGTGATGACGATCCGTGACGGTCCTGAGCCTTCAGTAGCTTTGACGACCTATAAAACAGATTAATCATACGCAGAGTAAGCTTTCCAAAAGCTTAGTAAGTCAATATACAAACAAACTTAGCATAAAATGCATATATTGCAAATAGATACATAGGCATATTCCACCCACTTAGCATATATTACAATTATGCTTTGTTTCACATACTTGTGGCCATATTTGCCACATTCATCATTTTAAGATTCTCATTCTTCACATTTAAACATACACTTATTCGAGTCGAAGTCTTATAGGTACTTACATTTTTATACACACTTGTTTGTATATATATATATCAAACGTACCTAAAATAGAGATTCATCCACTTGTTTGATCATGGCTCGGATTCACAATTCATAACACAAACTTGCCCGTTGAACCGTAAAGAACCTAATGGGATAACTAGAAAGCTCGGAAAGGTTGTACAATGCCAAAACGTCCGAGACGAGGTCTTACATGCATTCAGATATCGATGCCACTATCCCAAATAGGGTCTTATACGAATCAATACGATGCCGATATCCCAGACAAGGTCTTACACATAAAGCTTGTATCGACGCCAACGTCCTAGATGTGGTCTTACACATAATCAGATATCGATGCCATTATCCAGGGTAGGGTCTTACACGAATCTCAAATCAACGCCAACATCCTAGATGTGGTCTTACAAGATAAAACAGAACAGATACCTATGTCATGACATAGCTAATCCTATCTACTCCTAGGTTCACACGGGATTTTTCGGACTTAGTTACTATATCGATCTTTTCTCGAAATTCATAAACATAACTTCTCATAAGCATCCATAATCAACATTAGTCATATGAACAATTATAATATCGTACAAATACATTTATTTGCATAATGACTTACCTCGGATTCAGTTTATCGGAATGAAAATGACTACTCGGCTATTTTCGCTTTCCTGCGATCTAAGTCCATTTTCTTCAGTTCTTGATCTAAACATATTCAGAATTAATCCTTTTATTCACTATTTCGTTCAATTCAATCCTTACACACATATTTTGGGCTATTTACAATTTAGCCCTCACATTTGCACGTTTTATCAATCTAGTCTATTTTTCACAAAACATCAAATTCACAAAATCCACACATATACAAGCTTGGCCGAATACATATACATCACATCCAAGCCCACATTTTTCATCAAATTCACAAATTAGTCCCTCAATTTGCCGTTTCCTCAATTTAGCCCTATTTAGCTAAATTCATCAAAACTTCAAGAACAAAACATGTTCATCTAGCTCATATCTTTCATTTAACACCAAAAATCATCAAAAAGCTTAACAAATCATCAATGGCATATCACACAAACATCATCAATTAATTAAATTGAAACATGGGTTTGATATCTCTCAAAGCAATGATTGCAAAAACGTAGAAATTATCAAAAACGGATCAAAACTAACCTTGGTTTTAAGCTTGTAGTAGCCACAAATTTGAAAGCTTTTATTCTTTCTTTTCTTTCTAAAATTCAGTGGAAAGATGAATGATTCATGCCCATTTTTCATGTTTTATTATGTTATAAACATAATATTAATCTATTTACTAAATTAACCTTTCATAATAATTAGAAACATATAAATAAATCAAGGATATAATTGACCTTTGTCCATCCACTATCCATAGATTGGCATATTTGCCTACTAAGGCCTCAATATTTAAAAGCCACAACAAAAAGGTGCTTAAACAAATAGCAAGCAAATTTTACATTTTATGCAATTAAATCCTATTCTCAAATTAAACAAATAGGTGCTTAAACAAATAGCAAGCAAATTTTACATTTTATGCAAATATATCCTTTTGTCAAATTAAACACACAGACGGGCAAATTAGCTCACGGAAATTTACCACATGCTTAGTCACATATAAATGGTACAGAAAATAATATTAAAATATTATACGGACTCGAATTTGTGGTCCCGAAACCACTGTTCTGACTAGGGTATAAACTGGACTGTTACAAATAGGGAATGTGTGGCCACCTCCGAGTCCCTCGTAGCTCCAAATCATCTAAGGTTGGGGATTACCTGTACAGTTAAAAAGAAAGGGTGAGTTACGAGAACTCAGTGTGTAATCCCCTATCATGCAGTAATAATCTAGGCCTCAGCCCTATTCAGTAACAGTACAGTGTGGGCCTTAGCCCAATATAGTAACAGTATGGGCCTAAGCCCGATACAATATCAGTATGGTGCAAGTATGCAAATCCACCCCCAATCCAGCTAGCACACCACCCGTACCAACCCAACACACCATGTGGGGACAAAGTTGAGCCACCCAGCCCTCACACCAATATTGCAGCATAGCTTTCAGTAATAATAACGCAGTAGAGCTGCTAGTACAATATATGTGGCAATGTCACCAGTAAAATTAATTGTGGCAGAGCCACCAATAACAGTACTTCCTCCATAACAGAATCCCAACCCATGCAGTATGCCATGTCATCAATATTTCGTATATGCAACATGTCCTACTTAGTACATTTATACAATACATATTTTCATCTGTTAATATATCTCTAGGGGTAAAATAGTCATTTTCATGTACTAGAGGTAAAACAGTAATTTTGTCCTTTAGGGGTATTTTGGTCATTTTACTTGTTAGGGATATTTCAGTCATTTTACACATTAGGGGTAATTCAGTCATTTTACACATTAGGGGTATTTCAATCATTTTACACCCTAGGGGTCTCGGTACAGTTAACGACCTTTCCAAAGGCCTATAGTCGCCTCGAGCGACACTAGTAATCCATTTGGTCGAAATAGTATAAATGGGCTCAAAGCCCAATATTCAGCCCAAATGGGCCAACGCTCGTGTGGCCCGTTTGGCCCAAATCCTAGCACTATGTGATCTACATAGCCCCAAAATAGTTTCTACTACTTTTCGTAAATTTTACCCGTGTGGGGTCCACAAGCCTATTAGGCCCACACGGCCCATTTCGGCACAACGAGGCCCAATACGGTCCAAGTGCACGAGAACCCTCGTAGTGGGCTCGATTTTTCCACATGAGCGATCGCACGCTCGTGAGGCTTCAAATGCTGTAGTTTCAGCTTTTCGGCTTTTGCCGATTCTTAGTGAAGATAGTGTGATTACACACCTTTTTACACAGTCGTTCCAAGATCTACGAGCGCCCAACCTGAATTCAAACATGACCCACGTTAATCCTTTAATCATTAGGGTAACACCCTCTTATGGACATTTAAACCAGCCCACATTCCTTACCTTGCTTGACGACCGACCTTAATCTCTTAAAACTATCGATCAGGATTGATCACACGTGTATGTCAAATATCTGTATCCAAACAGATTTTATTAACCAAAACAGTGATCACATATGTGGCTTTAAACCACAAATGCTAACTTACCAACCACAGGAATGTTCGGCCTAATCTAAGAGTATGGTAGTGATCTTACCCTTAACGAGAGACAGAGTTTGATGACTTGAATAACTTCTGCACTTCTCCACTCCTCGAAAATACCTAAAACCCAATGATCACCACCTCAAGAGGAAGGGATCCCAAACACAGACCATGAGGAGCAGACCTATTTGGTTTTTAGAGAAAATGGGGATAAGAGAGAACAGTTTTAAACAAGAAGTGAAGAATAATAACACCTACATTCATGAATACTTGCAGAACTGAAACAGAGAGGGAAGGAAGTAGAAATTTGGTCACCACCGAACTAATCAAGAGAAAAGAGAAAGATTCGGTTCATAAGACAATAGGAAGCCGAAAGAAAAAGGAGAGAGATGATATTCGGCTTAGGAGAAGAAAGGGAAAAGAAGAAAAACAAATGAATGAAGAGGAAGGGATAGGGAAGCAGAGATTCGGCCAACAAGGAGCTTGAAGAAGAAGTGCTAAACCAAACAACAAAAGTGCATGAATGGTTAATTGTAAGAGAAAAAGATGCATGAATGGTAAGTTGAAATTTCGGCACACCCAAAAACAACAAAACATGCCAAAAACTGAACAACAGTAGAGAAAAGCATTCAGAAACCCCCTAGCCGAATTTGCATGCGCAAGACTCCTAGTTCGACTACAACACACCCACCTTTTAAAATGCTTGATTCTCTCCACGATTTGCTCCTACAATCTCTTTATGACCAATTCAAACACCTCATCAGCAGTGTTTCAGTCCAATTCTTCCACTTTCTCAGCTCAAGCAGCAAAATAAACACTTCACTACTTATCCCAGAATTTGAATCTTAGACCACATAGATGCCCAACACGCCACTTGCCACTAGGCCACAAGCTCTTCTTGTGTCATTCACCAAACATTATTATTAATAGAGCCTAAGTGCCAGTGTCCAAGTTCATTTAAGAGAAAAACCAAAAATTTTGCAAAAGCTAGGGCTTGAACCCAGGACTTCTCAGACACTCCCAAACACTCCTAAATCACCTAACCAACACACCAAACATGCAATTGTGTCAGAACAACCAAAATTAAAGACCCTATATTTTTGGGGCATTACATTCCGTGTATCCTTAACAATTCCGAATGGTTCAATGGGCAAAGACATGTCAAGAGGAGATGTGAGTTTGATTTAAATGATTCAGGTATGCATTAAGTTTATACGAACTTTGAAACAAAAGTAAGTGTTGATGATTAATGTGATTATGTGAACTTTATGAGAATTGGGATTATATATGTATATGGAATTAATTAGGTTTGGTTATTTCAAAATGAATTATGAATGTTCTTGTGTTAATTTATTTGCTTATAGCTTACTAAGCTTTCAAAGCTTACTTTATATATTCTTTCTCTGTTTTATAGATATTTAAAGCTAGCTCGAGCTCGGGATCGTCGAGGAACGTCATCACACAATCGATATCTATTTTGGTACCTTGAAAGAAAACTTGTGTTTATGACATATGGCATGTATAGTCTAGCTTGATATAGTTGGTTTTGAATTGTATATATATAGCTATGCGAAGATGGCTTGATCATGATGCTAGTGTGGTATATATATCTGGTCATGGTATAAACTCATTTTGGTAAGTGTGTTTAATGGCATGTAAGTATAGTGTTTTGGTTATATGGCTTGATTGAGTAATGATATGAATAGCTTATGATTAGCTCATTTTTGGTAAGCTTGATGCATGGTATGTTTTGTCTTTGTGAATGGTTTTATAATTCGGCTTAGTAATGGGGTAAAATGATGATTGTATATTCGATTGTGTATTGGTTATTTTGTTTCAGTTTGTAATGGCAATGTATGCACCTATATTATGCTTGAATGGTTGGCTAATTAGGTACAGTTGGTGAAGGAAAATAATGAATATGTTGGTTGATATGTTTTGTTTGAGGTTCGGTAATGAAAGATCAAAATGTTAGGTTTAATATTTGAGTTGAAAATGTGCCATATTTGTGGTTAAATAATTTGGTATATGATAGATAGGTACTTTGGTATGATTTGCTTCGGTAATAGCATTTAAAATTGGTAATAATCATAATTGTATGTGGTTAAATGGAGATGCTTGTTTATGTGTATTATATACGCATGCCTATTATGCCGTGTGGATGTTTAAATCTAGACAAACATGCATAACATGTGAATTTGTATAGTCATGACTTAATTAATGGAATAGTTTAATATTGATTCGGTAAATATACATAGAAAAGGGTGGATGCATTTAGGGTCAAATGCATATAATATAATGAAATCAAAGGTATGTACGGCCATATTGTAATGTTGCTAATGTCGCATATGTGATTGGACATTAAGTTGTATACATATTGGTTCTATTGGTTTCATTATGTACATATACAGAAGTTATGAAATGAAATGTTTGACACTTAGCTAATGAAATTATGTACTGACATATTTTCTATATATGAAAAGTGAGGATATATGCTTGAATATGATTTAATGATGAAAATGTCATTAATGTGATGGATATAGGAATCAAATATTGAAAGTATTAAATATGTGAACATGGCTTTGATGTGTACAAGTTTGGTTCGAATTTGGTAATTATGGAACATGTTCAATTGAGTTTTGATGTATGTTCTAATTGAATTAGTTGAAATATTGAAATGTCCTTATTTGTGATACATGATTAGTAAGGTTTGATTGATTTGAATTGGAATTATAATTCATGTATTCAAATTTAAAATAAGTGAATTGTGGATATTCAAGTTTGATAATGTTATAAATGTATAATTATTCTTTGGTGCATGAAAGGTGATAAATCGTGTTGAACTGTGTTTTGTACGGTAATGCCTCGTAACCCTAATCCAACGACGGATACGAGTTAGGGGTATTACAAAGGATATCCTTGCAGTGGGTTTTGTGTTAAGTAATTAGTGTGCTCTATATTGCCCTTAAACGTAAACAGTAAAGTCAGAAGTACGAACTGTACATATGGACTATATGGCAAGGTATGTCACACAATCTAAGTTTCGATCGGAGATAGTGAATTGAAGAGTTGTGAAGTAATAAGCTAGTATGAGATGGATTCAGAATAAAGACGTAATCTTTGTATATTCAAAGGAAATAACTGTTACCTATTTATATGTTCCTCTCTGAATCACGATGAGGTGATGGGTCAAAGATTTAGAGAGTGTAAGTAAAGTATCAAAGACAATAAAGAGAAGAAAATAGTTTTGAAGTAAGGCATGGCAACAAACGAGTATAACATAATAGAATTTGATGAAGTATTCGTCAGAAACAATGTTAAAGGTTAAGAACGATGAGATTGTCGAACTAAAATATTGATTGCTATATGAAAATATGACCCAGGTAAAATATGTTACCCCCACTAAGTTCTTATGAACTTATACGTCTGTGTTACGTTGCAGGCATGATGTTGCGGGTCTACGCTAGGAAGGACAATGTCAGGACTACGTCAAGAAGTGATGTATTGGGTTATTATGCATATAGAGTGAGCTTGGTAGTGGGTCCAAAGATTAAAATACTCCTTAGAACTCCACTTGGGGTATTTGTAATAAATTAGGAATTCAATGTAACACCCCTAACTCGTATCTGTCGCCAGAATAGGGTTACAGAGCATTACCGTAAAAACGTAACTCAAATCATCCATTTTCAATCATTTCATAAATCATAACATAATCCATTCATACACATGCATATCGTCCCTTATTTGAGCCCTTAGAAACACTTTAGAAATAATTTGGGACTAAATAGAAGACTTTTAGAACTTTATGGAAAAAAGATAGAAAATCTCACACTGCAGAGGTCACACGGTCATGCGGCCAGGCCATGTGATTCACGTAGCTAGGACACGCCCATGTCTCAGGCTGTGTGGGCATTTGAAATAGGGACACGCAACTGTCTCCCAGCTCGTGTCCTTGCCCGTGTAACTATTTGACCTGGGTCACATGGCCAAGCTACACGCCTATGTGCTAGGCTATGTAACCTTCGAAATAACCTCATACGCCCATGTGCCAGGCTATGTAGCTTTCGAAAAACAACCTTTAAAACCTATAGGGGACACACGGCCATGTCACATGGCCGTGTGTCACACATGGCTAAGACACACGCCCGTGTGATAGGCCGTGTAACTTTCAAAAAACAACCTTTAAAACCTATAGGGGACACAGGCCGTGTGGACAGGAAATAGGCCAAATTCAGGCCATTTCTTTAACCAAATTCAAGTACACACCTACGATTAATTTGCACATTCAATCCAATCTTAAAACATACCTAAAACATGCATAATAAGACCAATTCAAAAGGTTAGTTAACCATACAACCAATATGCCCAACAGGAACCTCAAACACAATGTATCATATATGCCTAAACATGTGCATATTTAACCATTCATCAACTAACTTATTTTCCATACAAAAACACATCACAATGGACACATATCAACCATACCATATTAGATTCATACCATTTCAAAATAACCTTACCATTTGGACCATTTCTCACATGCATCAAAACCATCAAAATGACACAAACTAGCCATTTCCAAATGGTACCAACAACCATCATATTTGCATACCATATTTCAAACATGTAAATCTATACAAAACCTTTCTAAAGCTTATCATAACTTGACCATGTTGAGGTCAATTCATCATCTATCACTTTGGCCACTCAAACATGCATTAACACATTGTCAAAACAACACACATCCACCAGGCATCAAAAGTACCAAGGTTACATCAACCAAAATGACATGTACATGCCAAACTCATCAACTAACATAAACCATAGGTCCACCTATACATGCCATTATAACCTTGCTCAAGACATCAAAATCTACCAATATAATCATTGGATAGTGTGATCGATCTCCGACGAGTTTCCAAACCGATCGAGCTTCCGATAATCTACAAAATAAGAGAAAGATGACTACGTAAGCAATTCATGCTTAGTAAGCTCGTATAAACTTGAAACATAACTTATCACTTCAATATTATCATACATAGATTAAACATGATTCAACACCAATACTTTAAACTTAGTATAAACTTACTGAACAGCATTCAACTCACAATTGAGTATATTTATAAACATCACATACACCTTTCATTCATAATATAATAAGGTCTCATAGGTTGACTTACATAATTATTAACCATTCCTTAAAACAATGAACCATTTCATCTACTTACTTATCATTCCATATACCTAGCATAAGCTTAATTACATTATTAACTCACAAATTGTAACGACCCGAATTTGGGCCTAGTAGAATTGGGCCCATTGGGCCTTAGGCGTGGGAGCGTTTAAAATTTTTTAGAACATGAGAATGACTTTAATGCAAGTTGGACCTATTAGGTGAGTGATTTTGGAAGGTTAGAGGGCTTCTATGAAGTCTCGGGTTCAAACTTTGGCTTTGGGGAAATTTTCGTTTTAGGTGAAAAAAACCCTGGGAGTTAGTAGGTAGGCTTTAAGAATAAAATGTGGAGAAAAATGACACAAGTGGAGTGTGTGGTGTAGTGGCAAACTGACGCCACTTAAGGAGCAATGGGGTGACGCCACAAGGAAGCAAGGGGTCCAAGGTTCAAGTCTTGGTGCTTGCATTTTGATTTTCTTTTTAAATAGACTTTAAAATTTGGCCATAGATTTATATTTAGTTGTGCATGGTTTTAGACACAAAAGGAGCTTGTGCCCTAGTGGCTAGTGGCGTGGATTATGCTACAGGGGAGCCTGGGTTCGAATCTCATGACAAGCAAGGAAGTATTCATTTTGCAGGTTGGACGGCAACAATTTGAGTTGGATTTAAACTCTGCTAAAGGAGGGATCCCACACTGGAAAGATACAAAGAAGGAAGGTGAGAAGCTAGCTATATATAGAGTATGCTATGAGGAGAGTTAAGGGAAACCTTGGTGGGCGTTTGGGCATAGGAGCTTTCGGAATGCGATTTAGCAGCTTCAGATTCCTATAAGGTGTGTATTCCGCCCTACTTTAACAGTAGAACGGAAAATGCCAAAAAGTCGGTCACCGACGACGATGGTAGCCACACGGCGTGCGGCGTGCGTGTGGGAGCTTCGACGCGATAGTCGTGGCCACCATGAGTATTCTTGGAGGTTGAGGCTGCTTGGGCCACGCCCGTGAGCCCATATGAATAAATTGTATGACTGTGTAGTAAAAATTAGACTAGACTATGTGAATCTCATATATGTGGCTAGATTTGGACAAAATGGGCCACACAAGCGTGTGGGCCCGAATAGGCCGAAATTGGGTTTTAGACCCAATAGTCCAGTAACGATCGAAAATGGTAATCGAGTCACTCGGTGTGACATTGGGCCTTCAAAAAGGCCATTGCAGGTACGAAATTATCGAAATACCCTTGGTGGGTAAATTACCAAAATATCGCTGGAAGGTAAAATTACTGTTATACCCTTAGAGGTTGATTAGCTTGATTATGTTGTATTTGTTATTCTGATTATAATAGTAATTCATTTCATACATTATATTTGATGCATGATTTGCATACATGACATACCGCATACACGAATTATTATGTCATGACATGTTGCATGGGATTGGGGTATGATATTGATTGAAAGGGGAAGTGTATCTCAGTGGTTTGGCACCACATATATTAGTGACTATTTCGCATTATTTTAGTGGTTTGGTACCACATATTTGTATATCAGTGACTCTGTAACAGTGGTTTGGTACCACATATTTATATATCAGTGACTCTGTCACAGTGGTTTGGTACCAAAGTGGCTTGGTGCCACAGGTGTTTTGGTTGGTTCAGGTGATATAGAGGATGGAAAACTAGGTTGGGCTAGGTTGCATTGCATACACTTTTTAATATGCCATGTTGTGACGGCTAAGGCCCAACGTGCTTCTGTGGGCTGAAGCCCAAATTGCGTCATGAAGGGAATTACACACACCGTAGTATTGGTGACTCACCCTCTCGCTTAACTGCGGGTAACCCCTAGTTGAGGATTTGGAGTCGAGGAGGACTTGAGGTGGCCATGCATTACTTCTTTAGTAAAATTTCATTTTCTTTATTTAAATTACTTTTAATTTGGGAATTTGTTATGTAATAAGGCCTTCGGGATTTTATAATTTGGTTTTTGATTTATTGTGTTTATTATATTTCATGAAACGTTAAATTGGGGGTTTTTTGAACAAAATGTAAGGAAACATTTTTCTAATAATAACACTCGGATAAAAGCAAATAAATTATTAAATTCGGAGATTTTCTTAGAACTACAAACATTGTTTTCAAAATGTCACATTTCTGAATACCCCTAGTTACGGTTTCAAACCTGTTTTCGACTGTTGAGATTATCCGTCAACTTTTGCAAGAAAACCTTACAACTGAATCTGGTATTCAAAATGAAAACAAAACGAAAAGCTTTTAAAATTGCAAAGTTACTTTAAACGATATTTCCATGTGACATACCAGATCCGATCGTAATGTTTAGGCCGGGTTTGGGGTGTTACACGAATTAGTGTATTTATTCATGACATAAGTAAACTCACATATAGAACAAGTATATTTCTTCCTTATAAGTAAGTCCTTTAACTCAACAATCCTTTTATTTCAACACATTACATCTCAACTATGAACTTATCATTTAATTACCTATCCTCACCCATTTCATTTGCATAACATACAAAACATAAACATAAAATTAACCATAGCCAGAAGCTAGTGCATTTAAGCATAACTCTTTTAAAATCAACTTCACAATAAACCATTTCATGAGAAATTACATACTTTGATTCTTACCACTCTTTCATGCACATAAGCATCTTTGTAACAGTCTGGTTTAGACCCTAGTCAGAATAGGCGTTTCAAGACCACATATCTGAGTCAGTAAAATATTTTAATATTATTTTTGTGTCTTTGATACGTGACTAAGCATGTGTGAAAGTTTCATACGAAAGTTTGGCTGATTGTGTGCATAATTTGACAAAAGGACTAAATCGCATAAAACGTAAAAGTGGTCTTCTAATTGATTAAGTGCCTATTTGATGTGGATTTTAAGTGTAGAGGCCTTATGAGGCAATTATGCCATAGATAAAGATAGTGGATGGCTAAGGACGGTTATGCCCTTAATGTATATTTGTTTCAAATGTTTATTAAAAGGTTAAATAGGTAATTTGATAAAACAAAGGATATTAAACAAAATAAATTGAAAAAGCCTTGTTCATCTTTTGTTTTATGACTGAAAATAAGAAAAAGAAGAAGGGTTTAAGTTCTTTTACATTCGACACATACTTGGGCTTGAATAAGGTAAGTTTTGACTTCGATTTTTGATAATTTCTATGTTTTTGCAATCGTTGCTTCGTATACTACAAAACCTATGTCTTAATTTTGAGAATTGATGATGATTTTGAAATGTGTCTTTGATGAACACATGAGCTTTGAAATATTTGATGATGAAATATGGAATATATGTGTTTGATTAGCATATTTTGACTTTGGAGTTTTGTTGATTTTGAGTAATTTGGTTGTAATTGAGAAAATGATTATTTGAGGGACCAAATTGTGAAATAAATGAAATTTATAGACTTGTATGAGATACATGAATATTCGGCTAAGCATGGGTATATGATAATTTGGTATATTTTGTGATAATGTAAAATAGGGACTAACATGTCCAAATATGAAAATGTGAGGGTTAATGTGTAAATTACCTAAATATGTGTTTTTGGATTGAATGAATAATTTGATGAATGAATCGGTTAAATCAGATATATGTATAGGTCAAGAATCGAAGAAAACATATTTAAATTGGGGAAAGTAAAAAATCATTGAATAGCCGTATGTTTCCGTTAAACCGAACTCGAGGTAAGTCAATATACAAATAAATGTATTTGAATTGACTTATTTATGAATATATGAAATTTGAATTGCTATGAATATTACTCGAAATGATGAATATATGGATTCTGAGAAAGTATCGAGAGATGGTTAATGCCCGAGAAGTCCCGTCTGAACCTAGGAATAGATAGGATAGTATATGTCATGACATAGGTGTCCGTTATGTGATATCATGTAAGACCACATCTGGGACGTTGGCATCGATATGAAATTTACGTGTAAGACCATGTCTGGGACATTGGCATCGTATTTGATTCGTGTAAGACCCTGTCTGGAATAGTGGCATCAATATTTGATTACATGTAAGACCACGTCTGGGACATTGGAATTGTACGACTATTTTGAGCATTCTGAGTATCCTATTAGATTCCAAACGGTTCAACGGGCAAGTCTGAGAAACGAATGACTATGATTTGTGCATCCGTTACGGGTACGGTTGATATATACACATTGTGTGTATAAAAAGGTAAGTATATTCATGAACTTACCTGATGAGTTATGTATTTGGATTTGAGGAAGTAAAATGTGTTACATGAATGGACAAGCTATGATCCAATAAAGTATATAGTGATATGCAAGATTGAATGATGAATGACTAAATAAACGTGCTAAGAAGAATTATGGCTATGCAATTGAGCTATTAGTGAATCCATATTGATTATATGTTTTGAGTGCTTATATGCTAAGTTTATTTGTATATGGCTTACTCAGCTTTTGAAAGCTTACTTTGTGTGTGTTTGTTCTGTTTTATAGATCGTCAAAGCTACTAAAGGCTCGGGACCTTCGAGGATCGTCATCGCACTACTCAAACTTGTTTTGGTACTTGGAAAATGTGTATATAGCTAAATATGGCATCTATAGGCTAGTCATTTTGGAATAAGCTTGAGATATGAAATTAGCCATGTGATGTGGCTAGTTAAATGTTGATAATATGCTTTTGTGAATGTGGTATATGATGTTGGTTTTGGTATGTTCTCATGTCTATGAAATGGTCAAAATTGTGGTAAGCAAATTGATGCTATATGAGCACATATGTGTGATCAATGAAATAGTTATATGATAGCAAATTGTGATTGAATCATGCTTGGTTATACATGTGTTTTTGTTGTGCAAATTGGCATGATTGGAGATGAGATTGAATGAGATAATATGTGGATCATTTGACATGTTTTTGGTTGCCAAATTGCGTGCGAGAATAGGTTTATATGTGCTTGTAGGTATGGCCCAAGTGTGGGTGGCATTTTGGCCTTGCAAATGGCCTATTTTGCATACACGGCCAAGGGACACGGGCGTATGTCCCTGCCATATGGCTCAAGGGCTAGTTCGAAGTGTGCCTAGGCAAGTTACACGGCCGTAGCACACGGGCGTGCCTGGTGGCTGTGTGACCAAGTCAGTAACTAGCTTAATTTCACACGGCCATGGCACATGGGCGTGTTTGGTGGCCGTGTGGATAAGTCAGTATGTATGCCCTATTTTGACATGACTTAGACACATGGGCGTGTCGAAAGGACGTGGGAGGCACATGGCACGCTTGCACACACGGCGTGTGACCTCTGTAACTTTGAAAAGTTTAAAATTTTTGAAAATTTTCGTATGTGTGCGGTTTAGTCCCAGCCCTTTTCTAAAGTATGCTTGATGTCTCGTTGACCTATGAAAGGCACATTTGATCTGATAGGTTGTATTATATTGTGAAATATTTGTAAAAATTTCCGTTCATCTGGTAACGCGCTCGTAACCCTAATCGACAACGATTCTGAGTTAGGGGTTACATTTGATTGGTATCAGAGCTGCAGTTTAATCGATTCTCAGACTAATGTAGCGTGTAAGAGCCTAGCTATACATGCAATATATCTGAACTGTGACAGTGTGATGAATCTTGACGTGAAAAATGTGTTTTACGTATAGTAATGGATCCCGAAAGAGCCATAGTTGGCGATGTAAAAGCAATGCGCTGCTCGGCTCAAGGGGCGGCGCCATATCGTTCGAGACCATTCTCACGAGCGGTCAAGAGGGGGAAGCTAAACAAGCTTTCTTCCAAATGATGAGTGAGTGGTTTATTCAGTTTGTGCGAAATAATCCGGCTGTTTCACAACCTTCGCCCCCTTCCAATCCCCCTTAGAATTCTGTTGTACCTCCGACTACAAATCTGAATTTGTTGAATAAGCCTCCGGTCGACAAAATCTGTAAATATGAAATTTGAAGAGTTCAGGGCTACTAATGACGATGATGCTGAAAAAGCCGAGTTCTAGTTAGAAAACACAATCCGGGTATTTGATGAAATGTCACTAAATTCTGAAGAATGTATAAAATATGTTGGATTTTTGTTACGAGACGTGGCCTATCAGTAGTGGAAGACTTTGATCTCTGTGGTTCCGAAGGAACGGGTTACTTGGGATTTCTTCCAGTCTCAGTTTCGAAAGAAATGCATTAGTCAGAGATTCATAGATTAGAAATGAAAGGAATTTTTGGACTTGAAACAGGGCCGTATGTCTATCACTAAATATGAACGAGAATTCGTGAGATTGAGTCAGTATGCTCGAGAATGTGTATCAACCGAGGCAATAATGTGCAAAAGATTTGAAGATGGCCTTAATGAAGATATCCACTTGCTAGTCGGGATTCTGGAAATAAAAGAGTTTGTAGTGCTTGTTGATTGAGCGTGCAAAGCTGAGGCACTCGGGAAAGATAAAAGAAAAGCTGAGTCTGAAGCCAAAGATGTGAGAAAGAGATTTCAGAGCAAATCATTTCGATGCTTGAAGAAATTCGAGAGATGAACATAGTTGTTCCAGGACTAATGTGGGACATTCTAGTAGAGATCGAGCTAGATCACAGTTGAGCTCCAAAGCTCCGGCAATTTCAATAGCAAGTGTTGGAAATGTTTGATCCGAGAAAGTTGAATATATGTATTATAGAAAAGACATCAGGAAGTTGTATAATGAATAACCGAGCTTGTTCGGATGTGGATCATTAGATCATTTCATCCGTGATTGCCCGAGTCCATTGAGCGAGATTGTTCAAAATCCAAGATCGATAATGCTCCAGGTGAGAGGTAGATCTTCTCAAAAATGTAAGAAATGTTAGTGGTAGTCGAGAGAACTACGAAAGATACTATTGCGAGATCTCGAAGCTAGGCGCCTACCGGCGTATGCTATCCGAGCTCGGGAGGAAGCTTCATCTCTAGATGTTATAACGGGTACATTTACACTTTATGATATACGTGATTGCATTGATAGACCACAGTTCTACATTTCGTATATATGCATGAACTTAGTATCCATAAAGACTTTGGTTTGTAGAGTCTACCGAATTTGTTATAAAAGTGTCGAACCCCTTAGGTAAAAGTGTTCTGGTTAACAAAGTATGCAAGAATTGTCCGTTAATGTTTCGAGATATCTGTTTTCCTGCTGATCTGATGCTATTACCATTTGATGAGTTTGATATCATTCTAGGTATGGATTGGTTGACATTGCATGATGCTGTTGTGAACTGTAAAAAAAAAAGACTATTGATTTGAGATGTCCGAATGATGAAATAGTCAGGGTTGAGACTAATAATTTGAATGGATTACCTGCTGTGATATCTGTATTGAAAGCTCAAAGATATGTGAGAAAGGGATATGAGGCATATTTTTCTTATGTGATTGATTCGAAAGTATCTGAAAAGAAAGTTGAATCAGTGCCTGTTATTTGTGAGTTTTCTGATGTATTCCCTGAAGAACAACTGGGATTGCCTCCGATACGTGAAGTTAAATTTGGTATTGATTTGTTGCCTGGTACAACTCCTATTTCGATAGCTCCATATAGAATGGCACCAACAGAGCTAAAAGAATTAAAATCACGATTGCAAGAGTTAATCGACGAGAGGTTTACGAGGACCGAGTTTCTCACCTTGGGGTGCTCCCGTTCTATTTTTGAAAAAGAAAAACTACACGATGAGGATGTGTATAGATTATCGTTAGTTGAACAAAGTAACAATAAAGAACAAATATACGTTGCCCAGAATAGATGATTTGTTTGATTTGCTAAAAGGAGCCACTGTGTTTTCAAAGATAGATCTGAGTTCGGGATACTACCAGATTCTGCGAGTAAAAGATTGAGATATTTAAAACAACTTTGAGCGAGTGTACGGGCATTATGAGTTTTTAGTTATGCCTTTCGAACTAATGAATGCTCCTGCTGATTTTATGGATCTAATGAACAGAATTTTCAGATCGTATTTAGATCGATTTGTTTTTGTATTCATTGATGACATCTTGATTTATTCACGAGATGAAATGAACATCTTTGAACATCTAAGAATTGTGTTGCAAACTCGAGTGAAAAGCAATTATATGTGAAATTCAACAAATGTAAATTACAGTTACGTGAAGTTAGTTTTTAGGACATATTGTATCGGCCTCTAGAATAAGAGTTGATTCGAGCAAGATTTACTGCTATTTTGGAATGGAAACCTCAGAAGAATGTATCTGAAGTCTGCGATTTTAGGGACTTTCTAGTTATTATCGAAGATTTGTAAAAGGATTTTTGATGATTGCAACTCCGTTGACTAGACTGCTTCAGAAAGATGTGAGATATGAATGGTCTAATAAATGTCAGAAAAGCTTTGGTCAGTTGAACGCCCATTTGACTGAAGCTCCAGTTTTGGTACAGCCAGAATCAGGTAAAGAATTCGTGATATACAGTGATGCTTTGTTGAATGGTCTGGGATGTGTTCTGATGCAGGAAGAAAAAGTTATAGCTTATGCCTCGAGACAACTAAAGCCTCATGAAAAGAATTATCCGACACATGACCTTGAGCTAGCTGCGATTGTATTCGCATTAAAGATTTGGCGTCATTATTTTTTGGTGAGAAATGTCACGTGTTTTTGGATCATAAAAGTTTAAAATATCTGATGACTTAGAAAGATTTGAATCTATGACAAAAAAGATGGTTAGAGTTGTTAAAAGATTAGGAGCTTGTGATAAATTGTCACCCGGGTAAAGCAAATGTCATTACCGATGCACTGAGTCAAAAATCACTATTTGCATTACGTGCAATGAATGCTTAATTAGATTTGTCTAATGATAGTTCGATGTTAGATGAATTGAAAGCGAAACCGTTGTTTTACAACAAATTTGTGATGCTCGGAAGATTGATAATGAATTATTAACGAAACGAGCTCGGTGTGATCCGAACTTTGATTTTGAATTTTGAGTTGATGTTGATGATTGCTTGAGATTTTGAGATCGATTATGTGTTTGAGAAACTTAGAGTTGATTCGATTGATTTTAAATGAAGTTCATACTAGTCGCCTAAGCTGTTCATCCGAAAGTGCGAAGATGCATCATGATTTGAAGCAACATTGTTGGTGATGCGGTATGAAACAAGACATATCGACTTTGTGTCGAAATGATTAGTCCATCGACAAGTTAAATTTGAACATCGGAGTTCCATCGGTTTTGCTACAATCAATTACGATTCCCGAGTGGAAATGGGATAGAGTGACGATGGACTTTGTTTACGGATTACCTCGACTCAGAAAGAAAGATGCGATTTGGGTCGTAGTTGATAGATTGTGAAATCCACCCATTTTATTTCAGTACGATCTGATTATTCACTTGATAGATTAGTTGAGCTTTATATTTTTGAAATTGTGAGATTACACGGGTGCCACTATCCATTGTGTCAAATAGAGATCCGAGATTTACTTCACTTGGAAAGAAATTACAAGAAGCTTTAGGCATGAAAAATCATTTCAGTATAGCTTTTCACCCTCAAACGGATGGTCAATCCGAGTGAATCATTTAGATTCTCGAGGATATGCTGAGATGTTACATCCTTGAGTTTGATGGTACGTGGGAATAGTATCTACCATTGATTGAATTTGCGTATAACAATAGTTTTCAGTCGAGCATCAGAATGGCACCTTTTGAAGCTTTGTATAGACATAAATGCCAGACACCTCCATATTGGGCTGAGCTCAATGAAAGTAAGATACACGGGGTTGATTTGATAAAAGACACTAAACAGAAAGTGAAAGGGATCCGTGACAGTCTGAAATAAGCCTCTGATCGTCAGAAGTTTTATGTAGACTTGGAATGAAAAGAGTTTGAATTTGAAATCGGTGTCAAAGTGTTCCTGAAAGTGTCTCCGTAGAAAAAGGTACTCAGATTCGGACGGAAAGACAAGTTGAGTCCGAGGTTCATCGGACCGTATGAGATCATTGAGCGTGTTGGACTAGTTGCATATAAATTGTTGTTACCACTTGAGCTAGGAAAGATTCATAATGTATTTAATGTTTCAATGCTCCGTAGATACCGATCGGATCCATCACATGTGATTACTCCGTTTGAGATTGAAATACGATATGATATGACTTATGCGGAAGAACCGACCCGTATCTTAGCTCATGAAGTGAAAGAATTGAGAAATAAGAAAATTCCATTAGTAAAAGTGTTGTGGCATCGACACGGAGTGGAAGAGGCTATGTGGGATCCTAAAGATTCAATGAAAGAACAATATCTGAATCTATTTAACGGTAAGATTTTCTGGGACGAAAATCCTAGCGAGGAGAATTATGTAATGATCCAGTTTAGATCCTAGTTAGAATAGTGGTTTCGGACCACAAATGCGAGTTAGTAAAATATTTTAATATTATTTTTGTGTCTTTGATACGTGACTAAGCATGTGTGAAAGTTTAGTATAAAAGTTTGTCTGTGTTTGTATGCTTAATTTGACAAAAGGACTAAATCGCATAAAATGTAAAAGTGGTCTTCTAATTGATTAAGTGCCTATTTGATGTGGCTTTTAAGTGTAGAGGCCTTATGAGGCAATTATGCCATAGATAAAGATAGTGGATTGCTAAGGGCGATTATGCCCTTAATGTATATTTGTTTCAAACGTTTATTAAAAGGTTAAATAGGTAATTTGATAAAACAAAGGATATTAAACAAAATCAATTGAAAAAGCCTTGTTCATCTTTTGTTTTATGACCAAAAATAAGAAAAAGAAGAAGGGTTTAAGTTCTTTTACATTCGGCACATACTTGGGCTTGATTAAGGTAAGTTTTGACTTCGATTTTTAATAGTTTCTACGTTTTTTCAATCATTGCTTTGTATACTGTAGAATCCATGTCTTAATTTTGAGAATTGATGATGATTTTGAAATGTTTCTTTGATGAACACATGAGCTTTGAAATATTTGATGATGAAATATGGACTATATGTGTTTGATTAGCATATTTTGTCTTTGGAAATTTGTTGATTTTGAGTAATTTGGTTGTAATTGAGAAAATGATTATTTGAGGGACTAAATTGCAAAATAAATGAAATGTATGGACTTGTATGAGATGCATGAATATTCAGCTAAGCATGGGTATATGATAATTTGGTATATTTTGTGATTATGTGAAATAGGGACTAATATGTCCAAATGTGAAAATGTGAGGGTTAATTTATAAATTACTCTAAATATGTGTTTTTGGATTAAATTGAATGATTTGATGAATGAATCGGTTAAATCTGTATATGTATTGATCAAGAACCAAAGAAACAAATTTAGATCGGGGAAAGTCGAAAATCCTTGAATAACCTTACGTTTCCGTTAAACCGAATTCGAGGTAAGTCAATATACAAATAAATGTATTTGAATTGACTTATTTGTGAATAAATGAAATTTGAATTGCTACGAATATTACTCAAAATGATGAATATATGGATTCAGAGAAAGTATTGAGAGATGCTTAATGTCCGAGAAGTTCCGTTTGAACCTAGGAATAGATAGGATAGTATATGCCATGACATAGGTGTCTGTTATGTGATATCATGGAAGATCACGTCTGGGACGTTGACATTGATTCGAGATTTCGTGTAAGACCTCGTCTGAGACGTTGGCATCGATATGATATTTACGTGTAAGACCATGTTTGGGACATTGACATCGTATTTGATTCGTGTAAGACCACATGCAGGGCGACGATGGGCATCGATATCGATTACATGTAAGACCGCGTCTGGGACGTTGGTATTGTACGACGATTCCGAGCATTCAGAGTGTCCTATTAGATTTCGAATGCTTTAACGGGCAAGTCCGAGAAACAAATGACTATGTAATTTGTGTATCTGTTACAGGTATGTTTGATAGATACACATTGTGTGTATAAAAAGGTAAGTATATTCATGAACTTACCTAGATGAGTTATGTATTTGGATTTGAAGAAGTAAAATGTGTTACATGAATGGACAAGCTATGATCTAATAAAGTATATAGTGATACTATGCAATTGAGCTATTAGTGAATCCATATTGATTATATGTTTTGAATGCTTATATGCTAAGTTTATCTGTATAAGGCTTACTAAGCTTTTGAAAGCTTACTTTGTGTGTGTTTGTTCTATTTTATAGATCGTCAAAGCTACTGAAGGCTCGGGACCAGTGAGGATCTTCACAAACTTGTTTTGGTACTTTTAAAATGTGTATATAGCTAAATATGGCGTGTATAGGCTAGTCATTTTGGTATAAGTTTGATATATGAAATTAGCCATGTGATGTGGCTAGTTAAATGTTGATAATATGCTTTTGTGAATGTGGTATATGATGTTGGTTTTGTTATGTTCTCATGTCTATGAAATGGTCAAAATTGTGGTAAGCAAATTGATGCTATATGAGCACATATGTGTGATCAATGAAATAGTTATATGATAGCAAATTGTGATTGAATCATGCTTGGTTATACATGTGTTTCGGTTGTGCAAATTTGTATGATTGGATATGAGATTGAATAAGATAATATGTGGATCATTTGACATGTATTTGCTTGCCAAATTTTGTGTGAGAATAGGTTTATATGTGCTTGTAGGTATGGGTTAAGTGTGGGTGGCATTTTGGCCTTGCAAATGGCCTATTTTACATACACGGCCAAGGGACACGGGCGTATGTCCCTACCGTGTGGCTTAAAGGCCACTTTGAAGTGTGCCTGGGCAGGTTATATGTCTGTAGAACACGAGCGTACCTAGTGGCCGTGTGACCAAGTTAGTAACTAGCTTAATTTCACATGGCCATGGCACATGGGCGTGTCTGGTGGCCGTATGGATAAGTTAGTATGTATGCTCTATTTTGACACGGCTTAGACACTTGGGCATGTCTGAAGGACGTGGGAGGCACACGGCCTGCCCACACGGACGTGTGACCTCTTTAACTTTGAAAATTTTAAGATTTCTAAGAATTTCCGTACGTGTTCGGTTTTGTAACATCCTTAATTTAGGGGTCTGGCATTTTTGTATTGTTGCATGTGTTTGGCTCGCTAAGCTTGTTATTTAGGTGTGGTTAGGGGTCCTAGGGAGGCTCGGGGTCGAGCCTAAGCGTAGGTAAAATTTTACTTTTTGGGCACTTAAGGGGGGGGGAAGGCTGTTGGCGGCAAGGTTTAAAAGGAAATGTTGGTAAATTGCTAGCACAAGTAAGCATATGGCAAGGTGGTGGTGGCGTCAATATGAGAGTATGGTGGGGTGGGGTTCGAATCCCACAGGCTGCATTTTGGAGTATTTATTTTGTACCCAGGATGGTGAAGAGATGGTGTTGGCTTGGTACTCTAAGGGGGTGGTTGTTGAATGAGTCAAGCAATTCGAAATAGATGGAGGAGAGGAGTTTGGGGAGTTTGAATGGGTCAGAGTTGTTGGGTGTTTTCAAATGGGGGATGGGGAGTGAATTGTGGAGGAAATGGGGGAGAGAATGGTGGGAGTGGGTGTGTGAATGTTTGGCCGAAAGTGGGAAGGTGTGTAGGGGGCATATTCGGTTGGGTGAGTGTGTGTGTACCGAAATTTCCTTTAGTTTCTTAGGCAAACTTTATTTGGATATTCGGTCTAATGTTGTGTGTGGGGTGCCGAACTTACAAAGCTCTTTTGATTTTCTTTTCGGGTTGGATACTCATTTTTGTGCTTGTGCCGAATCTCTCAAAGCTTCATCTCCATCTTTTCTTTTCATTTGTGTGATAGCCGTACTTATAGAGATTGACCACTCGCGTTTTCCACTCCATCTTTTCTTTTCAAATTTTCATATTCTTTTTATCATTTGTTCTTATCATAGCTGAATTTCAACTCCTCTTCTACTTGTTTCAATCAATCATTTCTTTTCTTAATCCTCTGATTATCATTGGAGTTTCATTTCTTTTAGCCTCCATAGCCAAACTTGGAGTGTCTTCTATTATTTCTACAAGTACCGAATTTCCTTGGGTTCCATTCGGCTTTTCTCTATTCAAGGTAATGTTCTCTTCTTTTTATTTATTATCATTCTTTTCATTCCTTTTACTTCCAAAAAGAGCCAAACACTCATCTTCTAAATCATCAAACCGAATTTGGTTTCTCTCTTTCAGAATCGATTACTCCATCACTTAGTGATTTTGTTTCTTTCTGTGATTGGTGGTAGACTCTCATTGGATAGATCGAACACCTTGCAACCGAAAGTTTGGTGTTCTTTGGAGTGCCAGAGTGGTCGGGGTTGTTAGGCTTTTCTCGGGATCGGAAGGTTCACTTTAGTTTAGTTGTGGAATCTGTTGTTGTGCGGTTCATCATTTATCAAGGTAAGAAGTCATCTCTTTGGTTTCTTTGTTGTTATTTCCTTTTCAATTTACTCTACCAAAACCAAATCTCCTGTTAGACAACCATCATTTCTCTCTGAAAGTACTGTACTGATCAAGACTCTCTTCATTGATGCGAGTGCTAGCCGCTTACGAGAAGGTTGCGTTAAGGGAGCCCGAGGAGTGGACTCGTAGTCTCTGCTCCCAAGTTCAAACGGTGTAGGGTAGCGGCCGTTTGGGATTTCCACCGGTTGTGGAAGGAGAGGTGACATCGGATCGACTAGACGGATCGTAGTTGTTTGAGATTGTGAAGGTAAGTATTAGTAAATCGTTTGATTAAATGTAGAATAAAGGTTTCGCATTTGTTAGTTAATTGTGTAATGTGTTGGCATAGGTGACGACTATCAGGAGTGTATAGTTCTTCATGTAATCAGGTGTGTAACTTCGCACCATTATTTCGTTTTGTTTGTATTATACTATGTGTCGGCTAAAAGCCGAAATATCATCAACGGGAATGCGATTGAGGTACCTTAATGGGTAAGGTTGGAGTTATACTAGGTAAGTACAATTTATGACTAAACCATTCGGTTAAATTAGCATGAATGTATGTGTGTTTTGATTACATGATGTACGTTGATATATATATATATATATATATGCATTCACCACCTTATATATATATGACATGATGCATGGGAAAGGGATATGATATTGATGAAAGGGGAAGTGTATTTCTGTGGCCCTGCCACATATTTCGGTGACTTTGTCACTGTCTTTCAGTGGCCTTGCCACAGCTATTTTGGTGACCCTGTCACATTATTTGATGTACACCGCCATTATTTGCGATCGATCAGCCGTGGATCGCCATCAATGTTGTGTAGCGGATGAGGTTGCTTGTAGAAATCCCACCGTGTGTTTTTGGCCGAGCGGACGGTGTGTAGCGGATGGATAATTAGGTTGGGCTGAGTTGCATTGGATTGCATGCATTTATCTGTTATACCATGCTAAAAAGGCTCAGGCCTAGTTCGTTTCTGTAAGGGCTTTGCCCAGTTTGATTTCGTAAGGGCTAAGGCCCAATTTGTATCTGAATGGGCTCGTTTACGGGATTACACACTGAGTTCTCGTAACTCACCCCCTCCGTTTAATATTTTTTTCAGTGATCCCGGCATTGAGAGGATTTGGAGCCGAGGTGGACTCTCCGGTGGCTATACATCGTTGCTTTAGTAAATTGCTATTTTACTTTACTTTAATTTTTATTTTAATTTTGGGATTATGATCTGTAATAAGGCCTCTAAGATTTTATTTGGTTTTAACTTTTAATTTGGTTGCTATCTTTTATTAAATGTTCAATACGAGATTTTCTTAAAACCTCAACACTTGTTGTTTTAAAAATAAAAATGTTAACGAACGATTTCCAAACTATAATTGATTATATACCCTTAGTAACTAATTTCAAAATATCACATGTTCAAAATTCACTGAAACTGTTTTCTGTTAATAACAAGATATTACCAATAACTCAAGCTTGATTTTCGTAATATAAGCAATTTTCAAATTAATCACAACTTTCCGAAAATGGACAATATGTTAAACGGGTTTTTATAAACAAACCACCTAAACTCATAGTTTTAAAAAAAGTATGAACATTTTAGCAAACACGCAACTTCCTTTAACAACCCTTCCATGTGACATGCCAGATTCGGTCGTGACGTTTAGGCCAAGTTTGGGGTGTTACATTGTGGATAGGAGCCTGGGTTGCAAAACTCGGCTGTGGAATGGGTTTCAAAATCATTTTCCCAAAATTGGTTGAAATATGGTTTAGAAAAATGTATGTCTGTTTTAGAAGTATGGCACCCGAGTCTTAGGCACCAAACCCGTAAGTCTTCTGACTTTGTTTGATATTATTAAAATGATTTTAGAAAGAAATTATTAGAGTTAGAAGTTGAACGCTAAAACTTCTAGCTTTAGTAGTTAAGGCTATAGAGACTGAGACATTAGGAAATTCGATCTGCAAAAACAACTATTACACTCTCTTTGCATAAAACATTGTTAATAAACATTGAAATGATACACTAATTCATAAAATTTCTAATCATATTAATTCGTTCTAGCGAACATGAGCACTAGAGGACATGGACGTGGCCGTGGTAGAGGCCAGGGTGCTAAGGCTGGATTCTAAGAATCAGGGCATGCGCCAAAAGGCGAAGTGCGAGCATCACCAGTAGTGGAAGCAGGGTCTCAAGACAGAACTGGTGGGGACAATGCTTTGTCCCAAGCTATGTTACGAGTCTTGGAACAGGTTGCTGGAGCAAGCACGGGGTCGGTAGCTCGAAAATCTATTCCTAAGCGACTTCGAGCAAATAGGGCTGAGATATTTAGAGGCATTTCTGGTGTGGCCCTAAACGTAGCTGAATACTGGCTGGAAGCAGTTGAACAAATTATGGATGACTTGGACTGCACAGCAGAGGAAAAATTGAAAGGAGCAGTGTCCCTCCTTTGAGATGAGGCGTACCAATGGTGGCTCATAGTGAGGAAAAGTACTTCAGCGGACCATATCACCTGGGACTTCTTTAAGACAACATTCTAGGGAAAGTATGTTGGGGCAAGTTATGTGGACACTCAGAGGAAGGCATTTCTGAACTTGGTCTAGGGGAGTAAGTCCATGGCTGAATATGGGGCGAAGTTCCTGCACTTAAGTCGTTACGCTCGGGGAATCGTCGCAACTGATTATGAATGTTGTGTTCAGTTTGAGGATGGTCTGCGGGTTGAGCTGCGAGTACTGATAGCTCCACAGCAGGAAAGAGATTTTGCTATACTGGTTGAGAAGGCAAAAATTGCCGAAGAGGTGAAACGTTCTGAGAGGCAGAACCGGGATAAAGATAGGGGCAAGAATAAGAGAAGTTTTGGGATGTCAGGGTCTACTAGGGGTTTCCAAAAGAGTTCTAGGTTAGATGGGCCAGTTCGAGCTGTGATGCCAGTTGCTGTAGGTCAACTGTGACCTTGTGCACAGTGTGGGAGAACACATCCGGGAGAGTGTTAGAGAAGAACTAGAGGATGTTTCAAATGTGGATCGAGGGATCATCTGATAAAGGACTGTCCACAAGAGTTGGAAAGGATGCAGACGATAGGTCAGGGTTTTGCACAGTCAAGGAGAGGTAGTCAGCAGCCACCGAGAGGTCGTGGTCCGGCCAGAGGAGGAAATGGCTTTGGTCGAGGTCGTGGAGCATCGGGCAGAGGTGCTAGTAATACAGATGCAAGATAGACAGGGTTAGTCTATGCAGCTCGATGGCGAGAGGATGGCGACGCACCGTACAGATTTGATAAATATTGGGTCTACACATTCATATGTTGCCTGTGCTGTATATGGGACTTTGGGTATTGAATCTAAGTTGGCTGTTAGAGAAATGTCTGTGATTAGCCCTCTAGGCCGATCTGTGGTAGTGAACAAACTATTTAGAAACGTGCCTTTAGAAGTTCAAGGAGTAGTATTTCCGGCAGATTTGATGGAACCGCCATTCGGCGAGTTCGATCTGATCTTGGGCATGGACTGGCTAGTTAAGCATCGTACAAACTTGGATTGTACTGCTAAGCGCATGATATTGAAGACTTCTGAGGATGCAGAGGTGATTGTGATAGGAGAAAGAAGGGATTACCTGTCCAATGTGGTGTCGGCATTAAAGGCAGAAAAGATGGTGCGAAAAGGGTGTAAGGCATATTTAGCTTTCGTCAGTATGTCGGATGCTAAGGAATTGACTGTAGTGGATGTCAGAACTGTGAAGGAGTTCTCGGATGTCTTTCTTGAAGAGCTTCCGGGATTGCCTCTGGACATCGAGGTCGAATTTAGCATTGAGCTATTGCCAGGAACGGCTTCAGTGTCCATCGCTCCTTATAGGATGACACCAAAGGAGCTGGCAGAACTAAAAGCTCAAATCAAAGAGCTGTTGGATCGGGGATTTATCCGACCAGGTACATCTCCATGGGGAGCGCCGGTTTTGTTCGTGAAGAAAAAGGATGGGTTGATGCGTATGTGCATTGACTATAGGCAATTGAACAAGTTAACTATTAAGAACAAATAATCGCTACCAAGGATTGACGACCTGTTCAATCAGCTGTAAGGAGCTTTGATTTTCTCGAAGATAGATTTGAGGTCAGGGTATCATCAGTTAAGAGTTAAGGAGGCGGATATTCACAAGACTGCTTTCCAAACTCGGTATGAGCATTATGAGTTTCTAGTAATGCCGTTCGGGTTAACAAATGCACCAGTAGCTTTTTTGGATATGATGAACCGGGTTTTCCAACCCTATCTGGACCAGTTCGTAGTGGTATTCATAGATGACATCTTGGTGTACTCAAGGACTGAGGAGGAGCATGATTCGCATCTTCGGGTTATTCTGTAGATATTGAGAGAGAAGCAACTTTATGCCAAATTCAGTACGTGCAAGTTCTGGCTAAAGGATGTGACATTCTTGGGTCATGTTGTGTCTGCTGAAGGGATTAGAGTCGATCCCTGAAAGGTTAAAGCCATGTTGGATTGGAAGCAACCGAAGTCAGTGTATAAAATTTGAAGTTTTCTGGGTTTGTCAGGGTACTACAGAAGATTCGTTGAGGGGTTTTTGTTGATTGCTACACCTTTAAACAAGTTGTTGCAAAAAGGAATACCGTTTGTGTGGACCGATAAACAACAGGAAAGTTTTAAGAAGTTAAAGAAGATTTTGACTGAGGCACCGGTATTAATTCAGCCTGAGGCTGGGAAGGAATTTTTCATCTACTGTGATGCATCGCACACAGGTTTGGGTTGTGTGTTAATGGAAGAAGGAAAAGTGGTGGCATATGCATCTCGTCAACTAAGGCCGCATGAGATGAACTATCCCACTCATGACTTGGAGTTAGCTGCAGTGGTGTTCATCCTAAAGATATGGAGGTACTATCTGTACGGGGAAAAGTCGGTTATCTATCTGGATCATAAGAGCCTGAAATATCTCCTCACTCAGAAGGAGTTGAATTTAAGGCAACGAAGGTGGATAGAATTGCTTGAAAGACTATGATTGCTCGATTGAGTATCATCCGGTAAAGCTAACGTGGTGGCGGATGCATTGAGTCGTAAGGTTATATCGATTTGAGAGCAATGTTTGCTCATCTCGCCTTTTACGAAGATGGCGACTTGTTAGCGTAACTACAGTGAAGCGGGCAGCGGGTAGGTCGATTAAGGAAAGGCAATCGTTGGGTTCTCAACTTCAACAAGTGGAAAGTGGGGAGACAGTGGATTTTGGGTTGAACAATGAAGGGGTATTATATTTTCGTGGAAGAATTTATATGCCGAAGGACTCTGGGTTGAGGCAGATGATTCTGTGGGAGGTGCATAGTAGCCCACACGCTATGCATCCTGGTGGAAGTAAGATGTATCGGGACCTGTGTGAACTGTATTGGTGGTCTGGTCTGAAACGGGAAGTTACCAACCATGTGAGTAAGTGTTTGACATGCCAACAAGTGAAGGCGGAACATCAGTTGCCTTTGAGATTGCTGCAACCAGTGAAGATTCCACTTTGGAAGTGGGAGAGGATCACGATGGACTTTGTTAATGGGCTACCCCTAACGCCTACTAAGAAAGATTCAGTGTGGGTAATCGTTGACCAGTTGACTAAGTCCGTACATTTCATACCGATTCGTACCGACTATTCGCTACAGAAGTTGGCCAAGCTGTATGTGGCAGAAATCGTGAGGTTGCATAGGGTACCCGTGTCTATCATATCAGACAGGGATCCTAGATTTACATTACGGTTCTGGAAGGCGTTACACGAAACTTTGGGTACAAGGCTAGATTTCAGCACAGCATTCCACCCACAGACTGATGGTCCGTCGGAAAGGGTAATTCAGATCTTGGAAGACATGTTAAGGGGCTGTGTGATTGACTTCAGACGTAGTTGGGAAGATTACCTGCCGTTGGCTGAGTTTGTGAATAATAACAGCTATCAGTCCATCATTCTGATGGCACCCTACGAGGCGTTGTATGGTCGTAGGTGTCGTACTCCTACCTGTTGGACAGAGTTAGGTGAGCGACAATTGTTGGGTTCAAAATTGATCTCAGAAACGGAGGAAAAGGTTAAGTTAATTCGGGATCGGTTGAAAAAAGCTTTCGATAGACAGAAATCGTATGCGGATCTGAAGCGTAGGGAGATAGAATTTTCAATGGGGGATTGCGTCTTTTTGAAAGTCTCACCTTGGAAGAAGGTTTTAAGGTTTGGATGGAAGGGCAAGTTGAGCCCGGGTTCATCCGGGCCTTATTGAGTGTTGAAACGCGTGTGGGATCGGTGGCTTACCACCAGAGTTACCCCGAGTTGAGTCGGATACATAATATATTCCATGTTTCGATGCTAAGGCGCTATCGTTCAGATCCATCTCACGTAATGCCGGTGGAAGAAATTGAGGTAAGACCTGATCTATCTTTTAAAGAAGAACCAGTACAGATCGTGGATCGGGATATTAAGCTATTCAGGAGAAAGTCGGTTCCATTGGTTAAAGTATTTCAGAGGAAGCCACATTGGAGTCGGAAGATGTGATGCGACAGCAATACCCTCACCTCTTTTAATCAGGTAAATTTCGAGGCCAAAATTTCTTTAAGGGGGCAGAACTGTAACATCCTTAATTTAGGGATCTGACAATTTTTTGTTGTTGCATGTGTTTGGCTCTCTAAGCTTGTTATTTAGGTGTATTTAGGGGTCTTGGGGAGGCTCGGGGTCGAGCCTAGGCCTAGGTTAAATTTTACTTTTTAGGCACTTAAGGGGGGAAGGCTGTTGGCGGCAAGGTTTAAGAGGAAATGTTGGTAAATTGCTAGCACAAGTGAGCATTTGGCAAGGTGGTGGTGGTGTCAATATGAGAACATCGTGGAGTGGGGTTCGAATTCGACAGGCTGCATTTTGGAGTATTTATTTTGTGCCCAAAATGGTGAAGAGTTGGTGTTGGCGTGGGAATCTAAGGGGGTGGTTGTTGAATGAGTCAAGCAATTTGAAATAGATGGAGGAGAGGAGTTTGGGGAGTTTGAATGGGTCAAAGTTGTTGGGTGTTTTCAAATGAGGGATGGGGAGTGAATTGTGGAGGAATGGGGGACAGAATGGTGGAAGTGGGTGTGTGAAATGTTTGGTCAAAAGTGGGAAGGTGTGTAGGGGTATATTCGGTTGGGTGAGTGTTTGTGTGCCGAAATTTCCTTCAGTTTCTTATGCAAACTTTGTTTGGATATTCGATCTTATGTTATGTGTGGGGTGCCAAACTTACAAAACTCTTTTGATTTACTTTTCGGGTTGGTTACTCATTTTTGTGCTTGTGCCGAATCTCTCAAAGCTTCCTCTCCATCTTTTCTTTTCATTTGTGTGATAGTCGTACTTATAGAGATTGACCACTCGCGTTTTCCTCTCCATCTTTTCTTTTCAAATTTTCGTATTCTTTTTCTCCTTTGTTCTTATCATAGCCGAATTTCAACTCCTCTTCTACTTGTTTCAATTGATCATTTCTTTTCCTAATCCTCCAATTATCACTGGAGTTTCATTTCTTTTAGCCTCCATAAGCAAACTTGGAGTGTCTTCTATTATTTCTGCTAGTGCCGAATTTCCTTGGGTTCCATTCAGCTTTTCTCTGTTCAAGGTAATGTTCTCTTCTTTTTGTTTATTATCATTCTTTTCATTCCCTTTACTTCCAAAAAGAAGCCGAACACTCATCTTCTAAAACATCAAACCGAATTTGGTTTCTCTCTTTCGTAACCGATTACTCCATCACTTAGTGATTTTGTTTCTTTCTGTGATTGGTGGTAGACTCTCATTGGATAGGTCGAACACCTTGCAACCGAAATTTAGGTGTTCTTTGGTGCCGAAGTGGTCGGGGTGTTAGGCTTTTCTCGGGATCATAAGGTTCACTTTAGTTTAGTAGCCAGAATATGTTGTTGTGTCAGTTCATCATTTCTAAAGGTAAGAAGTCATCTCTTCGATTTCTTTGCTGTTATTTCCTTTTTGTTTTACTCTGCCATAACCAAGTCTCCCTGTTAGACAACCATTGTTTCTCTCTGAAAGTACTATACTGATCAAGACTCATTCTGAGAAGGTTGCGTTAAGGGAGCCTGAGGGGAGTGGACTCGTAGTCTCTGCTCCCAAGTTCAAACGGCGTAGGGTATCAGCCGTTTAGGATTTCCCACTAGGTTGTGGAAGGGAGGCAACATCGGATCTGACTAGACAGATCGTAGTTGTTCGAGATAGTGAGGGTAAGTATTAGTAAATCGTTTGATTAGATGTGGAATAAAGGTTTCCCATTTGTTAGTTAATTGTGAAATATGTTGGCATAGGTGAAGGAAAATAATGAATATGTTATATGATTGTTTTGGTTGATATGTTTTGTTTGAGGTTCGGTAATGAAAGATCAAAATGTTAGGTTTAATATTTGAGTTGAAAATGTGCCATATTTGTGGTTAAATAATTTGGTATATGATAGATAGGTACTTTGGTATAATTTGCTTCGGTAATAGCATTTAAAATTGGTAATAATCATAATTGTATGTGGTTAAATGGAGATGCTTGTTTATGTGTATTATATACGCATGCCTATTATGCAATGTGGATGTTTAAATCTAGACAAACATGCATAACATGTGAATTTGTATAGTCATGACTTAATTAATGGAATAGTTTAATATTGATTCGGTAAATATACATAGAAAAGGGTGGATGCATTTAGGGTCAAATGCATATAATATAATGAAATCAAAGGTATGTACGGCCATATTGTAATGTTGCTAATGTCGCATATGTGATTGGACATTAAGTTGTATACATATTGGTTCTATTGGTTTCATTATGTACATATACAGAAGTTATGAAATGAAATGTTTGACACTTAGCTAATGAAATTATGTACTGACATATTTTCTATATATGAAAAGTGAGGATATATGCTTGAATATGATTTAATGATGAAAATGTCATTAATGTGATGGATATAGGAATCAAATATTGAAAGTATTAAATATGTGAACATGGCTTTGATGTGTACAAGTTTGGTTCGAATTTGGTAATTATGGAACATGTTCAATTGAGTTTCGATGTATGTTCTAATTGAATTAGTTGAAATATTGAAATGTCCTTATTTGTGATACATGATTAGTAAGGTTTGATTGATTTGAATTGGAATTATAATTCATGTATTCAAATTTAAAATAAGTGAATTGTGGATATTCAAGTTTGATAATGTTATAAATGTATAATTATTCTTTGGTGCATGAAAGGTGATAAATCGTGTTGAACTGTGTTTTGTACGGTAATGCCTCGTAACCCTAATCCAACGACGAATACGAGTTAAGGGTATTACAAAGGATATCCTTGCAGTGGGTTTTGTGTTAAGTAATTAGTGTGCTCTATATTGCCCTTAAACGTAAACAGTAAAGTCAGAAGTACGAACTGTACATATGGACTATATGGCAAGGTATGTCACACAATCTAAGTTTCGATCGGAAATAGTGAATTGAAGAGTTGTGAAGTAATAAGCTAGTATGAGATGGATTCAGAATAAAGACGTAATCTTTGTATATTCAAAGGAAATAATCATTACCTATTTATATGTTCCTCTCTCAATCACGATGAGGTGATGGGTCAAAGATTTAGAGAGTGTAAGTAAAGTATCAAAGACAATAAAGAGAAGAAAATAGTTTTGAAGTAAGGCATGGCAACAAACGAGTATAACATAATAGAATTTGATGAAGTATTCGTCAGAAACAATGTTAAAGGTTAAGAACGATGAGATTGTCGAACTAAAATATTGATTGCTATATGAAAATATGACCCAGGTAAAAGATGTTACCCCCACTAAGTTCTTATGAACTTATACGTCTGTGTTACGTTGCAGGCATGATGTTGCGGGTCTACGCTAGGAAGGACAATGTCAGGACTACGTCAAGAAGTGATGTATTGGGTTATTATGCATATAGAGTGAGCTTGGTATTGGGTCCAAAGATTAAAATACTCCTTAGAAATCCATTTGGGGTATTTGTAATAAATTAGGAATTCAATGTAACACCCCTAACTCGTATCTGTCGCCAGAATAGGGTTACAGAGCATTACCGTAAAAACGTAACTCAAATCATCCATTTTCAATCATTTCATAAATCATAACATAATCCATTCATACACATGCATATCGTCCCTTATTTGAGCCCTTAGAAACACTTTACAAATAATTTGGGACTAAATAGAAGACTTTTAGAACTTTATGGAAAAAAGATAGAAAATCTCACACTGCAGAGGTCACACGGTCATGCGGCCAGGCCATGTGATTCACGTAGCTAGGACACGCCCATGTCTCAGTGTGTGGGCATTTGAAATAGGGACACGCAAATCTGTCTCCCACTCGTGTCCTTGCCCGTAACTATTTGACACAGGTCACATGGCCAAGCTACACGCCTATGTGCTAGGCTATGTAACCTTCGAAATAACCTCATACGCCCATGTGCCAGGCTGTGTAGCTTTCGAAAAACAACCTTTAAAACCTATAGGGGACACAGGCCATGTCACATGGCCGTGTGTCACACATGGCTGAGACACACGCCCGTGTGATAGGCCGTGTAACTTTCAAAAAACAACCTTTAAAACCTATAGGGGACACAGGCCGTGTCGCATGGCCGTGTGGACAGGAAATAGGCCAAATTCAGGCCATTTCTTTAACCAAATTCAAGTACACACCTACAATTAATTTGCACATTCAATCCAATCTTAAAACATACCTAAAACATGCATAATAAGACCAATTCAAAAGGTTAGTTAACCATACAACCAATATGCCCAACAGGAACCTCAAACACAATGTATCATATATGCCTAAACATGTGCATATTTAACCATTCATCAACTAACTTATTTTCCATACAAAAACACATCACAATGGACACATATCAACCATACCATATTAGATTCATACCATTTCAAAATAACCTTACCGTTTGGACCATTTCTCGCATGCATCAAAACCATCAAAATGACACAAACTAGCCATTTCCAAATGGTACCAACAACCATCATATTTGCATACCATATTTCAAACATGTAAATCTATACAAAACCTTTCTAAAGCTTATCATAACTTGACCATGTTGAGGTCAATTCATCATCTATCACTTTGGCCACTCAAACATGCATTAACACATTGTCGAAACAACACACATCCACCAGGCATCAAAAGTACCAAGGTTACATCAACCAAAATGACATGTACATGCCAAACTCATCAACTAACATAAACCATAGGTCCACCTATACATGCCATTATAACCTTGCTCAAGACATCAAAATCTACCAATATAATCATTGGATAGTGTGATCGATCTCCGACGAGTTTCCAAACCGATCGAGCTTCCGATAATCTACAAAATAAGAGAAAGATGACTATGTAAGCAATTCATGCTTAGTAAGCTCGTATAAACTTGAAACATAACTTATCACTTCAATATTATCATACATAGATTAAACATGATTCAACACCAATACTTTAAACTTAGTATAAACTTACTGAACAGCATTCAACTCACAATTGAGTATATTTATAAACATCACATACACCTTTCATTCATAATATAATAAGGTCTCATAGGTTGACTTACAAAATTATTAACCATTCCTTAAAACAATGAACCATTTCGTCTACTTACTTATCATTCCATATACCTAGCATAAGCTTAATTACATTATTAACTCACAAATTGTAACGACCCGAATTTGGGCCTAGTAGAATTGGGCCCATTGGGCCTTAGGCGTGGGAGCGTTTAAAATTTTTAGAACATGAGAATGACTTTAATGCAAGTTGGACCTATTAGGTGAGTGATTTTGGAAGGTTAGAGAGGCTTCTATGAAGTCTCGGGTTCAAACTTTGGCTTTGGGGAAATTTTCGTTTTAGGTGAAAAAAACCACGGGAGTTAGTAGGTAGGCTTTAAGAATAAAATGTGGAGAAAAATGACACAAGTGGAGTGTGTGGTGTAGTGGCAACCCCGACGCCACTTAAGGAGCAATGGGGTGACGCCACAAGGAAGCAAGGGGTCCAAGGTTCAAGTCTTGGTGCTTGCATTTTGATTTTCTTTTTAAATAGACTTTAAAATTTGGCCATAGATTTATATTTAGTTGTGCATGGTTTTAGACACAAAAGGAGCTTGTGCCCTAGTGGCTAGTGGCGTGGATTATGCTACAGGGGAGCCTGGGTTCGAATCTCATGACAAGCAAGGAAGTATTCATTTTGCAGGTTGGACGGCAACAATTTGAGTTGGATTTAAACTCTGCTAAAGGAGGGATCCCACATTGGAAAGATACAAAGAAGGAAGGTGAGAAGCTAGATATATATAGAGTATGCTATGAGGAGAGTTAAGGGAAACCTTGGTGGGCGTTTGGGCATAGGAGCTTTCGGAACGCGATTTAGCAGCTTCAGATTCCTATAAGGTGTGTATTCCGCCCTACTTTAGCAGTAGAACGGAAAATGCCAAAAAGTCGGTCACACGACGATGGTAGCCACACGAGCGTGCGAGCGTACGTGTGGGAGCTTCGACGCGATAGTCGTGGCCACCATGAGTATTCTTGGAGGTTGAGGCTGCTTGGGCCACGCCCGTGAGCCTATATGAATAAATTGTATGACTGTGTAGTAAAAATTAGACTAGACTATGTGAATCTCATATATGTGGCTAGATTTGGACAAAATGGGCCACACAAGCGTGTGGGCCCGAATAGGCCGAAATTGGGTTTTAGACCCAATAGTCCAGTAACGATCGAAAATGGTAATCGAGCCACTCGGTGTGACATTGGGCCTTCAAAAAGGCCATTGCAGGTACGAAATTATCGAAATACCCTTGGTGGGTAAATTACCAAAATACCGCTGGAAGGTAAAATTACTGTTATACCCTTAGAGGTTGATTAGCTTGATTATGTTGTATTTGTTATTCTGATTATAATAGTAATTCATTTCATACATTATATTTGATGCATGATTTGCATACATGACATACCGCATACACGAATTATTATGTCATGACATGTTGCATGGGATTGGGGTATGATATTGATTGAAAGGGGAAGTGTATCTCAGTGGTTTGGCACCACATATATTAGTGACTATTTCGCATTATTTCAGTGGTTTGGTACCACATATTTGTATATCAGTGACTCTGTAACAGTGGTTTGGTACCACATATCTATATATCGATGACTCATCACACGGTGGTTTGGTACCAAAGTGGCTTGGTGCCACAGGTGTTTTGGTTGGTTCAGGTGATATAGAGGATGGAAAACTAGGTTGGGCTAGGTTGCATTGCATACACTTTTTAATATGCCATGTTGTGACGGCTAAGGCCCAACGTGCTTCTGTGGGCTGAAGCCCAAATTGCGTTCGTAAGGGGAATTACACACCGAGTATTGGTGACTCACCCCTCTGCTTAACTTTGCAGGTAACCCCTAGTTGAGGATTTGGAGTCGAGGAGGACTTGAGGTGGCCATGCATTACTTCTTTAGTAAAATTTCATTTTCTTTATTTAAATTACTTTTAATTTGGGAATTTGTTATGTAATAAGGCCTTCGGGATTTTATAATTTGGTTTTTGATTTATTGTGTTTATTATATTTCATGAAACGTTAAATTGGGGGTTTTTTGAACAAAATGTAAGGAAACATTTTTCTAATAATAACACTCGGATAAAAGCAAATAAATTATTAAATTTGGAGATTTTCTTAGAACTACAAACATTGTTTTCAAAATGTCACATTTCTGAATACCCCTAGTTACGGTTTCAAACCTGTTTTCGACTGTTGAGATTATCCGTCAACTTTTGCAAGAAAACCTTACAACTGAATCTGGTATTCAAAATGAAAACAAAACGAAAAGCTTTTAAAATTGCAAAGTTACTTTAAACGATATTTCCATGTGAAATACCAGATCCGATCGTAATGTTTAGGCCGGGTTTGGGGTGTTACACGAATTAGTGTATTTATTCATGACATAAGTAAACTCACATATAGAACAAGTATATTTCTTCCTTATAAGTAAGTCCTTTAACTCAACAATCCTTTTATTTCAACACATTACATCTCAACTATGAACTTATCATTTAATTACCTATCCTCACCCATTTCATTTGCATAACATACAAAACATAAACATAAAATTAACCATAGCCAGAAGCTAGTGCATTTAAGCATAACTCTTTTAAAATCAACTTCACAATAAACCATTTCATGAGAAATTACATACTTTGATTCTTACCACTCTTTCATGCACATAAGCATCTTTGTAACAGTCCGGTTTAGACCCTAGTCAGAATAGTCGTTTCAAGACCACATATCTGAGTCAGTAAAATATTTTAATATTATTTTTGTGTCTTTGATACGTGACTAAGCATGTGTGAAAGTTTCGTACGAAAGTTTGGCTGATTGTGTGCATAATTTGACAAAAGGACTAAATTGCATAAAACGTAAAAGTGGTCTTCTAATTGATTAAGTGCCTATTTGATGTGGATTTTAAGTGTAGAGGCCTTATGAGGCAATTATGCCATAGATAAAGATAGTGGATGGCTAAGGACGGTTATGCCCTTAATGTATATTTGTTTCAAATGTTTATTAAAAGGTTAAATAGGTAATTTGATAAAACAAAGGATATTAAACAAAATAAATTGAAAAAGCCTTGTTCATCTTTTGTTTTATGACTGAAAATAAGAAAAAGAAGAAGGGTTTAAGTTCTTTTACATTCGACACATACTTGGGCTTGAATAAGGTAAGTTTTGACTTGATTTTTGATAATTTCTATGTTTTTGCAATCGTTGCTTCAGATACTACAAAACCTATGTCTTAATTTTGAGAATTGATGATGATTTTGAAATGTGTCTTTGATGAACACATGAGCTTTGAAATATTTGATGATTAAATATGGAATATATGTGTTTGATTAGCATATTTTGACTTTGGAGTTTTGTTGATTTTGAGTAATTTGGTTGTAATTGAGAAAATGATTATTTGAGGGACCAAATTGTGAAATAAATGAAATTTATAGACTTGTATGAGATACATGAATATTCGGCTAAGCATGGGTATATGATAATTTGGTATATTTTGTGATAATGTAAAATAGGGACTAACATGTCCAAATATGAAAATGTGAGGGTTAATGTGTAAATTACCCTAAATATGTGTTTTTGGATTGAACTGAATAATTTGATGAATGAATCGGTTAAATCTGTATATGTATAGGTCAAGAATCGAAGAAAACATATTTAAATTGGGGAAAGTAAAAAATCATTGAATAGCCGTATGTTTCCGTTAAACCGAACTCGAGGTAAGTCAATATACAAATAAATGTATTTGAATTGACTTATTTATGAATATATGAAATTTGAATTGCTATGAATATTACTCGAAATGATGAATATATGGATTCTGAGAAAGTATCGAGAGATGGTTAATGCCCGAGAAGTCCCGTCTGAACCTAGGAATAGATAGGATAGTATATGTCATGACATAGGTGTCCGTTATGTGATATCATGTAAGACCACATCTGGGACGTTGGCAGCGATATGAAATTTACGTGTAAGACCATGTCTGGGACATTGGCATCGTATTTGATTCGTGTAAGACCCTGTCTGGAATAGTGGCATCAATATTTGATTACATGTAAGACCACGTCTGGGACATTGGAATTGTACGACTATTTTGAGCATTCTGAGTATCCTATTAGATTCCAAACGGTTCAACGGGCAAGTCTGAGAAATGAATGACTGTGATTTGTGCATCCGTTACGGGTACGTTTGATATATACACATTGTGTGTATAAAAAGGTAAGTATATTCATGAACTTACCTGTTGAGTTATGTATTTGGATTTGAGGAAGTAAAATGTGTTACATGAATGGACAAGCTATGATCCAATAAAGTATATAGTGATATGCAAGATTGAATGATGAATGACTAAATAAACGTGCTAAAAAGAATTATGGCTATGCAATTGAGCTATTAGTGAATCCATATTGATTATATGTTTTCAGTGCTTATATGCTAAGTTTATTTATATATGGCTTACTAAGCTTTTGAAAGCTTACTTTGTGTGTGTTTGTTCTGTTTTATAGATCGTCAAAGCTACTGAAGGCTCGGGACCTTCGAGGATCGTCATTGCACTACTCAAACTTGTTTTGGTACTTGGAAAATGTGTATATAGCTAAATATGGCATCTATAGGCTAGTCATTTTGGAATAAGCTTGAGATATGAAATTAGCCATGTGATGTGGCTAGTTAAATGTTGATAATATGCTTTTGTGAATGTGGTATATGATGTTGGTTTTGGTATGTTCTCATGTCTATGAAATGGTCAAAATTGTGGTAAGCAAATTGATGCTATATGAGCACATATGTGTGATCAATGAAATAGTTATATGATAGCAAATTGTGATTGAATCATGCTTGGTTATACATGTGTTTTTGTTGTGCAAATTGGCATGATTGGAGATGAGATTGAATGAGATAATATGTGGATCATTTGACATGTTTTTGGTTGCCAAATTGCGTGCGAGAATAGGTTTATATGTGCTTGTAGGTATGGCCCAAGTGTGGGTGGCATTTTGGCCTTGCAAATGGCCTATTTTGCATACACGGCCAAGGGACACGGGCGTATGTCCCTGCCGTATGGCTCAAGGGCTAGTTCGAAGTGTGCCTGGGCAAGTTACACGGCCGTAGCACACGGGCGTGCCTGGTGGCTGTGTGACCAAGTCAGTAACTAGCTTAATTTCACACGGCCATGGCACATGGGCGTGTTTGGTGGCCGTGTGGATAAGTCAGTATGTATGCCCTATTTTGACATGACTTAGACACATGGGCGTGTCTGAAGGACGTGGGAGGCACATGGCCTGCCCACACGGGCGTGTGACCTCTGTAACTTTGAAAAGTTTAAAATTTTTGAAAATTTTCGTATGTGTGCGGTTTAGTCCCAGCCCTTTTCTAAAGTATGCTTGATGTCTCGTTGACCTATGAAAGGCACATTTGATCTGATAGGTTGTATTATATTGTGAAATATTTGTAAAAATTTCCGTTCATCCGGTAACGCCTCATAACCCTAATCTGACAACGGTTACAGGTTAGGGGGTTACATTTGATTGGTATCAGAGCTACAGTTTAATCGATTCTCAGACTAATGTAGCGTGTAAGAGCCTAGCTATACATGCAATATATCTGAACTGTGACAGTGTGATGAATCCTGACGTGAAAAATGTGTTTTACGTATAGTAATGGATCCCAAAAGAGCCATAGTTGACGATGTAGAAAGCAATGCACCTGCTCCAGCTCAAGGGACAGCGCCATCTGGTTCGAGACCAGCTACGAGCGGTCAAGAGGGGGAAGCTAAACAAGCTTTCTTCCAAATGATGAGTGAGTGGTTTATTCAGTTTGTGCGAAATAATCCGGCTGTTTCACAACCTCCGCCCCCTTCCAATCCCCCTTAGAATTCTGTTGTACCTCCGACTACAAATCTGAATTTGTTGAATAAGCCTCCGGTCGACAAAATCTGTAAATATGAGGCTGAAGAGTTCAGGGCTACTAATGACGATGATGCTGAAAAAGCCGAGTTCTAGTTAGAAAACACAATCCGGGTATTTGATGAAATGTCACTAAATTCTGAAGAATGTATAAAATATGTTGGATTTTTGTTACGAGACGTGGCCTATCAGTAGTGGAAGACTTTGATCTCTGTGGTTCCGAAGGAACGGGTTACTTGGGATTTCTTCCAGTCTCAGTTTCGAAAGAAATGCATTAGTCAGAGATTCATAGATTAGAAATGAAAGGAATTTTTGGACTTGAAACAGGGCCGTATGTCTATCACTAAATATGAACGAGAATTCGTGAGATTGAGTCAGTATGCTCGAGAATATGTATCAACCGAGGCAATAATGTGCAAAAGATTTGAAGATGGCCTTAATGAAGATATCCACTTGCTAGTCGGGATTCTGGAAATAAAAGAGTTTGTAGTGCTTGTTGATTGAGCGTGCAAAGCTGAGGCACTCGGGAAAGATAAAAGAAAAGCTGAGTCTGAAGCCAAAGATGTGAGAAAGAGATTTCCGAGCAAATCATTTCAGTCTGCTTCGAAGAAATTCAGAGATGAACATAGCTGTTCCAGGACTAATGTGGGACATTCTAGTAGAGATCGAGCTAGATCACAGTTGAGCTCCAAAGCTCCGGCAATTTCAATAGCAAGTGTTGGAAATGTTCGATCCGAGAAAGCTGAATATATGTATTATGGAAAAAGACATCTTGGAAGTTGTATAATGAATAACCGAGCTTGTTTCAGATGTGGATCATTAGATCATTTCATCCGTGATTGCCCAGAGTCCATTGAGCCAGAGATTGTTCAAAATCCAAGATCTGATAATGCTCCAGTGAGAGGTAGATCTTCTCAAAAATGTAAGAAATGTTAGTGGTAGTCAGAGAACTACGAAAGATACTATTGCGAGATCTGAAGCTAGAGCGCCTACCAGAGCGTATGCTATCCGAGCTCGGGAGGAAGCTTCATCTCTAGATGTTATAACGGGTACATTTACACTTTATGATACTTCTGTGATTGCATTGATAGACCCTGGTTCTACACATTCGTATATATGCATGAACTTAGTATCCAGTAAGACTTTGGCTGTAGAGTCTACCGAATTTGTTATAAAAGTGTCGAACCCCTTAGGTAAAAGTGTTTTGGTTAACAAAGTATGCAAGAATTATCCGTTAATGTTTCGAGATATCTGTTTTCCTGCTGATCTGATGCTATTACCATTTGATGAGTTTGATATCATTCTAGGTATGGATTGGTTGACATTGCATGATGCTGTTGTGAACTGTAAAAAAAAAGACTATTGATTTGAGATGTCCGAATGATGAAATAGTCAGGGTTGAGACTAATAATTTGAATGGATTACCTGCTGTGATATCTGTATTGAAAGCTCAAAGATATGTGAGAAAGGGATATGAGGCATATTTTTCTTATGTGATTGATTCGAAAGTATCTGAAAAGAAAGTTGAATCAGTGCCTGTTATTTGTGAGTTTTCTGATGTATTCCCTGAAGAACAACTGGGATTGCCTCCGATACGTGAAGTTAAATTTGGTATTGATTTGTTGCCTGGTACAACTCCTATTTCGATAGCTCCATATAGAATGGCACCAACAGAGCTAAAAGAATTAAAATCACAGTTGCAAGAGTTAACTGACAGAGGGTTTACAAGACTGAGTTTCTCACCTTGGGGTGCTCCCGTTCTGTTTTTGAAAAAGAAAAACTACACGATGAGGATGTGTATAGATTATCGTTAGTTGAACAAAGTAACAATAAAGAACAAATATACGTTGCCCAGAATAGATGATTTGTTTGATTTGCTAAAAGGAGCCACTGTGTTTTCAAAGATAGATCTGAGTTCGGGATACTACCAGTTGTGAGTAAAAGATTCAGTTATTTCGAAAATAGCTTTCAGAACGAGGTACGGGCATTATGAGTTTTTAGTTATGCCTTTCGAACTAATGAATGCTCCTGCTGATTTTATGGATCTAATGAACAGAATTTTCAGATCGTATTTAGATCGATTTGTTTTTGTATTCATTGATGACATCTTGATTTATTCACGAAATGAAACTGAACATGCTGAACATCTAAGAATTGTGTTGCAAACTCTGAGTGAAAAGCAATTATATGTGAAATTCAACAAATGTAAATTCTGGTTACGTGAAGTTAGTTTTCTGGGACATATTGTATCGGCCTCTAGAATAAGAGTTGATTCGAGCAAGATTTCTGCTATTTTGGAATGGAAACCTCCGAAGAATGTATCTGAAGTCTGCAGTTTTCTGGGACTTTCTAGTTATTATCGAAGATTTGTAAAAGGATTTTTGATGATTGCAACTCTGTTGACTAGACTGCTTCAGAAAGATGTGAGATATGAATGGTCTAATAAATGTCAGAAAAGCTTTGGTCAGTTGAACGCCCTTTTGACTGAAGCTCCAGTTTTGGTACAGCCAGAATCAGGTAAAGAATTCGTGATATACAGTGATGCTTTGTTGAATGGTCTGGGATGTGTTCTGATGCAGGAAGAAAAAGTTATAGCTTATGCCTCGAGACAACTAAAGCCTCATGAAAAGAATTATCCGACACATGACCTTGAGCTAGCTGCGATTGTATTCGCATTAAAGATTTGGCGTCATTATTTTTTTGGTGAGAAATGTCACGTGTTTTTGGATCATAAAAGTTTAAAATATCTGATGACTTAGAAAGATTTGAATCTGTGACAAAAAAGATGGTTAGAGTTGTTAAAAGATTAGGAGCTTGTGATAAATTGTCACCCGGGTAAAGCAAATGTCATTACCGATGCACTGAGTCAAAAATCACTATATGCATTACGTGCAATGAATGCTCAATTAGATTTGTCTAATGATAGTTCAGTGTTAGATGAATTGAAAGCGAAACCGTTGTTTTTACAACAAATTTGTGATGCTCAGAAGATTGATAATGAATTATTAACGAAACGAGCTCAGTGTGATCCGAACTTTGATTTTGAATTTTGAGTTGATGTTGATGATTGCTTGAGATTTTGAGATCGATTATGTGTTTCGAGAAACTTAGAGTTGATTCGATTGATTTTAAATGAAGTTCATACTAGTCGCCTAACTGTTCATCCAGAAAGTACGAAGATGCATCATGATTTGAAGCAACATTGTTGGTGGTCTGGTATGAAATAAGACATATCTGACTTTGTGTCGAAATGATTAGTCTGTCAGCAAGTTAAGGCTGAACATCAGGTTCCATCTGGTTTGCTACAATCAATTCTGATTCCCGAGTGGAAATGGGATAGAGTGACGATGGACTTTGTTTCTGGATTACCTCTGACTCCGAGAAAGAAAGATGCGATTTGGGTCGTAGTTGATAGATTGACGAAATCCACCCATTTTATTTCGGTACGATCTGATTATTCACTTGATAGATTAGTTTAGCTTTATATTTTTGAAATTGTGAGATTACACAGGTGCCACTATCCATTGTGTCAAATAGAGATCCGAGATTTACTTCACGGTTCTGGAAGAAATTACAAGAAGCTTTAGGCATGAAAAATCATTTCAGTATAGCTTTTCACCCGCAAACGGATGGTCAATCCGAGTGAATCATTTAGATTCTCGAGGATATGCTGAGATGTTACATCCTTGAGTTTGATGGTACGTGGGAATAGTATCTACCATTGATTGAATTTGCGTATAACAATAGTTTTCAGTCGAGCATCAGAATGGCACCTTTTGAAGCTTTGTATAGACATAAATGCCAGACACCTCCATATTGGGCTGAGCTCAATGAAAGTAAGATACACGGGGTTGATTTGATAAAAGACACTAAACAGAAAGTGAAAGGGATCCGTGACAGTCTGAAATAAGCCTCTGATCGTCAGAAGTTTTATGTAGACTTGGAATGAAAAGAGTTTGAATTTGAAATCGGTGTCAAAGTGTTCTGAAAGTGTCTCCGTAGAAAAAGGTACTCGATTCGGACGGAAAGACAAGTTGAGTCCGGGTTCATCTGACCGTATGAGATCATTGAGCGTGTTGGACCGATTGCATATAAATTGTTGTTACCACTTGAGCTAGGAAAGATTCATAATGTATTTAATGTTTCAATGCTCCGTAGATACCGATCGGATCCATCACATGTGATTACTCCGTTTGAGATTGAAATACGATATGATATGACTTATGAGGAAGAACCGACCCGTATCTTAGCTCATGAAGTGAAAGAATTGAGAAATAAGAAAATTCCATTAGTAAAAGTGTTGTGGCATCGACACGGAGTGGAAGAGGCTATGTGGGATCCTGAAGATTCAATGAAAGAACAATATCTGAATCTATTTAACGGTAAGATTTTCGGGGACGAAAATCCCTAAGCAGGGAGAATTGTAACAGTCCGGTTTAGATCCTAGTTAGAATAGTGGTTTCGGGACCACAAATCTGAGTTAGTAAAATATTTTAATATTATTTTTGTGTCTTTGATACGTGACTAAGCATGTGTGAAAGTTTCGTATGAAAGTTTGTCTGTTTGTATGCTTAATTTGACAAAAAGGACTAAATCGCATAAAATGTAAAAGTGGTCTTCTAATTGATTAAGTGCCTATGATGTGGCTTTTAAGTGTAGAGGCCTTATGAGGCAATTATGCCATAGATAAAGATAGTGGATTGCTAAGGGCGATTATGCCCTTAATGTATATTTGTTTCAAACGTTTATTAAAAGGTTAAATAGGTAATTTGATAAAACAAAGGATATTAAACAAAATCAATTGAAAAAGCCTTGTTCATCTTTTGTTTTATGACCAAAAATAAGAAAAAGAAGAAGGGTTTAAGTTCTTTTACATTCGGCACATACTTGGCCTTGATTAAGGTAAGTTTTGACTTCGATTTTTGATAGTTTCTACATTTTTTCAATCATTACTTTGTATACTGTAGAATCCATGTCTTAATTTTGAGAATTGATGATGATTTTGAAATGTTTCTTTGATGAACACATGAGCTTTGAAATATTTGATGATGAAATATGGACTATATGTGTTTGATTAGCATATTTTGTCTTTGGAAATTTGTTGATTTTGAGTAATTTGGTTGTAATTGAGAAAATGATTATTTGAGGGACTAAATTGCAAAATAAATGAAATGTATGGACTTGTATGAGATGCTTGAATATTCAGCTAAGCATGGGTATATGATAATTTGGTATATTTTGTGATTATGTGAAATAGGGACTAATATGTCCAAATGTGAAAATGTGAGGGTTAATTTATAAATTACTCTAAATATGTGTTTTTGGATTAAATTGAATGATTTGATGAATGAATCGGTTAAATCTGTATATGTATTGATCAAGAACCAAAGAAACAAATTTAGATCGGGGAAAGTCGAAAATCTTTGAATAACCTTACGTTTCCGTTAAACCGAATTTGAGGTAAGTCAATATACAAATAAATGTATTTGAATTGACTTATTTGTGAATAAATGAAATTTGAATTGCTACGAATATTACTCAAAATGATGAATATATGGATTCAGAGAAAGTATTGAGAGATGCTTAATGTCCGAGAAGTCCCGTTTGAACCTAGGAATAGATAGGATAGTATATGCCATGACATAGGTGTCTGTTATGTGATATCATGGAAGATCACGTCTGGGACGTTGACATTGATTCGAGATTTCGTGTAAGACCTCGTCTGAGACGTTGGCATCGATATGATATTTACGTGTAAGACCATGTTTGGGACATTGACATCGTATTTGATTCGTGTAAGACCCTATCTGGGACAGTGGCATCGATATCTGATTACATGTAAGACCACGTCTGGGACGTTGGTATTGTACGACGATTCCGAGCATTCGGAGTGTCCTATTAGATTTCGAATGCTTTAACGGGCAAGTCCGAGAAACAAATGACTATGTAATTTGTGTATCTGTTACAGGTATGTTTGATAGATACACATTGTGTGTATAAAAAGGTAAGTATATTCATGAACTTACCTAGATGAGTTATGTATTTGGATTTGAGGAAGTAAAATGTGTTACATGAATGGACAAGCTATGATCCAATAAAGTATATAGTGATACTATGCAATTGAGCTATTAGTGAATCCATATTGATTATATGTTTTGAATGCTTATATGCTAAGTTTATCTGTATATGGCTTACTAAGCTTTTGAAAGCTTACTTTGTGTGTGTTTGTTCTATTTTATAGATCGTCAAAGCTACTGAAGGCTCGGGACCAGTGAGGATCTTCACAAACTTGTTTTGGTACTTTTAAAATGTGTATATAGCTAAATATGGCGTGTATAGGCTAGTCATTTTGGTATAAGTTTGATATATGAAATTAGCCATGTGATGTGGCTAGTTAAATGTTGATACTATGCTTTTGTGAATGTGGTATATGATGTTGGTTTTGTTATGTTCTCATGTCTATGAAATGGTCAAAATTGTGGTAAGCAAATTGATGCTATATGAGCACATATGTGTGATCAATGAAATAGTTATATGATAGCAAATTGTGATTGAATCATGCTTGGTTATACATGTGTTTCGGTTGTGCAAATTTGTATGATTGGATATGAGATTGAATAAGATAATATGTGGATCATTTGACATGTATTTGCTTGCCAAATTTTGTGTGAGAATAGGTTTATATGTGCTTGTAGGTATGGGTTAAGTGTGGGTGGCATTTTGGCCTTGCAAATGGCCTATTTTACATACACGGCCAAGGGACACGGGCGTATGTCCCTACCGTGTGGCTTAAAGGCCACTTTGAAGTGTGCCTGGGCAGGTTATATGTCTGTAGAACACGAGCGTACCTAGTGGCCGTGTGACCAAGTTAGTAACTAGCTTAATTTCACATGGCCATGGCACATGGGCGTGTTTGGTGGCCGTATGGATAAGTTAGTATGTATGCTCTATTTTGACACGGCTTAGACACTTGGGCATGTCTGAAGGACGTGGGAGGCACACGGCCTGCCCACACGGGCGTGTGACCTCTTTAACTTTGAAAATTTTAAGATTTCTAAGAATTTCCGTACGTGTTCGGTTTTGTAACATCCTTAATTTAGGGGTCTGGCATTTTTGTATTGTTGCATGTGTTTGGCTCGCTAAGCTTGTTATTTAGGTGTGGTTAGGGGTCCTAGGGAGGCTCGGGGTCGAGCCTAGGCGTAGGTAAAATTTTACTTTTTGGGCACTTAAGGGGGGGGAAGGCTGCTGGCGGCAAGGTTTAAGAGGAAATGTTGGTAAATTGCTAGCACAAGTAAGCATATGGCAAGGTGGTGGTGGCATCAATATGAGAGCATGGTGGGTGTGTGAATGTTTGGCCGAAAGTGGGAAGGTGTGTAGGGGGCATATTCGGTTGGGTGAGTGTGTGTGTACCGAAATTTCCTTTAGTTTCTTAGGCAAACTTTATTTGGATATTCGGTCTAATGTTGTGTGTGGGGTGCCGAACTTACAAAGCTCTTTTGATTTTCTTTTCGGGTTGGATACTCATTTTTGTGCTTGTGCCGAATCTCTCAAAGCTTCATCTCCATCTTTTCTTTTCATTTGTGTGATAGCCGTACTTATAGAGATTGACCACTCGCGTTTTCCACTCCATCTTTTCTTTTCAAATTTTCATATTCTTTTTATCATTTGTTCTTATCATAGCTGAATTTCAACTCCTCTTCTACTTGTTTCAATCAATCATTTCTTTTCTTAATCCTATGATTATCATTGGAGTTTCATTTCTTTTAGCCTCCATAGCCAAACTTGGAGTGTCTTCTATTATTTCTGCAAGTACCGAATTTCCTTGGGTTCCATTCGGCTTTTCTCTGTTCAAGGTAATGTTCTCTTCTTTTTATTTATTATCATTCTTTTCATTCCTTTTACTTCCAAAAAGAAGCCGAACACTCATCTTCTAAATCATCAAACCGAATTTGGTTTCTCTCTTTCGTAACCGATTACTCCATCACTTAGTGATTTTGTTTCTTTCTGTGATTGGTGGTAGACTCTCATTGGATAGATCGAACACCTTGCAACCGAAAGTTTGGTGTTCTTTGGGTGCCGAAGTGGTCAGGGTTGTTAGGCTTTTCTGGGATCAGAAGGTTCACTTTAGTTTAGTTGTGGAATCTGTTGTTGTGCGGTTCATCATTTATCAAGGTAAGAAGTCATCTCTTTGGTTTCTTTGCTGTTATTTCCTTTTCAATTTACTCTACCATAACCAAATCTCCTTGTTAGACAACCATCATTTCTCTCTGAAAGTACTGTACTGATCAAGACTCTCTTCATGGATGCGAGTGCTAGCCGTTCTGAGAAGGTTGCGTTAAGGGAGCCTGAGGGGAGTGGACTCGTAGTCTCTGCTCCCAAGTTCAAACGGTGTAGGGTAGCAGCCGTTTGGGATTTCCCACCGGGTTGTGGAAGGGAGGTGACATCGGATCTGACTAGACAGATCGTAGTTGTTCGAGATTGTGAAGGTAAGTATTAGTAAATCGTTTGATTAAATGTAGAATAAAGGTTTCGCATTTGTTAGTTAATTGTGTAATGTGTTGGCATAGGTGACGACTATCAGGAGTGTATAGTTCTTCATGTAATCAGGTGTGTAACTTCGCACCATTATTTCGTTTTGTTTGTATTATACTATGTGTCGGCTAAAAGCCGAAATATCATCAACGGGAATGCGATTGAGGTACCTTAATGGGTAAGGTTGGAGTTATACTAGGTAAGTACAATTTATGACTAAACCATTCGGTTAAATTAGCATGAATGTATGTGTGTTTTGATTACATGATGTACGTTGATATATATATATATATGCATTCACCACCTTATATATATATGACATGATGCATGGGAAAGGGATATGATATTGATGAAAGGGGAAGTGTATTTCTGTGGCCCTGCCACATATTTCGGTGACTTTGTCACTATCTTTCAGTGGCCTTGCCACAGCTATTTTGGTGACCCTGTCACATTATTTCGGTGGCACTGCCATAATTTCGGCGATCAGCAGCGTGACTGCCATCAATGTTGTGTAGCGGATGAGGGTTGCTTGTAGAAATCCCCACCGGTGTGTTTTGGCTGGAACGGACGGTGTGTAGCGGATGGATAATTAGGTTGGGCTGAGTTGCATTGGATTGCATGCATTTATCTGTTATACCATGCTAAAAAGGCTCAGGCCTAGTTCGTTTCTGTAAGGGCTTTGCCCAGTTTGATTTCGTAAGGGCTAAGGCCCAATTTGTATCTGAATGGGCTCGTTTACGGGATTACACACTGAGTTCTCGTAACTCACCCCCTCCGTTTAATATTTTTTTCAGGTGATCCCCAGCATTGAGGATTTGGAGCCGAGGTGGACTCTCTGGTGGCTATACATCGTTGCTTTAGTAAATTGCTATTTTACTTTACTTTAATTTTTATTTTAATTTTGGGATTATGATCTGTAATAAGGCCTCTAAGATTTTATTTGGTTTTAACTTTTAATTTGGTTGCTATCTTTTATTAAATGTTCAATACGAGATTTTCTTAAAACCTCAACACTTGTTGTTTTAAAAATAAAAATGTTAACGAACGATTTCCAAACTATAATTGATTATATACCCTTAGTAACTAATTTCAAAATATCACATGTTCAAAATTCACTGAAACTGTTTTCTGTTAATAACAAGATATTACCAATAACTCAAGCTTGATTTTCGTAATATAAGCAATTTTCAAATTAATCACAACTTTCCGAAAATGGACAATATGTTAAACGGGTTTTTATAAACAAACCACCTAAACTCATAGTTTTAAAAAAAGTATGAACATTTTAGCAAACACGCAACTTCCTTTAACAACCCTTCCATGTGACATGCGAGATTCGGTCGTGACGTTTAGGCCAAGTTTGGGGTGTTACATTGTGGATAGGAGCACAGGTTGCAAAACTCGGGTACATGGAATGGGTTTCAAAATCATTTTCCCAAAATTGGTTGAAATATGGTTTAGAAAAATGTATGTCTGTTTTAGAAGTATGGCACCCGAGTCTTAGGCACCAAACCCGTAAGTCTTGACTTTGTTTGATATTATTAAAATGATTTTAGAAAGAAATTATTAGAGTTAGAAGTTAAACGCTAAAACTTCTAGCTTTAGTAGTTAAGGCTATAGAGATGAGACATTAGGAAATTCGATCTGCAAAAAAACAACTATTACACTCTCTTTGCATAAAACATTGTTAATAAACATTGAAATGATACACTAATTCATAAAATTTCTAATCATATTAATTCGTTCTAGCGAACATGAGCACTAGAGGACATGGGCGTGGCCGTGTGGTAGAGGCCGTGGTGCTAAGGCTGGATTCTAAGAATCGGGGCATGCGCCAAAAGGCGAAGTCTGCGAGCATCACCATTAGTGGGCGAGGTCTCAAGACGAGGCGGTGGGGACAATGCTTTGTCCCAAGCTATGTTACGAGTCTTGGAGCAGTTCTTTGGAGCAAGCACGGGGTCGGTAGCTCGAAAATCTATTCCTAAGCGACTTCGAGCAAATAGGGCTGAGATATTTAGAGGCATTTCTAGTGTGGCCCCAAACGTAGCTGAATACTGGCTGGAAGCAGTTGAACAAATTATGGATGACTTGGACTGCACAGCAGAGGAAAAATTGAAAGGAGCAGTGTCCCTCCTTTGAGATGAGGCGTACCAATGGTGGCTCATAGTGAGGAAAAGTACTTCAGCGGACCATATCACATGGGACTTCTTTAAGACAACATTCTAGGGAAAGTATGTTGGGGCAAGTTATGTGGACGCTCAGAGGAAGGCATTTCTAAACTTGGTCCAGGGGAGTAAGTCCATGGCTGAATATGGGGCGGAGTTCCTGCGCTTAAGTCGTTACACTCGGGGAATCGTCGCAACTGATTATGAATGTTGTGTTCAGTTTGAGGATGGTCTGCGGGATGAGCTGCGAGTACTGATAGCTCCACAGCAGGAAAGAGATTTTGCTATACTGGTTGAGAAGGCAAAAATTGCCGAAGAGGTGAAAGCGTTAGAGAGAGCGAACCGGATAAAGATAGGGGCAAGAATAAGAGAAGTTTCGGGATGTCAGGGTCTACTGGGGGTTTCCAAAAGAGTTCTAGGTTAGATGGGCCAGTTCAAGCTGTGATGCCAGTTGCTGTAGGTCAACTGTGACCTTGTGCACAGTGTGGGAGAACACATCCGGGAGAGTGTTAGAGAAGAACTAGAGGATGTTTCAAATGTGGATCGAGGGATCATCTGATAAAGGACTGTCCACAAGAGTTGGAAAGGATGCAGACGATAGGTCAGGGTTTTGCACAGTCAAGGAGAGGTAGTCAGCAGCCACCGAGAGGTCGTGGTCCGGCCAGAGGAGGAAATGGCTTTGGTCGAGGTCGTGGAGCACCGGGCAGAGGTGCTAGTAATACAGATGCAAGATAGACAGGGTTAGTCTATGCAGCTCGATGGCGAGAGGATGGCGACGCACCGTCTGATTTGATAAATATTGGGTCTACACATTCATATGTTGCTGTCTGTATCTAGGACTTTGGGTATTGAATCTAAGTTGGTACATTAGAGAAATGTCGTGATTAGCCCTCTAGGCCGATCTGTGGTAGTGAACAAACTATTTAGAAAGCGTGCCTTTAGAAGTTCAAGGAGTAGTATTTCGGCAGATTTGATGGAACCGCCATTCGCGAAGTTCGATCGATCTTGGGCATGGGCCAGCTAGTTAAGCATCGTGCAAACTTGGATTGTCTTGCTAAGCGCGCATGATATTGAAGACTTACGAGGATGCGAGAGGTGATTGTGATAGGAGAAAGAAAGGATTACTGTCCAATGTGGTGTCGGCATTAAAGGCGAGAAAAGATGGTGCGAAAAGGGTGTAAGGCGTATTTAGCTTTCGTCAGTATGTCGGATGCTAAGGAATTGACTGTAGTGGATGTCAGAACTGTGAAGGAGTTCTCGGATGTCTTTCTTGAAGAGCTTTCGGGATTGCCTCTGGACATCGAGGTCGAATTTAGCATTGAGCTATTGCCAGGAACGGCTTCAGTGTCCATCGCTCCTTATAGGATGACACCAAAGGAGCTGGCAGAACTAAAAGCTCAAATCAAAGAGCTGTTGGATCGGGGATTTATCCGACCAGGTACATCTCCGTGGGGAGCGCCGATTTTGTTCGTGAAGAAAAAGGATGGGTTGATGCGTATGTGCATTGACTATAGGCAATTGAACAAGTTAACTATTAAGAACAAATACTCGCTACTAAGGATTGACAACCTGTTCGATCAGCTGTAAGGAGCTTTGATTTTCTCGAAGATAGATTTGAGGTCAGGGTATCATCAGTTAAGAGTTAAGGAGGCGGATATTCACAAGACTGCTTTCCAAACTCGGTATGAGCATTATGAGTTTCTAGTAATGCCGTTCGGGTTAACAAATGCACCAGCAGCTTTTTTGGATATGATGAACCGGGTTTTCCAACCCTATCTGGACCAGTTCGTAGTGGTATTTATAGATGACATCTTGGTGTACTCAAGGACTGAGGAGGAGCATGATTCGCATCTTCGGGTTATTCTGTAGATATTGAGAGAGAAGCAACTTTATGCCAAATTCAGTACGTGCAAGTTCTGGCTAAAGGATGTGACATTCTTGGGTCATGTTGTGTCTGCTGAAGGGATTAGAGTCGATCCCTGAAAGGTTAAAGCCATGTTGGATTGGAAGCAACCGAAGTCAGTGTATAAAATTTGAAGTTTTCTGGGTTTGTCAGGGTACTACAGAAGATTCGTTGAGGGGTTTTTGTTGATTGCTACACCTTTAAACAAGTTGTTGCAAAAAGGAATACCGTTTGTGTGGACCGATAAACAACAGGAAAGTTTTAAGAAGTTAAAGAAGATTTTGACTGAGGCACCGGTATTAATTCAGCCTGAGGCTGGGAAGGAATTTTTCATCTACTGTGATGCATCGCACACAGGTTTGGGTTGTGTGTTAATGGAAGAAGGAAAAGTGGTGGCATATGCATCTCGTCAACTAAGGCCGCATGAGATGAACTATCCCACTCATGACTTGGAGTTAGCTGCAGTGGTGTTCATCCTAAAGATATGGAGGTACTATCTGTACGGGGAAAAGTCGGTTATCTATATGGATCATAAGAGCCTGAAATATCTCCTCACTCAGAAGGAGTTGAATTTAAGGCAACGAAGGTGGATAGAATTGCTGAAAGACTATGATTGCTCGATTGAGTATCATCCGGGTAAAGCTAACGTGGTGGCGGATGCATTGAGTCGTAAGGTTATATCGGATTTGAGAGCAATGTTTGCTCATCTCAGTCTTTACGAAGATGGCAGCTTGTTAGCAGAACTACAGGTGAAGCAGACGCGGGTAGGTCAGATTAAGGAAAGGCAATCGTTGGGTTCTCAACTTCAACAAGTGGAAAGTGGGGAGACAGTGGATTTTGGGTTGAACAATGAAGGGGTATTATATTTTCGTGGAAGAATTTATATGCCGAAGGACTCTGGGTTGAGGCAGATGATTCTGTGGGAGGTGCATAGTAGCCCACACGCTATGCATCCTGGTGGAAGTAAGATGTATCGGGACCTGTGTGAACTGTATTGGTGGTCTGGTCTGAAACGGGAAGTTACCAACCCTGTGAGTAAGTGTTTGACATGCCAACAAGTGAAGGCGGAACATCAGTTGCCTTTGAGATTGCTGCAACCAGTGAAGATTCCACTTTGGAAGTGGGAGAGGATCACGATGGACTTTGTTAATGGGCTACCCCTAACACCTACTAAGAAAGATTCAGTGTGGGTAATCGTTGACCAGTTGACTAAGTCCGCACATTTCATACCGATTCGTACCGACTATTCGCTACAGAAGTTGGCCAAGCTGTATGTGGCAGAAATCGTGAGGTTGCATAGGGTACCCGTGTCTATCATATCAGACAGGGATCCTAGATTTACATTACAGTTCTGGAAGGCGTTACACGAAACTTTGGGTACAAGGCTAGATTTCAAAGACAAACGTTCCCACCCACGATGATGGTCGATCGGAAAGGGTAATTCAGATCTTAGAAGACATGTTAAGGGGCTGTGTGATTGACTTCAGAGGTAGTTGGGAAGATTACCTGCCGTTGGCTGAGTTTGTGAATAATAACAGCTATCAGTCCATCATTCTGATGGCACCCTACGAGGCGTTGTATGGTCGTAGGTGTCGTACTCCTACCTGTTGGACAGAGTTAGGTGAGCGACAATTGTTGGGTTCAAAATTGATCTCAGAAACGGAGGAAAAGGTTAAGTTAATTCGGGATCGGTTGAAAAAAGCTTTCGATAGACAGAAATCGTATGCGGATCTGAAGCGTAGGGAGATAGAATTTTCAATGGGGGATTGCGTCTTTTTGAAAGTCTCACCTTGGAAGAAGGTTTTAAGGTTTGGATGGAAGGGCAAGTTGAGCCCCAGGTTCATCGGGCCTTATTGAGTGTTGAAACGTGTGGGATCAGTGGCTTACCAGCTTGAGTTACCCCCGGAGTTGAGTCAGATACATAATGTATTCCATGTTTCGATGCTAAGGCGCTATCGTTCAGATCCATCTCACGTAATGCCGGTGGAAGAAATTGAGGTAAGACCTGATCTATCTTTTGAAGAAGAACCAGTACAGATCGTGGATCGGGATATTAAGCTATTCAGGAGAAAATCGGTTCCATTGGTTAAAGTATTTCAGAGGAAGCCACATTGGAGTCGGAAGATGTGATGCGACAGTAATACCCTCACCTCTTTTAATCAGGTAAATTTCGAGGCCAAAATTTCTTTAAGGGGGCAGAACTGTAACATCCTTAATTTAGGGATCTGACAATTTTTTGTTATTGCATGTGTTTGGCTCTCTAAGCTTGTTATTTAGGTGTATTTAGGGGTCTTGGGGAGGCTCGGGGTCGAGCCTAGGCCTAGGTTAAATTTTACTTTTTGGGCACTTAAGGGGGGAAGGCTGTTGGCGGCAAGGTTTAAGAGGAAATGTTGGTAAATTGCTAGCACAAGTGAGCATTTGGCAAGGTGGTGGTGGTGTCAATATGAGAACATCGTGGAGTGGGGTTCGAATCGACAGTGCATTTTTGGAGTATTTATTTTGTGCCCAAAATGGTGAAGAGTTGGTGTTGGCGTGGGAATCTAAGGGGGTGGTTGTTGAATGAGTCAAGCAATTTGAAATAGATGGAGGAGAGGAGGTTGGGGAGTTTGAATGGGTCAAAGTTGTTGGGTGTTTTCAAATGAGGGATGGGGAGTGAATTGTGGAGGAATGGGGGACAGAATGGTGGAAGTGGGTGTGTGAAATGTTTGGTCAAAAGTGGGAAGGTGTGTAGGGGTATATTCGGTTGGGTGAGTGTTTGTGTGCCGAAATTTCCTTCAGTTTCTTATGCAAACTTTGTTTGGATATTCGATCTTATGTTATGTGTGGGGTGCCAAACTTACAAAACTCTTTTGATTTACTTTTCGGGTTGGTTACTCATTTTTGTGCTTGTGCCGAATCTCTCAAAGCTTCCTCTCCATCTTTTCTTTTCATTTGTGTGATAGTCATACTTATAGAGATTGACCACTCGCGTTTTCCTCTCCATCTTTTCTTTTCAAATTTTCGTATTCTTTTTCTCCTTTGTTCTTATCATAGCCGAATTTCAACTCCTCTTCTACTTGTTTCAATTGATCATTTCTTTTCCTAATCCTCCAATTATCATTGGAGTTTCATTTCTTTTAGCCTCCATAAGCAAACTTGGAGTGTCTTCTATTATTTCTGCAAGTGCCGAATTTCCTTGGGTTCCATTCAGCTTTTCTCTGTTCAAGGTAATGTTCTCTTCTTTTTGTTTATTATCATTCTTTTCATTCCCTTTACTTCTAAAAAGAAGCCGAACACTCATCTTCTAAAACATCAAACCGAATTTGGTTTCTCTCTTTCGTAACCGATTACTCCATCACTTAGTGATTTTGTTTCTTTCTGTGATTGGTGGTAGACTCTCATTGGATAGGTCGAACACCTTGCAACCGAAATTTAGGTGTTCTTTGGTGCCGAAGTGGTCAAGGGTGTTAGGCTTTTCTGGGATCATAAGGTTCACTTTAGTTTAGTAGCCGAATATGTTGTTGTCTGGTTCATCATTTCTAAAGGTAAGAAGTCATCTCTTCGATTTCTTTGCTGTTATTTCCTTTTTGTTTTACTCTGCCATAACCAAGTCTCCCTGTTAGACAACCATTGTTTCTCTCTGAAAGTACTGTACTGATCAAGACTCATTCTGAGAAGGTTGCGTTAAGGGAGCCTGAGGGGAGTGGACTCGTAGTCTCTGCTCCCAAGTTCAAACGGCGTAGGGTATCAGCCGTTTAGGATTTCCCACTAGGTTGTGGAAGGGAGGCAACATCGGATCTGACTAGACAGATCGTAGTTGTTCGAGATAGTGAGGGTAAGTATTAGTAAATCGTTTGATTAGATGTGGAATAAAGGTTTCCCATTTGTTAGTTAATTGTGAAATATGTTGGCATAGGTGACGACAATAAGGAGTGTATAGTTCTTCGCGTAATCAGGTGTGTAACGTCGCACCTTTATTTCGTTTTGTTTGTATTATATTATGTGTCGACTAAAAGCCGAAATATCTTTAGCGGGAATGCGGTTGAGGTACCTTAATGGGTAAGGTTGGAGATATACCACGTAAGTAAAATTTATGACTAAACCATTCGGTAAAATTAGCATGAATGTATGTGTGTTTTGATTACATGATGTACGTTGATATATGTATGCATTCACCGCCTTACGATGATGATATGACATGATGCATGGGAAAGGGATATGATATTGATGAAAGGGGAAGTGTATTTTGGTGGCCCTGCCACATATTTCGATGACTCTGTCACATATCTTTCGGTGGCCCTGCCACATATATTTTGGTGTCCCTGTCACATTATTTCGGTGGCACTCCACAATTTCGGCGATGAGCAGCGTGACTGCCCTCGATGGTGAGTAGCGGATGGGGGTTGATTGTAGAAATCCCCACCGGTGTGTTTTGGCTGGAACGGGCAGTGTGTAGCGGTTGGATAATTAGGTTGGGCTGGGTTGCATTGCATTGCATGCATTTAGCTATTATACCATGCTAAAAGGGCTCAGGCCCAGTTTGTTTCCGTAAGGGCTTCTCCCAGTTTGATTTCGTAAGGGCTAAGGCCCAATTTGTATTTGAATGGGCTCGGGCCTAGTTAATGTTCTTTTAGGGGATTACACATTGAGTTCTCATAACTCACCCCCTCTTTTTAATATTTGTTTTCAGGTGATCCCCAGCATTGAGGATTTGGAGCCGAGGTGGACTTTGTGGTGGCCATACATCGTTGCTTTACTAAATTCCATTTTACTTTACTTTAATTTTTATTTTAATTTTGGGATTATGATCTGTAATAAGGCTCTAAGATTTTATTTGGTTTTAACTTTTAATTCGACTACTATCTTTTATTAAATGTTCAATACGGGATTTTCGTAAAACCTCAACACTTGTTGTTTTAAAAATAAAAATGTTAAGGAACAATTTCCAAACTATAAATGATTATATACTGGATTCTCTTAAACCTTAGTAACTAATTTCAAAATATCACATGTTCAAAATTCACTAAAACTATTTTCTGTTAATAACAAGATATTACCAATAACTCAAACTCGATTTTCCTAATATAAGTAGTTTTCAAATTAATCACAACTTTCTGAAAATGGACAATATGTTAAACGGGTTTTTATAAACAAACCACCTAAACTCGTAGTTTTAAAAAGAGTATGAACATTTTAGCAAACACGCAACTTCATTTAACAACCCTGCCATGTGACATGCCAGATCCGGTCGTGACGTTTAGGTCGGGTTTGGGGTGTTACAAGTTTAATCCCAGCCCTTTTGTAAAGTATGTTTGATGTCTCGTTGACCTATGAAAGGGCCATTTGATCTGATTGGTTGTATTATATTGTGAAATATTTGTAAAAGTTTTCGTTCGTTCGGTAACGCCTCGTAACCCTAATTCGGCAATGGTTACGGTTTAGGGGTGTTACAATCTTTCCATTTGGTCACTTACCATTTCAATGCATTTTTTTAAAACTAACATAATGCAATCCAACTAATAGCTTAGCACAACCCTAAGCATCATCCACAACACATGTTAATGCATCAATTCATAATTCACTTGAATAACATAAGATAAGTCATTAAACATGAATAACCTCACTTGAAATCATCAATTCCATGAACATAGTCATACTTTCATTTAACATTTCCATTTCATTCCTTTTCATAGTTTTCATAATATAAGTCATTTGAATACTTATCGTTCCTTCCCCTTTCACGCCCGTTGAACCACTTTGAATAACATCGGATACGCAGGAAGGCTCACACAAAGTGTGCTAAACATATAGCCGTAGCTCATACGAGCTATAAACTGGGTCTGCTCATACAAGTTGATGGTTGAATGTAAGCTACACGATGCTGCTCACACAAGCTAATGTGTATCCGTAACTAATGCCTGACCTTAGCCAACGATAGGACATTTAGGACTAGCACGCGAAACATGGTAACCTGGGTCTGCTCACACAAGCTGATGGTCGAAATGTAGCTACACGATGCCGCTCACTCAAGCTGATGAGCATCCGCAACAAATGCTGGAACTCGACCATTAGTAGGACATTCAGGGCCAGGACCCAAAACATGGTAACCCTAATGACATGCCATTTGTATCCTATATATTCCTAAGGTTCAAACGGGACTCGATAGTCATTATAACGTCTTTGAATTTTCATTCTCTCTTTACTTGATAAATTATATAATAACATTTATATATTAATTCATTGACAATAGAACCACACATTAAATATTCAATTTAATCGACATTTAAGTTATTATAGTTCATACGAACTTACCTGGCTAAATTGTAGAAATGTCAAAGTACAAGAGCTTTTTGGTAATTTTCCATTCTCCTCAATTTTTCACTCGATCTTGATCTAAATTAATGATTTTATTCAATTTATTAATTTAGATAGTAAAAAAATTATTTTATACAATTTAGTCATTTTTGACATTTTTACAAAATTACACATAACATTTTACTTTTATTCAATTTAGTCCCTGAGCCTAAAACATGCAAACTAACCATTTTTAAAACAAAACCATACCAGCCAGGTATTCATAGCTTCCAATACAACCCATATTTATAAAAATTTCACATCAATTCCTTGCATTTTTATTATTTCAACAATTTGGTCCCTAATCGGTAAATTCATAAAAAAATACTTAACAAAATACTTTTAAATACCAACTAACACTTCAAATTCACATTTAATATCTAAAATCACATAGATTCGTCAATGGAAACATTCAATATCTTTAACAGTTTAAAAAATGAAGGTACATAGCTGGACCTAGTTGCAACGATCTCAAAAACATAAAAATTATTAGAAACGGGGCTAAAACGAACTTACATGCACACATTGAAGCTTGGCGGAAGCTTCAAAGCCTTTAGCAATGGCTTTCTTCTCCCCAATTCGGCGAAAGAAACGAATTAGAAAAGATGATACAAACTTTGTTTTATTTAATTTAATTTAATTATAAAATTACCATTTTGTCTACTTAAAAATCCCCCAAATTTCATCCAAATGGTTTAATTACCATTTAAGTCCATTTTCCTTTATTCAATAAGCCATTTAATCACTCAAATTAAATAGTGATTAAATTTTACATCCTTCACAATTTAGTCCTTTTTAATTAATTAACTATAAAAATATTAAAGTTACTACTTAACTTTAGGGTCTTACAACTTGACTTAATTAATCATTTATATAACATAAATTATCATATCAAAAACTTTTGTAAAACCATAATTGACTCCTAAATATTAAATAATAATATTTACGAACTTGTCAAATTTTTGACTCGAAACCATTATTTCCAACACTACTGAAAAACGGGTTGTTACATACAATTTGGATATCATTGTAATTTAATTATCTCATCTTGTATTTGTATTTACTTATGTAATTTAGTTTGAAATTTGTAATTTAATAAGTTTTCATTATATGTAAACCGCATAAGTAAATCAAGTTTGTGTTTATATTTGGGTTATACTACCCAAGATTTGGATCTGGCCAATCAGATCGGATTGAGGGTGTTACAAGTTTGGTATCAGAGCCCAATTTAGCTGGTTCTTGGACCACGAAGATAAAGAAGTCTTGTATGCATAATACGTCGAACCTGGTAGAGTTCCTCAAGTATGTTGACAATTATCTTATCATGAGATTGATGTATAAAAATGGCTTAATGAATAGAGATAATGATGAAACAAAAAGATAAAAGAAAGATAAAGGATTGATTCATTAATACGAACAAAAAGGATGCTAGATGAGATAGAAGACAATAAAAGGAAATCCAGTCTTCTCCTTCGATATGGTGCTCAGTGGATGTGGTAGGAACCTTCTCTGATAATGGGACCTCCTTTGCGTGCTCCACTTCCCTTGGAGTTTTCTTTGAGTCATTGAGCTTCTTGGGACTCTCTTCACCCTCTATTTTGGGTGACTTAGGGATGAAGAAGCCAGAAATTTGTTTCCATTTTGACTGGATATCTTCCCATTATTTCCCCTTGGGATTATTGATAAACCGTAAAAGTAACATATTTTAAGCCCACATTCAGTATGCTTTTGGATGATTTAAGCCTTGATTTATGTAATTTGGTGCTCTTAAACCTTTTTTTTCATGTTTTATACCCAAGAGAGCACCCAAGGATGAAAAAAATGGAAAACGGGCCCAAAACAGAGTAAATAGACCATATCACGAAATCCACACGACCTGGGCCCAAAACCACATGGCCGTGCCTCACTTAACAGCCTCGACACGGCCTGGCCACTATTCACATGGGCGTGTGCCACGGGCATGTCCCTGCCGTGGCCAAGAGGAGTTTTACTTGGATTTTGATACTTAGAGGCAAAGAAACACATTCCAAAGCCTATTCAAACACCCAAATAGGAATCCTATTTGAATTAGGATACTTAGGGGCCAAGTAAAGCATCTGAAAGTCTATATAAACACCCAAGGAGGCAACTTGAAGGGGAGTTCGGCAGAAGCCTTCTGCCAGGGCTTTTGTCGGGGCGGTTAGCTAGGCCAATGAGCCGAGCCGAAAAGGTCAAATTTGTGGAAAACACTCGAAGATAGCTAGTTGATCCATCTTAAGAAGCCGGAATTCTACTCAAGACGGAGGATCTCTCCTTCAATTCCTTCAGGGGGTTTTAGGGATTTATTATGTTTTGTTTTATCTTTTCTTCTGAGATGTTTTCCTTTATAGTTATGAACTAAACCCTTCAGATACCTGAAGGGGATGAAACCTAAGACGGATCTTGTTATTATTTTCTGAACTATATGATAAATACTTGATTTGTTCTTAATTATGTGTTCTTAATTCTTGTGTTGATATTTCTGGGATATTGGTTCAAGTATGATGTGCTTAGGTGGAGGAGCAAAAGTCCCTGCCTAAGAGTAGATCTAGCATAATTAAGCGGAGTTGATCGCACGCCTAGAGATAGGGTGATGAGATTTTGCCGAATTAGGGTGAAACCTAATATGGGAGTCCATAGATCGAGTTAATGCGATTCTAGGGGTTTTAATTAGAAAGAGATTTCAATTAATCAACCTAGGATTAGACTTTATTCACCTCGAGAGAGGGTTTAATATAAATTAGGGAATCTTACGGATCAAGTCAAGTGAATACATCGTCTGGTTCAGTGTTAGATAACAAGTGAAGTCTAGGTGGATTTTTCCTAAGGGTATCGTCTTAATCAACTGAGTTTTTCCAACAGTATTTCCCCAATTCATTCTTTTTGTCTTTGAGTCTTTAGCTTAGTAGTTAGCTAAATTTAGATTAAACAACAAACTTCACTTATTTTAGGTTAGATAATTAAAAGAAAGTTAGCATTAGTACTTTTAGTTCCTTTGGGTTCGACAATCCGGTCTTGCCTAAGCTATACTACTGTTCGATAGGTGCACTTGCCTTAAGTCGTTGTCAGAGTTAGTTTCTAGGTTCAATCATTCTTATTTATAAATTTAAAACTCTGAAAAATAAACGATCAAGTTATTGGCATCGCTGCTGGGGAACTAAAATATTAAGAAAACTCTATTTTTATCACTCTAACCACTCTTTTTATTTTTATTTTTATTTTTCGTAATTCACTCTTATTTTTATTTTTTGTTTTGTTTTTAACTTTGCTAAATTTTCTTTCTTACTTTTCTTAACAGGTACCTCTAGTTTATGACTAGAAGGAACCCGAGAGGACCACTAGTATACGACAGTGATATTGAAGCTACCGCTCGCAGGAACCGCAGAGAAATTAGGCGAGCCCTAAATTACACAAAAGAAGAGCGAGAAAGCAGATCCAATCCTACTAAAAGGATGGACGAGAACAATCCGCCACCACAAGATGTGACAGACAATAATGTTCTGCGTACTATGTATGATTATGCTAAACCTCATTTAGCAGGAGCAGAATCAAGCATTGTTAGGCCTGCTATAGCTGAAAATAATTTTGAATTAATGCCTAAGACTATACAAATGATTCAACAATTTGTTCAATTTGATGGTTTACAGGACGAAGACCCAAATACTCATATAGCTAATTTTTTATATTTTTGTGATACCTTCAAAATAAATGGCATTTCTGATAATGTCATATGTCTTCAGTTATTTCCCTTTTCATTAAGGAATAAAGCCAAACAGTGGTTAAACTCGTTACCACGAGGGTCAATCACTACATGGGATCAAATGACCCAAAATTTTTTATTAAAATATTTCCCACCGGCCAAAACGGCTAAATTACGGAATGATATCTCTTCTTTTGTGCAGATGGATTTAGAGACATTATACGACGCATGGGAGAGATATAAGGATCTCTTGAGAAGGTGTCCACACCATGGTTTACCCTTGTGGCTCCAAGTCCAAACTTTCTATAACGATGTAAACCCCTCAACGAGGCAACTAATTGACTCAGCAGCTGGCGGAACCCTGAACAATAAAACTCCTGAAGTAGCCTACGAGTTTATCGAAGAGATGTCACTGAATAACTATCAGTGGCAGGTTACAAGGACAAAACCAACAAAATCAGCCAGAGTTTACAACCTCAATGCAGTAACCATGCTATTAACACAGGTAGAGATGATGAATAAAAAGCTTGATAGTTTGTGTTCTTCGCAGGTACATCCAGTAATACAGTGCGACGCAAGTGGAACTATGGCGAATCTTGAGTACCCAACCTACCAACCGGGCACAGAAAGTGAACAGATGAACTATATAGGTAATAATTTTAGATCTAATAATAACCCTTATAGTAATAATTATAATCCAGGTTGGAGGAACCACCCAAATTTTTCATGGGGAGGTCAAGGAAATCAAGGAAATCAAAGACAACAACCTCCTCAAAATTTCCAAAATCAGCCCTATCCACAGGAAAAGAGGCCGAACCTCGAAGAGATGCTGACAAAATTCATGGCAGCAACAGAAACCTGTCTCCAAAAAACTGACACAACACTCGATAATCAATAAGCATCAATCAAAGGGATCGAGAACCAACTCGGGGAACTTACTAATTTAGTTGGACAATTTACTAAGATAGTTTCTAAAATTCGATCAGAGATTTCTGAACACCGCAAGAGCGTCTATCAAGCAACACTGAGATTAACCCAAAGGAGCAAATCCAAGCCATCACAGCTCATGATAGTATAGGGATAGATGCACCCAATACAATACAAGAAAACGAGGTAGAAGAAGGTAAAGTTGAGGTAACACAAGAAAATCCAAAATCGGTAATCAAGAAGTATCAACCTCGCATTCCTTATCCCGAAGCAATGAAAAGAGATGATACAAAGGAACAGTTCGGTAAGTTTATTAAAATTTTAAAGAAATTACATATCAACTTACCTCTTCTCGAAGCTCTTTCCCAGATGCCAGATTCAAGGAAATTTTTAAAACAACTCTTGACGAACAAACGTAAGATAGACGAGGAGCCACATGTGGAATTAAAAGCAGTATGCTCAGCAAAGTTACAGAATAGACTACCGCGAAAGCTAAAAGATCCAGGGAATTTTACAATTCCATGCTTAATTGGTAGTTTAACTATTGATAATGCCTTAGCTGATTTAGGGACAAGTATAAATGTCATGTCTTATAAAATGTTTAAACAATTAGGTCTAGGGAAACCCAAACAAACTAGGATGAGCATTCAATTAGCTGATAAAACTGTTAGAATTCCTAGGGTATTATCGAAGATGTTCTTGTAAAAATTGATAAATTCATTTTCCAGTAGATTTTTTTGTATTAGACATGGATGAGGATAATTCGATTCCCTTAATTTTAGGAAGACCCTTTTTAGCAACTGTTAGAACAAAAATTGATGTTGGCACAGGAGAACTCATCCTTTGTGTAAGTGACGAATCGATCAGTTTACAAGCTCTTGACTCGACCAGGACAACAATTAATAAAGGTGAGAAAGTAGATAACCAAGTTGTTCAACTTTCACCGCAGGAAACACTACAAGATTACAAACCTGAGCCGAATCATGGACCCCATGCCAACAAAGAAGAATTACATAAGGAACGAAGCCTTTGGGTCGACAAACTAGAGGAGTGGAAAATAGTTTAAAGAAGCGCCGAAACCACATGAAGTAAAACCGAAAGAGCCCCCAGAAGAGCTCATAGGAACAAAAAACACTTCAATTCGAAACTCTAATTAATAAAAATCATAAACAGAGTCTGATACAAATTCTGATGAATATATCTTTATGTTAGGAAGTAGTTCTAAAAATAAGTTAGAAGAAATTCCTAATTCTGAACAACAGGATATTAAATTATGAAATCTAATCGGAGAAGGAACAGACTTTTCTGATGATATAATAGAAAAGAGTAATAAAAATCATATTTCTAAAGAAGAAATATATAAAATATCTAAGTTTAAAATTTGGTCACAAAGACACATAGAAAAAATTAGCGGTAACACAATCGCTAAGAATACTAAAGGTGGATTAACAGAAATCCCATTATTTAGTAAAGAAAAGATAAAACGTATTAGGAAAAAATATCCTCAAGTTAGATATATACATTTAGGAGTCATTATGATAACAATTAGAGCTTTATTCAGAAGAGGTCATGATGTTCCTATTTTAGCAGTACTATTAGATAAAAGATTAGAAGATCCTCGCATAGCCACACCAGACCTGAACACGAACAAAGAAATTCCTCTTAAGGTACATAATATTTTCCCATACGAAATAGTTGAGGTAAGCAATCCTATTTTCGACACTTTTAAGGTAAACGCTTCTCGACTTAAACTTTATCAAGAAAATAGAACTGATCGCATGAGGGAAGATATTCAAACTTTTAAACCACCCTAATTTTTGGAAATACTAGGAAAGTCTAGCTTAAGACTTTAAACGAGCGCTTCTCGGGAGGCAACCCGAGTACTAACCCCATTAATTCCTATCTAACCCGCTTCTTCCTTCCTCTTTTCCAGTTGTTTTTCTTCTTTCATTTTCCATTATTTACTTTTACTTTTATTTTTATTTTCTTTATTATTTTCTTCTTATTCTTTGTACCATTTAGATTTAGCTTAGGACACAATAAAATTCGACCGGCTACTTTGAGGATTCAATTTCAAACGGTTCGAGACGCTTCCCCACGTTCACGTCCAATCCTATCCGGTTTCTTTTCATTGACTTCATCCAAAATTCAGGAAGCTTTACTTTTCTCCCCATCTTATGATTTTATGATTATATTGCTATGATTTATCTTTGTAAATTAAAGGCAATGTACATCTTAAGTGTGGGGAGGTTAATTATAGTATTATCTGAAAATCCCTGAATGATATCTTGTCTTGAAATAAGTTTCTCATATTATGATGAGAATGAAATTTCATTTTATTTATGATTTTTATTGATATATTTTGGATTAAGTCATTGATAATTGTGCATTGATGATTAAATTTGAAGGATACTAGGGAATCAAGCATGATAAGTCTAATTTTCATTGAACTAAAATTTTTTTCTAGGTTGTCTACCTAAATCTAATTATTACTTTGAAGTTTGAAATTTACGAGGTTGACATCAAAAACCCATAATTTTTGTGAGATTTTGAGCCTTATAGAGCATATATCCTTTTTCGTGCTCACTTTTTTTTTACTATGATTGTGTCAACATTGAACTGTTATTCTAGAACTTACCTCGATTATACATGTTAAGACCACACCTATGATTTGATATACAGAAATGATAAAGGCACCTAGGTTTTAACCCACTTACTCCACCAAAAAGCCTACCTTCATAATTAACCCCTAGTGAACCCCTTTTAATTCTAACAACCCTTTTTATTGACTTACCTACTAATATTAACCCAAAACCTTTTTGTATTTGTTATCACCATTCCTTGACTCCCTTTTTATCGAGATTTGATTTTGAGCAGTTGCATAACTATGTTCTATATTTCAGTTGTAAAAGTTCTTTCCTATTATTACTTAATTATGTGTTCTTAAAAAAAACACGAAGTATATTCATTATTAGTTTTGTGATTAGATGAGCTTACACATTAAATTCAAATTATTGAAGAAGCTCATACTAGAGTATTATCAACAATAGTATTATTAGTATTCGATTGATGTAATTATTTAAGATTAGTTCATTTTTCTAGTTAGGTAAATTGTCAGGTCAATCTCGATTCTAACCTTCTAATTCAGCCTATATCCATACACTTAACCTAAAGCCCCGTTACAACCCTGTAAAGACATTTTGATTTGTGTATCATCTTATATTTTAGTGGTGGAGATTTGATTTTCATGCAAGCTTATGGGATTAACTCTTCATGTTTGACTTATGAGTGCTCTTTTCCTGAACCTTAAACACTTTGGGTGATTTGAGTGAATCTTTAGTGAGGATGTCAATCCTTGTCAGTTTTGAATTAAAGGTAATTATTTAGATAAGGGGAGACACCTATGTTTTCCTGCTACAAATGTATTACTTTGATTGTTTGAGTCTTTAAGACACTTTGAGTTGAATTATCCATGTATGAATTATCTTTGAATTATGATGAAGAATTATTGATGAATTTTATGAATCAAAGAAGTTCGTTTTAATTGTAAGTTGAGAATTTTGCTTGAGGACAAGCAAAAGCTTAAGTGTGGGGGTATGTGATAAACCGTAAAGTAACATATTTTAAGCCCACATTTAGTATGCTTTTGGATGATTTAAGCCTTGATTTATGTAATTTGGTGCTCTTAAACCTTTGTTTTCATGTTTTATACCCAGGAGAGCACCCAAGGACAAAAAAATAGAAAACAGGCCCAAAATGGAGTAAATGGGCCATATCACGAAATTGACATGGCCTGGGCCCAGAACCACACGGTCGTGCCTCACTTAACAGCCTTGACACGGCCTGGCCATGATTCACACGGGCGTGTGCCATGGGCATGTCCCTGCCAAAGCCAAGAGGAGTTTTACTCAGATTTGGATACTTGGAGGCAAAGAAACACATTCCAAAGCCTATTCAAACACCCAAATAGGAATCCTATTTGAATTAGGATACTTAGAGGCCAAGTAAAGCATCTAAAAGTCTATATAAACACCCAAGGGGGCAACTTGAAGGGGAGTTCGGCAGAAGTCTTCTGCCAGGGCTTTTGTCGGAGCGGTTAGCTAGGCCAAGGAGTCGAGCCTAAAAGGTCAGATTTGTGGAAAACACTCGAAGATAGCCAGTTGATCCATCTCAAGAAGCTGGAATTCTACTCAACACGGAGGATTTCTCCTTCAATTCTTTCAGGGGGTTTTAGGGATTTCTTATGTTTTGTTTTATCTTTTCTTCTGAGATGTTTTCCTTTATAGTTATGAACTAAACCCTTCAGATACGTGAAGGGGATGAAACCTAAGACGGATCTTGTTATTGTTTTCTGAACTATATGTAAATACTTGATTTGTTCTTAATTATGTGTTCTTAATTCTTCTATTGATATTTCTGGGATATTGATTCAAGTATGATGTGCTTAGGTGGAGGAGCAAAAGTCCCTGCCTAAGAGTAGATCTAGCATAATTAAGCGAAGTTGACCGCATGCCTAGAGATAGGGTGACGAGATTTTGCCAGGTTAGGGTGAAACCTAATGTGGGAGTCCATAGATCGAGTTAATGCGATTCTAGGGGTTTTAATTAGAAAGAGATTTCAATTAATCAACCTAAGGTTAGATGTTATTCACCTCGAGAGAGGGTTTAATATAAATTAGGGAATCTTACAGTTAAGTCAAGTGAATACATCGTCTGGTTCAGTGTTAGATAACAAGTGAAGTCTAGGTGGATTCTTCATAAGGGTATCGTCTTAATCAACTGAGTTTTTCCAACAGTATTTCCCCAATTTATTCTTTTTGTCTTTGCTTCTTTAGCTTAGTAGTTAGTTAAATTTAGATTAAACAACAAACTTCACGTATTTTAGGTCATATAATAAAAAGAAAGTTAGTATTAGTACTTTTAGTTCCTTTGGGTTCGACAATCTGGTCTTGCCTAAGCTATACTACTATTCGATAGGTGCACTTGCCTTAAGTCATTGTCAGAGTTAGTTTCTAGGTTCGATCATTCTCATTTATAAATTTAAAAATCTGAAAAATAAACGATCAATTATAAACATCGAAACCCAATAAATTTGTTGAGATATCCTTTAGGAAGTCGAAGTCTACCTGAATCAAGTCCATGGGACTAGCAGCCATTTGGGCGTGGAGAACCAAGTTAGCCTTTAACTTTGGCTGTCTTGGTCATGTTCTTGGTTGTATCTTTTGGTATTTTCAGAAGGCTTAATCATTGTACTGGCCTCATAGTGTAGCTTCTGGGCCTAGAGTTGTTCCCTTAAGGAGGACTCGCTCTTCTCCTATAACTCCACCTTACTCTCCAATAGTTTGCATTTATTTTTTGTGTCCCTATCTTTGAGCTTCTACGCCATGATACATGAGTCGAGACATTCAGCTTTAACTTTAAGGACATGTTCATTGTAGCATAGCTTCTCTATTGTCTTTTTTTTACTTACTCGACTCTTCCAAGCTGGCAACATTGACGTTGTGGTAATTATCAAACTCTTGAAGAGTTCCACTCAACAACCCATATTCCACAGATAGAACCTGGATAGATTTGGACATCTGCGCGATAGAAGTTAAGTCTAACTTGGATGTAATGTAAGATTGGAAGGCCTCTTTCATTGGATAAGGGATCATGTTGTATTGGCTCTAAAAGATGGAATTTGAAAAAACAGAGGATGACCCTGAAGCATAGAGAAGAGAATTGTGGTTCAGGATTTATGGGGATAGCAGGAAGGTTTAATGTTAAGGTTCCTGTTGGGGTGTTAGCATGAGAAGGCCCAGTGTTTTGAGAAGGCGAGTCTGCAATATGGGTAGACTCTATTGGGATTAATGGTATAACAAACAATGATGGAATGTTAGGAGAAGGAACATTTGGGTCAAGAAGTCCCTTCCTAAGTCTATGCCATTTTGGGGAAAGGGATTCACTCTCCTTAGCAGCAGGAGCATCTTCACTTGCTTTGGGCCTCTTTTGGTACTTCCTAGTAATTGGTTTCATAGAAAGAGTAGCGAAGCACTATCCTTAACACGACATTTCTCCAAGATAGCTTTGATATCCATATTCAATGCTGGATGATTGAAGTGTGGGATTTTGGATTGAGTCTTGCACCATCAATGTGTTAGCTAAGACCCTTTCAGTTTACAATTGGTGATATGAAAGAAAGTAAACAAAGAGACCTCTATAAGGTGTGTGTTTACTAATATCCACTGAACTAACTAATAAATCGACTAAGGCAAGCACACCTATCAATTAATAGTATAGCTATAGTGAGCACAAACATCATTCCCTCAAGAACTACAATTACTAGTAATTATTGTCTTTTTATTATTTAACCTAATAATTCACAGGATTAAGTAAAACTAAAATTAACTGACTAAATCAACTACAAATACACAAAGAAATAAAACATGGAAGTAATCAAATATCAATCTATTGACTAAGCAATACCTAAGTAAGAATCCACCTAGAATTCATCTAAAAGTCTCAATCCAATTTATGCAATTTATTTCCTTAGTTTCCTTGATCCATAGAAATCCCTAACTTATGCTAATATCTCTTTCGAGCATAAAAGAAACTAACTCTAGATTGATTAATTGAAATTAATTTCCAATTAAAACCCCCTATTATCACATTAATTCGTTCTATGGATTCCCCTATTCAGTTTGCCTTTAATCCGAGAGATTTATGTCATTCTATTTCTAAGATTACATGCAACTCCATTCGACTATGCAAGATCTAATCACAAGCAAGGTATATTCAACCTCAAACTCATGCACATCAAACACGAATCAAAACCCTAGAAATCATAACCTAAGAGCAATTCATAATTCATAGTCGAAAACAAAGAAACTAAGGTTTTATTGCATAAAACTGGAAATCAAATAATAGAATTCATCTTAGGGTTTATCTCCCTTAGATATTTAGAACATTAGTTCATACTTGTAATAAGAAAATCCAAAAATACAATATAATAAATAAAAGAAAAGAAACCCATGATAACTTCCTCAAAAATCAGATTGGAATCTTCAATCTTGATGGAGAGCTGCTTCGAAATCATCTTCAAGGGTGTTCTTTTGGGTAATTTTCATGTTAATACAAGATGAGAATTGTTTTCCCCTTTTATTTCCTTAAATATGCCTTCTTAAAGTGCTAAAAACCTAAAAATTGGGACTCTTCGTTGGTATCATACACGGGTCTAAAAAGTTACACGCCCTGAACACACGATCGTGTGACTCACAAGGCCATGTGGAACATTGTTTCCCGTGTCTAGCTTCTAAACTATTCTAATGTTCAAAATTTCACTCGTTTTTTGTACATATTGCTCCTAAGTGCTCCATAAAGCTTTACAATATGAATTTAAAGGATCAGGAGTAAATAATTCACAATTAACACCACTTAATCACCCAAAAATGCGCTAAGAATGAGGGTAAAATATGTTACATTTGACACTTATCATTTACAAAAATTAAGCTCTCAAAGAAATGAAATGAGAGTTATAAAAGATCTAACAATAAGCTCCTAAAGATATATATACAAGAGAAAATGAAAGAATAGATAATTTAAGCTTTTCTCTTGACTTTGATGCTTGGATGTCACTCTCTTGAGTCTTGAAGTGTATTTATATCAAAGAACAAGTTTGTGGATGTTTATGGTTGTTGGGGATGAATTCTAGTTATTGAAAGCATTAATTTTATGCTTAAAAACTATCACTGCAACTCCAGTCTTGATACTTATCAAGTAGGTAGTGATACTTGTAGCCATTTATAGCTATTACATGGCTAAGTCTCAAGACTTATAACCTAAGTCTCGAGACTTGCATTCCCAAGTCTTCGTACTTGCCTGGTAGGCCACCATACCTTAGCCTTCTAGAAAGTGATATTTGCTACTGACTTGCATGCATTGATACTTAGACCCAAAGTAGCAATACTTGGAGACCAAAATGTCTTGAAAAACATTTTTAACACATTAAAAACCTCTTGTATTGACATAGAAAAATTTAGAACATTATTAAACAAATATAGAACATGTTTTTGAGTTTTTGAAAGTCTTTAAAATGTTTTGAAAATGTTTGATAAAATTTTCAACTATAGTTTCACCAAATGACTTAGGAAATATAATATATATAATTTATATTGAATATTTTTATATCAAAATCTTAGGACATCAAAGCTAAAAACCTCCCCCTTTTTGATATAACAAAAAAGGAAGAGAAAATTGCATTTGAAAAGTACCTTCTAAATCGTCTAGTCATTTTCAAAACATAACTCCCTCTTAATAAAATATTCCTCAAAAAATTTTAAGCACAATCACTTAGACAAGACTTATGAATATTCAATTTCAATAAGAGATATTACAGTTAAGCATTAGAGAAAGTTAATAAAATCCAATACTTTCAAAAGACTTTATGCATGTACTAAACACGATTAGACTTATATGCATAAAGTACCTACTAATGTCATGCATTTACATAATGTATCAAAAAAGCATATATGTGTGAACATTAATTCATTTTCATAACCATATAAAGATATATATTCAAAACAAATTGCATATGTAAATTTCATCTTTTCCTCCCCTTTTTGGTATATCAAAAAGCATTTAAAACATTTGAAAAATGATACTAATTTTAAAGATATTTTTAAACCTAAAATTTAGGAAGAATAAAAACTGATGCAAGTACAATTGAGTCGTAATATGTTTATGTAATTAACTTCAAGAAATAATGATATGATAAAAAAGCATACTTGAAATCCATTTGAAAAGAACACTTTATTCAAAATTCCAAGGACAATACAAATATGTCCTAATAGTATAAAAGTTAAACTAAATCTGTTCCTAATGAATGATACCAATTATTAAAAAGAAATGTGATAAAGACATGAATCGATAATCAAAGATTTGCATGCTAAGGGTATTTCAATAAAGTCACAAGTAATTTCTATTTCTAGTATTCCTCCTTACTAGATACATATCTTAATGATTTTCTCCCCTTTTATAGATACCAAAATTTATTAAACAAAATAAGACATAAAAAACATAATGACATCAACAATGTAGATATCAAAAGCTCATCAAAGCCACAATGATACCAATTATGAAGAGCATAAGAAGAAGTTCATACAAGACATACATTATTGAATGAACAAAGCATATAGACAAGCAAGAAACTTTTCATTGAATAAGTATACTTAGCATCACACAATTTCCCTATCCTTATCATAAAATGAAGGTTTTCTAAATCATAAGACATGGCAAAGGAATCCGTTCAATAATATAACAATGTCACTATACAATGGATACCAATGTGATTGTGATGCGAGAGAGGTGACCATAGCATATTAGCACAAAAAAAATTCAAATTAAAGTACAAAACATGTCATGGCAAAAAGTACCCAAAGATTTTATCAAATAATAGCAAGATACCAAAGAAAGGAGTCTTAAGTCCTAATTCTTATATCATAGGCCTAAGTCTAATCCAAATTCTAGTTTTAATCCTAGTTTTCATGTCTAATTCTAAACTTAATTCTAAGTTTGATTCTAATACTAAACTACTTCTAAATGCTAATCCTAAGACCAATTGTAATTCTATAGGGTAATCCTAAGTCTAATCATATTGCTAAGCATATTCCTAAAGCATGCTCAAGTACCTTATACATGACCTAAGGTAATAGGGGTAATAAAAGCTTAAGTGAAGAGCTTAAAAACTTTATACTTTGTAAAATGGCCATTAAAAGTTCAAAATAATGTTAAAGCATTTTGATCGTCTTGAATATTTTCAACAATGTTTATGAGATAAAGCAGAGTTGTTCAAATCATCTTAAAACCTTAATTTCTCCCATCTGGTTTGTAACCGACATGCCCTACTAGTGGTCCATCATATCCAGATACCGAGTTTACACACCAAGTAAGTCAAGTATGATTCTTATCATTAACCTACATATTCAAATGATTACATGCAACAACTTACCATATTTCATGATGAGGATTTCATCTAACTTCTTAACTATGACAACCAAAACTTAACAAAAATACCAATACTAGGAGGAAACTCATATACACACAAATTGGATACTCATAGAATATCTCTAAGAATTTGGTTACATCCAACCTTCCTCTACATACCACAACCTTTACTTAATATTCAAACAATTATTAGTTCTTCTCCAACGAAGAACTCTTTCTTTTATGGGTTACCAGAGTAAAACAAGGTAAAAGAGAAGAAAGGAAGAATCCCCACTACAATAGCCTCATCGATATATATAGCGCACACAGCTCTCACAATAACTTACACATGGCTATCCATGCAAAGCTAACTCATCACTTATTGTGGCCAACACAATAATTTCTAGGCAAATATCACCTTAAATATCCATTGCACTTTAGTCAAGTTCTAACTAGATCTTAACAAGAACCAACTAAAATTGTACAGCACACCCAAGTGCTCATACAGAAAACTATCAGTTCCATAACCTAACAATATGCCTCTGGCGGATACCAGCAGAAGGGTCCGTCACACAAAACTTGCCAAGAGAACCCGCTGGTTGGCGGGTTCCCCACAATGACCATGCCAAGATATATAGACCTATAACCTATACTTCGCCAAAAGATGAATCTTTCAACCAAGTCATTATAGACGTACCTGATCAACCAAATAGTCTATCAATCATAGCACGACAACCAACATTGACGGCTAGGGTGTAAATTAGCCTTTGTAATATCCTAGATTTAGGGGTTATGCGTTCGTGCATAATTTATGAGTTAGTATAGTCTAGTGAAGGCATGGAATTATTAGCTAAGCTAGAATAAATTTTTAGTATTGAAAATTTAATGAAGGGGATTAAGTGAACTTGACACTTAAGTTAATTTAAGTGTTAATTTCTAGCACAAGAGAGTTAGCGGCAAGGTGGTTAGGATGCTTGAAGGGTTGCTTGTGGGAAGAGGTTCGAGTAGCATGTTTAGCATTTTGAAGACTTTATTTTTTATGTATCCTAGCATTAATGGATGGTCAATTTTTACATATGGAAGGTTGGGCTTTTAATTTTTGGCAAGTTGAATATTGGTTTAGGAAAGTTTGTACTTTGGGAAAGGAATCTTAAGGTTATGGAAGGATGGGGGGACACAAGGCTTGGCTTAAGGAAGATGTTTTGGAAACTATTCCAAGGCCTTTAGTGCATGTATGTGGACGGTATGTGTGGCTAGGAGGGTGGCCGAATGTTGATAGGAGGTTTGGGGGAGGGATAGTTAGCCAACTTGAGCATTTGTGCACCTTTTGGCATTTGTTTCTCTTCCTCTCCAAAAACTCCTTCTTTGGCCGAATGTACCTAGGCATTTTTGTGCAAATTTGCTTCGGATTTTAGCTCTCATTTTTGTGTTGAACCAAATTCTAATTCTTTCTCTCATTTCTCCTTTGAAACCGAAAACACCTTTTGCATTTTAGTGCACTCATTCTCCCATCTCTCTCTCTTTTCTTCTTTTGACATTTGCTCAACCACATTTCCTTTTTGTTTCTTTTGGCCGAACCTCTCTGTCTTCCCCAAACTTATTCTTTTTCTTTTTTTCCATTGTTGATTAAATCGAATCCTCTCTCTCTCATTTTTATTCTCCCCTCTACTCTCGAAATTCATTTCTTTTTTGTCTCAAATCAATTGATTTCTTCTTTTCTTCTTTGCCATACTAATTCTTCATCTCTTTTGAGCCGAATATCAATTGTTTTCTTTCAAAATCATAGCCGAAACTCTCATATCCTATTTGATTTGTCTTGGCCGAATTTCTTCAAGGGTAGGACTTCATTTGGTTTTCTTCAAACGGTTTTGGAAAATAGGTAAGTGTTATGGCCATTTTTCCTTATTCTTTTTCTCGTTTCTATGTTGTTCCTCTTGTAGACAAAGGCCGAATTTTGGGCAATTGTTGCAAGGTTTTAATCATTCTTAGAAACCGATTTCTTTTAGGCTCCTCGGAACGTTGGAAGCAATCAATCTAAGCCTCGTTTCTTTGTCAATCATTTTGGGTAAGCTTTTAGGTAAGACTTGGTTTTTCAAGTGATAACTCATTGGGATTTAGTGGTATGGCCGAATGGCCTTTGTTTATAATCTAAATATTGGCCGATTATAGGACAAGGTGATCTAGTGCGGTAGATCGGGTCTTCGGATTTTAGTACTTGCGTTAGTGACATGTGTGTATCTTACACACTTTATAATTGGTGATATGTATTTATATATATACTAATCGTTTTATTAAAGTGAAATACTATGAGACTTGATTTGATACCTTGAAGGGTATGTGCAAGGATTCGGGTAAGTCCGTTTCGATATGATGTTCATATATGATTGATCGATATCATGATCTACGATTTAAATATGTTATATGATCAGATCAAAGTATGATGGCATGTTTTTTACTATTAATACATTGGTTTGGGAACATGAGTGGAGGGGGAAGAATTGATATCCGTGTCTTTGGACACCAGAGGTTTGGCACTTCCAGTGATTTGGTATCACATTTGTGTCTATGGGACACTAGAGGTTTGGCACCTCATAGCGACTCGTCCCTGTGGATTAACACCACCGTGGGTTGGCCCCACTTTTGAGATATGGGATTGTCGCCAGTGATTTGGTATCACACGTGGTTTTGGCCCTACAACTTGATTATTCGTGACTTTGGTCACCAGTGATTTGGTATCACATTTGTGTCTTTGGGAGACCAGAGGTTTGGCACCTCATAGCGACTTGTCCCTGTGGATTAACACCACCATGGGTTGGCCCCACTTTTGAGATATGGGATTGTCGCCAGTGATTTGGTATCACACGTGGGTTGGCCCCACAACTTGATTATTCGTGACTTTGGTCACCAGTGATTTGGTATCACATTTGTGTCTTTGGGACACCAGAGGTTTGGCACCTCATAGCGACTCGTCCCTGTGGATTAACACCACCGTGGGTTGGCCCCACTTTTGAGATATGGGATTGTCGCCAGTGATTTGGTATCACACGTGGGTTGGCCCCCCAGATGGATTATTCGTGACTTTGAGTCACCAGTGGTTTGGTATCATATTTTTGGATATCGTGACTTTGGGTCACCAGTGGTTTGGCACCACCAGTGGTTTGGTACCACACGGGGTAGAAAAGGAGTTATGGATGGCTAGGTTGGGTGCATTGTATATATATATTGCTTGGTTATAAATTGTGTAAATTTGTTGCATCAACCGGGGGAAGGATTTATGCACTGAGTCTTGGTGACTCACCTTCTCCCTTATCTTTTCAGGTGATTCGTGAATCGCGGATGAGGAGCCGGATGGACTCGAGGAGGCCATGCAATAAAATTCGATTTACACGGATTTTGGTTTGGGTATTATATTTTATTTAAATTTGGTTTTTCATCTTTATTTGGATTTGTAATAAGGCCTTTCAAATTATGTTTTTGGATTATTTATATGCTTTGGACTTGTTTTAAACATGGCTTAATAAACTACATGGTTAATTAAATAATATGAGCGCAAATTTTCTAAACTACAAAACGTAATGGTTTTCAAAACGTTACTATCGGGTAATATAAATCATTTGATAATATTTAACAACCTAAGTGTTTTCGATAACTCATACTATTTTCTAAAACTCAAGTTCCCAAATTTCAATTAGAAACAGTTTTCAAACTATTCGCTTTGGTTTCTTTTAATTTATAAAAGGTTTTCTAATCCATGGATTTACAACTATGTTTTAAAGATTTATTTACGGAATTTTAAAGTAAATTATCAGTTTTTAACTTATTATACACTTGATTTCTACAAACATAGAACAACAAAGAGTTTTTCACTAAAATTTAATCATTAACTCGATTTTCTTTGAAACATTTTCCTTTGTGGCATGCCAGATTTGGTCATGGCGTATTGACCGGGTTTGGGGTGTTACAAATTGGTATCAAAGCTAAGTTCAAAAGCTCAGCTGTGGGCCCGTGGCTCAAAATGATTTATAGTATAGTTTTAAAATGTTATTGTTTAAAATTATATGGTTGGAAAAGCATGGCATCGAGTCTCCGACACCGATCCGCCCGGGTAAGTACTTCAAATTATTGATTTTGACGATATGATGAGTAGTAGGAACTACTCTAGAGACCCAAAACTATAGGTTGGATGTACTCACGAAACAATTTCTTATTAAAATTATTCATAAAACTTTGTTTTAAAGAAAGTGGAATAATGACTCATGCATAACACTTTTAAATCAAATAAGTCGAGATTTTAGACATGAGTACTCGAGGTCGAGGTCGTATTACTCGTGGACGCGGTCGTGGTAGGATGGCTGTGTCTGAACCAGTGAGGTCTGGTTAAGGATCCGAAAATGAGGTACCGCCACCACCGTTAGCCGTTGGAGTTGAGCATCAGGATCAAATGGGGGATGACGTAGTGTCTCAGGCGGTACTGCGAGTCCTTGAGAGGGTAGCTGGATTAGGTGGAGGCGCGGGAGCTCAGAAATCTGTACCCGAGCGACTTCGATCCAATGGAGCGGAGGTATTCAGAGGTGTTTTAAGCGTGGCTCCCAGTACAGCCGAGTATTGGCTAGAGGCGACGGAGCGAATCATGGATGATTTGGATCTGAATGCTGAGGAAAAGTTGAAAGGGATAGTGTCGCTTCTTCAGGATGAGTCATATCAGTGGTGGCTCACGGTACGGAATAGTGCTGCGGCAGAGGATCTCACTTGGGATTATTTCAAGGCAGCGTATCAACGAAAATATGTTGGATCTAATTACATTGATGTGCAGCGTAAGGCATTTCTAAGTTTGGTCCAGGGGAGTAAGTCCGTATCCGAATATGAGGCAGAATTTTTAAGATTGAGCCGATATGCTGGAAGTATCGTGGTTTCGGAGTACGAGCGATGTGTCCGGTTCGAGGATGGATTGAGGGACGAGCTGAGATTGCTGATTGCTCCACATCAGGAGCGAGAGTTTGCTGCTTTAGTTGAAAAGGCTAAGATAGCTGAAGGGATAAAGGAATCTGTAAGGCAGAATCACGACAGGAATAGACATAAGAGAGGTTTTGAATCATCTGGGTCGGCCGAAGATTCTCAAAAAAGGGTTAGGCAGAATGGGCCGAATCAATCTAGAAGGCCTGTTACTGCTAATCAGGGACCAGCACAATGTAATCGATGTGGAAAATCTCATTGGGAGAATGTTGGACTGGTGGAAAAGGATGTTTTGAGTGTGGCTCACTGGATCATCGTGTGAGACGCCCACGTAAGCTAGCCGGAATCGGTCGAGGGTCAAGGTCGTGCTCGGTTCGAAATGAGGACCGCCACCACGAGAAGGTTGTGATAACGGTAGAGGAGGTAATGGTTCTGGTCGGGGCCGCGGAGCATCGGGCAGAGGTACAGGCAACACTGAGGCAAGACAGCCTGGTTTGGTGTATACAGCAAGACGTCGAGAGGAGAGCGACGCATCGAACGTCATAACCAGTATGTTCTTGATCATTGGATTTCCATATACTGCTTTGATAGATGTGGGTTAGACGCATTCGTATGTTGTTAGTAGTATAGTAGTGTTATTAAGATCAGAGTGCGCAGCAAGAGCGTAGTGTGGTGAGTTAGACTGTACGATTGATCATTAGTAAGTAATTTCGAGGACGAAATTATTTTTTTAGGAGGGTAGAATTGTAATATCCTAGATTTAGGGGTTATGTGTTCGTGCATAATTCATGAGTTAGTATAGTCTAGTGAAGGCTTAGAATTAATAGCTAAGCTAGAATAAATTTTTAGTATTGAAAATTTAATGAAGGGGATTAAGTGAACTTGACACTTAAGTTAATTTAAGTGTTAATTTCTAGCACAAGAGAGTTAATGCCAAGGTGGTTAGGATGCTTGAAGGGTTGCTTGTGGGAAGAGGTTCGAGTAGCATGTTTAGCATTTTGAAGACTTTATTTTTTATGTATCCTAGCATTAATGGACGGTCAAGTTTTACATATGGAAGGTTGGACTTTTAATTTTTGGCAAGTTGAATATTGGTTTAGGAAAGTTTGTACTTTGGGAAAGGAATCTTAAGGTTATAGAAGGATGGGGGGACATAAGGCTTGGCTTAAGGAAGATGTTTTGGAAACTATTCCAAGGCCTTTAGTACATGTATGTGGACGGCATGTGTGGCTAGGAGGGTGGCCGAATGTTGATAGGAGGTTTGGGGGAAAGATAGTTGGCTAACTTGAGCATTTGTGCACCTTTTGGCATTTGTTTGTCTTCCTCTCCAAAAACTCCTTCTTTGGCTGAATGTACCTAGGCATTTTTGTGCAAATTTGCTTTGGATTTTAGCTCTCATTTTTGTGTTGAACCAAATTCTAATTCTTTCTCTCATTTCTCCTTTGAAACCCACCTTTTGCATTTTAGTGCACTCATTCTCCCATCTCTCTCTCTTTTCTTCTTTTGATATTTGCTCAACCACATTTCCTTTTTGTTTCTTTTGGCCAAACCTCTCTCTCTTCCCCAAACTCATTTTTTTTCTTTTCTTCCAGTGTCGATTAAACCGAATCCTCTCTCTCTCATTTTTATTCTCCCCTCTACTCTCGAAGTTCATTTCTTTTTTGTCTCAAATCAATTGATTTCTTCTTTTCTTCTTTGCCATACTTATTCTTCATCTCTTTTGAGCTGAATATCAATTGTTTTCTTTCAAAATCATAGCCGAAACTCTCATATCCTATTTGATTTGTCTTGGCCGAATTTCTTCAAGGGTAGGACTTCATTTGGTTTTCTTCAAACGGTTTTGGAAAATAGGTAAGTGTTATGGCCATTTTTCCTTATTCTTTTTCTCGTTTCTATGTTGTTCCTCTTGTGGACAAAGGCCGAATTTTGGGCAATTGTTGCAAGGTTTTAATCATTCTTAGAAACCGATTTCTTTTAGGCTCCTCAGAACGTTGGAAGCAATCAGTCTAAGCCTCGTTTCTTTGTCAATCATTTTGGGTAAGCTTTTAGGTAAGACTTGGTTTTTCAAGTGATAACTCATTGGGATTTAGTGGTATGGCCGAATGGCCTTTGTTTATAATCTAAATATTGGCCGATTGTAGGACAAGGTGATCTAGTGCGGTAGATCGGGTCTTCGGATTTTAGTACTTGCGTTAGTGACATGTGTGTACCTTACACACTTTATAATTGGTAATATGTATTTATATATATACTAATCGTTTTATTAAAGTGAAATACTATGAGATCTTGATTTGATACCTTGAAGGGTATGTGCAAGGATTCGGGTAAGTCCGTTTCGATATGATGTTAATATATGATTGATTGATATCATGATCTACAATTTAAATATATTATATGATCATATCAAAGTATGATGGCATGTTTTGTAATATTAATACATTGGTTTGGGAACATGAGTGGAGGGGGAAGAATTGATATCCGTGTCTTTGGACACCAGAGGTTTGGCACCTCCAGTGATTTGGTATCACATTTGTGTCTTTGGGACACCAGAGGTTTGGCACCTCATAGCGACTCGTCCCTGTGGATTAACACTACCATGGGTTGGCCCCACTTTTGAGATATGGGATTGTCGCCAGTGATTTGGTATCACACGTGGGTTGGCCCCACAACTTGATTATTCGTGACTTTGGTCACCAGTGATTTGGTATCACATTTGTGTCTTTGGGACACCAGAGGTTTGGCACCTCATAGCGACTCGTCCCTGTGGATTAACACCACCATTGGTTGGCCCCACTTTTGAGATATGGGATTGTCGCCAGTGATTTGGTATCACACGTGGGTTGGCCCCACAACTTGATTATTCGTGACTTTGGTCACCAGTGATTTGGTATCACATTTGTGTCTTTGGGACACCAGAGGTTTGGCACCTCATAGCGACTCGTCCCTGTGGATTAACACCACCGTGGGTTGGCCCCACTTTTGAGATATGGGATTGTCGCCAGTGATTTGGTATCACACGTGGGATGGCCCCACAGATGGATTATTCGTGACTTTGAGTCACCAGTGATTTGGTATCACATTTTTGGATATCGTGACTTTGGGTCACCAGTGGTTTGGCACCACCAGTGGTTTGGTACCACACGGGGTAGAAAAGGAGTTATGGATGGCTAGGTTGGGTGCATTGTATATATATATTGCTTGGTTATAAATTGTGTAAGTTTGTTGCATCAACCGGGGGAAGGATTTATGCACTGAGTCTTGGTGACTCACCTTCTCCCTTATCTTTTCAGGTGATTCGTGAATCGCGGATGAGGAGCCGGATGGACTCGAGGAGGCCATGCAATAAAATTCGATTTATATGGATTTTGGTTTGGGTGTTATATTTTATTTAAATTTGGTTTTTCATCTTTATTTGGATTTGTAATAAGGCCTTTCAAATTATGTTTTTCGATTATTTATATGCTTTGGACTTGTTTTAAACATGACTTAATAAACTACATGGTTAATTAAATAATATGAGCGCAAAGTTTTCTAAAATACAAAATGCAATGGTTTTCAAAACGTTACTATCGGGTAATATAAATCATTTGATAATATTTAACAACCTAAGTGTTTTCGATAACTCATACTATTTTCCAAAACTCAAGTTCCCAAATTTCAATTAGAAACAGTTTTCAAACTATTCGCTTTGGTTTCTTTTAATTTATAAAAGGTTTTCTAATCCATGGATTTACAACTATGTTTTAAAGATTTATTTATGGAATTTCAAAGTAAATTATCAGTATTTAACTTATTATACACTTGATTTCTACAAACATAGAACAACAAAGAGTTTTTCACTAAAATTTAATCATTAACTCGATTTTCTTTGAAACGTTTTCCTTTGTGGCATGCCAGATTCGATCATGGCGTATTGACCGAGTTTGGGGTGTTACAGCCTTCTTTGGCTTATACTTAGCCAACAAATTTCCCATACATATCACCAACAAAGGCTATGATGGGTGAGATGTTGAAGAAGTAAAGAAGTTCAGAAACTAGGTGCAACATTACAACATGGAAACATTAAAGTCGGAACGTGGGAAGTGTGATGCCTAGGGAACCCAAGTCAGTAAGTGATGTCACGACATTGAACGATTCATGGTCACAGAAAAGAGGCTTGAAGTTGTGACTTTGCAATCAATGTCGCGACATAAGCACATAGACAACCGAAGACATTCAAGTCACTATGTTACATAACGACAAGGTAAGTTGTGACACTACGACAAACTACCTCAATGTCGCGACTATAATAAGTGGTGTCATGACAAGCACTGAAGTACCAAGCTTCTTCTAAAACTCTTTATCTTATTGTTTTGTTATTCACTATCAACATTTTTTTTCTATTTTTTTGTTTTCTTTTTACTTTTATAGTATTGTGTTTCATGTTATTTGGTCATAGTGTTTTATTTTTCCTTACGTAATTATCTTCCATTTGGAGCGCATGTGATCTCAATGTCGGATGATAGAAGGATTCAACCTTATTCAGGGGAGTTTTCTTATGTGTGCTTTATTTATTTTACATTGACGACAATGTATGTTCTAAGTGTGGGGGGAATTCATGTTTTTTTTTTAATTTGTTTGTGTTCTATGTTTTCTTTATTATTAATTTTCTATTTTAAAGATTACATTAATATACTTTGGATGATTGTCCTTGTATGGTTTTTGCATGTAAAGCAAAATGGAAGAAAATGTTGCTCATTGGTTGTCTAACATTTAAGCTAATACTAAGCAATATTACGTGGTTGGATCATAATACGGAAAGACAACTTATATTATTATATGAATCTAAACATGTCCTTAGTCTAATCAGAAATGAGAAAATCAATTAAAAGCCTAATATGCCGTCTATCAAGTCCAATTGGGCAGATGCTTTGTTTTAGGCATCGTAGCAGATGACTCCCGGAAGATAAAGACATAGATGTGGCTAACTGGCCTAACAGTACATTGAATTGGACCTAAGAAGAATATATCCTAAATCTATTTATAGATTTATTCACTTGTGATGTTTCTAGTGTGGCATACCTAAATCCTATGCGAAGGACGGACTATGTATGAGTGGCTCGTACAATTTACTGTAAGTAAAAGCCTGAGTTTGAATAGATATGGAACCGAAAGTTGGTGCGTTGGGTGTACGACTTCTACAGTATGTAGCGCAATTTAAAATAGTGGAAGTAAATGATATCCTCTCATTAGCATTACATGGTTGATGAAAAGTAAATGTGGTCATAGGTTGGTCGTCTTTATGATAGATAACTTTATTACTATTTGATAGTAATTAACTTTTCATGAAGGAAGATGTAATGGTTACTATGAGATAAAATAAGATCATATTGGGAATGTAACGCCCTGAATTTGGGCCTAGAAGGAAATAGGTCTTAAGCGTGGGAACACAAAAAAAAAATTATGTATGCAAGGAAATGACATAAATGATGGTCTGCTTCAACGGATAAGCAATTTGAAGTGTTTAGGAGTGTCTGAGAAGTCCTGGGATCAAACCTAGACTCTAGAAAAATTTTAGTTTTTCTCTTAAGTGAACCTTGATTCTGGCCTGGAGGCCTTGAGAATAATTATGGTGAATTTATGACACAAAGAGCCTGTTGGTCCAGTGGCAGTGGCGTGATTAAGGTGGCAAGGGAGCTTTAGTTCGAGTCTCCTGTTACGCAAGGGAGTATTTATTTTACTTCCTTGCTGCATGAGAAGTGGACTTTGACTAGAACTCTGCATGTTGGAATTTGAATGAGTCATGGAGAAATTCAAGTAGGAAAAAGGGGGGATTTGGATGGTGGTTGGTGTGGATTTGGTGGAGAGAATTTGAGAGATAATAAGGGATTTGATGTTGGAAGTTGTGTAGCCGAATTGAAACTCTAATCTTGCATTAGTTTCAATTGAAGGGAAAGTTGGGATCTTTCGAGAGTAGGCAAAGTATCGACTGCTCTTTAAGCATATTCGACATTCTGTTGGTTTTTTGGGATTGTGGTCTCTAGCCTCTTCTTTTCTCTTCTAGTCGATTCTGGTTCTAATTTTTTTCTTCTTTAGCCAAATAGGCATTTTTATTCTTGGCCTTACTTTGTTTCAATCCCTTTATGCGCCAAGCCGATCTCTGCTCCTCCTCTTTCTGTCCTTAATCGTATACTCTCTGAGTGCTCTTAATCTCTCCATATTCTCTGGCTGAATCTTTACTCTTCTCTACTCCTCTCATCCATTCTCGTTCTTCTCCCCTTTCAATAGTTTCTTACATTTTTTCTCTAACCCTTGTCAAGTACTGAACTCTATTCTTCATCCTTCTATTTTGGGATACTTGGTCGAATATTCTCTTGTTCTCTTAGTTATGTATCGTATCGGCTTACAAAAGTCTTCTGACAAAAAGGGTAAATGCTCGTGGTTTTTCTTCTGCTTTCTCCTTAACGTTAAGGGCCCTTTCTTCTTCTAACATCATATGTTTTTTGCCATTTTCAAATAGGAGTACCATTGCCCCATTTCATCTCTATCATTCTTAGTACTTTCGGTTTCGACCCTTAAAGGGGGTGTAGGCCGATTATTTTTTTCTCTTCAACTATTGACTTTGGGCTGTCAGTAAGTGAGGACTCGTTTAGCTTAAACTATTCATTTGAATGGGTGTTTGATAAAATCCAATTCTTATGCAAGGTTTCCCTAAGGCCTAGTGGATGATCTCTGGCAACAGAATAGGAGTGTGGCCTTTTGTTGATTGATCAAGGTAGGGGTTTAGAGTCTCTTTGATTAGTATAATAGTGAAAAGATTTATTAAGTATTGGTCTTGTTCAAAAGGGACTGATGGAGAAATGTGATGAATGTAGGTTGGTGCTCAAGAGTTTTTGCAAGTGTTCGCAAACAGGTGTGTACACACACCACTCCAATTGTAGATCGGCAGATGCCGAAATCCTGAAATGTCGAAAAGACGAAAATATGGCAACGGTTACCATACGAGCGCACGAACGCTCGTATGGGAAAGTCTATACAATGACGGAGTCCACCATGAGCGGTCTCATGGTCTTGGGCCGCTTTTGGGTCAAATGGGCTGAAATAGGCCGTGTGGGCCTAATGGGCTTGTGGGCCCCACAAGGGCCAACTTTATGAACTTATGTGAAATAATGAGCTCGACCATATCATTCACATGGCTAAGGGCAATTTTGGGCTTAGCGGGCCATACGAGCATGTGGGCCCCACTTGGGCAATACTTTGGGCCCAACTATACCTTTTGATTTCTAACGGTTGCACAAGTCGTGCGGATCGACTATGGACCTACTGATGAGTTGATACACATACTTGGACCCTAATGTGAGAAATGACCATTATGTCCCTAAAGGGAAAAATGTCTAAAATACCCCTATATGATACATGACTGATCTTGTATGCCAATTGATGATATGTGCGCATTCATATGTGATATTTTGTTGCATGGGGATGGGATCTTGTATTGGAGGAAGTGATTAATATGTGAGGGTCGCACAAGTCGTGTGAGACAACTGTGGACCCACCGATGGCTTAAAGCTGATTATGTGATTGGTAACTCTACTGCAATATTGGTTAGTGTCGCAACCGGTGCTACATAAGGAGTGTAGGGATGGGTGGGTCGATTTAATCCCCACAGGAGTGTAAGGTTGGACAGGAGATGGAGTGCAGGGTTGGTTTGGGTATTTATGCATTGCATATACTGATTCTGATATTGAGATGGGCTTAGGCTCAGATATATGTGATATGTGTCTTTTGATATGGGCTCAGGCCCAACCGCGGCTGGTGGGGGCTAAGGCCCAATTGCCACCGTTACTGTAATGGGATTAGGCCCAGATAGATGTGATGTATGTTATTTGATTGTTGGGGTTGTACACACTAAGTTTTCACAAACTTACCCCTCTTTTTAATTTTTCAGGTAATCCTTAGTGAGGCGGTTCGACGTACTGGGGGACTTGGAGGTGGCCACACTACGAACAGTTATATAACCATGTTTTTAATTTTCTTTATTTTTAATTATGTTTTCTTTAATTTCGGTTTTTCTGTAATAAGACCTTTCTCTAGTTTTAGGTCTCGGGTTTTAAAAAGAAAACAACCTTTTACAAACTAATCGTAAGTACACAAACCTTTTCAAAGAAAAGCTTCCGCTGTATTTTGAAAGTTTAAGTAACAAGTTTAAAGATTCCTACATAATGTTTTTAATCAAACCCTAATATACCCAAATAATATGAACATAACATTAAGTTATCACTGTCAAAGGTTTTAAACTAAGAACTCCTCAAATGACTTACATCAACTTCGAAATTTAGGATTCACCCTTCAATGTGACGCCGCCAGATTCGGCCATAACGTCTGGGCCAGGTTTGGGGTGTTACAGGGAGAACAGATTTATCCCAAAGAGGTTAAGGATATCTTTTAAGGGTAACACACTTATGACAAGGTCATTGGACAAGCACTGATTGAGTTGCTTTTGTAATGATCTACTGTTTGGGAGAGCTCAGTCACGATACAATAGTGGAATGACTTCGTGACTAAATGAGTTCATAATTAATAGGTGAAAAGCTGGAACTTAATTATAAATCTTTTGAGCCTCAATTTCATATGTCTAATTGGTCCATTCGCTAGCTCGTTGAAACCAGAAGTGAATTGCATGTTGAATATAATGAACATAAATGAATATATTTGATGGAATGGAGAAATAGGAAAAATTTTGAAATGATTATGGTTTTCTCCAAAATGAAAATGGAGAAATGAAATCATTTGGAAATGAATGTGGTTTTCTGTAACATCTTTAAATAGGGGCTATTATGTTTGAACTGTTTGCATGTGTATGGCTTGGTTGTGATATTAAGTGAGGTGTTTTAGGGTCTAGGGATAAGCTAAGGGCAGGCCCAAACTCTAGGAAAAATTTTATTTTTTTTAAGTTTTGGTTAAGGGGAGCTGAAGGAGCTAGGGGTTAAGAATATTCTGTAGTAAACTTTAGCACAAGAATAGCCTTAGTAGAGTGGCTAGGAGGTGCCACTTAGGGCCTTGAGAAGTGATGCCACATGCAGGGAAGGAGAGCTTGGGTTCGAGCTGCAGAAATCCCTTGCTGCTAATTCTTTTTGATGCCAGAGAGGGGGAGAGTTGTGCTCAGCTCAAACTCTGATGGATAACTGTTGAACAAGTCAATAGATTTAAACGGGTGGAGAAGCAAGAATTTAGGAGTTTGAACAATTCAAACTCATTTGAATGGTTGGCCAGGAGAAGTTTGAGGAGTTTGTTGAAATTTGAACTCTAGTGTGAGGAAGAGTAATCAGTTGGAAGACTAGGGGGGAGTGCCGAAATTCCTTAATGACATTTTCGGCTAGTCAATGCCTTAGTACATCCGGTTGTGAGCTAAAGCTGAAACCCCCTTAGCCCTTGTCGATTTCTTCCCTAATGCACCATTTGAAACAAAAGCCGAAAGCTTTTTAGGCTATTGTCGATTTCCCTCAAAAGCATCTAGCCGAATCCCCAGAAGAACCATTTGAGCTTTTCTTTATTTGAAACTGAAACCACTTTGGCCGAATCTCTTTCTCCCCCATTTCTTTCTTTTCATTCTCTCATGTTTGTTCAAAACCGCATCCGCATCTCTTCTTCTCAAATCGGTAACTTTCTTTTCTCTTTATCTTCTTTTGTGCCGAAAGTCCATCAACTATCTCTTGATTTGTTGCAAAGCTGAATCTCCTTTGATTGCCTTACTTAAGCCATAGCCGAATCACCTTGAGATCCATCACTATTGCCGAAATCTCTCTACTTCCTCTCCTTGTTCTAACTTTGGCCGAATATTAACCAAGCATAGATCTCTCTTGTTGTCTTCTCTAATCGGTTTTGGGGTAGGTAAGTGTTCCTGGCCGGATCTCTTTTATCTTCTCCCCTTTTCTCTGTCGACTTATACAGAACAAAAGCTGAATTTTGGCATTTTTCATGATTCTCATTCATCTGAGCAATCAGTTTCTCCTAGGTTCTTCAGGATTCTGAAGTAGTGGATCGTGGTCATCTACTCCCTCTGTCAATCGGTTTTGATAAGTCTGTGGTAAGGTTATGTACCGATTCAATCTTTCTCTTAATTATTTAAAAAGCCAAAGGCTATTAAGATTAAGTGTTTAGTGTTGACTGATTGTAAGGGAAGGCTCAATCTCGCATATCTCGGGTTGTGGCTAGTGTTTGAAAAGCATTAAGGTAAGGATGGTTACTAGATGCGTTAACTTTTCGGGATTTACAAGTGAAGCCGAATGGCTTTTGCTAGTGATCTTGGTTTGGCCAAATGTAGGAAGGGGGATCTAGTGCGTTAAATCGTGATCTACGGGATTCAGTAGTCGTGTTAGTAACCAGGTGTGTATCTTACACACTTCATAATCTATGTAAATTTGTTAATAACCTAAACTATGTTAAAAGCCGAAACTGTGTAGATTTCGATTTGGTACCCTTATGGGTATGAGCAAGGATTCGAGTAAGTCCGTTTGATAAGTTTAAGATATTTGATTCTGATGAAATCGCATATGCTATGTTTCATGTATGTCTAACGATTAAGCATGATGGCCTGATATGTTTGTGCATTGCATTATTGTGGGTGATATGAGAGGAGGGGGAAGATTGATATCAGTGACTTTGGGTTACCAGTGGTTTGGCACCACCAGTGGTTTGGTACCACAGTTAATATTCGTGACTTTGGGTCACCAGAGGTTTGGCACCTCATAGCGACTCATCCCAGTGGCTTAGCACCACAGTGGGTCGGCCCCATATTTGATAAAACGGGATTGTCGCCAGTGATTTGGTATCACAACATGGGTTGGCCCCACATATGGATTATTCGTGACTTTGGGTCACCAGTGGTTTGGCACCACATTATTATTGATATCAGTGACTTTGGGTAACCAGTGGTTTGGCACCACCAGTGGTTTGGTACCACACGGGGTAGAAAAAGGAGTCGTGGATGGCTAGGTTTGGGTGCATGATATGTTTACTTGGTTATGGCTTGTGTAAGGATGTTGCTATATTCGGGAGGGGGATTATGCACTGAGTCTTGGTAACTCACCTTCTCCCTTATCTTTTTAGGTGTTTCGTAGACCGCGGATGAGGAGCCGGGTGGACTTGAGGTGGCCCTGCGATACTTGTTTTCGATTTTACGTGGATTTTCGACTTGGGTACTTTAACTTTATATTTCGATTTTATTTGGGTTTGTAATAAGGCCTTTAGTATTTTTATTTTGGGTTTTATTATATCTGCTTTAAATTTTCAAATGTTGCTAAGTAAACTGTTTAACATGTTTTAAATAACCTGATAATCAAAGTTTTCAAAATTATACTACGCAATGGGTTTTCTAAACGTTACCATCGGGTAACAAAACACATAAGATGATAATTAGGCTAATTTAAATGATTTTCAAATCTAAGTTTTCCCAAAGCTCCAATACAAACGGTTTTAAAGTAACTAAGTTTAACTCATTCGGGTTTCATTAGACTTGAACGTTTTCTTAAGTAATGTATGGCAAATGGTTTTTTAAAAAAGATTTTCGGCATTCCAAAGTAACTTAACGATTTCAACTATACATGCACCAGATTTCTGCAAACACAAAGCAAATAAAGAGTTTTTCGCTGAAATTAAACTGGCAACTTGTTTTCTTCGAAATGTTTTCACTCTGTGACATGCCAGATTTGGTCGTGGTGTGTTGACTGAGTTTGGGGTGTTACAATTTTTGGTATCAGCGCCAAGTTCAAAAAACTTTTGTTGGAAATACATGGTTTGGTAAGCATGGCACCAAGTCTCTGGCACCAATCCGCCCAGATAAGTACCCGTAACTGATATTTGCATATGATTATGATGATATATGTTATGGACGACTAGTGATAGTGGACTACCCTAGAGACTGGAACCTATAGGACTTGTGAACTCGCAAAACAAAACCCTTTAATAAGAACTATTCATAAGACTGTGCTTTAATAATAGTGGAATAAAGACTGACGCATAAAACTTTTATATTAGACAAGTCGAGACATTAGACATGAGCACTCGAGGTCGTGGTCATAATCTGCATGGACGCTTGATCGGGTAGGATGACCGTATGCCGAACTAGTGGGTCCGTGCAGTCGGGGTCAAAAATGAGATGCCACCACCACCAGCAGCTGCAGGTGTTGAGTTTCAGGATCAGACGGGGGATGACGCAGTGTCGCAGGCGATGCTGGGAGTTCTTGAGAGAGTGGCTGGAGCAGGTGGAGGTGCGAGAGCTCGAAAATCGGCATCTAAGTGACTCCGAGCCAATAGAGCTAAGGTATTCCGAGGTGTTTCTGGTGTGGCGCCCAATACGGCTGAGTATTGGTTGGAGGCGACAGAGCGAATCATGGACGATTTGGATCTAACTACTGAAGAGAAACTGAAAGGGATATTGTTGCTTCTTCGGGATGAGTCATACCAGTGGTGGCTCACGGTTCGGGATAGTGCTGCAGCGGATGATCTCACTTCGGACTATTTTAAGGCAGCTTATCAGAAGAAGTATATTGGGTCCAGTTACATTGATGCGCAGCGAAAGGCATTTCTGAGACTGGTTTAAGAGAGTAAGTCCGTATCGGAGTATGAGGCGAAATTTTTAAGGTTGAGCCGATATGCTCGAGGTATCGTGGCTACGGAGCATGAGCGGTGTGTCCGGTTTGAAGACGGACTGAGAGACGAGCTGAGATTGCTGATTGCTCCACAATAGGAGCGGGAGTTTGCTGTGCTGGTAGAAAAGGCTAAGATAGCCGAAGGGGTAAAGGAGTATGTGAGACAGAATCTGGATAGGAATAGACATAAGAGAGGTTTTGGATCATCTGGGTCGGCCGGTAATTTTCAAAAAAGGGCTAGGCATGGTGGGCCAAATCAATCTAGGAGGCCTGTTGCTGAGCAGGGACCAGCGTAGTGTATTTGGTGTGGAAAATCTCATTGGGGAGAATGTTGGACTGGTGGAAAAGGATACTTTGAATGTGGCTCGTTGGATCATCGTGCGAGGGATTGTCCATGGAAGTTAGCCAGGATTCAGTCTGAGGGTCAGGGCCGTGCTCAGTTCAGGAATGAGGGACCGCAACCGCAGAGGGGTCGTGGTTCTGGTAGAGGAGGTAATGTTTTTGGTCGGGGCTGCGGAGCACCGGGTAAAGGTGCAGGCAACACTGAAGCAAGACAGCCTGGATTAGTATATGTAGCGAGGCATCGAGAAGAGGGTGACGCACCGTACGTCATAACCGATACATTCTTAATCTTTGGATTACCATATACTGCTTTGATAGATGTGGGTTCGACGCATTCGTATGTTGCTAGTAGCATAGTAGAGACCATGAACCTAGACTTTGAGACTAGTTCTAGGGAGATGACAGTAATTAGCCATCTAGGTCACTTTGTAGAAGTAAATAAGCTGTATAGGGATGTACCCTTAGAACTCCAAGGGGTAGTGTTTGTGCATGATCTGATGGAACTGCCGTTTAGGGAGTTCGATCTGATTCTTGGGATAGACTGGCTGGTGAAGTACCAAGCAAGTTTTGATTGCGCGGCTAAGCGCATGGTTTTGAAAACGGTTGAGGGTGAAGAAGTGGTGATGATAGGTAATGGAAGAGATTATCTATCCAACGTGGTGTCTGCTTTGGAAGCTAAGAAAATGGTCAGAAATGGTTGTGAGGCATTTATGGTTCATATGTGCGCTTTGGAGGCTAAGGAGTCAGCTGCAGAGGATGTTCGAATAGTGAAGGAATTTGTCGACGTATTTCCAGAAGAACTTCCGGGTCTGCCTCTGGAACGGGAAGTTGAATTTGGTATAGATCTGTTACCCAGAACTGTGCCAGTGTCTATCGCCCCATATAGAATGGCACCGAAGGAATTAGTGGAACTAAAGGCACAGATTCAGGAGTTGTTGGACCAAGGTTTTATCTGGCCAAGTGTTTCGCATTGGGGAGCACTTATGCTCTTTGTTAAGAAGAAAGACAGTACAATGCGGATGTGTATAGACTACCGCCAGTTGAATAAGCTGACGGTCAAAAACAAGTATCCGTTGCCTAGGATAGACGACTTGTTTGATCAGCTTAAGGGGGCATCGATTTTCTCAAAGACTGATTTAAGGTCAGGGTATCATCAGCTAAAGGTGAAAGAGGCTGATATCCACAAGATGGTGTTTCGCACTCGGTATGGGCACTACGAGTTTCTGGTAATGCCGTTTGGGTTGACTAACACACCGGTAGCATTCATGGACATGATGAATCAGGTGTTCCAGCCGTATCTGGACTAGTTTGTTGTGGTATTTATAGACGACATACTGGTGTACTCAAGATCTGAGGAGGATCATAATGTGCATCTGCGGGTAGTTTTGCAGATTCTGAGGGAAAAACAGTTATTTGCCAAGTTTAGTAAGTGCGAGTTTTGGCTTAAGGAGGTGACTTTCTTAGGGCACGTGGTGTCAGCTAAAGGGATTAGAGTGGACCCTCGAAAGATTGAGGCAGTGTTGGACTGGAAACCGCCTAAGTCAGTGGCAGAAGTTCAGAGTTTTCTAGGTCTGGCTGGGTATTACCGAAGAGTTGTAGAGGGATTTTCTCTGATCGCAGCACTGTTGACCAAATTGCTGAGGAAAGGAGTTTCATTTGTGTGGTCTGAGAAACAACAGGAAAGTTTCGACAAGTTAAAGAAGATTCTGACTGAAGCTCCGGTTTTGATTCAGCCTGAGGCCGGAAAGGAATTCACAGTATATTGTGATGCATCGCATACTGGCTTGGGATGTGTACTGATGCAGGAAGGGAAGGTAGTGGCATATGCATCTCGACAGCTGAGGCCGTATGAGGTTAACTATCCGACACATGACTTGGAATTGGCTGCAGTGGTTTTCACCTTGAAGATTTGGAGGCACTACTTGTACAGAGAGAAGTCGATAGTCTACACGGATCACAAGAGTCTGAAGTATCTTCTGACTCAGAAAGATTTGAATTTGAGACAGCGGAGATGGATTGAGCTGTTGAAGGATTACGACTGCTCACTTGAGTATCATCCGGGCAAGGCTAACATGGTGGCAGACACATTGAGCCGTAAGGTAGTGTCAGACTTGAGAGCGATGTTTGCTCATCTTAGCTTGTATGATGACGAGAGTCTATTAGCAGAGTTGTAGGTAAAGTCGACTTGGGTAGAGCAGATTAAAGAGAAATAGTTAGTGGATGAGGGTTTGACTGCTCGGAGGTTGCAAGTTTAGAATGGTGGTTTGGAAGGTTATAGCTTGACCAGTGATGGAGTGATATGTTTCCAAGGGAGAGCTTGTATGCTGAAGGATGTCGAGTTAAGGCAGAAGATTCGTCAGGACGCACATAATAGCCCATACGCTATGCATCCTTGAGGTAGCAAGATGTACCGGGATTTACGAAAATAGTTTTGGTGGCCAGGACTGAAGCAGAAAGTAACTGAGTTTGTGGGTAGATGTCTAACGTGTTAGCAGGTCAAAGCTGAACATCAGTTGCCGTCAGGTTTACTTCAACCGGTGAAGATTCCACAGTGGAAGTGGGAAAGGATCACTATGGACTTTGTCAGTGGACTACCCCTTACGCCTAGTAAGAAGGACTCGATCCGGTGATTGTGGACCGTTTGACTAAGTCGACTCATTTTATACCGTAAGGGTTGATTACTCGCCGTGAGTTAGCTAAGTCGTATCCGCGAGAGATAGTGAGTGAGGTTGCACGCCGTGCGATGTCGATTATCTCGGGTAGGGATCCCAGATTCACGTCAAGGTTCTGGAAAGCGTTGCATCAGGTGTTGGGTACGCGGTTGGATTTTAGTACAGCATTTCATCCGCAAACAGACGGACAGTCAGAAAGGGTTATACAAATCCTGGAAGATATGCTGAGAGGCTGTGTTTTGGACTTCAGAGGCAACTGGGAAGAATTTCTACCATTAGCTGAGTTTGCATACAACAATAGTTACCAGTCAAGCATTAAGATGGGACCATATGAGGCGTTGTATAGTAGGAAGTGTCGTACACCTACATGTTGGACAGAGTTAGGTGAGCGTTAGATGTTGGGACCAGAGTTGGTTGCTGAGACCGAGGATAAAGTCAAGTTGATTCAAGCTCGCTTGAAGGAAGCTTCAGAGAGGCAGAAGTCATATGCCGATCTTAAGCAGAGAGATATAGAGTTCGCAGTGGGTGACAGGGTTTTCTTGAAGGTCTCGCCATGGAAGAAAGTGCTGAGGTTTAGAAGGAAGGGCAAGCTAAGCCCAAGGTTTATTGGCCCATATAAGGTTTTGAGACGAGTGGGACCAGTAGCTTATCAGCTCGAGTTGCCAGCGGAGCTGAGTCAGATACATGATGTGCTCTACGTCTCCATGCTTAGGCACTACCATTCAGATCCATCGCATGTTGTATCGGTGGAGGAAATTGAGGTGAGCTCAGATTTGACCATGGAAGAGGAACCAGTTCAGATTCTAGATCAGGATGTGAAAGTTTTACGCAAGAAGTCAGTTCCATTAGTGAAGGTATTATGGCGAAATCATGGCGTGGAAGAACCTACGTGGGAACCAGAGAATATGATGAGGCAGCAATACCCTCAACTCTTTTGACTAGGTAATTTCGAGGGCGAAATTATTTTTAAGGGGGGTAGAATTGTAACATCCTTAAATAGGGGCTATTATGTTTGAACTGTTTGCATGTGTATGGCTTGGTTGTGATATTAAGTGAGGTGTTTTAGGGTCTAGGGATAAGCCAAGGGTAGGCCCGAACTATAGGAAAATTTTTATTTTTTTAAGTTTTGGTTAAGGGGAGCTGAAGGAGCTAGGGATTAAGAATATTCTGTGGTAAACTTTAGCATAACAATAGCCTTGGTAGAGTGGCTAGGAGGCGCCACTTAGGGCCTTGAGAAGTGACGCCTCATGCAGGGAAGGAGAGCTTGGGTTCGAGCTACAGAAATCCCTTGCTGCTAATTCTTTTTGACGCCAGAGAGGGGGAGAGTTGTGCTCAGCTCAACTCTGATGGATAACTGTTTAACAAGTCAATAGATTTAAACGGGTGGAGAAGAGAGAATTTAGAAGTTTGAACAATTCAAACTCATTTGAATGGTTGGCCAGGAGAAGTTTGAGGAGTTTGCCGAAATTTGAATTCTAGTGTGAGGAAGAGTAATCGGTTGGAAGACTAGGGGGGAGTGCCGAAATTCCTTAATGAAATTTTCGGCTAGTCAATGCCTTAGTACATCGGTTGTGAGCTAAAGCTAAAAACCCCTTAGCCCTTATCGATTTCTTCCCTTAATGCACCATTTGAAACAAAAGCCGAAGGCTTTTTAGGCTATTGTCGATTTCCCTCTAAAGCATCTAGCCGAATCTCCAGAAGAACCATTTGAGCTTTTCTTCGTTTGAAACCAAAACCACTTTGGCCGAATCTCCTTCTCCCCCATTTCCTTCTTTTCATTCTCTCATATTTGTTCAAAACCGCATCAGCATCTCTTCTTCTCAAATCGGCAACTTTCTTTTCTCTTCATCTTCTTTTGTGCCGAAAGTCCATCAACCATCTCTTGATTCGTTGCAAGGCTGAATCTCCTTTGATTGCCTTACTTAAGCCATAGCTGAATCACCTTGAGATCCATCACTATTGTCGAAATCTCTCTACTTCCTCTCCTTGTTCTAACTTTGGCCGAATATCAACCAAGCATAAATCTCTCTTGTTGTCTTCTCTAATCGGTTTTGGGGTAGGTAAGTGTTCCTGGCCGAATCTCTTTTATCTTCTCCCCTTTTTTCTGTCGACTTATACAGAACAAAAGCCGAATTTCAGCATTTTTCATGATTCTCATTCATCTGAGCAATCGGTTTCTCCTAGGTTCTTCGGGATTCTAAAGCAGTGGATCGTGGTCATCTACTCCCTCTGTCAATCGGTTTTGATAAGTCTGTGGTAAGGTTATGTACCGATTCAATCTTTCTCATAGTTATTTGAAAAGCCGAAGGCTATTATGGTTAAGTGTTTAGTGTTGGCCGATTGTAGGGGAAGGCTCAATCTCGCATATCTCGGGTTGTGGCTAGTGTTCGAAAAGCGTTAAGGTAAGGATGGTTACTAGATGCTTTAACTTTTCGGGATTTACAAGTGAAGCCGAATGGCTTTTGCTAATGATCATGGTTTGGCTAAATGTAGGAAGGGGGATCTAGTGTGTTAAATCGTGATCTACGGGATTCAGTAGTCGTGTTAGTAACCAGGTGTGTATCTTACACACTTCATAATCTATATGAATTTGTTAATAACCTAAACTATGTTAAAAGTCGAAACTATGTAGATTTCGATTTGGTACCCTTATGGGTATGAACAAGGATTCGAGTAAGTCCGTTTGATAAGTTTAAGATATTTGATTCTGATGAAATCGCATATGCTATGTTTCGCTGTATGTCTAACGATTAAGCATGATGGCCTGATATGTATGTGCATTGCATTATTGTGGGTGATATGAGAGGAAGGGGAAGATTGATATCTGTGACTTTGGCTCACCAGTGGTTTGGCACCACCAGTGGTTTGGTACCACAGTTAATATTCTTGACTTTGGGTCACTAGAGGTTTGGCACCTCATAGCGACTCGTCCCAGTGGTTGGCACCACAGTGGGTTGGCCCCACATTTGATAAAACGGGATTGTCGCCAGTGATTTGGTATCACAATGTGTGTTGGCCCCACATATGGATTATTCGTGACTTTGGGTCACCATTGGTTTGGCACCACATTATTATTGATATCAGTGACTTTGGGTCACCAGTGGTTTGGCACCACCAGTGGTTTGGTACCACACGGGGTAGAAAAAGGAGTCGTGGATGGCTAGGTTTGGGTGCATGATATGTTTACTTGGTTATGACTTGTGTAAGGATGTTGCTATATTCGGGAGAGGGATTATGCACTGAGTCTTGGTGACTCACCTTCTCCCTTATCTTTTCAGGTGATTCGTAGACCGCGGATGAGGAGCCGGGTGGACTTGAGGTGGCCATGCGATACTTGTTTTCGATTTTACATGGATTTTCGACTTGGGTACTTTAACTTTATATTTCGGTTTTATTTGGGTTTGTAATAAGGCCTTTAGTATTTTTATTTTGGGTTTTATTATATCTGCTTTAAAATTTCAAATGTTGCTAAGTAAACTGTTTAACATGTTTTAAATAACCTGATAATCAAAGTTTTCGAAATTATACTACGCAATGGGTTTTCTAAACATTACCATCGGGTAACAAAACACATAAGATGATAATTAGGCTAACTTAAATGATTTTCAAATCTAAGTTTTTCCAAAGCTCCAATACAAACGGTTTTAAAGTAACTAAGTTTAACTCATTCGGGTTTCATTAGACTTGAACGTTTTCTTAAGTAATGTATGGCAAATGGGTTTTTAAAAAAGGATTTTTGGGATTTCAAAGCAACTTAACGATTTCAACTATACATGCACCAGATTTCTGCAAACACAAAGTAAACAAAGAGTTTTTTGCTGAAATTAAACCGGTAACTTGTTTTCTTCGAAACGTTTTCACTCTGTGACATGCCCGATTAGGTCGTGGTGTGTTGACCGGGATTGGGGTGTTACATTTTCTCAAAAATGAAAATGAAAATGACATAAAAAATGAATTTATGTTTTTCAAATAAATGAAGTTCAATAATATAAATAAATCATTGGTCATAATGAACCATTGAATGCAGAAATATTAAATATATTTTATTATAGATTCTTTTATGGTAAAGTCATCATAATTTTAACGGAATTAGAATTGTCTTGAGAAAGTTATTTAATTGGAAATATATTGAAGCTTATTTTTGGGAAATAGAAAAATAAATATTAGGTTGGACCAAATTATAAAGTATTGGGCTAAAAACCCTAGTATAATTCACTAGGGTTCTCGCGCCCTACATCCTTGTTGAACTAGGATTTCATTTTTTTAGTGGAAATAAACTTCTATAATTCAACAAAGGTTTTACCTTCTCTCCCTATAAATAGATGGCACCGGTTGGGCTATTAACACAACTTTTAGATATCTTTATTCTGCCTGAAAATAGAGAGAGTTTTATAGTGTAAGAATTAAATATATTTTTCGAAATAACGATTCTGCCGATTTCTACTTTGAAGAGACAATTTTCGTTTTCACCCAAAAAGAAAAGAAAATTATTTCTATTTTCTATTTCAATTCATTTTGTTTGAGCCCACACTTGAAGTAATTATTGGTACGACAGTAGTGTAGAAGATCGTTTCGTTGAAAGTCGAGAGCAACAAGATTCGTCTATCCAAAAACACAATTACGATTTCGCTCTAGGGTATATTATTATAAATATCCCAACCAGGTCGATTTTCAAAAGTTTTATTTTTCGTTGTGCAAGAAGACCGTTTTCAAACCTGATTTTCTTCAATAATTTGTATCAAAGCCAAGTAGTGCTATGTTTATAGTCTAAACCTAGATCGAAATTCTCTCTCTTCTTCATGTATGCTTATATGTAATAAGATATGACATTATCGTAATTTTAACAAAATTGTGCGAATGAATGTATGGTATTATTTTATTATTTTATTGTTGTGGGTGATAAAATAAATTTTCCAAAGTCGTGATTCCTAAAAAATTAAATGTAATTCATTATTATCTTAGGCATGTATATTTTAGATCGTGATTATCTTAGGCATGTATATTTTAGATCGTGGACTATCATCTCTACATAGGGTTTTATTTCATTATTTATTTAGAATAAAACATGAGAGCTAGAAACGAACATAGGAATTTTGTAACCTAATTTTTCCCGAAAAAACCCCAAAATATCAAGATGCATACAAACCGGCCGAGACGATGCAAATCTCACCCAGCCAAACTAGCAATAGCCGAAAGTGGTCCGACAGTGGTGGGTGACGACGATCTGGCAATGATGGTCGACGATGGTTCGGAGGTGGTTGCTGATGACATTCCAGCGATGGCCAAAAGTGGTTCAATGATGAGTGTCCAACAGTGGCCAACAACAATGACAATGCAGAAACGAATATGAAAAGGCAATGATAGTGTGATCCAGTACTACAATAGAAGTCCCTGGTGGCAAAATTGAAGACCCAAAGTATGGTTTGGGGTGAATTTTGTAATTTTGCAAATTTTATTTTTCAAGGATAGAATAATGGAAACTTTGGTTGGTTAGAGTCATTTAATTTTATGATATAAGCATGATAATAATTATATGACTGCGAAAGCATGTTCCTGCATATATGAGATAAGCGTGACATATAGATTATGGAAAAGGTCTCTGTGTAACAGCCCAGTTTAGACTCTAGTCAGAATAGTGGTTTCTAAAAAACAAATCCGAGGTTGTAAAATTATTTTTATATTATTTTATGTGTTTACAGCATATGAATTGATATGTGTGAATGTTTCGTGAAATAATTTTATCGATTGGTTGTTTAAATTGATAAAAAGCACTAACTCGCATAAAATACGAAGTGACTTGCTATTTGCTAAGTGATACATTGCTATTGTTTTTATAATGTGGAGTCCTTAAGATGTAATTTCACCCTTGGAATCATGCATGGGTGATAATGGGCTTATATTATAAGTTTTATCATTAAAATCATTAAGGTTAGTTTTGTAAATTAAGAAATAATATGTAATATAATAAAACAAAAACTAAAATGGCCATGCATTCATCTTTCTTGGCTGAAACATAAGAAGAAAATAAAGGTTTGAAAGGTTTGAATATTCGACACCTTTGGAAGCTTGATTCAGGTATGGTTTTGCTCGGTTTTTGATAATTTTTACATTTTTATGATTGTTGCTTTGTGTTATATCAAGCCCATGCCTAAATTTCAGAAATTGTTGATGTGCCATTGATGATTTTCTGAGCTTAATGATCTTATTTGCTGAAATATGAAAGTTTGGTGTTAGATAAACATGTTTTATATTGGGATCTTTGATGAATTTCTTTGTTGTGGACTAAATCGAGAAAGGTATAAAATAAGGGTTAATATGTGAAATAAATGAAAGATATGGGCTTATGGCTAACCATGTCTATAAGGAAATTATGTATATTTTGTGATATTATAAAATAGGGACTAAAATGTCAAAATATGAAATTTTTAAGGCTAAAGTGCAAAATTCCCTAATTATGTGTTTATGGATTGAATTGAATGAAATGTTGAATAAGTAAGTTAATTTTGATATTAATTAGATTGGCAAAAGCGGAATTCGAATATATATCGAGGGAAAGCCAAAATGTCGGATTAGTCGACTTAATTTGTCTTTACTATGAACGAGGTAAGTTTGTATTTTAATAGACATTACAAAATCATGTTATAAATGCATATTATTTGTATGATTGAATTCAATGCCGAATGGTAATGCAAATGTATGTATTTTTGAATAAGTTATATATACGTTATTATGATAAATAATTGTTCAAGAAGTAGAATATATGAATACGAGAAAGTTTCGATAACGTGACGACATCTGAAAAGCCCCATACGAACCCTAGGAATAGTAAAGGATACATGTGTCATGACATAGGATTTTGAGATATGATTTCGTGTAAGACCACGTTGGCAATGATTTGAGATATCATGTAAGACCGTGTCTAGGACGCTGGCATCAATTAGAAATTAAGTGTAATACCATGTCTGGGACATCGGCATCGTTTATGATTCCGTGTAACACCCTATCTGGGACAGTGGTATCGATATTTATTTACATGTAAGACCACGTCTGGGACGTTGGCATTGTACGAGCTTTTCGAGCTATCCGAGTATCCTTATTGATTCCAAACGGTTCAACGGGCGTTCCAAGAAATAAATAATTAAGTGAATGACATTCCGATTAAAGTAAGTTAAAATGTATACAATATTTGATAATGAAAGGTAAGTATATATGTGGAAAGAATTTTATATGATGTATATGCAAATGAAATGTGAATATGTGCAAATGAAACATGAACAAAAGAATAAGATGTGATTTGTAAAGTGACATATATTAAATTATCAGATACTATATGAATGAAAGGTGAATTTGGGTATAACTGATGATATGTGATTCGTATGAGAAAAATATGTGATTAAATATGTTATTTCCCAAAATGTGCTCATTTGGCTATATGAAAGTGACGATTGAATGTTATATGAAAATCGAATTGAATAAGCTTTTGAAAGCTAAAATTAGTAAGTAAGTAAATAAGTATATTATTGAATGGTGATGATTTGATATGAAATCATGTTACAAACTTGAGATAAGTTGTGTTTTGGCATGTGAGATAGCATATCGTGCTTATGGCATTGTAATGAAATTATTTGCTATGTTAAGTTTATTAAGATACGAGCTTACTAAGCTTTCAAAGCTTACTCTATGTGTCTTTCCTATATTTATAGATTTTCAATGATTTTCTCGGGTTGGAAGTCGGCGGAGATCGGATCACACAATCTGGCTAATGATTTCGGTATTTATACACTTTATGACTTGGTTATATGGCATGTATAGGCTTTATGATTGTTTGATGAGTATTTGTGATTTGTGCAATTGATGCCTATGTGTTTGATGCAATTTTTTATGAGGTGTAGCTTGGAAATCGATGTTAATTTTGATGTGTATATGTTGCCTTATGTAATGGCATAGTTTAGTATGGTTGATGATGGTTCAAGTTGTTTTACTTGATTATTTGGTAGGTGTTGAATAAATGCTTAAAATGCATGATCTTAAACTTGATCAATGAATGGTTAGTAAATGACTTATGAGTCGAGCTTGGTGTGTGATTGATGATAAAACACATATTTGAAATAGGTTGAATTGATGAATGTGATATGTGTTTTGGTATATGATGGAATAAGTGTGAAATGAGAAATGAATCATGTTGGCTTTGGTATGTGTTTTGTATAAGAACTGGTTATGATTTGAGTTTATGAAATGGAGAATCCGTATGGCATGTTTGGTGTATAAAATAACATGTTTTGGCTGCCTATTGATTGTACTGAAACGGTACAAAATGATGTGGATCAGGTGAGCATGAAGAGGGTGAGAAATATGGCTTAAACCAAGCCTAATTTCGTGTCACACGGCCTGAGCACACGGGCGTGTGACTCAACCGTGTGACCCCTGCTGCTTAAATAAAACAAGTCAGTGTGTTCCACAGCCTAGACACACGAGCATGTCTGGTGGCTGTGTGGTGCAAGTCAGAATATATGCCCTATTTTCACACGGCTTGTGACATGGGCGTGTCTGGTGGCCGTGTGAGGCACATGGCCTGTTCACACGGGCGTTTGATCCCTGAATAGCTGAAAATTTTAAGTGATTCTTAAAATTTGCAAATGTGATCGGTTCAGTCCTGAACCTTCTCTAAAGCATGTTTAAGGTCTCATAGACCTATATAAGGGACATTGTGTATGTTAATGAATTTTATTTGATAATTAATGTTTATTGAGATATGGAATGTTAGTTAAATGTTGTGTTTGATGGGTAATACCTTTTAACTCTAAGCTGGCGACAGACACGGGTTAAGGGTGTTACATTTTATTGGTATCAGAGCTATGATTTAGTCAGTTTTAGGACTACCATAGCGTTTGTGAGTCTAGATATACATGCCATATTTAACCTGTAATAGTGTGATATCTCCCGACTCTGACGAAAATTGTTTTGATGAGACAAATAAGTTTTCCAACTGAGCTAATTCTGATAGTACAGAAGTAAATACTCAAATATTTGAGTGAAAATGTGTTGATGATGAGTTGAGACTCCTAAAGGTATGAATAAGAATACAAGATATTCTGTTGTTGATAAATGTTATAATGATATGAGTATATGAGTTGTGATATATGGCCTATGACTACTATATGAAATGCTTTGATTATGAATTAGTGATTTGAGTTGGCATATAACCTATATGTTAAGTACAAAAGTGTGGATAAGTCAATGATTATTAAATGTTTTGAGAATGTGAAATTAAAAAATGAATTGGCTATTTGTGATAGTATATATTATGTGCATGTATGTGAGAGTTAAATTTGAGGCTTTACTACCCTCATCCCCTTATCAGTGAAATGTTAAAATGAAATCTGTAAGATTTTGGGATGAATAAGCTCACGAGTGTGGAGTTACAGAAGTACGTGTTTGAAAGATTAGTAATGTGATCAAAAAAGAGAATGAATCAACAAATTAAGACAATACTAAAAGATATATTGGATAGTTCTAAAGACTATTCAGATTATGCAAAGTCACTGTTAAAGAAGAAGTTAACTCCGACTAAATGACCTATTCATTTATGTTATCTAAAGAAAGTATTAACTGGAAGCTCTTCTAAATTGATTTCTGTTAGTGATGAGGTAATGTGAAAATTTCTGATGACAGAATTAGACAGTGGATTAATGATTGAATTGTATTGATGGTTGAATGCAATGGTTATAGTCGGGCAATTACTATGATTCCTTCTGGACATTCTATGTGTACATTTATCCTCAGAAGTATATGTAACTGTTTAATTTTAGAAATAAAGTCTTATCGTATGAGAACATTAGCTAAACATATTAATAGACGAAAGCATCGTTGATCTGTTTGGGTTATGTTCGATGCTGTTATGTCTTTCTCTGATAATTTATTCCATTGTGTTGATATAAAAGTCGACGATAAAATCTGTATAAAGTTAATATTCTGTTTCTACTGGTTATTGTTCTGTTGAATATACGTGAAGACTATATTGCTTCCGTCATTGTGGATTTCAGTAATTATGAGTGACATTGTTCTTTCTGGACATTTTTTGGGATATCATCAGAATTATCATTCTATATGGACTGTAATTTTCGGATATTCTGTGTAACTCCTTATGTTAAAATTTCGCTATTCCGGTTTTCTTATGATTCCATGTGATTATCTTCAAGAGATCTCTAGTTGACAGAGATGACTATGTCTATTATGATTATAATTTTTGTTTTGAAATTTGGGAGTACTGTAGTATCGTTATCAGAGTTATAGAAGTTGTGCTTCAGCATGGGTTGTTGTTTAAATCATTTTTGATTTTCTTCTTTGTTCAAATGTTTTATTAATGGCCTGAATATTATCTATTGTTACGGTTAAGATGTCGGTCTGATTATGACATTATGATTTCTATTTGATGGTTGTGGCTTTTGTATAATGATATGTCTGGGTTATCCTTTTTAACGAGAAGAAAAGATTTTTTCAAAAAGACTGATTCAGTGATTTAGTTTGACTTGAATTATTTGATTGAATAGATGATTAAGTTATATGTGTTTGAATCTATCCACTAAACTTGAAATAAACTTTGAATGTACATATGTGATTTGAGGGATAGTCTGGAAGAATAATTTGTATTCTTGAAGATATAATATAGAATTATATCTAGAACAATTCTATCTGAGAAATGTTGTGGTAAATTAAAGTTAGTTCGAATGTTGAAGTTTACTTTTGCACGAAGATATTATCAACCGAAATGTCGGTTCTGGTTCCACCTGAGTTGAATAAAGAGTTTATGATTTTCAGTCATATGTTAATGAATGGTTTGAATTGTAATCTAATGAAAGAGTGTACAGAGATATCTTTTGAGTTCATATAGTTAAAGATGCATGAAAAGAGTTATGTGATATATATGATGACTATAAGAGTTTAAAATGTTTAATGTCAGAGAAAGATTCAAATTTGGGGATAGTAAAAATGGCCTGAACTCTTAAAAGACCTTGAGTTAATATTTGATGTTGCAAAGCAAGATCTGAATTTGACAGCAAAGTTAGCTTGAATCGTCGAAAAACTTTTGAGTCTGTAAGTGATTCTTATACGAGGAAAATGATTATAGTTTTGGATGTTCCAAATGGGAAACTCTTGTGTGCTTTATGAGCGATAAATACATGATTGATCTTATCAGATAATTAATAGTTGTTAGCTGAGTTAGAAGCTAAATAGATGTTATTTAGCGAAATTGTGAAATTCAGAAATGTGTCAGCGAATTATAAGATAACAAGGGGTTCAGCATAGATTGATTTCTGATTCAGAACTTTAGATGTGGAATCGATGATTATTGTTGCTTCGAGATAAAGTGTCTATACCGAGAAGCTCTGAGTCAGTTAGTCTGATCGTACGAGAGTAACATGATACACGACATTTCGAGATATGGTATTGATGAATGAGTATGAATTGTGATACTTCTTATAACGCCCCAAAACTTAGGTATTTATTTTTGTATGTTTTTAACATAAATACCTATCTACTTTAGTGGCTAAGTGATTGGGTGTGTTTGGGAGTGTCTGAGAAGTCCTGGGTTCGAGCCTGGGCTTGTGCAAAATTTTGGTTTTGGGGGAATAAAACCCTTGCCTTTAGTTGGTAGGCTTTTAAATAAGTGTGGGTAAAGCATGACATAAACAGCCTGCTGGTCTAAGGGGTAAGTGCCATGCTACCTAGGCCAGAGGAATGAGGTTCGAATCCTGGTAATGGCAAGGGAATATTTATTTTGTTGCTGTGTTGTGGGAGGTGATGGAGTTTGACTGAAACACTGAAGTGGTTGAGGTGAATTAGAAATGAGTGGTTGAGGGAGGGCGTGATCAGGTGGAGTGATTTGAGGAAGGATTTGAGGAGAAAATCAAGGGATGAGGGAAGAGGTAGTGGTATGCTGAATTTGAACTCTGAGGCACTCAAGAATTTGGCTAGAGAGGGGTTCCTCATTTTCGATTCTGTGTTGTTTTTCCTCTGCCGAAAACCTCTTCTCCCCTTTCTTGCTTTTTCTTTCTTTACCTCTGCCGAAACCCTCTCCTCCCCTAAATTGTTTCATTTTCTCCCTTTCTACCACCACACTCTTCTAGTTTCTCTGCTGAGTTGGACTGCTCCTCCTAACACCCTGCTTGTGTTGGCCGAACATTCCCTTCCTCTTCTTCCCATCTTCCCTTTTCTCCTTTTTCCTGCTATTGGTCGAATAGACCTTAGTTGTCTCAGTTTCTGAGTACTGCCGAAACTAGTCCTCTTCTTCTACTGATTGACTCCTTTCTTCTCAGTAAGTAAGTATAGCACTTGAAGTTTCGGCTTTTGAGTTACTAAAGTGGGGTTGTATTTAACTATGTTTGACAGCAATAAACTGAAGGTAAAAGGCTGTGCTAGTGCCGCGCCAATCCTCTATTCGATTCTCTCGCTCTCCTTCGGTAAGTTCTCTAAAGAATCATCATTTCCTGTCTTTCTTCTGCCTTAAGTGTTAACTGATAACAATTGTATGTCAGTTAAGGAAAGACTCTAGAAACTCCTAATCAATCGTTCAAGTCTAAGATTCGTGAGGAGTCACCGTGGTTCGATTGAAGGTAACGCTACTCTATGACTGGATTGTTGATTGCGGGTTTCTCGTTAACAGTAAAGTAGGACCGATTGTGGTGTTTAATTGACCAAATGTAGGTTGGTGAGTGCCTGAACGACTGTTCGTGACGAATCAAAACCAGATGTGTAAACACTGACAAGTCATAAACTGGCAAAAGCCGGAAAAAGTATGAAAATATGTGCTACACGAGCATGCACTCACTCGTGTGGTGAACCGAACGCATAAAACGTGGGCGTTACACTACCATGGCCACGATGAGCGATTCGTTGTCTTGGGCCGTTTTGGGCCATGTTAGGCCCAAATGGGCTGTATAGGCCCAATGGGCTTGTGGGCCCTACACGGGTAAACCGCACAAGCGTGTGGAGAATTTGAGGCCAAGCTGTGCAAATTACATGGTCGAGCCTATTTTTGGGCTAAGTGGGCCTAACGAGCATGTGGGCCCGCATTATGGGCCTTGGGCCCATTTGCACTTATGGCTGTTAAGGTTGCAAGGGTCGCCCAAGACGACTGTGGACCTACTGATGGGTCGGTAAGTACACCTAGACCCCAAACTGATAAAATGACTGTTATGTCCTTTGGTAAAATGACTGTTATGCCCCTATGTTATGTATGACCGTATATGAGCATGCCATGATATATATATATATGTATGTTGCATTCATGTGTGATATGTTGCATGTGATGGGATTAATACGATTGGAGAAAGTGTACTGTACTGGCAGCTCTGCTGTAAATATTGTTTAGTGCCGCAACCAGTGCTAATTTTTGGAGTGTATGGATGGGTGGGTGATTTTATCCCCACATAGAGTGTTGGGCTTGACGGAATGGAGTGTAGAGGCTGGATGAGTACGATTTTTGATTGCATGCTTAAACTGTTATTGATACTGTAATGGGCTAAGGCCCACACTGATATAGTAATGGGTCGGATCGAATCATATCGACTTGGGCTTAGTCGAGATCATGCATTTAAAAAAGCATGATCGGTTGTTTAATTGCATGGGGTTACACACTGAGTTTTCATAAACTCACCTTCTCGCTTATCTGTGTAATCCCAGAAATTTAGGCGAATCTCGGTCTTCATGAGGGATTCAGAGGTGGCCACAGAACCGCACCTATATATATATTTGAAATTATTTTCTATAAGTTTAATTTGGGTTTTGTTATGTAATAAGGCCTCTTAATTTTTAACTTTTAATTTGGGGATTTTACTTAATTTCATTTACATTTGATTAGTAGTAGAATGCGATTTTCCAAAAGATAATTGGTTTTCAAAACACCACATTTTTGCAACTTATAATAATAGCTTCCGCATCAAATCTAGTTTAAAAGTATACTAACAAACAAAAATGATCAACGTTCTACTGAAATATCTTGAGTTTTAAAAGAACAAGATAACCTAAATTTCTGTCAGATACATAAATGAGGTTTAATAATAAGCATGGATTTTCAAAAGGAATGTTGTTTTTGAAAAACACTTCAATGTGATGTCGCCAGATTCGGCCATAACGTCTGGGCCAGGTTTGGCAATAAAGGAAGTAAAGTTGTTTTCGCAGAATGTATCCTAAAGTCTCATCTCTATAGTTTCAAATCCTAAAGCTAAAAGTTCTAGAGTATTTCTATTTTGTGGAGTTTTCTTACTACAGTCATACCACAATAATCATAAAAATGAAAAGAAAGACTTACTGACTTGGTGCCGGAGACCCGTGGTGCCATACCTCCTCTAAAACATGTGTTTATAAATCAAATTTCAAACAGTTTTGGAAAAAAAATTTTGAACCCACCGAGCTTTGATACCATAAAATGTAACACCCCAAACCCGACCCATGCGTTACGGCCGGATCTGGTATGTCACATGAGGAAAGTGTTTAGAGAACTTGTAACTGAACTAAAGATTGACGTTAAATTGTTACAGTTAAGAAAATAGTTTTGGTCTATTTGATAAAATACTACAAATTTCAATAGGTTGATTGGTATTTCAATCTGATTTTGCAAAATAATCGAGTAGAGAGATATCAAATGAACCAAGAAGAAACTCCTTACCTTATCGATGATGAACCTGACTCCCACAGATTTGACTTAAGGCTAAAAATGAGTCGGCAAGGATATGATATTCGGCCAACCTATTAGAGCACTACAAAAATGAGATGATCACAATATGGGGGAGTAGAAGAGAGTGATGTTTTGGTTTAGAGAACCATCCGAAGGATAAGGGCAGATAATTGACTATGGCAAAAAGAAAATGAAAGGAAAAGAACGAAGTCACTTACCCGATTCAACCAAGGAAGAAATGTCCAACACACAAGAAAGAAGAAGAAATAAAGTGTTTATAGGTTTGGCTATTTAGGGAGAAAAGAACAAACAAGATTCGGCATCCAAATATTGTTAACTAAAGAAAAAGAGAGAAAGAAAAGAAGAAACAGTGAGAAAAGAGAAGAATAGATGGAAAAGAAGTGTTAGAGAGTTTCGGCTAATTACCAAGGAGAAGATGATCAAAATGGCTTGAGTGTTTCGGCAAACAAAGAAAAGATGAACAAAATGATTTGAGTGTTTCGGCAACAAAGGAAAAGGTTGGAAAGAAGGCACAAAATGTTAAAAAGAATAAAAGCCTTTCATGCACAAAACTTGCAAAAAGTCTATAGGAAATTCGGCTCCCTAATTCCCCCTACCAAAACCGTATGCCCCCTAACACCAAAAAGATTATGGTTGACCGAATTTTCTTTCCCCATGCAACTCCAAAAATTTGGCCAACATATCCCTCCCTTATCTCTTCCCTTTATTTCTTTCCTTATTTTCTCCTTGATCTCCTCCTTACTCTTCTTCTTAGTGTTCTTTCCATCATTTGAAAGTCTTCCTTTCCTTCTTTAGAGCCATGGCCGACACTTACCATATATCACTTGATTAGCACAAAAATTAAATCCTAAAAGTTGCAATAGGTGGGATTCGAACTCCACCCCTTAAGCCCCTTCATGTGACGCCACACAACTCTGCTACTAGCTCCACTTGTGCTACCAAAATACACACTTATTCTTTTAAGTCTTGACGCCACTTACCTTCCCCCCTTAAGTGCTTAAACACAAAAATTCTATTAAGGCCCAACTCAACCCCAAGCCTGCTTAGGGTCCCTAAACATACACAACTAACACACTTGGTTAGCCTAACGCATGGTATAATGTATAACATAAAATCCAAATTTTCAGGATGTAACAATTCTACCCCCTTAAAGAAATTTCAGCCTCAAAATTTACCTAATTAAAAGAGATGAGAGTATTGTTGCCAAATCGTGTCCTCTGGCTCCCATGTAGCTTCCTCTAACCCGTGATTATGCCATAATACTTTGACTAATGGAACCGACTTCCTTCTTAGCACCTTAATATCTCGATCTAAAATCTTCACTAGCTCTTCTTCAAAAGACAAGTCAGGTCTTATCTCCACTTCCTCCACCGGCACAACGTGAGACGGATCCGAACGATAATGCCTTAACATTGAAACATGAAATGCACTATGTATCTGACTTAACTCCGGAGGTAACTCAAGCTGATAACCTATTGGCCCAATACGCTTCAAAACACGGTAAGGTCCGATAAATCTAGGGCTCAACTTGCCCTTCAGTCCAAATCTTAAGATCTTTTTCCAAGGTGAGACCTTCAGAAAGACCTAATCACCCATACAAAACTCTATATCCTTCCACTTCAGATCTGCGTATGATTTCTGTCTGTTCAAAGCTTCTTTTAATAGAGCCCGAATTACCTTTACTTTTTCCTCCGTCTCCGAGATCAACTCTGGACCCAATAACTGTCGCTCCCCCAGCTCAGTCCAGCAGGTGGGAGTACGAGACCTACGACCATACAATGCCTCATAAGGTGCCATCTAGATGCTGGATTGATAGCTGTTGTTGTATGCAAACTCTACCAATGGTAGAAAATCTTCCCAACTTCCCCTAAAATTGATCACACAGCCTCTTAACATGTCTTCTAGAATCTGGATTACTCTCTCCGACTGACCATCAGTCTCTGAATGAAACGCCTTGCTAAAATTTAGCCTTGTACCCAAAGCTTCATGTAGAGCCTTCCAAAACCGAGATGTGAACCTAGGATCCCTGTCCGATATAATAGACATCGGTACCCTATGCAACCTCACGATCTCTGCTATATACAACTTGGCCAACTTCTGCAACGAATAATCCGTATGAACAAGTAGGAAATAAGCAGACTTTGTTAACCGATCCACTATCACCCATATTGAATCTTTCTTAGTAGGCGTTAAAGGTAACCCACTAACAAAATCCATTGTTATCCTTTCCCATTTCTATAGTGGAATTTTCACCGGTTGTAGCAACCCTGAAGGCAGTTGATGTTCCGCCTTCACCTGCTGACATGTCAAACACTTGCTCACGAAGTCGGTGACCTCCCGTTTCAACCCTGGCCTCCAATACTACAAACGGAGGTCTCGGTACATTTTGTTTCCCCCAGAGTGCATAGCATATGGGCTACTATGCGCCTTACGTAGAATCATTTGTCTCAAATTCGAATCCCTAGGCATACAAACTCTTCCGCGGAAACACAATACTCCATCACTATCTAATCCAAAATCCTCTATCTCACCACCTTCCACTTGCTGAAGCCGAGAATCCAACCTTTCATCTAACAACTGCTTTTCTTTAATTTGACTTACCCATGCAGGCTTCACTTGAAGTTCAGCTAACGAGCTACCATCTTCATAAAGGCTGAGATGAGCGAACATTGCTCTCAAATCCGATATCACCTTACGACTCAAAGCATCTGCCACTACGTTACCTTTACCTGGGTGATCCTCGATTGAGCAGTCATAATCTTTCAACAATTCTATCCACCTCTGCTGCCTTAAGTTCAACTCCTTCTGGGTAAAGAGGTACTTCAGACTCTTATGGTCTGTGTAGATGATCGACTTTTCCCCATACAGATAGTGTCTCCATATCTTCAGAGCAAATACCACTGCAGCTAACTCCAAATCATGAGTAGGATAGTTTGCCTCATGCAGCCTTAATTGACGAGATGCATAAGCCACCACTTTCCCCTCTTGCATCAGCACACATTCCAAGCCCGTGTGTGACGCATCACAATAAACAATAAACTCTTTACCGGCCTCAGGTTGAATCAATACTGGCGCTTCTGTCAGAATCTTCTTCAATTTCTCAAAGCTCTCTTGATGCTTACCTGACCATACAAATGGTATTCCCTTACACAATAGCCTAGTTAGGGGTGCAGCAATCAATGAAAACCCCTCCATAAATCACCTGTAATATCTAGCCAAACCTAGAAAACTTCAGATTTCTGCCACTGACTTCGGTGGCTTCTAGTCCAATACAGCCTCGACCTTCTGGGGATCAACTCTAATTCCCTCGGTAGACACAACATGCCCCAAAAAGGTCACTTCCCTCAGCCAAAATTCACACTTACTGAATTTGGCATACAGCTGCTTCTCCCCTAATATCTGCAATACTACCCGTAAATGCGAATCATGCTCCTCTTCAGTATTTGAGTACACCAAGTTGTCATCTATGAACACAACCACAAACTGGTCTAGATAGGATTGGAAGACTCAATTCATCATATCCATAAATGCAGCTGATGCATTAGTCAACCCGAACGACATCACTAAGAACTCGTAATGCCCATATCGGGTTCAGAATGCAGTCTTGTGAATATTCGCCTCCTTGACTTTTAACTGGTGATACCCTGATCTCAAGTCTATCTTCGAGAAAACTGAAGCTCCTCGCAGCTGATCGAATAGATCATCAATCCTCGGTAACGGGTACTTGTTTTTTATCATCAACTTATTCAATTGTTTCGGGAAACAAAGAAAAGATGAACAAAATGATTTGAGTGTTTCGGGAAACAAAGAAAAGATGAACAAAATGATTTGAGTGTTTCGGCAATAAAGGAAAAGGTTTGGAAAAGAAGGCACAAAATGTTAAAAAGAATAAAAGCCTTTCATGCACAAAACTTGCAAAAAGGCTATTGGAAATTCGGCTCCCTAATTCCCCCTACCAAAACCGTATGCCCCCTAACACCAAAAAAATTATGGTTGACCAAATTTTCTTTCCCCATGCAACTCTAAAAATTCGGCCAACACATCCCTCCCTTATCTCTTCCCTTTATTTCTTTCCTTATTTTCTCTTTGATCTCCTCCTTACTCTTCTCCTTAGTGTTCTTTCCATCATTTGAAAGTCTTCATTTCCTTCTTTAGAGCCATGGCCGACACTTACCATAGATCACTTGATTAGTATAAAAATTAAATCCTAAAAGTTGCAATAAGTGGGATTCAAACTTTACCCCTTAAGCCCCTTCATGTGACGCCACACCACTCTGCTACTAGCTCTACTTGTGCGAGCAAAATACACACTTATTCTTTTAAGTCTTGAGGCCACTTACCTTCTCCCCCCTTAAGTGCTTAAACACAAAAATTCTATAAGGCCCAACTCAACCCCAAGCCTTCTTAGGGTCCCTAAATATACACAACTAACACACTTAGTTAGCCTAATGCATGGTATAATGTATAACATAAAATCCTGAATTTTCAAGATGTTATATAGACACACGGGTGTGTCTGGTGGCCGTGTGATACAAGTCAGAATGTATGCCCTATTTTCACACGGCCTGTGACATGGGCATGTCTGGTGGCCGTGTAAGGGACATGGCCTATTCACACAGGCGTGTGATCCCTGAATGCTTGAAAATTTTAAGTGATTCTTAAATTTTGCAAATGTGATCAATTTAGTCTCGAACCTTCTCTAAAGAATGTTTAAGGTTTTATAGACCTATATAAGGGACATTGTGTATGTTAATGAATGTTATTCGATAATTAATGTTTATTGAGATGTTGAATGTTAGTTAAATGTTGTGTTTGATAGGTAATACCTCTTAACCCTATGTTGGACACAGACACGGGTTAAGGGTGTTACACCCTGAATAATACCTACGAACTCCATCAATGGTCTCTTGTGATGGCATGACAATTTAACTACCTCACAGTAGGATTGTCATGTGGATCTCGTTAAGAAAATTTCCTGAATGTAATAAAACTCTTTTGTAAACATATAATAGTTGGAACAACCTTCATGGTAGGTACTATCATACGATATTTCAAGAAATTCTATCTTCAAAGAGGACAACTAGTCACAGCATGCTACTCAATGAGATTGTCCCACAATTACTTATTTGTGGTGCATAATGCGATAGGTATTGAGTTAATGGTTATACACTCAATATCTTCTAGGTAAGCAACTCCCCACAGAGCTAAACTTAAGTTAGAATGATGGTTAAACATTACATTATTATTAGCATGTGTGAATGCTTAATGAATTAGGTTCGTGTACTAACTAAATGGAAATCCTTGTTCTTACTAGTTGGTCATGATCACCCCTACAATGGCTTAATTCAATGGGTGTAGGAATTATCATTGCAATGACTTACAAATGTTTTTAAGGTTTAATATAAGACGCATGCATCATCCTAATTCATAAACATTTTCAAACATTTGCTTCATACAAAGATGTTAATATATGAATGTTTTATTTTCAATTCGAAAATGATACCAACTCACTTATTGAACATACCTACTGAAAAATAAACTGAACAAAAATAACTATAAGGGATGGAAAAGGAACTTGATAATTGTCCTAAGTTATGAGAAACTTAAATCAATTTTTGATAATAAGTGTCCTCCAGCCACTCAAGCTAAGGCTAGAAACTGTTGGGAGTAGTCTGATGAGATAGCTGGTTACTATATGCTAGCAAGCGTGACCAGTGCCCTATATAAGCAACTTAAGAGGTGCAAGACCGTCCAAGCGATTTTGTATAAGCTAGAAGACATGTTCCGAGGCCAAAATGTCTTGGCTCGAAAGTACGTTATAACTAGCTTAATAAATGCCCAACAAAAGCTCGGTACTCCGGTCAAATACCATATGATAACTCTTATGGGATACTTTACTGAAGTCACAGATAATGAGGCCAATTTGGACCATAACACCCAAATTGAGATGGTTTCCAAGAGCTTGTTCAAGGACTTTTCTGGCTTTCAGGCCACATATAACCTTAGCAACAAAAATCTGATGCTTACCCAACTCATGAAGGATTACAATCCTATGAGTTGATGTTGAATGGCAGTTAGTCAGTCAATCTGAAGAGCAGAAGCAAATATAGTTGTCACTTCTTCCTCAAGAAGGAAGGGAAAGCATGCTAAGAAAGGCAAGGCTACGGTCTCTAGGCCACCACAAGTGGAAAGCAAGAGAACCAGAAAACCTAAAGACTTATTTAAGTCTAAATGTTTTTTCTGCAACAAGAAAGGGCATTTTAAGGCAAACTATAAAGAGTGGAAAAAATACCTAACTACCAAAAGAAAAGGTATGAAACCTCTTGATGATAGAAGCATGTTTAGTGGAAGACTCAATAGACCACTGGGTCATTGATTCAAGAGCCACTAATTATGTCTGTGTTTCTTTGCAGGGGTTTGAGGAGACGAAAGATCTTAGAGATAAGATCTTATTGTTGCGGACCAAAAATGGGACAAGTATGGAAACTGAAGTAGTGGGATATGTACATCTTTATTTTGATAAATTTAGGAAGATTATTTTAAAAAAGACATTTTCTATGTACCAAGTTTCAAAAGAAACTTAATTTACGTTGCATGTTTATATAAAGATGGCTTGACTGTGACTTTTATTAATGGAATTGCAATATTTAGAAATTGCAATCTTATCTGTAATAGATGGATGTCAAATAATCTCTATTTTGTCAAACTAAATATATATGCACTGCTTGAGACTGAATTATCAAATAAGAACCTTAAAACTTCGCACTCTAATGAGGCGTACCTTTGGCATTTGAGACTTGATCATTTTAACCAATAAAGAATCACCAAACTTGTAAAGGAAAGTATCTTAAGTTCACTTAAATAAATTGATATTCCATAATGTGAATCTTGATTGAAAGATAAGATGACCAAGCAATTTTTTAATACAAAAGGAACGACGGTCGTTAAACCCTTAGAACTTTACACACTAACGTATGTGGCTCCATGAGCATTAGTGCATAAGGTGGTTACAAGTATTATGTAACCTTCATTGATTATTATTTCATATATAGGTATGTATACCTGATACACCGCAATAGTGAAACCATTGATAAATTCAAAGAGTTTCGTGAAAAAGTGGAGAAACAACTAGGTTTACCCATAAAGACACTTCGGTCTAATCAAGGTGGGGAATATCTATCTGATGAGTTCTTAGGGTGCCTCACAGAGAATGTTATCCCAATTGACCACGTTGGGCACTCCATAATAGATTGACATGAAAGAGAAAAGGAAATGAACATTGTTGGACATGGTACATTCGATGTTAAGTTGTTCAAAGTTATCAATCTCTTTTTGGGGATATGCGGTACAGATGGCTTCTATATTCTGAATGATATGCCAACTAAGGCAACATCAAAAATTGTATACAAATTGTGACATAATAAGAAGATAAATCTAAACCATTTAAGGATTTGGGGATGCCCAACTCACATATTAGAAAAAGATACGAGGAAGTTGGACTCACGGATAAAATTGTGCATGTTTATAAGATATCCAAAGGGAACAAAGGATGATTTGTTTATAACCCAAAAGAGAAAACAATAATAGTGTTAACTCATGTTACTTTCCTTGAAGGAAGTTATATGAATGACTTTAAACCTCAAAGTAAAGAAGTACTCAAGGAACTTTCAAGAAATACACAAAACCCTATAAAAATGATTCCAAAACCAATCCCAATAGTAGACCTACAAATAATCAGCAGCATAGGGTGCTTCGGCATAGTGGGAGGGTCTCTCACAAGCTTGAGTTCTTCCAATCTGGCAGATGTGTTTTTAACACTGAATCTATTGAACAAGAAGATGATGACCCACTAACGTATGATGAAGCAATGTAGAGTGTTGATTCCAAGCTCTAGGAAATAGCTATGAAAGTTGAAATGGATTCTATGGACTCCAACTCAATGTGGGAACTTGTAGACTTACTAGATGGGATAAAACCCATAGGGTGTAAGTTGATCTACTAGAGGAAAAGAAATGTAGATGGAAAAGTGGAAACTTATAAGGCCAAACTTGTAGGAAAAGGTTATAATCCGAAAGAGGGTACAGATTAAGAAGAAACCTTCTCTCCGATTTCCATGGTCAAGTCAATCCACATACTCCTATCCATTTTGGTGGCTCTCAATTACAAGATCTAGCAAATGGATGTCAAGACTGCATTCTTGAACAACTATCTTGAAGAGAGCATATATATGATGCAACTGAACGAATATATAACTAAAGGAAATGAGCATAAAGTTTGCAAACTGCTTAGATCCATATATAAACTTAAGCAAGCATCCCACTCCTGGAATCAAATATTTGATTAAGTGATAGAGACTTTTGGATCTAAGCAAAATGTAGATGAACCTTGTGTTTATAAACATTTAGGGGATGAAAAGGTGGTCTTTCTCGTTCTATATGTCAATGACATTCTACTCATTGGGAATGATGTAGGGACATTATCATCGGTTAAACTGTGGTTAACCCAATAGTTTAGCATGAAGTATTTAGGAGATGCTAATTTTGTTCTAAACATTTGAATCCTAAGGGATTGAAATAACAAATAGATAGCACTATCTTAGGCTTAATACATAGGCAAGATATTAGAGTGTTATGTAACATCCTAGAATTAGGGGTTCTGCATTTTATGTTTTTTGTGTGCTTGGCTTGTTTAGCATGTTATTTTGGTGTGTTTGGGGGTCTTGGGGAGGCTCGAGTTCAAGCCAGAGCCTTGGTGAAATTTTGGTTTTTGGGCATAAGGGGGGAAAGCTAGGGGAAGCAGGCTTTAAGAATATTATTTGTGTTTGTTGAAACAAGGAGTTTGGTGTGGTGGCAAAGTGATGCCACTTAAGGAGCAAGGAAGTGGCGTCACAATGGAGCAGGAAGGGAAAGAAGTTCGAGTCCTATCTGCTGCAATAAGAGCTTTATTTTTGTGCTCAAGGAGGGGAAGAAGTGGCATTCATCTGGGACTCTACATGGTGGTTGTGGAATGAGTCAACCAATTTGAAATGGGTGGACAAGAGTAGCTTGGGGAGTTTGAATTGGTCAAACAATTCAAATTGGTGGATGGAGAGTGAATCAAGGAGCAAAATAAGGGATTTGGAGTATGGTGGAAGTGTTGGCCGAATGTGGGGGTCTTGAAGGGGAGAATTTCGATCATGAGAGGGGTCTAGTGTTGGAGTGTTTCAATTTTGAGCCAATGTAGGAGGTGTGCCATTTTTCTTTTGGTTCCTTTGAGCATTTTGATTTCAACTTTGGGTCATAAAGGAAGGGGGTGTGCCGTTTTTGCCATTTGGGAAAAGAGTAGAAAAAATTGAAACCCTTTTGGGAAGCTTTTCTTTCTCTTCCTATTTAGTTTCCATTCACTTCTTTTTCGCCAAAACTATAGCACACTTTGACTTCTACCCTTTTTCTTTCATCCCTTTCGCTCTAAGTTCTCCAACATAGTCGAATTCCCTTCTTCTCCCATTCGAAACTTACTTATTTTAGCCTCACATTAGCTGAACCTCTCCTTCATCTCCTATAGTTTGTTCCTTCATCATAACTAAAACTATTCTCCTTCATTTCTCTACATTCTTCACCAAACCGAAACTCTTCTTTCTCTTCTACACTGCTTCTACTTTCTTCACTTTTCTTTTCGTCTCCTTTGTTCTTTTCTTGAGCCGAAACCTTGTTGACATTTTTTACTTGTGCCAAACCTTCTTGGGCCCCATTCGATTTTTTCTCTGTTGAAGCCGAACCCCAAGAACCAAAAGGCTAGTTGGTTGTCGAATGTCTCCTCTTCAATCGGTTTCTATTTGGGCAAGGTAAGGAAGACTCTTTCGATTCTTTCTCTATTTCTTTTTCGGTTCTGTGAGGTCATAGCCGAATGGCTATTTTGTTCTTGATGTTAGATTTCGGCTAATCCCTCTTTTACTTCTCTCGTTTTGGAGCGTTTACTCCGGGATACCCTAGTAGCCGAACGTTTTGTAGTCCAAAGCCTGAAGGTCTATTGACTGCCTAATCTTACCATTTAATTCGGGTTCTTAAGGTAAGGAGCCATCTTTTCGGTTTCTTGGCTATTTCATCCCTTTCGTTTTTAGTCAGCCTTAATCAAATTCTCTTGTTAGACAACCAACGTTTCTCTTTGAGTACTGATCAAGGCTCTCTTCATGGATACGAGTGCTAACCATTCCAAGGGGGTATCATTAAAGGAGCCTGAGAAGAGTAGACTCGTAGTCTCTACCTTTAAGTTTAAACGACGGGCGGTGTCGGTGGTTCGAGACTTTCCGCCGGGTTGTGGTAGAGAGCCGACATCTGCTTGAGATTGACAAATCGCGGTTATTTTTGCTAGTGAGAGTGTCAACGATCTAGAGTGTTTAGTTTTATGCATAATCAGGTGTGTAAAGCCCACACTTACCTTTATTATTTTGCATTATTAACTATATTGGCTGAGAGTCGGAATGACTGTATAGACAGTTGAGATACCCTTGTAGGTAGGGTTGGAGATACCAGGTAAGTACTCGAATGACTTTATTTTTCGAATAACACCATCTAAATATTTGTATGACTTGATTAATTGTTGTACATTGGAAATATGATTGCATTCATCTGAGTATGATAGTATGTTGCATGGGCTTCGGGATATGATATTGAAAGGGGAAGTGTGATTCAGTGACTGTCACAGTGGTTTGGTACCACAGTGGGTTGGCCCCACATATTCTTTATCCGTGACTATGTCATAGTGGTTTGGTACCAGAGTGGTTTGGCACCACATATATATATTTATCAGTGATTGTCACAGTGGTTTGGTACCACAGTGGGTTGGCTCCACATATACTTATCAGTGACTGTCGCAGTGGTTTGGTACCACAGTGGTTTGGTACCACAGTGGCTTGGTGCCACAGGTGTTTAGCTGGTTCAGGTGATGTAGAGGATGGAAAACTAGGTTGGGCTGGGTTGCATTGCATACAATTTTTTATATGCCATGTTGTGAGGGCTAAGGCCCAATGTGTTTTGGGGGCTTAGGTCCAGATTTCTTTCGTAACGGGAATTACACATTGTGTCTTGGTGACTCACCCCTCTGCTTAATTTTGCAGGTAACCCAAGTACGAGGATTTGGGAGCCGCGGAGGACTCTGCGGTGGTCATGCAGTACTTCTTTCGTAAATTCATTTTCCTTATTTAAAATTACTTTTAATTTGGGAATTTGTCATGGAATAAGGCCTCCGGGATTTTATAATCTGGTTTTTGATTGATTGCGATTATTATATTTTATGAAACGTTAAATTGGGAGTTTTCTAACAATATGAAAACAAACATTTTTCAAATAATAACACACGAATAACAAGTAAATAAATTATTAATTCGAAAATTTTCTTAGAACTACAAACACTATTTTCAAAATGTCATGTTTCTGAATACCCCTAGTTGCGGTTTCGTATCTCAAAACCTGTTTTAGACTGTTAAAGGACAACCATAAACTTTTTCAACGAAACCTTACAACTGAATCTGATTTTCAAAATAAAAAACACGGAGGTTTTAAGATTTCTTTAAACAATCTTTCCATGTGACATACCAGATCTGGTCGTACCGTTTAGGCCGGGTTTGAGGTGTTACAATTGTGGTATCAAAGCCTAGGTTGCAAAACTCGGCTGTGGAATGGGTTCAAAAATGTTTTCGAAAATTAGATTGAAATATGGTTTAGAAAAATATATGTTTTTGGAAGTATGGCACCCGAGTCTCCGGCACCAAATCCGTACGGTAAGTCTTTTGACTATTGGTTGATTTGTACGAAGAGATTATATTGTGTTGTGATTGCTAGTGCTAAGAAATTCAACTTTAGGGATTGAGACCTTTAGGTATATATGTTTTGCGAAAAAACTACTTTTAATTCCATTTTCATAAGACTATCCGGTAATAAACAACGAAAGATATACTAATTCATAAAATTTTAATCAGATTAAGTCGATTCTGTAATCATAAGACCTAGAGGATGTGGATGTGGGTTGCGTGGCTGTGGTAGAGGCTGGGGTATTGAGGCTGGACCCTCAGAATCAGGACATGGGTCGGAAGGTAAAGTGCCAGCGTCGCCAGTAGCGGAAGCAGGGTCTCAAGACCAAACTAGAGGGGACGATGCTTTGTCCCAAGCTATGCTTCGTGTTTTGGAGTGGGTTGTTGGAGCAAGCACGGGATCGGTAGCTCGAAAATCTATTCCTGAGCAACTTCGAGCAAATGGGGCCGAGGTATTCAGAGTTATTTCTGGTGTGGCTCCAAACGTAGCGGAGTATTGGCTGGAGGCAGTTGAACGGATTATGGATGATCTTGACTGTACCGCAGAGGATAAGTTGAAAGGAGTAGTGTCCCTCCTTCGAGATGAGGCATACCGATGGTGGCTCATAGTAAAGGATGGTATATCAGCGGACCGTATTACCTGGGATTCCTTTAAGACAGCGTTCTAGGGGAAGTATATTGGGGCGAGTTATGTGGACGCTCAAAGGAAGGCATTTCTAAACTTGGTCTAGGGGAATAAGTTAGTGGCTGAGTATGAGGCAGAGTTCCTGTCTTTAAGTCGCTACGCTTGGGGTATCGTCGCAACTGATTACGAGCGTTGTGTTCAGTTTAAGGATGGTCTGAGGGATGAGCTACGGGTAATGATAGCTCCACGACGGGAAAGAGAGTTTGCCACTCTGGTTGAGAAGGCAAAAATAGCTGAAGAGGTAAAGCGGTCAGAGAGGTAGAATCGGGATCAGGATAGGGGTAGGAATAAAAGGAACTATGGGTCATCAGGATCTGCTGGGAGTTTCCAAAAGAGGCCTAGGTTTGATGGACCGAGTCGAGTTGCGAAACATGTTGCTGTTGGTCGGTCTCAATAGTGTGCTCGATGTGGAAAATTTCATTCGGGGGAGTTTTGGGTATGTAATAGAGGATGTTTCAGGTGTGGATCTATGGATCATCGGGTAAGGGACTGTCCATAAGAACCAGATAGAGCGCGGTCAGTAGGTCAAGGATATGCACAGTTCGGAAGAGGTGGGCAGCAACCACCGAGGGGTCGTGGTTCGGCCAGAGGTGGAAATGGATTCAGTCGAGGGCGTGGAGCACCGGGCAGAGGTGCTAGGAGTACAAAAGCAAGACAGCCTGGATTGGTTTATGTAGCTAGACGTCGAGAGGATGGCGATGCACCAGACGTCATAATCGGTATGTTCCTTATTCTTGGTGTACCCTTTACAGCTTTGATAGATATAGGGTCTACACATTCACATGTTGCTAGTACTGTGTCTGAGACTTTGAATATAGAATCTGAGGTTGCTTCTAGAGAGATGATTGTGATTAGCCCTTTAGGACAATCTGTAGTGGTGAATAAACTCTTTAGGAATGTGCCTTTAAAAGTGCAAAGGATTGTTTTCCCGGCTGACTTGATGGAATTGTCGTTCGGCGAGTTTGACTTGATTTTAGGCATGGACTGGCTAGTTAAGTATCCAGCAAACTTGGATTATGCTACTAAGCGCATAATATTGAAGCCTCTTGAGGATAAGGAAGTGCTGATGATAGGTGAGAGAAGGAATTACCTGTCCAATGTGGTGCCTGCATTAAAGGCTGAAAGGATGGTGCAAAAAAGGTGTGAGGCGTTTCTAGCTTTCATCAATGCTTTAGAGGCCAAAGAATTGTCTGTAAAGGATGTTAGAACAGTGAAAGAGTTCTTGGATGTCTTTCTAAAAGAGCTTCCATGGTTACCTCTAGACCGCGAGATGGAGTTTGGCATTGATCTACTTCTGAGAACAGCTCTGATGTCCATTGCCCTATATAGGATGGCACCGAAGGAGCTAGTGGAACTTAAAGCTTAGATTCAGGAATTGTTGGACCGTGGTTTTGTCCGACCAAGTGTGTCTCCATGGAGAGCACCGGTGCTATTTGTTAAGAAAAAGGACGTGTCGATGCGGATGTGCATTGACTATAGGCAATTGAACAAGTTGACGATTAAGAACAAATACCCGTTGCCAAGGATTGATGACCTGTTTGATCAGCTGCGTGGTGCTTCAGTTATCTCGAAGATAGACTTGAGGTCAGGTCATCATCAGCTTAAGGTCAATCAGACAGTTATTCATAAAACTGCTTTTCGAACTCGTTATGGTCACTACGAGTTCTTAGTGATGCCGTTCGGGTTGACGAATGCACCAGCCGCGTTTATGGATATGATGAACCGGGTATTCCAACCATATCTGGATCGGTTTTTCGTAGTGTTCATAGACGATATCTTGGTGTATTCGGGAACTGAGGAGGAGCATGATTCTCATCTTCGGATAGTTCTGCAGATTTTGAGAGAGAAGCGACTATATGCCAAATTCAGCAAGTGTGAATTTTGGTTGAGAGAAGTTACCTTTTTGGGACATGTTGTGTTTGCTGAGGGAATTAAGGTTGATCCCCGAAAGATTAAAGCTGTTTTGGATTAGAAACCACTAAAGTTGGTAGCAGAGATTCGAAGTTTCCTTAGGTTAGCTGGGTTCTACAGAAGGTTCATTGAGGGATTCTCTTTGATTGCGGCACCATTAACCAAGTTGTTACAAAAAGGGGTACCATTTGTTTGGGCTGATAAGCAACAGGAAAGCTTTGAGAAGTTAAAGAGGATCTTGACTGAGGCACCATTGTTTCAACCTGAGGCTGGGAAGGAGTTTGTCATCTATTGTAATGCATCACACACAGGGTTAGGATGTGTACTAATGCAAGAAGGGAAGGTAGTCGCGTATGCGTCTCAGCAACTAAGACCACATGAAGTGAATTATCCCACTCATGATCTAGAGTTAGCTGCGATAGTGTTAGCCTTGAAGATTTGGAGACACTACTTGTATGGAGAAAAGTTAATTATCTACACCGATCATAAGAGCCTGAAATATCTCCTTACCCAGAAGGAGTTGAATTTGAGGCAGCGGAGGTGGATTGAACTATTGAAAGACTTTGACTACTCGATATATCACCCGGGTAAAGCTAATATAGTGGCAGAAGCGTTGGCAATGTTTGCCCATCTCAGTTTGTATGAAGATGGAAGTTTGTGAGCCGAACTACAAGTGAAGCCTTCATGGGTAGGTCAGATTAAAGAGAAATAGTTGCCAGATGAATTGTTAAGTTCTCGACTTCAGCAAGTGGAAGGTGGTGAGACAGAAGAATTTGGTCTGAGTAGTGATGGAGTGTTATGCTTTCGTGGAAAGTTTTGTATGCCGAAGGATTCTGAATTGAGATAGAGAATTCTTTGGGAGGCACATAGTAGCCTATACACTATGCATCCCGGTGGGAGTAAGATGTATCGAGATTTGCGTAACAGTTTTGGTGGCCAGGTCTAAAGCAAGAATTTACTAAGTTTGTGAGTAAATGTTTGACGTGTCAACAGGCGAAGGTAGAGCATCAGTTGCCTTCAGGGTTGCTACAGCCAGTGAAGATTCCATTTTGGATGTGGGAACAGATAACGATGGATATTGTTAGTGGGCTACCTCTTACGCCTACTAGGAAGGATTCAGTATGGGTGATTGTCGATCGGTTGACGAAGTCCACTCACTTCATACCAGTTCGTATCGACTACTCACTATAAAAGTTAGCAAAGTTGTATGTGGCAAAGATTGTGAGGTTACATGGGGTACCAGTGTCTAACCTATCAGATAGGGACCCTAGGTTTACATTGCGATTCTAGAAAGTGTTACATAAAGCGTTAGGTGCAAGATTGGATTTCAACACGGCGTTTCATCTACAGACTGATGGTCAGTCAGAGAGGGTAATTCAGATTCTGGAAGACATGTTGAGAGGTTGTGTTATCGACTTTAGGGGTAGTTGGGAGGATTTTCTACCGTTTGCGGAATTTGCGTACAATAATAGCTATCAATCCAGTATTCAGATGGCACCCTACGAGGCGTTGTATGGCCGTAGGTGTCGTACCCCTACCTGCTGGACAGAGTTAGGTGAGTGACAGTTGTTGGGTCCGGAATTGGTTTCAGAGACGGAGGAAAATGTTAGGTTGGTTGAAGGAAGATTCTGACAAGAAAAAATCGTATGCGAATCTGAAGCATAATGAAATAGAGTTCTCAGTGGGTGATCAGGTTTTTCTGAAAGTTTCACCTTGAAAGAAGGTTCTCAGATGTGGACAGAAGGGCAAGTTAAGCCCCAGATTCATCGGGCCTTATCGAGTGTTGAAATGTGTGGGACTAGTGGCTTATCAACTTGAGTTACCTTCTGAGTTGAGTCAGATACATGATGTATTCCATGTTTCAATGTTAAGGCATTATCGTTCGGATCCATCTCACATAGTGCCAGTGGAGGAAATTGAAGTAAGACTGATCTGTCTTTTGAAGAATAACCAATGCAGATCTTAGATCGAGATGTCAAAGTGTTGAGAAGGAAGTCAGTTCCTCTATTCAAGGTGTTATGGCGTAATAATGGTGCAAAAGAAGCCACGTGGGAGCCAGAAGATGTGATGCGACAGCAATACCCTCACCTCTTTTGATCAAGTAAATTTTGAGGCCGAAATTTCTTTAAGGGGGTAGAACTGTAACATCCTACAATTAGGGGTTCTGCATTTTATGTTTTTCTATGTGCTTGGCTTGTTTAGCATGTTATTTTGGTGTGTTTGGGGGTCCTGGGGAGGCTCGGGTTCAAGCCAGAGCCTTGGTAAAATTTTGGTTTTTGGGTATAAGGGGGCAAAAGCTAGGGGAAGCAGGCTTTAAGAATATTATTTGTGTTTGTTGACACAAGAAGGAGATTGGTGTGGTGGCAAAGTGAAGCCACTTAAGGAGCAAGGGAGTGGCATCACAAGGGAGCAAGAGAGGGCAGAAGTTTGAGTCCCATCTGCTGCAACAAGAGCTTTATTTTTGTGCTCAATGAAGGGAAGAAGTGGCATTCGGCTGGGACTCTACATGGTGGTTGTAGAATGAGTCAACCAATTTGAAATGGGTGGACAATAGTAGCTTGGAGAGTTTGAATCAGTCAAACAATTCAAATTGGTGGATGGAGAGTGAAGCAAGGAGCAAAATAAGGGATTTTGAGTGTGGTGGAGGCGTTGGCCAAATGTGGGGGTCTTGAAGGGGAGAATTTTGATCATGAGAGGGGTCTAGTGTGGGAATGTTTAGGTATTGAGCCAGTGTAGGAGGTGTGCCGCTCTTCTTTTGGTTCCTTTGAGCATTGTTGATTTCAACTTTGGGTCATAAGGGAAGGGGGTGTGTCATTTTTTCCATTTGGGAAAAGAGTAATAAAAATCGAAACCCTTTTTGGAAGCTTTTCTTTCTCTTCCAATTTAGTTTTCATTCACTTCTTTTTCGCCAAAACCGTAGCACACTTTGGCTTCTACCTTTTTTCTTTCATCACTTCTCTTTTTCAACTTTCATCCCATTCTCTCTAAGTTCTCCAACATAGCCGAATTCCCTTCTTCCCCCATTCGAAGCTTACTTATTTTAGCCTCACATTAGCCAAACCTCTCCTTCATCTCCTACAGTTTGTTCTTTCATCATAACTGAAACTATTCTCCTTCGTTTCTCTATATTCTTCACTAAACCGAAACTCTTCTTTCTTTTCTACACTACTTCTACTTTCTTCACTTTTCTTTTTGTCTCGCTTGTTCTTTTCTTGAGCCGAAACCTTGTTGACATTTGTTGCTTGTGCCGAACCTTCTTGGACTCCATTCGGTTTTTTCTCTGTTGAAGCCGAACCCCAAGAACCAAAGGGCTAGTTGGTTGCCGAAGGTCTCCTCTTCAATCGATTTCTGTTTGGGCAAGGTAAGGAAGACTCTTTCGATTCTTTCTCTATTTCTTTTTCGGTTCTGTGAGGTCATAGCTGAATGGCTATTTTGTTCTTGATGTTAGATTTTGGCTAATCCTTCCTTTTCTTCTCTCGTTTTAGAACGTTTACTCCAGGACACCCCAGTAGCCGAACTTTTTGTAGTCCGAAGCCTGAAGGTCTGTTGATTGTCGAATCTTACCATTTAATTTGGGTTCTTAAGGTAAGGAGCTATCTTTTCGATTTCTTGGCTATTTCAACCCTTTCATTTTTAGTCTTCCTTAATCAAATTCTCTTGTTAGACAACCAACGTTTCTCTTTGAGTACTGATCAAGGCTCTTTTCATGGATGCAAGTGCTAGCCATTCCAAGGGGGTATCGTTAAAGGAGCCTGAGGAGAGTAGACTAGTAGTCTCTGCCCCTAAGTTTAAATGACGGGCGGTGTCGGTGGTTTGAGACTTTTCGCTGGGTTGTGGTAGAGAGCCGACATCTACTTGGGATAGACAAATCGCTGTTATTTCTGCTAGTGAGAGTGTCAACGATCTAGAGTGTTTAGTTTCACGCGTAATCAGGTGTGTAATGCCCACACTTACCTTTATTATTTTGTGTTAATAACTGTGTTGGCTGAAAGCCAGAACGACTGTATAGACAATTGAGATACCCTTGTGGGTAGGGTTGGAGATACCAGGTAAGTAACCGAATGACTTTGTTTTTTGAATAACACCATCTAAATATATGTATGACTTGATTAATTGTTGTACATTGGAAATATGATTGCATTCATCTCAGTATGATAATATGTTACATGGGCTTCGAGATATGATATTGAAAGGGGAAGTGTGATTCAGTGACTGTTAGAGTGGTTTGGTACCACAGTGGGTTGGCCCCACATATTCTTTATCCGTGCCTATGTCACAGTGGTTTGGTACCACATTGGTTTTGCACCACATATATATATATATTTATCAGTGATTATCACAGTGGTTTGGTACGACAGTGGGTTGGCCCCACATATACTTATCAGTGACTATCGTAGTGGTTTGGTACCACAGTGGGCTGGCCCCACATATACATTTATCAGTGACTCTGTCATAGTGGTTTGGTACCACAGTGACTTGGTGCCACAATGGCTTGGTGCACAGGTGTTCGGCTGGTTCAGGTGATGTAGAGGATGGAAAACTAGGTTGGGCTGGGTTGCATTGCATACAATTTTTGATATGCCATGTTGTGAGGGCTAAGGCCCAACGTGTTCTGGGGGCTTACGCCCAGATTGCTTTCGTAAGGGGAATTACACATTGGCTTCAAAAGTTTTTTACGAATCTTGAAGTCGTTCCTAGTATGGGAAAAGCTATCACACTGTATTGCGACAATAGTGCAGCAATAACTAATACCAAGGAGACGAGAAACCATAAAAGGAAAAAACATATTGATCAGAAGTATTATATCATAAAGGAGGCAGTTGTAGATGGAATCATAGATGTGGTCAAGGTTGTATCTGAAGACAACCTTTTGGACTTGTTTACCAAGACTCTACTATCTAGGAGTTTTGAGAAACATGTGGAAAGCATGGGAATGCATAACACGGCTCATCTACTTCACTAGGTAAGTGGGAGACTATTGGATATGGTACCCTAAGTGTAGTATATTCATTTGTAAACTTGTAGTTTTTTTTCAAATAGATTGGTTAATAAAACAAATTCATTAATTACATTTATATACTTTGTATGGTTGTCCTGTAACGCCCCGACTTTTGGGTCTAGAAGTATTGGGCCTTGTGTATGGATCAGTAAGGAGGTTGTACATAAGTATTTAATTGTGCAAAGAAATGACACAATTAAATGTCTGCTTCAGTGGTTAAGGGTCTTGAAATGTGTTAGAGAAGTCCTAGGTTCAAACCTGGGCTTTAGCAAAAATTTTGGTTTTAGGTGAATAAAACCTTGGATGTAAGTAAGTAGGCTTTAATAATATTGTTGGGGAAATAATGACACAAGGAAGCATGTGGTCTAGTGGTTGTGGCATCATTAAGGTTGCAAGGGAGCCTGGGTTCAAGTCTTGGCTCTTGCAATTTATTTTGGTTTTTCCTTTAAAGGAACCTGAAGCTTGGCCTTTAGACCTTTTAATTTATTAAAGGTAAAATGTGACACAAAGAAAGTTGGTGATCTAGTGGCAAGGTGGTGCTACATGTGTGGCAAGGAGTTTGAGGTTCGAGGCATGGCGTGCGCAATTTTATGTTTATTTTGCTGCTTGAGCTGGGGAGGTGTTGGAACTGGACTGGAACTCTGTGGTTGAATTGGTCATAAGAATTTGAATTGAATTTGAATAGGGAGTTGGAGTAAATCAAGAAGAAAATTCGATGGAGGGATTGGTGGAGATTTATAAGGAATTTGAAAAAGTGGAGTTTGAGTTGGTGTGGTATTGTACTGAATTTGCTTAGGAGGTACTCATGATTTCAGTGGAGGGTTATTCCTCAAGTTTTAGTTTTGTGTGTTTTTCTTTTGGTCATTTGGTTTTTGTGCTTGTTGGTGTCGAATTCTTCTATTGCCTCTCCTTCTGCTACTCGGTTTCTTTGTTTTTTCCTTCTCTATCTCGAAACACTACTTCATTGGCCATTTAGACACTTAATTTATGTGCCAAAATTGAACTTTGATTCTTCCCCTTAATCTCTTTTCTTTTTGGCTCCCTACAAGTTTGTGAACCGATTCTCTTTGAGTTGTTTGTGGTCTCCTTGGCCGAATATTCCACCTTCTCCCTCCACTCTTTCAATTAATGGATGATCCCTTTTTTTTTCTCTGGCTTTTGAAATTGAGTGTGTTGGCCTAATAGTCTTTCTCCCCCTCTCTCAATTCTTTTGGGATAGTAACTCTTTCTCTTCACCTTATTGCTTGGGACGACTGTTCCTTTCTTCTTAAGTAACTTTGCGGTTCGGGAATTCCATAGGACTAGTGGTTAATCTTTGGCAGCGATGTCGGGGTGTGGCCTTCTGTCGATCGATCAAGGTAAGGATTTAGAGTTCTTTAATAAGTATGATAACGTAAGGATTTATTGGATGCTGGTCTGGTTGTACAAGAAGGGGATTGATGACAAATGTGTTTAAATGTAGGTTTTGGGCTCGTGAGCGGTTCAATCGACTTTGTTAATAGGTGTGTATTTTTACCCTATACCTGATAGTCGGCTGATAAGCTGAAGGTGTGTACACACACTATTCGTGTGGTAGAGCTACAAATGTCGAAATGTCGGGATGCCGAAATGTCGAAAAGCTGAAATACCGGCGAAAGATGCCACACGAGCGTACGATCACACGTGTAGTGGACTGAGCCCATGAATTTAGGCGTAAGATGGTTGAGGCCACCATGAGCGTTCTCATGGGCTTAGGTCCTTTTGGGCCGCGTTGGGGACGAAATGGGCTGTGTGGGCCCAATAGGCCTATGGGCCCTACAAAGATTAAATATCCATATTGTGGTAAATGTTAGACCGAGCCATGTAGTCCACATGGCTAGGGTTGTTTTTGGGCAACAGGCCGTGTGGGCCCACTGGGCTTGTGGGCTCCACATGGATAAAATGCATGTTATATGGTTTCTATTGGTTTGAACTGTGTTGTTCGTATAGCCGAGGCTATTTTGGGCTACTTGGGCCACACGAGTGTGTGGGCCCACTTGGGTCGAGTAGTGGGCCCACTTGGGCCGAGTAATGGGCCTTAGGCCCATTTACACTGTTGTGATTGTGTAGGTTACTTAAGTCGCTCGAGGCGACGATGGACCTTTTGTTGGGTCACTAAGACTCCGATTTGTGAAATTACTGAAATACCCCCGATTTGTGAAATTACCGAAATACTCTCGATTTGTGAAATTATCGAAATACCCTTGATTTGTAAAATTACTGAAATACCCTTTATTTGTGAAATTACCGAAATACCCTCGATTTGTGAAATTATTGAAATACCCCAATTTGTGAAATTACTAAAATATCTTTGATTTTTGAAATTACTAAAATACCCTCGATTTGTGAAATTATCGAAATACCCTTGATTTGTGAAATTATCGAAATACCCTCGATTTGTGAAATTACCGAAATACCCTCGATTTGTGAAATTACCGAAATATCCTCGATTTGTAAAATTATCAAAATACCCTCGATTTGTGAAATTACCAAAATACCCTCTATTTAGGGAATTACTAAAATAACCTCGATTTATGAAATTATTGAAATATCCTTGATTTGTGAAATTATCAAAATACCCTTGATTTGTGAAATTACTGAAATACCCTTCATTTGGGAATTTATCGAAATACCCCTGGTTTGCAAAATTACCTAAATATCCCTAAAGGGCGGGATTACCGAAATACCCTTATAGCTAAAATGACTGTTTTGCCCTTGTAGGTAAATGACTGACTTAGACTATGAATTTGACTGATTTGACTATGATCGTATGACTGTGTTTAAACTGACTTGACCATGGTCATGTGACTGATATGCTTTTAATATATGTCTAAATTACTGTTACTGAGAATGGCCATTTTGCATACACGTGTAATGATTGAGCATGACATACATGACATATTGCATGGGATTGGGACATTGATACGGAGGAAGTTCTGATAGGGTCGCACGGGTTGCATAAGACGACTGTGGATCCAGTATTGATTGTTACGGTCGCACGGGTCGCATGAGACGATTGTGGACCGACGGACGGCTTAAAGCCGCGTAATCTGATTATGGCTCTATGCCATCTTGTTTATGGCTTTGTGCCAATCGTATCTGCCCATGGCTATGTGCCTAACATATATATTGATGACTCTGTGTCGATCATAATTACACGTGGCTTTGTGCCGATTATATTACCGTCGCTGATGGCTATGTGCTAAACTTATTACAGTTACCGATAGCTTTTTGCCATCCTGATTATGGCTCTGTGCCATCCTGATTATGGTTTATAACCATTCTGTTTATGCTTTTATTCGTTCTGTCCATGGCGCCGAGCGATTCTGTTGACTTAGTGCCGCAACCGGTGCTAAGCTTGGTGTGTTGGTTGGGTGGGTCGATTTTATCCCCACAGGAGTGTAAGGTTGGTACGGGTGGTGTGTTGGCTGGATCGAGGTGGGATACATCCTCATACTGTTGCATATCTGTTTATGAGATTTGTCATTGTACTGGGCCTAGGGTCACTTGTTATGTTACTGGTTTGGGCTGGGCCCAATTGATTCTGTTATGGGCTATGAACCAAATGAAATTATAGTGGGCTTTAGCCCAAGTATGCTCTGAATCGGACTATATCATATCAAGTTAAAGGGCTTTGGCCCGCATCGTTTTCGCTTTCTATTTTTGTATACTGACTGTTACTCTAATAAGGAGATTACACACTGAGTTTTCGTAAACTCACCCCATTTTTAAATGTGCAGGTAATCCCCATCGTTAGGAAGATCGGTGCTGCGAGGGACTCGGAGGTGACCACACGACTGCAGCTGCTATGCTTTGGACTTTATATATGTTTTAAATTCTATTTTGGGTTTTAATTTCTGTAATAAGGCCTCTCTGGATTTAATTCTGAATTTGGGATTTTGTTACATTTTATATCTGTTATACGTAGACGAGTTGTCAACCCAATTACTATTTTTTTTTTAAAAAAACATACGTTTTAAGCTTATTTACCTTAAATTAGCTTCCGCAACTAAAAGAGACTTTTAACAAGGTGCATAAGGTTTTTAAAAGAGATTAACTTTTCCATGAACCACGTTTTGAAATTGAACGAACACAAATTGAGACTTTGGTTTTTAAATTTCTTCAAGGAGGGTTTTCAATGAAAACATGGTTTTCAAAAAACACTTCAATGTGACACATCAGATCCGATCGTAACGTCTAGGTCGGGTTTGGGGTGTTTCATGTCCTCATATTGTTTTGCATGCAAAGCAAAATAGAATTAAATGTTGCTCATTGGTTGTCTAACGTTTAAACTAATACTAAGTGGTATTACATAGTCGGATCGTAATACAAAAAGAAAACTTATATTAGTAGACAAACCTAAACATGTCCTTAGTTAATCGAAAATGTGCAAACAGATTAAAAGACTAATATGTTGTCTATCAAGTCCAATTGAGGAGATGCTTTGTCAAGTCCAATTGAGGAGATGCTTTGTCTTAGGCATCAGAACTGATGACTTCCAGAAGACAGACACATGGTGTGATTGACTGGACTAACAGTACATCGGAGGGATTTGAGAATAATATATCTTAATTTTATTTTTGGATTTATTCACTTGTGACGTTCATAGTGTGACATACCTAAATCCAGAGTGGATGACGAACTATATATGTAGGACTTGTACACTTTGATGTAAGTAAAAGCATGAGTTTGAATAGATAAGGAACTAAAAGTTGGTACATTAGGTGTATGACCTTTTTAGTATGTAGCGACATTCAAAATAATGGAATTCATAGCCCAAGACATGAGTAAATGGTATCCCCTCATTGGCATTACATGGTTGATGAAAAGTAAATGTGGCCACGGGTAATTCGTCATTGTGATGGATGACTTGATTATTATTTGATGATAACTGAATTTTCATGAAGGAATATGTAATGGTTACCATGAGATAAAATAGGATCATATTGGGAGAACGAATATTATCCCAAAGAGATTAAGAGTATCCTATAAGGGTAACACACTTACGACAAGGTCATTGGAAAAGCATTGATTGAGTTGCCTTCTTAATGGTATGTTTTTAGGGAGAGCTCAGTCACGATACTATAGTGGAATGGCTTCGTGACTAAATGAGTTTACAATTAACATGCAAAAAGTTGGAACTTAATTATAAATCACGTGAGCCTCAATTGGATATGTCCAACCAGTCCCTCTGCTAGCTCGTTGAAACCAGAAATGAATTGCATATTGAATAAAATGAACAAAAATGAATAGAAATATAGAAATAGAAAAAATTTGGAAATGATTATTCTTTTCTCCAAAATGAAAAATGAAACTGAAAATGAAAATGACATGAAAAATGAATTTCTGTTTTTTGAATAAATGAAGTTCGAAAATAGAAATAAATCGTTTGCTCATAGTTAATCGTTGAATGTAGAAATATTAAATATATTTTGTCATAGATTCTTTTACAGTAAAGTCGTCATGGTTTTAATTGAATTAGAATTGGGTTAAGAAAATTATTTAATTGGAAATATATTGAAGTTTATTTTTTGGGAAATAGAAAAAAATATATTGGGTTGGATCAAATTTAAAGTATTGGGTTCAACCTTCTCTCCCTATAAATAGATGGCACCGGTAGGATATTAACACAAATTTCAGATATCGTTATTCTGCTCAAAAATAAAGAGACTTTTACTCTCTAAGAGTTAAATATATTTTCCAGAATAACGATTCTGTCGATTTCTATTTTGAAGAGACAATTTTTCGTTTTCACCCAAAAAAACAAGGGAACTATTTCTAGTTTATGTGTTTGATTTGTTTTGTTCGGGCCCAAACTTGAAGCAATTCATGGTTCTAGAATAGCAGAGAAGATCATTTGGTTGAAAGTCAAGAATGACAATGATCCGTCCATTTGAAAACACTGGTACAATTTTGGTCTAGGGTTTATTGCTATAAATATCACAAACTGGGTTAGTTTTCAAAATTTATTGAAACACCCCAAACCCGGCCCACAAGCCCCGACCGGATCTGGCATGCTCCTTGAGTAAAACTCGTTTTTGTCATCTTGGAAAATATGTCGATTTCGAAGAAAAATAGATTTGTATTGTGATCCTGTTGAAAACCGTGTTGATTATTTAAGTTTGTATCTCATTAAAACGTTATCTCCATCATTTTAAAAATTATAAGTTAAAAGAAAAACCGAATTTAGAGCTTAACACTAAGTTGGAAACCATAGGTGTTTAGGTGTCAAAACATTTGAAGTAATTTTAAGAAAAACATTTAATCGTTGGTTTGATGTTGTTTGTATTAAGACAAAAACTAAAAAGCATAAATAAATCTGCTAATAGTGGCCTTATTACAATAAAACATAACCTAAAATAAATCCCGAAATAATAAAAGAAAACGTGCTAAGTTTAATTAAAAGAAAACCCGAAATGCTGAGTTGAGCATGGCCACCACATAGTCCTAGCTGACCCGGTCCAAATCACTAAGTATCACCTGCAAAAGATATCCCGCGAAGGGTGAGTCAACAGACTCAATGTGTAACAGTACACTAAAAGCCCAATCGATCATAGCCTTTACTTAACATTTTGGCAAAGCCCATTTATCTCATCCTTGGCCATAAGCCCATAACATAGCACACCGAATCATGGCATATTAAATCACATGTACATATAAAGTGAAATGCAATCCCGAGCCCACCTAGATATCCATCCTCTACACACCACCCGTACCTGCCAATCACACCGTGGGGATTACTAAATCGACCCTCCATCCGCTACACACCATCAAAGGTAGTCACTGCAGTCAATTGCACATCACCCTTATAATCGTGGCAAAGCCACCAGATAATTGTGACAGAGTCACCGGATAATATGGTAAAAACCACCAGAACACTTCCCTTTATCAATATAACCCACATGCCCATGCATCACACATATTTCATATCAATCCGTATAAATATTACTAACAAAATATTAAGGGGTATTGTACCTGTATGCACTGTACCATTGAATGGTACCCTTAGCCACGTTTCCCGGTTTTTTCCATTAATACATATTTATCGTTAATACTATTAATCTATTGAGAGTTTAGTGTAAGCTACACACCTGATAACAGTGAGTACGATACTATCGATACCAACACTCTCGCTAGCAGAGATAACAATGAACTGCTTATCCCTTTCCGACGCTGGCCCACACCCCGGTGGCCAATCACAAACAGCAGAAACCGAGCATTTCTTGAACTTAGGGGTAGGAACTACCCCTTTCACTCCTCTACTGGTACTCACATCCATTGAGAACACTTAATCAAAACCGATTAATTAACACGAGATCTAAACGAATATAGTTTTTAACTTAAAACACCCTTACTGCAAAGATCTAAATCCTGAGACTTCTCCTTATCCCTGTCGATTTGCCCCTAAATGATCATAGTCAGAATCGGCCAACATTAATAGACAATATGGCCTCTGGCCGAATATCATAACCCACTTATCTTAATCGATCAAATCCCAAAAGATCACTACTCCCTTAACGCTATCTTCCTTTGGCTACACACGAAAGAAACATGAAATCAAGGCCCTATTAAGGTTCGGCCATCCTAAAAACCAAGGCCAACCATTCGATTTCGGCCACCAATGAAGATGAGATAAAAACCAATTGTTAAGAGGAGGGTACTTACCACCAACGCTTGCTTGAAGAGTCTAAAAGAAAGTAATCGACGGCGCCACCCTTATAGATTCAGTCTTAAGGATTTGCGAAATAGAAGAGAGAATGAGGGTCTAAAAGATTCGGCTAAGACTCTCAAATAGAGATGGGATATTCAGCTATCAAACGAATAGGTATAGAATTGAGGTTGAGGGGAAGAAAAGAAGTATAGAAGAAGGCTAGAAGAATTCAGCAATGGTGAAGAATGGTGGAGAGGTTTCGGCTATCACAAGGAAAATCAAAGAAGAAGAAAGCTAGGGAGGGATCTAGTTTCATCTTAAAAGAAAATAACAAAGAGATGAGAGGTAAGTGACCTTAATGGTCTTTTAAAGTTTCGGCCAAGGTCTAAAAGGGTGAGAAAAGAATAAATTTTTGGTGTGGTTCGATTATGAAAGAAAAAGGGTAAGAGTTTAGGAGAGAATGAAGCAGAATTCAGCAAAAGAAAATGACCCACCTGGCACTTTGATGGCATTAAGGTTTCGGCACAGCACTAGAGAAAGAAGAGAAAACTGAAAAGCACAAAACCCTAAAGCAAATTTTCGGCTACTCCCCCTACCAACATGACCGAAATTGTCATCCAAGGTGTCCCTTGGCTGGCCAACTCTTCTCCCCTTACTCAAATCCCACATTTTTCTCCTATTTCCTCTCTTCTCCTCTCATTCAAATAAATTTGAATGAGTCAACACTTATCCTCCCTCTTAGCCGAATTTTAAATGGATTTGACCAAGTCTAATCCTTATCCACTCAAAGTCCTTGTGCCGTCCACCACTGCTCCTCCTTACCGCAAAAATAAAACTCCAAATGTTCCCCTTGCTGCTCGAACCTAGGCCCTGCACACTCCGTGAGGCGTTACACCCCTGAGCTCTAAGTGGCGTCTCCCTTGCCACTTTACTAGCCCAGTACTTGAGTCTAAATCTGCATACAAATTTTCTTAAGGCCTATCTTGCTTAGCTCCACTTTAAGACTTAAAATCCGATATTTTTCTAAGGCACCTACCTACATTCTAGGGTTCCCAAAACCCCAAAAACACATTCAATCCACACATAGACATGCTACCACATACAATCGAATTAAAATGCATAACCCTTAAATTCTAGATATTACAGTTCTACCCCCCTTAATAATAATTTCGACCTCAAAATTACCAGGCTAGAATAAGTGAGGGTATTGCTGTCGCATTGCTTCTTCCGGCTCCCAAGAAGCTTCTTCCGATCCATGATTACGCCATAACACTTTGACTAGAGGAACTAATTTCCTCCGTAACACCTTCACATCTCGTTCCAGAATCTGAATCGGCTCTTCCTCATAGGACAAATCTGGTTTTAGCTCCACCTCCTCAACTGGCACTACATGTGATGGATCCGATTGGTAATAGCGTAGCATCGAAACATGGAACACATCGTGCATCTGCTTCAATTCTGAAGGCAACTCTAACTGATATGCCACTGGTCCAACTCGCTTCAAAACCTGATACAGTCCTATAAACCTGGGACTTAACTTTCTTTTGCGACCAAATCTCATTACCTTCTTCCACGGCGAAACTTTTAGAAACACCTGATCTCCCACAGCAAATTCTATCTCCTTCCGCTTAAGATCTGCGTACGACTTTTGCCTGTCAGATGCCTCCTTCAACTGTGCCCGAATCACCTGAACCTTTTCTTCGGATTCTGCCACAATCTCTGGACCTAAAACCTGACGTTCCCCCAACTTTGTCCAACACGTAAGAGTGCGACACTTCTGTCCATACAGTGCTTCATACGGTGCCATGCGAATACTGGCTTGATAGCTGTTATTGTACGCAAACTCTGCTAAAGGAAAAAACTCTTCCCAGCTTCCTCTGAAGTCTATCACATAGCCCTTCAGCATATCCTCTAACACTTGGATTACTCGCTCAGATTGGCCGTCTAACTGCGGATGAAATGCCGTACTGAAGTCTAACCTGGTGCCCAAAGCCTGATGCAATGCTTTCCAAAACCGAGACGTGAACCTTGGATCCCTATCCAAAATAATCGACATCGGTACTCCGTGCAGCCTCACAATTTCCGCCACATACAACTTTGCTAATTTCTGCAGAGAGTAGTCAACCCGCACTGGTATGAAATGTGTAGACTTTGTCAATCGATCCACTATCACCCATACTGAGTCCTTCTTAGTAGGCGTAAGGGGAAGCCCACTAACGAAGTCCATAGTAATTCTCTCCCACTTCCATTGCAGAATCTTTATCGGCTGAAGCAATCTCGATCAGCATTTGGTGTTTAGCCTTGACTTGCGACACGTTAAGCACTTTCCTACAAATTCTGTAACTTCCCCCTTAAGACCAGGCCACCAAAACTGATCCCGTAGATCTCTGTATAGCTTACTCCCTCCAGGATGCATAGCGTAAGGGCTACTATGCGATTCCTGAAGAATTCTCTGCTTTAAATCCTTATCCTTCGGCATACGCACACCTTGCCTCAAAACACAACACTCCATCATTGCTCACACCATAGTTTTTCAATTCCCCATTCTGCACTTGCCGTAACTTAACACTTAAATCATCATCTGTCAACTGCCTCTCTTTCACCTGACTCAACCATGTCGGCTTTACCTGCAACTCCGCCAACAAACTTCTGTCATCATAAAGACTAAGATGTGCAAACATCGCCCTCAGATCCGACACTACTTTCCGACTTAGGGTATCTGCCACTACGTTTGCCTTACCCGGGTGATACTCTATTGAACAATCGTAGTCTTTCAATAACTCCACCCACCTTAGCTGTCTCAGATTCAGCTCCTTCGAGTCAGCAGATACTTAAGACTCTTGTGGACCGTATAGATCACCGACCTTTCTCCATATAAATAATGCCTCCACACCTTAAGAGCAAAGACTACCGCTGCCAACTCCAAGTCATGCGTTGAATAGTTAACCTTATGTGGTCTTAATTGTCGAGATGCATAAGTGACCACCTTCCTATCTTGCATCAGAACACATCCTAACCCTGTGTGAGAAGCATCACAATATACCGCAAAATCCTTCCCTGGCTCAGGCTGAATCAGAATCGGAGCTTCTGTCAACACTTTCTTAAGCCTCTCGAAACTCTCCTGCTACCTATCTGTCCAAACGAAAGGTACCTTCTCTCTTAACAGTTTCGTCAAAGGTGCAGCGATTGATGAAAACCCTTCCACGAACCTTCTGTAATAACCTACTAACCCCAAGAAACTACGAACCTCCACCACAGACTTAGGTGGTTTCCAATCTAACACTGCCTCAATCTTCCGAGGGTCTACCCTTATCCCTTCTGCAGAGACCACATGCCCTAAGAACGCAACTTCCTTCAGCCAAAATTCGCACTTACTGAACTTGGCATATAGCTTCTTTTCCCTTAACACTTGCAGCACTACCCGGAGATGCTCATCATGTTCTTCCTCAGACTTGGAATACACTAGGATGTCATCTATGAACACAACAACAAACTGATCCAAGTAGGGTTGGAAAACCCGGTTCATCATATCCATGAACGCAACTGGGGTGTTCGTCATAATGCCCGTATCTTATCCGAAAAGCTGTCTTATGGATATCTGCTTCCTTCACCTTAAGTTGGTGATATCCTGACCTTAGATCTATCTTTGAAAATACCGCAGCTCCTTTAAGCTGATCGAACAAGTCATTGATCCTCGACAAAGGGTACTTGTTCTTGATGGTCAGCTTATTCAACTGCCGATAATCTATGCACATACGCATAGTCCCATCCTTTTTCTTCACAAATAAGACCGGTGCTCCCCATGGAGAACACTAGGTCAGATAAACCCACGATCAAGCAAGTCCTAGATCTGAGCCTTGAGTTCCACCAACTCCTTTGGTGCCATTCTACACGGAGCGATAGGTAATGGCGCTGTACCAGGCAACAAGTCAATCCCAAATTCCACCTCACGATCCGGAGGAAATCCTGGAAGTTCTTCCGGAAAGACATCCACGAATTCTTTCACAGTCCTGACCCCTTCAACAGTTGCTTCCTTAGCCTCCAAGGTACTGACCAACATCAGAAAAGCGAGACATCCCTTCCTTACCATCTTTTCTGCCTTAAGGGCAGATACTACATTTGATAAGTAATTCCGTCTCTCGCCCATAACCACAACTTCATTATCGTTAGTAGTTCTCAATGACATACGTTTAGCAGCACAATCCACCTTCACACGGTATTTCACTAGCCAGTCCATGCCTAAGATTAAATCAAATTCCCCGAATGGCAACTCCATTAAGTCAGCCGGAAACTGCATCCCCTGAACTTCTAAAGGCACTTCCTTAAAGAGCTTATCTACTACTACAGTCTGTCCTAAAGGACTAAGTACAGTCATCTTCCTAGGTACAGTCTCATAGTTCACATGCAGAGTTTCAGATACTTCACTAGAAATGTATGAATGAGTTGACCCTATATCTATCAAAGCAATAAAGGGTAACCCAGAAATAAGGAACACACCCGTTATGACATCAAAAAGCGCCACCATCTTCCTCCGACGAACCAAGATATACGGTAATCTACTGTCTCGCCTCCGTGTTACCACCTCCTCTACCTGGTGTTCCGCGACCTCTACAAGAACCATTACCTCTGCCATTCGGACCACGACCCCTCGACGGCTGCTGTCCACCCCTGCCTGCCTGATTAAAACCCTGACTTGCTGGGCGATTCCTATCTGTATCCATCGGACAATCCCTAATCATATGATCCTTGGACCCCCACTTACAACATCCCCATGTCTTCTTCCAACACTCTCCCGGATGCATCTTTCCACACTGCGCACAAGAACGGTACTGTCCTCCCACCACAGCCTGCTGACTACACGGCCCCTCAACTCTAGGTCTCTTTTGTAAACTTCCGGATGACCCTGAAGACCTATAGTTTCTCTTATTCCTATTCTGACCTCTGTCCCGGTTCTGTCTTTCAGTCCGCTTAACTTTCTTAGCTATCCGACCCTTATCCATTAAGACTGCAAAGTCTCTTTCCTGATGCGGAGCAATCAACACTCGCAGCTCATCCCTCAAACCATCTTCAAACCTGACACACCACTCATAATCAATAGCCACGATCCCCCTGGCATACCAGCTTAACCGCAAAAACTCAGCTTTATACTCCGGTACCGACTTACTTCCTTGTACCAGATTTAGAAAAGCCTTTCTCTGCGAGTCTATGTAGCTAGCTCCGACATATTTTCCTTCATACTTAACCTTAAAATACCCCCAATCCACTCGATCTACATGGGTACCCTCTTTGACAGTGAGCCACCACTGGTAGGCCTCATCCCGAAGTAGCGAAACAAAGACTCTTTCAAATTCTCTCGGCGGTGGCGGTCCAAATCATCCATGATCCTCTCGACTGCCTCTAACCAATACTCCGCTACATTCGGAGCTACCCTAGATATTCCTCTAAAAACCTCAGCTCCATTAGACCTAAGTCTCTCAGCTACTGACTTCCGAGCCCCATTTCCCATACTAGCTCCTGCCACTCGCTCTAAGACTCGCAAAGATAACTCGCGCGATATCACGTCATCTCTCTCCTGTCGCTCCTAAAATTTCGCCCTACACCCGGTGGCGATGCCTCTCATTTTCGGAACCCCGACTGCACCCAACTGGTTCTCGACACGCTCATTCTCCGCCTCTGCGCGCGCTGCGCGCGACCACGTCCCCTAGAACTCATGTCTACTATCGCGATTTATCTGTTTTTTCGAAAATTTTATGCATTAGATTCTTTTCACTTTCTTGTTTAGAGAGGAATTTTATGTAGAGAGTTTTTAATCAATGGTTTTCAGTAGAAGTACACATATACCTAGGGTCTACGTCTCTAAAGTAAAGTTCCCTAAGGCCTATTAGCTAAAGTATTACACATCAGCATACACAATTCAATTTAAAGAACTTACCTGGTGGACCTGGGCCGAGAACTCGGGTGCCATGCTTCCATAAAACCATTTTAACCCAAAAATTTTCAAAAACCCATTTTGACTCATATTTTAAAAATGTTGTGGGCTTCAAAACCCAAGGCCGAGTGTTTAAATCTGGGTTCTGATACCAAGTTGAAACACCCCAAACACGGCCCACAACCCTTGACTGGATCTGGCATGCTCCTTGAGTAAAACTCGTTTTTGTCATCTTGGAAAATATGTCGATTTCAAAGAAAAATAGATTTGTATTGTGATCTTGTTGAAAACTGTGTTGATTATTTAAGTTTGTATCTCATTAAAACGTTATCTCCATGATTTTAAAAATTATAAGTTAAAAGAAAAACTGAATTTAGAGCTTAACACTAAGTTGGAAACCATAGGTGTGTAGGAGTCAAAACATTTGAAGTAATTTTAGGAAAAACATTTAATCGTTGGTTTGATGTTGTTTATATCAAGACAAAAACTAAAACGCATAAATAAATCTGCTAATAGTGGCCTTATTACAATAAAACATAACCTAAAATAAATCCCGAAATAATAAAAGAAAACGTGCTAAGTTTAATTAAAAGAAAACCCGAAATGCTAAGTTGAGCATGGCCACCACATAGTCCTAGCTGACCCGGTCCAAATCACTAAGTATCACCTGCAAAAGATATCCCACGAAGGGTGAGTCAACAGACTCAATGTGTAACAGTACACTAAAAGCCCAATCGATCATAGCCTTTACATAACATTTTGGCAAAGCTCATTTATCTCATCCTCGGCCATAAGCCCATAACATAGCATACCGAATCATGGCATATTAAATCACATATACATATAAAGTGAAATGCAATCCCGAGCCCACCTAGATATCCATCCTCTACACACCACCCATACCTGCCAATCACACCGTGGGGATTACTAAATTGACCCTCCATCCGCTACACACCATCGAAGGCAGTCGCTGCAGTCAACTGCACATCACCCTTATAATCGTGGCAAAGCCACCAGATAATTGTGATAGAGTCACCGGATAATGTGGTAAAAACCACCAGAACTCTTCCCCTTTATCAATATCACCCACATGCCCATGCATCATAAATATTAATCAGTTATCATGCAATGTACTTACCCCAGAGTCATATCGAAATCACACATATTTCATATCAATCCGTATAAACATTACTAACAAAATATTAAGGGGTATCGTACCTGTATGCACTGTACCATTGAATGGTACCCTTAGCCACGTTTCTCGTTTTTTTCCATTAACACATATTTATCGTTAATACTATTAATCTATTGAGAGTTTAATGTAGGCTACACACCTGATAACAGTGAGTACGATACTATCGATACCAACACTCTCGCTAGCAGGGATAACAATGAACTGCTTATCCCTTTCCGATGCTGGCCCACACCCTGGTGGCCAATCACGAACAGTAAAAACCGAGCATTTCTTGAACTTAGGGGTAGGAACTACCCCTTTCACTCCTCCACTAGTACTCGCATCCATTGAGAACACTTAATCAAAACTGATTAATTAACACGAGATCTAAATGAATATAGTTTTTAACTTAAAACACCCTTACCGCAAAGATCTGAATCCCGAGACTTCTCCTTATCCCTGTCGATTTGCCCCTAAATGATCATAGTCAGAATCGGCCAACATTAATAGACAATATGGCCTCTGGCCGAATATCATAACCCACTTACCTTAATCAATCAAATCCCGAAAGATCACTACTCCCTTAGCGCTATCTTCCTTTGGCTACACACGAAAGAAACACGAAATCAAGGCCCTCTTAAGGTTCGGCCATCCTAAAAACCAAGGCCAACCATTCGGTTTCGGCCACCAATGAAGATGAGATAAAAATCGATTGTTAAGAGGAGGGTACTTACCACCAACGCTTGCTTGAAGAGACTAAAAGAAAGTAATCGACGGCGCCACCCTTATAGATTCGGCCTTAAGGATTTGCGAAATAGAAGAGAGAATGAGGGTCTACGAGATTCGGCTAAGACTCCCAAATGGAGATGGGGCATTCGGCTATCAAAAGAATAGGTATAGAATTGAGGTTGAGAGGAAGAAAAGAAGTATAGAAGAAGGCTAGAAGAATTCGGCAATGGTGAAGAATGGTGGAGATGTTTCGGCTATCACAAGGAAAATCAAGGCCGAAGAAAGCTAGGGAGGGATCTAGTTTCGTCTTAAAAGAAAATAACAAAGAGATGAGAGGTCAGTGACCTTAATGGTCTTTTGAAGTTTTGGCCAGGGTCTAAAAGGGTGAGAAAAGAATAAATTTTTGGTGTGGTTCGATTATGAAAGAAAAAGGGTATGAGTTCAAGAGAGAATGAAGCTGAATTCGGCAAAAGAAAATGACCCACCTGGCACTTTGATGGCATTAACGTTTCGGCACAGCACTAGAGAAAGAAGAGAAAACTGAAAAGCACAAAACCCTAAAGCAAATTTTCGGCTACTCCCCCTACCAACATGACTGAAATTATCATCCAAGGTGTCCCTTGGCCGGCCAACTCTTCTCCCCTCACTCAAATCCCACATTTTTCTTCTATTTCCTCTCTTCTCCTCTCATTCAAATAAATTTGAATGAGTCAACACTTATCCTCCCTCTTAACCGAATTTTAAATGGATTTGACCAAGTCTAACCCTTATCCACTCAAAGTCCTTGTGCCGTCCACCATTGCTCCTCCTTGCCGCAAAAATAAAACTCCAAATGTTCCCCTTGCTGCTCGAACCTAGGCCCTACACACTCCCTGAGGCGTCACACCCCTAAGCTGAAACACCCCCTACCCGGCCGACGAGTCTTGACTGAATCTGGAATGTTCCTCGATGTACACCGGTTCAAAATTCTTTTGTTACTTTGGAAAACTGTGTGTTTTGAAGATGGTTTGTTTGTGGGTTGGGCTCGAGTTGAAAACAAGTTTATTTTATATTGAAAAACCCTTTTATTTCAGGTGACAAAATATTTAAAATTTATTTTAAATTAAATTTACTTAATGTTTAATTAAAGAAAAATACGTAACATAATAAATAAAACAAAAGTAAAACCGTCAACTATGGCCTTATTACATCAACATAAAACCCAAAATAAAATTCAAAGTACTTAAAAATAAGGAGTCCATATAATCATAAATTTCTTGCTGGGCATGGCCACCACTAAGCTCCTGCCGACCCGGTCCATCACTGTTCATCACCTGAAACATGTTCCCACAACGGGGTGAGTCAACAGACTCAATGTGTAACCAACACTAGAATTTAATAACTAAGGCATACATTATCATATCACATACATATTCATATAACAGATAGGAAAAAGTGATGCAACCCGAACCCAAACCTAAATAGCCATCTGCTACACGTCACCCGTACCAACCTGCACACCGTGGGGACTACTAAGTCAACCCTCCATTCGCTACACACCATCGAAGGCAGTCGCTACAGTCGACGTGCTCATCGCCCTTATAAAATTCGTGGCATAGCCACCAGATAATATTTGTGCCATGTGACACCACATTCACATAATGTGACCGAAGTCACCACATTCAGATAATGTGACTGAAGTCACCACATTCAGATAATGTGACCAAAGTCACCACATTCACTTCCCCTTTTTCATATAACCCGAATGCCCCATATCATACACATCATGCACATCATGCCTTAATTCACATCCTTATCATTAAACACGTGTTATATTTAACATATATTCCTAATCCTAGTAGGAGTAGGAAACGTACCTGGGTACTTTGTACCATAGCATGGTACCTTAGCCATTTTCACATTCTTATAAACATGCTCATATTAAATATTGCCATAAATCTTATTAAAAGATAGTGTGGGCTACACACCTGATTCCCTTAGCAAATTCACTAATTTCCTGAAATCCGATCTACTGCCTTAGATCTTTAACTCCCTACATTCGTTCAATCACTCAATATTGAGCGAAAACCTATTCGACTATAAGATTAAATCCCGAAGGGTTTCTCACAAACAAAATCTTACCTTGCTGTCAATTTGATTCCTAAACAAATCTCGAAACTTTGTGATGCTTCTTTATTGCGATCAACTATACACTTAATCATTGAACTAGTTAGTTTTCGGCTTTTAAACAAATAAGAAATAGATTCAAGTCACTACTTATGGCCTTGGCCGAATGTACTTAATCACTTACCTTATGGATTTAAATCCCGAAAAATATATTCCTTGGTTGTGGTATCTGTCGAAATACCCATGGACACATGTTAAATCAATTTCTAACATTTAATCACCATTAAATGGCCCTTGGCCGAATATCATATATGACTTACCTTCGATCTTTAAAATCCCAAAAGATCCTTCTTTGTAGTCGACAACACCTAAATCCCGAAACTTCCTTCAAGTGGTCGGCCATAGAATAACAAGGTGATTAGTTCCTCTGTTTCGGCTAGAAGAAAAAGAATAGGAATTGAATAACACTTGTTCTTACCCTTACTGTTGTAGTCGACAGCACCTTTACCTTACACCACAAAGAGACTCGGCTTTTATTAATACTAAAGAGATTTGATTTCAACAATGGAAAGGAAAAAAAAGATACGAGACTTAGAGAGAATCGGCAATGGTTTAGGAGGCTTTTACTTTCGATTTTGACAAAATAAGAGAAGAAGAGAATATTGGCTAGAGAATTCGGCAGATGAACAAAAGAGAAAAGGAAGAATGAAGGTTGGCCTCTCTTTTCCTTTTTCAGCCGAAATTACTAACTTAAAGTCCCTTACTTGGCCATCACTTCTCCCTTATTTTCCTCTTTATCTCTTTATTTTAAAAATTAAAGAATAAATCCTCATTTATCTCTTGGAAATAATCTAAAATAAATCCATTATTTATCCCCTATTTAGCCGAAATTTTAAAAGGATTTAAAGTCCTCCCTTAATGCCTTATTGCCGTCCATTACCTCTTCTAGTGCTGAAAAAAATAAAACTTTATTTGCTTCCCACGCGACTCGATCCTTGGCCCCTTTACCCTTGCTGGTGGCGTCATTTCCAGAGCCCTAAGTGGCATCTCCAGGCCACTTTTCCAAGCCCAATTTCATGTCATATTTCCTTCATAAATTTTCTTAAGACCACTTTGCCTTAGTACCCTCTTTTAAACTTTAAACTTAACATTTCTAAAGCATTTCCTCACATTTCCAAGACATTTCCAAGCATTTCCAAGACAAGACATTTCCTTACATTTCCAAGACAAAACATTTCCTTACATTCCAAGACATTTCCTTACATTTCCAAGACAAGACATTTCCTTACATTTCCAAGACATTTCCTTACATTTCCAAGACATTTTCTTACATTTCCAAGGTTCTAAAAATGCACACAACACATCCGTATCACAATAGACATGCTATTTCATAAAATTAAGCAAAAATACACAAGCCCAATTTCAGGATATTACAGTTCTACCCCTCTTAAAATAATTTCGTCCTCGAAATTACCTGGCTGAAATAGATGAGGGTATTGCTATCGCATTGCTTCTTCTGGTTCCCACGAAGCTTCCTCCGATCCATGGTTGCTCCATAACACTTTGACTAGAGGAACTGACTTCCTTCGTAGCACTTTCACATCACGTTCCAATATCTGAACCGGCTCTTCCTCGTAGGACAAATCTGGTCTTAGCTCCACCTCCTCGACTGGTACCACATGAGATGGGTCTGATCGATATCGAAGTAGCATAGACACATGGAATACGTCGTGCATCTGCTTCAACTCCGGTGGCAACTCCAACTGATATGCCACTGGTCCAACTCGCTTCAACACTCGATAGGGTCCTATAGACCTTGGACTTAACTTCCCTTTGCGACCAAATCTAATTACCTTCTTCCAAGGCGATACCTTAATGAACACTTGATCTCCCACATCAACTTCTATCTCCTTTCGCTTAAGATCTGCGTACGACTTTTACCGATCAGATGCTTCCTTCAACCGTGCTCGAATTATCTCAACTTTCTCTTCGGATTCTGCCACTAACTCTAGACCCAAAACTCGACGTTCTCCTAATTTCGTCTAACATGTAGGAGTCCGACACCTCTAACCATACAACGCTTCATACGGTGCCATCCGAATACTGGCCTGATAGCTGTTGTTGTAGGCGAACTCTGCTAAAGGCAAATAGTCTTCCCAACTGCCTCGAAAATCCATTACACAACCTCTCAACATATCCTCCAACACTTGGATTACTCGTTCAGACTGCCCGTCTGATTGTCGATGAAAAGCCGTAGTGAAGTCTAACTTAGTGCCTAAAGCTTGATGAAGTGCCCTCCAAAACCGAGACGTAAATCTTGGGTCTCTACCCGAAATGATTAACACCGGCACTCCATGTAGCCTCACAATTACCGGGATGAAGTGCACGGATTTGGTCAAACGGTCTACTATTACCCATACCGAGTCCTTCTTAGTAGGGGTAAGGGGAAGCCCACTAACGAAGTCCATGGTGATTCTCTCCCACTTCCACTGCGGAATCTCGATTGGCTAAAGTAATCCCGATGGAACTTGGTGTTCAGCCTTAACTTGCTAACACGTCAGGCATTTTCCCACGAATTCAGTAACTTCCCGTTTAAGATCAGGCCACCAAAACTGTTCCCTTAAATCCCTATACAACTTAGTGCCTCCGGGATGCATAGCATAAGGGCTACTATGCGCTTCCCAAAGAATCCTCTGTCTTAACTCCTCGTTCCTCGGCATACAGACTTTTCCCTTGAAGCACAATACTCCCTCATCATTAACACCATAATCCTCTAACTCTCCATTCTGTACTTGTTGTAACTTAACACTTAAATCCTCATCCACCAACTGACTTTCCTTTACCTTATTCAACCATGTTGGTTTGACTTGCAATTCCGCCAGCAGACTCCCATCATCATACAAACTCAAGTGTGCGAACATCGCCCTCGGGTCCGACACCACTTTCTGACTTAAGGCATTTGCTACCACATTTGCCTTGCCCGGGTGGTACTTTATCGAACAGTCATAATCCTTCAGTAATTCCACCCACCTTCGCTGCCTCAAGTTCAATTCCTTCTGAGTCAATAGATACTTAAGACTCTTGTGATCTGTGTAAATTATCGACTTTTCTCCATAAAGGTAGTGCCTCCAAACCTTAAGAGCGAAAACCACTGCTGCCAATTCCAAGTCATGGGTTGGGTAGTTAACCTCATACGGCCTTAACTGTCGAGACGCATAAGCGACTACTTTTCCCTCTTGTATTAGAACACACCCTAATCCCGTATGCGAAGCGTCACAGTACACCACAAACTCCTTTCCTGCCTTCGGCTGAATTAACACTGGAGCTTCAGTCAAAACCCTCTTGAGCTTCTCAAAGCTCTCCTACTGCTTGTCCGTCTATACAAAGGGTACTTTCTTCCTCATCAACTTTGTCAAAGGCACTGCTATTGACGAGAACCCTTCCACAAACCTTCTGTAGTAGCCTGCCAATCCCAGGAAACTACGAATCTCCGCCACAGACTTAGGTGGTTTCCAATCTAACATTGCCTCGATCTTCCTAGGATCCACCCTTATTCCCTCTGCGGATACTACATGCCCTAAGAATGCCACCTCCTTAAGCCAAAATTCACACTTGCTGAATTTGGCATAGAGCTTCTTCTCCCTTAATACTTGTAACACTATCCGTAGGTGCTCATCATGCTCTTCCTCTGACTTCGAGTATACTAAGATGTCGTCGATGAACACAACGATGAACCTATCCAAGTAAGGTTGAAAAACCCGATTCATCATATCCATGAACACAGCTGGGGTGTTTGTCAACCCAAACGGCATTACTACAAACTCAAAATGGCCGTATCTTGTCCTAAAGGCTGTCTTATGGATATCTACCTCCTTTACCTTCGACTGATGATATACCGACCTTAGATCTATCTTTGAAAATACAGCGGCCCCCTTAAGCTGATCGAACAAGTCATCTATCCTTGGCAAAGGATACTTATTCTTGATGGTCAGCTTATTCAACTGACAATAATCTATGCACATACGCATAGTTCCGTCCTTCTTCTTCACAAACAAGACCGGTGCTCCCCATGAAGACACACTGGGCTGGATAAACCCACGGTCAAGCAACTCTTGGATTTGAGCCTTGAGCTCAACTAACTCCTTTGGCGCCATTCGGTATGGAGCGATTGACACAGGAGCTGTTCCCGGTAGCAAGTCTATTCCAAATTCCACCTCCCTATCTGGGGGTATTTCGGGCAACTCCTCTGGAAAAACATCCACGAAGTCCCTTACCGTTCTAACTCCACTAATTCCTCCGTCCTTCGCATCCACGGCACTTACAAAGGCCAAAAATGCCTTGCACCCTTTTTTAACCATTTTTTCAGCCTTCAACGCCGAAATTACATTAGACAGGTAGTTTCTTCTTTCTCCTATCATGACCACTACTTCATCCTCTGGGGTCCTTAACTCCATTCACTTAGCCGCACAATCCACAACGGCCCGGTGCTCTACTAACCAATCCATACCAAGTATGAGATCGAATTCTCCGAAAGGTAGTTTATTAAGTCAGCCCGAAAGTTCACTCCCTGAATCTCTAGAGGTACACTCCGAAAGGTCTTATTTACCACTACAGTTTGGCCTAATGGGCTCACTACAGTCATCTCCCTATCAGAAAGTTCAGAGTCTAGGCCTAGTGTTTCCACTATACTACATGCAACATAAGAATGGGTCGAGCCCACATCAATAAGAGCAAAATAGGGCTTGCCATGAATAAGGAACGTACCGGTTATGACGTCCGGTGCGTCTCCATCCTCCTCGCGCGAATCATATAAACCAAACCCACGCCTTGCCTCGATGATTAGCAACACCTCTGCCCGGTGTTCCACGTCCTCTTCCCGCGCCATTACCTCGGCCATTCGGACCACGGCCTCGCTAAGGCTGCTGTCCACCTCTACCACCTTGATTAACATTCTGAGCTACGGATCAATTTCCATCTAGCCTCATAGGGCAGTCCTTAATCATATGGTCCTTTGACCCACACTTGAAGCATCCTCCTGCCTTTTTCCAACACTCCCCTAAGTGTTTCTTCCCACACTGATCACAAGGACGATACTGCCCTCCTATAGCAACTTGCTGACCTCACGGCCTATCGACTCTAGGCCTCTTTTGAACATTCCCCACTGATCCAGACGATCTAAAACTTCTTTTCTGCTTTTTTCAGTTAGAGTTCTGCTTTGTAAAATCCTTAATTCCCTCGACTACCTTGGCCTTTTCCACTAACGTAGAAAACTCCCGTTCCTGATGAACCTTAGATCATCCCTGAGTCCGTCCTCAAAATAGACACATCGCTCATGCTCCGTTGCCACTACTCCTCGAGCATACCGGCTTAACCTTAAAAATTCAGCTTCATACTCTGTTACGGACTTGTGCCCTTGAACCAGTCCCAGAAAAGCCTTTCTTTGCTCATCAGTATACCTTGTGCCGACATACTTCTTCTGATATGCGGCCTTAACATACTCCCAGGTCAGATCCTCAGCCGTGGCACCATCCCGAACTATTAACCACCACTGGTACGCTTCATCGCGTAGCAATGCCACCATCCCTTTCAACTTCTCCTCAGGGGTTAGATCAAGCTCATCCATAATGCGTTCGGTTGCTTCCAACCAATACTCGGCCGTACTAGGCACCACACCCGATACTCCATGGAATACCTCAGCTCTATTGGCACGAAGTCGCTCAGGTACCGACTTTCGAGCTCCCAGATTTCCTCCTGCACCAGCCACCAACTCAAGAACTCGTAGCACGACCGCGATATATGTCGCTCCCCGTCGATCCTGCCGCCGGCATCAATCAACAGGTGGTGGTGGTGGCGGTACCTCATTTTCAGATCCTTGACCCGATCTAACGGGTTCTGACACGGTCATTCTACCTCTACCGCGTCCTCGCAAATTACGTCCACGTCCCTTAGAGCTCATGTCTACATTCGCGTGTTAATCTGATAAAGAAATTTTATGAATTAGTCCTTGTTTCACTGATTATTCGCGAAGAAGTTTTATGAAAGAAGTTCAAAAGTAGTTCTTTCGATCATTCAAAGTTTTTGTTCAGGTTTTCTATCCTAATTCAGAGAATCGGATTCATCCAAACATTCATTCAGTAGTACCTTTCACACACATTCATTATTTCTATAGTTTTGTCTATTCCTACCCCAGGGGTATTTTCATAATTTTTCCTACAGGGGTATTTTTGTAATTTTTCAAAATAAGGTTCCTTGGTGATTTTGTCAATAAGGGTATTTTGGTAATTTTACATTCCTGAGGGTATTTTGGAAATTTTCAAATCCGAGGGTATTTCGGTAATTTTGAAACTTAGGGGTATTTTGGTAATAAACCAGGGTAAATTTGTAAAGTTTAATAATTTAGGGGTATTTCAAAATTTGCAAAACTTTGAGAGTTCTTTATGAGAATTTGTTTTCCAAAATGGTGATGTTGCAAAAATTTTGGAAATTAGGGTCATTTTGGGTAATTCGTAGGTTAAGGGCAATTTCGTAATTTTCCAAAATCAAGGTATTTTGATATTTTGCAAATTAGGATTTTTGGGTCTTGTTATAAAGTAATGAAATTTTGATAAAACTATGGGTAGTTTGAACATTTTATAAATCAAGGGCATTTTTTGTAATTTCACAACCAAGAGTATTTAGGTAATTTTGTAACTTTGAAATTTTTATGAGATTTTTTCGAAAATATAAATTTTCACGGTTCAAAAGAGTAGTTTGTTGACTTTTAAAAACTAGGTTTTCCATGAAAATGTGGCTAATCCCTTTCGGGTTTTAGTTATCGTTTTTAGCCTGTGACTGAGTCCTCTTGGTTAGGGTGAACCGAAGCTACGCACCAGGTAGGATTCCAGCGAAGAGGAGGTGAGTCACTAGGACTGCTTAAGTACCAGGCTCTTCCGGATCCAATCCTAGGCATGCGCACAGGGGTTGCCACACCCTAACTCGGCGACTTAGCGACTTAGCCATAGGTTTGTTTTAATTAGGCATTAAGGCTTATGTAGTTGTTGGGGTACACTAATCCTAGGGTTCAATCACTTAATTTTCTAATCTACGTTCCATTCCTACCCTTCTACAGATCATACAATAAATCACACCATGGATAGGGGTACTTACCTGGTGGACTGTGGGCCGGAGACTTAGGTGCCATGCCAGAAAAAAAAAACTGCTGATTTCATAAAATATTTTTATAAAACTTATTTGGGCTCGATTCGAAAACATTTTGGGCCTTAAACCCCAGGCCGAGGGTTTGAAACTGGGCTCTGATACCAAGCTAAAACACCCCCTACCCGGCCCACGAGTCTTGACCGGATCTGGAATGTTCCTCGATGTAAACCGGTTCAAAATTCTTTTGTTACTTTGGAAAACTGTGTGTTTTGAAGATGGTTTGTTTGTGGGTTGGGCTCGAGTTGAAAACAAGTTTATTTTATATTGAAAAACCCTTTTATTTCATGTGACAAAATATTTAAAGTTTATTTTAAATTAAATTTACTTAATCTTTAATTAAAGAAAAATACGTAACATAATAAATAAAACAAAAGTAAAACCGTCAACTATGGCCTTATTACATCAACATAAAACCCAAAATAAAATTCAAAGTACTTAAAAATAAGGAGTCCACATAATCATAAATTTCTTGCTGGGCATGGCCACCACTAAGCTCCTGTCGACCCGGTCCATCACTGTTCGCCTCTTGAAACATGTTCCCACAACGGGGTGAGTCAACGGACTCAATGTGTAACCAACACTAGAATTTAATAACTCAGGCATACATTATCATATCACATACATATTCATATAACAGATAGGAAAAAGTGATGCAACCCGAACCCAAACCTAGATAGCCATCTGCTACACGTCACCCGTACCAACCTGCACACCGTGGGGAGTACTAAGTCAACCCTCCATCCGCTACACACCATCGAAGACAGTCGCTGCAGTCGACGTGCTCATCGCCCTTATAAAATTTGTGGCATAGCCACCAGATAATATTTGTCCCATGTGACACCACATTCAGATAATGTGACCGAAGTCACCACATTCACTTCCCCTTTTTCATATAACCCGAATGCCCCATATCATACATATCATGCACATCATGCCTTAATTCACATTCTTATCATTAAACACATGTTATACTTAACATATATTCCTAATCCTAGTAGGAGTAGGAAACGTACCTGGGTACTTTGTACCATAGCATGGTACCTTAGCCATTTTTAGATTCTTATAAACATGCTCATATTAAATATTGCCATAAATCTTATTAAAAGATAGTGTGGGGTACACACCTGATTCCCTTAGCAAATTCACTGATTTCCCGAAATCCGATCTACTGCCTTAGATCTTTAACTCCCTACATTCGGTCAATCACTCAATAATGAGCAAAAACCTATTCGACTATAAGATTAAATCCCGAAGGGTTTATCACAAACAAAATCTTACCTTGCTATCGATTTGATTCCTAAACAAATCTCGAAACTTTGTGATGCTTTTTTATTGCAATCGACTATACACTTAATCATTGAACTAGTTAGTTTTCGGCTTTTGAACAAATAAGAAATAGATTCAAGTCACTACTTATGGCCTTGGCCGAATGTACTTAATCACTTACCTTATGGATTTAAATCCCGAAAAATATATCCCTTGGTTGTGGTACTGTCGAAATACCCATGGACACATGTTAAATCAATTTCTAACATTTAATCACCATTAAATGGCCCTTGGCCGAATATCATATATGACTTACCTTCGATCTTTAAAATCCCAAAAGATCCTTCTTTGTAGTCGACAACACCTAAATCCCGAAACTTCCTTCAAGTGGTCGGCCATAGAATAACAAGGTGATTAGTTCCTATGTTTCGACTAGAAGAAAAAGAATAGGAATTGAATAACACTTGTTCTTACCCTTATTGTTGTAGTCGACAGCACCTTTACCTTACACCACAAAGAGACTCGGCTTTTATGAATACTAAAGAGATTTGATTTCAACAATGGAAAGGAAATAAGAGATACGGGACTTAGAGAGAATCGGCAATGGTTTAGGAGGCTTCTACTTTCGATTTTGACAAAATAAGAGAAGAAGAGAATATTGGCTAGAGAATTCGGCAGATGAACAAAAGAGAAAAGGAAGAATGAAGGTTGGCCTCTCTTTTCCTTTTTCAGCCGAAATTACTAACTTAAAGTCCCTTACTTTGGCCATCACTTCTCCCTTATTTTCCTCTTTATCTCTTTATTTTAAAAATTAAAGAATAAATCCTCATTTATCTCTTGGAAATAATCTAAAATAAATCCATTATTTATCCCCTATTTAGCTGAAATTTTAAAAGGATTTAAACTCCTCCCTTAATGCCTTATTGCCGTCCATTACCTCTTCTAGTGCTGAAAAAAATAAAACTTTATTTGCTTCCCACGCGACTCGATCCTTAGCCCCCTTACCCTTGCTGGTGGCGTCATTTCCAGAGCCCTAAGTGGCATCTCCAGGCCACTTTTCCAAGCCCAATTTCATGTCATATTTCCTCCATAAATTTTCTTAAGACCACCTTGCCTTAGTACCCTCTTTTAAACTTTAAACTTAACATTTCTAAAGCATTTCCTCACATTTCCAAGACATTTCCTCACATTTCCAAGACAAGACATTTCCTTACATTTCCAAGACAAAACATTTCCTTACATTCCAAGACATTTCCTTACATTTCCAAGACAAGACATTTGCTTACATTTCCAAGACATTTCATTACATTTCCAAGACATTTCCTTACATTTCCAAGGTTCTAAAAATGCACACAACACATCCATATCACAATAGACATGCTATTTCATAAAATTAAGCAAAAATGCACAAGCCCAATTTCAGGATATTACATGAGCTCTAAGTGGCGCCTCCCTTGCCACTTTACTAGCCCAGTACTTGAGTCTAAATCCGCATACAAATTTTCTTAAGGCCTATCTTGCTTAGCTCCACTTTAAGACTTAAAATCCAATATTTTTCTAAGGCACTTACCTATATTCTAGGGTTCCCAAAACCCCCAAAACACATTCAATCCACACATAGACATGCTACCACATACAATCAAGTTAAAATGCATAACCCCTAAATTCCGTATATTACATTTATATTTTCCATTGTGCAAAAATAGTGTTTTCGAACCAAATTTTTTCCAACAATAACTACCTTTGTAAAAAATGTTTTCTTTAGTGTCGTATGATAAATAATTAATATAGATGTTTGTATATAAATCATGTTTAAATCAATCATCATTCATTAGCATAATTAAAAGCTTGAAAAAAATTGTGTTTTGTTGAATGCTTGGGATGACCTAAGGCATTGTTTGAATAGTCAGTTCTTCAATGTGCCTACCTTTATGCTATGAGTCAGTTCTTCAATGAGCCTACCTTTATGCTATGTATTTCTAGTTCCCATGTTTGAACCTATTTACTCTTCCTTGATGAACCATTCATATTGAAACCTTAAGCCAAAATTGAATTCAAACTTGAACCCGTCCCTATCCTTGTTCCTTAATTGCATTATGAGATAGATATCAAGCCATGGATATTGAAGGTTTAGGTAGAGACATAGTGGCGGTTTCAAACTGAATTTGAGTGAAAAAAAGTGATGAGATGGGACATTATTATCACACCTCAAAATATGGCCTAGGAGTTTTTAGGGTATTTTAGGAACTTTGGCCTATATGAGCTTGGAATTTCATAAGGTTGGTACTCGATAATGCTTGCGACAATGGTTTTCATAAAGTTAAGTCAATTTTTGGAAATGAGTTTTAAATGTCTTTAACTTTAAAAAAGGGACTAAATTGTAAAAGGGTCAAAGCTATGAGTTTTTATGAAGCAATTAAACCTATTTTTCAAAATCATCCTAATAAACCCCTTATTCCCAGTTTAATTTCACGAAAGCTTTTCTTCTCATTTGCTTGTGTCGTTTCTTGCTCTCCCAAATCCCTCCCACTTGCTTTTGATCTTCAACTCCTCATTCTTTTTGAATCCTATCACCCTTAAGCCTTAAATCTCCATTAAAACCAAGGAAATCACCCAAGAATTCCACCATCTTCATCATCGTCTCCAAAACGTGAGTTTTTTGGGTTTGAGTCAAAGCTCTATTTTCTTGCATTCAAGGTAACTAATTGTTTTCATATTAGATTTAAATGTTATTTGGTTTTTTAAACTAAATTTATAGCCATTAAAATGCATGTTTTAGGTAAAAGCTGAAAATTGGGTCTTTAATGGTGAATTTTGAGTTTTTGGATAAAAACCTGGTTTTGAAGTGTTTTTCAATTAGTTTTAACCTAATTATAAACTTTCTAAAATAACTTTGAAGTTTCGTCAAGGATTTCTCGTGTTTGAGGTGAGTTATTGACTAAATATGTGTGGTTTGTCTTGTTGAAGTGTCGGAGCCAATAGGACCTTCAACGAGTAGTGATAACAGCAAAGGGAATCTTGTCTAGACTTTTGATTTTTCGACAAAAGTGAATATTTCGGTGAGTGTTTTAGAATAGCTACTCGTAAGTGATTCGTTGTGTATTTGGGAATTTAGAGGTAGCCTAAACCCCTTCTCTAAATTTTGAGTGTAAGTGTTCTTTTACCTATGATAAATGTGTGATAAATATGTTTGTGAATTGTGATAAAGAGGATTATGATGTGATGAAATGTGAACATGTTGAGATGATTGTTGTGACGGTATGTTATTCATGCAATGTGACATTGTGTATAATGTGCTAATGACATGATTATGCAGTGAATACGTGAGGATTATCGGTATGTAATATTTGATGACATTATGGATATTTTGGCCTTGTGACTTAATGAAACCATTGGATATAGTTGGCATGCCATAGGATTGTGATTACTCACTTATTTGTGATTGTGATATATGGGGCACTGAGGCCCAGGGATAGTTTTGGAGAGATAAGGGAGTGTGAGCCAAGTTCCATTCACTAGGATATGTATATATGGTGTTTTGGAGAGCGTTAGCTATATGCTTCACTTATGGGATATGTTTGACTCTACGAGTCTATGTGTGGTGTGTTGGAGATCCATTTATCGGATGTGTGGTGATAGAGTCCACTTTATGTTTCATAAACTCAAGAGCCAAATTATCATGCATTGTGACTAAATGTAATTATGTGTGTTTATATGTGATTAATGTGCGTCAAAAAATTTATATATGTATGCCTAAACGTTCATATAAATAAGGTGTAAAAGAATACATGGAATATGACTAAATATGTGAATCATAACACTTAGTTAATGATGTTTTGGGAATATATATGTTTTTTGGTTGATGCATGAAAACTTGTTTGCGTAGTGATTGTTCCGGGCATTCATTGAGTTTGTTAAGCTCACCCACTCCATTTTATCCTTTGCAAAGTAGTAGCGTTCTTGGTGTGAGAGGTGTGGTCGTCGAGGGATTGATCCAAGCCATTCTTTACTCATTACAGTAGGTTTTTTGCTTACTCTAGGTCTAGGGAATAAAAAGGCAATGTGGTAGACATTTATATCAGTTTATTAAAACGTATTGGGGATTATTTGTATATTGCGTATGTTTGGGAAGCTTGTGAACTTGGACATGGTGTTTGGTTTATTGTTTAGACATTTTGATGCATATGTGACTAGGTGAATGAAGCATGATGTTTAGGGACTAAGTTTGAATGATTTAAATGCTCTTATATGCTGAATTTTTGTAACCTGAAGCAGAGGTATCGATATTAAGGCTTTTAGAACGATACCTCTATATTTTCAAAAGTGTAGGGAGTCAGAATATCAACTTGGTATTGATACCTTGGCCCGAGTATCGATACTCATGGTGTATTTATCGATACCTTGCGAAAAGTACTGATAATTTTCAATGTTTTGAAATTTGGCGAGAAACAAAATGCTAGTTTGGTATCGATTTTTACAGGTGGTATCAATACCACTTAAAGGAAATATCGATACCATAGAGGCGATATCAATACCTACGTAACATTTTTGGGAAAATTTGCTAAGTGGTCCGAATGCTTTAGACATGTACATTTTATGTTTGTTTGTCGTATGTTTGTAACAGCCCAATTTCAGTGAAATCGGAACAGTCATTTCAGGACCACAAATTTGAGCCGAAAGGAAAATTTATTTTTATATTTTTGCATGATTTGCATTTAGATAGGAATGTCATAAAAAAAATTCTGATAAGAAAATTTTATCGATTAAGTGCTTAATTACGGAAAGAACCAAATTGCATAAAATGCAAAAGTTGGATTTTATTAGCTAGAAGGATCAGATAGCTATGGAATTCAAAATTTGAGGTTCTTATATGGTAATTAAACCATTAATGAAAAGTTAGTAGATATTTTAATGATTCATCCATGGAAAAATTAGAAAAGAGCAAGGACTAAATTGGAAATAGAAATAATTAAAAGATGATAAATAATTAAAATAGAATTAATATCATTGGATATCATCTTCTTCCCCAAAATTTGCATGGAAACCCTAGGAGAGAGAGAGGAAACTAATCAAGCTTAATTGGGTAAGTTTTCTTGTCCCTTTTTTAGAAAATTTTATATTTTTGAAACCGAGATAGTCTAATCTATCTATTCGGGGGATTAATTTAAAAAGTGATCAAAGTATAGAAATTATGTCATGGATGAATATGCTACAAATTTGAAATTTATGGTAGAATATGAAAGGTTGTTGATAGATAAACATCTTTTACAAAGTGATTTTTCATGAAAACATGATTTAGGGTCTAATTTGTAAAGTTGTGAACATTGAAGAAAAATTCTGACATTTATGGAATACATGTGATGTAAATTGTATATTGAAATTTTGGTTAGGATTGGAATAGGGAGTAAATTGCATGAATTTCATTTTCCGAGCCTAAGGACAAAATTAGAATTTATGGAAAGTTTAGTGGCAAAATGGTAATTTTGCCTAGAATAAAAATTGAGTTCAAATGGATATGAAATGTCGAAATTGATGATTAAATTCATTTATATAGATCCGGATAACTCAAATTCAAATTTAGATCGAGGAAAAGAGAAAGTTTCGGATTAATAGATTTATATACGCAAACAAGTGTCGAGGTAAGTTCGTGTAACTTAATTGAACATGTAAATATGTTGAATTAAATGTTGTATTGTATAAAATGTGATTTATATATATGTGAATTAATTGAATGTTACAATATAAGAATTTAATACTTGCTTGATATTGTTTGAAAAGAGTTAAGTGCCGTTTGAATATTAGATTCCGATGGACAAATGTGATTTCCCTTATTAAATGAGGTCCTGCATTTGTTGCTGACGGGATTTAGCTCGGACGAGTAATCCTATAGACCTCATCACAGAAAGGATTTAGCCTGGACTGGTAATCCTGATATAAGCCCTCTTGAGCATATGTTATAAATAGGATTTAGCCCGGACAGGTAATCCTGATTAAGCTCTTATGAGCAGATGTTGGTAACAGGATTTAGCTTGGCCAAGTAATCATGTTATATGATATGTGGCTCGAGAGTGTGCTTTCTGATTAAGTGCCTTAATGGGTACTCCTGAATATGAGTTGACGGGTTACTGAATTACACACCTTGAGTGTACTATTTCAGTATCCATCGAAATTACAATGATTCAATGGACAAATTAGTTGACATGATATGAGAATTATGAGATGAAATGAATAATGTCTTGAAAGAATATAGCATGATGAGCTCATCTATGTTTATTTGGTGTATATGAGAATTTTGTGACTAACATGTTTGATTGAATGTATATGTTTAGGCAATTTTGCCAAGTTGATGGAACATGTTATTATATGCTTAATTTTAATAAATGGGATTGGTAAGTTTATTTTCAATTATATGAACATACTAAGCATAATATGCTTACTAGGTTTATTTTTCTCTGTTTTATAGTGCTCGGAAGCTCGTGAAGGTTGGTGAACGGTTGGAGCATCATCACACTATCCACAAGCTTATTTTGGTATAAATAGTAAAGTTATTTTGGTATAATGGCATGTATAGGTTAACTTGGCAATTGTTGGCTTGAAAATGATGTTTGTAATCTAGCCATTGGAATGGCTAGTAATGGTTTGTTTTGATATACTTATAAGGTCATATTATGATAAACACATATGTGTTAAGTATGGTTGATCAAATGATGTTTAATGTTTAGGTTAAATCAAGGTAAGATTATAAACATATATGTATGAAATGATATATCATATTAGATGTTTGAATTTGCTTAATCCAATGCTTGAATTGGTTGGTATTTGGATGTAAGTTTTGGTGCAAGATATTGGTAAAATTTTGGGTGACAAATGAAGCTAGAAATTTCTTTATTTTGTCCACACGGGTAGACACACAGGCGTGTGTCTAGACCATGTGTGACACACAGCCTGGTACATAGGCATGTGGTTAGGCCGTGTGTCCCATGCATTTTAAATTCGAGAAACAGAATGTTTAAAATTGAGCACACGGGCAGAGACACGGGCGTGTGTCTCAGCCATGTGTGCTTCAGGGCCTAAAACACGGGCATGTGTCTTGGCCGTGTGAAACCTGCACTTAATTTTGAAAATTTTAATTAACCGCACGGTCTAGCACACAGGCGTGTGGCTAGACATGTGGTGCAAGTCAAAGAATTACACTGGGTTGGACACGGCCTGTGACACGGGCATGTCATATGGTCACATGGGCGTGTCCCTTGACCACACGAGCGTGTGTGCCCTGTATCTTGAAAATTTTTAAAATTTCGAAAAAAATTCTTAGAGTTTCTAATTAAGTCCCGATTTAATTCTAATGCTCATATTGGGCCTTGAGGGTCCATTTAAGGGACGTTATGAACAATCTCGAAAAATGAACAGTAATTGTCATGAATTATTTGTAATGTTCTATAAAATTTGGTAATGCTCCGTAACTCTGTTCCGGTGACGGATACGGGTTAAGGGTGTTACAATGTTAGTATGACTAAGCTTGCATGACCTGATATTCTCATAAATGCTAGAATAATTAAAGTAAAATGAAACTGTACATATTTCAACTCTGATAATTACAATGAAATCGACGTGAGACAGTGGTGTGGCATTTCGTTATTCGGCCTGGCGTCCAGGCCAGGTATGGGGTGTTACAATTATGGTGAGTATAGAAATCTTGAAAAAATATATGTAATAGAAATAATTAAGTGAATAAAAGCATTGTGAGGATTAAAAGCAAAATGAGTGCATAAAAGCATGGAGCTAAAAGAATTGGGAGTGAAAAAGTGTGGAATACTTAGAATAAGCTTAAGCAAAAAATTATTTTCAAACTTAAAAGAGCATTTTTCATTTCGAAAATGCACTATAACTTCCTAAGCTTTTTATACTCGCTAATTTTGAATTAAATCTTCCACATGTTTGAAGGGATAAGGAAGGTAAGAGAAGGAGAAATAAGGAGGCGAACCTAAAAGATAAATTCAGGGGTGAAAAGGAACAATGTCATGTGCATAACTATTTTTAGTGTTTGAAACATTTTGAGCCATATTTTGTTTGAACTCATAACCTCTAAGCCTCAGAAGTTACAAGCCTAATAGACCTATGTGACTTAAGTATCCCTTGCACATAATTTTCTAGAATTTCTAATAATTAACTTGTTGAATGTCTTGAATTCACTTGATTGTATCTATTATGTATATATATGATTTATATTGATGGTAACATGATTGAATATTTGGTAATTTGGATTACCTCTAAGTTTTTTTTTTTTATTTAACTTAATGAACCAAGTAAATTTACTTTAGGAGTTTTCAAATTATTGAAATATCAATATTAAGTTGCATGTGAGATAGAGCCAATACAAATTTAATATTTTCTTACCATGTTTCTTAGTATCTAATATAATCCAAGGGACGTCTTCTACATGTTTGTGTGTTTAGACTTGGTTTGCTTGAGGACAAGCAAAAGGTTATACGTGGGGGATTTGATTTGCCTGATTTATCATGTTAATTGTTATCCTTTTACTCATACTTTTAGCATCTTTGATAGTAAAATTGAGTCAATTTAGTAATAATTTATGTTTTTAGAATCTTAGTAAAACTATGGTTTTTAGTAGTTTTTAGGTTATTTTACAACTAATAAAGATTGTGTGGTCTTGTAGGATAAATCAGTAGCTGAAAATGCAACTTTTGGGATGAAACTACTGCCAATGTTGTGACAACAATGGATAGAAGCCGCGACATTGAAGAAAAATGCGAGGCAGAGCCAAAACAAACTCTACATTGTGACGAGGAAGCACGCAACGTCGTGACGATTTCCTGTGCGTATTGGTTGCACTTTTAAGGGTAATTTAGGGTCATTTTACAACTTTAAACCTTAATTGCTGGATTAAATGGAGAGGCACTTTGTTCTTTGGACTTTGCACTATATAACCAAAATTATCATCAAAATTAGGGAGATACAGATATGGACAAAGTTTAACAAATTTTAATGGAGTAGATTAGTTTTATGGTTAGGTTTTCTTATAATAATTATCTAATATTTTCTTTATTTTTTGTTATTTTATTTTACATGTAGATTGAACATCTATTTTCAAATTAAACGGTGCATTTGGAGAAGATTCAAGACTTCATGATCAACTAAGAATTTTCAATAAGAATTTTCACCATTTAATCTTGTCATTATATTTTCGTCAATTATTTGATCAGTTGTGTGTATATTAAAGAGAATGAGTTTAATTGAATTGATTAATCAATTACCTGATTGGGTGTAATTCTTATTCAATTATGATTTTTTATTCTCTTTCACCAAATTGCTAAAACCCTAGAATTGACAACTCTAGGTAGTAATCTAGGCAGATGAGACCGTCGATTTGGTTGAGTTGTGCCCCTAAGTGATACCGAAAGGGTACCTTAATGGTAATTCTTAAGTGAGACAGTCGATTTAGTGTTTTAGCTTAATTAGTAATTAATTAATTAATTGCGTATTACATTATTTAATTGGGAAATAGGAATTCATTTAGTAATTAGTGAATTTGAATTAGTTTTATTTTGATTTTATCATGAATTTGCATCATAACTCATAACTCGATTAGACTAGTACTTGTCTTTTGTTAATTGATTTAGCAACAAAGTTCATCAATTTTGGCAATCCCTTAGGTACGATCCTCAAAATAGTTACGTATTTAATCATAAATAAAACTAGATTACATTTTGACATGTTCGCTTGCAGTATACCGCATTTTACTATTCTTAATCTACATTATTTTTTATAGCCTTGGTGCACGCACATCGGGGCACTATCAGACATCATAGATATCATGTTGCAACCTCATCAATCAGTGAGTTTTTTCATGACTTCATAAATCTTGATATCATGACGCCACTCACTGTTGATCTAAGTCACGATGTTAGGGACTTATCATCTTGATGTTGCCCTTACTTTTGCAAAAATCACTTTGGTACACATTTCGTGCTTCTTACCAAATACATTTATACATTCATATGTTCCTTCAAAATTCAACAAGACATCATTTCATGCCAATGTATACCAAATAAAGCATATGAAAATTGGAAATCAAGTATTCAATATCACACCAATCACACAATCAAAATCTAGGCATATCCAAGCCATTTATCAACCTTAACATACCAAATTACTTCACGTTACAAGTTTTAACATATAAGGCATTATGCAAACTTGAAGACCTGAATCCAAATAGCAACAAACATGATCAAAACTAAGCTCAAACTAGGTCATATATCAAGCTTTACATACAAATTAAACGTTAGCCACAAGTACAACATTGGCATTCATAAGTAGAGATGATCATTTACATATTAAAGACCTTATATACATGCCACAATATTAGGACTCAAAATAAACATAATTCTACCATGTTGTTGATAGTGTGATATCTACAATGATATATATTCGAGAGTTACGCAGTCTAGGGATCTACATGTAAAGAAAACAAACATAGGTAAGTATTCAATGCTTAGTAAGTTCAAATGGAAATTACAACACTTTCCTTTGTCATATGTTAGCATGATAACTACCAAAGGTTTTAGCACACATTTAGCTAGAGCATGACACTTAATGTCACAATAAGGTGAGTATAAGAAACATAAGTATTCATGTGCACCAATCATTATAAACATAGTTCAAAGCATCAACAATTTGTACCAATTCACATATATTGATCTCAATGTCATATTTTATCATCAATACACAAGTTCATATCATTTCAATTGAATCATGTATCACAATAGTTTATAAAATTCAATTCATTTCAAGATTCAATTTCAATGTTTCGCCCAATGGAACACTAGTAAAACAGAATCAGACACGCGGGTGAACTACACCTGACCTGCCATCAAATGTAGCAGTTAATTCAGGTTATTTTCACACTTCAAGAATTTGTTTCTAGGAAAATCTAGTTTTTGATATTATGTTTTTTGTATTTAGTATTTATGATTAAATATTAATAAAATAAGGGTTTTTAATACATTTTATGAGTGTTGTGACCCATTAGGTTGGCACAGGCCTTAGGTAGTACTAATATGTGTAATTGGGTGTGTAGGATAAAGGATTACAGGCCCAATTGATATGAAAACAAGGGACAAGTGATGCATAAGTTTCTTGAGCTATCAAAGCATGAAACAGAACCAAGAAGGCACAAATCTGATGTCGTGTGGCACCATGCAAGGGCTATGGGGCGACATAGGTCGATGTGATGCCTAAGAATATCAGGGCTATTTTCGCCCACAAAATTGAATTTATATGAAAACCTAGGACATGTCAAAGACCTAATTTGGGCTACCAACACTTTTATAAATAAGACATTTGGGGTTTGATGTAACTAAGTCATCCTAGACACACTTAAAAACCCGAGTAGTTTAGGAGTAGTATTAAATTAGTTTTCTTTCCGCTTTTCTTAACTATTTTTTTCCTATTAGAATCTGTTTTGATCCAAGAGTTTATTATATCATTGAAGTATTTCAATTTATTTGTTCTTCACAATCGACATATTTCATTATTCCAATCAATCAAATTACTACTCCATTCTCTATTCGATATCAATCCACAATTATTCTAATCTCGTTTCTTTTCCAATTTAATCGTGTTCTTTACATGATTTCTTCAATTGAGCTAGAGATTATGAATAAAGAGTGGATGAGGATGTGATTAACGGAGGATTTAGGGTTCCTGAAAGGATTAGTTTGTATAAATACGTGTTCTTAAACCATAGGCTTGACAACCCAAGAAAGTTATAATAGGCTTAATGAGATCGGGAGATAAGTGGAACCAAGTAAATCGTATTTTATCCTAATTGAGAAAGTGAGATTGGGAGATAAGTGAGTATCAACCAATCAATTAATTAGAGTTCAGGAGGTAAGAAGTGGTTAATCGATAGCTAGTCCACCTTAGAACCCTAATCCAAAGTTAATTACAAACCCTGAAGCAAGTTAATCTTCTTGATTGGTTTATTGACTTTAGTTGTTTGTTTACTTTTTTCTTGTTTATTTATTTTAGTTATTTAAATACTCTTATTACTTTATTTTATGACTTATCGTAATATAGGAATTAATTACTACTGCTAGCCTTATTACCATAAAATGGTTTTTATAGATTTATTCCATCCTTCCTTGAGTATGATCCTCATAATACTTCCGAGTTTTTTGTTGTAACTAAACTATATTACAATTTGACACGTACACTTGTGGACACCGCCATTCTAATTTCTTATGTATTCTTGGTGTTATATTTTACTATAAATGATAACTCATTTATAGGCAATCAACACCACACCGAGATAGCTTAAATGAGCATAAACTGCATCAACCAAGGCACTGAAGTGCAAAGCCTGTAAGCATAAAATGTTTAAACATATTCAATATATTCCTCCACCACACCAAGGTCTCTGTAGAGACAAAAAGTACTCAATGATCTGCAACAGATGCTGGATCCCAAAATAACTTGTCATAATCTCTATATCATCAACTATCTCATACACAAGTGTGCATATAACCCTATTGGCATGCCAATTGTATCCTAGCTTTTACTAAGTTCACGTGCATATCAATTATTCATATTTGCACATTCATACCTTTTATTGTCACACATCAATTTCCAAATTATGTTGATTGAATCTGAAAATGAATTATACATACATTTAATGAAAATTTCCATTCTCCTAATTATAACAACATATATAACTTATCTCGTTTTATTTCCACTACAATCTTAACTTATGTTCAAACACAAATATATTGAAAACAAACACAAGCATGCGTATTAAACAAGTAAGAATAATAAGTTCCATAACAACTTACCTTTTCAAAACACAAAATGGACAGATTTTATTAGGGCCTATTCTGTAATCTTAGCTTCTCCCCTACTAGCTCTACTTTTATCAAATTACAGTTTTATGCAATTATATATATAACAATTAAAATCATATATTAACACACAATATACATTTAATGGCTCATAAAAACAATGCCATGAAATGAATGATTCAAATTAATCCCTTCTTGAATATACACATATTTTGCATTTTATTCAGTTTAGTTCCTAAACAAGGGATTAGCATAACTTTTGATTCCTAGATTCAAATTAGAAATTGATTTCATATTCTTTCATTAGGGACCTTATACTTTCTATTTCTAGCATAATTTCATGATAGGTTTTATGGTTATTCAATTTAATCCCTAATGTTACAAAGCTAACAAACAAGCTTAACTAAATTTACAATTTTGTAACGCCCCAAAAATATAGGGTCTTTAATTTTTCATGTTCTGAAAAAATTACTTGTTTTCCTTAATGGCTAAGTGATTTGGGTGTGTATAGGAGTATTTGAGAAGCCTGGGTTCAAGTAATGGCTCTTACAAAATTTTAATTTTTCCTTTAAATGAACCTGGACACTGGCTCTCAGGCTTTATTAATGACACAAGAAGAGCTTGTGGCCTAGTGCCAAGTGGCGCTTGTGTAACTATGAGGTCTGAGGTTCAAATCCTGGGATAAGCAATGAAGTGTTTATTTTGCTGCTTGAGCTGGGAAGGTAGAAGAGTTGGACTGAAACACTGCTGGTGAGGTGTTTGAATTGGTCATGGAGAGATTGTAGGAGTAAATCATGGAGAGGATTAAAGAAGAGTATTGTGGAGAGAATCAAGGAAGTTGTAGTGTGTGGAAGTGTTAGTGTCAAATGGGGTGTTTAGCTACTCAGAGTTTCGGCTGAGACTTCCTTTGGGGGAATTCAGTTTTGGTCATTTTTTGTTTTGGGTCTTTTGCTCTAAAATCCTGAAGTGTCAAAATAGCTTTCATTCCTGCTCTCTATTTTGGTTGCTAGTGTACTATCAAATTGATATTTTAGGGAAACTGGTTAGTGTGTTGTTTACACCTTTCTTCATTGCCGAAATTGTCTTGTCTCTCTCACTTTTGTTTTGCTTCTTCCCTTCCTCTTGAATTCTTCTTCTTTCAGTCCCCCTTCTAAACTGAACCTTCCCTTCATATTTTTCTCTACTTCCCACTCTCTCCCAATCTTATCCGATTTCATCATAAGGATCTTTTTGTGTACTTTCATTTTATCATCTCCTCCCTATTGTGCTTGGCAGAATATATCTAATCTATTCTAACCGATTCCATCATCATCCCTTTTCTTTTGTACCAAGCCAGATATTGTAACTTTAACTACTCTCTGGCAATCGGTTGAATTCCTCTACACAACTCTTTTTGTAGTCATCAATTTCGTTAACACTGTGTTCCTAAATCACTCTCGTTTGTTTGTTCTCTGTGTTTTAAAATATCACGAAGGAAAAAGGGGATTCTCTAGTGTGTAGAGGCGTTCCCAAATCTTCCCTTCATCAACTGACTGATCAGGTAAGTTGGTTTGGTTGGCCGAATATGCTGTGATTTTGGTGTTGGGTTTTTACATCACATTTTCGTGAACAATTCTGTCTAATAAGAATCGATGTTTAAGTAGGTAATCATCAAGAACGTGGGGACGTGGCTTGGCCAGCAAACTTAGAGGAGTAGGCCATATTTCGTATAATCGTGGTAGGTGATCATTGATTAAGTGTGGATTAAGTGTCCATAAGAGGGTGTTTTACCCTAAAGACAAAAGGATTAACGTGGGCCACGTTTGAATTTACGTTGGGTGCTCGTGGAACTTGGAGCGGTTTCGTAAACAGGGGTGTAATCACACTATCTCCACTATGAATTGACAAAAGCTGAAGAGCCGAAACTTCGGCATTTGAGGCCTCACGAGCGTGCAATCGCTCGTGTGGAAAAATGAAGCCCACAACTGAGGGCGGTAGACTGAAGAGGCCACTACGAGTGCCTACATGCACTTGGGCTATTATGGGCCTCGTTGGGTCGAAATGGGCCATGTGGGCCCAATGGGCTCATGGGCCCACACGGATAAAATTTATGAAAAGTGGCAGAAACTGGATTGGGCTAGGTATATCACATAGCCATGATTGAATTTGGGCCAAATGGGCCACACGAGCGTATGGACCTATTTGGGCCGAATATTGGGCTTTGAGCCTATTTACACTGTTTCGACCAAATGGATTATCTGTGTCGCTCGAGGCGACTGTAGGCCTTCGAGAAAGGTCATTAACTATACCGAGACCCTTAAAGAGTAAAATGACTGAAATACCCCTAATGAGTAAAATGACTGAAATACCCCTTGTGAGTAAAATGACCAAAATACCCCTAAAGGGAAAAATTATCATTTTACCCTTAATGAATGAAAATGACTATTTTACCCCTAGAGATAGATTGACAGATGAAAATATGTACTGTATGACTGTACTAAGAGGACATGTTGCATAAACGAAATATTGATGACATGGCATACTGCATGGGGTTGGGATTCTGTTATGGAGGAAGTACTGATACTAGTGGCTCTGCCACACATATCGATCTCGGTGGCTCGCCACAATTATCATTCATCGATGGCTTTGCCACATATCTTGATCGGCAAATGTATTGAGTTATTATTATTGGCAGCTATGCTGCAATATTGGTGTGAGGGCTGGGTGGGTCGACTTTGTCCCCACATGGTGTGTTGGGTTGGTACGGGGGGTGTGCTGGCGAGGTTGCGATGGGTTTGCATACTTGCACCATATTGTTACTGTATTGGGCTAAGGCCCACACTGTACTGTTACTGAATAGGGCTCAGGCCCACATTATTACTGCATGATAGGGGATTACACACTGAGTTCTCGTAACTTACCCTTTTCTTTTAACTGTGCAGATAATCACAAGTCTTAGATGATTTGGAGCTGCGAGGGACTCGGAGGTGGCCACACGTTCGTTAATATTCTATGCTAGACTAGTTATTTAAATTTTTACGTTAGGTTGATATTTATGTAATAAGGCCTCTGGTGATTTTAATTTCTTATTTTGAAACTGCCAAACTGATACAACTAAGTTTTCAAAAATAATAACTATTTTAAAAGACAAACGCACATTTTCAAAACTTCAAAACTACATTAATTAGAGTAGCTTCCGTGGGTTTTTAGCCAACTAAAAAACCAACAGAAACAAACATGACAATCATTTTAATAAGTGGTTTTTCCAACTTAATGATTTACCAAATGTTTTTCCAAGCAATAAAAACTATATGAGTTATTCACTTAAAAACGGTTTTCTATCAACAAGCCTTGATTTCGAAAGACACTTCAATGTGACACGTCGATTCAATCGTAATGTCTAGGCCGGGTTTAGGGTGTTACAAATTTAGTCTTTTTCATGATATAAGCTCAATTTTTATCAATTTCAAGCTTATTTCATCAATTTTTCAACAATGGCAATGTCACTCCTGGATTTCTTTAAACCCAAAAATTTACAACATTTACAGGATTGAATTGAAAAAAAACTACAAACTAGCGATCTCTATTGAAAAATCAGGAAAATTTAAGAACGGAATGAGATATGGTTGAAAACCAAGTCTGGTTCAGTTGAATTAGAACCACCTAATTTCTTAATGGGAGACAAAATGATTATCGATGAATGGTTGAGATGGTTGGAGACTGTGCATGAAAGGCTATAAATAGTTGAAGAGTGACTACCAGGAAGACTTCTTCACTTGTCTATTTTAATTTTCTCCTTCAACTTCTTCCTTAGTATCTCCTAAAGAAGAAGGATATGAGATAGCTCAGCATGAAGCGATGATCGTGAGGATTTCATCAAAAAAAATAGAGAATCCAATAAGCTGGTAAGGCCTTGAACCCTTTCGTATATAAAAGACTTGGAAAACACGGTTAAGAGTTTCTAGAACAATTTTAAGGGTTTTGTATATTTCTGGAAAATTAACGTTCAAGGTGAAAGCATTGGGTTTAACCCATGAATTGGTTGTCATGCTTAGCTGTTAAGAGAATGGAAGCTCTAGTGCATGGAAAATCTAAGTCGATAGGGCGAGGAAGCATCAAGTGAGTTTCTGCATTCAACCCTTAAAATGCTAACTGTAATGTAAGGTTGCATGAGTTTAAAAGTATCATACCCAAATTCCCAAAACTATTCAAACTCTAGGAGGATTTGGGGAGCTAATTGAATAGTAATGGAAAGTTGGAGTCACTAGCGAGGAAATTAGAAAATTTAGTGGCTAGTTCGGAGAAGGTCAGACACCAAATCTAGTTTAGTTAGATTGGGACCAGCTAGATACATAGTGGGAAACATAATAATTAGGACTACGTGGTGGTGACAATCTGTGAAGGTCACACCATGAGGATATATATAGGTGGGAGGACGTGTAATATCCCGAAATAAGGGTTGCAAGTTTGGAAAATAACTCGATTGTATTAGGCCTCAAGAGCAGTTTTGATGTGTTTTTGGAGTTCCTAAAACTCCCGGAATAAAATGGGACACTTTTGAAAATTTGAAAATTTGAGGGTTAAAAGTGGAATTTTGGCTGAAGAGGCCTTAATAATAAAATTTGTATGAAAGTCCAGTAGTGAAGTGGTTTCCGTGTACCACTTAAGGGTCAGCGCCAAAATGAGGTCAGGGGTTCGAGTCTTCTATGCGGCAAAAGTTTTTTTTTTTGTTATAAAAGGGCATTAATGCCGAAGAAGGTTTTAAATAAATATTTTGAACGTTGCTGAACATGAAATTCAATGTGGTGGAGTGGCTAAGAGCGCAAGGGGGGGTGATTGCGGTTTCGAGGTCGGGCATTCGAGTCCCATTGGGGGCGCGGATGCTTTTATTTTTGGCTCCCAGCGTTAAATTGAGGAAGCCAGCAAAGTATGGTTTTAAAAGAAATCTCAATGCATTGTTAGCATAAAATGAACATTGGCCGAATGGTTAAAGACCTTGTTGGGAAGTCATGCGACTAAGAGGACTCGTGTTCGAGTCCCGAGTCGCAAGACGAGACATTTGTTTTTGCTTTCAAAGACTATAGCTTAAGGAGCCCCGCCAAAGATAGTTTAAAAGAAACGCGCGACGTATTTTGGCAAGAAAGACTCAGTAGCAAAATGGCTGAAGCTTGGAGATGCTTTCTCCAGGTCTCGGGTTCAAGACCTGGGGCAGCAGGCATGGTTTCCTTTTTTTGATAATGTGAAAGGGCTGCATGGGCATTAAATGCCTGCAGCAAGCATGCACGCATGCAACTTTGGGAGGGGGAATTCTTCTTATCTTTTTTTTTTATCTTATTTTATTATGAACAAAATTGTTATATTGCTATTATTATTTTATTTGATGGTTCTCAAAAATTGCATAAAATATTCCATATCTTAAATATTGTTTTATTATTATTATTCTATATGAGAAAATGGGTAAGGAAATTGAATAAAAAAATAAACAATATTGAACTTAGCAAAAAGAGGCATGTGCGGCATGGGTTGGTTATTTCATTGTGTTTTAATAATTTTTGTATGGAAAAATGGAAGGGAGAGCATGACCGTGGGACGCATGCTTAGAGACTTAGTTGGCCTTGAGCTTAAGAAAAGTATGGTCAAATGCATAGCTTTGTTTTGCTTGTGTATTATTATTTTTATTATTATTTTTATTAGTTTGAGCAAGCATGAGTCTTGGCTTTGGAGAAAAGAAGCATGTGGCCACCTTGGTTTTGGGAGCATGAGAATTTAACATTTTATTGTTTTATTATCTTATTAAAGGATGGCTAAGGTAATGGGTTTTATTTTATTATTATATTATATTGAAAATGGTGTAGTGGGAATTAGTTTGAAAGGAAATGGAAGAATATTAAACAATGCTTCTCTCTTCTCTATGGTTATGGACGGCTTTGGAAGTGTCAAAGCATGGCCGGCCTTGTGCTTGGGGAAAAGCTTGGCCAAAACTTTGGTTTTGTTTCCCTTCATTGTTGTTTTGGCTGAAAATGAGAGAAGGAAAGAGAGACTGAGTTGCGTTTTGGAAGGAATAGCTAGGGAGCTTAGTTTTTCGGCTAGCTCTTGTTCTTCATCTCTTTCCCTTGTTATTTCAAATCGAAATCCTCCTCCTATGCCACCTTCGAATTTATTTTACAACATGCTATTATTGCTAAATCGACACTTCCTTGCCATTCTTTCTCATGATTGCCACTTTGACTGAATACTCCTTGCCTTTTTGAGCATAGGCCGAATCCTCAAAGGAAGGTATTGACGATTCAGAATGTTGGTAAGTATCTTTAGTTAACATTCGATTCCACTTTCCCTTTTTCGTGAGCCAAATCATGTTGTTAGGCTTTGAGTATGGCCGATCGTTCTTTAAGCTTTTCTATGTGTTCTTTTAGTGTTAATCGAAGGAGGAGCATTAAAGGAACCCATTGGGTTCGGCTATACAAGGAGATTGGTGATTACCAAAGAAAATAAATCTTTTGGGACTTCTAAAATTAGGTAAGCATTAAGTATATTTCGGCCAAGGACCTTTGTTCGTGTAATAGCCGATTTTGATAATATTTTAGTATGACTCTCGGCCATGAGCTATGTTTTGGGCCTTGTAATAACCTAATGTTGACATTGGCTTTAGGGATGGCCGAATGTGTATAAGGCCATATTGATGTATTTCCATTGTACTAGTGTTAAGGAGCATGAAAAGAGTCTTTCGGGAGTTGAAGTGCTCAAGGGACTTGTTGAACAAGATAAATGGACTTTTGATGACTTCAAGAGCTAATCCACAAGATCGAGTGGTGATTTGGGATCAAAATAAGCTAGGTAAGTGGTTGTGAAATTCGGCCTAAGGCCATGATATTAGTATTATGTGTGACCGATTTCGGTTATGTGTTCTAGGAGCAAATCGATAGAAATAACAAAAGCATTCGGGATTTTAGTTGCTGTTAGATTCGATAAATCAGAATCTCGTTAAAGTCAAAAAGCGTAGTTATCGACCGTACTCTGCTTGTTAATTGTTATATGTGTTGTATATGTTATTTTATGGAAACGTAAATGTTATGCATGTTAGCCGAGATAAAGGCTAAGATCGTGAATACCAAGGTAAGTGATCGATAAAACAAGTTAATGGTTATGATATTAACTTGTCAGTGATTTGCGATAATAATTGATTATTGATGAATGTATAAAAATGTGATGACGTGTGATGTATAATTACTTTGAGTAATATGTGGCCATGATACATATACATATGCATGTGAATTTTGATGTACACTATGTGAGTGGACTAATGCGAGCCTCGTGTTACATTCGCGATTGATGATCAGTGAACCGATTGATATATGGATCATTATGTGATCGGTGGCTTAGCCACGACCTTAAGAAATAATGTGCAAAAGAAATATATGTGGATCACTTTGTGGATTGGACTCCGAAATTGTATATTTGTGATCATATTTATAATAGTGTGTTTTCAAATTTCATATGTATATATATATGGATTGTATGGATATGGGCCAAGCCCATAAGTGAGGACATGTGTTTTAACTATGCAGTGAGTCTTGGTGACTCACTCTATTATTATTAAACCTTTCAGGTGGCGCGTAAAGCTTGGACCGGGTCGGAGAGGATACAAAGGTGGCCATGCAAAAGTGGATTTTCATGCAAAGGAATCTCTTGGTTAATGAATTAAATATTTATGTTTTCCGTATTCTGATTAAGTGTGTATTGTAATAAGTCCCACTAAAGTATTTCAGTTCATTTATTAAGTATTGTTACTATTATGCCCAATTATGGAAAGATAGCTTAAATGTCGATTGCAAACGGTTTTATTTCCTCAAAGTAAAGTTTAAATCCGATATTTTTATAATGAACTCCGATTTTTACTTAGAATATTACAAGTCACGAAGATGTTTTATTGAACTCAACAAATTTTAAACAGTTTACCTTTTTAGTAAGAATGTTTTTCGAAAGTGTTCCGCAGTGGCATTCCAAATTCGGTCGGATTTAATGGGCCGAGTTTGGGGTGTTTTGGTATCAGAGCCAGGTTCAAAACTCGACTTTGACGTTTTGGGCTCGAAAACAGTTTTCAAAAGTGGGCTTTTCAAAATGTGAACTTCTATTTTGAGCTTATTCTGGCATGGCACCTGTACCTCCGACCTGAAGTCCACCTGGTAAGTACCTCTGACTATTGAGGTATAGTGAATATATGAATTGTATGGGCATAATTGGGCTTGTAGATTAGAAAATTTGGGCTATTGAACCCTAAGACTAGTCTATTTGAAAACAAGTGCATAAGACTTAAGGACTGAAATGACCATAGAGGTGTAGTGAATGAATGTGTCCCTGCTTATGAACGTGTATGTGATTCTCTGAATAAGAAGTAGCGAACTTGAATAGTACCTATGTGTGATCGAAAGAACCACTTCTAAATACTTTATTCCATAAGATTTTTCGCGGATAATCAGTGGAACAAAATTTATAATGCATAAAACTTTTAAGTCAGATTGTGCGATAAGAGATGAGTCCTAAAGGACATGATCGAGGCAAAATGACCATATCGGAACTCGTTAGATCGGGTCAAGGGTCTGTTAATAAGGTATCACCTCCACCACCAACTTTTGATAATGAGCAGCAAGATCGCACGAGGATAATCTCAGTATTATACCGCGAGTTTTAGAAATGGTGGTTGGAGGGGGAAAAATATGAGAGCTCGAAAATTTGTTTCTGAGCGACTTTGAGCCAATGGAGCGGAGTTGTTCTGTGATATATCAAGCGTGGCACTCAGTACGGTCGAATATCGGTTGGAAGCAGCCAAGCGAGTTATGAATGAACTTGATCTGAGCCCTGAGGAAAAAGTGAAAGGAATGGTGATGCTACTTCGCGACGAGGCGTATCAATGGTGGCTCGCAGTTCGAGATAGTGTCACAGCGGAGAACCCCACTCGAGAGTATGTCAGGAGGACATACCAGAAGAAATATGTCAGTACTTACTACACTGATGCTCAGAGGCATGTGTTTTTGGGACTAGTTCAATGGAACGAGTCCATGGCGAAATACGAGACTGTATTCCTAAAGTTAAGCCAATTTGATCGAGGAATAGTGACTACAAAACATGAACGATGTGTCCGGTTTAAAGATGGATTAAGAGACGGCCTGAGACTGTCGATAGTTCCTCAACAAGAGCGGGAATTTGCTGTGTTAGTCGAAAAAGCTAAGATAGCTGAAAAGATTAAGAACTCGATGAGACAAAACTGAGATGAGGATATGAACCGTGATGGAAGAAATTATGAATTGTCTAAATTATCCAAGGGTCTTCGAAAAAGACCGAAGGTTGAAAGTTTTGCTCATGTGATTAAGCCAGCTATGGGAAATCGGGACCGTCCGTGTGCTCAGTGTGGAAAATATCGTGTCGGCAAGTATTGGAACCAGAAATTGAGAATGTTTTAAGTATAAGTCAATATGCAATTGAATATTGTTAAGGTTAGTTATAACCTTGTGTACATGTGGGAATCCTGGTTATAAATATAGTGAAAGCCGACTGTGGATAGACTTTCTATCACGAAATGTTATTGAAGTGATAAGTACAAATGATATGTGGATAGAATATCTATCATGAAATATTATTAAGGTGATAAATACAAGTGATGTGAATTATATGGTTTATAATTTTGGTCAGCTTGTAATGTGATTCAAATGGTGATAATATTGTTTCGGGCTTTTATGCCTAGCAGGCTTTGTGCCGATGTATATTTCGGGCTTTTATGCCTAGCAGGCTTTGTGCCGGTGTATATTTCAGGCTTTGATGCCTAGCAGGCTTTGTGCCGGTGTATATTTCAGGCTTTGATGCCTAGCAGGCCTTGTGCCGGTGTGTATTTCAGGCTTCGATGCCTAACCGGCTTAATGCCGATGATGTGTTATAATAGAGAATTCATGAATCACTTACAAGATGAAACATGTTTGTTACCATAAGCTAAATGCTCGAATAAGAGCAAGTCTTTCATACTTGCAAGGAATAAGGAAATTTAGTGAGTTCCCAATTGAGTTAAGTAAGATGTGATATAGTTAAAACTTCGGTAAGACTTTTCATATGTGCAATTGATCTTACCATTGATGTGTATGGCATCCGTAATGGAATTTAAGCTTGAATATGCTTATGGAGAAGTGGCAATATGTGAAAATGCTAAATGTGAAAAAGTTTGAAATGTGTTTGCATATGTGTACATTTGAGTATATGTGATCAATATATGGTAAATTGAAATGTACGGATGTTCGTTCATAAGTAATTTCGAGGACGAAATTATTTTTAAGGGGGTAGAATTATAATATCCCGAAATAAGGGTTGCAAGTTTGGAAAATAACTCGATTGTATTAGGCCTCAAGAGCGGTTTTGATGTGTTTTTGGAGTTCCTAAAACTCCCGGAATAAAATGGGACACTTTTGAAAATTTGAAAATTTGAGGGTTAAAAGTGGAATTTTGGCTGAAGAGGCCTTAATAATAAAATTTGTAAAGTTATGGACATGAAAGTCCAGTAGTGAAGTGGTTTCCGTGTACCACTTAAGGGTCAGCGCCAAAATGAGGTCAGGGGTTCGAGTCTTCTATGCATCAAAAGTTTTTATTTTTGTTATAAAAGGGCGTTAATGCCGAAGAAGGTTTTAAATAAATATTTTGAACGTTGCTGAACATGAAATTCCATGTGGTGGAGTGGCTAAGAGCGCAAGAGGGGGTGATTGCGGTTTCGAGGTTGGGCGTTCGAGTCCCATTGGGGGCGCGGATGCTTTTATTTTTGGCTCTCAAATAAGTAATTGAGGAAGCCAAAGAAAGTATGGTTTTAAAAGAAATCTCAATGCATTGTTAGCATAAAATGAACATTGGCCGAATGGTTAAAGACCTTCTTTGGGAAGTCATGCGACTAAGAGGACTCGTGTTCGAGTCCCGGGAGTCGCATACGAGACATTTGTTTTGCTTTCAAAGACTATAGCTTAAGGAGCCCCGCCAAAGATAGTTTAAAAGAAACGCGCGACGTATTTTGGCAAGAAAGACTCAGATAGCAAAATGGTCAAAGCTTGGAGATGCTTTCTCCGTGTCTCGGTTCGAGACACAGGGCGCGCAGCATGGTTTTCTTTTTTGATAATGTGAAAGGGCCGCATGGGCATTAAATGCTGCAGACAGCATGCACGCATGCAACTTTGGGAGGGGGAATTCTTCTTATCTTTTTTTTTTTATCTTATTTTATTATGAACAAAATTGTTATATTGCTATTATTATTTTATTTGATGGTTCTCAAAAATTGCATAAAATATTCCATATCTTAAATATTGTTTAATTATTATTATTCTATATGAGAAAATGGGTAAGGAAATTGAATAAAAAAATAAACAATATTGAACTTAGCAAAAAGAGGCATGTGCGGCATGGGTTGGTTATTTCATTGTGTTTTAATAATTTTTGTATGGAAAAATGGAAGGAGAGCATGACCGTGGGGCGATGCTTAGAGACTTAGTTGGCCTTGAGCTTAAGAAAAGTATGGTCAAATGCATAGCTTTGTTTTGCTTGTGTATTATTATTTTTATTATTATTTTTATTAGTTTGAGCAAGCATGAGTCTTGGCTTTGGAGAAAAGAAGCATGTGGCCGGCCTTGGTTTTGGGAGCATGAGAATTTAACATTTTATTGTTTTATTATCTTATTAAAGGATGGCTAAGGTAATGGGTTTTATTCTATTATTATATTATATAGAAAATGGTGTAGTGGGAATTAGTTTGAAAGGAAATGGAAGAATATTAAACAATGCTTTTCTCTTCTCTATGGTTATGGACGGCTTTGGAAGTGTCAAAGCATGGCTGGCCTTGTGCTTGGGGAAAAGCTTGGCCAAAACTTTGGTTTTGTTTCCCTTCATTGTTGTCTTGGCCGAAAATGAGAGAAGGAAAGAGAGAGAGGCTGAGTTGCGCTTTGGAAGGAATAGCTAGGGAGTTTAGTTTTTCGGCTAGCTCTTGTTCTTCATCTCTTTCCTTGTTATTTCAAATCAAATCCTCCTCCTATGCCACCTTCGAATTTATTTTACAACATGCTATTATTGCTAAACCGACACTTCCTTGCCATTCTTTCTCATGATTGCCACTTTGACTGAATGCTCCTTGCCTTTTTGAGCATAGGCCGAATCCTCAAAGGAAGGTATTGACGATTCGAATGTTGGTAAGTATCTTTAGTTAACATTCGATTCCTCTTTCCCTTTTCGTGAGCCAAATCATGTTGTTAGGCTTTGAGTATGGCCGATCGTTCTTTAAGCTTTTCTATGTGTTCTTTTAGTGTTAATCGAAGGAGAGGGAGCATTAAAGGAACCCATTGGGTTCGGCTATATACAAGGAGATTGGTGATTACCAAAGAAAATAAATCTTTTGGGACTTCTAAAATTAGGTAAGCATTAAGTATATTTTGGCCAAGGACCTTTGTTCGTGTAATAGCCGATTTTGATAATATTTTAGTATGACTCTTGGCCATGAGCTATGTTTTGGGCCTTGTAATAACCTAATGTTGACATTGGCTTTAGGGATGGCCGAATGTGTATAAGGCCATATTGATGTATTTCCATTGTACTAGTGTTAAGGAGCATGAAAAGAGTCTTTCGGGAGTTGAAGTGCTCAAGGGACTTGTTGAACAAGATAAATGGACTTTTGATGACTTCAAGAGCTAATCCACAAGATCGAGTGGTGATTCGGGATCAAAATAAGCTAGGTAAGTGGTTGTGAAATTCGGCCTAAGGCTATGATATTAGTATTATGTGTGACCGATTTCGGTTATGTGTTCTAGGAGCAAATCGATAGAAATAACAAAAGCTTTCGGGATTTTAGTTGCTGTTAGATTCGATAAATCAGAATCTCGTTAAAGTCAAAAGGTAGTTATCGACTTTGTACTCTGCTTGTTAATTGTTATATGTGTTGTATATGTTATTTTATGGAAACGTAAATGTTATGCATGTTAGCCGAGATAAAGGCTAAGATCGTGAATACCAAGGTAAGTGATCGATAAAACAAGTTAATGGTTATGATATTAACTTGTCGATGATTTGCGATAATAATTGATTATTGATGAATGTATAAAAATGTGATGACGTGTGATGTATAATTGCTTTGAGTAATATGTGGCCATGATACATATACATATGCATGTGAATTTTGATGTACACTATGTGAGTGGACTAATGCGAGCCTCGTGTTACATTCGCGATTGATGATCAGTGAACCGATTGATATGTGGATCATTATGTGAACGGTGGCTTAGCCACGGCCTTAAGAAATAATGTGCAAAAGAAAGATATGTGGATCACTTTGTGGATTGGACTCCGAAATTGTATATTTGTGATCATATTTATAATAGTGTGTTTTCAAATTTCATATGTATATATATATGGATTGTATAGATATGGGCCAAGCCCATAAGTGAGGACATGTGTTTTAACTATACACTGAGTCTTGGTGACTCACTCTATTATTATTAAACCTTTCAGGTGGCGCGTAAAGCTTGGACCGGGTCGGAGAGGATACAAAGGTGGCCATGCAAAAGTGGATTTTCATGCAAAGGAATCTCTTGGTTAATGAATTAAATATTTATGTTTTCCGTATTTTGATTAAGTGTGTATTGTAATAAGTCCCACTAAAGTATTTCAGTTCATTTATTAAGTATTGTTACTATTATGCCCAATTATGGAAAGATAGCTTAAATGTCGATTGCAAACGGTTTTATTTCCTCAAAGTAAAGTTTAAATCCGATATTTTTATAATGAACTCCGATTTTTACTTAGAATATTACAAGTCACGAAGATATTTTATTGAACTCAACAAATTTTAAACGGTTTACCTTTTTATTAAGAATGTTTTTCGAAAGTGTTCCGCAGTGGCATTCCAAATTCGGTCGGATTTAATGGGCCGGGTTTGGGGTGTTACAGGACGAGTGTAACAACCTATACTCGACCTAGTCACCAAGCCCAAATACGAGATGCCATATGTAACAGCCCATTTTTGGTCAAATCAGAATAGTGGTTTTGGGACCACAAATCTGAGGTCAAAATATTTATTTTATTATTATTTTAATGTCTACAGTATGAATATATGATTGTGTAAAAGTTTCGTTTAGAAATTTTATTGTTTGATTGGTCAATTTGGTAAAAATGACTAAATCGCGTAAGGTGTAAAATGCATGTTCTACTAGTTAAAGGTGTTAAATAGCTTTGGTTTTTGAATATGGTGGCCTTAAATGGTAATTAAACCATTTGAAACTTAAGTGGACAAAGATGGGCATTAATATGATGATTTTAATGGTTTATTATTAAGGTTATAATTGTAAATTGGTTATAACATAAATAAAATAAAAACCAAATTAATGGTTGTACCATCTTCTCCACCGATTTTTGGAAGAGAAGAAACACCATTTTAGGGCTACCATTCGGCTAGGGCATTTTTTCTCATTAAGGTATGATTTTTGTCCCATTTTTAATGATTTCTATGTTTTTGTGATCGTCGCAACTAGTACTAGCTAGCCCAGGGACTAATTTGTAAAAGTGTTAAAGATTTTGAAAGTTACCATTGATGAATATATGTGTTCTTTGATGTTTGATGATGAAATATGAAATCTTGTTGTTAGATACACAAGTTTTGTAAAGTGATTTTTAGAGAAAATGAAAAATAGGGATTAAATTGAGAAATGTGAAAAGTTAGTGGTTAAATGTGTGAAAAAGTGATAAATATGGGCTTCTAGGGGTCTTATAGGAATTCAGCTATAATGGGTATTAAAGAAATTTCATGAATTTGTGATTTTGTGTAATAAAGACTAAATTGTAAAAATGTGAAAGTTTAGAGGCAAAAGTGTAAATGTGTTTTAAAGTGTGATTTGGATTAAATTGAATGAATAGATAATTAAATAAGTTAATTTTATATACATTTAGATCAAGAAAAGTGAAATACGGACTTGGATCAGGGAAAAGATAAAGTAATTGACTAATTGACTCGATTCACCGTTTTATCATCTAAGGTAAGTTCGTATGTTATAAATTCATTACAAATGTATTTTATATGCTTTGATATAGCATGAATTGAGATTATGTGATTATAGACAAGTTTAGAAATGATTTAACAATGATTTGACAATTGAAATCCCATTTGAACCATAGGAATAGTTTAGGATGGTAGTGACATGTCATTAGGTATACTTTGAGTTGGCTTCGACCCATGTTATTAGAACTTCGGGTGTGAGATATACCGATTTGGCTTCGGGCCATGCATATCGGTTGATTTGGCTTCAGGCCATGATATTAGAACTTCGGATAAGTTACCTTGATTTGGCTTCGGGCCATGGTATAGGTACTTATCGTGTGAGACCTTGAGTATCCGACTTCTATTCTGAATGGTTCAACAGGTAAATGAATGATGTATTTTAGTATGAGATTGGTACGAGATGGTACAGGTACGTACGGTAATGAATTGAGTATTGAAATTATAGAATTGATGAGTTCTAAAGTAAGTTATGTGAATGATCATTGGATAGCTTTGATATTTAATAGAATTGTTGAATATTGTCTTCTTTTATTTGAATGATTACTGAATATTGATATTTGCTCATTGTTAGCATACAAGCTTACTAAGATATATAGCTTACTTTGTTGCTTTTCCATGTTTTATAATGATTTCAAGGCTAGCTCGGATTCGGGGTTCGTCGGAGACTTCACCACACTATCCACTAACTCTTTGGTACTTTTGAAACTATGTTTTGAGTATATGGCATGTATATGGACTTTGAGTCATGTTAGTTATATTTTGGTAATGACTTTGGCCAAATAAATTGGGTTGTAAATGTTTATGTTTAGTATGTAAATATATAGCCATATGTGATGGACCATTTTGGTTTGTTTGGTATGTTTGAATAAGGTACATATACGAGTAGTTAAGTCTTGTGAATTGAGTTGGTTGATGGTTGTATGATGATTGATGATAATAGGTACTATAAATCGTAAATTGATGATTTGTGGAGATAAGTATGTTTGTGAAATTAGGCCAAATAATGCATCTTTGATAATGGTCACTTTGATGATTTGAGATTTTAAAGATTAGTATGAATTTAGTTAGCATATTGTGGTACTTATGTGCCTTGAATTGGTTAGTATTGAAATGGTAAGATTTAGACTTGGTTTGGTTGCTTTGGATGGTAAATTATGCTATGGTTTGGTTTCATTTGTATAAGTAAAGATGTTTGTCTCAGCCATGTGTGACACATGGTCATGTTACACGGCCGTGTGTCCCCTGGTGTTGTTATTGAAATGAAGTCAGTATGATCCACACAGTCTCACACACGGGCGTGTAATCACTCGTGTGGCACAAGTTAGTATACCCCCTAATTGGCACACGGCCTAGCACATGGGCATGTGACTTGGCCATGTTGTATAAGTCAGTATACCCTACAGGTTTGGCACGGCCTAGCACACGGCCTGGCACACAGGCATGTGTGGCCACTTCAAAGGGTACACGGGCTAGACACACGGGCATGTGGTTGGCCGTGTGACCCGATTCAGTAACCTCACTTGTTTGGACACCGGGTAGGACACGGGCTGGTACACGGCCATGTGCTCCCATTTCGAATGTCTACATAGCCTGTGACACGAGCATGTCTGGTGGCCTTGTGAGACACATGGTCTGGCCACATGGGCATGTGTCCCCTATTTTGAGAAAAATTTTCTAAGTGTGGAAAAGCTTCTTGAGTTATCGGTTTAGTCCTGAACCACTCCCAATGCATGTTTAAGGCCTCGTAGGCTCGTTTAAGGGACACTATGATTGATTGTGATTGATTTGTATTTGAATTGATAAATTGTATATGAAATGTATGTTTAAAAGTGTTGTAGGTCTGGTAATGCTCCGTAACCCTATTCTGACGGTGAATTCAGGTGAGGGGTGTTACACCACACCATCGTCTTGTCTCGTGTACATCAAATAGGAAACTAGATCCAAGCAAATTGATCTTGTTTTGTTAAACCATATAAGTTTTAAGTCATCCAATTAATTAATTAATTAACATTGTTACATACAAATCATTAATTGGTCTTACATATAGTTACAATCATGCATAAAGGTTATTTATCAAAATTTCATAAAACTACTCGTAGGTATCGATACTGGCATTAAGGTATCGATCTTTTCTTTGAGTTGTATCGATACCTATTGGAGAAACGATACCAAAGTAGCTTACTGTTTCCTGACCAAAAATCTCAATTATAAAAAATTATTGGTACTTGCTATAAATTATCGATACTTTAGTCTCGAGTACCGATACTCGAGATAAGATATCGATACCAAATCCCTATTCTGTTTTCTTATACATCTTAATTCATAGAGGTATCGATTTTCAAAGCCAACTATCGATACCTCTACTACTGAAGTTAAAAATGCAGCATAGAAGAGAAAATAATTCATTCCAAATAGTTCCTAAGCAATATGCATCAAGTACTTTGTTTATGTTATCATGCTATGGCTAAGTTTATTAGTCCAAAGTGTCCAAACATCCAAGCAAGAATCGTTATGCCAACATCGATGTTTAAAAATTCTAACATAAAAATAACATGAAATTCTTATAAACCAAATCAAAATGTTTAAATATCACTAACCCAAAATAGTTCTACCACATTGCCTATTTCCCCAATACAAATATAAATAATAGAGCACCTACGATAAATAACCAGTCTTTCTTGGATCACTCCCTCGTTAACCACACTACCCACACTGTGATGTCACTTACCTGTATATGTTGAAATGAGTGGGTGAGCTTCAATAAGCTCAGTGAATGCAAAGAATCTCCACAACGCAAACATAACATTATGCAACACAACCAATCATTTACTCACAAGTACCTTATCCTTAAGTATAACATCATATAGCATTAAATCTTGCATCATCTAATAGTTTATTCTAACAATGCAAACAAACTCATTCAAGATAGAACATATTCCACACGATTACATAAAATATGATAATATGGCACTTGGGTTATGAAACATATAGTGAGCTCTATCATTACACATCGGATACACGGATCTCCATTACACCACATAGACTCATAGAGTCAAACATGTCCTAAAAGTGAAGCATATAGCTAACGCTCTCCTTATTTCCCTTCACATGTCCCATTGAATGGAGCTTAGCTTTCATTCTCTTATCCCTCCAAACATGTCCCAAGGCCCCAACGCCCAAAACCACTATACATATAAATGAGTACTCATAATCCTATGGAATGCCAACTATATCTAATGGTTCCAAGACCACAAGGCCAAAATATCTGAAGTGAACTATCACTGCATATTAGCATCTTTTGCAAAACACTAGCATAGTCATATAACATATATATTACACATTCATTTCATGTATATAATTTCACTTTACACAATAATCACCATACTCACTTATCACATTTCATACACAATATATAACCACAAGATAATTATAGATTCAAGAAAACTTAAGCTCGAAACTTAGAGGAGGGGTTTAGGCTACATCTAAATTCCCAAATAACATATGACTCGTGTTTACGAGTAGCAATTCCATACACTTGTCACTTTATGTTTTTTTCGAAAAGCCGAAAGCTCAACTAACTTTTTCCTAGCTCGTAGCAAGCTCTAATGAATCTGAGGCTTTACACACAAAAGTCATGCAATAACCACAGTCAAATAACAACCAAAAATTCACTTAAACCAACTAAAAAAACTAGCGTAAGTTAAGTTCCCATGTAACTTAAACTATCAACATAATAAACTTTAAATTCTAATATCTCTATCGATACTCAATCTTTACGCCTAAAATCAATTTCGTCCATATAATTAATCATCTATGTGTAATTCGCAACCTTGAAACTAGACAAATCTACTCAATTCATGGTATCGACATTTTTCGACATCTTTTAGCCAATTTTCACAAAATTCATTAAAACATGAGAAATCATTAACAAAACTTCAAGGTAAGTTTAAAAACCTTCTAATCATGCTGAAACAAGTTGAAAAACACTTTGAAACCACGTTTTTATGCAACATCCTGAAATCCACCATTAACGCTTCGATTTTTGGCTTTTATTTAAAACATGCGACTTGAGGGCTAATAATTCAATTTTAAGGACTAGATATCATAAGAAACTCATAGGAATTCAAAATGTTTCCTTTGATAGAAGATTAGACGAGTTTTGACGCAATTCTAAAAAACCCACATTTGGAGAAGATAATGAAATCTATGTAGTTTTTTAGTGTTTTAAAGAGATTATATGGAGGTAATTAACTTAAGAGTGGTAAGAAATCAAATTGTTATAGTTTAGGAACCAAAAATTAATGGAATAATGAGGAAAAAGAAAGGGACGACAACTTTAAAGAGAGGAGAAGAAACTATCGTGAATTATGCTGGAAGTAGGTGTTTATTTGGTTCAATTTTAAAAACTGGTGAAATTGCTACATAAATGCTCACTGTTTTGACATTTTTACAAATCAGTCCCTTTTCTAAAATTAAAGACATTTAATACTCATTTCTAAAATTTGATTTAACTTTATGAAATCCATTGTCAAAAACATTATCAAGTACCAACCTTACGAAATTTTGAGCTCATATAGGCCAAAATGCTTAAAATACCCTAAAACTCTTATGCCTTATTTTTGGGTGTGACAACGAGAGAAGGAGGAATTCCAGAAGCTTGCTTACCCCTTCTTCTCTTCTAAATTATCTTCTTCTTCTTCAACCATACTGAAGGAGAAGATGTTGTAGTCGTGGGAGACTCTGCATGTTGCAGTATTCGTATGAAACACTAGCATTCAGGTAAGCCTCAGTGATAAGGATGAGGAAATAAGGTGAGTTTTTGCACCTTGTTTTGGGGTGATGAATGATGTTACACTATTTGTATGAACTAGGGAATGTGTGAGCAATCTGTGCATGAGTAAGACAGTAGTACCATGATAGGCTAATTTCTGTTACCTTAAGGTAGATGATGATTAGATGCATGCATTGCTTGATTGTGGCAAAACATCAAGGGGGTAGATGAAGATAGGAAGGGAATGGGGAATGAACCTTTAGTTACTACCTCAAGCGAAGCTCTGGACCTTGTGGAGGGAACATTGCCGTGTTCGAGCATCAAGGTTATATGGTGTAAGGAGGTAATGGGAGGATGAGTCGAGATATGAAATAATGGAATCATATTTACAGCAACGGCAGTATCGACTAGTCCTCGAGGTAACACCGTGACAACGGTATATGGCGTAAGACCATGGATGAAAGATGCCATGGCATCATGGTACATGGTAAAGGTATATAGCATAAGACCATGGACAAAAGATACAATGGCGGCTCGGTATAAGGTGTAAGGTGTAAGACCATAGATGAGAGATGTTATGGTAGCCAGGAATGATGAGTAAAACCATTGATGGAAGACTCCATGGCATCAAAAAAAAGTACACTACGATGGCAGATTGGTGTAAGACCATAGGAAAGGCCTTACGGCATCTACAGTGGTAGTCCGCTGGGATGGAAAGATAATAGACAGTTTGTCAGGACAATAAAAATGTGGTGATCCATCAGGACTAAAGGAATAAGTGTAGAGAAGAGTGCCAGTCCTTAGCTTGACTAAGGCAACTAACATAATCCATTAGTATGTAAGAGTAGGCAATCTATCAGGATGTTAAACATGAGTACTATGTTGAGTTAGACCATTGTAAATGCTAAAGGTTCACCGAGATGAGAGACATGGGACCCCAGTGGGGAATTTCATCATAAAGAAGGTACGTCATGGGCTAAGATAAGAAGAGCAGAGTGAACAATGCGCTAAACTATAAGTAATATATCCGTAAGGTGCACCTAAGGGGTGTGGATCTTCGGATTAATGAAGGGATTTCCCAAGGGCGATGCAAAATGTGACCAATAGTAAAACAATTGAGCCTACCAGAAAAATGATAAATCTTACTGAGAAGGAAATATGGGGAAAAAACCCTACTAGCTTAATGACAAGAGCCCTAGGCTGATTAATGACCCACTAGCATATTGCGGGAAGAACAAGTAGCAAAGGTTGGTCGTTCGAAATGGATCGTCAGCATAATATGAGGATCTATAGTAATCGAGGATCAAGTGGAACCGAACCATAGGGATCTATAGGTAAGGGTCTGCCAAGGGTGGAACAAGACCGTTGATGACTGTGTAGGCAACAATTCACCAAGAATAGCGGAGAACAAATAAAAACCTAAAAGTTGTAAGGGAAATGGAGAGATTACATCAACTCCAGTGAATCTTGTGATATATCAAGAGGAGACAGAAAGTCAAAATCTCTACCTAAACTTGTTTCTTATCATTCTCTTACAAACTAAATATATTATGTTGTTCAGCAGATTCTCACTAAGTTCATCAGAACTTATAGATTTCACTACTTAATTGTAGGATAAAGTGTAATAGGAGAAGTGAGTGGAGGGACCAAGCCAGCCATAGCTCGATCAATGTAACGTAGTAGGAGTTGTACATGTATATAGAGTGGCAACTGTAGAGGCCTCATCTAAGGGGATTTAAGAAATCATAATAATTGTATAACCATATTTGAATAGTGAAACTATACACAGAAACTATGACAATAGGAAAATTAATATGAATTTTCTTAGTATTAGTGGTGAGTAAGCTAGACAAATAAGTTAATTTGAATGCAAATTCAATTAAGGATTAAAGGTAAAGATTAATGAGTCCTTGTGGCATCCAGTACTAGGGCCCGATAATTCGATCAGGTATGGTGTGTTTCAAAATGTATCTGCCATTATAGTTCATTGTAATTAGCTATGATTCAATAGTATTTCATACATGGAATGCATACGATGCATATAAAGGAAACATTGTCAAGTTTAAGTGAAGTTAGGAAGGGAAAATGGAAGCGAAGTGATTTTATTAAATACTGCCATACAGTATTGTGGAGTGCAAACTATGATGAGCGAAGCTCTAGGCCTTATAAAGGGGACACTACGGGGTTCGAGCATCAATGTATAGGATGGTGAAAATGGAGGAATGGATGAAATGAAATGGGATGAATGAGTTGGAAAGATCATGGTGGCACCATAGGACTGGTCGGGGGCTATACGCCTAAACTGAGTAAGACTATAGCTGAAAGATGTTATGGCATCATGCTAAAAATTAATACGACCATAGTTGAAAGATGTTATGGTGTCATGATGAAAATGAGTAAGAACATGGCATCGTGGTAAACAAGACTAAAACCATAGCTGAAAGACGCTACGGTATCCTAAAAATCTATCAGAACAGTAAACACGGAGAGCATAAGGTGTAAGACCATAGTTGGACTATGGCTTCCCAGATAGTCCACTAGGATAGTAAACACGGGGAGACATGTAAGACCATAGTTGGACTATGGCTAACAATGTAGTTTGTCAGGATGATAATTATTAGGTTATATTGTGTAAGACCATAGTTGAAAGATGCTATGACATCAAGAGATGAATTGTCGGTTGAATGAGTAAGACCATATATGAAAGATGCTATGGCATCGTAGATAGTCTAATAGGACATTAAACACGGGATGGTCCGCCGGGACACTAAACATGGGACAGTCCTATGGGACAGTAGATGCGGGGATCATGAAGTGTAGGACTATAGCTAGAATATGGCAATTAATGGAGTCTGCTAGAACATTAAACATGGGATACTTGTGTAAGGCCATAGCTCGGCTATGGCAACATGGAGAGAGAGTGTGTGTGTGTGTGTGTGTGTGTGTGTGTGTGTATGTGTGAGGGAGAGTCTGCGATGATAATAAGCACGGGTGAAAATTTAAAATAGAAATCGTGAGACTACCTGCCAAACAGGTAAAAGTAGTGAAGAGGAAAATAAAAGTATAGGCATGCATTAGTTGCTAGCGGATAGAAAAAGTTCGCCAACAAGAGAGAATTGTAAAGTGGGAAAGGATTGCTAGAATCGCGGTTGTAAAATTCAAGAAGGTTAAAGGGTGATATCCCAGTATGAATAGTCATGAGAGTTGACACACCAGTGATGCCTGGTGAATAGGTGAACAAGAGTCGGTATATCCGAGGATCGTAGATAAGGGTTCACAAATGAAAGCCATCAGAAGGCGTTTAGAAAAATCGTATAGACTAGTGGCGAATCATATGTACGTTGGTTAGCCATCAGGAAAGGAAGGGTGGTTAGAACCCATTAACAAAGAAGGATGCATGGGAACGGCAGATATGTCTGTCAAGACTATTCCTCATAAAGGGGGACAACCACTGAGAGAGTACCAGCCAAATGGCTAGTTTCCCAAGGAACCAACCTAAGAGTGAAAATAGATGATTCACTTCGATAGAAGTCTGCTAGGTACTAAAGGGCAAAGTGGACCACCATACATGGACATGCCACACTCCGTGTAGATTAACCAAAGTAAGGCGGATTAAGAGGAAGTGATCCAACTACTAATAGTACCAAGTAGGACAAGATCCTCGAGTGGTGGGGGAACTCGATGGTTATTCTAAAGGATGGAATTTTAGCAAGTCCTTTGGCATCATGATAACAAAAGAGTCCACCGCGGGCTAAACAAAGTTGAGAATGTTCACTAAAGGGAAGATACCTCCAAAACCATAGGAAGGAAGGCCTAAGAGACTACCTTGTAAGTAAATGGTAGGAAAAAGAAACCCAGATCGGGGACAAGTGGAAGGAAGGAGAATAGTAAAAGAAGGGGATGGAGTCCACAAGGATAGTGAGGCATTCTGTGAATCTAGCAAGGTAGGTTGGTAAAATGGTTGGAAAGAAATCTCCCTACGATCTATCCGCTCACGGATAGGATCAGAAATAGGGTAATGCCCACTACAAAGGCTTGGGAAAAGTGTTCCCAGCAAGCAGGGAGTTTATCATATTTATTATTTATTTGAAACCTCAATAAGTTAGGGATATTTTGTGAACAACAGAAACTCACTAAGTTCATCTGACCTTATGAGGGTTGATATGTGATTGCAGGATACATAAGATAGGGAACTCGATGAGGGACTAAGCTAGATTAGGTGGAATCGAGGATTCATTTGAGTATAGTCATCCACATAAGAAGGGGAAATGCCCTTAGGGACTTTGCCTTGGATACGAATATATTGTAATTATGTGGTTGCATTAAGGCGAAGTGGTGTTAGAGAACTTTAATTACAAACTTTTCCTCTTTATTAAGTTTATTTTATAAATAGGAAAAATAATTTTATTTGAAAATAACGTGAATTAAGGTCGTTTCATTAGTGACACCAGTACCCGGATCTGACGAACGGGTCAAGTAGGGGTGTTACAGGCAACTTGCTAAAATTTCAACAATTGATCCAATTGATACATGGGCTAGCTAAATCAAGCTCTCATGATCATAAATCTACAAAAATTACAAGAAAATGGCTTGGTTCATACCTAGCTAATGACAGAATGTCTTCTCTTCTCATCTACGGTGGATGGTGGAAAAGTTTTAACATTACTAATCTTTCATTAAGCTAAGTAGAATTTAACATCATTATCCACTAACTTCCATTAAAAATGGTTTAATTACCATTTTGGCCCTTTGGTTAATTGTTATTTAAGTTTTTAAGCCTTTTGTTAATTAAAATTTAATAGCGATTGGACTTTTACAATTTAGTCCTTGAGCTTTAATTAACAATTTTATCGATGAAATTACTTGACCGTTCTTTACCATAGTTTTATATTAACTCTGTAAATATTTCTATTTTACATTTACGAACTCGATTTACAGAAATGGGGTTCCAAACCGCATTTCCCGGTATTATTGAAAATCAAGCCATTACAGGAAAATTCTAACATTGGGCGAGGTTGATATATATATATAACAATTGTCCCCTAGTCGAAGGGAGGTTATATAGTGACCTCATTCGAGATGAAGATCGACAACCCTTGTGCGATGAAAAGTTAGATTGTCTATTAGCACCCGTAGATAACTCATATTGTAGACAGATGATGTGTGAAATGCATATACCCATGTCATACTTGTTCCTCTATTTTTGGCAAAGTGGCATGACTTTTCAAATTTGTTTTCTTTTTTGGCCTTACCACTTGTCCCCCTATGGGGTCTTTTAGATTTATAGAAGAAAATCCTAACTTTTATGTGATGACTTAACTATTTCTAACAATGAAGATGTTTTGGACATACCTCCTCTTAATAGTTATTTAGATTTTAAGGAGCTTAGGAAAAACTTTGGCCTTATTAAAAAGTATTCTTGTCTGTGATAGAACTTTGATTTTTATTTTTGTTTTACTTTCTCACTAATATATTTCCTTTATTTTGTAAAAAGCTCATCTACCAAGGAAAAATCATCAAGCAAGCCAGAAAAGGACACTCAAGCACCAAACATAGATGCCATAGCCTTAGTGTAACACCTCGAATTTAGGCCTAGTAGAATTGGGCCTATTGGGCTTTGGGCTTTGGGTCTCAGAAAAAAATTTTAATTGGGCGAGAAAATGACAATTGGCATGTGGGCTTTGAGGGTTATTTGAAGTCTTAGGGATAGGGAATACCATAGGGAAAAATTAATTTTTGCCTTAGTGGACTTTAGTCTTAGGTTTTATTTTTGCACATGGAAGGAAGGTAGTGGCACTGGAGTGGACTCTGGAAGGGAGAGTTCAGGAGAGAAATTTAAGGTAAGGATAAGAGAGAAGAGATAGGGGATTGAGGTGTGGATGTGTTGGTGTCGAATAGGACTGTGGGGGGAAGGTAGTTCGGCTTTGGCTATAAAAGGGAGTGCCGAATTCATTAGAAGGGTTCTTTGAGTTTCCATCTTTCTTTCTTTTCTTCCCCCATCTTTTTTTCCATTGCCGAATACTATCATCCCTATTTGCCGAAATCCCTGTTTGTGCCGATTCTTTGTTGTCTTTCCTCCATCCCAAATATGTTGATCAAGTGATTAAAAGCCGGATCTTGTTCAGTAGCTATATAGGCAGCAAGATCAAAGGGTAAGTACTCAATCAACCTCCTTAGTGTGTTTTACTAAAAGCCGAAGGAATATCTAATTTCTCCTTGTCGTTAACCTTATATTAACTAGGGTAGGGTTCAAAGATCACAAGCGTGATAAGGATCGTTAGCAAGGAGGTAAGTGTACTTGTTTTAGTGGTGGTGGCCGAATGTAAGTATAGCTTATAGAGGTGACTTGTGTGGAATATGAGTCACTCGATCTTTGATAATATTTGTGTGGGTGCAGATCTACGTGAATAGTAGCTAAGAAAGGGCTACTAAAACCGGTGGCACATGGTAAGGTTATGGTAAGGTTTCTGTTTTTGGGTAAATAATATAGTTAAGTGTGTATTAACTTGGAGATTGGTATTGATTGTAGGCTAAGGCTGAGGATAGTGTAGCATGTCGCAGTAACCAGGTGTGTACATACACTTCACACATGACAAATCAGCAAAAGCTGAAATCCCAAAAAACTAAAATGCCGAAAAGCCGAAAGGTTGGCACCGGTAACCACACAAGTGTGCGAACATTCGTGTGGGAACACTGATATGATTACTGGGGCCAAGAGAGCGATCTCATGGTCTCAGGCCACTATTTGGCCGACCAGGCCGGAATGGGGCTAAATGGGCCTACCGAGCTCGTGGGCCCAAATCGGCAAGAGTTGATATGTGAAATTGAATGATGGATTGATATGGATGGTTGTATGATTTGATTATGATCGGGCCTAATGGGCTACATAAACATGATTGGACTTAATGGGCTATATGGACATGATTGGGCTTAGTGGGCCCTATGGGATTTTAGAAATGCATGCTAGGGTTTTAATGGACTCTAGGCCTAGTTATGATAAATTCTTAAATATCATAAGACTTAATTTAATAATCAAACATGTTTGTGGACAAGTTGCTAGGTTAGAATGTGGCAATGGATATATGCATGTCTAGGATTAGATCTAGGAAGAGCTTGGTACTTAAGCGGTCATAGTGACCCACCTCCTCTTCTCTGGGATCCTACCTGGTGCATAGTGTCTGTTCACTTTAGCCGCAAGGACTTGTTAATGGGCCAAATTTCATAACTAAAACCCGTGATTTGTAAAATTACCAAAATACCCCTATAGGATAGATTTACAGAAATACCCCTGGGTAGTGAAATGACTAAAATACCCCTAGGTGCTTAATGTGTGAAAATGTGTATGTTGCATTCATGAGATATATGTTGCGCTTGGGTGGGTTTGATGATACGGAGGAAGATGGGTGAGGATCGCATAGTCGCTTGACGACCGTGGATCCACTGGTGGCTTTAAGCCCATTATATACTTAGCAGCCTTGCTGCAACGTTTGAGTAGTACCGCTGTTGGTGCTACCTTTGAAGTGTAAGGATGGGTGGGTTGATATTTATATCCCCACATGAGTGTAGGGTTGGAAGGGAATGGAGTGTAGGGTTGGATTTGGGATGGGAACATTGCATTCATGTGATACTGATGTGATATGAGGTCATTGTCGGCTAAGACCCAAGACCACCGTTTTTGATAGGGCTTAGGCCCAACGTGACAATTACTTATTGATTGGATTACACACTGAGTTTCGAAACTCATACCCATTTATTAAATGTTTTAGGTGACCCTCAGTAGACGGCTCGACATGGGAGAGGACTCGGAGATGGCCACACTACAAGATACTTAGAAGTTTTTGTTTATTTATTTTCGAGTGATTTATTGTTAATTATTTCGTTTGTAATAAGGCCTTGTATCTCCAATTTGACTTTACATTTAAGTTTTCCTTATGTTTTCAACTGTTTAATTGTTAAATGGGAATAAATTTCTAAAGTTTAAACATGGTTTTCGAAATACCTATAACATATGGGCGTTTTCTTAAAACACGGGCTTTTATAATTACTTAACAAGTTGCTTATATTTTGGGTTCCTAAGCTTTAAACTTAAGTTTTAAATCAGTGAAGTCATTTTGAAATATTCCTTTGATGTCGCATCACCAGATTCGACCGTAACGTCTGGGCCGGGTCTGGGGGTGTTACACTTAGAGAAAGGCATTTCTGGTGAAAGGAAGTCCAAGAATAGTAGCTTAAACTTTGCACCCAATCCTCTTAAAAAGCAAAAGGTTTTCAATTGGAGGCAGAAGATGGATTTGACCATCTTGATGATTGAGATTGTGAAAAGTGCTGGAAAAAACCAATTCGAAAATAGTTTTCTTGCACTGTGGAAAAATAAAAATTTGAAAATTGAGTCAATTTTTTATATTTATAGTAATAAACTTTTCTCGAAATTGCACCTATGGTTTGGGCTAGATGGGTCCTTGTCATTTCTAACTTTCAATTGAATGGCCTTCTTCACTATTCTCATACACGAACTGCTTTGAGTGTGGGCTTGAACACTTTTGCATCAAACATAGAACTAATAAAATGTTCTTTACTTTCAGTGAGAAAGTAGAGCTCTCTCTCATAAAATGATAGAATTATTTTATTCCCAAAAAATAGTGTTTATATTTTACCTGACAGCAAATGTAGTAGTTATTTTAGGTCATTTCCATACTTAATGAGCTTGTTTTCTAGGCATTCTATAATTAATTATTGGATTTTCACTATTAGTAGGTTAGGAATAAAATATTAATAAATTAAGCATTTTTATGCAATTTCTGCCATTTTGATGACCCGTAAGGCCAACTCGAGCCTTGTGAGTGACTAATGAGCTGATTAAGTGTGTAGGATGTCAATTCAGGTCCAAGAATGCAAGGGATGATGATCAAGCCACGAGCCAAGAGAGACTAGAACAACAAAGCTACCAATGCCCAGAATACACTTATCATCGTGGTAAGGATCTTCCTCTCGTCACAATGACACAATGAATATGGGAAAGCATTCACAGTGGCAACGTCATGACGAGGAGACTTCCTACGTCACGGCAATGCGACAATGGCAAGCCAATATGAAGCTAATCCTTGGATGGCACTTTTGGGGATATTTTCATATTTGGACCCTAGCATTTATTAGAATATTTTATTTATTGGTATCTGAGTGTATCTAGGGTTGAGTGGTCACTAAGTAGCCTATTGCCTATATAAGCAACCTTAGGGTCACTAGAATAGGGGTGCAGTTTTAGACAGACAATTTTATTATTTAGTTTTCTTTTCTTTCCATGTTTGTGCAGTTGGAACTTTTCTATTTCGATGTGAATATAATTGCGAGTAGAGATTGCTCCAGATCCACACTTCAATATATATTAATGAGATTTCTCCTATCTCTTATTATTTTATATATTTTTTGTTTCTCTAATTGATTTGTAACACCCTGGGTTAGGGGCTGTGCAGATCGGGTAAATCGAGTGTTAGTAGGTTTTTGGAGCGCTTGGATGAGGTGTAGAGGTTTTCAGAAGGTTTGGATGAAACGGGAAGAGCTTGGAAAATTTTTAGAATTTTAGTGTGAAAGGGGATCGGGTCAAGGGAGGTTTTAAGGATTATTTTTGGTAATTTGTGGCACAAGAAAGGATCTGGCATAGTGGTTCATGCGCTGCATTGAGGGGCTGGAAGTAGCGCCTTGGGGCCCAGGTTCGAGACCAAGTGGCGACAAAAAGGGTTTTAATTTTTGGGGTATGGCGCTACGGGGTAGAAGGCCTTAAATTATTTTGGGGCGAGTTTTGTCGCAAGGAGCAGCTAGTTCAGGTGGTGTCTGTGCGGAACTTAAGGCGGTTGATGGCTATGTGCATCACCGTAGGCGGATTTTGATATCGGGATCACGATTGGTTGATCGGTGGCTCACCACACGACCTTGAGCGATGAGTTGCCAAGGTAAGAATTTTGGATCACGAGGTGATCGGTGGTGGTTTATCCACGGCCTTAGGCAGGGAGTCTGCCAAGGTTGGAGTACGGTTGGTTTGTGGGTTGGGCTGAGATGCATATGTGCATGATTTGCTATGTGAATTGTTTGGTATGGGCCAAGCCCATACGGATGGAAATTTGTGTTGTGGTTATGCATCGAGTCGGTGGACTCACTCTTTCATTAACCATTTCGGTGAGGCGTAGATCGGGCCGGGATCTGAGAGGACACATAGTGGCCCATGCGGGAAGAAGAATTTAAATACTCTTAAGCTTATTTATATTCAAAGAATTTGGATTAAATATTGTGTAATAAAGGGCTTTTACTCTTATTTATTTTGAGTTATTATTTTATGGGTATTTATTATGGTTTGATGAATTTGAAACACTATGTGGAGATGATTATATTTTTCCAACCTACTTATTCAATTTGGGTTTGTATGTATATATTTTTAAAATGAGTATATTTTAATAACAAAGTATTACTCATAAGTTTAAATAAACATGGATTTTCCAAAAGTTAGCAAGTTTTTTTTCTAAATTTTTCTAAGTTAAGAAGATTTTCAACCGCTTTTTCCTCAATAACATAACCATTAAATTAAACGAATGGGCCGGGTTTGGGGATGTTACAGTTTGGTATCAGAGCTCGATTCAAAACTCAGCTTTGAGGGTTTGGGCCCAAAAACATTTTCAAAATGGGCTTTTCGAAATGTGGGCATTTATAAAAAAAAAAAGTTTTTCAGGTATTATGGCATGGCACCTGTACCTCAGGCAAAGTCCACTGTAAGTACTTGGACTTGTGAAGTAATTTGTTATATGAACTGTTATGGGCTTTGTTGGGCTCGTAGAATAGAATGATAGGGCTATTGGACCCTAGGATTAGATTACTCAAAACATATGCATAAAACTTAAAGTTCTTAAACAAACCTGTGAAATAAGTCGCCGAGATAAGGTGTGGCAACCTGTGTGCGCATGTCTAGGATTGGATCCTAAGAGCACAGTACTTAAGCATCCACGTGACTCACCTCCTCTTCTTGCAGAGTCCTACTGTGCGTAGCTACGGTTCACCTTAACCAAGAGGACTTGTTCATGGGCTAAACCGATTATTAAAACCCGAAAGGGAATTAGCCTTGCTGTTTTTTTAAAAAAAAAAAAACTTTCTGTTTTAAAATTTTTCAAATTTACCCCTTTGGTTTGTAAAACTCTAAATCAGATTTTGAAAGATGTTTTCTTGATTTATAAAATTACCAAAATGCCCCTAGTGGCAAAATTACAAAAATACCCCTGTGTTGAAAATTACTAAAAAGCCCTGACTTTCAAGATTTCTGGTGTAACCCCAATTTTAATAGAATTTTCTCACTTTGCAAAAGTATCCAGTTTTCTGTGTTTCAAAACAATGCCCTGACTTTAGAAATTTACGAAAATACCCCTGGTTGATAAAATTACCAAAACGCCCTTGGTTTCTAAATTTTCAAATTTCTTTCGACTTTTATGAGAATATTCCTATTTTATCAAGTATCCGAAAGTCTTATTTTGTGAAATATTGTGATATTCCGATTTGGAGAAATTACGAAAATGCCCCTGATTTCCAAAATTTCAAAAATAACCCTGTTTTCTGAAATTTGGCAACACACTTTGTTTGAAAAACAAAATTTTCAAGACGACCCCTGAGATTTTGTAAATTTTGAAGTTGAAAAAACTATTTTCAAAATTGACTCTGAGTTATTACCAGAAATACCCCTCTTTAGAAAAAAATGACGAAATTACCCCTAGGTAGGAAGGAAACTTGATTGCTCGAAAGAACTTCTCTCGGAAACTTCATTGCATAAAATTGCTCGTGTTTATAACAGTGAAACAACAATTTCTAATCCATAAAACTTTCTAAGCAGAATAAATCGAGGCTAGATATGAGTTCTAGGGGGCGTGGTCGCAATACTCGTGGTAGTGGTAGGGGCAGGATGTCAGTATCGGAACCGGTTGGGTCACGCCATGGGTCAGAAAGCGATGCACCACCACCAGCTGTTGAGGTTGAACAATGGGGATCGGTGGAGAGGAGACGACGTGAGTGTCACAAGTCGTCTTCGCGGGTACTCGAACGCAGTGGCAAGAGCCAATGTGGGCAATAGGAATCGGAAGTCGGTACCCGAGAGACTTAGGGCGAATGGAGCCGAGGTTTTCAGAGGAGTGTCTGGGGTAGCTCCGAATGTGGCAGAGTACTGGCTGGAGGCAATTGAAAGGATTATGGATGATCTCGACTTAACTGCGGAGGAGAAGCTTAAGGGTGTTGTTTCGTTGCTGCGGGATGAGGCCTACCAGTGGTGGCTCACGGTTAAGGAAAGTACCCCTGCGGATCGAGTGGACTGGGGCTACTTTAAGATCAAGTTTGAAGGGAAGTATGTCGGAGCGAGCTATGTGGATGCTCAGAGGAAGGCGTTCCTCAATCTGGTGCAAGGAGGCAAGTCAATAGCGGAGTCTGGGCCGAAGTTTCTGCGTTTGAGTCGGTATGCTGTGGGCATCGTGGCAACAGACATGAGAGATGTGTCGATTGAAAGATGGTCTCATGGATGAGTCATGCGAGTTCGATTGCTCCACATCAGGAAAGAGACTTCGCCATTTTAGTGGAGAAAGCTCGAATAGCTGAGGAGGTCAAGAAGGCTGAGAGGCACAATAGAGAAAGGAACCGGGATAAGAGAAGTGTGGGATCGCCAGAAGGGGTTGAGAGGGTCCAGAAAAGACCGAGGGTTGAGACTCCTGTTCATATTGCTAAGCCGGCCGCGGAAATCCAGATCATCCGTGTGCGCAGTGCGGAAGGTATCATGTTGGCGAGTGCTGGAATCGAGTTCGGGAGTGCTTGGATGTAAGTCCAAGACTCATCTGATTAAGGATTGTCCCCGTAATCCGAATAGGACTCGGACGAGAAGGTCAAGGTTATGTGCAACCAGCAGGTGGTCGCAAGCAACGAGAGGTCGTGGTTCGAACCATGGAGGAAATGGTTCCGTAGAGGTCGGGAGCAGCGATGAACGCGCGGTAATGGTGGCACTGAGGCAAGCGGCCAGTGTCAGTTTTATGCGGTTCACGGAGAGAGATAATGATGTGTCCGCGTGTCGTGGGTGTAAGTATTTTATGTTTGGAGTATTTCTGTTGTTTTGTTCGTGTGGGTGATTGCTTATTTTTGTTGCTTGTAAAGTGTTGGAACCTTGTGTATGAACTTTGGATCGGTGCACGAAAGGTATGTTAGCTCTTTAAGATCGTGAGTCTTGTAGCGATAAGCGTAGTGAGGGAATTAATTTGTGCGATCGTTGGTCTAGCCAAGTAATTTCGAGGACAAAATTATTTTAAGGAGGGTAGAATTGTAACACCCTGGGTTAGGGGCTGTGCAGATCGGGTAAATCGAGTGTTAGTAGGTTTTTGGAGCGCTTGGATGAGGTGTAGAGGTTTTCAGAAGGTTTGGATGAAACGGGAAGAGCTTGGAAAATTTTTAGAATTTTAGTGTGAAAGGGGATCGGGTCAAGGGAGGTTTTAAGGATTATTTTTGGTAATTTGTGGCACAAGAAAGGATCTGGCATAGTGGTTCATGCGCTGCATTGGGGGGCTGGAAGTAGCGCCCTTGGGGGCCTGGGTTCGAGACCAAGTGGCAGCAAAAGGGTTTTAATTTTTGGGGTATGGCGCTACGGGGTAGAAGGCCTTAAATTATTTTGGGGCGAGTTTTGTCGCAAGGCGCACTAGTTCGGTGGTGTGTCTCATGCGGAACTTAAGCGCTGAAGGTGCGTGTGGTATTGGTTCGAGCAACTGAGCAGACATTTTGGCGTTTCATTTTATAATGCGCGGTGTGGGGCTGGGCTAGGAAGGGGTTAAGATTTAATGTTGGGGTTTTTGTCATAAAAATCAAAGGTGGCCGAAAGTGGCACGTGGGGAAAAGGAGCGGCAGCTTGGTCCCGTGTTCGAACTCGAGAATGGCAATTGGAGTTTTAGTTTTTATCTATTTTGGGCAGCAAATTGAAGTGGGCGGCACATGTAGATTGAATTGGAAGATAAGGATGAGTTGGTTGTTATTTCTTTTGAATTCGGTGGGTTATGGATTAGTTTTTTTAGTTTTTATTTTATATTTTAAATTGGAGGGGTGGTAATGGATTAAAGGTGGGTTTTATTTTTTAAAATTTTGAATTGTTTTAAAATGGTTGGCTGGGAGCAGATTTGGGGGTTTGATTAATTCAATTTCGGTTGAATTAGTGGCTAGGAAAAATTTTAGGAAATGGCCGGATGTTGGAGTCTTCAAGGGGAGGGGTTGTCGAATGCTTTAAATAGGGGAAGTGCTCACCTTTTTGTTCCTTTTTGACCAATTGCTCTTTTGCCGAAATTGCTAGTATTGCTAAACACCTCTCTTCCTTCATAAAAATCACCTTAGCCGAAACTTTAAGTCATCTATTCCCATCTTCTAAAGTTGAAAAGCCTTTCTCCTTTATGTTGTGTTAGCCGAACCCCTTGTTGACCCTTACCCATACTTTTCCTCCTCTTCATTCTTTTCTAGAGCATTGATTCTCAAGGTTACTATCAAGCCGAATTTGGGGTAGTAAGGTGGTAAGGTTTCCTTTCTTATTATTGGTTTTCTCTTCTTCTACGTGGTTGACCAAAATCATGTAGCTAATCATGTATTCTTTTGTTTGGCCGATCATGGAGGGCTACGTGGGGGTTCTTTTTGCTTTTAGCTAGCGTTAAAAGTGCTAAGGGGCTCTCGAGATTCGTTTTACCGAGGATTTTTTTTTTTCGACAAGGTTCTTAGTCAAGTATCGTTTGCGGGTTTTGATGATCGATTGTGCTAGTAAGGTGCGTAATCATCGCACTATTTCTCGGTTTGATTGCTAACGTTTAAAACTTGTGTGTTATGTGTGGTAGCCATTTATAATGGCTTAAGTGATGAAAGTACTGATGGTGGTAAGATTATTTGTTATGTATATTTACATATGTGTATATTTATATTCCTATGTGATACAATGACTTAACATGTAGCATCCATATATTTGCATGAGGTTGGGATTGATACGATGAAGGCGGGAGTGTACACAAGGTGTACGTGGTCTAATGATAGCTCGGCTACATTAGCGCTTGATGGTTAGCTTTGTGCTACCTCAAGGAGATGTTGGCTTGGTGCCCATCTCGGCGGTTGATGGCTATGTGCATCACCGTAGGCGGATTTTGATATCGGGATCACGATTGGTTGATCGGTGGCTCGACCACGGCCTTGAGCAATGAGTTGCCAAGGTAAGAATTTTGGATCACGAGGTGATCGGTGGTGGTTTATCCACGGCCTTAGGCGAGAGTCCGCCAAGGTTGGAGTACTGATTGGTTTGTGGGTTGGGCAGATGAGATGCATATGTGCATGATTTGCTATGTGAATTGTTTGGTATGGGCCAAGCCCATACGGATGGAAATTTTTGTTGTGGTTATGCATCGAAGTCGGTGGACTCACTCTTTCATTAACCATTTCGGTGAGGCGTAGATCGGACCGGGATCGGAGAGGACACATGGTGGCCCATGCGGAGAAGAAGAATTTAAATACTCTTAAGCTTATTTATATTCAAAGAATTTGGATTAAATATTGTGTAATAAAGGGCTTTTACTCTTATTTATTTTGAGTTATTATTTTATGGGTATTTATTATGGTTTGATGAATTTGAAACACTATGTGGAGATGATTATATTTTTCCAACCTACTTATTCAATTTGGGTTTGTATGTATATATTTTTAAAATGAGTATATTTTAATAACAAAGTTTTACTCATAAGTTTAAATAAACATGGATTTTCCAAAAGTTAGCAAGTTTTTTTTCTAAATTTTTCTAAGTTAAGAAGATTTTCAACCGTCTTTTCCTCAATAACATAACCAGATTCGGTCGTAACGAATGGGCCGGGTTTGGGGATGTTACATGATTAGTGTTTATATGAATAATTGAATAAATTATTGTGTTTATTTCATATCTTGCATGATTCAATTAATAAACTTATTTATTTGTTAAGTGATTATTTATTTGAAATTGGTTGTTTCTTCAAGAGTACTTAGTATATTCGAGAGTGACGTCTTTGATAGAATATTGAGACAGGTGAGACTGGGAGGGTATCCTATCTTGTGTAACTTGTGCCGAGTGGAGAGCCCTGAGAGTATTCGTATGCTTAAGAAGAGACCAGAAAGGTGACTTAGGTGGTAATCCTTAGTGGAACCAAAAGGGTAGTCTTAGCTAAGATGATAAACAACCCAATCTAGGATAACTAATTATTTAATTAGATAATTAGGGATTTATTCGATCATAGACTAGAGGCTCGCGTTGTCGACACTAGAAATAGGAAAGTCCATTAGGTTAATTTAGGTTTGTTAACTTAATTAGTTTAATGAATATTTTAATTTGGATTTACACTACTAACTCATGACTCGATTAGATTAGTAAATATTTTCTATAATTAATTTAATAATAGTTTCTCCAATCTGAAATCTCTTGGGTACGATCCTCTGAATACTTATTAGTGTTTCATTGTAAACTTTACTATATTACAATTTGCCCTGTAAACTTGCGTACACCGCCGATTCAATTCTATCTATTTTTGGTGTGCTATTTTTACTATAAACGAAAACATATTCAAGTTGTTGGCACCGTTGCTGAGGATTGCGACAATAAAATTTTTGTTAGATTGATTATTGTAAAATAATATTAATTGAAAGACGAACGAGTTAGATAGAGTTTTAACTTTTACTTATTTTATTTTATTTTAGTGTGCAAATTATTACGATTATTATTTTTACTTACCTTGTTGATTATTTTTATTTTGAAATTTTTTAGTTAATTAAATATTATTTTTTAATATTTTTATTTACCTTGTTGATTATTAGATTTAATCATGAACATTGAATTTTATAGGTTGGTGTACAAACTATCCAAATCGAGTTGGTTGTACGGAGATTCAACAAGTCAATGGAGTTATGATTATAAGGACAAGCAACCCAAGTGTTCGAATGAACTCCCACCTAGTATACATCTGAAAGGGATGGTGTAACACCCTTAACCCGTATCCGTTGCCAGAACAGGGTTACATAGTGTTACCAGAGATTTTCAGAATGTTTACAAACATTTCACGTTAATCACTATACATTTATCGAGATTCTAGATAATGCACCTTAAATGGGCCCTCGAGGCCTAATACGAGCATTAGGAACGAATTGAGACTAAATTGGGATCTCAGGGAATTTTTGGTGAAATTCCAAAATTTTTCCCAAGTACAGGGCTCACACGCCCGTGTGGTCGGGCCATGTGGTCTCACACGCCCGTGTCCCTAACCCATGTAACTCTCTGACTTCTAAGGCATGAAGAAATTTAAGTCACACGCGCGTGTGCTAGGCAGTGTGGCAAATTTTTATTTTCGAAATTATGTGCAGTTTTCACACAGCCGTGTAACATGCCCGTGCTCAAGGCCGTGTCAACCACACAATTGAGGCACACGCCCGTGTCTTTGCCCGTGTGCTCAATTTTGAGCATTCTATTTTCTCGAATTTAAGGTGCAAGGGACACACGGCCTGGCTACACGCCCATGGGGTGACACACGACCTAGACACACGCCTGTGTGTCTACCAGTATGGACAAAATGAAGCCATTTCTTAGCTTCATTTTCTTGCTCAATTTTGCAAACAACCTACACCAATACTTGCATGTATATACCATCCACATCAAGCATTAAAACCAAGCCTAAACTAACATCTATCATGGCATAATATCACATACAATTCATGTTTATAATTATACTTTTAGGGCATATACAAGATAAGCATACTCTATTCATCCACATTTAACACATAAGCATTAAACATGAAATAACTTATAAACATACCAAATAAATCATTACTAGCCATTCCAATGGCTAGATTACAAAACATCACTTACAAGTCATTATTTGGCCAAATAAGCCTATACATGCCATTATACCAAAATGAGATTTCAAAATATACCAAAAAGGAGATATAGTGTGATTATGCTCCAACCAATCCTCCAACCTTCGCGAGCTTACAAGCATTATAAAAAAAGGGAAAAGTAATTGGGGTAAGCATTTTCATGCTTAGTAAGTTCGTATAACGGAAAATAAACTTACCGGTCATAACTTTTCAAACAAGCATACATAAACATACATTTCATCCATTATAGGTAGTTCACCTAAACATATACACTTGATCAAGCAAGTTATTCATATAACATCATATAAATATCAAGTAAACATAAATGAGCCCATTACATACAAACTTCCATTAATTCCACCTTTCCATATTTTTAGAGTCTTTTCCGTTGAACTAATGAAATTTTGATGGACATTCGGGTGATGTACATAAGGTATTCATATAAATTATCCGTCAATTCATATTCATAATTACCCATTGGGAAAAAGTTCAAAGAGCACACTCCCAACCCACATATTTTACAATAAGATAACCAGTCCAGGCTAAATCCTGGCTTTTCAACCGACGTTCACGAGAGTCATTTAGGATTGCTAGTTCAGGCTAAATCCTATTAGTGACCAATGCTCTAAAGAGCTTAATTAGGGTTACCCGTCTGGGCTAAACCCAATCTATAGCACATGCTCGAGAGGCTTAATTCAGGATTACCCATCCAAGCTAAACATATTTGTAACATTTGTCATATCCTACTAGTTTCAAGAAATCATCACTATTCATCGAATTTCAATGTTCAACCGGGACATGATATTTTATCCATATTTTTTAAATTATAGTTATTTCATTATGTTCATCATCACATACATGTCATTAAAATCATATAATTCAATTCAATCAATTTAACATACATATTTAAGTTACACGAACTTACCTTGACAATTTTTCGTGTTTGAATTCCAACTAATCCGAAACTTTTTGTTTCCCTCGATCTAATTCCATAGTTGGTCTTTCCGGGTCTATATAAGCAAATTTTATTATTAACTCATCACATTTTACATACATTTGCATTCTACTACATCCTAGGCAAAATTACTATTTTGCTCCTACTATTTTCAAAAATTCAAATTTCGTCCCTAAGCTCGAAAAATGAAATTCATAAAATCTAGTCCTCTTTCCAAGCCTAACTAAAATTTAAATAACAATTTTTACAACACACATTTCACAAATTTCATCATTTTTCATGGGTTTTACTACTTTTTTCATTTTAGTCCCTAACTAAGTTTTCATGAAAAATTACTTTGTAAAAGTTGTTTATCAATCAAATATCTTTCATTTTCTACCATAAATTTCAAATTTCCAGCATTTACATCCATGGAAAAGTTTCTACCCTTTGTTATCTTTTCAAATAAATCCCGTAAATAGAAAGATTAGGCTATCCTGATTCTAAAAATATAAAAATCATTAAAAATGGCACTTGATTTCATACCTTTTCAAGCTTGGTAAGTTCTCTTCCTCTCTCCTAGGGTTTCCATAGAAAATATTGGGGAAGAAGTGAAACACCCCAAACCCGACCCACGAGCCTCGACCGGATCTGGCATGCTCCTCGAGTAAAACACTTCAAAAGCTTGTTTGATAGTTCGGAAAAATTTGGGTCATTTTGAACAGAAATTGATTTGAGTTGTGATTGAATTGAAAACGGTGTCGTTATAGAAGTCTATAATTAATTAAAACTTTATTTTCGTATTTGAAAACTATAAGTTAAAAGAAATGCCGAGTTGTTTAAGAGTTTACTATTAAAAACCATTGGTGTTTAAGTGTCAAAACATTTAAAATTCATTTTTAAGAAAAATTTATTAAATCTTGATTTAATTATAATCGTATCATAATAAAACAAATAAAATGCATGCATAAAACAGTCTATTAGTAATGGCCTTATTACATCAAAGAAAACCCGAAATAAATCCAAAATTTAATTATAAAGTCTCAAAATAAAATAAATCCTGAGCTGAGCATTGGCCACCACTAAGTTCCTACCGACCCGGTCCATTACTGAGTGTCACCTACAAAATGTTAGCCCACGAGGGGTGAGTCAAACAGACTCAGTGTGTAACAGCCAACACAAAGTCCCAAACGATTTAGGCATATCAGATCATTTATATATAACAAATATAAGTAAAGATGCAATCCCGAACCCAAACCTAAATATTCATCCTCTACACATCACCCGTACCTGCCATCACACCGTAGGGATTACTAAGTCGACCCTCCATCCGCTACACACCATCAAAGGCAGTCGCTGCAGTCAACTACACATCGCCCTTATAAATTGTGGCATAGCCACCAGATAATGTGACAGAGTCACCAGATAATAATATGTGACATAAGTCACCACATTCAGATTATGTGACATGAGTCACCAGATATTGTGGTAAAAAAAACCACCAGATCACTTCCCCTTTTCAATATCACCCATATGCCCATGCAAAATATAAAACAAGCAGAAATCATGCCATATACCTTATTCCATATTCACATCAAATTCACATATGTGTCATATTCAGGGATCATAGTGACATTATTGACATAGTAGTAGTAAGTTAACGTACCTGAATACTCTGTACCATTGAATGGTACCTTTATCCATATTTTCATATTTCCATTAACACATACATAATATTAATACCATAGATCTATTGGGAATTAGTGTAGGGCCCCAAAAGTTTACCGAAACAGATCGTACTCCTCCCTAAAACCATAGTTAGAATCGGCCAATCACTAATACTTAATATGGCCTTGGCCGAATATTCATACTCTCTTACCTTGCGGATCTAAATCCCGAAACCGTTACTTGTCTGTGGTATCTGTCGAAATCCCTACAAGCACTATGTTAGATCCAATTCTAACATTTAATGAATCCAAAACAATTGACCTTTGGCCTAAAATCATATTCACTTACCTTAGATCTGAAATTCCCGAAAGATCCCCTCTTGAAGTCGGCTACAATGGAAATCCCAAAACCTCCTTCAAAGTTTTGGCCAAAGTGCATTAATGGGATTAGTTCCTAGATTTCGGCTAAAAGAAAAAAGAATGAAAATCGAATAACATTTGATCTTAACCCTACTGATGAAATCGGCTGCACTCTTGCCTGACCCCACAAAGAGATTCGGTTATATAGGAATAAGGAGTGAAATCGACCGAGCCTTGGAAACGTGATTCAGGTTAGAAACTCATTAAAGAAGAGAGAAACCTCAAAGAATGAAAATCACGAAAACTTACCAAACTAGAGAGGTGTATGCGGCTATGGTACACATTCGGGAAAAAGAGATCTCTCTTTGAAAATTCAGCTATGGAGAAAGATGATAGGCACAAGGAATATACGGCTTTCAGAGGGTTTTCGAGGAGAGAAGAAACACTAGGAAGTTTCGGCTAGAAAAGAAAACTTTGAGAAAAGAAAAGAAAGAAATTCGGCTAGAGAAAGAGATGAGAAAGAAAAAGAAAAAACAAAGGAAAAAGATGGATACTCTGCTAATAATTTTGGCTACATACTCTCACTCACACAGAGTTGGAGTTTCGGCCAACTCTCTCCTTCCTGATAACTTTATCCATCAATTATCATATCCTTTATCCTTCCTCCCTAGTTATCCTCATTTATCACTTAAAAATAAAAGAATTAAGCTCCTAAATTGTAGCCTAAGTGTCGTCCATCCCCTTACCCTAGGAGTGCCGAATTTTAACCCATTAACTTGGGCTCCTTGCGGCCATACAAGGCCCAAATCATCCTCCTAAGTGACGCCACCCTCATGCCCAATTTAGCATTAATAAAGTTTTGGGCCATAAGCCCAACTCTCTTCTTTGACGACAAAAAAAACTCCCCAAAAGCGCTCCTTGTTGCTCGAACCTAGCCCCCTTGCACTTTGCTTGTGGCGTCACTTACTAGGGCTTTAAGTGGCGCCTCCTTGCCACTTTAACAAGCCCATTTGTATGTCCAATTTCCCTTACAAATTTTCTTAAGGCCTCATCTGCCTAGCTCCACTTCAAGACTTAAAATCTAATATTTTCTAAGGCATTCTCCTACCTTCTAAAGTTCCCGAAATCTATAAAGCATATTCAAAACATACATAGGCATACTACTTCATACAATTAAGAAAAATGCACAAGCCCTAAATCCCAGATATTACATTTTTACCCCCTTAAAATAATTTCGACCTCGAAATTACCTGGCTAAAATAGGTGAGGGTATTGCTGTCGCATTGCTTCTTCTGGCTCCCAAGAAGCTTTTTCCAATCCATGATTACGCCACAATACTTTGACTAAAGGAACTGATTTCCTTTGCAACACTTTCACATCTCGCTCCAAGATCTGAATTGGCTCTTCCTCGTAAGACAAATCTGGTCTTAGCTCCACCTCTTCAACTGGCACTACATGAGATGGATCCGATCGGTAACGACGAAGCATAGAAACATGGAATACATCATGCATCTGCTGCAACTCCAAAGGCAACTCTAACTGATATGCCACTGGTCCAACTCGCTTCAATACCCGATAAGGTCGTATAAACCTGGGACTTAACTTCCCTTTGCGACCAAATCTCATTACTTTCTTCCATGGCGAAACTTTAAGAAACACTTGATCTCCCACAGCAAACTCTATTTCCTTCCTCTTGAGATCTGCATACGACTTTTGCCTATCAGACGCCTCATTCAACCGTGCCTGAATTACCTTAACCTTCTCCTCGAATTCTGCCACAATTTCTGGACCCAAAACTCGACGTTCCCCCAATTCTGTCCAACACCTAGGAGTGCGACACTTCCGTCCATACAGCGCTTCATACGGTGCTATCCAAATACTAGCTTGATAGTTGTTATTGTATGCAAATTCCACTAACAGCAAATATTCTTCCCAACTTCCTCTGAAGTCAATCACACAGCCCCTCAACATATCCTCTAATACTTGGATCACTCGCTCAGTCTGGCCATCCGACTGCGGATGAAATGCCGTACTGAAATCTAATCTGGTGCCTAATGCCTGATGTAGTGCTTTCTAAAACCGAGACGTAAACCTTGGATCCCTATCTGAAATAATTGACACCGATACTCCATGCAACCTCACAATTTCTGCCACATACAACTTCGCTAACCTCTGTAAAAAAATAGTTAACCCGCACTGGTATGAAATGTGCAGACTTTGTCAATCGATCCACTATCACCCATACCGAGTCCTTTTTAGTAGGCGTAAGGGGAAGCCCACTAACGAAGTCCATGGTGATTCTCTCCCACTTCCACTGCGGAATCTTTATCGGCTGAAGCAATCCTGACTGAACTTGGTGTTCAGCCTTGACTTGCTAACACATTAAGCACTTCCCTACAAATTCTGTAACTTCCCGCTTAAGACCAGGCCACCAAAACTGTTCCCGTAGATCTCTATACAACTTACTACCTCCAGGATGCATAGCATAAGGGCTACTATACGATTCCTGAAGAATTATCCGCCTTAACTCCTCGTTCTTCGGCATACAGACCTTACTCTTGAAACACAATACTCCATCGTTGTTAACACCATAATCCTCCAACTCTCTACTCTGCAGTTGCCGTAACTTAGCACTTAGATCATCATCCGCCAACTGTCCTTCTTTCACCTCATTTAACCATGATGGCTTGACCTGCAACTCTGCCAGCAGACTTCCATCGTCATATAAGCTAAGGTGTGCAAACATCGCCCTCAGTTCCGACACTACTTTCCGACTTAGGGCATCTGCCACTACATTCACCTTGCCCGAGTGATACTCTATAGAACAATCGTTGTCCTTTAATAACTCCACCCACCTTCGCTGTCTCAGGTTCAGCTCTTTCTAAGTCAGCAGATACTTAAGGCTCTTGTGGTCTGTGTAGATCACTGACTTTTCTCCATATAGATAGTGCATCCATACCTTAAGAGCAAAGACCACTGCCGCCAATTCCAAATCATGCGTCAGATAGTTAATCTCATGTGGCCTTAATTGCCAAGACGCATAAGCGACTACCTTCCCATCTTGCATCAGAACACATCCTAATCCTGTGTGAGAAGCGTCACAATACACCACAAAATCCTTCCCTGCCTCAGGTTGAATCAAAACCGGAGCTTCAGTCAAAACCCTCTTAAGCTTCTCAAAGCTTTCTTGTTGCTTATCTGCCCATACGAAAGGTACCTCCTTTCTCAACAACTTTGTCAAAGGTGCGGCTATTGATGAGAACCCTTCCACGAATCTTCTGTAGTAGCCTGCCAATCCCAAGAAACTGCGAACCTCAGCCACAGACTTAGGTGGTTTCCAATCTAACACAGCCTCGATCTTCTGAGGATCCACCCTTATCCCTTCCGCAGACACCACATGCCCTAAGAACGCAACTTCCTTAAGCCAGAATTCACACTTGCTGAATTTAGCATATAGCTTCTTTTCCCTTGACACTTGTAGCACTATCCGGAGATGCTCATCATGTTCTTCCTCAGACTTGAAATACACTAGGATGTCGTCTATGAAAACAACGATGAACCGATCCAAGTAAGGTTGGAAAACTTGATTCATCATATCCATGAACGCAGCTAGGGCATTCGTCAATCTGAACGGCATTACTAGGAACTCATAATGGCCGTATATTGTCCGAAAAGATGTCTTATGGATATCTGCTTCCTTCACCCTAAGCTGATGATATCCAGACCGTAAATCTATCTTTGAGAATACCGCTGCCCCCTTAAGCTGATCGAACAAGTCGTCTATCTTTGGCAAAGGGTACTTGTTCTTGATGATTAGCTTATTCAACTGACGATAATCTATGCACATACGCATAGTCCCGTCCTTCTTCTTCACGAACAAGACCGGTACTCCTCACGGAGATACACTGGGTCGGATAAACCCACGATCAAGCAACTCCTGAATCTGAGCCTTGAGCTCAACCAACTCCTTTGGTGCCATTCTATACGGAGCAATTGACACAGGAGCTGTACCTGGCAGTAAGTCAATTCCGAACTCCACCTCCCTATCCGGGGGTATCCCAGGTAACTCCTCCGGAAAAACATCCACAAACTCCTTTACAGTTCTGACCCCTTCAACAGTTGTTTCCTTAGCTTTCAAGGCACTAACCAACATCAGAAAAGCTAGACATCCTTTCCTTACCATCTTCTCTGCCTTAAGAGTAGATACCACATTCGACAAATAGTTCCGTCTTTCGCCCATTACCACAACTTCCTTATCGTCAGAAGTTCTCAACGACATGTATTTAGCAGCACAATCCACATTCGCACGGTACTTCACTAACCAGTCCATGCCTAAGATTAGATCAAATTCCTCGAATGGCAATTCCATTAAGTCAGCTGGAAACTGCGTCCCCTGAACTTCTAAAGGCACTTCCTTAAAGAGCTTATCTACCACTACAGTCTACCCTAAAGGACTAAGTACAGTCATCTTCCTAGGTACAGTCTCAGAGTTCACATGCAGAGTTTCAGATACTTCACTAGCAACATAGGAATGAGTTGACCCTATGTCTATCAAAGCAATAAAGGGTAACCCAGAAATAAGGAACGTACCCGTTATAACATCAGGTGCATCGCTATCTTCCCTTCGTCGCACTGTATATACCAGACCTGGCTGTCTAGCTTCAGTATTACCAACACCTCTACCCGGTGTTCCCCGTCCTCTTCCAGCACCATTACCTATACCAATCGGACCACGACCCCGCGGTGGCTGCTGCCCACCTCTTCCGGCTTGATTCAAACCCTGACCTGTTGGTCGGCTCCTGTCTGTTTTCATGGGACAGTCCCTAGTCATGTTATCCTTAGACCCACACTTAAAACATCCCCCTGTCTTCTTCCAACACTCTTCTAAGTGCATCTTTCCACACTGAGCACAAGTGCGATCATCGCCTCTCCTCAGAACCACTGTGACGACTCGCGGCCCATCAACTCTATGCCTCTTTTGAACATTCCCGGATGACCCTACTGATCCAAAACCTCTCTTTTGCCTATTCCGATCCGTATTCTGTCTCACAGATTCCTTAATCCCTTCGGCTACCTTAGCCTTCTCTACCAACACGACAAACTCCCGCTCCTGCTGTGGTGCTATTAACAATCTCAGATCATCCCTCAGTCTGTCTTCAAACCGGACACATCGCTCATGCTCTGTAGCCACGATTCCTTGAGCATACCGGCTCAACCTTAAGAATTCCGCCTCGTACTCCGCTACGGACTTATTCCCTTGCACCAGCCTTAGAAATGCCTTCCTCTGCGCATCAATATAACTAGTACCAACATACTTCTTCTGATACGCCGCCTTAAAATACTCCCAAGTGAGATCCTCAGCTGTGGCACCATCTCGAACTGTGAGCCACCATTGATATGACTCATCACGAAATAGCGACACCATTCCTTTCAGTTTCTCCTCAACAGTCAGATCCAGCTCATCCATAATTTGCTATGTCGCCTCCAACCAATACTCAGCCGTACTGGGTGCCACACCAGATACGCCACGGAATACCTCAGCTCCATTGGCTCGGAGTCGCTCGGGTACAGATTTCTGAGCTCCCACACCTCCACCAGCTCCAGCCACCATCTCAAGAACCCGCAGCATCGCCTGCGATACTCATCATCCCCCGTCTGATCCTGATGCTCAACATCCGCAGCTGGTGGTGGTGGTGGTACCTCATTTTCGGACCCTTGACCAGACCAACGGGTTCCGATACGGTCATTCTGCCTCTACCACGCCCTCGCACATTACGACCACGTCCCCTAGAACTCATGTCTACGATCGTGATTTAATCTGGTTTAAAAAGTTTTATGCATTAGTCTTTGTTTCACTGATTACCCAAGAAGAAATTTTATGTAAAGAAGTTTAGTAGTAGTTCTTTCGATCATTTCAGAGTTTTCGTTTCGAGTCTTCTATCCTAGTTCAGAAAAACACATTCATTCAATAGTACCTACCACACACATTCACCACTCGTACATTTTTGTCTGTTCTAATCCCAGGGGTATTTTCGTAATTTGTCTTATAGAGGCATTTTGGTAATTTTCAAAATCAGGGTATCTCAATATCTCGCAAAATAGGGGTTTTTGGTATTTTTGTAAAGTAAAAATATTTTAGAAAAAGTTGAGGGTAGTGTGGTAATTTTATAAACCAATGGTATTTTAGAAATTTTAAAAACCAGGGTATTTGGGTAATTTTGTAAACCGAATTTTCTTTTTAAAATCTAGAATAATTTTTACAAATCAAAGGGGTAATTGGGTGATTTTAAAACTAAGGTTTTTATAAAACAGTATGGCTAGTCCCTTTCGGGTTTTAATTATTGGATTTAGCCCGTGAATAAGTCCTCTTGGTTAGGGTGAACCGTCACTATGCACCAGGTAGGATTCGAGCGAAGAGGAGGTGAGTCACTAGGACTGTTTAAATACCAAGCTCTTCCTGAATCCAATCCTAGACATGCGTACAATGGTTGTCACACCTTAACTCGGCGACTTACTCACAGGTTTGTTTGATTAAGCTTTAAAGTTTTATGTAATTCTGTGTTGGAGTAACTAATCCTAGGGTTCAATAACGCCTAATGTATTAATCTACAATCCCATATTACCCACGTACATACAACAATACAAATCATACAACAGTTAGGAGTACCTACCTGGTGGACTTCGGGTCGGAGACTTAGGTGCCATGCCAGAAAACCTGCTTAATTTCAAAAAAAAAATTCACAAATACTTATTTGGGCTTAATTTTAAAAACGTTTTGGGCTTTAAACCCAAGGCTGATAGTTTAAAACCTGGCTCTGATACCAAATTGAAACACCCCAAACCCAGCCCACAAGCCTCGACCGGATCTGGCATGCTCCTCGAGTAAAACACTTCAAAAGCTTGTTTGATAGTTCAGAAAAATTTGGGCCATTTTGAAAAGAAATTGATTTGAGTTGTGATTGAATTGAAAACGGTGTCGTTATAGAAGTTTATAATTAATTAAAACTTTATTTTCGTATTTGAAGACTATAAGTTAAAAGAAATGCCGAGTTGTTTAAGAGTTTACTATTAAAAATCATTGGTGTTTAAGTGTCAAAACATTTAAAATTCATTTTTAAGAAAAAGTTATTAAATCTTGATTTAATTATAATCATATCATAATAAAACAAATAAAATGCATGCATAAAACAGTCTAATAGTAATGGCCTCATTACATCAAAGCAAAACCAGAAATAAATCCAAAATTAAATTATAAAGTCTCAAAATAAAATAAATGTTGAGCTGAGCATTGGCCACTACTAAGTTCCTGCCGACCCGGTCCATTACTGAGTGTCACCTACAAAATGTTAGCCCACGAGGGGTGAGTCAAACAGACTCAGTGTGTAACAGCCAACACAAAGTCCCAAACGATTTAGGCATATCAGATCATTTATATATAACAAATATAAGTAATGATGCAATCACGAACCCAAACCTAAATATCCATCCTCTACACATCACCCGTACCTGCCATTACACCGTGGGGATTACTAAATCGACCCTCCATCCGCTACACACGATCAAAGCGATCATTTGCGATCAATCGCACATCGCCTTTATAAATTGTAGCATAGCCACGGATAATGTGGTGAGTCACGGATAACAATATGTGACATAAGTCACCACATTCAGATTATGTGACATGAGTCACCAGATATTGTGGTAAAAAAAACCACCAGATCACTTCCCCTTTTCAATATCACCCATATGCCCATGCAAAATACAAAACAAGCAGAAATCATGCCATATACCTTATTCCATATTCATACCAAATTCACATATGTGTCATATTCAGGGATCATAATGACATTATTGACATAGTAGTAGTAAGTTAACGTACCTGAATACTCTGTACCATTGAATGGTACCTTTATCCATATTTTCATATTTCCATTAACACATACATAATATTAATACCATAGATCTATTGGGAATTAGTGTAGGGCTACACACCTGGCTACTAACATTTTCACTGAGCCCCGAAAGTCTACCTAAACAGATCGTACTCCTCCCTAAAACCATAGTTAGAATCAGCCAATCACTAATACTTAATATGGCCTTGGCCGAATATTCATACTCTCTTACCTTGCGGATCTAAATCCCAAAATCGTTACTTGTCTGTGGTATCTGTCGAAATCCCTACAAGCACTATGTTAGATCCAATTCTAACATTTAATGAATCCAAATCAATTGACCTTTGGCCTAAAATCATATTCACTTACCTTAGATCTGAAATTCCCGAAAGATCCCCTCTTGAAGTCGGCTACAATGGAAATCCCGAAACCTCCTTCAAAGTTTCGGCCAAAGTGTATTAATGGGATTAGTTCCTAGATTTCGGCTAAAAGAAAAAGGAATGAAAATCGAATAACATTTGATCTTACCCCTACTGATGAAATCGGCTGCACTCTTGCCTGACCCCACAAAGAGATTTGGCTATGCAGGAATAAGGAGTGAAATCGACCGAGCCTTGGAAACGTGATTCAGGTTAGAAACTCATTAAAGAAGAGAGAAACCTCAAAGAAGGAAAATCCTAAAAACTTACCAACTAGAGAGGTGTATGCGGCTATGGTGCACATTCAGGAAAAAGAGATCTCTCTTTGAAAATTCGGCTATGGAGAAAGATGATAGGCACAAGGAATATACGGCTTTCAGAGGGTTTTTGAGGAGAGGAGAAACACTAGGAAGTTTCGGCTAGAAAAGAAAACTTTGAGAAAAGAAAAGAAGGAAATTCGGCTAGAGAAAGAGATGAGAAAGAAAAAGAAAAAACAAAGGAAAAAGATGGATACTCTGCTAATAATTTCGGCTACATACTCTCACTCACACAGAGTTGGAGTTTCGGCCAACTCTCTCCCTCCTGATAACTTTATCCATCAATTATCATATCCTTTATCCTTCCTCCCTATTTATCCTCATTTATCACTTAAAAATAAAAGAATTAAGCTCCTAAATTATAGCCTAAGTGCCGTCCATCCCCTTACCCCAGGAGTGCCGAATTTTAACCCATTATCTTGGGCTCCTTATGGCCATACAAGGCCCAAATCATCCTCCTAAGTGACGCCACCCTCATGCCCAATTTAGCATTAATAAATTTTTGGGCCACAAGCCCAACTCTCTTGCTGCCTGATGCAAAAACACTCCCAAAAGTGCTCCCCTTGCTGCTCGAACCTAGGGCCTCTTGCACTGCTTGTGGCGTCACTTACTAGGGCTTTAAGTGGCGCATCCTTGCCACTTTAACAAGCCTATTTGTATGTCCAATTTCCCTTACAAATTTTCTTAAGGCCTCATCTGCCTAGCTCCACTTCAAGACTTAAAATCTAATATTTTCTAAGGCATTATCCTACCTTCTAAAGTTCCCGAAATCTATAAAGCACATTCAAAACACACATAGGCATACTACTTCATACAATTAAGAAAAATGCACAAGCCCTAAATCCCGGATATTACAAGAAGATGAATAGGAAAGATGATAATTTCTTTTTATTTTTCTATCATCTTTTTAATTTGTTGATTTCCAATTTAGTCCCTAGCCATTTCTAATTTTTTCATGTATGAGTCACCAAGAAAAGTCTACATACTTTTCTTAATGGTCTAATTACCAAATAAGGACCTCTAATTTTGAATTTCATAGCTATTTAATCCTTATAGCTTATAGAATTCAACTTTTACATTTTATGCGATTTAGTCCTTCTCGTAATTAAGCACTAAATCGATAAAATTTTCCTACCAAAATTTTCACATATCATATCTATCATAATACAGACCATTTAATAAAATAAAAATAAATTATATTTTTGGGCCGAATTTGTGGTCCCGAAACCACTGTTCCGATTTCACCGAAATTGGGCCGTTACAGATGAAGATCCAATGAACATATAGAAAGTGTTGTAAATGGAAAAATATATAGAATTTTTCCTATGTAATTTATCACATTTTTACTTAAATTCATTGTTAAAACTAAGTAATTGTTTAATAAATTAATGAAATATGTGAAAATATGAAATTAGGACATAGAAATTATTAAAATGTGATTTTATACTTTATTATATAGTTTTCATGCAATAAATGGCTTTTTTTTATGATATAAAGTGGGCCATGCATGATTAGATTAAATAATAAAATATAAAATGATATTTAATAATTCATTTTAAAATATTTCATTAATAATTTGGGTTTTAATTAATTAATTAAATTGGATAAATTTGATTCTTTGGTCCTCTAACTTGTTGATTTATTCTGGACAGGTCTGATAGCTTTGCTGGATTACAAAATCATCCAAATTGGATACCAAGTCAACCCAGTATTCAGCTACATATGGCTGTCCATTTAAACCATTCTTTGGTTTAATTACACAAGGTCCTTACAGTGTTGAAGAAATTAGAGACTTGCCCGAAGATTTACGGTTGATCGAGTCTCAGTCCTGAGTTGTGTGGCATCCAAAATTGCTTAAAAATTAATCAAAAATCAAGTCAAAAGCCACTAAGCATGGTCGGCCACAATTTGAGGAGATTTGAAGAGGTTAACATCCACTATTTTTAGGAAACTATCCCCCTCTCCTCACCTATAAATAGGACCCTCTCATTCCCTCATTCATCATCCCTCAATTATTCCTCATTCATTCTCATCATTGATCATTCTCTTTTCTCTCCAAATTCTCTTTGTCTTTTCCATTCCCACGCCTAGCATCATCTCTTCATAGAGATTTTAGCAATTAAGCCTCTTAAAGAACCCTTGGTCGGCCACCTTGGAGAGCCATCAGTAAAGGAGCAAAGCAAAGGAATGAAAGAGCCTCGTCAGTCAGAGTCTTGGGTGACAGCCACTTTGAATTGGGTTTAATCTTTCTTTTCTTTAATTTAGTCTAAAGATGTTTGCTATGTGTTCTTTTTTCTTGTTTACAACAATTAGCTTAATTTTATTTAAGCTAGGATGATTGCTTTGATTAAATAATATTTATTTGATTCATGCTTATAATGTTTGTGCCTCAATCGATCATGTTTTCAATTAAAATCAAGTTTGTATTTTGTTCATACGTGATTGAAATTCACCTGAATTAGCTGAGCGATCCTGACTAGACGACGGCTAATGGACACATAATTGAAATCTGCATGCTCAATTTAGATCCTGACCCGATTAAATTGTAGGTTGCATAACAACTCTAACCAAGCTCTGTGATCTGCATAGTTTTTAGATTTGTATGATTAAACTGTTTGAAACCTGACACGTCCCTGTTACCTTACACGAATGCTAAAAAACCCTTAGTGAATAAGGATCAGTAAAATGCGTATTTACTAAGTAAAGTATTCCGAAAGGACCTAATGTGGTTTCCAAACTCATGAAAGATCGAGTTGCCATGGAATGTTTTTCCGAGTGTTATTAAGCATGTTGATAATAAATTAAGTTTAATTGAAGTAATTGTCCTAGATTATTTATGTTATAATTGTGTTTAATTTTACTAAAATATATTCCATTCAAATAGTTTGCATATTTAGGATAATTTGCATTAGGGATCATTGCATTTAGTTTAAAATATTTTAATCACCACTTCTCAACTATATTGTATTTTTTATTTACCAAATTGTTAATATAATTTTACAAATTAAGTGACTCAGCACAAATACAATCCCTGTGGAGATGATAACTCGATACTTACTTATTACTTGATAACGACTGTGTACACTTGCACAAACCTACGCGTTACAAGTGTACAAGGATGGAGTATATGAATAATAAAGATAGTGGAGAACCAAATATTGCTTATGCTAGAGCTTTACCAAAGAAGAAACGAAACAATAATTTTGTTGGAAGATATAGATGAACGACAAGTTGGGACATCCGAAGATTTAGCCGGCGCTCCTTGTGATTTGTATGACTATACATCCGAGTAAGAAAGCAGTGATGGTACCTAAACTTTTTTTTATCGCAAGTGGTACATAAAACATTCTTTTGTTACTTATTTTACATCAAAATGTTATATCTATTAAAAAATTTTCAACCAATCATAAATTGCCACGTCTACTTACTTGACTTGAAGGAATCAAAAATGTTCTTTCATCGATCAAAAACAATGTTTTTAGAACCAGATCGAATCGATAGGTTGGACTGAAAATTGGTCTAGAGATAGGGGTTGTGTAACTACCTGATTTTAGTTAAATCAAAACAGTGGTTCTGCGTCCACAAATCTGATGTCAAAATATTTATTTTATTATTAAATTAAGGTCTACATCATGATAATATGATTGTTTAAAAATTTCGTTAAGAAATTTTATTGTTTGAGTGCTCAATTTGATAAAAAGGACTAAATTGCATCATGTGCAAAAATTTAGTTCTATAAGAAAAAGGTGTCAAATTGCTGTGGATTTTTTTATTATAAATGGCCTTAAATGGTAATTATACCATTTGAAATATGAGCGGACATTTATGTACATGATTAAATGAATTTTAATGATTTATAACAAAGGTTAAATAAGTAAATGAATATAAGTTTAGTAAAATAAAGAAATAACAAAATGTCATCTTCCAAACAAGCTTCATCCACCAAAAATAAAAATTAGAAACACCATCGAAGATGTTTCAAGGTTCGACCAAGTTTCCTTTGTGCATACCAAGAAAAGCGAAGTTTGAAATTAGATTGAGGGAAAAATAAGATAACGGATTGATAGCTCGATTCTCTCTGTATAAAATCCGAGGTAAGTTCGTATGTTAATAAGAATTAATGTAATTGTGTTTTAAATGTTTTATAATTGTATTGTTAATGAATACGGCCTTACGAAAATGTTCGACGAAGATTCAGCAATGTGAAATCCCGGTTGAACCTTAGGAATAGATAGGATACAAATGACATGTCATTAGGGGTTATTGTGTTTGGGTGTTGGTCCGTACGTTCTACCGGTGGCTGAGTTTTTTAGCATGTGTTGCGAATTCTCGTCAGCTTGTGTGAGCAGCACCGTGTAGCTACGTCTTGACCGTCAGCTTGTGTGAGTAGACCCGTTGATAACTCGAAAGTGAGAATTATATGAGATATGAGATTGAGATGGCTTCAGCCTTGTATTGGCACTTAGGGTGAGAGAATCCCGAGTATCCGATATTATTCCAAATGGTTCAACGGGTATATTGAAGATATGAAAGGGTAAGAGATTGATATGTATCAGTGCAGGTATGCACGTAAATCGTATAAGCTTTGAATCTATGTAATTTGTGAGTTACATAATCTACTATGTGGATGAACATATGTTAGCCTTGTAAGTTGAATTGTATTGTATCATGATAGATAACTTAATTGGTGAATGAATAGTAGGTTATATTTATTAATCATATGAGCTTACTAAGCTTTATAGCTTACTCTGTTTACTTTTCCATGTTTTATAGTGATTTCAAAGCTTGCTCAGATCGGGAGTCATTGGAGATCTCATCACACTATCCAACTATCATTTTGGTACTTTTGAACTTATGTATTTGGTTATATGGCATGTATAGTTGTTGTGGATAATATGGTCTATATGTTGGTGATGAGTTTAGCCAATTGATTTGGCTTGTAAATGATGTATGTTTTGGTTATGTGTATAGCCATGTGATTTGGCTTATTTTGGTATACTTGATGATGTATATATATATGTAAATGGCTTTTTGTTATGTGGTGTATAAATTGCTATGTGAATGCTTGTTGTGAATTGGTATTTTGAGTACCAAATGGTTGAATTTTGAGTTATGGTATGTATGTGGTTTTAGGCAAAACAATGCATAGTTGAAAGTGACCATTTAGATGATTATTAGATGTGAAATTGGTATGAAAGTGAATGGCTAATTGTGATACTTAAGTGCTTTGTGGTTGTTGGTATTGAAATATCATGATTTGGGTTTGATTGAGATTGGTTTGAATGCCTATTGATACTATGTTATATGCCATTTGATATGTTTAGGTGGATGCAAATTTGGGTGAGAAAAATGGCTTGGAAAATAGCCTATTTTTGTCCACACGGGCAGAGATACAAGCGTGTGTCTCAGCCGTGTGTGACACATGGTCAGGTGACGCAGTCGTGTGTCCCCTAATGTTTATTAGAAACCAAGTCAGTATCCTCTACACAGCCTAGCAGATGGGTGTGTAACTTGGCCGTGTGGCATAAGTCAGTATACCCTATAGTTTTGGCACGGCCTAGCACACGGCCTGACACACGGGCGTGTGAGGCCATTTCGAAGGGTACACAGGCTAGTCACATGGGCGTATGGTTGGCCGTGTGACCCAAGTCAGGGAGTTAAACGGGGTAGGACGCGAGCTGAGACACGGCCATGTGATCCCATTTCGAATGTTCACACGGCCTGTGACACGGCCGGGCCATACGGGTGTGTGTCACCTTGTATTTTGAAAAATTTTCTATGTTTTCCAAAAATTTCCTGAGTTCTCGGTTTAGTCCCGAACCACTTCTAATGCTTGTTTTTGGCCTCGAGGGCTCATGTTAGGGACTTTATGATTGTATTTGTATGATTTTTTAATTTATATGAGAATTGTATTTCGAATTGTACGATTGTTTATGTAATAAGTTCAGTAATACTCCGTAACCCTATTCCAGCGACGGATACGGGTTAGGGGTGTTACCAGTTGAATTGGTTGACTCGCGAACCAATACAAATCAGTTGAATCGAGCTAAAAAAAACTGATTGAACTAGTTGAATCGATTCTCACTATTTTTAAATTTTTTATTTTTATGAATTTTTAATAAATTTTAAATATATAAAGAAAATAATAATTTTGTCTTTTTTTGCTACACGGTTTAATTGGTTATCTTTTTTTTTTAAAATAAACTTAACGGTTTGACTAACGATAGAGGTACCAATCTAGAAAAAAAAATAGGTTAGGTATCACTTATGACAAAAAAAAAGTATCAAAATGAGAAAAATAACAAGTTTACATGCCAATTTATGAGTAAAGTTCTTTTTTTTTTAAATGAAGAAAATATCAACTTAAAAAAATAATTTACATACAGACAAAAAATAATTTAAGTATCAATATTTTTAATTTAAGTATTTAATTTCTATATTATTATTATTCAAAATTTGGATTGAAAAACATATTTCCGCTTCAATAATAAATGAAGTCATAATCTAGTGTATTTTCTATGCCTTACCAGTCCAATTATCTTAAAAAGCTACACCAAGACAAAGCATAGACAAAAGTGCATATTATGGATTGGTTGGTTGCTCGATAAAACATAGCGTAGCGTTGATCCCCATAGCGGCGAGACAAGAGGATACCCCCCGTGATCCTAGTCCAAAATTCATACCAATGTCATCAGTAGATCCACAAGATTACATCAACAGTCACTCAGTTTAGATTTCAATGGTAAAACGTCACTTAACTTTCAATTCAGTTACTTAATTTTTAAAAAAAATAATAAACCAGTCACTAACATTATCGAAAAGTGACAAATCAATCACCCACTAATATTTTCCGTTATAGGCCTAACGGGATAGGTGACGTGATCCGTTAATTAGTTGATGTGTGGAAACCTAGTTAACCCAATTAGCTGATGTGGCAGATTGACGTGGAGTTTACCCAAAATTTATCCAAAATCACGACCCAAAATGGGAAAAATATTTTGCCTGTGACAAAGCAATCAAAACACAAACCCTAACAAAACTTAGAAAAGCTCTTTCTTTGGCAGTAAAAATTGAAAATAGATGGCGAAAATGTTAAGGTTGGCATCGAAACGAATGCTTGGGAAAATGTCAAGGGAGATCCCATCACAACCCGTTCAGATTCTTCCACGTCTTTATCACAATAACGTCATCGACCACTACAACAATCCTTATAATGTCGGTTCCTTTGATAAGAATGATCCGAACAACGACACCGATTTAGTCAGAGCTCCTGCTTGATGTGATGTTATGAAGCTTCAAACCAAAATCAACGAGCAATCTGGAAAGTTGCGGATCGGCGATTGCCAAAACCCAGATTGAACTTTTGTCTCCTTCTATACCTTCTAATCTCTCCTCATCTAGCAATGAGATAGTGCATTTGGTTGGACACAATGAAGAAAAGCTCTCGACCGTTCTCGTTGTCGAAACTGTTCTTCATGAAGCTTGCCCCACCGCGATCCACAACCTTATGCTGTTGTTGAATCACTCTAAAATTTCTCTTCTTCTTCTTTTATTACCCAACCCAGCTAAGGTAACATATAAGCTTTTCATTACGTTTGTAATGAAAAATAATTAATAGGACTGAATTACTTTTTTAGAAGTCGAGTGAGTATTTTATCATTAAAATCAAAATTGAATTACTGTTAGTCTAATTTAAATTTACCCAAAATAAAATTATGTCTCAAAACACACATTCTAAATCCCCTCATCCGCCATATTTTTCCTGCCCTATCCGATCAGATCGATCACATGAAATCACACGGCAACGACCATCATGATGGTGATCATAATAATGCCCCCACTCTCAACCCCACCTCCTCTTCCCCTCTTTACTCTTCCATCCTCGCTTTAAAAGAATCTATCTGTCCTCCACTACCCGCAAATCAATGCCCTGTAAAATTTCTCCATTTTTTTTCACCTTTTCCTGCTTTTATTATTTTTTATTTCTTTTTCGTTTTCAAATTAAATTTCTCACTCTATATCTACTCCTAATCTTCGACCACTCTCACTTGCTACTATAGCCTTCCATTTCCCTTTTCTTCTCTTCAACTCTACCTGCTAAAATGCACCAATTTCCGGTGCTTCTCAGCCTCATCGCAATGTCTGTACTGCTGATGGTAACTCCAGTAATTGGATACCGTCCATGGCCTCACTTAAAACCCAACAGCTCCTATTTAACTTTGGGAAGCTCCAAGAAATTCGAGGGCTCATCAGAGTTCGTCCAAATGAGATACCATATGGGACCAGTTCTCACCGCGAACATCACCGTACACATAGTTTGGTACGGCCGATGGCAAAAATCTCAGAAGAAGATCATCCGTGAGTTCATCAACTCAATCTCCGCCGTTGATGCCAAGCACCCTTCTGTTGCCGGCTGGTGGAAGACCGTACAACTTTATACGGACCAAACGGGCGCCAACATCTCCCATACTGTGCATTTAGGGGAAGAGAAGAACGACCGATTTTACTCGCACGGGAAAAAACTGACGCGCTTGTCGATACAGTCGGTGATAAAAAGCGCGGTGACAGCGAGTTCAAAGCCGTTGCCGATAAACCCCAGGAGCGGGCTCTTCCTCTTGCTCACATCCGATGACGTGTACGTCCAGGATTTTTGCGGCCAAGTATGTGGGTTCCATTATTTCACATTCCCATCCATCGTGGGTTACACGCTCCCATACGCATGGGTGGGGAACTCGGCGAAGCTTTGCCCGGGGGTATGTGCTTATCCCTTCGCCGTGCCGAAATACATGACGGGGTTCAAGCCGTTAAAGTCACCCAACGGTGACGTAGGAGTGGACGGGATGATAAGCGTGATCGGACACGAAATTGCTGAACTAGCAACCAACCCGTTGGTGAACGCTTGGTACGCCGGCCAAGACCCAGTGGCACCGGTGGAAATAGCGGATTTATGTGAGGGTATTTATGGAACTGGAGGTGGTGGATCTTACACTGGACAGCTATTGAACGATAAAGATGGTGCCACGTTTAACATGAACGGGATCAGAAGGAGGTACTTGGTTCAGTGGGTTTGGAATCATATCCTTAATTACTGTACTGGGCCTAATGCACTTGATCAGTAATTTTTATTTTGAAATTAAAATATTTTAGTGTTTCTTTATTTTGGCATTTTGAGGTTTATTAAATATGGACTTCTGTAATATTTATAATTTATATATTATTCCTTATATGAAGATTTGAAAGATTTGGATGGTGGTGATAATGGGGGTTGAAATCGAATAAGTATTACTTGAAGTTAATTGAATTGAATTTTAAAAAAATTAATTGAATCAAAATAATTCGGTTAATTTAGTTTAAAATATATGTTTTTATTTTTTTATAAAAATAAATATAAAATATATAAAAAATTGATAATATTTATTTAGTTAAATTATTCGAAATCACATATAATTTATATTATTAATTATTAAGTCCGATTGATTTGGTTAATTACTTAATTTTAAATTGAATTAATTAATTATTAAACTTTGACAAAATTATTAATCAACTTCTGATATAATTAGAGAATTTGATTAACTAATTAAATTAAATTGATTGAATAAGTAATTTAATTTTAATCGAATCGAAATTTTAACACATAGTATAATCCATTTGGGTGGGTACACGGAGCTTTCTTGAACTTAAAACTATAATAGGTTTGACTTAATTTTAGTGTAAGTTTTGACTTAAATTTTAGTTTATTTCGAGTCTCATGTCAGATTTTCTTAAAAAGGTAAATTGATTTTGCTACAAGTTTAATAATTTTGATATGGTTGAATTAAATTCGATGTAATTTGAATTTATGCTTTTCAAATTATTTTTTTAATAATAATTAAGATAGATTTTGATAATAGTTTGTGAGATATTTAAATTTGAATTCAAAAAAGTTTTTTGTTTGCTACATTAAAAAAATTAAAACTTAAACTAACATTGTTTGATTTACGTTTATGGATATCATACGCGGTATAGTTAAATGGGTAAATATTTAATATATATGTCCTTAAAATGTTTTAACTCGCGTTTGTAGTGTTAGTTAAAAATACGTTTTGTTGGACACATTTTTATTTTTTTTCTTAATTTTTCAAGGTTAAGATTTTTTAGAGTTTAAGATTTTATGGTTTTTAAAGTTTAGAGTTTTAGGTTTTTAAGGTTTTTGTTTTTCATAAGGTTTAGGGTTGAAAATTTGTGAGGATAGATTTATTTGTGTTTGTATTTGAGGTAGACATTCTGAAAGCTTAATGTAATGCCCCGAATCTTTGGCCCTAGTAGAACTGGACCTATTGGGCCTTGGGCATGGGAGCATTTAAAATTTTTGAGAACAAAAGAACGGCACTAATGCAAGTTGGACCTATTAGGTGAGTGATTTTGGAAGGTTAGGGGGCTTCCATGAAGTCTCGGGTTCAAACCTGGGCTTTAGGAAAAAAACTTGTTTTAGGTGAATAAAACCCTGGGAGTAAGTAAGTAGGCTTTAAGAATAAAATGTGGAAAAAATGACATAAGAAAGTGAGTGGTCTAGTGGCAAGACGTCATTAAAGGTGTAAGGGAGAGTTTGGGTTCAAGTCTTGGCGCTTGCAATTCATTTTGATTTCTTTTTAAATGAACTTAGACTTTGCGCATGTTTGAAGTCACAAAAAGAGCTTGTGTTGTGATGGCATGTAGCGTTTGGAGCATAGGAGAGGGCAATGGCTCGAATCCCATTGTAAGCAAAAAGAGATATTTATTTTACTAAGTTGGGACGGCAGGTGGTTGTGATGGAATTAAACTCTGCTGAAGGTGAAATCCCACATTGGGAAGCTAGCATGAGAGTAGGCGATTAAAGCTGGCTTTAAATAGAGCGATCTATGATGAGAGTAAGTATACCTTGGTTGGCGTTTGGGCATAGGAGTGTTCGGAGCGCGGATTAACTCCAGATTCCTATCAGGTGTGTATTTCGCACTACTCTAACTGTAGAGCAGCAAATGCCGAAATGCCGGTCACACGGCGATGGTAGCCACACGAGCGTGCGAGCGCACGTGTGGGAGCTTCGTCGCGATAGTTAAGGCCATCATTAGTGTTCTTGTGGGTTTAGGTTGTTTGGGCCACGATGGGCCGAAAGGGGCCATGTGGGGCCAATGAGCCCGTGGGCCCAATCAGATAAGTTGTATGATTGTGTAGTAAATATTGGACTGGACTATGTGAATCTCATATCTGAGGGTAGATTTGGGCTAAATGGGACACACGAGTGGGTGGGCCTATTTGGGCCGAGATGGGCCCTAGGCCTATTTGCATCATCTCTGTTTAGAATACCTTGGTTTATAAAATTACCGAAATACCCTGATTTGTGAAATTACCAAAATACCCCTGATTTGTGAAATTATCGAAATCCCTTGGTTTATAAAATTACTGAAATACCCTTGGTTTGAAAATTACTGAAATACCCCCGATTTGCAAAATTACAGAAACACCCCTTTCTTGTGAAATTATCGAAATACCCTCAGATTGCAAAATTACTGAAATACCCTTGATTTGTGAAATTACCGAAATACCCTCGGATTGAAAAATTGCCAAAATACTCGTAGTTTGCAAAATTATCGAAATACCCTTAGTTTGCAAAATTACTAAAATACCCCCAATTTGCAAAATTACTGAAATATCCCCGGATTACAAAATTACCAAAATACCCCTGTAGGGTAGAATTACCGAAATACCCCTAAAGGGTAGGATTACCGAAATACCCTTATAGGGTAAATGACTATTTTGCCTTTGTGGGTAAATGACTGACTTGTGCTATGATTTGACTGATTTGACTGTGATCGTATGATTGTGTTTTAACTGACTTGACTGTGGGTGTGTGACTGATATGCTGTTAGTATGTGTTGAAATGACTGTTACTAAGCATGGCCATTTTGCATACACGTGTAATGATTGAGCATGACATACACGACATATTGCATGGGGTTGGGACATCGATACGGAGGGAAGTTCTGATAGGGTCGCACAGGTCGCATGACGACTGTGGACCAACGGATGGCTTAAAGTCGCATAATCTGATTATGGCTCTGTGCCAACCTAAAAATGGCTCTGTGCCATCTTGATTATGGCTTGGTGCCAATCGTATTTGTAACACCCCTTACCCGTATCCATCGCCGGATTAGGGTTACGGGGCATTTCGTAACTAACCCAACCCAAAGTAGGTATTAATACACATGTCTACCAATTTTTTTTTTGAATTCGTTATTAATCACACATCAATTTCATTCTACTTACTTTCACGTAAAAAAACTATAATATAATATATGCCATCTCAATCATCGAACATTTTAAAAGCTTCTATAACCAAGTACACAAGCATACCATCTCCAACTTATTAAATCAATTCATCTATATATATATGTATAAAAACATATTGCATACCTATCAATACATTACAAAATGCCAAGGCCGATACTCATAATCACTTATAATATATTGTTGATCAAAATTAAACTTACCAAAGGAAACTATTCATTTGATCATTGTCAAACACAAGCCAAATGTATGCATACTACATTCACCTTACTAAAACAGATTCGTCAATTCTCAAAACCAAGTATGCATACCCAATCGTTATTCATATAACTTATGTTATACCAAAATCACACCATTTGCCGACTATATCCAAACTTGTAAACAAGCAACTCTCATACAATTATCAAAGTCAAGTTATCAGAGCAACCCTATCTTATATTTAACTTAAACAGATAAGCCGAACATATTATGCATGAATGTTAACCCTAAAATCATTCAAGCCACCTTTCCGTACATCAACACAACACATATAAGATGCATTTTCATATTAACCAAACATTAAGGCCGAATTCACACAAGATTAAGCCCACATAATTTAGCCATTTTCGCATGGCATAAATAAACATACATACCGTTGAAAACAATTCAAAATGTATCTTAGCCTATACATGCCATAATGATTGAGATTCACTACTTTAAAAGAGTACCAAAAGAAATGATAGTATGGAGAGCTTCTGAAGTGATTTCCCGAGCACAAAATGAGCTTCCAAAAGCAACCTACGCAATTAGAAAATAACCAACACAAAGTAAGCTTTCATAGCTTAGTAAGAATTAAGTAATTATTTACATTCACATAAACTTATACAAATGAAACAAATAATTTCTTATTCACCATTAAACCGAATAATCAAACTCCAAAAGTTGGATACATAACCACTTTATAATTAATTTATATATGTAATAAATATTTTACAAGTATTCGACTTACACCCCAACCCCTATCACTTTTTAAAATTATAGAGATGATACTTACCTCTAGTATACTTACCAACCTCAAACTTAGTCATGCATGCATATACCTAGAATAATATACTCAATCATTCTTGTATATTTATTTGCATCTATAATAGAAGTCTTTAAAACAACTTTACACCTGCACATTATCAATATGATTAGCACATCTCACACATTTAGTGTCATTCATTAATACCTCTCGTAACGTATCGCTCACATAGAGCCGTTACTTCTTACTTCTAGTAACGTATCGCTCACATAGAGCCGTTACTTCATGCTTATCGTAACGTATCGCTCACATAGAGCCGTTACTTCACATTTATCATAACGTATCGCTCACACAGAGCCGTTACTTCAGGCTTATCGTAACATATCGCTCACATAGAGCCGTTACTTCACATTTATCGTAATGTATCACTCACACAGAGCCGTTACTTCATGCTTATCGTAACGTATCGCTCACACAGAGCCGTTACTTCACATTTATCGTAACGTATCGCTCACACAGAGCCGTTACTTAGTATTCCTCGTAACGTATCGCTCACATATTATAATTAGGACCGAACCTAAGTATGTATTTTTCAAGCCAAATTCTTTTTCCTATAATCTACCATTATGTTCGGTCACACTCAATTAAAGACATAATTTCATATTTGATCATCTCCATCGTCGATTTCATATTAGTTAAACATACATTTAGCCCATGCACGTATTAAATCTTAACTCTGTCACATTGGTAAAATCTACCTGTCTTTATACCCAACTCAACCATCTAATGTATGACTATATATATACATGATTATAGCGTTAATAAAATTCGACACCCACATTTATAATTATCATAACATCATGGACACCATCAAGAGTATACAAACATCCACACATACCCGAATACCCTATCTCCCTATACAAATAAATACATATCCATTCTTTACCACAACTTGCATATTTGGCAAATTCATGTACTTAATGGTTATTCATATGTATGTGTACCATCCCACATTCGATTAACACATATAGTAGTTCCTATGCCTTATTCGGTAATCACAAATAAAATTATAAATGTCAATCCAACGAATGCATAATAATATAGAGCTAATTCAAATTAGTCCAATTACTTAAACTTTACCTCAGAAGTTGACGAATTTAGCTTTCCGACTACTCGTTCAATTTTGTTTTCCCCCGATCCAATCCCGTTTCCTTATGTTCTTGATCTAAATAATTTTAATATAAACCCATTTCAATACATTTCTGTTCGATTTATCCATGGACAAACAAATGGAGTATTAACAACTTAATACATAATTTATACTCATTCGAAACATGCTATTTATACCTTAATGAGCATTAAGCCGATTGAACTTTAGGCACATTACAATCTATATATGCCTCTAATTTTGAATCCAATCATAACATTTATAATTTTACCAAATTCACCCCTTATTGAAACCATGTATTCAATTTAGTCCATATTATGTTTTTCACCGAATTACACCTAATTGCACATACATCCCTAAAGCCGAATCAATCCATGAACTATATAAGTTCATATACTCTCACATTTTCCATGTTTAGTTCTTCTACGATTTGTTCATAGAAAATCACCCTAATATTCGTAACTCTTCAAATTAGCCCCTAATCAACCTCATTCATCGAAAACTCCAAAGCAACAATTGTTCATTTAATATAAATCTTCCATTTCATGCCAATAATCATCTCAAAGCTCAACCTATGTTCAATGACACATCTATCATACTAAATCAATGTACAAAATTGATGTATGGGTTTGATAAAAGAGTACATACCAATCACAAATTCATGGAATTTATCAAAATTCAAACTAAAACATACCTTAAATTAAGTCTAGCTAAAGCCGAACCTTGTTGAAGTTTTTCTCCCCTTTTTTTCTTTCTAGTTTCGGTCAAGATAGAAGAAAATAAGAACATGCAAATGTTTTTCTCTATTTTTATTTTATCTAAATATGTTAATCATTATATTATAACATAATATAAGATAAAATAATATATATAATGCCAACACTATTACATGCATAATGATGGCCATCCACTATCCACCTTTTTATGGTCTAATTGCTATGTAAACCTTCAATTTATAAAGCCATCAACAATTTGACACTCACACATTTAACCACCGAATTTTCTTTTTATGCGATTAAGTCCTTTTTCCATAATTAAGCACCAAAACGATCAAATTTTAATACGAAACTTTCACTCACATCAAGTCACACATAACAAGCATAGAAAATAATATTAAAATATTTTTCTGACTCGAATTCATGGTTCCAAAACCACCATTTCGATTAGGGTCGAAATTGGGCTGTTACAGTATTTACCCGTGGCTATGTGCCTAACATATATACCGATGAATCTATGTCGATCATATTTACCCAAGGTTGTGTGCCGATTATATTTTCGTCACTAATGGCTTTGTGCCAAACATAATACAGTTACTGATGGCTTAGAGCTGTATATATATACTAGTAGCTTTGCTGCGATTTTGGTTAGTGCCGCAACCGGTGCTAACATTGGGAGTGTAGGGATGGCGTGGGTGATTTATTCTCCGCAGGTAGTGCTGGGTTGGACGGAGGCAAGTGCAGGGTTGCATGGGATGGGTTAGCATGCATCAGACATTATGCATATGGAATTGATTCTGAAATGGGCTAGGCCTAATTGATTCTGTTATGGGCTGTGACCCAAATGATATTGTAGTGGGCTTTGGCCCACGTATGCTCTGATCTGTATACTGACTGTTACTCTAGTAAGGGGATTACACACTGAGTTTTCGTAAAACTCACCCCATTTTTAACTGTGCAGGTGATCCCCAGCCTTAGACGGATCGGTGCTGCGAGGAACTTGGAGAAGGCCACACACTGCTTGTGTTTTCCTTTTTGATTATTTACATTCAAGTATTTTTATTTGGGTTGTAATAAGGCCTCTTTAAGTTTTTGGATTTTAACTATGGGTCTTTCTTTACATTAAATTATATCTGTTAGAAGTAAGCCATGGTTTTCCAAAATGCTAACTTTTTTTAAAGCAACACTGTGTTTTCGCAACATTTTCGAAATGGTTTCTCGACTTAATCTTTTTCATAAATCAATTACTTTCAAAATCAGCTTCCACAACTGAAAAGATGTTTTTGGATTAAAACTAATAATTTTTCAATGTACCACGTTTTAAAAATAAACCAACGTCACTGGGTTTTTACTTAAACCTTTAAACAAGAAGGGTTTTCAATGAAAACATGGTTTTCGAAAAACACTTCAATGCGACATGCCAAATTCGGGCCTAACTTCTAGGCTGGGTTTAGGGTGTTACACTTAAAGAAATATTTGAGTTGGTGTTGATTAAGGGTGGGTATTTGATTGAGCCGAGTCGAATCGAGTAAAAAAAATTCGAATTAGTTGAACTGAATTCTATTTTAGCAACTAAAGTCAATTTGAAATTTTTTCGAATTGAATCGAGTCAAAAAATTTTGAGTCAAGTCGATTTAACAAATCCTATATTTATACTCAATATTTCATTTACATGGACTGATTATTTAACTAGTAGATGAAGTGCAAAATATTTAACTATATAAACAATATAATGGTTTTGCCTTTTAATTTAATGGGTAAAAATTGATCAAAACGAAGTAATTTTTCCTTTTAACTTTAGAAAAGGTAAACATTTATCAAAATGATGTAGTTTTTCCTTTTCTTATTCAGATTTTCGGATAGTGTAATTCATAATCGAGTTAAAATATTTTTTGATTTTTTATTCGAGTTGATCCAAATAACTCGAATAACTCGAACTATTTAATTCAAAATTTTAAACTTGTTATCAAGTTTTTTGAATTAAATTGGATTTTGCTCACCCCTAACAGTGATGCTATAGCGCTTAGAGACCCATACGTTTCATCTGTCGTGTTAGAATGGAACCATTGCCTTAGAAGCCCATCATATTACAACTCAAGCTCTGAGTTCACAGTGCTTATATGGCCTCGAGTTGAAGTATAACTAAGGCTTCTACTTGACAGATGTTAATGTAACATCCCGTCCAGCGAAGTCCTGGCTATTTAAGTGTTGTTTATAAAAGTAAGGCTTAAGGGTAAGTTTCAAGTGCTCAACTTTAGAACTCGATTAAGTGTAAGGACTTTTTGAGTGTGCTAGTGATGCCCTAGTTTGGCAGATTTTAAACGAAAGGAAAGGAACCCATGGTGAGCTCTGGTATGTACAACATATAGGATATTTTAAAATAACAAAGCTTATGACTAACTCTAAAGAAAGGTAAGTATGACGAATCAATGAGTACTGGTAAGAGTATATATATATATGAATATGGAACATAGTATAAAGAAGTACTAATGGTGAAGTAGTGTTGCCCAAAATCCCTTTTCACTGTATAAAACAAGTGGACTTCGACATGAAAATAAATAGACAAGGACTCCTCGTCAGATTATGATGAGTGAAACAGAAGTAGTAATTACGGAAGGAATAGTTATAAGGTATGAGGTCAGTGATATAATACATCTAGTTACCAATGTGGTCCCATGCTAGCCAATATGTGATGTGCTATTTAGAAATTAACCGAATGCAAACTAGAAGGGTTAAAGGATAAAAGGATAATCAGATAAGTTTCTTAGAAGTGACAAATTTTGGATAAGACAAATAACTTAAGTTAAAAGGACACTTTGGTTAAGTTAAGGGAGAATTATCTTCCTTCTTAAGAGCTAGGGCTAAAAGCAGATGAAAACATCTCTCTAAGATGAGTCGAAAAACCAAGTTTTTGTTAGTGGTTTTCCCTCCCATCAAGGCAGAGGAGGTTGTAGCATCTGGCTGAATGATAGATTTGGAGCCCAAACTATTGATTCCACAAGGAATGGATAGGTTTAAATTTTAAACTACCTTTGAAGTTATCAGGTGAGTCCCTAAACTGGCTCATGCATGTATAATATGCCTTTTAGAAACTTTTATGCTAAGTAACCAAATTGTGAAATAGAACTAGTAAAATATGATGTGATGACTCTGATAAGGAACACAAGATTTATGAACTTGTATGTATGGATAACATGAAGTTTCACGATCAGAGTATGAAACATGAATATTAACGTTAAAGGATGCTTGTGTCTGGATAATGGAAATATGTTAATGTGTTTGAAAGGTCTAGATGTGTCTATTATGAGTAAGTCAAGATATGACGAGTTCATGGGTCTTAAGTATGAAGAGCCTCTGTTTGTCTCTAGATTCATCAAAAGGGTCCGTTAAGACTAAAAACACGAATCTTTGAAAGAACAAGTCAATGGCCATGACACTAAAGGACCATATCGTATAAGACTGTAACTGGTGGGTAATGGCATTATATAGAAAAATTTAAGGAATGTTATTACTAAATGTGATTCTCTATGTGTCCCAGAATGATGAGAGGCAAACTTCACTAAGTGTGAGTCTAAGAAAATCCCTATTGCCTGAATCACCAAGAAATGTAAGCCTCTGTGATGAACCTGTTAAAGGAGAACCTTTATAGAAAAACTTTAGAAAGGTAAGCCTTTGTGGCAAAATTGTTAAAGGAAAATCTTTGTGGAAAAACTCTGGAAAGGTAAGCTTTTGTGGTGAACTTGATAAAGGACAACCTTTGTGGCAAAACTTTAGAAAGGTAAGCCTTTGTGGCAATCTCTGTAAATGAAGCCTTCATGGTTATATCTGAAAAGGAACTCCTTCATGAGGCAACCTAAAGACAGGATGCCTTAGTGGCAACTCTGTAAAGGAAAGCATTTGTGGTGAGTATGTAACACCCCAGACCCAGCCTAGAAGGTAGGCCCGAATCCAGCGTGTCACATTGAAGTGTTTTAGCGAAAACCTTGTTTTTATTAAAAACCCTTCTAGAGAAAAGTTAACTAAAATCCATTTTGCTTTCAAAACAAGGTGTAGCCAAGAACATATGAAACACCCCAAACCCAGCCCACAAGCCCCGACCGGATCTGACATGTTCCTTCAGAAAAACTTAACTTAAATTCGTTTCACGTTCTAGTAAAATAAGTCGATTATCAAAACAAGTTTGAAATTTTAACGAATTGAAAACCAAGTTGTTGTTCAAGTTTGTATTGCGTTAAAACGCTTACTTTTTTTTTTCCATATATTAGAAGAATTTCTGGATGTAGAGCTTGTTCGTTGAAAACCATAGTTGATTAGGTGATAAAACATTTGAAGTGGTTTAAGAAAAATATTTAGTTACCCATTTGCTGATTATCGTATGAAAATAAAACTTAAAACATAAAATTTAAACAGTTAAGTAGTGGCCTTATTACAACTGAACAAAATAAAACCGGAAATAAATCCCGAAAACATATTAAAGAAAACGTAAGAAGTTCAAATATAATAAAACCCGAAAACGCTGAGCATGGCCACCATATAGTCCTCGCTGACCCGATCCATAGTACTAAGCATCACCTGCAAAAAGTTAGCCCACGAAGGGTGAGTCAACGGACTCAATGCGTAACAGCTACACCAAAAACCCAACCGATTATAGCCTTTATCTTAAACATTTCAGGAAAGCCCATTCTTTAGTCATATTCGGCCATAAGCCCATAGCATAGCATATCGAATCACGACATATTAAATCACATTTATACATAAAATGAAATGCAATCCCGAGCCCATCTAGATATCCATCCTCTACACACCACCCGTACCTGCCAATCACACCATGGGGATTACTAAATCGACCCTCCATCCGCTACACATTTTCGAAGGTAGTCGCTGTAGTCAACTGCACATCGCCCTTATAATGTGGCATAGCCACCAGATAATGTGACAGAGTCACCGAATTCATAATATGTGACATAAGTCACCGGATAATGTGGTAAAACCACCGGAACACTTCCCCTTTATCATTATCACCCATATGCCCATGCATCATACAAAACATACAGATACCATGCAATGTGCCTTACCCCAAAGCCATAACGAAATTACACATATTTTCGTATCAATGCTTGTAAACATTATTAACGGAGTGTTAAGGGGTAACGTACCTGAATACACTGTACCACTGAATGGTACCCTTAGCCATGTTCATTCATATTTCTTATTACCACATGCTTAACGTTAATATTATTAATCTATCGGGAAATTAGTGTGCGGTTACACACCTGATAACAGTGAGAACAACACTCTCGATACCGACACTCTCGCTAGCAGGGATAACGCGATCTACTTACCCCTTTTCGATGCTAGCCCACAACCCGGTGGCTAATCACGTACGGCAGAAACCGAGCGTTTCTTGAATCTAGGGGTAGGAACTACCCCTTTCTCTCCTCCACTAGTACTCGCATCCATTGAGGAACACTTAATCAAAACCCGATTAATCGACATATAAGATCTAAATGAAATACAATCTATAACTTAACTACCCTTACCGAAATAGATCTGAATCCCAAGACTCCTCCTTTATCTCTGTCGAAAACCCCCTAAAATACCATAGTTAGAATTGGCAACCCTCAATAAGTAATATGGCCTTTGGCCGAATACTACAACTCCCTTACCTTCCTCGATTAAATCCTGAAAACTATCGTCTGCCTTTGAAGTGGTCGAAATCCTTACATAGCTTAAGTTAGAGTCGGCTTTATTGCATAAAATCTATAAGAATGGCCCTTGGCCGAATGTCACATCTTGCTTACCTTGGATCTCAAAATCCTAAAAGATCTCCTTCTGTCGTTGGCTACAAATGAATCCCGAAAGACCTCCTTCATGGTTTCGGCCAAATGAGTACAAATGATTAGATTCTATATTTCGCTAACCATATGAAAAAGAAAGAGAAACCAAATGACAGTTAACCCTTACCGAAATCGATTGAACACCTTTGCTTGGAACACAGAGAGATTCAGCCACGATAGATGGTTGATCGGCTTTGAAGAATTAATAGAAACAGGAATCGATGAGACAAAGATATGATTCGGCTTTTGATCTAGTGAATAAATCGGTTCCAAAGGGGTAGAGGTGCAATCGACTATGGAGAGTAATGGCAAGAAATATGGGATTCGGCTTTAATGACAAGTGAGCAAATCGGCTAAGGTAAAGGTTTCCTCGGCTTTTGAAAGAATCGCGAGAAGAAGAAGAGAGGGATGATGGTGTGGCTCAAGTTAAGACTCAGCTTAGGGAATTTTGGCTATTAGGTGAATTCGGCTTTTATCAAAAGAATGGAGAAGAGATGTTTGGGACCTTAAGAGTTGCGGCAATGGTGGGAATGAATGAAAGAGAGGTTCCAAAGGGGTGAGGGTTTCGGTCTAAAGATGAGTAAAGTGAAGAAGAGAATGGAGAAGAAAGTGACCTTAATAGTCTTCCCAAATTCGGCTAAAGCAAAGAAAATAGAGGAGACTTTGAAAGGTTTCTGACTACCACTTTTGGCACAAGTCTAAGGGAGGAAAAGAAAACTAAAATGTACCTAAAACCCCTTAAACCAATTCGGCACTTAGCTCCCCTTTGCATGACCCAATATGCCCTCTCCAAAGTCTCTTTGCCAGCCAACTCTTCCCCCTCTTCTCAAATCCCTTCTTTTTCTCCTACTTTTCCTCTTCTCCCCTCATTCAAAAGAGTTTGAATGAGCCCATACTTATCTTCCCTCTTAGCCGAATATTCAAATGAATTTGACCAAATTAAATGCTCATCCATTCAGTGTCCCTGTGCCGTCCAACACTTCACTCTTCTTGGCATAAAATAAAAGCCCAAAACGCTACCTGTGTTGCTTGAACCTAGGTCCCTTCACAACCCCCTGGGGCGTCACTCTCCTGTGCTCTAAGTGGCGCCTCCCTTGCCACTTTACCAGCTGAGTTCTTGTGTCTTAGTCCACATACTAAACTCCTTAAGGCCTAGCTCCCTTAGCCCCTCTTTAAGGCTTAAAATCAAATATTTTTCTAAGGCATCCACCTACACCCCAAGGTTCCCGAAGCCCCCAAAACACATACAAATCACACACAAGCATGCTACCACATACATTTAAGTTAAAACGCATAACCCCTAAATCCTGGATATTACAACATATGTAAAAACAAATTTCCTTTGACAGTGAAAGCTCGTTCTTAAAACACAATTATTTTCAAAAAAAACTTGAAATTCGCTTAAAAGAAATAAATCTAGGTTCCATTTCAAAATTACAATGCATAGTAGAAGTAATGGAATAAATAAAATCTGAAATAAAATAACTTAAAATCTATAATTTAGATATCAAGAAAAGCAAGTTTAATCGTCTTGCTAGTTGGTCACCTCTGAGTCCCTCCATCCGTCAAACCGCCTACTGAGGATCACCTGAGAAAAATAAAAGAGGGAGTGAGTTTTTGAAAACTCAGTGTGTAAGACCCTCGTCAAACAAATGGCATACATATCATATTATTAACATAACAATATCATACATGCAATGCTGTGCAGACCCTCCCCAAATAATCCATCCGGTATACATCATCTCCATCCCGCCGAAACACATTTGTGGGGATTTCTAAATCGACCCACCCATCCGATACACATCAAGGGTAGCCCAGTTGCGGTACTACCAAACGTTGCAGAAAAGCTGCTAATCATATAATGGGCTTAAAAAGCCATCGGTGGATCCACAGTTGTCAAGCAACCATGCGATCCTCATATACTTCCTCCGTTCCATAATTCCCACCTATATGCAACCTAAACAGAATATCATATGAATGTAGCAAATGTACATGTAACCTCCATAAATCTTACCTTCAACACATAGGGGTATTTTAGCCATTTCACATATCAAGGGTATTTCGATAATTCTACCCTACAAGGGTATTTCAGTAACTCTTAACAGTATGGGTCTTAATTACGAACCTTGGCCCCTCAACAAGTCCTCACAGCTAAAGTGAACAGACACTATGCATCAGGTAGGATTCCAGAGAAGAGGAGGTGGGTCATTAAGACCGCTTAAGTACCAAGCTCTCCCTAGATCCAATCCTAGACATGCATATGCCCGTTGCCACACCTAAACCTTATGACTTGTTCACAGTCGCACTTAATAAATTATTAAAGTTTTATGTAAGGTTAAGCAATTTACCAAATACTAAGCCCAAGACCCCTTACAAAGCCCAAACAAATTCACATACGTTCATATAGCCCACCAGGCCCGATCTCATTCGTATGGCCCACTAGGCCCAAATCACAATCATATGGCCTATCTGGCCCAATCACATTCATAGGGCCTATCTGGCCCAAATCAATTCCAAGCCATGTAACCAGCATGACTAGTTCATCACTTATTACCAAACCATCAAATTCACCTATTTTGAGCTTGGCCCATCAGGCCTATTTTGCCCATTTTGGCCCGATTGGCCAAAACACGGCCCAAGTCCATGAGACCGCTCATGGGACCTCTGATAACGTATCGATTTTCCTTTACGAGTGTTCGCGCACTCGCAAGACTACCGTAGCCAAAATTTTCTGCTTTTCGGCTTTTTAGCTTTTTGGCATTTCGGGATTTACCAATCTAATGTGTGTGTAGTGTATGTACACACCTTCAGTTTTATATTAAACTATCGAATCATAGGGTAGAAGTACACACCTTACCACCTGGAGTACTAAGTACTCATAATCGTCGAAACCTACATTCAAACATTACACTCCATTAGTCACTTACTTAATAAATTAAAATAAATCCACTACAACCACTCACAGAAGGACAACATATACTTGCCTTGATCGACTGTGATTTGCCTAATTAATTCGAGGTTCGTTGTAGTCCCCCTTCGGCATCCAGGAAGAAAGTCCTGAACCATCGACACCTTACGTTGCTTAAACTTGGGAGTAGTGGTCACTTGCTCACACTAAATCGGCATCTTTACTGACACTTCACTAGATCCCCCTTTGCTTATCGTAAATTCCTTATCAGTTGGCCAAATGAATGCAATAGCTAGTCCAAAAAGATTTAGCCAGCGCGAGGAGAATAAAAGATTTGAAAGAGGGAGAGAATGAATATTTGGTTAAGTAACTGAACAAGATTGCTTTGATCAAATTGTGGAAGAAAAAGGGTGGCACACAAGGGATTCGGCAAAAAGGAATACTGGACTTTAGGGACCAAGAATATTCGGCACAAAAGAAATAGACTAGCAGCAAAGGAAAGAAAAGAGTTTGATGAGAAGGAAGGGAAGAAATCGGCGCAAAATAGAAAAGGAAGAATAAGGGATTCAGCTTTCAGTTATTTGGAGAGAAAAGTAGTTTTTGAAAAAAATAAAAAGAAAGAATTTGGCATTAGCCTAGAACCCCAAAATCAACACCTATTTAAAGCCTATAGTCGAATTTCCTATCCCCAAATTCCCAATTCAGCTCAACCTCTTCCACATATCTCATCTCTTTATTTTTCTCCATGATAAGCTCCTCAATCCCTTCCTAACTTTTCTCTTCTGATCACTCTCCTTAGAGTCCATCATCACACCACTTCCAACCTTCTAGAAGGCCAAAATTAAACTTTTAAAAATATTAAGCTAGGATTTGAACCTAAGATTTCCTTGCTAGCCCATAACGTCACCTTCCTATACCCTAAGTAGCGTCACTTAGCCACTCTACCACAAGGCTCTTTGATGCCATTTTCCCTATTTTTATTTAAAAGCCCAACTACTCACCGCCCTGGTTCCTTTAATAATTAATTAAAAAATTCCTTCCCCTCAAAGTTCGAACCCAGCACTTCTCCAACATCCCTAGACACTCCAATTTTGTTAAACCCTTAACGCCAACATGCCATTTGTCATCTTCTTGCTCACTTAAAACTTTTCTGAGACGCAAAGCCCAAAGCCCAAAGCCCAAAGCCCAATTCTTCTAGGCCCAAAAATTTGGGGTGTTACAAGTACAAATGAAGCCTTTATGGCTATTTAAATGAAAGAATGCCTTCACAGAAAATTTTGAAAGAATGACGTGTAAAGAATTAGGAAAGAATGGCATAAATGGTCATCTGAAGACAAAGTAAAGATAGGACTCTAAAGGTATGGTAAGTGTAAGAGATAACGTACGGTACATGTAAAAGTAACTAGATATTCAACAAACTCTAAAAGAAAGGCACTGCATGTAAAAGAATTGGTGAACCCTGAATAGTAACAAGAAATGAACAGTAAAGCTAAAGCGTGCTAGAATAGGTGGCGAACTCGAGATATGTGTTATAGGCATGTATATATAGTATCCTAAAGTAAGGAAGATCTGAGAGAACTCTGTGTGAAGTAATTGGCGTAGTCTATCTCGCCCAAAGGTAGTGGTAAAATCAGGATGTATGAATTAAGATTTTAAGTTTGCTAATAAGGGAAGTGAAATTGTTAAAGACTATATAAAGATAATATTTTAAAAAAGGACATAGAAAGTGTTGGAATTATAAGTATAATATGCTCAAAGGAAAGAAAAGGTCATTTGAGTTCAGACTTCAAATCTGGAGCCTAGTAGAGCGAAAGCTTAATGAATATGAAAGGAAGATAAGTCTTTAAAGACACTGAGAGGAAGACGAAGGTTTAAAATAGAAAAGAATAATTAAAGTCTGTTAGAGGAAATCTTAGTAAAGTAATCACTAGAAGGAATAAGGAAAAGTTAAAGGACACATGAAGGACATGCGAAGCATTTATCGCACTTTGATATAATGAAACAGGTATTTAAGGATTATTTCACTAAATTATTATGAACTTACTAAAGTTATTTCGTGTTTCAGGTTGAAAGGAGTATGCGCCGAGGGACGACGCAAGGGGTGGCGAATTGAGCTATTATGCATATAGAAGAAGTTAAGTGGCGGGCTTAAGTCTGAGCAAAAGTTTATTGTAACAGTTCGGTTTATACCCTAGTCGGAACAGTGGTTTCAGGACCACAAATCTAAGTTCGTATAATATTTTAATATTATTTTTTGTGCCATTGATGTGTGATTGAGCATGTGGTAAATTTCCGTAAACTAATTTGACTGTCTGTGTGATTAATTTGACAAAAGGATGAAATTGCATTAATTGTGAAAGTTGTGTGCTATTTGCTAAATCACTTATGTGTCATGTCTTTATAAGTGTGAAGTCCTTATAATGCAATTTTACCATTTGAAAATGGATGGACATTAATGCCAAAGTTAGTTGAAATTTTTAATGCATTAGTAAAAGTTTATTTTGTCATTTGTGCATTATAATAAGCATAATAAAACAAAGATTGAAAATCAAGTATGTCCATCTTATTTGGGTGCCAAAAGTTAAAAGAAAAAGAAAGGGTTAAGCTTGTTTCATTCGGCCATGGTTCAAGCATAAATCGGGTATGTGTTTTTGATCGGTTTTTGATAATTTCTACATTTTTGCAATCGTTGCTTTGAGAGCTACAAAACCCATTTATTAATTTTGTGAATTGGTGATGTTTGAGTAAAATGCCATTGATGATATGTTAAGCTTTGAGATGAGTTTAGTTGTTAAATGAAAGATTTGAGCTAGATGAACATGTTTTGTTCTTGAAATTTTGATGAATTTAGCTAAATAGGGCTAAATTGAGAAAATATTATTTTGGAGGACTAATTTGTAAATTTAATGAAATATTTGGACTTGTATAGTCCCTAGGGATATTCGGCTAAGCATGAGCATGGGTGGATTTTGTGAATTTGGTGTTTTGTGAAAAATGGACTAGATTGATAAAATGTGCAAACGTGAAGGCTAAATTGCAAATAGCCCTAAATGTATGTCTTTGGATTGAATTGAATGAACTAGGGAATAAAAGGGTTAATTCTAAATATGATTAGATCAAGAACCGAGGAAAACAGATTTAGATCGCGGGAAAGCGAAAGTAAACGAGTAGCCATTTTCATTTCCGATAAACCGAATCCGAGGTAAGTCACTATACAAATAAATGTACTTGTATGAAATTATAATTATTCCTATGACTAACGTTGATAATGGATGTTTATGAGAGGATTGTGCATATGAATTCCGAGATAAGTTCGAATATAAAAAGTGTACTAAGCTATGTTTAAATGTTGTGAAACGAATGGTTATGATATCATTGAATTATAAATGCTATGTGTGAAATAGATTTTTGTGGCACTAAGTGTGCGTAAATGGAAGTGTGACTGAGATGATTTGCACTGTGTGTGCGACATATTAAAAGCTTCGACTTTGTGGATGGCACTATATGTGCGATACCAGTTTAAGATCAGTTTATTATAAATGCACTAAGTGTGCGATATCATTTAAGCTTCAGCTCTGAGTTGAGGCACTAAGTGTGCGATCATAATTAATGAATAGCACTGTGTGTGCAAAACAATAGAAGCTACGGATTTAATTAATAGCACTGTGTGTGTGAAATAATATAAGTTTTGACTTTGTGATTAGCACTGTGTGTGCGATATTGATAGAAGCTACGGCCTTAACAATTAGCACTGTGTGCGCAAAAAGACAAAAGTTTTGGCTTATTGAATATGCACTGTGTGTGCGATACCAAAAATAAGTTCAGTTTAACATATTGGCACTAAGTGTGCGATAATAATTATGTTCGGTTATGAAATTGGCACTAAGTGTGCGATACATTGCTAATAAACAGCACTGTGTGTGCTCTCTTTAGTAACGACACTAAGTTATGCGATCGTTATTTGATTTGCACTAAGTGTGCGAGATTACGGATCCATTAAAACATTAACCCACTAATGGAGATATGCAGAAATATTATTTATGTAAATAATGCATGATATCTTGGTAACATAGTACTAATGAGGTAAGTTGCTCTTACTTTACGAGATTAAAGGAACGAGATGTAATTCATTAATCTATGAGCTTGTCCGAAATGAATATATGGTATGTAAGTATGAGGTAATATCAAGAAAAATTGAGTAGCATGAATGGTGAGTAACTAAGTGTTGATTAAGGTATGTATGATAGCTATGTGGATAATGATAGTTTTAAGAGTTGAAAGAATAGATACTTGAGTATGGGGTTGAGATTGATAATGAGCTAAAGAATGAATGAGATGAATCTGTTTCAGGTACGTTGAATTGTACACTAAGTGTGTATATAAGGTAATTCATTATGTGATCTTATTATGATGATTATGTATAATGGGATATCAATGTGATATGTGAAGGTGGGCATAAAAAGCTAAGTATTTATATATGATTCTTGAATTGATGTTGGAGGCAAATGTGGCCAAAAGTATGAACCAAAGTATATATATGTGAGAAGTTGGTTATGTATAAGAAATGTGCTTATATTTTTATATGCTTATATGCTTACATATGTAGTTTATTTGTATATATCTTACTAAGCTTTTGGAAAGCTTACTCTCTGTGTGTGATTTTTTGTCTTATAGGTCGATAAAGCTACTGAAAGCTCGGGACCATTAAGGATCGTCATCACACTATTAAACTTATTTTGGTACACTTTGAAAATGTATATAGCTTAATATGGCATGTATAGGCTAGTTTTGGTATGAGTTGTATAATGAACTTAGCCATGTGATTTGGCTAATTATGTTTTGATAATATGCCTTAATGAATGTGATATGTGAAGTTGTTTTGGCATGCTTAGTTGTTACATGAAATAGTTATGAGATGGTAAGTATATATGGATGAAAGGATCTTGGTATAATTAAGATTTAGTTATGCAAATTGGTATGTTTGGAATTGGTTTGAATAGTTAGATTGAATGAATATTGAATGGATTGTAGTGTGATTACTTTAGTTAACAAATATGCATGAATTGGTTGATTATTTTGGTATGTTTTGATGGTTACATGTGCATGAGATATCTTGATAAATATGGCTTATAGGTTTGACCCTTATGGGTGGCATTTTGGCCTTGTAAATGGCCTCTAATGTCACACGGTTGTGGCACACGGGGGTGCCTAACGGCCGTGGGTGAATTGTAGGATGCAGTGTATCATCACACGGCCTCGACACGGGTGTGTCATCTGGCCGTGGTGTGCAAGTCAGTAGCTAACATAAAAGTACACGGCCTCGACACGGGCGTGCTTGGTGGCCGTGGTGGGGAAGTCAGTATATGACCTAAAAGTACACGGCCATGGCACACGGGCGTGCCTAATGACCGTGTTGGTATAGTCAGTATATATTAGACACGAAATGACACACGGGGGTGTCTAGAAGCCGTGGAGGGAACACGGTCTCCTCCCACGGGCGTGACTCCCCTATATTTTCGAACAGTTTCAAATTTTCATGAAATTTTTGTATGAGTTTCGGTTTAGCCCCGACTCGATGTCTAAGCACGATTAGGGTCTCGAGGACTCGCTTAAGGGGCATTATGTCTGAGAATGATGATTGAATGTATGATTTTGTCTGTGAATGTTTCTGATCTATCCAGTAACGCTCCTAACCTTAATCCAGCGACGGACACGGGATAGGGGTGTCGCATTTTATTGGTATCAGAGCTACAGTTTAGTCAATTCTCGGACTAACGTAGCGTGTTACAATCTAGCTATACATGCCATATATTTGAACTGTGATAGTGTGATGAATCCTGACGTTTAAAATGTGATTTTCGTATAGTAATGGATCCCGAAAGAGCCATAGCTGACGACGTAGAGAGTAATGTGCCTGCTCCAGTGCAAGGGACAGCCCCCTCTGATTTGAGACCGGCTACGAACGGTCAAGAGGGAGAAGCTAAACAAGCTTTCTTCCAGATGATGAGTGAGTGGTTCACTCAATTTGTAAGAAATAACCTGACTATTTTGCAATTTCTGCCCCCAATTAACCTCCCTCAGACATCCACTATGCTTTCGATTACGAACCTAAATCTGATGAACAAGCCTTCGGTTGATGAAATTTGTAAGAATGAGGTCGGAGAGTTTAGGGTTATTAATGATGATAATACCAAGAAAGTCTATTATGAAGCTCATAATGAAAGAAAAAGATTGATGAGTAATTTTTCTCAACCTTTGACAAAGAAATATAGAGATGCAAGCAATAGATTAGATGTTTCAATCAGACATAAGGGTAGAAATCGTGTGAGACCAAATGTTGGTCTGAGAACTTAATCTCTAATTGAATCAAATGATGGAAGTACTAAAAGCAACAAACTTGAGTGTAGAAAGTGTGGATGACGACATGTGTAAAAATGTTGGGGGCAAGTATAACAATAGAGTTTGTTATAATTGTGGATCATGAAATCATTTCATTCGAGATTGCCCAAAGATGGCGAGTGTTGAAAATGTCAGATCCGAGCGACTCAAGTGTAAACGTTGTAGTAAAAGACATTCGGGGGATTGTAGATTGAATAACCAAGCTTGCTTTAGATGTGGATCGTTAGATCATTTTATTTGAGACTGCCCAAAACCTGTTGAACAAGAGACTACCCAGAGTCTGAGGTCAGATAACGCCCTAGAGAGAGATAGACCTTCCCGAAATGTAAGAAATGTCAGTGGTAGTCAGAAAATTTCGAGAGATAATGTTGTCAGTTCTGAAGCTAGAGCGCCAGCCAGAGCGTATGCTATCCGAGCTCGAGAAGAAGCTTCATCGCCAGATGTTATAATTGGTACTTCTACTCTTTATGATACTTCTGTGATTGCCTTGATAGACCCTGGTTCTACGCATTCGTATATTTGCATGAATTTAGTATTCAGCGAGACTTTGCTTGGTGAGTCTACTGAATTTGCTATAAAAGTATCGAACCCCTTAGGTAAAAGTGTCATTGTTGATAAAGTATGCAAGAATTGCCCGTTAGTGTTTCGAAATATCTGCTTTCCTCCTAATCTGATGCTATTACCATATGATGAGATTGACATAAGTTTGGGTATGGACTGGTTAATACTACCTACTGATGTTGTAAATTGTAAAAGAAAGCCTATGGATTTAGATGTCAGAAAGTTGATATTGTAATAATAGCAAAATAAACTCAGTGTGATTCGAATTCTGATTCTGAATTTCGTGATGTTGATGATTGTTTGAGATTTAGAGATCATATATGTGCACCAAGAAAACTCTGAGTAGTTACAACTAATTCTAAGTGAGGCTCATAATAGTTGTTTATCTATTCATTCAAAAGGTACTAAAATGTATCATGATTTGAAGCAACACCATTGGCGATCTGGTATGGAACGATATTTCTGATTTTGTGTCAAAATGTTTAATCTGTTAACAAGTAAAAGCTGAACATCAAGTTCCATTTGGTTTGCTACAGTCAATTCTGATTCCTGAATGGAAATGGGATAGAGTGACAATGGATTTTGCTTTTGGTTTGCCTCAGACTTCGAGATAGAGAGATGCGATTTGGGTCATAGTTGACCTATTGATGAAATCTGCCTATTTTATTTCGATAAAGATTCGAGGTATACATCAAGGTTCTGGAAGGAATTGCAAGAAGCTTCAGGCACAAAACTGCATTTCAGTATAGCTTTTCATCCACAAACAGATGTTCAATCTGAGCGGATCATTCAGATTCTTGAAGACATGTTAAGATGTTGTATACTTGAGTTTAATGGTTCGTGGGAATAGTATCTGCCATTGATTGAATTTACATACAATAATAGCTTTCAGACAAGCATTAAATGGCACCATATGAAGTTTTGTATGGACGAAAATGTCGAACACCTCTGTATTGGACCGAAATCAGCGAGAATAAGTTACATGGAAATGATTTGATAAAAGACTCAGAATAGAAAGTGAAACAGATTCGAGATTGTTTGAAAGCAACATTTGATCGTCAGAAGTCTTATGCAAACTTGAAATGAAAAGATCTAGAATTTTAGATAAGCGACAAAGTATTTCTGAAAGTGTCTCCATAGAAGAAAGTGCTTCGATTCAGACGTAAGGGCAAATTAAATCTGAAGTTCATCGGACCGTATGAGATTATTGATCATGTCGGGCCTGTTGCAAATAGATTACAGTTGCCTACAGAGCTGGAAAAGATACACAATGTATTTCATGTTTCAGTGCTCTCTAGATACCGATCCGATCCATCACATGTAATTGCCCCATCTGAAATTGAAATTTGATCTGATATGACATACGAAGAGGAATCGATCCATATTTTAGCTCGTGAAGTGAAATAGTTGAGAAATAAGAAAATTCTGTTCGTAAAAGTATTGTGGAATCGACATGGGATAGAAGAGGCTATGTAGGAGCCTGAAGATTTATTGAGACAGCAATATCCAAATCTGTTTAACGGTAAGATTTTCGAGGACGATAATTCCTAAGGGGGGAGAATTGTAATAGTTTGGTTTATACCCTAGTCGGAACAGTGGTTTCAAGACCACAAATCTGAGTTTGTATAATATTTTAATATTATTTTCTGTGCCGTTGATGTGTGATTGAGCATGTGGTAAATTTTCGTAAACTAATTTGACTGTCTGTGTGATTAATTTGACAAAAGGATGAAATTGCATTAATTGTGAAAGTTGTGTGCTATTTGCTAAAGCACTTATGCGGTCATGTCTTTATAAGTGTGAAGTCCTTATAATGCAATTTTACCATTTGAAAATGGATGGACATTAATGCCAAAGTTAGTGGAAATTTTTAATGCATCAGTAAAGGTTTATTTTGTCATTTGTGCATTATTATAAGCATAATAAAACAAAGATTGAAAATCAAGTATGTCCATCTTATTTGGGTGCTGAAAGTTAAAAGAAAAAGAAAGGGTTAAGCTTGTTTCATTCGGCCATGGTTCAAGCATAAATCGGGCATGTGTTTTTGATCGGTTTTTGATAATTTCTACGTTTTTGCAATCGTTGCTTTGAGAGCTACAAAACCCATGTATTAATTTTGTGAATTGGTGATGTTTGTGTAAAATGCACTTGATGATATGTTGAGCTTTGAGATGAGTTTAGTTGTTAAATGAAAGATTTGAGCTAGATGAACATGTTTTGTTCTGGAAGTTTTGATGAATTTAGCTAAATAGGGCTAAATTGAGAAAATATTATTTTGGAGGACTAATTTGTGAATTTGATGAAATATTTGGACTTGTATAGTCCCTAGGGATATTCGGCTAAGCATGAGCATGGGTGGATTTTGTGAATTTGGTGTTTTGTGAAAAATGGACTAGATTGATAAAATGTGCAAACATGAGGGCTAAATTGCAAATAGCCCTAAATGTATGTCTTTGGATTGAATTGAATGAACTAGTGAATAAAAGGGTTAATTCTGAATATGTTTAGATCAAGAACCGAGGAAAACAGATTTAGATCGCGGGAAAGCGAAAGTAAACGAGTAGCCGTTTTCATTTCCGATAAACCGAATCCGAGGTAAGTCACTATACAAATAAGCGTACTTGTATGAAATTATAAATATTCCTATGTCTAACATTGATAATGGATGTTTATGAGAGGATTGTGCATATGAATTCCGAGATAAGTTCGAATATAAAAAGTGTACTAAGCTATGTTTAAATGTTGTGAAACGAATGGTTATGATATCATTGAATTATAAATGCTATGTGAGAAATAGATTTTTGTGGCACTAAGTGTGCGTAAATGGAAATGTGACCGAGATGATTTGCACTGTGTGTGCGACATATTATAAGCTTCGACTTTGTGGATGGCACTGTGTGTGCGATACTGGTTTAAGACCAGTTTATTATAAATGCACTAAGTGTGCGATATCATTTAAGCTTCGGCTATAAGTTGAGGCACTAAGTGTGCGATCATAATTAATGAATAGCACTGTGTGTGCGAAACAATAGAAGCTACAGCTTTAATGAATAGCACTGTGTGTGCGAAATAATATAAGTTTTGACTTTGTGATTAGCACTATGTGTGCGATATTGATAGAAGCTACGGCCTTAACAATTAGCACTGTGTGTGCGAAAAGACAAAAGTTTTGCCTTATTGAATATGCACTGTGTGTGTGATACCAAAAATAAGTTCAGTTTAACATATTGGCACTAAGTGTGCTATAACGATTATGTTCGGTTACGAAATTGGCACTAATTGTGCGATACATTGCTAATAAACAGCACTGTGTGTTTTTCAGTAACGACACTAAGTGTGCGATACATTATTTGATTTGTACTAAGTGTGCGGAGTTACGGATCCATTAAAACATTAACCCACTAATGGAGATACACGAGAAATATTATTTATGTAAATAATGCATGATATCTTGGTAATATAGTACTAATGAGGTAAGTTGCTCTTACTTTACGAGATTAAAGGAACGAGATGTAATTCATTAATCTATGAGCTTGCCCGAAATGAATATATGGTATGTAAGTATGAGGTAATATCAAGAAATTGAGTAGCTTGAATGGTGAGTAACTAAGTGTTGATTAAGGTATGTATGATAGCTATGTGGATAATGATAGTTTTAAGAGTTGAAAGAATAGATATTTGAGTATGGGGTTGAGATTGATAATGAGCTAATGAAAGAATGAGATGAATCTATTTCAGGTACGTTGAATTGTACACTAAGTGTGTATATAAGGTAATTCATTATGTGATCTTATTATGATGATTATGTATAATGGGATATCAATATGATATGTGAAGGTGAGCATAAAACGCTAAGTATTTATATATGATTCTTGAATTGATGTTGGAGGCAAATGTGGCCAAAAGTATGAACCAAAGTATATATATGTGAGAAGTTAGTTATGTATAAGAAATGTGCTTATATTTTTATATGCTTATATGCTTACATATGTAGTTTATTTGTATATGACTTACTAAGCTTTTGGAAAGCTTACTTTTTGTGTGTGATTTTTTTGTCTTATAGGTCGTTAAAGCTACTGAAGGCTCGGGACCGTCAAGGATCGTCATCACACTATTAAACTTACTTTGGTACACTTTGAAAATGTATATAGCTTAATATGGCATGTATAGGCTAGTTTTGGTATGAGTTGTATAATGAACTTAGCCATGTGATTTGGCTAATTATGTTTTGATAATATGCCTTAATGAATGTGATATGTGAAGTTGTTTTGGCATGCTTAGTTGTTACATGAAATAGTTATGAGATGGTAAGTATATATGGATGAAAGGATCTTGGTATAATTAAGATTTAGTTATGCAAATTGGTATGGTCGGAATTGGTTTGAATAGTTAGATTGAATGAATATTGAATGGATTGTAGTGTGATTACTTTAGTTAACAAATATGCATGAATTGGTTGATTATTTTGGTATGTTTTGATGGTTACATGTGCATGAGATATCTTGATAAATATGGCTTATAGGTTTGACCCTTATGGGTGGCATTTTGGCCTTGTAAATGGCCTATAATGTCACACGGTTGTGGCACACGGGCGTGCCTAACGACCGTGGGTGAATTGAAGGATGTAGTTTATCATCACACGGCCTCGACACGGGTGTGTCATCTGGCCATGGTGTGCAAGTCAGTAGCTAACATAAAAGTACACGGCCTCGATACGGGCGTGCTTGGTGGCCGTGGTGGGGAAGTCAGTATATGACCTAAAAGTACACGGCCATGGCACACGGGCGTGCCTAATGACCGTGTTGGTATGGTCAGTATATATTAGACACGAAAGGACACACGAGGGTGTCTAGAAGCCGTGGAGGGAACACGGTCTCCTCCCACAGGCGTGTCTCCCCTGTATTTTCGAAAAGTTTCAAATTTTCATGAAATTTTTGTATGAGTTTCGGTTTAGTCCCGACTCGACGTCTAAGCATGATTAGGGTCTCAAGGACCCGCTTAAGGGACATTATGTCTGAGAATGATGATTGAATGTATGATTTTGTAACACCCTATACCCGAGACCAATGCTAGGACTGGATACGAGGCATTACCATGCTTAAACTCACTTAAACATGTACTTACTGGCTGTAAAATTTTGAACCAACTTAAAACTTTTCTTTCTTGATCATAACGTGCATATTATGGGCCTACGAGGCCTTTAACAATTATCCGAACTCTTTTGGATGCTTCATCTAACACTCAACTTGGAAGCAGGGTTCACACGCTCGTGTTACTTAGAGACACGCCTGTGTACCCACAGACACGCCCATATCTACATCCGTGGGAGGTTACTGACTTTATTCACACGGCCTTGACACGCCCGTGTCTACCAACCGTGTGAAGCTACTGACTTCAACCATACGGCCTGGGCACACGCCCATGCTTTAAACGTGTGTCTTACACGGTCCCTACACATGACCGTGTAAAATGACCGTGGTCTAACTTTATTTAAAACATTAAGGTGCAGGGTTAACACGGTCTAGACACACGCCCGTGTGTCTAACCGTGTAGGCAACTAGAGGCTATTTACCAAGCCATTTGCCTCCCTGAAATTAACATCAACCCAACTCAAAACAATACAATTCATTAATAACATGTTTTCATGAATAATACTATGTATTTCATTGATATCTACATACAAACAACTTAAACAAGTTTGGCCAACCACTTAGCCATATACAAAAGAATAAAAACTTGATGTCTTATACAATGGCATTACACAAAACAGGTTCTCAAAATGAATGATTCTTATACATGCCATACTTAGTAATATAGTTTGGCTATACCAAAATAAGGGTCGATAGTGTGCTACGAGCTCCGACTCCAATGATCCACAAATTAGCTCGGTGGGACTACATAGAAAGAAACAATCAAAGACGTAAGCATTTAGCTTAGTAAGTTTTCATGTATAACACATAATAAATAACTTGCTTCAGATAAACCATTTGACAAGAGAATGGTATCATTATCTCATCTATAAAGCTTACTTACTCATACATGATTCTTACTTGTTTCATGGTACTTACTAACCTCATACTTGTAAGGTAATAAAGTACCTGTATCACTTGATCACATTGATCAGCATACTTAATCATAATAATTATGTCTTCTAACTCATCATTCATAACATGAATAATATACAATTTTGACGTAGTATTAGCTATGCTTTCTTAACATTCTTGTTTTCACATTTTAGCTTACTCATTTGCTCGATGAATTTCTATGAATTATCGAGAATACTAGATCTCTTGTCATGTACTTCGTATCAATGCCATACTCTAGATATGGACTTATATGGAAGATCTCTTCTTGAATCAATGCCAAGCTTGCCTTGGTCTTGCATGATAACTTATTCAATGCCAAGCTTGAGTCCTTGGACTTCATGATACTTGCTTCATAACTTGATCAATGCCAAGCTTGAGTCCTTGGACTTACATGATAACTTGCTTGATAACTTGATCAAATGCCAAGCTTGAGTCCTTGGGCTTACATGATAACTTTCTTGATTGCCGATGCCATGCCTTGGCTTGGTCTTATACGGACTTTCTTATCTCATGTAATAGACCGTATCTCCCGGGTAATTCATCTTCAATCGGGACTTTCTCTTGTTTAATCTTATTGACTTCTTTGTTTAACATAACATTAAACCATTCATGATAACAATGTATATTATACTAAGAAAGTAAATGATAAAATCATAAAGCTTGGAACTCATACAAACTTATCTCAATATACAAAATGTATGTAGTTATGCAATTTAGTCCTCGACTTTGTTCTTGCCTCGGTTTCGATCTGGGCTTCATTTTTCTTGATTTATAATCATAAATAGATCATTTAATAATAATATTGACTAAATTGACTCATAACTCATACTTTGGAAAAATTACTAATTTGCCCCTATACTTTCTCATATTTGCACTTTTGCCCCTAGACTCGTAAAATGATTTTCATGCAACTTTCTTAAACATCATGCTTAGCTGAATCATTTTCTCTACTATAGCAATCATCAATTCTCTCTATTTCTAATAGGTATGACCAATTTTATAACTTTTTACAAAATGGTACATACTATCATTTTTCATGAAATTCATTAAGAAAAAGATGTTTATCTAACATCAATCTCTTATAAACTCCCATAAAACATCATTTATCATACATGTCACTCATGGGTAAATTTTTAAACATGCATCTTAGCTCATCAAATAGCTAAAAATAGCTTATTCATGCTATCGGGGCTTCAAAAATATGAATAATATTAAAAACCGGGCTTAGGAGCACCTACAAGCAAGCTTGAAAAATTGAAGAACCCTAGATATGGCTTCCTTCAATTTTCGGCAATGGGGGGGGAGAAGAAGATGATGAGATTTTTATCATCTTTTTCCTATTTTAATCACTTATTAGACAAATGACCAAAATGCCCTTATTACTAAAATTTTCTATAATACCATCTCAAAGCCAATTTTGTCCAAAAATAAAATTTTAGGCAAATTGTTATTTAAGGGTTCATAATTCATATTCTAAAGCTATTTCATACAAAAAGCTTCTAGAAACTCAAATTTTGCAACTTTTGCAATTTAGTCCTTTTTGGACCAATCAACCTCAATTTAATAAAATTGCTTCATGAAACTTTTATACTAGCATGCAAACATAACATAAACTTTAAAAACTCATAATTTCTCCTCGGATTCATGGTCTCGCACCACTATTTCGACTAGACCCTAAATCGGGCTGTGACAATTCTCCTCACTTAGGGATTTTCGTCCTCGAAAATCTTACCAGCAAAAAGGTTGGGATACTGGTTTCTCATACTCTCTTTTAGTTCCCATTTAGCTTCGTCTATTCCATGTCTTTGCCACAATACTTTCACTAAGGCAATACTTTTATTTCGTAACTGCTTGACTTCCCAAGCTAAAATCTTGATTGGTTCTTCACCATAAGTCATGTCGGGAAGAATCTCTATTTCTGATGGGGTAATTACATGTGAAGGATCTGATCGGTAGCGTCTCAACATTGACACGTGAAACACATCATGTATCTTTTCTAATCCTGATGGCAAAGCTAAGCGGTAAGCTACTGGCCCAACTCTTTTAGTGATCTCGTAAGGTCCGATGAAACATGGACTTAGTTTGCCTTTCCGGCCAAATCTAAGGACTTTTCTCCATGGTGACACTTTCAAGAAAACTTTATCCCCGACTTGATACTCTATCTCTTTTCTTTTTAAATCCGAATAGGATTTCTGTCTATCTGATGTAGCTTTCAAACATCCTCGTATCACTTTAACTTTCTCTTTAGCTTCTCTAACCAAATCAACCCCGTGAATTTGGTTTTCCTTGAGTTCAGTCCAGAACAAAGGTGTTCTGCACTTACGCCCATATAGAGCCTCATAAGGCGCCATCTTTAAGCTCGACTGAAAGCTATTATTGTAGGCAAATTCTATTAATGGGAGAAACTTTTCCCAACTATCTTGAAATTCAAGAACACAACACTAGAGCATATCCTCCAGTATTTGAATTACTCTTTCTGACTGTCTGTCAGTTTGAGGATGAAAAGCCGTGCTAAAGTTTAACTTTGTACCCAAGGCTTTCTGTAGCTTCTTCCAGAATCTGGATGTGAATCTCGGATCTCTATCCGATATGATCGATAAGGGAATTCTGTGAAGCCTTACTATTTCTGAAACATACAAGTTTGCCAACTTGTCAAGTGAGTAATCCATTCGTACCGGTATAAAATGGGCTGACTTAGTGAGTCTATCAACTACAACCCATATAGCATCTTTCTTTCTTTGTGACATCAAAAACCCCATTACAAAATCCATAGTAATACGGTCCTATTTCTACTCAGGAATCAAGATGGGCTGAAGTAAACCAGATGGTACTTGATGTTCAGCCTTTATTTACTGGCAAATCATGCACTTGGAAACAAACTCGGAAAAATCTTCGGCCACCAATACTGTTGCTTCAAGTCATTATACATCTTAGTGCTACCTGGATGTACAGATAAACATCCGTTATGTGCCTCATGCAAAATTTTATGAATAAGCTCCTCTTTTCTTGGTACATAAATTCTATCTCTAAACATCAAGTATCCATCAGAATTTATCTGAAAGTCAGATTCAATACCTGACTCGCACTGAGTTCTCTTGACTTGCACTTCACTATCTTCTTTTTGAGCCTCTAAGATCTCTTGAAGAAACATTGGTCTAGCTCTCAACTCAGCTAACATAGAACCATCGTCGGATAATATCATTCTTGAATTCAATGCTCTTAAAGCAAAAAGGGACTTCCTGCTCAAAGCATCGGCGACCACATTCGCCTTTCCTGGATGGTAGTCAATGACTAATTCATAGTCTTTTATCAACTCTAACCATCTCTGTTGCCTTAAGTTCAACTCTTTCTGCGTCATCAAGTACTTCAGGCATTTGTGATCAGTAAAAATCCAACATCTTTCACCATATAAATGGTGTCCAAATCTTCAAAGCGAACACTATGGCAGCCAACTCTAAATCATGCATCGAATAATTTTTCTCATGAGGCTTCAACTGTCTGGAGGCATAAGCAATCACCTTGCCTTCTTGCATGAGTACACAGCCTAATCCATTTAAGGATGCATCACTATAAATTATGAATTCTTTCCCCGACTCGGGTTGTACTAAAACTGGAGCTTCTGTCAATATTGTCTTTAGTTTTTCGAAACTTTGTTGGCATCTTTCTGTCCACTCAAACTTCACATTTTTATGTAACAATTTAGTCATCGGGGTTGCAATCATGGAAAACCCCTTGACGAAACGTCTGTAATAGCCGGCTAGGCCTAGAAAACTTCTAATTTCAGAGACGTTCTTTGGTGGCTTCCAGTCCATTATGGCCGAGATTTTACTTGGATCTACTCGAACTCCATCTTTCGAGACAATATGTCCCAGAAATCCTACTTCCTTGAGCCAAAACTCGCTTTTACTGAAATTGGCATATAACTGATTTTCTCGAAGAGTCTGCAGAACTATCCGAAGGTGCTTAGCATGCTCATTCTCATCTAAGGAATAAATCAGTATGTCATCAATAAAAACGACCACAAACTTGTCGGGATATGGTCTAAAGATACGGTTCATTAAATCCATGAATACTGCCAGAGCATTGGTCAACCGAAAGGGCATGACTAAAAATTCATAATGCCCATACCTTGTTCGAAAGGCAGTCTTGGATATATCTGAATCTTTTACTCTCAGTTGGTAGTACCCTGATCTCAAGTCTATTTTGGAAAACATAGCGGCTCCTTTCAATTGATCAAACAAATCATCGATCCTAGGCAATGGATACTTGTTCTTTACTGTCACTTTATTAAGCTGACGATAATATATGCACAATCTCATGGTGCCATCTTTCTTTTTCACAAATAAAATCAGAGTACCCTATGGTGAACAACTTGATCTTGCAAAACCTTTGTCTGTCAACTCTTGCAACTGTGTCTTTAGTTCTTTTAACTCTGTTGGAGCCATTCTATAAGGAGTAATGGATATAGGTACGGTACCGGGAGCTAGCTCAATGCTGAACTCAGCCTCTCTAACTGTTGGCAGTCCTGGTATTCCTCTGGAAAAACATCCACGTACTCACATACTATAGGTACCGACTCAATCTTTAGCTCTGTTTCTTTGTCATTCATCATAAAGGCCAGATAGGCTTCATACCCTTTTCTTATGTATCTCTGAGCCGTCATATGAGAAATCATTGCCGTCGATCCACCTGTTTCATTTGATTCTACATGAAGAGTATCCCCATTCTCACATCTCATCTCGATGTAATTCTTCCCACAATTAACGATCACCTTATGGGTAGTTAACCAGTCCATACCAAGAATGAGGTCGAATTCATCAAACGGTAACAACATAAAATTTGCTTTAAAGCAATGACCTCTAATCATTAGTGGACAATCTTTACAAACTTTATCAACTAACACACTCATGCCTAAAGGATTAGACACTTTAATCATAAATTCTGTAGTATCAATAGGCATACTCAATCCGGATACTAATTTCATACAAATGTAAGAGTGTGTGGATTCGGGATCTATTAAAGTAATAACTTTGGTATTGTAAAGAGAAAAGGTACCCGTAATAACACCATGGGAAGATGCCTCTTCGCGAGCATGAATGGTATAGGTTCTTGTAGGCGCTCTACCCTCAGGTTTTGTGGCCTGCTCTCGAGGGTTACCTCTTCCACTTGCCCCACTTCCCGGGTTCCTTTGCGGTCTCCCTCTAACTGTACTCTCAGATCTCGGGTTTAGTGTTCTCTCTTCTTTAGTCATCTCTGGACAATCTTTTATGAAATGGTCTTGAGAACCACATCTAAAACATGCATTTTCATGTGCTCGGCATTCTCCAAAATGACGTCTGCGACACTGTGGGCATTCAGGTTTGTCATATCGAATATTTCCCACACTAGCAATTGAAGTCGTCTATGCTTTATTTCCCATATTTTGCTTACTCCGGGCTTTTCTTGAAAATCCAGGGGAAGTAGCCGATCGGGCAAGGAAATCTCTTGACTTCTTAGATGAAGATTGGAATGACTTATTCCACTGTCTCTTTCTAGAGTCACGGGACTCCATTTCGGACTTTTTCTTCTCTTTTACTAGTTCTTCGGCTTTACAAGCCCTTTCTACTAGTACAACAAATTCCTTTAACTCCAGGACAGCAACTAACAACTTTATATCTTCATTTAATCCATCTTCAAACCTTTGACTCATAATGGCCTCAGTGGACACACATTCACGAGTGTACTTGCTGAGTTGTACAAACCCTCGCTCATAATCAGTTACTGACATCTTGCCTTGCTTCAGCTCTAGAAATTCCTTCCTCTTCTGGTCTACAAACCTTTGGCTGATATACTTCTTTTTGAACTCTTCTTGGAAGAATTCCCATAGGATTCTTTCCCTCGATACTACTGACACAAGGGTGTTACACCACTGGTAAGCAGAATCTCTTAAGAGAGAGATTACACACTTCATGCATTCTTCAGGTGTACATGACAGCTCATTAAATACCCTGATGGTATTTTCCAACCAGAATTCAGCCTTTCTTGGATCATCATCTCTTTTAGCTCGGAACTCTTCTGCCCCATGTTTCCTGATTCTATCAATTAGAGGTTTATCTCCTCTTACTACCTCTACTACTTGAGGGGCTATTAGAGCAGGTTGTGGAACAGGCGGGGGTGGAGGGGGTTGTGCATTCGGGTTCGCTCGAACGAACTCCGTATACCAAGTGTTCATCATATGGAGGAAGGCTTCTCTAACCCCTTCTCCTCCTTGACTCACCGTAGTAGGTCTATTCTCATCCTCATTCGGCACCGTCCCTTCTACGGGAGTTGGTGCATTACTTTCTACATCATCCGCTGATAAACCGTAAAAGTAACATATTTTAAGCCCACATTTAATATGCTTTTGGATGATTTCTCACTTGATTTGTGTAAAAGGGTGCTCTTAATCCTTTCTTTTCATGTCTTATACCCAGGAAGGCACCCGAGGATGAAAAGAACACAAAACGGGCTTAAAACAGGCCAAATGGGCAAATTCATGAAATCAACACGACTTGGACTTCAAGCCACACGGCCGTGCCATGCCAAACATCTAGAACACGATTTCTCCCCTAATTCATAGGGCCGTGCCTCAAGTTAGAAATGCGAACACGGCCTGGAGTCGAGCCACACGGGCGTGCTACATGGCCGTGCCTTTGTCGTCAAAATGAGCAATTTCAGTCGGAAAAGGATACTTGGAGAGAAAGAATCGCATTCCAAGAGCCTATGTATATCCTCTAAGTACCACCTTTGAAGGGGCGTCAAAGCTAGGCAAAGGAGCCAAGCCGAGAAGGTCAGAACTAGGGAATAACGCGAAGATAGCCAATTAATCCATCCCAAGAAGCCAGAATTATACTCAAGACGGCGGAATTCTCTTTCAATTCCTTCAGGGGGTTTTAGGATTTTCTTATGTTTTGTTTATTCATTATGAACTAAACCCTCAAATACCTGAAGGGGATGAAACCTAGATGAATCTTTTTATTTGATTTTTAAGTTATATGATAATTACTTAGTTTGTTCTTAATTATGTTGCTTAATCCAAATCTAATGTGCTTAGGTGGAGGAGGAATAAACCCTGCCTAATAGTAGATCTAACATAATTAAGCGAAGTTGATCGAATGCCTAGAGATAGGGTTATGAGATTTTGCCAGATTAGGGTGAAACCTAATATGGGAGTCCATTGATTGATTTACTGCTATCCTAGGGGGTTATTATAAGTGAACAAGAGTTCCACTAATTAGCCTAGGGTTAGACGTTATTCGCCTCGAGAGAGTGTTTAATATAGGTTAGGGAGTCTTACGGATCAAGCTAAGTAAAAGAAATCATATAATTTAGGGTTAAATAATAAGTGAAGTCTAGGTGGATTCTTCTTGAGGGTATCGTCGCAATCAACTGAGTTTTTCTTCAAAGTTATTTTCCTATTCGTTTTTTTTGTCTTTGCGTCCTTAGTTTAGTCTTCGTCTAAAGCAATTTCACTCTATTTTTAAGGCTAAATAAAAAGAAAGTTAGTATTAGTACTCTTAGTTCCTTTGGGTTCGATATCCGGTCTTGCCTAAGCTATACTACTGTTCGATAGGTACACTTGCCTTTAATCGTTGTCAGAGTTAGTTTCCAGGTTTGATCATTCTTTTAAAAATTTTAAAACTCTGATTTACAGCGATCAAGTTTTTGACGCCGTTGCTGGGGAACTAAAATATTAAGAAAACTCTATTTTTATTACTTTAGCCATTATTTTTTATTTTTCAGCAATATATTTTTATTTTAGGATAATTTTTAATTTTGCTAATTCTTTCCTTTCTTGTTTCTCTTTCCAGGTACCTCTAGTTTATGACTAGAAGGAACCTGAGAGGACCTTTAGTATACGAAAGTGATATTGAAGCTACGGCTCGAAGGAATCGTCGGGAAACCAAGCGAGCCATAAATTACACAGAAAGAGAGGAAGAAGACAGATCCAATCCTACTGAAGGGATGGACGAAAACAACCCACTACCACGCGATGTGGGAGATCGCAACGCTCCACGTACAATGTTTGATTATGCTAAACCACATCTAACTGGAGCAGAATCGAGTATTGTCAGGCCTGCTATAGCTGCTAATAATTTTGAATTAAATCCTAACACAATACAAATGATTCAACAGTTTGTTCAATTTGATGGTTTGCAGGACGAAGATCCAAACATGCATATAGCTAACTTTTTAGAGTTCTGTGATACCTTCAAAATAAATGGCATTTTTGATGATGCCATACGTCTTCGGTTATTCCCTTTTTCATTAAGAAATAAAGCTAAACAATGGTTAAACTCATTACAACGAGGGTCAATCACTACATGGGAGCAGATGACCGAAAAGTTTTTTATTAAATATTTCCCACCGGCCAAAATGACCAAATTACGGAATGATATCTCTTCTTTTGTGCAGATGGATGTAGAGACATTATATGACGCATGGGAGAGATATAAAGATCTTTTGAGGAGGTGCCCACACCATGGCTTACCCTTGTGGCTACAAGTCCAAACATTCTACAACGATGTAAACCCCTCAACAAGACAACTAATTGATTCAGCTGCCGGTGGAACCCTGAATAACAAAACTTCAGAAGCAGCCTACGAGTTCATTGAGGAGATGTCGATAAAAAATTATCAGTGGCAAGCTTCGAGGACTAAACCAACGAAATCGGCAGGAGTCTTCAACGTTGACACCATGACTATGCTATCAACACAGCTTGAGATGATGAATAAAAAGCTTGATAGTTTGTGTTCTTCGCAGGTACATCCAGCCATGCAGTGTGACGCAAGTGGAACCATGGCGAATCCCGAGTACCCACCCTACCAACCGGAAGCAGAAAATAATAATCCTTATAGTAACATATACAATCCAGGTTGGAGGAATCATCCAAATTTTTCATGGGGAGGTCAAGGAAATCAAAGAAATCAAGGGCAACAACATCCTCAGAACTTCCAAAATCAGCCCTATCCACGAGAAAAGAAACCACCCTACGAAGAGGAACTAAAACAACCGGCAACCACGGAAGAACGCCTACAAAATATTAATAGGACAATCAAAAGCAACGAAAGTCGAATGAGTGAAATTGCTAAATCAGTTAAGGAAATGACTAATGCAATCGAGCAACTCACACGGTTCATGTCAGAACGACCACAAGGACGTCTACTAAGTAACACTGAGATTAATCCAAAGGAACAAATTCAAGCTGTCACAGCTCAGGAGAACGAGGAGTTAGATAAACCACAACCAATTCCAGAAAGTAAGGTAAACGAAGGGATAATAGAGGTAGCACAAGAAAAGCCAAAACTGGTAATCAAGGAGTACAAACCTCGCATACCTTATCTCGAAGCATTAAAAAGAGACGATTCAGAGGAACAGTTTGGTAAGTTTCTTAAACTTGTAAAGAAATTACACATTAAACTTACCTCTTCTTGAAGCTTTTTTTCAGATGCCAGACTCAAGGAAATTTTTAAGACAGCTCTTGACAAACAAACGCAAATTAGACGAAGAGCCACACATTGAACTCAACGCAAAGTGCTCAGCAATACTACAAAATAAAATACCACAGAAATTAAAAGATCCAGGGAGTTTTACAATACCATGTTTAATTGGTAGTTTAACCATCGATAATGCGTTAGTTGATTTAGGGGTAAGCATAAATGTCATGCCTTATGCACTGTTTAAACGACTAGGTCTAGGGAAGCCCAAACAAACTAGGATGAGTATTCAATTAGCTGATAAAACTGTTAGAATTCTTAGGAGCATTATTGAAGATGTTCTCGTAAAAATTGATAAATTTGTTTTCCCAATAGATTTTGTTGTTTTAGACATGGATGAGGATAATTCAATCCCCTTAATTTTAGGAAGGCCTTTTCTAGCAACTGCCAAGACTAAAATTGATGTTGTCTCAGGTGAGCTCATACTTTGTGTAGGTGACGACTCAATTAGCCTTCAAACCCTCAACTCAGCTAGGTCATCAAAGAATCAAGGTGAGGAAGAAAATTCTTTTGATAATCATTCAATTACACTCTCTTTACAGGAACCACCAAAAAATGGAATGAGTGAATCGAATCCTCAGCTCAATGCCAATAAAGAAATAACTCACGAGGAGCAAAGGATTCAAATCGATGACCTAGATGAGTGGAAAACACACTTCAAAGAGAAATTAGGGATACACGAGGAAGAGCCAGAGCTATACACTAAAAATCCGAAGGAGCCACCAACAGAGCTTGTAGGAACATCAAATCACATCAAAATAGAAAATCAGGTGCTAACCAATAAAGCCGATCTTAGCATCATCATAGCAAACCTGAAGAAAGAAATCCCTCTTGAGGTACATAATATCTTCCTACATGAAAGAGTCGAGGTAAGCAACCCAACATGCGGCACTTCTAAGGTAAACGCTTCTAGACTCAACCTTTGTCAAGAAAATAGGACTATAGGCATGAGGGAGGATATCCAAACTTTCAAACCTCCCTAAAAAAATTTTCAAATAAGAGGAAAGTCTAGCTTAATTCTTTTTACTTTTATTTACATTTAAATTTATTTTCTTTTTTCTTTTTTTTAAACTAACCAAACAAATGCAGGATTTCCAGGTCACACGGCCTTACACACGGCCATGCCTGTAGCCGTGTGGACCACCGGAACCACCACACTGACAGAGCAGAGGTCGTGCAAAGCCAGTCCAACCACCCCTCAACGTCACGGATCTAACCACCCTCCCCAAGGGCACCGACAGATAGGGCACGACCGTGCCCCTAATCGTGTGAAAATTCTGAGAATACTGACTTGTAACACACGGGCTACACACGCCCGTGGGAACTTACCATGCCAAAAGAAAAACTTCATGAGCACGAGGATGGAGGGACCAAACACGGGCATAGGGTGACAACAACACGGCCGTGTGAGGAGGCCGTGTAAATCGACACACCCTGAGACTCGGCCTTGGGGGATTACCAAACTTGAGCATCTATTTAAACCCCTCAACTCTTCCCCTTCCCTCCATCTGATTTTCACCCCTATCTTCTTTGCTCCTCACTCTCTTCTATCTCAGATTCTTTACTCACTAAGACTGTAGATCCTTGAGCAAACCAACACCATGCCGAAGAAACGGAGAAAGCTAAGCATAGGCTCCTTAATAAAGAACGATCAACATGAGTTCATGACGGCAGCTTCGTCTCAACACCAAGCCAAGGACCTATGAGACCAATTAGTTTTTATTTTTCAATTCTCTTTCATTTCATTCTCCTTTTCTTTAATAATCTTATGTTTAATATAGTTTAGCTTAATTTAGTTTCGTAGTGTCAGGTTCGCCAGGCTGCTAGGGAATCACACCGACCACCATGATAATCTCTTCCCTTCCACCACCGTCAGCACCTCCCCAGCCTTAGAAGTCACACCCACCTTGCGAACCATCCTTCAATAAGGACTTCACAGTCCATTAATATTTTCTTTTCATTTTAGTTTTCTTCTTAGTCTCATTCCCTTTAATTTGTTTTTCTATAACTTTATATTTAGTTTATTATTATTAGGTCTTAATAAAGCCTGGCTACTTTTCAAAGCGCTACCCAGTTCCTTCATCTAGCGCAAGAATATTATCCCAACTGACCATCACCGCCACCAAAGACATTCATTCGGGAAAACATCTACAACTCAGGGAGTAATTCTTTCCCCTTTTATTTTGATTTATCCCTTAAATGTCATTATCTATCCTTGTACATTGAGGGCAATGTACATCTTAAGTGTGGGGGGTGAATAGTTATTCTGAGAAAATGCCTAATTTTTTTTCATTACTCTCAAACCCTGAGGATAAAAATGCCTAACTTTCTGCATTGTTCTCAAAACCCTGAATTTAATCTTGTTTTAAAGTAATTTTCTCATAATACTAATTAAGATGAAATTTTTGATAATTTATGATTTTTATTGATATGTTTTGGAATAAGTCATAGTTAATTGTGCATTGATGACTGAATTTGAAGAATACTAGGGAATCAAGCATAATAAGTCTAATTTTCTAAAAAAATTAAAATTTTAGGTTGTCAACCAGAATTTGAATGTTATCTTGAAATTTGAGATTTACAAGGTTGATGTCAGAAACACCCATAATTTTTGTGAGAATTTGAGCCTTATAGAACATATATTCTTTTTCATGCTCACTTCTTGATTATAAGTGTGTCGACTATGAACTGTTATTCTAGAACTTGCCTCGATTATACATGTCAAGAGCACAGTTATGATTTGATATTCCGAGATAATAAAGGAACTTAGGTTTTAACCCACTTACTCCATTAAATAGCCTACCCTTATAATTAACCCTTAGTAAACCCCGTTGAGCCTAACAACCCTTTTATTGACTTAACCGCTAATTTTAAACCCAAAACCCTTTGTATTTGTTATCACCCTTTCTTTTGACTATCCTTTAATCGAGATTTGATTTGAGCTAGTTACCTAAGTTTATTATTCTGGTAGTTAAATTTATCTTGTATTTAGTTTGTTCTTAAAAAAAAAAGAGAAAAAGAAAAAAGTAGTATATTCAGTACCAGTATTATGAAGAGTGAGCTTATACAAGTTAAAGTCTAATTATCAAAGGAAAAGCTCATATTAGTAGGATTGTTTTCAGTTTGTGCAATTGTTATCTTAGAAATTTTTAGGTAGGTAGCTTATCAATTCAATCTCAATTCTAACCTTCTAATTTCAGCCTTTATCTACACCTTTAACCCTAGCATCGTTACAACCCTAACAAAGACCTTTTGATCTATTTATCATATCATTTTACAGTGGTGGACATTTGATTTTTAGGCAAGCCTATGGGATTAACTTTTTAGGTTCGACTTATGAGTGCTTAATTTTGACCCTTAAACACTTTTCGAGTGATTTGAGTGAATCTTTTGTGAGGATGTCAATCCTTGTAGGTGTTGAATTAAAGGTAATTATTTAGATGAAGGGAAACACCTATGTTTTCGTGCTACAAATGTATGACTTATCTTATTTGAATCTTTAGGAATCTTTGAGTTGAATTATCCATGTATAAATTATCTACGAATTAGGATAAGGCATTGTTGATAGGAATTATGAATCATGGGAAGTTCGTTTTAATTGTAAGATGAGAATTTTGCTTAAGGACAAGCAAAAGCTTAAGTGTAGGGGTATTTGAGAAACCGTAAAATTAACATATTTTAAACCCACATTTAATATGCTTTTGGATGATTTCTCCCTTGATTTGTGTAAAAAGGTGCTCTTAATCCTTTCTTTTCATGACTTATACCCAAGAAAGCACCCGAGGATGAAAAGAGCACAAAACGGGCTTAAAAGGGCCAAATGGGCCAATTCACGAAATCAACACGGCCTAGACTTCAAGCCACACGGTCGTGCCACGCCAAACATCTAGAACACTGCTTCTCCCCCGATTCACACGGCCGTGCCTCAAGTTAGAAATCCAAACACGACCTGGAGTCGAGCCACACGGGCGTGCTACATGGCCGTGCCTCTGTCGTCAGAATGAGCAATTTCAGTCGGAAAAGGATACTTGGGGAGAAAGAATCGCATTCCAAGAGCCTATATGTATCCCCTAAGTACCACCTTTGAAGAGGCGTCAAGGCTAGGCCAAGGAGCCAAGCCGAGAAGGTCAGAACTAGGGAATAACGCGAAGATAGCCAATTGATCCATCCCAAGAAGCCGGAATTATACTCAAGACGGTGGAATTGTCCTTCAATTCCTTCAGGGGGTTTTAGGATTTTCTTATGTTTTGTTTTATCTTTTCTCTTGCAATGTTTTGTTTATTTATTATGAACTAAACCCCTCAGATACCTGAAGGGGATGAAACCTAGATGAATCTTTTTATTTGATTTTTAAGTTATATGATAATTACTTAGTTTGTTCTTAATTATGTTGCTTAATCCAAATCTAATGTGCTTAGGTGGAGGAGGAATAGACCATGCCTAATAGTAAATCTAACATAATTAAGCGGAGTTGATCGAATGCCTAGAGATAGGGTTACGAGATTTTGCTGATTAGGGTGAAACCTAATACGAGAGTCCATTGATCGATTTACTACTATCCTAGGGGGTTATTATAAGTGAACGAGAGTTCCACTAATTAACCTAGGGTTAGATGTTATTCACCTCGAGAGAGGGTTTAATATTGGTTGGGGAGTCTTACGGATCAAGCTAAGTAAAAGAAATCATATAATTTAGGGTTAAATAATAAGTGAAGTCTAGGTGGATTCTTCCTGAGGGTATCGTCGCAATCAACTGAGTTTTTCTTCAAAGTTATTTTCCTATTCGTCTTTTTTGTCTTTGCGTCCTTAGTTTAGTCTTCGTCTAAAGCAACTTCACTCATTTTTAAGGCTAAATAATAAAAAGAAAGTTAGTATTAGTACTCTTAGTTCCTTTGGGTTCGATATCCGGTCTTGCCTAAGCTATACTACTGTTCAATAGGTACACTTGCCTTTAATCGTTGTCAGAGTTCCAGGTTTGATCATTCTTTTAAAAATTTTAAAACTCTGATTTATAGTGATCATCAGCCATAGCTCTGTCGGGATCCATTTTCTATATGTATGAACATAATTTAAGTAGTCAGGAGTCGTCACACTATCATTATAAAAACATTCTTACGTATGTCATGTATAGCTAGAATGTGCTCGAGCTACGTTAGTCCTAGAACCGACTAAACCGTAGCTCAGATACTACTAAAATGTACCGAGATCTCTGAGAATTGTACTGATGGCCAAGGTTGAAGCATAAGGTTACATATTTTATTGCTCACTGTCTAACTTGTCAGCAAGTTAAGGCTGAGCATCAGTTGCCTTTGGGGTTGCTACAGCCGGTAAAGATTCCGATGAGGAAATAGGAACGAGTAACTATGGACTTCGTTAGTGGGTTGCCTTTAACACCCACTAAGAAGGGTTTTGTCTGGGTCATCGTGGATCGATTGACGAAATCTGCTCACTTCATTTCGGTCAGGACGGACTTTTCTCTCCAGAAGTTGGCTAAGCTATATGTATCTAATATAGTGAGACTGCATGGGGTTCCGGTTTCAATCATCTCCGATAGGGATCGTCACTTCACGTCTCAGTTTTGGAAGAAGTTGCATGAGGCTCTAGGTTCAAGGTTTGACTTCAGTACTACTTTACATCCTCAGACAGACGGTCAGTCGGAGAGGGTGATTCAAGTATTGGAGGATATGTTGAGGAGCTGTGTTATAGATTTTCGAGGTAGTTGGGAGGAGTATTTACCGTTGGCAGAGTTCGCCTATAACAATAGCTATCAGTCTAGCATCCAGATGGCACCTTACAAGGCCTTGTACGGTTGTAAGTGCTGCACTCTCTTGTGCCGGACTGAGTTGGGTGAGTGACGTGTTCTGGATTCGGAACTGGTTTCTAACACTAAAGATAAGGTCCTATTGATCTGAGATTGACTAAAAGCGGCATCTGATAGATAGAAAGTATTAAGGTTATAGAGAATTCTGTGGGGGACTTAGTCTTTCTCAAGGTCTCACCATGGAAGAAGGTATTAAGGTTTTGTCGCAAGGGCAAGCTGAGCCCTCAGCTTATTAGGCTGTACCGTATTCTGAAGCAAGTGGGGCCAGTCGCATATCAGTTAGAGCTTCCTCCGGAGTTAAATCGCATACATGATGTGTTCCGCGTCTCAATGTTGAGACTCTACCGCTCTGATCCCACGCATGTTGTTCCTATTGAAGACATCGAGGTTAGACCAGATCTGAGATTTGAGGGGGAGCCGATTCAGATTCTGGAGCGCGACGTTAAGGTTCTGCGAAGGAAATCTATCCCCTTAGAGAAGGTGCTGTGGTGGAATCATAGCACTGAGGAGGCCACCTGGGAGCCGGAGGATTCGATACGGCAGTGATCCTCATCTTTTCTAATCAGGTAAAGTTTTGAAGACGAAATTTTCTTTTAGGGGGTAAAGTTGTAACGCCCCGGTTTTTCATTAACTTCGACTTTTGTAATTTCAAGACACAAATACCTATATGCTTTAGTGGTTGAGTGATTTAGGTGTGTTTGGGTGTGTCTGAGAGGTCCCAAGTTCAAGTTTGAACTTGGGTAAATTTTGGTATTTTTATGGATAAAACCCAAACTTTGGCTAATAGGCTAATAAGTTAAAATGTGTTAGCCTGCTGGTCCGGTGGTTAAGGGGAGTGTTGGTTATGTTTGAGGTATTGAGTTCAAATCCTTGTGCGAACAAGGGATTTATTTTTGCTACTTGTGTCGTGTGAAGAGGTTGAGATGGACTAAAATTCTGATAGTGGGGAGAATTAAGGGGAGAGATTAGGGGATCATCAGATTCTGTTTTTAGAATTTTTGTCTATCACCCTGTTTTCCCCAAATATTCTTCCTTTCTTTTTGACGTTTTCTGCCAAATTCCCTGTCTAAATTCCCTTGTCTTCCCCACTTTTTTGGCTTTCCTCGATTTGTTTCCTCCTTGTGAAACGGTGGTGTGCTATTACGGTAAGTCTCCCTTCACTTAATCTGTTTGCTTTGAGTTAGGCATCTGATGAGGGGTTTGTTGTGCTATTTTTAATCAGGTGGAAGGCAATAAGTGATCGGTGTTGCTGTAAAGAGTAGGACTTGCAATTTTGGTTGCTTACGGTAAGGGGTTCGTTAGATTATCAACGTTATATTTCGATAGACTTTGATTGAATGACGAAACAAGTAGTTAAATGAGTGTTTCGTTGGTTGATTTATAGGTTCTGAAGGCTTAGGGGAGCTTTCACGCCAAAATCAAACTAGTTATGTACCCAAAAATGCAGAAAATGAGGTTTCATCGGAAGCCAAAAACCCTTCTGTCGATGCCACACGGGCGTGTGATCGCCCATGTGGTAGGCCGAGTGCAAGACTGTACGGTGTGATCGATGAGCCCGACCATGCACTTGAGGGCCGAGCGAGGCCGTATGCAATAGACGGGCTCGACTGATTGGGTTGTGCGGGCTACACGAGCATGTGGGCTCACACGAGTGAACCACACGGGCGTGTGGGTTTCTGGGCAGGATCACACGGCCAAGGTCAATTTGGGTCGTGTGGGCCACACGGGTGTGTGGGCCCACACGGGCAGGCCACAGGGCGTGTGAGCCTATTTTTCTGAAAACTCTGTAAGGTTGCACGGGTCTCCCAAGTCGACTGTGGACCTACAGTTGGGTCAGTAAGCAATACTTAGACCCCTAAATGAATGATCTGCCTATCTGATTTCTGTACTAAGCATGTATGTTGATCTGAATATATATATGTATATATGAGCTTTAATTGCATAATAGCATGTCATTCTTATATGTTGCATTGCATCGGGATGGGTTGGTTATGATTAGGGGAAGTATCTGAAAGGCTCTTAAGCCTGTTATCTGGCAGCTCAGCTGCAAATTTCTGATTATGTGCCGCATTCGGTACAACATGGTGTGTATGGCTGGGTGGGCTAATTTTATCCCCACATGGTGTTTAGGGTTGGACGGAGTTGGTGTGTAGAGGTTGGTGGGTAGAACTCTATTATCTACATATTCTGTCTGAAATGGGCCAAGGCCCTGTAATACGTCTGATTCTGTATTTGAGTGGGCTAAAGTCCACACTGTTTCTGTAATGGGTTGCGACCCGAACTATGAATTTCTCTCTGTTTTCTGATATGACTGTGTGTTTGTTTTCTGTGGGGATTACACACTGAGTTTGCGAAAACTCACCCTTTTCTGTTTAATCTATTCAGGTCATCCCCAGCAGTAGACGAATCAGTGCAATGGAGGACTCGGCGATGACCACGGTTCTGGACACTTATTTACGGTTTATTTTTAATTATGATTTGGTTATAATTGGGTAAATTTCATGTAATAAGGCCTTTACGGATTTTTACTTAAATTTGGGATTATTATTTTATGAACTGCAAACAGTAGGACAAGACTCATGTTTTCAAAGATAAACAAATGTTTTATCAAAAATACACGAATTCGCAAATTACTTTTAAAAAGCTTCTACAACGTATAATGTTTTGAAAATGGTCAATAAATGATTAAATGACACGTTTTGACGAAATCCTAATATATTTACAAATGGTTTTAACATAGTTAAGTTTTTCAAAGCACCATCATGTGGCGCTGCCAGATTCGGCCGTAACGTCTAGGTCGGGTTTGGGGAGTTACATGGGTATTCTATATGTTCTGTTATTTTCAGAGGCATATGAAATTGTGCATGTACAAATGCAATATTTATCTTATCGAAATGAATTAATGGTCGTGTGCACAAGTCAGAGAGTGACACGGGGTCGAAGACGGATTGTAGCATGGGTGTGCCCCAGGGTCACACGGGCTTGTCCCTTGTACCACACGGGGCGTGTGAGCCCTGTAACTTGAAAAAATTTTGAAATGTCGCAAAAAATTCTTAGAGTTTCCGATTAAGTCCCGACTCGATTCCAAAGCTCATATTGGGCCTCGAGGGTCCATTTAAGGGACATTATGAATAATCTCGATAAATGAATAGTAATTGACGTAAATTATTTAAAAATATTCTTAAAGTTCCAATAATACTCTGTAACCCTATTTTGATGACGAACACGGGTTATGGGTGTAACAAATAAGAGACTTCATTCAATATGAGAAATCACATTATCCATCAATTTTCATTTATTCAAATGGGATTAAAAATTTTTCAGATATTATCAGGCATGTAATTATTTCATACATTTATAATATTCACAATATTCAAATAAACACATTTCACATTCATTTCAAGCATAAAAGAAACATTTTTATCATTTATCATTTATCGGGCATTATCTTTTTTCGAGTTTTATCGAATATGTTTTCAATGTCATACATATATGATATTTATACAATTCACATACACAACATCTAACTCAAGCATATAAATATACACAATTTGGTTACACAAACTTACCTCAACAAATGTTCGTGTACGTAAAATCTACTAATTCGACATTTTCCTCTTTTCCTCGTTCTAGCTCCGAATTTGGTCTATCCGGATCTATACGAGTAAATTTAACATCAATTTAATACAATTTAAACTCAATTCAATCCAATTTGCATCTTAGGCAAAATTACCATTTTGCCCTAAACTTTTAATTAATGACGATTTCGTCCCTAGGCTCGGAAAATAAAATTCATGCAACTTAATCCTTGTTCCAAGCCTAATCGATTTTTACATGTAATATTTACAGCAAATGTATTTTATAAAATTCAGAATTTTTCCATGATTTTTACAACTTTTCAATTTAGTCCCTAAATCATGTTTTCATCAAAATTCACTTTGTAAAAGTTGTTTATCTATCAACAACCTTTCATATTCTATCATGAATTTCAAATTTTCAGCATATTCATCCATGGAAAAATTTTCAAACTTTGATAACTTTACAAATTAATCCCCAAAATAGCTAGATTAAGTTGTCCCGATCTCAAAAATATAAAAATTACTAAAAACGGGACTTGAATACTTACCTAATTTGACCAAGAAAGCTTTCTTTCTCTTTCCTAGGGTTTCCATGTATTTTGGGGAAGAAGATGACATAAAATGATGATATTTTGTTATTTAATTAATTTATCACCTTTTATTTTTCATCTTTCCAATTTCATCCTTTTCTTTATTTTATTACCCATGGATGATTCATCATCCTTAACAACTAAGCATTTTTAATAGTCTAATTACCATATAAGGACCTCTAATTTAAAGTTCTATAGCTATTTAATCCCTTTAGCTATTAGAACTAAACTTTTGCACTTTGTGCAATTTGGTCCTTTATCAAATTAAACATGTAATCTATAAAATTTCTTTACGAAATTTTCACACAATATTATTATCATACTGTAGACCATAAAATAGTATTAAAATAATTTTTTGGGACTCGGATCTATGGTCCTAAAACCACAGTTCCGATTTCATCGAAAATGGGTTGTTACAGACACCAACTCAACAAAACACTTAAATATATAGATGAAAATTTAAGTGTGACACGCATGAACTAATACTAGTAATTATCTATATTATTGTTGAATTTAATATTATTATTTTAAGGCTTGATTGAGTTGGTGTCACCATCAACTTGATTCCAATTTGGTTGAAAAATTACTAAAGAAATATGATTTTTACAAAGACAACTATATTATTATGAGGAATTTTTGCCCTTTTATATTTTTATATAAAATCAATATAAATTCACACACAATGAAATTTGAATTTGATACCATATAATATTTAAATTGTAACACCCCACACCCGGCCTAGACGTTATGACCGGATCTAGTGTGCCACGTCAGGTGTTGTTTGAAAACTTTGTGTTCGTTGGAAAACTCATCTACGAATCAAAACTTTCTATCGTTCAAAAATCCCGGTTCTCGTTGCTTATTAACAAAACAAGTTTTGCTCGAAATCATTCCTTTTCAAAAATATTATTATACATTTATTAATTTGTATTTAAAAACTTGTTTGTTACGGAATTTTGGCTTAAACAGTTGCGAAAACATGATATTTTAAAAATAGTTGTTATTGTTTAAAAATCTCGTGTTTAATAAATTAACATGTTGTAAGGAAGTACCAATTTAAAGTTAAAACAATTCCGATGGCTTTATTACAAAAATTATAACCCAAAAATAATAGTAAAGTAAGTTAAAATAAAAATAGCTAAATTAACCCAAGTAAATACGGGACGTGTGGCCACCTTTGAGTCCCTCGCGGCTCAAAATCCTCTAAGGCTGGGGATTACCTGTGCGGTTAATGAGAAAGGGTGAGTTACAAGAACTCATTGTGTAATCCCCGTATTACAACCACAGTTTGCGCCCAGGCCCATACAGTATCAATCTGGGCCTAAGCCCTATTCAGTAACGATTTGGGCCGAAGCCCAATTCAGTAATAGTCTGGGCCGAAGCCCTATGATATGAAAAACAATTATGCAAACAATTATGTACCCAACCTAATCCAACCAACACACCACCCGTACCAACCAACACACTCGTGGACACCAAGTCAACCCACCCAACCAGCACACCAATACCGCAAACGAGCTGCTAATAACAGTATACGTGGCCGAGCCACTAAATCAGTATAACGTGGTAAAAGCCATTAAATCAGTATAGCGTGGCTGAGCCACCAGTACTGTGCTACCTCCAAAATCCTTAACCCAACCCATGCAGTATGATATGTCATACTAAAATCATGTAAACAATGCATTACCATCCACATCAATCATACAATTACTACTCATTCAGCAACGATCCTACCTCTAAGGGTAAAACAGTCGTTTAGGGGTAAAACAGTAATTTTGCCCCTCGAGGGTATTTTGGTAATTTACCCACTGTATTTCGGTAAATTACCCACTAAGGGTACTTTGGTCATTTACCCACTAAGGGTATTTCAGTAATTTACCCATTAAGGGTATTTTGGTCATTTACCCACTAAGGGTATTTTGATAACTTCAGCCCTACAACGGCCTTTTCGAAGGCCTACTGTTGCCTTGAGCGTCATGGTTTCCATTTCCGGTCAAAACAGTACTATTGCGCCTAAAATCCAATTTCGACCCAAACAGGCCCACACGCTCGTGTGGCCCATTCAGCTCGTTTTCAGTCTCGGATCTGCAGACTTCGTAGCCGCAACCACCGTTCGGCACTTACCATCGATTTCACCTTTGTGGCCTATTAGCCCATTGGGCCCATCTAACCCACTTCGGTCCGACAAGGCCCGTTTCAGCCTCAATCTCACGAGAGAGTCAGAGACCCTCCCAACAGTCTAACGCCAACATTACTGACTCGGTTTATCTCTACGACTGATCGCACACTCGAGAGATCTCAGTTGTCGTTTCTCCGGCTTTTCGGTATTTTGGCTTTTAGCTGATTCATAGATCATAGTAATAACAGATTAAACTAAGGTGTGAGACTACACAGCTTGATTACGAGTGTGAATTGAAAACTTCCACGGCACTTATGAAACAATTAATTAATAGTTAGTCTCTACCTCAAGTAAATCAGAATACTGATTTACTTAACTAAACAACCCTTTCTTACCACGTGATACGATCTCCCTCAGCGCAACGGTAATTGGCCCTATTCCGAGGCTAAAGAAAACGAGTTCCTAGCATTAATCGATAAAAAGAATACGTTAGAATCGCTATGCAAAGGTAACTAAAAAAGTAGCCTTTCAGCCCCCAAATGACCCATTCTAGCATGAGAGAAAAAAAAATAGCAGAACTCCATTCGATTATAGACACACTTACCAACCAACGAATGACAACAATCGACAGTTGTCTAACAACAAGATTCGGCCCCACCCTCCAAAATCAAAAGGATTCAGAATGAAAAGGATAAGTAGATTCGGCTTACAAATCGACACTTCAAGAATAAAAGTATTCGGCCTAGGGAGAAATTAAGAAGGTAGAAGTGTTGTTACGGCTTAGGGGCAAAGAAGAGAAACAAACGATAGGAAGAAGAGAGATGAGGAGAAAGGAGGAAAGAAGATGAAAGAAAGGCTTACCAATTCGGCACTTAACAGGAAAATAAAGGAGGAAGAAAAAGAAATGAGAGCAAGGTGAAATTGGCAGAATCAGAGAAGAAAGAAAATGACCTGAAATGTTGGTGAAAATAATAACCCAAAATGCAAAACTCTCAAAGGAAAACCAAAGAAATTCGACACACTCACATTAACACCAAACCTAAAATGCACTCCCCACAATGCTAACCTTTGGCCGAATTTCCCTATTCACTTCCCCACATTCGGCCAACACTCCCTCATACATCTATCCCTTGATTTTCTCCACTCATTTCTCCTAATTTTACTCTCCTTCATCCATTTGAACTATTTGACCAAGTCTCCAACTCCCCTTGAAAAGTTTGATCTGAACTCTGCTTCCTCCACTTTCCTGAAACAAAATAAAATCCTTCATTTGCAACCTATGAGATTCGAACCCCTTCCCTCCTTGCTCTCCACTTGACGCCACTCCACCCCACCATATGCTCAACTTGTGTTTCTAAAACACACCCAAATTTACTTAAGCCCTACTGCCAACAACCCTCTCCACTAAAGGGTCGAAAACTAAAATTTTTCCAGGGCTCCGACTCGAACCCAGGCCTAATTAGAACCCCCGAATGGACTCAAATAACCAGCTGAGCAAGCACAACATAAAATCAAACAAAAACCACAACCCCTAATTTTTGGGATGTTACAACTCTACCCCCTTAAAGAAATTTCGACTTCGAAATTTACTTGATCAAAAGAGATGAGGGTATTTCCGTTGTATCACCTCCTCAGGCTTCCACGTGGCTTCCTCTGAACCGTGATTACGCCACAGCACCTTGACTAACAGAACAGATTTCCTTCTCAGCACCTTAACATCACGGTCCAAAATCTGTATCGGTTCTTCCTCAAAAGTCAGATCAGGTCTTGCCTCGATCTCTTCCACCAGTACTATATGTGAAGGATCAGATTAGTATCGCCTCAACATAGAAACATGGAATACATTATGTATACGACTTAACTCAGGAGGCAGTTCTAGCTGATAGGCGACCGGTCCCACACGTTTTAATATCCTGTATGGTCCGATGTATCTGGGGCTCAACTTGCCCTTCCGTCCAAATCTCAAAATCTTCTTCCAAGGTGAGATCTTCAAGAAAACATAATCCCCCACAGAGTACTCTATCTCTTTACGCTTTAAATCAGCATACGACTTCTGTCTATCAGATGCTTCTTTTAACTGATCACAGATCAATTCCACTTTCTCCTCCGTTTTAGAGACTAATTCTGGACCCAACAGTCGCTGCTCGCCCAATTCTGTCCAACAAGTAGGAGTACGACACCTACGACCATATAGAGCCTCGTATGGTGCCATCTGAATACTGCAATGATAACTGTTGTTATAAGTAAATTCCACTAAGGGTAGATAGTCTTCCCAACTGCCCTTGAAATCGATCACATAGCTTCTCAACATGTCCTTCAAAATCTGTATTACCCTCTCCGACTGACCATCAGTCTGTGGATGAAATGCTGTGCTGAAATCCAACCTTGTTCCCAAAGCTTCATGTAATACTCTCCAAAATCGAGATGTGAATCTAGGGTCCCTGTCTGAAATGATAGACACTGATACCCTATGTAACCTTACAATCTCTGCCACATATATCTTGGCCAACTTTTGCAACGAGTAATCAGTGTGAACCGGTATGAAGTGGGCAGATTTAGTCAGCTGATCTACGATTACCCATACCGAATCCTTTTTAGTAGGCGTCAGAGGTAGCCCACTAACAAAATCCATGGTTACCCTCTCCCATTTCTAGAGTAGGATTTTAACAAATTGCAGCAGTCCCGGAGGCAATTGATGCTCAGCCTTCACCTACTGCCATGTCAAACACTTACTTACAAAATCAGTAACATTACACTTAAGTCTTGGACACCAGTACAGTTCATGTAGATCTCGGTATAACTTGCTTCCACCAGGATGCAGAGCGTATGGGCTACTATGCGCTTCCCACTGAATCGACTGTCTTAACTCAGAGTCCTTCGGTATACAAACTCTTCCACGGAAACATAATACTCCTTCACTATTTAGCCCAAAATCCTCAATCTCTTCCTTCTTCACCTGTTGGAACCAAGGAACCAATGACTCATCCAACATCTTTTTCTCTTTAATCTGACCAATCCAAGTTAGTTTCACCTGAAGTTTTGCTAAAAAAATGTAACAGCCCGATTTTGGGCTTAGTCGAAATAGTTGTTTCGGGACCACAAATCCGATGTTGAGAAATTTATTTTATTTATATTTTATGGTCTACAATTTCACGGAATGATTTCATGAAAATCTCATTCGAAAATTTTGACGTTTGGGCACTCAATTTAGTCAAAAGGACTAAATTGTAAAAAATGCAAAAGTTGAGTTCTACATGTTAGAGGTGTCCAATTGTTATGAAATTTTAAATTGGAGGTCCTTAAATGCTACCATTGGTTAAGTTTTTGGACAAAAATGGACATGGATGGGTATGTTTCAAAAGATTTTTTTAAGGGGCATTTTGGTAATTTAGTGAATTAAATGAATTAAAAAAATTTAAATGCCAAATTTGTCCATCTTCAAGATTAGGCCGAATTTAACATGTGGGATGCCATGGATAGGGTTTTCAAGCTTTCCAAGCTTCATGGTAAGTCCATTCTAGCCCCGTTTTTCATGTTCTTTACGTTTTTGGAGTCCTGGTAACTTGATTTAGCTTATTCTTGCAATAATTTAACCTAGGGTTCATATTTGGAAAAATACCCACAGGTGAAATGTGTTTATTTTGATGTTTTATGGTAGAATATGAAGCTTAGAATTATGTTAAACGACTTTTACTAAGCGATTTTAAGTGAAAACAAGTAAAATGACATAATCGGCAAAAATACCTATTGTACATAAGTGCATGTTAGAGCAAGAATTTGATGTTGCCATAGAAGGGAAAAACGATCAGCATGTTACAAAACATAAGAATAAGGGATGAAGTTTAATTTTCGAGCCTAGGGGAAAATCATAATTATGCAAAAGTATAGGGGCAAAATTGTAATTTTTCCAAAGTTTGAGTAAGGGACTGTTTTGAGTAGTACATTAATTAAATAAGTGAAATGTGATGTTTTAGACCCCGAAAAATGAGATTTGGACCTACAACGGGAGGAAAATCGAAAATCAAGAAAGTTGGTAAATTATCGTTTCTGGATCCGAGGTAAGTTGGTGTGTTAATAATAATGCAATAATGTCGTAATGTATATTTGAAACCTAAATTGTGGTATTAAATTGATTTTTTTGAATTACATGTTTAGTATAAAATTGATTTAATAATATGTTTATGATAAAAGGTGACATAGGTGACATGGAAAATGGGTTAAAATGTTGTGCTTAAAGGTGTTTTCTTTGACTATGGTTATTATGTGAAATGGAAAGTTGATATGTAAATAATGCATTTGTTTTACTTGTTCAATATTTTTTTTATAGATATTATGAAAATCATTGGGTGATAACTAAAATATGAAAATGTATGGAATGAGAAATTCTCGATTGAACCTTTGGAAAACCGAGAGATACGGACAATATGTAGCTAGGTCACACGAGTGATAAGGTACCTTCACCGTGTGCACAAGAAAGCTACGAGATGGAAAATTTTGATATGTAGCTAGGCCATGTAACATCCGGGATTTAGGGGTTATGCGGTTAATGCATAATCCATGTGATGGAAGGCTTAGTGTGTGGTTGGATGTGTTTTAGGGGTTTTGAGAACCCTAGGATGTAGGAGAGTGCCTTAGGAAATTATTAAATTTTAAGTCTAAAAGGGGAAGCTAGGATAATGAGGCCTTAAGAGAAATTGTGGGGAGTTTTGGACACAAAGATAGCCTTGGTAAAGTGGCAAGGGACACCACCTAGGGTGCTGTGAGGGTTGCGTCAAAGGGGGCTTCAGGAGGGAGGAGGTTCGAGTTGTAGAGAAAGCAAAAGGAGCTTTTATTTTTGCGTCAAGGAGAGGAGAGTGTTGGACGGCAAGAGGACTTTGAAAGGATGAGATAAGACTTGTTTTATGCTTTTAAAATTCGGCTATAAGGTAAGGGATAAGTGTTGATTAATTCAATTTATTTTGAATGAGTAGCATGGAGGAAAAATATGAGGAAATTTTGGGATTTGAGAAGGGGATGAGAAGTGGCCGGCAACGGACTCTTGGGTTGGCAAAATTCGGTCATATGGAGGGGGGATAAGTGCCGAATTTTAGTTGTATGTGTATTTATCTTTTGCTGAAATTGTGAGTCATTGGAATTCTCTCTTTCGAAACTTTCTCTTCATCTTTGTGCTTGCCAAAATTTGCATCCTACTTCCCTCTTGACAAAAGCCGAAAGTTAGAACCATTTGTGCACTTATTTTCTTCCTTCTTTCACATTTTTTCTTATTGTTACCTTGCTTAAACCGAAATCTCTCTCTTGAACCTTGCCATTGCCGAATTCTATTAAGCCCCACACTCCCTCCATCTTTTTGGCATAGGCCGAAACCTCTCTAATATTAATCACTATTGCCGAACCTCCTAGAGTGGTGCTGTTGACCACTTTCTTGTAGTCTCTTCCAGTGGGCGTTAGTGGTAAGCAACGTGTAAGGGTAAGTATGTTCCCCGCTTAGCAATTGGTTTTATCTTCTCTTCATGGATGTGCCGAAATCAAGTGTTTAGTCTTTGGTTTTGGGTTTGCCGAATATTCATAAACCATAATCTAGTGTTTCTTTTGTATGTGCCAACGTTAGGGAGCATTAAAGGAGGTCTTTCAGGATTCGATTCATCAAGGTAAGCAAGTAATGTAGTATTCGACCAAGGGCCATTTTCCATAGATTTATGCTTAAAGCCGAACTAACATGGGACATATAGGGATCTCGATAATTTCAGGAGCCAGTGCAGTTTCGGGTTTTGGTAAGCAAGGTAGGTGAGTTAAGGTATTCGACCATAGGCAACTTTCATGAGTTTAAGGTTGAAGCCGATTCTAACCTTTATTAAATTGGGATTTTGACAACTTCAGGTGCAGGCAAAGGTTTCGGGATTTAAACGAGCTAGGTAAGTTATTAATAACATTCGGCTAAAGGCCATATTTTGGGTATTTAGGTGTTGACCGATTCTGTCTATGATGGTTTAGGGGCAAATCGACAGGAGTAAAGAGAAGCCTTCGGGATCCAAGTTCATTTTCGGTAAGGGTATTTAGTAAGTATAGTTTAGATTTGACATATTTAGATCATAACGTTATCGATTAACCATTTGGTTCTGATTAAGTGTTGTTGATGGAGGCAAACATCAGTCAAGAAGGTAAAGGGATAGTTCCTATCTCTAGGTTTAAGAAGAGATCAGTCTCTGCTGTACAAGATTGGCCACCGGGGTGTGGGCCAGCAGCAGGGGAAAGCTATAGGCAGATAGCGATAGTTTCGCTTAGTGATAGCATTGGGATCGAGAGCGTAGCGCTTCAGGTTATCAGGTGTGTGATTAGCTTACTGTTTTCTGGGATATATGGTTATGTGCATGTGTTATGTGTATGCTAATAAGTGCAGTGGCAATTATGGAATGGATACCCTTAAGGGGTATGTCGATAATCAGTCGATGTTTAATCGATGAAATGTGGTTATTAATGTGTATATGTGAATATGCTTATGAAAGTGTGATTGAATGTCTAAATAACATGTACATGCATTATTTTATTATGTCACTATTGTATGTTGCATGTGCATGGGATGGGATATGAATATGAAAGAAGGACAGGGTGTACTTCGAGTACGTGGTTGATGTTAGCCTCGTGCTACATCGTGGATTGGCGCTGACTGAGGTCGCGTTGTGGATTACTTGTGATTAAGTTCACGTAGATTGATGAGTAGCTCTGTGCCTCATCGTGGTTGGTATCGGCTATGTGCCATATCGTGGTTGATGAGTGACTATGTGTCCCATTGTGGTTTGATGATAGCTATGGCTACATCGTGGATTGGCGCTGACTGAGGTCGCGTTGTGGATTATTGCAATTTAGTTCGCGTGAACGGCATAAATTGCCAAATTGGTGTGTAGCGGTTGGAGGGTGATTTAGTAATCCCCTGATGTGTGGTGGCTGGATACGGGGGTGTGTAGAGGATGGACCCTAGGATTGGGTTGGGTGCACTTTGCATAAACATGTGTGGAATGTGGATCAGTGTTGATATGGGCCAAGCCCAATATGTGGGATCATGTGGTTAATTGCCTTATTATCTGAAACGAGGTATGGACATGGGCCAAGCCCAATTGTGGAATTATGTAAATAAGTTGCCTTGTTATCTGATATGTGTTTTGATGTGGTTGTGGGCCAAGCCCATGCGGGTGGAATTCAGTGGACTAATTACACACTGAGTCTGTGTGACTCACCCAACTTTTTACCAAACATCGCAGGTGATTCGTGATTCTTGGACCGGGCTGGAGCGGTTATGAAGGTGGCCATGCAGAAGATGATTTATTTATTTTATACGCTTTATATTTTAAGTATTTTGGATATTTATTTATTGTAATAAGGGCCGCTTAAAGGATTTGGGAATTTTATTTATGATGTTGAAGTTACATTATTATTATTAGAAAACTGGAAATGATTTTTGGAATCAACTTATATTATAACGACTTAAATTAAAGTTTAAACCCGGATATTTTGTAACAACCAAATTTGTACTTAGAATTTTAAATATATAATGTTTTACAAACGACAACGAAATTTTATGTTTTCACTTTGAAGTTAAATCTTTTTAAACGTTTCCCTTAGTGACATACCATATTCGGTCAAGGCTCGTGGGCCGGGTTTGGGGTGTTAAACTGTATCAGAGCCTGGTTCAAAACTCGGCTTTGAGGGTTTTTGGGCCAAAAACATTTTTCAAAGATGGGTTTTTCAAAAATATAGGCTTTTATGAAATTTTTCAGGTTATTCTGGCATGGCACCTGTACCTCCTACTCAAGTCCACTGGTAAAGTACTTCGACTCATCAAGTGATTTGAATCTGTGAACTATGTGGGCACTAAAAGGTCGTAGATTAGTAGAATAGGGCTACTGAACCTTAGGACTAGTCTACTCCAACACAAGATACATAAGACTTAAGTGCAACCAAACAAACTTGTGAGTAAGTCGCCGAGTCAAGGTGTGGCAACCGTTGTGCGCATGTCTAGGAGTGGATTCAGTAAGAGCTTGGTATTTAAGCAGTCCTAGCGACTCACCTCCTCTTTACTCGAATCCTACCTGGTGCGTAGTTACCGTTCACCCTAACCAAGAGGACTTATTCACTGGCTAAACCTGTTAACTAAAACCCGAAAGGGACTAGCCTTACTGTTTTATGAAAACCTTAGTTTTTAAAATCACCAAATCACCCTTTGATTTGTAAATACTAGATTAGATTTTGAAAGATATTTTTCGAATTATTCCCGATTTACAAAATTACCTAAATACCCTTGGTTGCAAAATTACTAAAATGCCCTTGGTTTCCAAAATTTTCATATTACCCTCGACTTTTAAAATGTTCCTACTTTACAAAAATATCAGAAACCCTTATTTTACAAATATTGAGATACCCTGATTTGGAAAATTTACTAAATTACCCCTGACCTCTGAAATTACCAAAATTAACCCCGATTTTGGAAATTTCTGCAATACCTTTGATTTGGAAAATTTTCAAAATAGTCCCAAGGTTTTGTAAATTTTGATTGCCTTTGATTTGTAAAGATTTTTGAATTGACCCCGGTTTATTACGAAAATACCCTTGTAGGACAAATGACGAAATTACCCCTAGGTTGGGAATGGTCAAAGATGCCCATAGAAGTGTAGTGAATGTTGTGGATGAATGAATGTGTCTCAATTGATGAATGTGAATATGATTCTATGAATTAGAATAATGAACTTGAGCTGAACCTTTGATTGATCGAAAGAACTACTTCTAAAACGTCTTTGTATAAAACTATTCGCGGTTAATTAGTGGAACAAATTACTAATGCATAAAACTTTTAATCAGATTAAATCGTGACGTTAGATATGAGTTCTAGAGGGCGTGGTCGAATGACTGTATCAGAACTAGTAGGGTCTAGCCATGGGTCAGAAAACGATGTGCCGCCGCCAGCAGTAGGCGCGGAGGATCAAGATCAGGCGGGAGGAGATAACGCAGTACCGCGGGCTATACTGCGAATGCTAGAATGAATGGCAAGAACTGGTATGGGAAATGGAGCTCAGAGGTCAGTGTTGGAAAGACTTAGGTCAAATGGAGCTGAGATTTTTAGAGGAGTATCTGGAGTGGCTTTGAATGTAGCGGAGTATTGGTTAGAGGCAGTCGAAAGAATCATGGATGATTTGGACTGTACTGCAGAGGAAAAGCTGAACGGTGCTGTCTCATTGCTCCGAGATGAAGCTTATCGGTGGTGGCTCACTGTCAGACAAGGTGTCCCCGCAGATCAATTGGATTGGGAATATTTTAAGGATAAGTTCAAAGGGAAGTACGTTGGAGCTAGTTACTTAGACTCGCAAAGAAAGGCGTTTCTAAACTTGGTTCAAGGAAGTAAGTTGGTAGCAGAGTACGAAGCGGAATTTGTGAGGTTAAGTCAGTACGCCAAGGGGATTGTGGCTACTGATTATGAAAGGTGCGTTAGATTCGAGGATGGATTACGAGACGAGCTACGAGTGTTGATTGCTCCGCAAAGAGAAAGGGACTTTGCTATTCTAGTGGAGAAAGCTCGGATAGCTGAAGAAGTTAAGATAACTAAGAGACAAAACCGAGATAAGGATAGGAACAGGAACAAGAGGAGTTTTGGACCGTCAGAATTATCCGAGGATTTTCAGAAAAGACCGAGGATCGAGAATTCTGTACGTGCACCTGTGCCAGTTTCTGAGAATCGAAGTCGACCATGTGCTCGGTGTGGAAGAGTTCATGTAGGAGAGTGTTGGGGAAATAATAAGGAATGTTTCCAGTGTGGGTTTAAGGCTCGTTTGGTTAGGAATTGTCCTCAAGTGATGGATAAAGCTCGGATAAGAGGCCAAGGTTATGTTCAGCCGGCCAGAGGTGGTCAGCAAGCGGTGAGGGGTCGTGGTCCGAACCATGGAGGAAATGGTTTTGGCCGAGGTCGTGGAGCACCAAGCAGAGATGCTGAAGGTTCAGAAGCGAAAAAACCAAGGGTGGTTTAAGCAGGCAGCTGTCGCGAGGAGGAAGATGTGTCAGACGTGATAACGGGTGCGTTCGTTGTTCCTGGAATGCCCTTTATTATTTTGAGTGTTATAGGGTCAGCTCATTTTTGCATTGTTAATGAAGGGTTCGGAATCTTGATTGTGAACTTGAAGATCGTATCTAAGAAGGTGATCGTACTTAGCTCTTTAGGGCAATCAGTGGTAGTAGATAAACTTCGTAGGCAAGTGCCTTTAAAAGTTTAGGGAATAGCTGTACCTTAGCTTAGTGTAGCCAAGTAATTTCGAGGACGGAATTATTTTTAAGGAGGGTAGAACTGTAACATCCAGGATGCGGTTAATGCATAATCCACGTGATGGAAGGCTTAGTGTGTGGTTGGATGTGTTTTAGGGGTTTTGAGAACCCCAGGATGTAGGAGAGTGCCTTAGGAAATTATTAAATTTTAAGTCTAAAAGGGGAAGCTAGGATAATGAGGCCTTAAGAGAAATTGTGGGGAGTTTTGGACACAAAGATAGCCTTGGTAAAGTGGCAAGGGACACCACCTAGGGTGCTGTGAGGGTTGCGTCAAAGGGGGCTTCAGAAGGGAGGAGGTTCGAGTTGCAGAGAAAGCAAAATGAGCTTTTATTTTTGCGTCAAGGAGGGGAGAGTGTTGGACGGCAAGAGGACTTTGAAAGGATGAGATAAGACTTGTTTTATGCTTTTAAAATTCGGCTATAAGGTAAGGGATAAGTGTTGATTAATTCAATTTATTTTGAATGAGTAGCATGGAGGAAAAATAGGAGGAAATTTTGGGATTTGAGAAGGGGATGAGAAGTGGCCGGCCAAGGGACTCTTAGGTTGGCAAAATTCAGTCATATGGAGGGGGGATAAGTGCCGAATTTTAGTTGTATGTGTATTCATCTTTTGCCGAAATTGTGAGTCATTGGAATTCTCTCTTTCGAAACTTTCTGTTCATCTTTGTGCTTGCCGAAATTTGCATCCTACTTCCCTCTTGACAAAAGCCGAAAGTTAGAACCATTTGTGCACTTATTTTCTTCCTTCTTTCACATCTTTTCTTTTTGTTACCTTGCTTAAACTGAAATCTCTCTCTTGAACCTTGCCATTGCCGAATTCTATTAAGCCCCACACTCCCTCAATCTTTTTGGCATAGGCCGAAACCTCTCTAATATTAATCACTATTGCCGAACCTCCTAGAGTGGTGCTGTTGACCACTTTCTTGTAGTCTCTTCCAGTGGGCGTTAGTGGTAAGCAACGTGTAAGGGTAAGTATGTTCCCCTCTTAGTGGCCATATGTTGAGTATTTAGGTGTTGATCGATTCTGTCTATGATGGTTTAGGGGCAAATGACAGGAGTAAAGAGAAGCCTTCGGGATCCAAGTTCGTTTTTGGTAAGGGTATTTAGTAAGTATAGTTTAGATTCGACATATTTAGATCATAACGTTATCGATTAACCATTTGGTTCTGATTAAGTATTGTTGATGGAGGCGAACATCAGTCAAGAAGGTAAAGGGACAGTTCCTATCCCTAAGTTTAAGAAGAGATCAGTCTCTGCTGAACGAGATTGGCCACCGGGGTGTGGGCCAGCAGCAGGGGAAAGCTATAGGCAGATAGCGGTAGTTTCGCTTAGTGATAGCATCGGGATCGAGAGCGTAGCGCTTAAAGTTATCAGGTGTGTGATTAGCTTACTGTTTTCTAGGATATATGTTTATGTGCATGTGTTATGTGTATGCTAATAAGTGCAGTGGCAATTATGGAATGGATACCCTTAAGGGGTATGTCGATAATCAGGTCAGTATCGAATCTGATGAAATGTGGTTATTAATGTGTATATGTGAATATGCTTATGAAAGTGTGATTGAATGTCTAAATAACATGTACATGCATTATTTTATTATGTCACTATTGTATGTTGCATCTGCATGGGATGGGATATGAATATGAAAGAAGGACAGGGTGTACTTCGAGTACGTGGTTGATGTTAGCCTCGTGCTACATCGTGGATTGGCACTGACTGAGGTCGCATTGTGGATTACTTGTAATTAAGTTCACGTGGATTGATGAGTAGCTTTGTGCCTCATCGTGGCTGGTATCGACTATGTGCCATATCGTGGTTGATGAGTGACTATGTGTCCCATCGTGGTTTGATGATAGCTACGGCTACATCGTGGATTGGCGCTGACTGAGGTCGCGTTGTGGATTATTGCGATTTAGTTCGCGTGGACGGCATAAATTGCCAAATTGGTGTGTAGCGGTTGGAGGGTGATTTAGTAATCCCCTGGTGTGTGGTGGCTGGATACGGGGGTGTGTAGAGGATGGACCCTAGGATTGGGTTGGGTGCACTTTGCATAAACATGTGTGGAATGTGGATCAGTGTTGATATGGGCCAAGCCCAATATGTGGGATCATGTGGTCAATTGCCTTATTATCCGAAATGAGGTATGGACATGGGCCAAGCCTAATTGTGGAATTATGTAAATAAGTTGCCTTGTTATCTGATATGTGTTTTGATGTGGTTGTGGGCCAAGCCCATGCGGGTGGAATTCAGTGGACTAATTACACACTGAGTCTGTGTGACTCACCCAACTTTTTAGCAAACATCGCAGGTGATTCGTGATTCTTGGACCAGGCTGGAGCGGTTATGAAGGTGGCCATGCAGAAGATGATTTATTTATTTTATACGCTTTATATTTTAAGTATTTTGGATATTTATTTATTGTAATAAGGGCCACTTAAAGGATTTGGGAATTTTATTTATGATTTTGAAGTTACATTATTATTATTAGAAAACTGGAAATGATTTTGGAATCAACTTATATTATAACGATTTAAATTAAAGTTTAGTAACAATCAAATTTTTACTTAGAATTTTAAATATACAATGTTTTACAAACGACAACGAAATTTTATGTTTTCACTTTTAAGTCAAGTCTTTTCAAACGTTTCCCTTAGTGATATACCAGATCCAGTCAAGGCTCGTGGGCCGGGTTTGGGGTGTTACAGGCCACATGGATGATAAGGGACTTTCACCATGTCTGCAAGAAAGCTACGGGATAATAATTTCATATGTAACTAGGTCACATGTGTAATACTGTGTGTATACCATGTGTACAAGAAAGTTATGGGTTATGAGTAGCTAAGTCACATAAGTGGTTCCTAGTGTTGGACACCATGTAGACAAGAAAGCTACGAGATGGATTGGCTAGGTCACATGGGTGATAAGGGACCTTCACCATGTGTACAAGAAAGCTGAATTATGTGTAGGTGGAGCTATGTGCTGAGACCATTGAGTTGTAACACCCCAAACCTGGTCAACACACCACGACTGAATCTGGCATGTTACGGAGTGAAAACATTTTGAAGAAAACAAGTTACCTGTTTATTTTATTGAAAACTCCTTTAGTGCTTTGTGTTTGGAGAAATCCTGTGTAGGTGTAGTGAAAACATTATGTTGTCTTTGAAATCTCTTTTTGTAAACTCGTTTGAACATAATTAATTTCCGTTTGTATCTGAGATTGGAAAACTTAAGTTTGGAAATCATTTAAGTTAGCTTCGTTATTGTCTTCTGAATATTGTTACCTGATGGTATGGTTTAGAAAACTCGTAGCGTAATGTAGTTTAGAAAACTCTGATTTTCAGGTTATTAAGAACATGTCAAGTAGTTTTACTTAGCAATGTTTGAAATCAAATCTAAAGCAGATAAAATAATCCCGAAATATAATTTAATGGCCTTATTACAAACCCAAATAAAACCAGAATTTAAAATAAAGTACCCAAGTCGAAAGTCATTGTGAAACCAAAACAATTTCGCATGGCCACTTTGAGTCCACCTGGCTCCTCATCCGCAATCTACGAGTCAACTGAAAAAGATAAGGGAAGAGGTGAGTCACCAAGACTCAGTGCATAATCCCCCTCCCGATTATAGCAACATTCTTACACAAGTTATAATCAGGCAAACATATCATGCACCCAAACCTAGCCATCAACAACTCCTTTTTCTACCCCGTGTGGTACCAAACCACTGGTGGTGCCAAACCACTGGTGACCCAAAGTCACTGATATCAATATAATTGCGGTACCAAACCACTGGTGACCCAAAGTCACGAATAATCCATATGTGGGGCCAACCCACATTGTGATACCAAATCACTGGCGACAATCCCGTTTTATCAAATGTGGGGCCAACCCACTGTGGTACAAAGCCACTAGGACGAGCCGCTATGTGGTGCCAAACCACTGGTGACCCAAATTCACGAATATCAACTGTCGTACCAAACCACTGGTGGTGCCAAACCACTGGTGACCCAAAGTCACAGATATCAATCTTCCCCCTCCTCTCATATCACCCACAATAATGCACATGCATATACACATCATGCCAACATGCTTTATTATTAAACATATATCGAACATAACGTAAATCATAGCATCGGGAATCATTTATCATAATCTCATCAAAACGGACTTATCCGAAATCCTTCCTCATACCCCTAAGAGTACCATATCGAAATCTACACAGTTTCGGCTTTTATCATAGTTTAGGTTATTAGCACATTTACACAGATTATGAAGTGTGTAAGATACACACCTGGTTACTAACGCGACTATCGAACCCCGTAGATCAAGATCTACCGCACTAGATCCCCCCTTCCTACATTCGACCAATACCAAAGTTAGCAAAAAGCCATTCGGCTACACTTGTAAATCCCGAAGAGTTAACGCATCGAATAACCACTCTTACCTTAATGCCTTACGAGTACTAGCCACAACCTTGAGATATGCGAGATTAAACCTTCCCTACAATCGGCCAACACTAAACAGCATAACTTAATAGCCTTCGGCTTCTCAAAAGAATAAGGGAAAGGTTAAGTCGACATGTATTCTTACCACTGTCTTCAATGAAACCGATTGGTAGAGAGTAGATGACCACGATCCACTGCTTCAATATCCAGAAGAACCTAGGAGAATACGATTTCATAGATGATTAAGAATCATGACAAATGCCGAAATCCGGCTTTTGTTCCATATAAGTCGACAGAGAAAAGAAAAGAAGCGATAAGGGAGATTCGGCCAAGAACAACTTACCTACTCCAAAACCGATTAGAGAAGAAAACAAGGGAGATCTACGCTTGATTGATGTTCGGCCACAAGTTAGAGCGAGAAGAGAAAGTAGAGAGGTTTCGGCAATGGGGTAAGGTGATCAAGATGGATTCGGCTATGGCTTAAGAAAGGATATCAAAAGAGATTCAGTCAAAATGGAATGAGAGAATGTGAGGGGAGGATACGGTTTGAATGATGGTAAGAAGAAGACAAAAGAAACAATGGAAAAGAGTGGCTTGAGGAAGAAGAAGATTCAGCCAACCAAATAAGAATAGAGAGCAAAATGAGATTAGGTGTAGGGAGAATAGTGTTTTGGCTTCAAAGAATATAAAAGAGGAGTTCAAATGGGATTCGGCTTAATGCTCAAGAGAGAAATTGACAAGAACCTAAAGTGTTTTCGGCTTTTGTTTCAACAAAGTGCAGTAAGGAGAAATCGACAAGGGCTAAGGGATTTCGGCTTTTCGTTCAAAAGAACTACACTAAGGGGAGCCTAGCCGAAAATGCACATCTAACCTGACTAAGGAATTTCGGCACTCCTCTTAAGTCTTTCAGCTGAATACTCCTCCTCACACCATTCAAATTTCGGCAAACTCTTCAAACTTCTCTTGGCCAACCATTCAAATGAGTTTGAATTATTCAAACTCCTAAATTTCCTCTCCTTCATCTGTTCAAATCTGTTTGACCCCATCCATCCTTATCTTCCAGAGTCCATCCTGAACACACCACTTCCTCAGCTTTGGCGTCAAAAAGAATAAGTAGAAAGGGATTTCTGCAGCTCGAACCAAGCTCTCCTTCCCTGCATGTAGCGTCACCTCTCAAGGCTCTAAGTGGCGCCTCCTTGCCACTTTACCACTGGGTTATTTGTGCTAAAGTTCACCACATAAAACACTTAACCCCTAGCTCCTTCAGCTCCCCCTAACCAAAGCTTAAAAACAAAATTTTTCCTATAGCTCGGGCCTACCCTTGGCTCATACCTAGACCCTAAGACACCTCAATTAATAACGCAATCAAGCCATACACATGCAAACAGTTCAAACTTAATAGCCTCTATTTAAGGATGTTACAGTTCTACCCCCTTAAAAATAATTTCAACCTCGAAATTACCTGGTCAAAAGAGTTGAGGGTATTGCTGCCTCATCACATCCTCTGGTTCCCACGTAGCTTCTTCCACGCCATGGTTTCGCCATAACACCTTTACTAATGGAATTGACCTCTTGCGCAAAACCTTCACATCCCGATCTAGAACCTGCATTGGTTCCTCTTCCATGGTCAAATCTGGGCTCACCTCAATTTCCTCCACCGATACAACATGCGATGGATCTGAATGGTAGCGCCTAAGCATGGAGACTTGGAACACATCATGTATCTGACTCAGTTCTACTGGCAACTCGAGCTGATAAGCTACTATTCCCACTCGTTTCAACACCTTATATGGGCCAATAAACCTTGGGCTTAGCTTGCCTTTCCTTTTAAATCTCAGCACTTTCTTCCACGGCAAGACCTTTAAGAAAACGCTGTCACCCACTGCAAACTCTATATCTCTTCGCTTAAGATCGGCATAAGACTTTTGCTTGTCTGAAGCTTCCTTTACACGAGCTCAGATCAACTTGACCTTATCCTCAGTTTCAGCAACCAACTCTGGACCCAACATCTGACGCTCACCAAACTCTGTCCAGCATGTAGGCGTACGACACTTCCTACCATACAATGCCTTATATGGTACCATCTTAATGCTTGCCTGGTAACTATTGTTTTTCGCGAATTTTGCTAACGGTAGAAATTCTTCCCAGCTACCTCTGAAGTCCAAAACACAGCCCCTTAACATATCTTCCACGATTTGTATAACCCTTTCTGACTGTCCGTCTGACTGCGGATGAAATGCCGTACTAAAATCTAACCGCGTACCCAACGCCTGATGCAACACTTTCCAAAACCTCGATGTGAGCCTGGGATCCCTATCTGAGATGATTGATACTGGCACACCGTGCAACCTCACTATCTCTGCCACATACAGCTTGGCTAACTTTTGAAGCAAGTAATCCACCCGAACCGGTATAAAGTGAGCTGATTTCGTCAAACGGTCCACAATCACCCAGACTGAGTCCTTCTTGCTAGGCGTAAGGGGTAACCTACTGACAAAATCCATAGTAATCCTTTCCCACTTCCATTGTGGAATCTTCACCGGCTGAAGTAAACCCGATGGCAACTGATGTTCAGCTTTGACCTGCTGACACGTCAGACACTTACCCACAAACTCAGTTACTTCCCGTTTCAACCATGGCCACCAAAACTGCTCTTGCAAATCCCGGTACATCTTGCCACCTCCAGGATGCATAGCGTATGGACTGCTATGTGCATCCCGAAGAATCCTCTGCCTTAGCTCAGCGTCCTTTGGCATACAAGCTCTCCCTTGGAAACATAATACTCCCACACTGGTCAAGCTGTAACCTTCCAAACTACCACTCTGAACTTGCAACCTCTGAGCAGTCAACCCTTCATCCTCTAACTGTTTCTCTTTAATCTACTCTACCCAGGTCGGCTTAACCTGCAGTTCCGCTACTAAACTTCCGTCGTCATACAAGCTGAGATGAGCAAACATCGCTCTCAGGCCCGACACTACCTTATGGCTTAACGCGTCTGCCACCACGTTAGCCTTGCCCGGATGATACTCAATTGAACAGTAGTAGTCCTTCAACAGCTCAATCCATCTCTGCTATCTCAAATTTAAATCCTTTTGTGTCAAAAGATACTTCAGACTTTTGTGATCCGTGTAGGTTATTGACTTTTCTCCGTACAAATAATGTCTCCATATTTTAAAGGCAAAAACCACTGCAGCTAACTCCAGATCATGTGTCAGATAGTTAACTTCATGCGGTCTCAGCTGTCGAGACGCATATGCCACTACTTTCCCTTCCTACATCAGCACACATCCCAAACCAGTATACGATGCATCAATATACCGAGAACTCCTTTCCTGCTTCAGGCTGAATTAACACTGGAGCTTCCGTCAGAATCCCCTTCAGCTTGTCGAAACTTTCCTGTTGCTTATCGGACCACACAAATGGAACTCTTTTTCCTCAGTAACCTGGTCAATGGCGCTGCGATCAAAGAAAATCCCTCTACAAATCTTCGGTAATACCCCGCCAGACCTAGAAAACTCCAAACTTCTACCCCTGACTTAGGCGGTTTCTAGTCCAACACTACCTCAATCTTTCGAGGGTCCACTCTAATCCCTTCAGCTGACACCATGTGACCCAAGAAAGTCACCTCCCTAAGCCAGAATTCGCACTTACTAAACTTGCCAAATAACTACTTTTCCCTCAGAATCTGTAAAACTACCCGCAAATGCGCATCATGATCCTCCTCAGATCTTGAGTGCACCAATATGTCGTCTATAAATACCACAACAAACTGGTCCAAATACTGCTGGAACACCCTGTTCAACTTGTTCATGAATGCTACCGGTGCGTTAGTCAACCCAAATGGCATTACCAGAAACTCGTACTGCCCATATCGAGTGCGAAACGCCGTCTTGTGGATATCAGCCTCTTTCACCTTTAGCTGATGATACCCTGACCTTAAATCAATCTTTAAGAAAATCGATGCCCCCTTAAGCTGATCAAACAAGTCGTCTATCCTTGGCCACGGATACTTGTTCTTGATCGTCAGCTTATTCAATTGGCGGTAGTGTATACACATCCGCATTGTACCATCCTTCTTTTTAACAAAGAGCACTGGTGCTCCCCAAGGCGAAACACATGGCCGGATAAAACCCCGATCCAACAACTCCTGAATCTGTGCCTTCAGTTCCACTAATTCCTTCGGCGGCCATCCTATACGGGGCATAGACACTGGCGCAGTTCCGGGTAACAAATCTATGCCAAATTCAACTTCACGATCCGGAGGCAGACCCATAAGTTCTTCTGGAAATACGTCGGCAAATTCCTTCACTGTTCGGACATTCTCTACAGCTGACTCCTTGGCCTCCAACGCACATACATGAACCATGAACGCCTCATAACCTTTTCTGACCATCTTCTCAGCTTTCAAAGCAAACACGATGTTAGATAGATAATCTCTTCTATTCCCTATCATCACCACTTCTTCACCCTCAACCGTTTTCAAAACCATGCACTTAGCCGCGTAGTCCAAACTCGCTTGGTACTTCACCAGCCAGTCCATCCCAAGAATCAGATCGAACTCCCCAAACGGCAGTTCCATCAGATCAGCCACAAACACTACCCCTTGGAGTTCTAGGGGTACATCCCTATACAGCTTATTTACTTCTACAGAGTGACCTAGAGGACTAATTACTGTCATCTCCCTAGAAGTAATCTCAAAGTCTAGGTTCATGGTTTCCACTATGCTACTAGCAACATACGAATACGTCGAACCAACATCTATCAGAGTAGTATATGGTAACCCAAAGATTAAGAATGTACCAGTTATGATGTCCGGTGCGTCGCCCTCCTCTTGACACCTAGCTGCGTAGACCAATCCAAGCTGTCTCACCTCAGTGTTGCCTGCAACTCTGCCCGGTGCTCCACGGCCCTGACCAGAATCATTACCTCCTCTACCAGAACCACGACCCCTCTGCGGTTGCTTTGTCCTCATTCTGGAATCGAGCACGGCCCCCGTCCCTCGATCAGATCTCGGCTAACTTACATGGACAATCCCTCACACGATGATCCAAGGAGCCACATTCAAAGCACCCTTTGCCAACGGTCCAACATTCCCCCCAATGAGATTTTCCACACCGAGTACACTGTACTGGTCCCTGAGTAGTAGCAACAGACTTTCCAGCTTGATTTGGCCCACCATGCCTAGCCCTTTTTTGAGAATTTTCGGCCGATCCAGATGATCCAAAACCCCTCTTATGTCTATTCCTGTCCAGATTCTGTTTCACAGGTTCCTTTACTCCCTCGGCTATCTTAGCCTTCTCTACCAACACAGCAAACTCTCGCTCCTACTGCGAAGTAATCAGCAACCTCAGCTCATCTCTCAATCCATCCTCAAACCTGACGCAACGCTCATGCTCCGTCGCCACGATACCTCGAGCATACCGGCTCAACCTTAAAAATTTCGCCTCATACTCCGATACGGACTTACTCCACTGAACAAATCTCAGAAACGCCTTCCGCTTCGCATCAATATAACTAGGCCCAATATATTTCTTTTGATAAGCTGCCTTAAAATAATCCTAAATGAGATCATCTACCGCAGCACCATCTCGTACCGTGAGCCACCACTGGTATGACTCATCCCGGAGAAGTGAAACTATTCCCTTTAATTTCTCATTAGCAGTAAGGTCCAAATCATCCATGATACGCTCCGTTGCCTCCAACCAATACTCAGCCGTATTGGGTGCCACACCAGAAACACCTCAGAATACCGCGGCTCCATTGGCTCGGAGTCGCTCAGATATAGATTTCCGAGCTCCCACACCTCCACTTGCTCCAGCCACTCTCTCAAGAACCCGCAGCATCGCCTGCGACACTGCGTCATCCCCCGTCTGATCTTGAAACTCAACACCTGCAGTTGGTGGTGGTGGTGGCATCTCATTTTCCGACCCCTGTCCAGACCCCACTAGTTCAGACACAGTCATCCTACCCCGACCGCGTCCACGTGTATTACGACCATGACTTCGAGTGCTCATGTCTACGATTCCTGACTTATCTGATTTAAGAGTTTTATGCGTCAGTCTTTATTCCACTGTTATTAAAGCACAGTCTTATGAACAGTTTTATTATAGAGTTTTGTTGTTGCGAGTTCACAAGATCCTATAGGTTTCAGTCTCTAAGGTAGTCCACTAATACTATACATATCATATATCATCACAACCATTTGCAAACAAAGTTAGGGGTACTTACCTGGCAGATCGGTGTCGGAGACTCGGTGCCATGCTATCCAAACCATGTATTTTCGAACACACCTTCCTAAAATCTCACTTTAAAACATTTTGGGCCTCTGGGCCACAGCCGAGCTTTTGAACTTAGCTCTGATACCATAATTGTAACACCTCAAACCCGGTCAACACACCACGACCGAATCTGGCATGTTACGGAGTGAAAACATTTTGAAGAAAACAAGTTACCGGTTTATTTTTATTGAAAACTCCTTTAGTACTTTGTGTTTGGAGAAATCCTGTATAGGTGTAGTGAAAACGTTATGTTGTCTTTGAAAACTCAAAATTCTATTTTTGTAAACTTGTTTGAACATAATTAATTTAAAATCGTCTGTATCTGAGATTGGAAAACTTAAGTTTGGAAATCATTTAAGTTAGCTTTGTTATCGTCTTCTGAATATTGTTACCCGATGGTATGGTTTAGAAAACTCGTAGCGTAGTGTAGTTTAGAAAACTCTGATTTTCAGGTTATTAAGAACATGTCAAGTAGTTTTGCTTAGCAATGTTTGAAATCAAATCTAAAGCAGATAAAATACTCCCGAAATATAATTTAATGGCCTTATTACAAACCCAAATAAAACTAAAATTTAGAATAAAGTACCCAAGTCGAAAGTCATTGTGAAACCAAAACAATTTCGCATGGCCACCTTGAGTCCACCCGGCTCCTCATCCGCAATCTACGAGTCACCTATAAGGGAGGAAGTGAGTCACCAAGACTCAGTGCATAATCCCCCTCCCGATTATAGCAACATTCTTACACAAGTCATAATCAGGCAAACATATCATGCACCCAAACCTAGCCATCCACAACTCATTTTCTACCCCGTGTGGTGCCAAACCACTGGTGACCCAAAGTCACTGATATCAATATAATTGTGGTACCAAACCACTGGTGACCCAAAGTCATGAATAATCCATATGTGGGGCTAACCCACGTTGTGATACCAAATCACTGGCGACAATCCCATTTTATCAAATATGGGGCCAACCCACTGTGGTACTAAGACACTGGGACGAGTCGCTATGTGGTGCCAAACCACTGGTGACCCAAAGTCACGAAAATCAACTATGGTACCAAGCCACTGGTGGTGCCAGACCACTGGTGACCCAAAGTCATAGATATCAATCTTCCCCCTCCTCTCATATCACCCACAATAATGCACATGCATATACACATCATGCCAACATGCTTTATTATTAAACATATATCGAACATAACGTAAATCATAGCACCGGGAATCATGTATCATAATCTCATCAAAACGGACTTACCTGAAATCCTTGCTTATACCCCTAAGAGTACCATATCAAAATCTACACAGTTTTGGCTTGTATCATAGTTTAGGTTATTAGCACATTTACACAGATTATGAAGTGTGTAAGATACACACCTGGTTACTAACGCGACTATCAAACCCCGTAGATCAAGATCTACCGCACTAGATCCCCCTTCCTACATTCGACCAATACCAAAGTTAGCAAAGCCATTCGGCTACACTTGTAAATCCCGAAGAGTTAGCGCATCGAATAACCACTCTTACCTTAACGCCTTACGAGCACTAGCCACAACCCTGAGATATGCGAGATTAAGCCTTCCCTACAATTGGCCAACACTAAACAACATAACTTAATAGCTTCAGCTTTTCAAAAGAATAAGGGAAAGGTTAAGTCGACATGTATTCTTACCACTGTCTTTAATGAAACCGATTGGTAGAGAGTAGATGACCATGATCCACAACTTCAAAATCCTGAAGAACCTAGGAGAATCTGATTTCATAGATGATTAAGAATCATGACAAAAGCCGAAATCCGACTTTTGGTCCATATAAGTTGATAGAGAAAAGAAAAGAAGCGATAAGGGAGATTCGGCCAAGAACAACTTACCTACTACAAAACCGGTTAGAGAAGAAAACAAGGGAGATTTACGCTTGATTGATGTTCGGCCATAAGTTAGAGTGAGAAGAGAAAGTAGAGAGGTTTCGGCAATGGGGTAAGGTGATCAATATGGATTCGGTTATGGCTTAAGAAAGGAAATCAAAAGAGATTCAGTCAAAATGGAATGAGAGAATAGGAGGGGAGGCTCCGGTTTGAATGATAGTAAGAAGAAGACAAAAGAAACAATGGAAAAGTGTGGCTTGAGGAAGAAGAAGATTCGGCCAACCAAATAAGAATAGAGAGCAAAATGAGATGAGGTTTAGGGAGAATAGTGTTTCGGCTTCAAAGAAAATAAGAGAGGAGTTCAAATGGGATTCGACTTAATGCTCAAGAGAGAAATTGACAAGAACCTAAAGTGTTCTCGACTTTTGTTTCAACAAAGTGCACTAAGGAGAAATCGTCAAAGGCTAAGGGATTTCGACTTTTGGTTCAAAAGAACTGCACCAAGGGGAGCCTAGCCGAAAATGCATATCTAACCTGACTAAAGAATTTTGGCACTCCTCCTAAGTCTTTCAGCTGAATACTCCACCTCACACCATTCAAATTTCAGCAAACTCTTCAAACTTCTCCTGGCCAACCGTGCAAATGAGTTTGAATTATTCAAACTCCTAAATTTCCTCTCCTTCATCTGTTCAAATCTATTTAACCCCATCCATCCTTATCTTCCAGAGTCCATCCTGAGCACACCACTTCCTCAGCTTTGGCGTCAAAAAGAATAAGCAGAAAGGGATTTCTGCAGATCGAACCCAAGCTCTTCTTCCCTGTATGTGGTGTCACCTCTCAAGGCTCTAAATGGCGCCTCCTTGCCACTTTACCACTGGGTTATTTGTGCTAAAGTTCACCACATAAAACACTTAACCCCTAGCTCCTTCAGCTTCCCCTAACCAAAGCTTAAAAACAAAATTTTTCCTATAGCTCGGGCCTACCCTTGGCTCATACCTAGACCCTAAGACACCTCAATTAATAACGCAATCAAGCCATACACATGCAAACAGTTCAAACATAATAGCCCCTATTTAAGGATGTTACATAAGTATTGGGCATTTTCTGAAGGGGTTCAACGAGATAACTTACTAATAGTGATTGGTGTGATCATGTTATGAATAAGTGCAGGTGTGAATGTGACCAATTGATAAATGTGGCAATTGCACGTGTGAGCAAGGGTGCATGTGACCATGTGTGTATGTGCATAATGTGTTTAATATGTGATACGTGATTGAAATTGTGGTAAGGCTGATATGCTGTAAGCACCATTATGAGTACTTGTAAATATTGGTGATGATTATTCATTTGTATGGCTAGTATTGAACATGCTTGGTGTTATGTGTGTATATGTGGAAGTAATATAAAGAAAACATGGGATAGTAAAATTTTCTGTAAAATAGATTGAAACAGCAACAGTTACGTGATTTTGAAAAATCACCCTAAATAGTAGAAATTGAATTATTTACTGAATGAGAGATAAAATTAAAGATTATTGAGTCTATTTTCACAAAAAAGAAATGGTGTGAGAAATAAATTTTTTATTATGAGATATTTAAATTTTGGTGAGACAGGGTCTGAATGGTTTCGGAAATCCCCTATTCCAAATTTGGAAAATCATTAAAAATTGTATAAAAATGGTTATGGTGTGTAATTTATAATATAAGAATCCTTGGGGAGTCTACTTTCGAGAGAGACAAACGGGAAGGTTATCCAAACTCTTTATACTGAGGAATTTTATTTTTAATGAAGAGGTGTTAGAGCTATCGAATAGTGAAATAGGGGAATCTTTAATGAATAAACTGTATTGATTGGCTGAACCAAAAATTCTTGAAATTTTATGGTAAGAAGATATGTGAGTCTATTTTCATGGAAAATTAACAGATCTTAATTTGGAGTTCCGTAGCTCCAAATATATATAATTTAATGACTATGACTTGAGGAAATAGCTTAACTAGAATTTGAATAAATAGAAAGAATATGAAAATAGTATGTTATCGCATTGCTTATTATTTTCATGCAAGCTTACTAAGCGTAAAGCTTACTCCCTCCTTTCCATTTCTTTTAGTTTTGTCAGGTCAGCTTAGGTTTGGAGATTGTCGGAGGCAGCATCACACTATCAAGACATTTTCCTTGGAGTATTGCCATATGTATGTTAGATGTTTTCAAGTGAGTGGCATGTATAGGGACTTAATTTTTCTATGATGGATGTTGTTGTGATTAGTCAAATGTATTAGCTTATATTGATTTTTTGATTATATCCATGGGATATGGCTTATGATGATTTTGGCTTGTAAGCCTATTTGTCCATGATATGTGTTAATGTCATATTATGTGGTATAGGTGGTTAAACAGATGACAAGGTCAAATGTATATGTGTGCATGTAAAGATGACAAAAAGGCTTGGAAGTTAGCCTAAGTCTTAACCACACGGGTAGAGACACACGCCGCCGTGTGTCTCAAATATGGATGGAGGACGGCACTCCTCACGGCCATGGACTTGTGCCTTGGTCGTGTGCCCTTAAACAGTTACTGACGTCAAAATCAGAGAGTTACACAAGCGTGTGACTCTCCAAAGCAAGAAATTGGTTAAGTTGCCCAAAGATTTTCAAAGTTCTCAGCTTTGTCCCGAACCACCCCGATGTATGTTCTAGGCTTCGAAGGCCTGTATAAGGGACGATATGCATGTGTTTGAAAAGTTTTAATTTTGGGCGAAATTTGGTAACTGGGTTTTGTACGATTGTGAATGTTTAAGCCCAATAACGCCTCGAACCCTGTCCCGAAGTTGGACACGGGTGAGGGGGTTACACAAACTACCATCCTCAAATAGGCTGAGACCAGCAAACATTGGCCTTAGATCAGATACTGTAATACCCCTAACCTGAGACCGTCGCCGGAACAGGGTTAAGAAGCATTACTGATCAAACGGAACCTTTAACATCCAAAAATTTCAACACAAAGTCAATCCTTACTGTTCGCATTTATTTACAAACATAGTGTCCCTTAAATGAGTCATCGAGACCCTAAGCATGCTTATAAACTAAGTAGGGACTAAATCGAAACACATAGAGAATTTCTTGAAAATTTTAAAACTTTACTAAAATACAGGAGAGACACGCCCGTGGGAGGAGACCGTGTGCCCTCCACGGCTTTTAGACACCCTCATGTATCCATTCGTGTCTATATACTAACTATACCAACACGATCATTAGGCACGCCCGTGTGCCATGGCCGTGTACTTTTAGGTCATATACTGACTTCCCCACCACGGCCACCAAGCACGCCTGTATCGAGGCCGTGTAATTTTAGTTAGCTACTGACTTGCGCACCACGGCCAGATGACACACCCGTGTCGAGGCTGTGTGATGCTAAGCTGCATCCTACAATTCACCTACGATCATTAGGTACGCCCGTGTACCACAACCGTGTGACATTATAGGCCATTTTGCAAGGCCAAAATGCCAGCCACTTAGGGTCAAACCTACAAGCAACACATCCGAAAACATATCATGCACATAAGGCAACCAAGAACTTACCAAATGACCATTCAATCTATGCATTCAATTCCCATTACAACCATAACAAATTCAATACCAAAACTTATCTCATCGCAAGCATAATACATTCAATACCAAACATCATTTCTTCTCATTCACTAATTCATATTAGCATTTTATCAACACCAAGTTACCATTCATAAGTCAACCTCTCAAACCACAAACCATGGCAAAAGATGCATCACATATATATACCAAAGTCATTCATGCTAAAACTAGCACATATCTAGCCACATCTCATGGCTACTACAAATCTCAAACATGATTCAAATGACTAGCCTATACATGCCATATCTTAACTATATACATCTTTTCAAAATACCCCAAAATAGATTGCCGATAGTGTGACTGAGAAGCTGACGATCCCCTGATCTAAGCTAGCTTTACTGACACTGCAAAGCAGAGAAACAAATCACACAGTAAGCTTATAAAGCTTAGTAAATTAGAAATAAAATACAACCATATCATCAATTAAACCAATTCATATAATAATCATCACATAGATCATTTTTCTTGTACATATACCATACTATCAATAGCTAAAATACTCATTTGTTTGTCCATAACATCATCTATAAACTCATCAACCACAAAGGTTCGATACATACCTCGACAAACACATAGTTATTCAATCTCTAAGCTAATTCAATGCTCAATTATACTTGTTGATCATCCTTTAATATTCATTTAATTGGATCGCACACTCAGTGCTATATACATAATAGTAACATATTTGTCCTCGCACACTTAGTGCCTATTCTTTTAACCGACTAGTCTCGGTGGCGCACATACAGTGTCAAGTTAATAAGCCATAGCTTTTATATCATCGCACACTCAGTGCCTTTCATTTCTGTTTTAATTTTACATTTCTTACACTTAGTGCCACCAGCTTATTCATGCACATAGCATATCGGTTTCATCCACATATACACATTTATTTCATAATACTAAACATATCTTAATAACATGTATTATATCTGAACTTACCTCGGACGTCGACTATAGATACGGTCGATTAATCGAGCACTTTATCTTTACCCCGATCTCGATTCGAACCTCTTCTCTCTTGGTCTATACACATTTAAAATCAATCCATTCAATCATCATTTCATTCAATTTAGCCACATACACTTATTTAAGGCATTTTGCATAATAGCCCTCATATTTTCACATTTCGACACTTTAGTCCCTAATTCACAAAATCATCAAATTCACATAATTTCACTTCGCACCAGTCTAGCCGAATTTTACTAATATCCATACAAACCCACACATTTCATTTATTTCACACTTTCACCCTTCAATTTGCTATTTTCACGATTTGCTAAATTCACCAAAAATTCAAAAACCACACATGTTAATCCAACACCAAGTTCTCATATTTCACTATCAACTAGCACATAGTTCAAGCATTCATCAATGGCTCATCACAAAAACATCATCAATTCACAATATTACAACATGGGTTAGCTAGAGCACTAAGCAACGATTACGAAAACGTAGAAATTAACAAAAACCGAACACAAAACACTTACTAATTGAAGCTTGAAGTTGTCGAAACCATGAAAACTTCAAAACCCTCTTTTCTTTCTCAATTTTCGGTGGAAGATATATGTGAAAGATGAGCATTTTAGTTCATTTTTGTTTATTATAACTTTTGTAATTGCTTTCCAATTATACCCTTAATGAAATAAATATTAAAACTTATTATGGATGGTTATAAATGTCCATTAACCTTCCACTATCACTAAATATGGTCTAATTGCACCATAAGACCTCTTTATTTAAAAGAAAACAACACTTAGATACTTATAAATCAGCACATAGCTTTTACTTTTTACGCAATTAAGTCCTTTCTCTTAATTCGACACCTAAACAATCACATTATCACACAGAATTTTCACACAGACTATATCACATACTATTCACACAGAAAACAGCATTAAAATATTTTTACGACCTCAGATCTGTGGTCTCGAACCGCTGTTCCGACTAGGGTCTAAACCGGGATGTTACAACTCACCCCCATAGGGATTTTTGTCCCCGAAAATCTTACCAGTGAATAGGTGTGGATATTGCTCTCTCATAACGTTTTCAGATTCCCATGTAGCCTCTTCAACCTCATGTTTGCGCCATAATACTTTCACTAAGGAAATTCTTTTGTTTCTCAACTCTTTAATCTCTCGTGCCAAGATTCGGATCGGTTCTTCACTATATGAGAAATGTGACTGAATTTCAACCTCAGTAGGAGCAATCACATGAGACGGGTCTGATATGTACCGTCGAAGCATTGACACATGAAACACGTTATGAATCTTTTCTAACTCAGATGGCAATCTCAATCTATAAGCAACCGGCCCAACTCGTTCAATAATCCCATACGGCCCGATGAACCTCAGACTTAGCTTGCCCTTTCGGCCAAATCGAAGTATTTTCTTCCACGGAGACACTTTCAAAAACACTTTATCACCAACTTCAAACTCAATATTTTTTCGTTTCAAATCTGCATAAGATTTCTGACGATCTGAGGCTGCTTTTAAACTGTCACGAATTATCTTCACTTTTTGTTTGGTCTCTTTTATTAAATCAACCCTGTGAATCTTATTCTCACTCAACTTAGTCCAATACAATGGAGTTCGACACTTCCGATCGTAAAGAGCCTCATATGGTGCCATTTTAATACTAGATTGAAAACTGTTGTTTTACGCAAACTCAATCAAGGATAAGTGCTTTTCCCACGTATTGTCAAATTCAAGTATGGAACATCTCAGCATGTCTTCAAGAATCTAAATGATTCGCTCTGATTGACCATTCGTTTGCAGATGAAAACCAGTACTAAAATGTAATTTCAGGCCTAAAACATCTTGCAATTTCTTCCAAAATCGCGAGATAAATCTCGGATCTCTATCAGACACTATAGATAATGGTACTCTGTGCAATCTCACAATCTCATCAATATACAATTCAACTAACTTATCTAAAGAGTAATCGGTTTTCACCAGAACGAAATGAGCTGATTTTGTTAATCTGTCCACTATCACCCAGATTGCATCTTTCTTTCTCGAAGATAAGGGTAATCTCGACACAAAGTCCATCGTGATTCTTTCCTATTTCCACTTAGGATCATAATCGGTTGTAATAAACCAGATGGAACCTGATGTTCAGCTTTGATTTGTTGACAAACTAAGCAATTTGACACAAAGTCAGAAATATCTCTTTTCATGCCATGCCACCAATAGAACTGTTTCAGATCATTATACATCTTTGTACTCCTCGGATGTACAGTCAAATGACTATTGTGAGCTTCAGTCAAAATTTTCGAAATCAACCCTGAATTTCTTGGAACACAAATTCGATCTCTGAATCTCAAACAATCATCATTATCAACTTGAAGTTTCGATACAGCATCTGAACCATACTGAGTTCTTTTTGCTAACAACTCATTATCACTCTTTTGAGCCACACAAATCTGTTGTAAGAACAAGGGTTTTACTTTCAATTCACTACCACCGCATTATCATCACACAGATCTATCTGATTACTCAAAGCTCGCAAAGCATATAACGATTTTTGGCTCAAGGCATCGGCTACAACATTAGCTTTACCCGGGTGGTAATCTATCACAAGTTCATAATCTTTCAACAACTCTAACCATCTTCTCTGTCGTAAATTCAAATCTTTCTGAGTCATCAAATATTTTAAACTCTTATGGTCAGTATAAATGTGACATTTTTCCCCAAACAGATAGTGACGTCAAATCTTCAATGCAAATACAATCGCAGCCAGTTCAAGATCATGCGTTGGGTAGTTCTTTTTGTGGTGCTTTAACTGTCTCGAAGCATACGCAATGACTTTCCCTTCTTGCATCAGCACATAGCCCAAACCATTCAACGATGCATCACTGTAAACTATGAACTCTTTACCTGACTCAGGTTGAATCAACACCGTGCTTACATTAACAACACTTTCAATTGCTCAAAACTCTGCTGCACTTTTCCTCACCACTCAAATCTAACATCTTTCTCAGAATAACTTTGTCAACAGAGTCGCAATCATCGAAAAACCTTTCACAAATCATCTATATTATCCCGCTAGTCCCAGAAAACTACGGACTTAGACACACTTTTCGGAGGTTTCCATTCCAAAATAGCAGAGATTTTACCCAGATCAACTCGTATTTCAGTAGCTGATACAGCATGTCCTAGAAAACTAACCTCACACAACCAAAATTCACATTTGCTAAACTTTGCATACAACTGTTTCTCACGTAGAGTTTGTAGCACGATTCTCAAATGTTCGACATGTTGCATCTCATCACACGAATAAATCAAAATATCATCAATGAACACCACCACAAAGTGATCCAAATACGGTCTGAATATCTGATTCATCAGATCCATAAACACTACAGGAGCATTTGTTAATCTGAAAGGCTTCACTAAGAATTCATAATGTCCATACCTCGTTCTAAAAGCAGTTTTCGGCACATCAGATTCTTTAACTCTCAACTGATAGTAGCCCAATCTCAAATCTATCTTTGAAAATACTGTAGCTCCCTTCAGCTGATCAAACAAATCATCGATACGAGGCAACGAATATTTGTTCTTTATCGTCACTTTGTTCAACTGTCGATAATCAATACACATTCTCATAGTTCCGTCTTTCTTTTTCATAAATAACAAAGGAGCTCCCCAGGGTGAGAAACTTAATCGTGCAAAACCTCTGTCGGTTAATTCTTGCAACTGTGATTTTAACTCTTTCAATTTTGTTGGTGCCATTCTATATGGAGCTATAGAAATGGGATTAGTCCCCGGCACTAATTCGATACCAAATTCCACTTCTCGAATCGGAGGTAATCCTGGCAGCTCTTCAGGAAACACATCTGAAAACTCACATATCACAAGAACTGATTCAGCTTTCTTTTCCGACACTTTTGTATCTATCACATATGCCAGATAAGCTTCACAACCCTTTCTCACATAGTTCATGGTTTTCATCGCAGATACAACAGCTGGTAATCCTTTCATATTACTGGATTCAATTCGAACTAGGTCACCGTTCTGACTTCTCAATTCAATACACTTTCTTTTACAATTCACGATGGCATTATGTAGAGTAAACCAATCCATATCCAGAATTATGTCGAATTCGTCAAATGGAAGTAACATCAAATTAATCGGAAAACATATATCACGAAACATCAATGGGCAATTCTTGTACACCTTATCCACCAAGACACATTTGCCTAAAGGGTTTGATACTCTAATCACGAATTTAGTAAACTCAACAGGTAGAGTTTTATTCGATACTAGACTCACACACACATAGGAATGAGTTGACCCTGGATCTATTAATGCAATAACATCAATATCGAATAAAGTGAAAGTATCGGTGATAACATCAGGAGATAATGCTTCCTCTTGTGCACGTATAGCATAGGCTCGAGCAGATGCTCTCGTTTCTGATCACATAGCTGTGTCATTTGTCCATCTCTGACTCTCAATCACATTTTTGGTGCTTCTGGGTGGTCTACCCCTAGCTGTCACGTTACTCGGTCTTTCGTTCTGAACATTTTCTTCTTCAACCATCTTTGGGCAATCTCGAATGAAATGATCTCGAGATCCACACTTATAACAAACTATATTGTTATACTTGCCCCAGCACTCTCCCACATGTCGTCTTCCACACTGTCTGCACTTAGGTTTGTTACTCTTAACACTGCCAACACTTGGTTCATTCGGAGCTTGAATTCGTAAACCAGCACTTTGTCTCGAACGATCTTTACTGGGATGTCCAAACAAAACATTTGAACGATTACTTGCATCTCTTTATCTCTTAGTAGAAGGTTGAGAAAATTTACTCATTGATCTCTTTCTTTCATCATGAGCTTCTGAATCAGCTTTCTTCTTTTCCTTACTGAGCTCTTCTACTTTGCACGCTCTTTCAAGTAACACAAAAAATTCATTTATATCGAGTATCCCAACCAACAACTTGATGTCTTTATTCAATCCCTCTATGAAATGTTTGCACATAGTAGCTTTGGTCGAGGCACATTCTTTCGCATAGTGACTCAATCTTACAAATTCTCGCTCGTACTCAGTAACAGACAATGGCCCTGCTTCAATTCTAGAAACTCTTTACGTTTCTGATCAATGAAGCGTTGACTGATATACTTCTTTCTGAACTCAACTTGAAAGAAATCCCAGGTGATTCTCTATCTCAGAACCACAGATATCAATGTTTTCCACCAGTTGTAAGCTGTGTCTCTCAACAAGGAAACTGCACACTTAATGCACTCATCAGGGTTCAACGACATCTCATCAAATACTCTGTTTGTATTCTCAAGCCAAAACTTGGCTCGTTCAGCATCATCGTCTGATGTGGCCCTAAACTCTTCGACCCCGTACTTACGAATTTTATCCATAGGAGGCTTATTCAATCTGTTCGGATCTACAACTTGAGGCACAACAGGTACTTGCGGGGGTGGAGGTTGTGGAGCAGCCAGATTCGTTCGAATGAACTCCGTAAACCACTCGCTCATCATTCGAAAGAAGGCTTGCTTAGCCTCTCCTCCCTCACCACTATCATTCGGCCTTGATGTGGCCGGCGCTGTCCCTTGAGCGGGAGCAGGCGCATTGCTTTCTACATCGTTAGCAACTGCTCGATCGGAATCCATTACTATATGTAAACACATTTTCAAATGTCAGATTTAGTCACATTATTGCAATTTCAAATATGGCATGTATAGCTAGACTCACACTCACTACGTTAGTCTGAGAATCGGCTAAACTGTAGCTCTGATACCAATCAAATGTAACACCCCTAACCCGATACCGTCACCGAAACAGGGTTAAGAAACATTACCGATCAAATGAAACCTTTAACATCCAAAAATTTCAACACAAAGTCAATCCTTACTATTCGCATTTATTTACAAATATAGTGTCCCTTAAATTAGTCATCAAGACCCTAAGCATGCTTAAAAATGGAGTCAGGACTAAATCGAAACACATAGAGAATTTCTCAAAAAATTTAAAACTTTACTAAAGTACAAAGGAGACACGCCCGTGGGAGGAGACCGTGTGCCCTCCACAGCTTCTAGACACCCCTGTGTATCCATCCGTGTCTATATACTAACTATACCAACACGGTTATTAGGCACGCCCGTGTGCCATGGCCGTGTACTTTTAGGTTATATACTGACTTCCCCACCACGGCCACCAAGCACGCTCGTGTCGAGGGCGTGTAATTTTTAGTTAGCTACTGACTTGCACACCATGGCCAGATGACACACCCGTGTCAAGGCCGTGTGATGCTAAACTGCATCCTACAATTCACCCACTCATCATTAGGCACGCTGTGTGTGCCTGGCAAATGTGACATTATAGGCCATTTTGCAAGGCCCAAATGCCACCCAACTTAGGGTCAAACCTACAAGCAACACATCCCAAAACATATCATGCACATAAGGCAACCAAGAACTTACCAAATGACCATTCAATCTATGCATTCAATTCCCATTACAACCATAACAAATTCAATACCAAAACTTATCTCATCACAAGCATAATACATTCAATACCAAACATCATTTCTTCTCAATTCACTAATTCATATTAGCATTTTATCAATGCCAAGTTACCATTCATAAGTCAACTTCTCAAACCACAAACCATGCCAAAAGATGCATCACATATATATACCAAAGTCATTCATGCTAAAACTAGCACATATCTAGCCACATCTCATGGCTACTACAATTCTCAAACATGATTCAAATGACTAACCTATACATTCCATATCTTAGCTATATACATCTTTCCAAAATACCCCAAAATAGATTGCCGATAGTGTGACTGAGAAGTTGACGATGCCCTGATCCGAGCTAGCTTTACTGACACTGCAAAGCAGAGAAACAAATCACACAGTGAGCTTATAAAGCTTAGTAAATTCAAAATAAAATACAACCATATCATCAATCAAACAAATTCATATAATAATCATCACATAAATCATTCTTCTTGTACATATACCATACTATCAATAGCTAAAATACTCATTCGTCCGTCCATAACATCATCTATAAACTCATCAACCACAAAGGTTCGATACATACCTCGGCAAACACATAGTTATTCAATCTCCAAGCTATTCAATGCTCAATTATTCTTGTTGATCATCCTTTAATATTCATTTAATTGGATCACACACTCAGTGCTATATACATAATCGTAACATATTTGTCCTCACACACTTAGTGCCTATTCTTTTAACCGACTAGTCTTGGTGTCACACACATAGTACAAAGTCAATAAGCCATAGCTTTCATATCATCGCACACTCAGTGCCTTTCATTTCTGTTTCAATTTTACATTTGGCACACTTAATGCCACCAGCTTATTCATGCACATAGCATCTCAATTTCATCCACATATACACATTTATTTCATAATACTAAACATATTTTAATAACATGTATTATATCCGAACTTACCTCGGACGTCGACCGTAGATACGGTCGATTAATCGAGCACTTTATCTTTGCCTTGATCTCGATCCGAACCTCTTCTCTCTTGGTCTATACACATTTAAAATCAATCCATTCAATCATCATTTCATTCAATTTAGCCACATACACACATTTAAGGCATTTTGCATAATAGCCCTCATATTTTCACATTTTGACACTTTAGTCCCTAATTCACAAAATCATCAAATTCACATAATTTCACTTAGCACCAGTCTAGCCGAATTTTACTAATATCCATACAAACCCACACATTTTATTTATTTCACACTTTCACCCTTCAATTTGCTATTTTCACAATTTAGCCCTAATTTGCTAAATTCACAAAAAATTCAAAATAACACATGTTAATCCAACACCAATTTCTCATATTTTACTATCAACTAGCACATAGTTCAAGCAGTCATCAATGGCTCATCACAAAAACATCATCAATTCACAATATTACAACATGGGTTAGCTAGAGCACTAAGCAACGATTACGAAAACGTAGAAATTAACAAAAATCGAACACAAAACACTTACTAATTGAAGCTTGAAGTTGCCGAAACCATGAAAACTTCAAAACCCTTTTTTCTTTCTCAATTTTTGGTGGAATATATATGTTAAAGATGAGCATTTTAGTTCATTTTTGTTTATTATAACTTTTATAATTTATTTCCAATTATACCCTTAATGAAATAAACATTAAAGCTTATTATGGATGGTTATAAATGTCCATCCACCTTCCACTATCACTAAATATGGTCTAATTGCACCATAAGACCTCCTTATTTAAAAGACAACAACACTTAGATACTTATAAATCAGCACACAGCTTTTACTCTTTAAGCGATTAAGTCCTTTCTCTTAATTCGACACCTAAATAATCACATTATCACACAGAATTTTCACACAGACTATATTACATACTATTCACATAGAAAACAGCATTAAAATATTTTTACGACCTCAAATTTGTGGTCTTGAACCACTATTCCGAATAGGGTCTAAACTGGGATGTTACGTCTGCTACCACGTTGGCTTTTCCCAGATGGTACTCGATCGAGCAATCATAATCCTTAAGCAACTCTATCCATCTTCATTGCCTAAGGTTCAAATCCTTCTGAGTAAGGAGGTACTTAAGACTTTTATGATCAGTATAGATGATCGACTTCTCCCCGCACAAGTAGTGTCTCTAAATCTTTAGTGCGATACCACCGCAACTAATTCCAGATCATGAGTAGGATAATTTACCTCGTATGGCCTAAGCTGACAGGACGCATAAGCCACCACCTCACATTCTTGCATCAGCACACAACCGAAACTCGTGTGCGACGCATCGCAATAGACAACAATGTCCTTATCAGCCTCTAGCTGAATTAATACTGGAGCTTCAGTCAGAATCTTCTTCAGTTTCTCAAAACTCTCCTGCTGCTTATCAGTCCAAACAAACGGTACTCCTTTACGTAGTAACTTAGTTAGGGTTGCAGCAATCAGTGAAAACCCTTCAGCGAACCGTCTGTAATACCCGGCCAGGCCCAGAAAACTTCGAATCTCAGATGCCGACTTGGTTGACTTCCAATCTAATACAGCCTCAACTTTTTGAGGATCAACCCTAATCCCCTCGGCAAACACGACATGCCCCAGAAATGTTACCTCTCGTAATCAAAACTCACACTTGTTGAATTTGGCATAAAGTTGATTTTCTCTCAATATTTGCAGCACAACTCGGAGATGTGAATCATGCTCCTCCTCGGTTCTTGAATACACCAGAATATCATCCATAAATACCACCATGAATCAATATAAGTAGGGTTGGAAGATCCGGTTCATCATATCCATGAAAGCAACTGGTGCATTCGTTAACTCAAATGGCATGACCAAAAACTCGTAGTGTCCATAATGAGTTCGGAATGCAGTCTTGTACACATCTGCCTCCTTAACCCCTAGCTGATGATACCCCGATCTAAAATCTATCTTGGAGAAAACCGAAGCTCATCGCAGCTGATCAAACAGATGGTCTATTCTTGGTAAAGGGTACTTGTTCTTAATCATCAGTTTATTTAATTGACGATAATCGATACACATGCTTATTGACCCATCTTTTTTCTTTACGAACAGTACCGGTGCTCCACGGTGACACACTCGGTCGGATGAATCCTCGATCCAGTGGCTTTTAGATCTGAGCCTTTAATTCTACTAGTTCCTTCGGCGCTATCCTATAAGGGGCGATGGACACCGGAGCCATTCCCGGTAAGAGCTCAATGCAGAACTCGACCTCACGGTTTGGTGGCAACCCCGGAAGTCCTTCAGGAAATACATTCAAAAATTCATTTACGATCCTGACATCCCCCACACACAAACCCTTAACATCAAATGTGCTGACATAAGCTAGGAACGCTTTGCACCCTTTGCAAACCAGCTTCTCGGCCCTTAATGCGGAGATCGCATTAGATAAATAATCCCTTTGCTCCCCTATCACGAACATCTTCTCAATATCTGAAGACTTCAATACCATACACTTAGCAGCACAATCCAAATTCACACGGTGTTTCACTAATCAATCCATGCCCAAAATGAGATCAAACTCGCCAAACGGTAGTTCCATCAAATCCGCTGAAAAGACAACCCCTTGGACCTCTAAGGGCACATCTCTAAATAGTTTATTCACTCTAACCGACTGTCCCAGTGGACTAAGCACTGACAATTTCCTTTCAGCAAGTTCAAACTATATACCCAATGTTCTCGACACAGTACATACAACATATGAGTGCGTAGACCCAATATCAATCAAAGCTATAAATGGTACATCATGAATGAGGAACGTACCAGTTATGACGTCAGGTGCGTCGCCATCCTCTTGACACCGAGCAGCATAAACAAACCCTGGCTGTCTCGCCTCTGTATTACCAGCATCTCTGCCCGATGCTCCTTGACCTCGTCCAAACCCATTTCCCCCTTTGGCTGGACCACGGCCTCTCGGTGGTTGCTGACCACCTCTCTCTGGCTCCACATAACCCCGACCTGTAGCTTGCATCTGAACGGGCCTCTGAGTATAGTCTCTAACCTGATGATCCCTGGAGCAACATCTAAAACACGCCCCATTTCTTTCCCAGCACTCCCCAAATGAGATCTCCCACAATCAGCGCAAGGCTGCGGTCTAACTACAACATTAGAAACCCCAACTCGGGCTGACCCATCAAACCTAGGCCTCTTCCCAGGCCCACAAAAAGAACCTGAAGGCCCAAAATTCCTCTTACTTCTGTCCCTATCCTACTCACGGTTTTGACACTTCGAGCGTTTCACATCCTCAGCAATCTTAGCCGTCTCAACCAGAGCAGCGAAGTCTCCTTCCATCTGCAGAGCTATCAGTACCCGCGACTCATCCCGGAGACCATCCTCGAACTGCACACAATGCTCATACTCAGTCGCGACGATTCCCGGAGAATACCAGCTTAACCGCAGGAACTCTGCCTCATATTCCACTACAGACTTATACCCTTGAACCAGATTCAAAAATTCCTTCCTCCGGGCGTCCACGTAACTTGCCCTCACGATAAGCGACCATTGATACGCCTCATCTCGCAGCAAAGAAACTGCTCTTTTTAGCTTTTGCTCCACTGTGCAGTCAAGGTCATCCATGATTCGCTCTACAGCCTCTAACCAATATTCTACTACATTCGGGGCTACACCTGAGATGCCCCTAAAAATTTCTGCCCCGTTTGACCGTAGTCGCTCAAAAATTAACCCTCGGCCCACTAACCTAGTACTCACTCCAGCAACTCTTTCCAGAACCCGTAGCATCACTTGGGACAGGGCATCATCCCCACCTGCTCGATCATGAGACCCCGTCTCAATCATCGGTGATGCCGGTGCTTCCCTTTCAGGCATATGCCCTGTTGTTGAAGATCCAACCCTAGCACCTCGGCCTCTACCATGGCCACGTGTACCCCTTCCGCGACCTCTTGTGTTCATATTGATGTAGCGTGTTTTCTGATTAAAACGTTTTATGAATCAACTTATAATTCATGTAATTATTAACAGATATATTATGAAAAGCAGTAGTTAGGGTTATTCTCACAGATCGCATTTACTACAGTTTCAGTCTCCTATAGTCTCAGTTTCTACAACTAAGGAGTTTCAGTATACCACTACTATCCCTAGTATTTTCTCAATACAATCATTTCAACATATAACAATGTATAAAGTCAAGAAACTTACGGATTTGGTGCCGGAGACTCGGTGTGCCACACTTTCAGTAACACAATCACTTCCCAAGTTGAAAATTTAAACAGATTAGAAAAATTTTTTAAAACCCACTCAACAGCATTATTTTACAACCGAGCTCTGATACCACTAAATGTAACACCCCACACCCAGCCTAGACGTTATGACCGGATCTAGTGTGCCACATCAGGTGTTGTTTGAAAACTTTGTGTTCGTTGGAAAACTCATCTACAAATCAAAACTTTCTATCGTTCAAAAATCTCGGTTCTAGTTGCTTATTAACAAAATAAGTTTTGCTCGAAATCATTCCTTTTAATAAATATTATTATACATTTATTAATTTGTATTTAAAACCTTGTCTGTTACGAAAGTTTGGTTTAAACAGTTGCGGAAACGTGATATTTTAAAAATAATTGTTATTGTTTAAAAATCCCGTGTTTAATAAATTAGCATGTTGTGAGGAAGTAAAATTTAAAGTTAAAACAATTCCAATGGCCTTATGACAAAAATTATAACCCAAAAATAATAGTAAAGTAAGTTAAAATAAAAATAGCTAAATTAACCCAAGTAAATATGGGACGTGTGGCCACCTCTGAGTCCCTCGCAGCTCCAAATCCTCTAAGGCTGGGGATTACCTGCACGATTAATGAGAAAGCGTGAGTTACAAGAACTCAGTGTGTAATCCCCGTATTACAACCACAGTTTGGGCCCAAGCCCATACAATATCAATCTAGGCCTAAGCCCTATTTTGTAACGGTCTGGGCTGAAGCCCTATTTAGTAACAGTCTGGGCCGAAGCCCTATGATATGCAAAACAATTATGCAAACAATTATGTACCCAACCCAGTCCAACCAACACACCACCCGTACCAACCAACACACCTGTGGGGACTAAGTCAACCTACCCAACCAAAGACACACCATAAGCGCGATTTAGTGCTAATAACGATATCGTGGTGAGCCACTAAATTAGTATAGCGTGGCAAAAACCACTAAATCAGTATAGCGTGGCTGAGCCATCAGTACAGTGCTACCTCCAAAATCCATAACCCAACCCATGCAGTAAGATATGTCATATTAAAATCATGTAAACAATGCATCACCATCCACATCAATCATACAATTACTACTCATTCAGGAACGATCTTTTCTCTAAGGGTAAAGTGGTCATTTAGGGGTAAAACGGTAATTTTGCCCCTCAGGGTATTTCGATAATTTACCCACTAAGGGTATTTTGGTCATTTACCCACTGAGGGTATTTCGGTAATTTTACCCCTACAATGGCCTTTTCGAAGGCCTACTGTCGCCTTGAGCGACCAATTTCCATTTCCGGTCAAAATAGTGCTGTTGGGCCTAAAATCTAATTTTGGCCCAAATGGGCCCACACGCTCGTGTGGCCTATTCAGCTCGTTTTCAGTCTCGGATTTGCGGACTTTGCAGTCGCAACCACCGTTCGGCACTTACCATCGATTTCACCTCGGTGGCCCATTAGCCCATTGGGCCCACCTAGCCCAATTCGACACGACAAGGCCCGTTTCAGCTTCAGTCTCATGAGAGAGTTAGAGACCCTTCCAACAGTCTAACGCCAACATTACTGACTCGGTTTATCTCTACGAGCAATCACGCGCTCGAGAGATCTCAGTTGCCGTTTCTCTGGCTTTTCAGTAGTTTGGCTTTTAGCCGATTCACAGATCATAGCAATAGCAAATTAAACTAAGGTGTGAGACTACACAGCTTGATTACGAGTGTGATTTGAAAACTTTCACGGCACCTATGAAACAATTGATTAACAGTTAGTCTCTACCTCAGGTAAATCAAAATACTGATGTACTTAACTAAACAAGCCTTTCTTACCACGTGATACGATCTCCCTCAATGCAACGGTAATCGACCCTATTCTGAGGCTAAAGAAAACGAGTTCCTAGCATTAATCGATAAAAAGAATACGTTAGAACCGCTATGCAAAGGTAACTAAAGAAGCAGCCTTTTGGCCCCCAAATAACCCATTCTAGCATGAGAGAAAAGAAAATAGCAGCCCTCCTTTCAATTATAGACACACTTACCAACCAACGAACGACAAAAATTGACAGTTGTCTAACAACAAGATTTGGCCCCACCCATTAAAAGCAAAAGGATTCAGAATGAAAAGGATAAGTAGATTCAGCTTACAAATCGACACTTTAAGAAGAAAAGTATTCAGCCTAGGGAGAAATTAAAAAGGTAGAAGTGTGGTTACAGCTTAGGGGTAAAGAAGAGAAACAAACGATAGGAAGAAGAGAGATGAGGAGAAAGGAGGAAAGAAGATGAAAGTAAGGCTTACCAATTCGACACTTAACAAGAAAATGAAGGAGGAAGAAAAAAAAATGAGAGCAAGGTGAAATCGGCAGAAGTCAGAGAAGAAAGAAAATGACTCAAAATGTTGGTGAAAATAATAACCCAAAATGCAAAACTCTCAAAGGAAGACCAAAGAAATTTGCACACTCACATTAACACCAAACCGAAAATGCACTCCCCACAATGCCAACCTTTGGGCGAATTTCCCTATTCACTTCCCCATATTCGGCCAACACTCTCTCACACATCTATCCCTTGATTTTCTCCACTCATTTATCCTAATTTTACTCTCCTTCATCCATTTGAACTATTTGATCAAGTCTCCAACTCCCCTTAAAGAGTTTGATCTAAACTCTGCTTCCTCCACTTTCTTGACACAATAAAATCCTTCATTCGCAACCTGTGGGATTCGAACCCCTTCCCTCCTTGCTCTCCACTTGATGCCACTCTACCACACCACATGCTCAACTTGTGTTTCTAAAACACATCCAAATTTACTTAAGCCCTACTGCCAACAGCCCTCTCCACTAAAGAGTCGAAAACTAAAATTTTTCCAAGGCTCCGACTCGAACCCAGGCCTCATTAGAACCCCCAAATGCACTCAAATAACCAGCTGAGCAAGCACAACATAAAATCAAATAAAAACCACAACCCCTAATTGTTGGGATGTTACATAATCCTTTTAACTTTTACCATTTCAACTAAGCTTTCATTTGATTTTTATATAAAATTTTAATAATTACTAGACTTTATCACACCCATGATGTCGATGAGCAAAAATATTTTATATTAAAAATGTATGTTTATAAAATTATTTCTATATAATTATGTAGGTCGAGTTGACTTGTGATACCAACTCAGTCAATAATTTTCCGTATAGTATAGATAATAATATTAATTATCCTTTAAATTAAGGGTGTTTTAGTAATTTTAGCAATTTTATAACTAGATTAGTGTCAAGTTGACTTATGATATCAACTTAATCAACCATTTTATATATAATGTAAATACTTTTTAAATGATATTTTTCTCCCAAAATAGTGCACCAAAATTTAATTGTAAAATGGAAGGAAAACATATAATCGACTATCTAGGCTAATTTAATGGAATATGCTAAAAGTAAAAACAAATTGAAAAAGTAGGATGAACTTTTTTTTATTTTCCAAGCTCCCTATTTTCTGAGAGAGAAAGAAAAACGCGTTCTATAGGGCACACTTTCACTTATGTGGCAGTGAAAATGTGCCTTGTGGGATGTGTTTTCCTTTCTCTCCTAAAAACACACCCTGTAGGATGTATTTTCGCTAAAAATTGTTTTCTTCTTCTTATTTTTTCATAAAGTTGGAAATTAGAAGTTTGTAGATTTATTTTTGTTCGTGTTTAAGATAGACATTGATGGAGCTCAAAACTAACTTTTATTTCGACAAAGGCAAGCACACCTATCGAACAGTAGTATAGCTGTGGAGAGTCCAGAATATCGTATCCTCAAGGACCAAGATTACTAGTAATAACTATCTTCTTATTATCTAGCCTAATAATTAAAGGGAATTTATTTTTACTCTGAAATTAACTAACTAAATAACTATGAACATGACAGAGAGTGAACTGGAAAAATACTTTTGGACAACTTATATGAGATAGGCAATACCTAAGGAAGAATCCACCTAGACTTTACTTATTACTTTCGATTTATACGATTTATTCACTTGACTTAATCCATAGAAATCCCTGATTTATGTTAATATCTCTTTCAAGACTAAAAACAACTGACTCTAGGTTGATTAATTGAAATCTCTTTCTAATTAAAACCCCTATTGTCGCATTAACTCGATCTATGGATTCCTTATTAGGTTTGACCCTAATCCAGTGATTTTAAAATAAGCCTATTTCTAGGTTGCAATCAACTCTGCTTAATTGTGTTGATCTACTCTTAAACAGGGACTTTTGCTCCACTGAATAAGCACATTCGATTTTGAATCAATAACCTGCATTATCAAAACAAGAATAAGAACTCACAATTAAGAATAAGAACAAGTATTTATCTCATAAATCAAATAATAATAAGATTCGTCTTAGGTTTCATCCCCTTAGGTATTTAAGGGATTTAGTTCATACTAAAAGAGGGAAACATATTAGAATAGGGAAACAACAAAACATAAGAAAACCAGAAACTTCTAAAGAACTTGATGGGAGTCTTGATGGAGATCTTTCTCCTAAGTTGTTCTGGATGGTTGTCTGGGAGTAATTTTTGCCTTCTACTCGGCATCTATTAGACGTCCTGTCGACCTCCCTTTTAGGTTGCCCCCTGAGGTGTTTATATAGGCTTTGAGATGCCTTACTTGGCCCACAAGTATCCTATTCCAAATAAAATTCATCCTGATTTCGGCCGGGATAGCTGGATTCTGCTCGCCACCCACGGGCTTGTTGATCTAGCCGTGGACGATGGTCCAGGCCGTGGTTGATCCTACTCGTAACACACGGCTATATCCAATGGTCCAGGCCGTGTTGATTTTCTAGGTAGGTCAATTTTGCCCCTTTTTGGCCCGTTTCTCGTTCTTTTCGGCTTCCTAAGCTCTCCTGAGTATAAGACATGAAATTAAGAGATTAGGAGTATCAAATTCATCAAATCCAATGGAAAATCATCCAAAATTAAGCCAAGCATGGGGTTAAAATATGTGTAAATTATGGTTTATCAAATATCCTCACACTTAAGCCTTTTCTTTTCCTCAAGCAAAATCCTCAACTCACAATTGAAAGTCACTTCCTTAATTCATAGATAATTCATACATTGATAATTTAACTAAAAGAGTCATAGAGATTCAAACAATCTATGTCATAACTTTTTATAGCACGAAAACATAGGTGTTTCCCCGTACCTAAATAATTACCTCTGATTCAAAACCGACAAGAATTTACATCATTACTAAAGATTCACTCAAATCACTCAAGGTGTTTAAGGTTCAAATTAAGCACTGAAAAAGTCAAACATGAAAAATTAATCCTATAGCTTGCAAGAAAATCAAATCTCCACCACTGTAAAATGAGATGATACACAAATCAAAAGATCTTAAAAAGGGTTGTAATGGGGCTTGGGTTAAAGGTGTGGATAAAGGCTGAATTAGAGGTTTAGAATCGAGATTGAATTAACAATTTACCTAACTAGAAAAATGGCCTAATACTGAATGATTACATTAATTGAAGACTTTATTACTAATAACATGAGCTTCTTCTAAAGATATAAAATTAATCGTTCAAGCTTAAACTAAAAATGAATAAATCTCCAATATTTTTGTATATGTTTTTTTTTTAGAATAAGAATAAGCACAAACAATTAATAAGAAAGGACTTAACAACGAAAATAAAGAACATAGTTAGGTAACTGCTCAAACCAAATCTCGACAAAAAAGGGACGTCAAAAGTTTAGGAGAAGTAAAAATTTTGTTTTGAGTTAATATTAATGGGTGAGTCAAGAAAAACGGTTTATTAGGATCAAAGGGGTTCACTAGGGGTTAATTATGAAGGTAGGCTTTTTGGCAGATTAAGTGGGTTAAATCCTAGGTGCCCTTATCATTTCAGTATATCAAATCAAAAATGTGGTCTCGACATGTATAATCGAAGCAAGTTCTAGAATAACAAATCAATATTGACGCACTTATAATAAAAAAAAAGAGAGCAAGAAAAATATATGCTCTTAAAGGCTCAAAAATCTCACAAAAATTATGGTTTTTGATGTCATCCTTGTAGATTTCAAACTTCAAAATAATATTTAGGATTAGAGAAACAACCTAATAAAATTTTAATTCTGAAAATAGACTTTATCATGCTTGATTCTCTAATGTCTTGAAGTTTGAACCATTAATGCATAATTATCTATGACTTAATCTGAAACATATAAATGAAAATCATAAATCAATAGAAGTTTCATTCTAATAGTAAATATGAGAAAGTTACTTAAGAATAGGATATAGTTCAGTATTGTTAACACCTCCCCACACTTAAGACGTACATTGTCCTCAATGTACAAAGATAGATATCTAAAATATATAAAATCATAAGATAGGGAGAGAAGTGAACTTCCTGAATTTTGGATGGAGTCAAGGAAAAAAAGGGTAAGTTGGGCATAGATGAAGGTGGAGGTGAATACTAGGGTCATGGTGTGGTCGTTCCTTAATAGCCCTTTGAACCTAAATTAAAGAAATCAAAATATAATAATATAAATTAAATTCAAGAAAGATAAAGGGACTGAATTTAAAAATGGAAATAAAAAAAATGAAAAAATAAATGGACTCAAAGGTCCTTGTCCTGTCGAGTTAATGAAGCGGCCGGCATGAACTTATGTAGATCGGTCTCGTACGGAAAGACTGTGCTAGGCTCCTTTCGCTTCTTCGACATGGGAATGGTGGTGTAAAGAAAGAATGAGGGAAAAGGGGGAAAGGAAAATGAAAGGATAAATAGAAAAAGAAAGGGGTGTGGTGGTTAGGGTTTGGAAGAAGAAGAAATTGGGGAGAAAGGGAGAAGAAAGGGGTTTTAATAGGAATCAGAGACCTGAATATTGCCCACGCTCGTGTTCCATGTGTGTGTTAGGTTACACAGCCGTATTGCACGGCCGTGTGCTGCTTTGTTCGTTTCTCCTACGGCCGTGTAGAGGTTTCCACGCCCATGTTGTTTGATCAGTATCGACCATGGCCTACAGACACGGGCGTGTCGAATGCCCGTGTAGATTTTTTAGTTTCAACCACTGCTTAAAGACACGGGCGTGTCGCACACATGTGTGACTTTCTCAGTGTCGACCACAGTCGTATCGCTCGGTCGTGGCATTTAGGCGGAGCCTATGTCTTGGGGAAAATTTTTGCACGATCTCCACCACGCCCATGTATCTTTTCGTAGTGTCCACATGGCCACTGCCACACCTGTATACAATACCGTGTGGAGAGAAAAACCTGTGCTTTATTAAATTGGTTAGTTGTTAGTTAAATACTAAAAATCGAAAATATAACATTAGTGAAGTTAGTGCTCGCCTCCTGAGAAGCGCTCGTTTAAAGTCTTAAGCTAGACTTACCTCTTATTCGCATAATCATGGTGGTTTGAGGAGTTGAAACTCCTCTCCCCTGCTATCAGTTCTATGATCATTATATAGTTTGAGTCGAGTGGCGTTTACCTTAAAAATGTCGAATGTAGGATTAGTCACCTCGATTATTCCGTATGGAAAGACATTAAGTATCGTGAAAGGGATCTCTTCATTTGTATTAAGGTCTGAAGTGGTGATTCAATGGTCTGTCTTATCCAACAATACTTGATTCCCGATCTGAAACTGGTTTGTCCCATCTTTAAGTTTGTCATGGAGTTGCCTCGTTTTTGCTTCGTGTGTTTTTAGTTTCTCCTTGAAATGTGCCTTCCACTCATCTAGTTCATCGATCTAAAGCCTTCATTCCTCATGAGTTATTTCCTTGTTGGCACGAGGTCTAGGATCTGGCTCAGTTGTGTAGTTTCGTGGTGTTTCCTATAAAGAAGGTTGAACCAAATGGTCATTAGTAGAGTTTATGTTTTTAACTTGATTGCTCGATGTCCTAGCCGAGTCAAGAGCCTGAAGAGTGATCATTTTGTCACTTACACGAAGTATGAGTTCACCTGTACCAATATCAATTTTACTTCTAGCAGTTGCTAAAAAGGGTCTTCCTAAAATTAAAGGAATATTATTGTCTTCATCCATGTCTAAAACGACAAAGTCTACTGGGAATATGAATTTATCAATTTTTACTAGTACATATTCGATTATACCCCTAGGAATTCTAATAGTTTTATCAGCTAATTGAATGCTCATCCTAGTTTGTCTGGGTTTCTCTAGACCTAGCTGTTTAAACATTTTATAAGGCATAACATTGATGCTTGCTCTAAATCAGCTAAAGCATTATTAACAGATAAACTACCAATTAGACATGGAATTGTAAAACTCCCTGGATCTTTTAACTTTTGTGGTAGTTTATTTTGTAAAATTGCTGAGCACATTGCATTTAGCTCCACATGCAACGTATCATCTAACTTCTGTTTGTTTGTCAAAAGCTCTTTTAAAAATTGCCTTAAATTGGGCATCTGCGAAAGGGCTTTAAGAAACGGTAAGTTAATATGTAATTTCTTTAGAAGTTTAAGAAATTTACCGAATTATTCATCTGTGTGGTCTTTCTTCAGTGTATTGGGGTAAGGTACACAAGGTTCGTACTCTGTAATTGCCTATTTTGGCTTTTCATGGCTTACCTCAACCTTACCTTCCTTTACAACATTCTCTTACCTCAATTTTGGTTCATCTAACCCTTCATTATCGTGAGCAGTTATGGCTTGAAGTTGCTCCTTTGGGTTAGTTTCAGTGTTGCTTGGCAAGCTACCTTGTGGTCGTTATGAGATCAGCTTAGCAAGCTGTCCTAGTTGGTTCTCGAGCCCCTGAATTGATGCTTGTTGATTTTTAAGTGCTGTTTCGGTGTTTTGGAAATGAGTTTCTGACATCGCGATGAATTTTGTTAGCATCTCCTAATGGTTTGGCTTCTTTTCTTGTGGGTAGGGTTGCTGTTGAAAGCCTGGGAGGGGTTGTTGTCTCTGATTTCCTTGGCCACCCCATGAGAAGTTTGGGTGGTTCCTCCAACCTGGATTGTAAGTGTTCCTATAAGGGTTATTTTGAGGTCTAGAATTACTACCCATATAGTTCATCTGTTCATGCCAGGGTTGTAGGGCGGATATTCTGTGTTGTTCGTCCCTCCTCCATTTGTATCGCACTGCATCACTAGATGTACCTGTGAAGAACCACACAAACCATCAATTTTCTAACTTAGAAGTTCTACTTGTTTTGATAGCATGGTAACTACGTCAAGGTTGAAAACACTTGCAACTTTTGTCAGCTTTGTTCTCATAACTTGCCACTGATAGTTATTCAGTGCCATCTCCTCTATAAACTCATAAGCCGCTTCAGGGGTCTTGTTATTTAAGGTTCCACTAGTGGCTGAATCAAACAACTGCCTAGTTGAGGGGTTCACACCGTTGTAAAAGGTTTGAACCTGGAATCATAAAGGTAACCCATGGTGAGGGCATCTCCTTAGTAGATCTTTATATCTCTCCCATGCGTCGTAGAGTGTTACTGTAACAGCCCGATTATGACCATAATCAGAACAGTGGTTTTGAGACCATGAATCTGCGTGAGAATAATATTTTAATTTTATATTTGATATTTATGATATATGTTTGAGCATGTGCTAAAATATCGTGGGTTAATTTGTCCGTTTATGTGTGCAATTTAAGAAAAATGACTAAATTACATAAGTGGTAAAAGTAGATATTTATTAGATTGAGTGGTTTAATTAATTTGTCTTCTTTGTTATGAGGCCTTATATGGTAAATTAGCCATTTAGAATAGTAGTGGATGGTATTCTCAAAAATCGATCTGAGGTCAGGATATTATTAGTTGGAAGTTAGAGACTCGGATGTACCAATGACTGCTTTTCGGACGAGATACGGCCATTACGAGTTTTTAGTGATGTTGCTCAGACTCACTAATGCCCCTGCTGTTTTCATAGATCTAATGAATCGGGTATTCGGACCGTATCTGGATCAATTTGTGGTTGTATTCATAGATGACATTTTGATTTATTCGCGTGACAATAACGAGCATGCTGAACACTTGAGTCTTGTTTTACAGATCTTGCGTGATAAGCAGTTGTACGCGAAATTTAGCAAATGTGAGTTTTGGTTGAATGAAGTTAGTTTTCTCGGACATGTAGTTTCATCATCAAGCATACGGGATGACCCGAGTAAAGTTTCGGCTATACTTGATTCGAAACTTCCGCGAAATGTTTCTAAAGTTCGTAGTTTTCTGGGACTTGCTGGGTACTATCGACTCTTCGTGAAAGGGTTTTCTATGATTGCAGCTCCGATGACAAAGTTGTTGCAGAAAGATATTAAATTCGAGTGGTCAGAAAGGTGCCAGAAGAGTTTTATCCGGCTAAAAACTTTGTTAAAGGAAGCTCTAGTGCTTGTTCAGCCAGAGTCGGGTAAGGAGTTCGTTTTCTTCAACGATGCATCCTTAAATTGTTTAGGTTGTGTTTTGATGTAGGAGGGTAAAGTTGTAGCTTACGCCTCTAGACAGTTAAAGCCGCACAAAAAAAACTATCCGACACACTATCTTGAATTGGCTGCTATAGTTTTCGCTTTGAAAATATGGCGTTTAATTGAAAGTTTCTAAAATAGTGCGTACAATAACAGCTTTCAATCAAGTATTAAAATGGCACCTTATGAAGCTTTGTAAGGTTGTAAATGTCGTACACCTCTATATTGGACCGAGCTAAGTGAAAGCAAGATACATGGGGCTGATTTAATTAAAGAGACTGAATAGAAAGTAAAAGTGATCCGAGAAAGTTTGAAAACCGTGTCAGATCGTCAGAAGTCATTTGCAGACTTAAAACGTAATGATATAGAATTTTAGGTGGGTGACCGAGTATTTTTGAAAGTCTTATCGTGGAAAAAGATACTTAGATTTGGTCGTAAAGGAAAGCTGAGTCTGAGATTTATTGGATCGTACAAAGTTATTGAGCGTATCAGCCCGATTCCGTACAGACTTATGTTGCCATCTGAGTTAGACAAGATTCACAATGTTTTTCATGTATCGATGCTTCGATGATACAGATCTGATCCTTCTCACGTGATTAGCCCATCAGAGATTGAGATTCAACCTGACTTGACTTATGAGGAAGAACCGATTCGTATCCTAGCTCGTGAGGTGAAAGAGTTACGAAATAAGAAAATCTCGTTGGTTAAAGTAATATGGTATAAGCACGGGATTAAGGAAGCAACTTGGGAACTCGAGGAATCAATGAAAGAACGCTACCCACATTTATTCATTGGTAAGATTTTCGAGGATGAAAATCCCTTAAGGGGGAAAGTTGTAACCGCCTGGTTATGACCATAATTGGAATGATGGTTTTGGGACCACGAATCCGCGTGAGAATAATATTTTAATTTTATATTTGATATTTATGATATATGTTTGAGCATGTGTTAAAATATCGTGGGTTAATTTGTCCATTTGTATATGCAATTTCAGAAAAAGGACTAAATTGCATAAGTGGTAAACGTAGCTATTTATTAGATTGAGTGGTTTAATTAATTTGTCTTCTTTGGTATGAGGCCTTATATGGTAAATTAGCCATTTAGAATAATAGTGGACGGCATTATTATTGTTTTGAGTATAAATATGTTTATATATATATTATAAGATAACATTTATATAATAAATTATATGTTAGTAATAAAACAACAAAAAATAAAAGGCATGCATTATCACTCTTCTTTGCCGAATGTGAGAAAGAAAAACACCATTTTTGAAGCTTTAAGTTTTGGCATCTAGGAGGCTTAATTCGGGTATGTCCTTTGTTCGATTTTTGTTAATTTCTGCGTTTTTAAGATCGTTGCTTAGCGTTTTAGTAAGCCCATGCTTGAATTTTAGAATTTAGTGTGAATTTCGTGAGTTGCCATTGAAGGGAGCTTGTTGTTTTTGTTATTTGATGAGAAAATATTAATTATATGGGTTAGATTAATATGTTTTGTCTTTGAATTTTTGATGAAATTGAGAAATTTGGATTAAATTGAAAAAATAAATTTTTGATGGACTAAAATGTAAAATAAATGAATTGTAGGGACTTGTATGGGCATGGGTAACATTCGGCCCTAAAGGAGTGTGTGGAAATTTTGAGTATTTTGTGTTTTGTGCAATAGGGACTAAATTGTAAAAATTATAAATGTCAGGGGTAAAATGGTAATTTCCATAATTATGTGTTTTTGGATTAAATTGAATGAAAATATGTTTGGATGAGCTTAATTTGAAATTATTTAGATCAAGAAAAAAAGAATCGGAATTGGATCGGGGAAAGGCGAAGTTGAACGAATAGCCGGGAAACCCTAATCCGTCGATTTCCGAGGAAAGTTCTTATGTAATTGGACTATATTGAATTTCTATTCATAATGAAGTATATGTTTTAATAGAGCTAATTATGAAATATATGGTATGGCCGAATATAATAATAGGGGATGATGGGTTCAATTGAATGAAATGTGTACTTACTTGATAATGTAATTATGTGAGATGTTGATTTAAGAAATGAAATTGATCGAATGAAATGTATGTGTGCAAGTTGTTGGGATTGCCTAATGTGAAGATGATTTGGGAATGAAACGAGCTATATTATAAATATGTATATATATGTTTAATGAAGTGAGTAACAGGTTCGAATAAAGCACTAAGTGTGCGAATCAAGATACCGAGCACTGGGTGTGCAAAATCGGTTGTTGGGCACTATGTTTGTGGAATATAATGTAATGGCACTAAGTGTGTAATACATTACAAGAGATCTGCACTATGTGTGCGTTTTATCAAGTAACGGCACTAAGTGTGCGATACGTTACATGAATTTGCACTAAGTGTGCGGGTTTACGAATGCTCTAAAGATATCAACTAGCGAAATATGTTAAACGTAATGGAATAAACAGATATGTGATTCGTGAAAGTTGGGGAGGTTAGTATTAATATGGTAAGTTAAGTTAACTTATGAAATTTGAGATATGTTATTTGATTATGAGTTTCCAAGTATGTTATAAATGTAATGATGATACCTAGTTTTATATGATATCTAATAAGGAATATATGAATGTTTGGTTTTGAGATTACCAAACATGGTAGTTATTGAATGGTAAGTTGATAGATATATACATATAAACCTACGGCTATGAGGTTGTTGATAATCATGTTAGTTTGATTTAACTTGTGAAATGTTTAAATCCATTCTTTACCGTTGCTTATAACTTACTAAGCTAAGTTAGCTTACCGTTTGTATTCATTTGACTATTTTATAGATTTTGAAGGCTAGCTCGTGCTCAGGGATCTTCGTCAAAGTCAATCTAACTATCACCTAACTTTGGTATTCTATAAGTTGTATCTCTTTTGAACTTATGGCATGTATAGACTATGTCTCTTGGGTTGTGTTTGAATGATGTGTGTGTGTATATATATATATAAGCCACGCAAAAATGGCTATGTTTCTAAGTATGAGTATGATTTGGTAATGTTGGTCATGGTATTAATGTTGTGGATATTCGGCCTTGCTATAAGTTTGATTTGAAGGTTCATTTCATGGTATATATGTATGTGAGTGATGTACTTGTTTTAATTAGTATTTTAATTAGTTTAAAAATTGAAGAACAATGATCATGGTACCTTGCGAAAATGGCTTGACCATTGGTTTAAACTTGATTTTATATGTTCTTAATTAAATGTTTGAGTGTTTGGTTTGATAATTTGATTATGGTATATGTACTTTTGGCCTTGATTTATATTTACATGAAGTTGTGGTTATGCTATAATTTGAATGAGAAATTGGTTTCGGTTGTTTATTTGTTAATTGAAATTATATATACAAATACTTATATATACGCATATGTCAAAATGGATAATGAAATGAATTAGCCGAGTAAAGACAATTTGAAATGCTATTATACATGCTAGTATGCTAATGACTGAGGTGTACTTTGAGTTTATTGATTATAACCGTAAATGACGATTTGCATGATTGAATAATAATATGGTTATTTATGGATGATTTTGTAATCGTAATAGGTATGTTAGTCCTTAATAAATATGATATGTAAGTTTTCTCATATTAACTAAATTATATGCCGCATATGGTTTTGACTATTAAACTCATGATTTATATATATAAATATATATATTTGAAATGAAATTAGATTGAACCCTGAAGTATGATTCATATGTTTAGTTAGAAATTATTTATTATATAAATAATTGCGAATAAGATCTATGTGATTAAGTGATTATACGAAAGTGTATTCTTCTGGTAATACCCCGTAGCCCTAATTCACGATGGATACAAGTTAGGGGTGTTATATTTGATTGGTATCAGAGCTAAGGTTTAGTCAGTTCTCGGACTAACGTAGCGCGCGTGAGTCTAGCTATACATGCCATAATTTATAATGTGATAGTGTGATGACTTCTGACACTGGAATGTGTTTTCTTCTTTTGTATAGTAAATGGATCCTGATCCCGAGTGAGCTATAGCTAACGATGTCAACAGTGTGGCGCCCGCTCCCGCGCAAGGGACCGCGCCGGATGAATCTCGACCAGCTGCGAGTAATCCTGATGGGGGGCTAAACAAGCCTTCTATAGCATGATGAATGATTGGTTCAATCAATATATCCGGGCCAATCCGACTGTTCAACAACCCTTGAATCTGAATACTCTACTTGCAGTACCGGTGGTACCCCCTGATCATTAATCCTGAGAGAGCAAGCAAGCCTCGGTTGATAGAATTAGAAAACACGGGGCTCAAAATTTTAGAGCCGAAGATGATGATGATGCTGAACGAGCTGAATTTTGGCTCGATAATACCATTCATGTTTTCGACGAACTATCTTGCACACCTGATGAGTGCCTAAAGTGCGCCATATCTTTGTTACGGGATTCTGCCGACTATTGGTGGAATACTCTCGTATCGGTTGTTCCTAATGAATGAGTTACTTGGGACTTCTTTCAGACGGAGTTTTGAAATAAATACATCAGCCAGCGATTCATAGATTCGAAACGCAAGGGATTTCTCGAGCTTAAACAAAGTCGTATGACCGTATCTGAGTACGAGCGCAAGTTTGTGAGACTTAGTCGCTATGCTCGTGAGTGTGTTTCATCCAAGGCTACTATGTGCCAAAGATTCGAAGAAGGGATAAACAAAGATATAAAACTACTGGTTGGCATACTGGAAATAAATGAGTTCGTAGTACTTGTTGAGTGAGGCTGTAAAGCCGAAGAGCTGGGAAAAGAAAAACGGAAAGCTGAATTTGAAGCTAAAGACTTCCATAAGAGATCAGCGGGAAATTTCCTCAAACGTCATCAAAGAAGTTCAAGAATGATAGTAGCCAGTCCAAAGCTAACACAGGGATCTACATACGAGAACGACCACCAGTGAGTTCACGGGCTACCTCGATTGCTAGTGTTGGCAGTACTCGACCTAATAAGCCCGAGTGTCAATAGTGTGGTAGACGACATTTTGGTGAATGTTGGAGAAAATCTAATAATCGCACTTGCTACAAGTGTGGTTCGCAGGATCATTTTATTCTGAATTGCCAGAGACAGCTGAAAAGGAAAATGTTTTGAGTGCAAGACCGAGCAGTACTACAGCTAGAGCTAGACTACCTCATAATGTGGGAGGTAGGAGTGGCACTCAGAGAGGGACTTTGGATGTGGCTATTCGATTAGAGGCCCAGGTGCCAGATAGAGCCTATGCTATTCGTGCTAGAGAGGAGGCTTCATCTCCAGATGTCATCACCAATATATTCACTCTCTTTGATACTAGTGTAATTGCTCTGATTGATCCTGGTTCAACTCATTCTTATGTGTGTGAAACATTAGTATCCAGCAAGACTATACATGTTCAGTCTACTGAGTTTGTGATTCGGGTTTCGAACCCCCTGGGCCGGTGTGTGTTAGTTGATAGAGTGGGCAAGAATTGCCCTTTAATGATTCGAGACTCGTGTTTTCTGACTGATCTGATGCTGCTACCATTTGATGAGTTCGATATTATCCTTGGTATGGATTGGCTAACTGTGAACGATGCAGTAGTGAATTGCAGACGAAAAACTATTGATTTATGGTGTCAAAATAACGAGATAATTCGAATTGAATCTGCGAATTCGAACGGGCTACCAGCAGTGATATCTTCGATGTTGGCTCAACAGTATTTGAGAAAGGGTGGCGAAGCCTACTTTGCTTATGTGATTGATAGTAAAGTAACTGAAAAAAAGATTGAATTTGTACCAGTTGTTTGTAAGTATCCGGATGTGTTTCCAGAGGAATTGTCGGGATTGCCACCTGTTCGGGAGGTAGAGTTTGGTATTGAGCTAGTGCTAAGGACGACTCCAATTTCGATAGCTCCATATAGAATGGCACCGACCGAATCAAAAGAGTTGAAAGCTTAGTTGCAAGAATTAACAGATAGAGGTTTTTCTCGACCGAGTTTTTCTCCCTGGGGTGCGCCAGTCCTATTTGTGAGAAAGAAAGATGGAACTTTGAGAATGTGCATCAATTACTGACAATTCAATAAAGTGACTATACAGAATAAATATCCGTTGCCATGTATTGACGATTTATTTGATCAGCTTAAGGGAGCTTCGGTATTCTCAAAAATTGATCTGAGGTTAGGATATTATCAGTTGCGAGTTAGAGACTCGGATGTACCAAAGACTACTTTTTGGACGAGATACGGCCATTGCGAGTTTTTAGTGATGCCGTTCGGACTCACTAATGCCCCTGCTATTTTCATGGATCTGATGAATTGGGTATTCAGCCCGTATCTAGATCGGTTTGTGGTTGTATTCATATATGACATTTTGATTTATTCGCGTGACAAATCTGAGCATGCCGAACACTTGAGACTTGTGTTACAGATCTTGCGTGATAAGCAGTTGTACGCGAAATTCAGAAAATGTGAGTTTTGGTTGAATGAAGTGAGTTTCCTAGGACATGAAGTTTCAGCATCAGGCATACGGGTTAACCCGAGTAAAGTTTCGACTATACTTGATTGGAAACCTCCGCGGAATGTTTTTAAAGTTCATAGTTTTCTGGGACTTGCTGGGTACTATAGACTCTTCGTGAAAGGGTTTTCTATGATTGCAGCTCCAATGACAAAGTTGTTGCAGAATGATATTAAATTTGAGTGGTCAGAAAGGTGCCAGAAGAGTTTTGTCCAGCTGAAAACTTTGTTAACGGAAGCTCTAGTGCTTGTTCAGCCAGAGTCGAGTAAAGAGTTTGTTGTCCTCAGCGATGCATCCTTAAATTGTTTAGGCTGTGTTTTGATGCAGGAGGGTAAAGTTGTAGCTTACACCTCGAGACAGTTAAAGCCGCACGACAAGAACTATCTGACACACGATCTTGAATTGGCTACTATAGTTTTCACTTTGAAAATATGGCGTCACTATCTATTCGGTGAAAAATGCCATGTCTATTCAGATCACAAGAGTCTAAAGTATTTAATGACTCTGAAGGATCTGACTTTGAGACAATGACGATGGTTGGAACTATTAAAAGATTAAGAACTTGTAATTGATTATCACCCGGGGAAAGCTAATGTGGTTGCAGATGCACTAAGCCGAAAATCACTATTTGCTCTATGTGCAATGAATGCAGATATAGCTATGACTGATGATGGTATGTTTATTACAGAATTGAAAGCGAGACCACTATTCGTACAACAAATTCGCGAAGCTCAAGAGGTTGATAATGACTTAATAGCAAAAATAAGTCAATGTGGCTCGAGTACTGATTCAGATTTTCAGTTAGATGAAGAAGGATGTTTATGGTTTAGAAACCGAATTTCTGTACCTAAGAATCCTGAGTTGATTCGAAAGATCTATGATGAAGCTCATAATAGTAGGTTGTCAATTCACCCCGGGTAGTACGAAGATGTATAACGACCTGAGATAGCATTACTGGTGGCATGGTATGAAACGAGATATTTTAGACTATGTGTCGAAATGCTTAATATGTCAACAAGTAAAAGATGAGCATCAGGTGCCATCGGGGTTACTCCAACCTATTATGATACCTGAGTGGAAATGGGATCGAGTCACAATGGATTTCGTATCTAGGTTGCCGTTGACACCCAGCAAGAAAGACTCAATCTGGGTTATTGTTGATAGATTGACGAAATCAGCCCATTTTATTCCGGTACATACGAATTTCTCACTTGATAAGTTAGCTGAGTTGTACATATCTCAGATAGTACGATTGCACGAAGTACCTATTTCTATTGTTTCGGATAGAGATCCGAGGTTTACATCGCGGTTTTGGAAGAAATTGGAAGATGCTCTAGGTACTAAATTGCACTTCAATACTGCTTTTCACCCTCAATCGGATGGTCAATCCGAACATGTTATTCAAATACTCGAGGATATGTTGAAATGTTGCATTCTTAAGTTTGGGGTACGTGGGAACGATACTTGCCTTTGATTGAATTTGCGTACAATAACAGCTTCCAATCAAGTATTAAAATGGCACCTTATTAAGCTTTGTACGGTTGTAAATGTTGTACACCTCTATATTGGATCGAGCTAAGTGAAAGCAATATACACGGGGTTGATTTAATTAAAGAGACTGAACAGAAAGTAAAAGTGATCCGAGAAAGTTTAAAAGCCACGTCAGATTGTCAGAAGTCATATGCGGACTTCAAACGTAAAGATATAGAGTTTCAGGTGGGTGACCGAGTATTTTTGAAAGTCTTACCGTGGAAAAAGGTACTTAGATTTGGTCGTAAAGGAAAGCTGAGTCCGAGATTTATTGGACTGTACGAAGTTATTGAGCGTATCGGCCCGATTGCGTACAAACTTATGTTGCCATCTGAGTTAGACAAGATTCACAATGTTTTTCATGTATCGATGCTTCGATGATACAGATCTGATCCTTCTCATGTGATTAGCCCATCAGAGATTGAGATTCAACCTGACTTGACTTTTGAGGATGAACTGATTCGTATCCTAGCTCGTGAGGTGAAAGAGTTACGAAATAAGAAAATCTCATTGGTTAATGTAATGTGGTATAAGCACGGGATTGAGGAAGCAACTTGGGAACTCGAGGAATCAATGAAAGAACGCTACCCATATTTATTCATTGGTAAGATTTTCAGGGACGAAAATCCCTTAAGGGGGGAAAGTTGTAACAGCCCGGTTATGACCATAATCAGAACGATGGTTTTGGGACCACAAATCCGCGTGAGAATAATATTTTAATTTTATATTTGATATTTATTATATATGTTTGAGCATGTGTTAAAATATCGTGGGTTAATTTGTCCGTTTGTGTATGCAATTTAAGAAAAATGACTAAATTACATAAGTGCTAAAAGTAGCTATTTATTAGATTGAGTGGTTTAATTAATTTGTCTTCTTTGGTATGAGGCCTTATATGGTAAATTAGCCATTTAGAATAGTAGTGGACGGCATTATTATTGTTTTGAGTATGAATATGTTTATATATATATATTATAAGATAACATTTATATAATAAATTATATGTTAGTAATAAAACAACAAAAAATAAAAGGCCTGCATTATCACTCTTCTTGGCCGAATGTGAGAAAGAAAAACACCATTTTTGAAGCTTTAAGTTTTGACATCTAGGATGCTTAATTCGGGTATGTCCTTTGTTCGATTTTTGTTAATTTCTACATTTTTAAGATCGTTGCTTAGCGTTTTAGTAAGCCCATGCTTGAATTTTAGAATTTAGTGTGAATTTCGTGAGTTGCCATTGAAGGGAGATTGTTGTTTTTGTTATTTGATGAGGAAATATTAATTATATGGGTTAGATTAATATGTTTTGTCTTTGAATTTTTGATGAAATTGAGAAATTTGGATTAAATTGCAACAATAAATTTTTGAAGGACTAAAATGTAAAATAAATGAATTGTAGGGACTTGTATGGGCATGGGTAACATTCGGCCCTAAATGAGTGTGTGGAAATTTTGAGTATTTTGTGTTTTGTGCAATAGGGACTAAATTGTAAAAATTGAAAATGTCAGGGGTAAAATGGTAATTTGCATAATTATGTTTTTTGGATTAAATTGAATGAAAATATGTTTGAATGAGCTTAATTTGAAATTATTTAGATCAAGAAAAAAAAAAGAATCAGGATTGGATTGGGGAAAGGCGAAGTTGAACGAATATCCGGGAAACCCTAATCCGTCGATTTTCGAGGTAAGTTCTTAAGCAATTGGACTATGTTGAATTTATATTCATAATGAAGTATATGTTTTAATAGAGCTAATTATGAAATATATGGTATGGCCGAATATAATAATAGGGGATGATGGGTTCAATTGATTGAAATGTGTACTTATTTGATAATGTAATTATGTGAGATGTTGATTTAAGAAATGAAATTGATCGAATGAAATGTATGTGTGCAAGTTGTTGGGATTGTCTAATGTGAAGATGATTTGGGAATGAAAAGAGCTATATTATAAATATGTATATATATGTTTAATGAAGTGAGTAACAGGTTCGAATAAAGCACTAAGTGTGCGAATCAAGATACCGAGCACTGGGTGTGCGAAATCGGTCGTTGGGCACTATGTGTGTGGAATATAATGTAATGGCACTAAGTGTGTAATACATTGCAAGAGATCTGCACTATGTGTGCATTTTATCAAGTAACGGCACTAAGTGTGTGATACGTTACATGAATTTGCACTAAGAGTGCGGGTTTGCGAATTCTCTAAAGATATCAACTAGCGAAATCTGTTAAACGTAATGGAATAAACAGATATGTGATTCGTGAAAGTTGGGGAGGTTAGTATTAATACGGTAAGTTAAGTTAACTTATGAAATTTGAGATATGTTATTTGATTATGAGTTTCCAAGTATGTTATGAATGTAATGATGATACCTAGTTTTATATGATATCTAATAAGGAATATATGAATGTTTGGTTTTGAGATTACCAAACATGGTAGTTATTGAATGGTAAGTTGATAGATATATACATATAAACCTACGACTATGAGGTTGTTGATAATCATGTTAGTTTGATTTAACTTGTGAAATGTTTAAATCCATTCTTTACCATTGCTTATAACTTACTAAGCTAAGTTAGCTTACCATTTGTATTCATTTGACTATTTTATAGATTTTGAAGGCTAGCTCGTGCTCAGGGATCTTCGTCAAAGTCAATCTAACTATCACCTAACTTTGGTATTCTATAAGTTGTATCTCTTTTGAACTTATGGCATGCATAGACTATGTCTCTTGGGTTGTGTTTGAATGATGTGTGTGTGTATATATATATATATAAGCCACGCAAAAATGGCTATGTTTCTAAGTATGAGTATGATTTGGTAATGTTGGTCATGGTATTAATGTTGTGGATATTCGGCCTTGCTATAAGTTTGATTTGAAGGTTCATTTCATGGTATATATGTATGTGAGTGATGTACTTGTTTTAATTAGTCTTTTAATTAGTTTAAAAATTGAAGAACAATGATCATGGTACCTTGCGAAAATGGCTTGACCCTTGGTTTAAACTTGATTTTATATGTTCTTAATTAAATGTTTGAGTGTTTGTTTTGATAATTTGATTATGGTATATGTACTTTCAGCCTTGATTTATACTTACATGAAGTTGTGGTTATGCTATAATTTGAATGAGAAATTGGTTTCAGTTGTTTATTTGTTAATTGAAATTATATATACAAATACTTATATATGCGCATATGTCAAAATGGCTAATGAAATGAATTAGTTGAGTAAAGAAAATTTGAAATGCTATTATACATGCTAGTATGCTAATGACTGAGGTGTACTTTGAGATTATTGATTATAACCGTAAATGACAATTTGCATGATTGAATAATAATATGGTTATTTATGGATGATTTTGTAATCGAAATAGGTATGTTAGTCCTTAATAAATATGATATGTAAGTTTGCTCATATTAACTAAATTATATGCAGCATATGGTTTTGACTATTAAACTCATGATTTATATACATATATACATTTGAAATGAAATTAGATTGAACCCTGAAGTATGATTTATATGTTTAGTTAGAAATTATTTATTATATAAATAATTGCGAATAAGATCTATGTGATTATGTGATTATACGAAAGTGTATTCTTCTAGTAATACCTCGTAACCCTAATTCGGCGATGGATACAGGTTAGGGGTGTTACAGTTTCTAGATCCATCTGCACAAAAGAAGAAATATCATTCCTCAACTTAGCTGTTTTAACCGGCGGAAAATATTTAAGTAAAACTTTTTTGGTCATTTGGTCCAATGTAGTGATTGATCCTCGTGGTAACGAGTTCAGCCACTATTTAGCTTTGTTTCTCAATGAGAAGGGAAACAACCGAAGGCGACTGGCATCATAAAAAACGCCATGATTTTGAAGGTATCGCATAATTCTATGAAATTTGCTAAGTGATTGTTTGGATTCTCATCCTGCAAACCGTCAAACTGAACAAACTGTTGAATCATCTGTATAGTGTTAGGTTTCAGTTCAAAAGTATTTGCAACAATATCAGGCCCAACAATACTTGATTTAGTTCCTGTTAAATTAGGTTTAGCATAATTATACATAGTACGAGGAGCAGGATTTTGATTCACCAGATTTGCGGCAACCACAGGAGGTAGCGGATTAGTATCGGCCATCTCTCCAATAATATTGGTTTCATCTTCTTGCTCTTCTTCTATGTATTGTAAGCTTCGCCTTATTTCTCTGTGGTTTTTTTGAATTGTACCTTCTATATCACTGTCAAAAATCAAGCTTCCTGATGGGTTTCTTCTAGTCATAAACTAGAATTACCTACCAGAAGCAAAGAAAAATTAGCAAAGTTAAAGTAAAATAAATCGAAAATAAATAAAATGGCTAAAGTAATAAAAATTTAGTTTTCCTAATATCTTAGTCCCCGGAAACGATGCCAAAAACTTGATGGAGCTCGAAACTAGCTATTATTTCGACAAAGGCAAGCACACTTATCGAATAGTAGTATAGTTGTGGTGAGTCCGGAATATCGTATCCTCAAGGACTAAGATTACTAGTAATAACTATCTTTTTATTATCTAGCCTAATAATTAAAGAGAATTTATTTTTACTCTAAAATTAACTGACTATTTTAACTAACTAAATAACTATGAACGTGACAGAGTGTGAACTGGGAAAATACTTTTGGACAACTTATATGAGATAGGCAATACCTAAGGAAGAATCCACCTAGACTTTACTTATTACTTTTGATTCATGCGATTTACTCACTTGACTTAATCTGTAGGAATCCCTGATTTATGTTAATATCTCTTTCAAGACTAAAAACAACTGACTCTAGGTTGATTAATTGAAATCTCTTTCTAATTAAAATCCCTATTGTCGTATTAACTCGATCTATGGATTCCCTTATTAGGTTTGATCCTAATCCGACAGATTTTCGTCGCGCTATTTCTAGGTTTGCAATCAACTCCGCTTAATTGTGTTGATCTACTCTTAAATAGGGACTTTTGCTCCACCGAATAAGCACATTTGATTTTGAATCAATAACCTGAATTATCAAAACAAGAATAAGAACCCACAATTAAGAATAAGAACAAGTATTTATCTCATAAATCAAATAATAATAAGATTCGTCTTAGGTTTCATCCTCTTAGGTATTTAAGGGATTTAGTTCATACTAAAAGAAGCAAACATATTAGAATAGCGAAAACAACAAAACATAAGAAAACCCAAAAACTTCTAAAGAACTTGGTGGGAGATCGTCAGTCTTGATGGAGATCCTTCTCCTAAACTGTTCCCGATGGCTATCTTGGAGTAATTTCTGCCTTCTACTAAGCGTCTATCTGACGTCCTGTCGACCTCCCTTTTAGGTTGCCCCTTAGGGTGTTTATATAGGCTTTGAGATGCCTTACTTGGCCCACAAGTATCCTATTCCGAATAGAATTCATCCTGATTTCAGTAGGGACACGCCCGTCTGACACGCCCGTGGTGGACTCCTTCGGTAGTGCTGGATTCTGCTCGCCACACACGGGCGTGTTGATCTGCCCGTGGATGACGGTCCAGGCCGTGGTTGATCCTGCTCGTAACACACAATCGTGTCCAATGGTCTAGGCCGTGTTAATTTCCTAGGTAGGCCCATTTTGCCCCTTTTTGGCCTATTTCTCGTTCTTTTTGACTTCCTAAGCTCTCCTGAGTATAAGACATGAAATTAAGAGATAGGAGTATCGAATTCATCAAATCCAATGGAAATCATCCAAAATTAAGCCAAGCATGGGGTTAAAATATGTGTAAACTATGGTTTATCAAACATTGTTATAGTTTTAAGGTATGTTTGAATTTACGGTGGTGCCGTGGAGCTGGGTGACCTACAAATTTCATCTACCATGTGAGTATAGAGCCATCACCCGGGAAATCGAATCGCGTTGCAACTCAATGTCTCAGTTGACGGTGATTATACGGTCTCAAGTTAAGTGCATCTAGGGATTCAAGCTTAAAAAAGTTATGTTGTCAAGGGATAGAGCATAAGTAGGGCCCCAATTGATCGTGGTTATGGGGCACAACAACGAGTTTTTCCTTGTCAGAGAAGGATGCTTTATAAAACTCAAACAGAAGTACGTGGAAGAAAAACTGCAATGACATTTCTATATAATCAAGTAATTTGTTTTATCCATCACCACCGAAGGTGATGAGCCTGTTACTATAACCTGTGACAAAATTAGGGTATAACATGTTACACTAACAAGGTCACTGCCTTCGGTGGAAATGGACAACACAAATTACATGATTACACTAGAAGGCCCCTGCATTTTCCTTCATCACACTTCTGTATGGGTTTTATAAAGTGTCGCGTGTGAATGTGTAATGCGAATGTTCAAGTATACATGTCAAATCAAGTAATAAAGTGATGAGTGAGTATTGTTTCCACATGGATCAAAATTAATTTAAAAAATGGTTATGCTATTACTATCAATTTGACTAATTAAACTGTACAAAATGAACATATGACAAATTGATAAAGAGAATTAATGAATAGATTAATAAAATCAATTATGAATGAAAAAATGCTAGGGCAATTGAAATGCTTTGGCAATTCTCAAAGAATAAGTGGGGAGGATTTGTACTGTTGAATGATAAAGGTTGGAATTGCTTAGGTTTTATTTTTATAACATAACAATGCCTTGGCAAAATCTTAACCATTCTACTCTTCAAGGATTCACTACTGTAGTTTTCTTCTTTCGAGAGCTAGACTTTAAGCTATCATTCTGAGTTTTTGTATGTCTACAAAACTCAAGAATGATATCCAGACTGTTCTTTCTTTTCTGTATAGATCACGACTTCTACGTCTAGAGTGCTGCGAATATTCTTTCGAATACTCTCCTGTATCAATTGATAATAATCCAATTTATTTAATCTTTTTAGAATTAAATTAGATATAACAACATACCATACAATCATCTATGTCTAGAGCTTGCATGCATGCACTTAAAATAATCACAAATCAAGTGAAATAGTAATCTACTTAAAATCAGACCATTGGCATCAAAGATAGTAAAAATTCACCCAAATAATTCCAACCCAATGAGATTTAGCTCATGGATTGGACATTCAAATCCAAAACAAGACCATTTAACATCATCATTCATCTTTATGAATTACAAAGTTCAAATCAAAAAATGGCATGAAGCTCTCGGAACTCCAACTTTCACTTTAATACTGAAATTTGATGCAAAACTCAGGGCAGATTTCTCTTCCCCTTCCTTGCATTTTTGATTTTTGCTCTATATGCTACTACCGTCTCCTCTCTTTTCTCTAAAATTTTCTGCGAGAATTCGAGCGAAGAAAAACTTCTATCCAAATCCTCTCTCCCTAAAAACCTCGTCCCCTTGCGTCTTTTTTCTTTCCTCCTTTATAAGGTACGTCCCTTCCTCTCAACACACACCTTTTGCTTCCACTTTTTTAGGGTGATTTATCTGGTACAAGTACAGTTGGATGAGAGTGAGATGGATTGAGTGTTGCGTAATCTTTTTGGAATTGCCATGGCATTCATGTTGGCAATCTAACTAACATTTTGCCATGGCAATTTTTCATTTCCTTCATTTTCTTTCTTCTTTCTGTAACAGGTCAGTTTAGACCCTATTTGAAATAGTGGTTTCGGGACCACAAATTTGAGTCAAAAAAATATTTTAATATTATTTTCTGTGTTTACAGTATATGATTAAGCATGTGTGAAATTTTAGTGAATTAATTTTATTGTTTGTGTGCTTAATTTGAGAAAAGGATTAAATTGTATAAAATGCAAAATTTGCATGCCATTTGTAAAGATACCTATATGTTATGGCTTTTATTATATGAAATCCTTATGTTGCAATTTAGCCATTGAATATTGGTATGGACAGTTGTGGTCATTAATTAAAAGGTTTATGCATTATTTTATGATGGAAAAAATAGTAATTGTTGTAATATTATATGTTATAATAAAACAAACATTAAAATTCCATGATAAATGTGTTCATCTACCAAAAATACAAAGAAAAAGAAAAAGCTTGTTAGGCATTCGGCCATTGTTCATCTTAAATAAGGTATGATAATTGTTCGGTTTTTGATAATTTCTACATTTTTGTAATCATTTCTTCGAGTACTACAACACCCATGCTTTAATTTTGGAAATTGGTGATGATTTTGAAAAGTGCCATTGATGAATGCTTGAGCTTTGTGATGCTAGTTGATGAAATATGAAATATATGTGTTAGATTAACACGTTTTGTCTTTGGATTTTTGTTGAATTTGAGTAATTTGGATTAAATTATGAAAATAATATTTTGAGGGACTAAAATGTGAAATAAATGAAATGTATGGACTTGTATGAAGCATATGAAAATTCGGCTAAGCATGGGTACAAGCAAATTATGTGTATTTTGTGATTTTGTGAAATAGGAACTTAAATGTCAAAATGTAAAAATATGAGGGCTAATTTGTAAATTACTCTAAATATGTGTTTTTGGATTGAATTGAATGATTTGGTGAATAAAAGGGTTAAATTTGAAAAATGTATAGATTAAGAACCAAAGAAGACGGATTTAGAGCGAGGAAAGTCGAAAGTGATCGAATAGTCGAATCCGTCCGTCTATATCCGTATGAGGTAAGTCTATATACAAATAAATGTAGTTAAGTTGAATTATTCATGTTCAATTAATATTGAATTGTGATGAATGGCTTTGGGTGATATTCATGTGATATCCGAGAAAGTATCGACAATGTGTCAAGGTCCGAAAAGTCCCGTACGAACCTTAGAAGTAGATAGGATTCATATGTCATGACATAGGGAATTTCGATATGTGATATCATGTAATATCACGTTTGGGACATTGGCATTGATCTGAGATTTCGTGTAAGACCACGTTTGGGACGTTGGCCTCTATTTGAGATTTACATGTAAGACCCTGTCTGGGACAGTGGCATCGGTATTTGATTACATGTAAGACCATGTCTGGGATGTTAGCATTGTATAAGTATTCTAAGTGTAACATCCTCAATTAGGGGTTATGCGTTTGGAGCATAACTCAAGTGTTAGTAGGCTTTAAGTGTGGTTGAGTATGTTTTAAGGGTTTTGAGAATCCAAGGATGTAGGAGGAAGTCTTGGAAAAATATTGGAATTTTATTTTTAAAGGAGAAGTTAGGTGAAGGAAGCCTTAAAGAAAATTTTTAGGAGTTTATGGACATGAAAGTGGGCTTGGTAAAGTGGCTTGGGATGCTACCTTAGGGGTTTGGGAGGTTGCGTCAAAAAAGGGAGTTCAGGAGGGAAAAGGTTCGAGCATCGTGGGAAGCATTAAAGACTTTTTTTTTGCGTCAAAAAGGGGAACTGTGCTAAGGAGGCTTTAAAGAATTTTTTAGGGAATTAATGCCACAAGAAATCATGTGGTAAAGTGGCAATAGACGCCATGTGCAGTGGGGATAAAGGCCTTGGTTCGAGTTGCGAAGGAAGCAGGAAGGAGTGTTTATTTTTGCGTCAAGAAGGCGCCTGGTGAAAGAGGTTTTAAAAGAAATTCTGGGTGAATCATGTCACAAACAGCGCCTTGGCAAAGTGGCTTGGGGCGTTATCTGTGGAGCAAGGAGCAGGTCTCATGTTCGAGTCTTGTTGGCAGCAGGGAGGCGTGTTTTTATTTTGCTTTTGCGTTAAGGTAGAGTTGGAAGAAAGTGGACGACACATGGGACTTTTAATTGGATGAGGATTCAGCTTATTCTCCTATTAATTTCGGCTAAGGTAGGATAATTGATGATTATTTTATTTTATTTTAAGTTGGTAGATAATAGATAATTGTTGTTTTATTCAAGTAGGATAATTGTTGATTATTTTGTGCAAGATGAAGAAGAGATAAATAAGGATTTATTTATCTTATTTTGGTTTAAATAGGTGATAAGAGATAATATAGGAGTTTGATAAGGGATTAATGTTGGATTAATTTATTTTATTTGTTAAGGAGATAATAGAGGAGATTATCAAAGGGTTTGATAATAGCAAGGATATAGTAGCCGAATTCTTTATAAGGGGAGAGTAATCATCTTTGATATCTTTTTCTTTAAATTTTTTTGTGCCGAATTTCTTCCCACTCACACCTCTCATTCTTTTCTTTCATCCAACACCAAATCTATTTCAATTTCTTTGAAGCCATAACCGAAGCTTAAAGTGCCTATTCTTTTTGTTTTGCCGCAAGTCACAAAAGCTAAAACCACTCTGTCATTGTTCTTTGTTGCCGAAATCTCCAAGCATAAAACCCTCTCCATTGTTGCGTTTTCTCTTCACCATTAAGTGCCGAAACCATCATTGTTGTACTCTAAGCCGAATCTTTAAAGGAGGGTGCTGTCGACTACTTACTTTAGGCTCTTCAAAGCAAATGTGTAATAGTGCTAAGTGAATTCTCCTTTGGTAATCAGTTTTTGATTCTTCAAGGTAGGCCAATAAGGCATTCAGCCAAGGGCCATCTTTAGAGTTTAAATGTGACCGATTGGTATTATGGTTAATTAGGGGGCAAGTCGGCAGAAGTAGGACAAGCTTCAGGATTCAAGATTATTTCGGTAAGGATATTTAGTAGGTGTAGTTTCAATTCGATATATTTTGATTAAGGTATTAGTGTTTAACCGTTTGATCTGATTAAGTGTTGTCGATGGATGCGAATGCTAGTTAAGGAGGACAAGGGATAGTCCCTACCCCAAAGTTTAAGAAAAGATCCGTTTCCACAGTTCGGGATTGGCCACCGGGGTGTGGGCCAGCAGCAGGAGAAAGCTATAGGCAGATAGCCGTAGTTTCGCTTAGCGATAGCGTCGGGATCGAGAGTTTAGAGCTTCAGGTTATCAGGTGTGTAGTTAGCCTACTATTTTCTGGGTTTATGTTATGTATGTGATATTGTGTATGTGCTATGAATGTGCTAACTAGTGCAGTGGAAATTGTGATATGGATACCCTCATGTGGTATGTCGATAATACGGTAAGTACCGAATCTGATGAACTATGATTATTGATGTGAATATGTGATAATATGCTAAATAACATGTACATGCATTATCATGGCATTATTTTATGTTGCATGTGCATGGGTGGGATATGATATGAAAGAAGGACAGGGTGTACTTCGAGTACGTGGTTTTGATGTTAGCCTTGAGCTACATCGTGGATTGACGTTGACTGAGGTCACATTATGGATTATTTGCGATTAAGTTCGCGTGGCTTGATGAGTAGCTATGTGCCTCATCGTGGTTGATATCGGCTATATGCCATATCGTGGTTGATGAGTGACTATGTGTCCCATCGTGGTTTTGGTGTTAGCTACGGCTGCATCGTGGATTGGCGCTGACTGAGGTCACGTTGTGGATTATTGTGCTTAATTGCACGTGGACGGCATTGATTGCCTTCTGGAGTGAAAAGGAGAGGGTGATTTGATAATCCCCTGGTGTGTGGTGGCTGGATACGGGTGTGTGTAGAGGATGGACCCTAGGTTGGGTTGGGTGCACTTTGCATAATTTCAATGGATATGTGAATTATTGTGAAAATGGGCCAAGCCCAGTTGATATGTGGATTAATGTAAAAAAGGGCCAAGCGCAGTATATGAATATGGATCAGTGTGGAAATGGGCTAAGCCCGATATGTGGAAATTATGTGGTTAATTACCCTGTTATCTGATAAGTATTTGAATATGGGCCAAGCCCAGAATGTGATAATATGTGAATATGATAATTGTTATCTGATATATGGGTTATTATATGGCTTGACATGTGGGTGGAATTCAGTGGATTAATTACTCACTGAGTCTGTATGACTCACCCAATTTTTATCAAACATCGCAGGTGATTCGTGGTTCTTGGACCGGGTTGGAGTGGATACAAAGGTGGCCATGCAGAAGCAGATTTTCATGCAGAAACTGTTTTTAATATTTACGTATTTTATGTTCTTAGTATTTTGGTTAAGTGTTTATTGTAATAAAGCCCATTAAAGTATTTAAGTGTTTCTATTTGAGTATTTTTATTATGTGAAAGCAAATTGACGATTGAATTATTATTTTGAAATCAGTTTATTTTCGGCAAACTTTATCTTAAAATATATATTAAGGTTTTAATCCGGATATTTTTATAAACACCACACTTTACTTAAGATTTTAAATGGTCCCTGTTTTACAAACTCAATAAGTTATCATGATTTTATCTTTAAGTCGAATCTTCTCAAACGTTTATCCGCAGTGGCATACCAGATCCAGTCAGGGCTTGTGGGCCGGGTTTGGGGTGTTACACTAAGTATCCGAGTATCCTATTTGATTCAATGGGCAATTTCGAGAAAAGAAAGGCTATGTAAAATGTGTGACTGTTTCAGGTACATTTGAAGTGTATGCTATGATTGAGTATAAAAGATAAGTATATGCGAATGTGCACAAGTGAGATAGATGCATAGACTTGTTGAGACAAATGTGATATATGTATGATTGTGCTATGATCAAAAGAGATACTTGGGGATGCAAATTGTTGATAAGAAATGGCTAAACAAATGAGCCCAAGAAGAGTTATGAATTTTCAAATGAGTTATATACTAATGATCTTGTATTTGATATGATTATGGATGTTTATATGATAAGTTTATTTGTATATGGCTTTCTAAGCTTTTGAAAGCTTACTTTGTGTGTGTTTGCTTCGGTTTATAGATCGTTAAAGCTACGGAAGGCTAAGGGATCGTCGAGGATCGTCACCACACTATCAAATCATATTTTGGTACCATTTGAAAGTGTATATATTAAAGTATGGCATGTATAGTCTAGTTGAAACGGTTAATGTTCTGAGTTGTATATATAAGCTATGTGATATGGCTTGTAAATAGATGTGCAAATGGTAATATTTGATCTATGTTTTGTGATGCAAATTTGGTATATTATAGATGTAAAGATGTTATAATGAATTGGTAAGTTTGTGGATGGATTATGCTTAGAAATACTTGTGATTAGATTAAGCTAAATGGCTCACAAGTTGGTGTGTTTGAAATGTTCTTGAATGGTTAGAAAAGATGGTCATTTTGGTATGTTTTGTTTGCATTGGACGTGATTTTAATTGGTATAATGCTTGTAGTTATAAACCAAAGTGTGGGTGGCAAATTAGCCTTGCAAGTGGCCTATATTTTCCTACACGATTGAGCACACGGGCATGTGGCTCGATCGTGTCCCTAGTGGTTGCATTTCAAAACAAGTCATTTCAACCACGGGCTAGACACACGGGCGTGTGACTAGCCGTGTGGTGTGAGTTAGTGTCGACCACGGGTGAGGCACACGGGCGTGTCTCAGACCGTGTGGATAAGTTAGTATGTATGTGATTGCTAAAATAAGAGTTTTCAAATTTATAATGAATGTGATCGAACCTGGAAACTAACTCTGACTATGATTAAAGGCAAGTGTACCTATCGAACTGTAGTATAGCTTAGACAAGACCAGATATCGAACCCAAAAGAACCAAAAGTATTAATACTAACTTTCTCTTTATTATTTAGCCTTAAAAAAAAATAAAGTGACGTTTGTTTTAATCTAAATTTGACAACGACTAAGCTAAGGACAAAGACAAAAAGAACGAATTGGGGAAATAACTTCGAAAAAGACTCAGTTGATCACGATGATACCTTTAGGAAGAATCCACCTAGACTTCACTTGTTATCTAACCTTGAATTATATAATTTATTTACTTAGCTTGATCCGTAGGACTCCCTAACCTATGCTAAACCCTCTCTCGAGGCGAATAACATCTAACCCTAGGTTAATTAGTGGAACTCTCGTTCTCTTATAATAACCCCCTAGAATGGCAGTAAATCGATCTATGGATTCTCATATTAGGTTTCACCCTAATCTGGCAAAATCTCATAACCCCATCTCTAGGCGTTCGATCAACTCCGCTTAATTACGCTAGATCTACTCTTAAGTAGGGTCTATTCCTCCTCCACCTAAGCACATCAGATTTGGATTAACCATGCATAATTAAGAACAAACTATATATTTATCATAAAATTCATAAATCAAATAACAAGATTTATCTAGGTTTCATCCCCTTCAGGTATCTGAGGGGTTTAGTTCATAACTAAGAAAGAAAACATCTCAAGAGGAAAGATAAAACAAAACATAAGAAATTCCTAAAACTTCCTGAAGGAATTGAAGGAAAATTCCACCGTCTTGAGTATAATTCTGACTTTTTGGGATGGATCAACTGGCTATCATCAAACGATTCCCACAATTCTGACCTTTCTAGCTTGGCTCCTTGGCCTAGCTCGCCTCCTCTCCAAAGGTGGTACTTAGGGGATATTTATAGGCTCTTTGGAATGCAATTCTTTCTCTCTGAGTATCCTTTTCCGACTGAAATTATTCATTCTGACGACAGAGGCACGTCCATGTAGCACGCCCGTGTGGATCGACTTCGGTCGTGTTCGAATTCTTTAATGAGGCACGACTGTGTAAATCGGGGGAGAGGCCGTGCTCTAGGTGTTTCGCGAGGCACGGCCGTGTGAACTTTGGGCCAAGCCGTGTCAATTTGGTGCTAAGGCCCATTTCACTCCGTTTTGGGTCCGTTTTACGTTCTTTTCATCCTCGGGTGCTTTCCTGGGTATAAGACATGAAAAGAAAGGATTAAAAGCACCTTTTTACATAATTCAAGGGATAAATCATCCAAAAGTAAGCTAAATGCGAGATTAAAATATGTTCTAATTACAGTTTATCAAATACCCCCACACTTAAGCTTTTTCTTGTCCTCAAGCAAAATTCTCAACTTACAATTAAAACGAACTTTCCATGATTCATAATTCCTATCAACAATGCCTTATCCTAATTCATAGATAATTTATACATGGATAATTCAATTCAAAGAGTCCTAAAGATTCAAACAAGATAAGTCATATTTTTGTAGCACGAAAACATAGGTGTTTCCCTTTATCTAAATAATTACCTTTAATTCAAAACTGACAAGGATTGACATCCTCACAAAAGATTCACTCAAATCACTCAAAAAGTGTTTAGGGGTCAAAATTAAGCACTCATAAGTCGAACCTGAAAAGTTAATCCCATAGGCTTGCTTGAAAATTAAACTTTGGGTTGTAACGAGGCTAGGGTTAAAGGTGTGGATGAAGGTTGAAATTAGAAGGTTAGAATCGAGACTGAATTGATAGGTTACCTACCTAAAAATTTCTAAGATAACATTTACATCAACTGAAAAATAATCCTATTAATAGCAAGCTTTTTCTTTTGGAATTAGACTTTGATTGTGTAAGCTCACTTTTCATAAAACTAATAATGAATATACTTTTTTTTTAAGAACAAACTAAGTAGACAATTTTCAAATAATTATAATTCATAAAAACTTAGGCAAGTAATCAAATCATATCTCGATTAAAGGGTAGTCAAAAATAAGGGTGATAGCAAATACAAAGGGATTTGGGTTAAAATTAGTGGGTGAGTCAATAAAAAGGGTTGTTAGGCTCAACGGGGTTCACTAGGGGTTAATTATAAGGGTAGGCTTTTAGTGGTGTAAGTGGGTTAAAACCTAGGTGCCTTTATCATCTCGGCCTATCAAATCATAACTGTGGTCTTGACATGTATAATCAAGGCAAGTTCTAGAATAACAGTTCATAGTTGACACACTCATAATCAATAAAGTGAGCATGAAAAAGAATGTATGCTCTATAAGGCTCAAAATCTCACAAAAATTATGGGTGTTTTTGACATCAACCTTTGTAAATCTCAAACTTCAAGATAACATTCAAATTCAGGTTAACAACCTAAAATTTTAGGTTCTAGAAAATTAGACTTTATCATGCTTGATTCCCTAGTATACTTCAAATTTAATCATCAATGCACAATTAACTATGACTTATTCTAAAACGTGTCAAAAAAAATCATAAACCATCAGAAATTTCATCTTAATTAATAATATGAGAAAATTACTTTAAAACAAGATTAAATTCAGGGATTTGAGAACAATGCAGAAAGTTAGGCATTTTTATCCTCAGGGTTTGAGAATAATGGAAAAAGTTAGGCATTTTCTCAGAATAACTATTCACCCCCCACACTTAAGATGTATATTGCCCTCAATGTACAAACATAGATAATCACATTTAATGGATAAATCAAAAGAGAAGGGGAAAGAATTACTCACTAAATTTTGGATGTTTTTCTCGGAGGAGTGTCTTTGGTTGTGGTGATGATCGATCTTGATGACGGACCTGTTCTAGTTGAAGAAATTGGGTAGCGCACTGAGAAGTAGCCAAGATTTATTAAGACCTAATAAAAATAAGCTAAATATAAAATTAAAGAAAAATAAACTAAAGGGAAGGAGACTAAGAAGAAAACTAAAATGAAAAGAAAATATTGATGGACTGTGAAGTCCTTATTGAAGGATGGTTCGCAAGGTGGGAATCAACACTAAGGTTGGGGATGTGATGGCGATGGCGGAAGTGAAGAGGTTATCGTGGTGGTCGGCGTGATTCCCAAGCAGCCTGGCGAACCTGACACTAAGAAACTAAATTAAGTTAAGATAAGTTAAACATAATATTATTAAAGAAAAGGAGAATGAAAGGAAAGAGAAATGAAAAATAAAAACTAAATGGTCTGAAAGACCCTTGGCCTGTTGTTTGGATGAAACGGCCGGCATGAGCTTATGTGTAGGGTCTCTGTTAGGGAGACTATGCTGGGTTGCTTCCGCTTCTTTGGCATGGTTCTTGCGTGGCAAAAGAGTCTGGACACTTTTTCTAAGTAAAGTAGAGAAATTTTTAAAGAGAAAAAGGATGGGGGAAGTTAGGGGGTGAAGGAAAAAGCTATGGGTTTAAATAGGGGTTGAATTTTGGCACGTCCCCACGGCCGTGGTCCAAGCTCGTTTTGATTTACACGACCGCCTCTCACAGCCGTGTGTTGGAGTATGTTGGTTTCCCATGCCCGTGTTTGTGAAGTCAATATGTTGGCACGGTGAGATCGCACGGGCGTGTGTATCCCGTGTGTAGCACGCACGGTCGATGTGCACGGTCGTATTTGGCCCGTGCTTAACAAGTCAGTAACTTCACACGATTAGGTAGCACGGGCGTGTTCTACCCATGTTTGATAAGTCAGTAGCTGCACACGGTTTGGAAGCACGGGCGTGATCTGTTATCGTAGCCTGTGTTGTCGAAAGAAATTTTTCCCTGTTTGTGCACGGCTCCTAGCACGCCCGTGTTTCGTCCCCTATCTTGCACACGGCCATTGACACGCCCGTGTTAAAGGCCGTGTTTAAAAACTTGTATTTCTATTGGACTAATTTTAGTGTGGTGTTAAAGAATGAAAATAAAATGTTAGTGGGTTAGTGCTCGGGTTGCCTCCTAAGAAGCGCTTGTTTATAGTGTTAAGCTAGACTTTCCCTGTTTTTGGTTCTAAAAGAAGGCTCATGGAGCATAAGCTCCTCTCTCATATCTCCAAAATTTGCACCATTATATATTTTAAGTCGGTGACCATTTACCTAGAGTGTGCCTTTAGTGGGATGAGTTACCTCGATGATGCCATATGGAAATATTGTTTTGATCATAAATGGGCCTGACCATCTTGATTTCAGCTTTCCCGGAAATAGTTTAAGCCTTGAGTTGTATAGTAGGACCAGGTCTCCTACTTTGAAGTGTTTTGATCTCTTGAGACGAGCATCGTGGCATCAGTTTGTTGCTTCCTTGTACAGTTTTGAGTTCTCATAGGCTTCCGTTCTCCACTCTTCCAGCTCGTTCATCGCATCATTCTTCCCTTTCCTACAATTTTGAAGTCAGAATTCAAAAATTTTATTGCCTAAAAAGCTTTGTGTTCTAATTTGAATGGTAGATGACAGCTTTTCCCGTATACAAGTTTGTATGGGGATGTCCCTAGAGGTGTTTCAAATGCTGTTCTATAGGCCCATAAAGCATCATCTACTTTACCTGCCCAATCTTTTCCATTTGATTCAACCGTTTTTTTTTTCTAGAATGCGCTTAAGTTCTCGGTTTGCTACTTCAACTTGCCCATTGGTTTGAGGATGATATGGGGTGGCTGTCCTGTGATATACTCCATATTTTTTAAAGACTTTTTCAAATTGAGTATTACAGAAATGAGTACCCCTATCACTAATGATGGCTCTAGGTGTGCTAAATCGGGAAAAGAGTTTCTTGAGAAACTTGACTACTACCCTAGCATCATTGGTAGGTAAAGCTTCCGCTTCTACCCATTTTGACATGTAATCAACTGCCACTAGGATGTACTTGTTTCTAAACGAACTAGGGAATGGTCCCACAAAATCAGTACCCCATACATCAAATATTTCGCATGATAACATATATGTTTGAGGCATTTCATCACATTTAGAAATATTACCTATTCTTTGGCATCTATCACACGAGGTAACATACCTGTTGGCATCTTTAAATAGAGTGGGCCAATAAAAACCTGATTCGAGTATTTTGTGTGCTGTCTTAATACCACTGTAGTGTCCTCCTGACGATCCTGAATGGCAATGCTCCAAGATTTTGCTTGCTTCTGTCTTTATAACACATCTTCGAATTACCTGATCTGCACATATGCAGAAAAGAAAGGGATCTTCCCAAAAATAATTTTTCACATCAGCAAAGAATCGCTTTGTTTGGTGATGTGTTAATTTTCGTGGTAAGACGTTAGCTGCTAAATAATTCGCAATATTTGCAAACCATGGTACCTCAGAATGTGTTATAGAAAAGAGTTGTTCTTCGGGAAATGAATCATTTATTTCACTTTCATTAAGCTCTTCAAGTCTAGAAAGGTGATCCGCTGCAAGATTCTCGGCTCCCTTCTTATCTTGTATTTTTAAGTCGAATTCCTGTAAGAGTAAAATCCATCGTATGAGTTTGGGTTTTGCATCAGGTTTGTTTAAAAGATAACGAAGAGCTGAATGGTCAGTGTAAACGACAACTTTAGACAATATTAGATACTATCTAAATTTATCAAAAGCAAAAACTACGGCTAGCAATTCTTTCTCTGTGGTGGTATAGTTTTCTTGTGCAGGTGTTAGTGTTCTGCTAGCGTAGTAAATTGGCTGAAAATGCTTGTCTCTTCGTTGTCCCAAAACTGCACCTACTGCAAAATCACTTGCATTACACATTAGTTCAAGAGGTAAGTTCCAATCAGGTGCAATTATAATTGATGCATTTACTAATTTATCCTTAAGGATATTAAATGCATTTAAACATTCCTGGTTGAAATTGAAAGGAACATCTTTTTCTAGTAATTTTGTCAATGGCTTATCTATTTTAGAGAAATCTTTAATAAATCTTCTATAGAACCCTACATGTCCTAAAAAAATTCTAATAGCCTTAACAGAACTAGGGGATGGTAGTTTCTCTATGGCTTCAACCTTTGCTTTACCTACCTCAATCCCTTTACTAGAAATCTTATGTCCTAACACAATTCCTTCTCTAACCATAAAGTGACATTTTTCGCAATTCAAAGCAAGGTTTGTTTCCTCACATATCATTAGAACTCGTTTTAAATTTTTAAGGGAAAGATGGAAAGAATTACCAAATATCGAGAAATCATCCATAAATACCTCCATGATGTCTTCCACGAGTTCGTCAAAGATTGCCAAATGCAACGCTGAAAAGTAGCAGGAGCATTACATAATCCAAAAGGCATTCTACGATAAGCAAACGTACCGTATGGGCATGTAAATGTCATCTTCTCTTGATCTTCAGGAGCTATGGGGATTTGGAAGTAGCCGGAGAGTCCGTCTAGGAAGCAGTAGTACATATGCCCAGATAATCTTTCTATCATTTGATCTATGAAGGGCAGAGGAAAGTGATCTTATTTGGTGGCGTCATTCAGCTTTCTATAGTCTGTACAGACTCTCCAATTGGTAACTGTTCTTGTGGGAATTAACTCATTCTTTTCATTGGGTACCACTATCATTCCTTCTTTCTTTGGAACTACCTGCACAGGACTCACCCAAGTGCTGTCAGAAATAGGATAACTTATTCCTGCATCTAGAAGTTTAATTACCTCAGCTTTTACCACTTCTTTCATGTTAGGGTTTAATCGTCTCTGGGGCTGTACACACGGTTTGTATTCTTCTTGTATTAAAATTTTTTGGGTGCAGAATGCGGAGTTTATTCCCTTGATGTCAGAAATTTTCCAAGCTATGGCTTTTTTTGTGCTCTCTTAGTACTTTTATCAGCTCCTCTTTTTCCTTGGGTTCTAGTTCTGAAGAGATGATTACTGGTAGCGTAGAGTTGTCCCCAAGGAATGCGTATTCTAAGTGTAACATCTTGGTTTAGACCCTAGTCGGAATAGTGGTTCGAGACCACAAATCCGAGGTCGTAAAAATATTTTAGTGCTGTTTTCTGTGTGAATAGTATGTGATATAGTCTGTGTGATAATGTGATTGTTTAGGTGTTGAATTAAGAGAAATGACTTAATCACGTAAAGAGTAAAAGCTATGTGCTGATTTATAAGTTTCTAAGTGTTGTTGTCTTTTAAATAAGGAGGTCTTATGGTGCAATTAGACCATATTTAGTGATAGTGGAAGGTTGATGGACATTTATAACCATCCATAATAAGCTCTGATACTTATTTTATTAAGGGTATAATTGGAAATCAATTATAAAAGTTATAATAAACAAAAATGAACTAAAATGCTCATCTTTAACATATATCTTCCACCGAAAATTGAGAAAGAAAAGAGGGTTTTGAAGTTTTCATGGTTTCGGCAACTTCAAGCTTCAATTAGTAAGTGTTTTGTGTTCGGTTTTTGTTAATTTCTACATTTTCGTAATCGTTGCTTAGTGCTCTAGCTAACCCATGTTGTAATATTGTGAATTGATAATGTTTTTGTGATGAGCCATTGATAAATGCTTGAACTATGTGCTAGTTGATAGTAAAATATGAGAACTTGGTATTAGATTAACATGTGTTGTTTTTGAATTTTTGGTGAATTTAGCAAATTAGGGCTAAATTGTGAAAATAGCAAATTGAAGGGTGAAAGTATTAAATAAATGAAATGTGTGGGTTTGTATGGATATTAGTAAAATTCGGCTAGACTGGTGCTAATTGAAATTATGTGAATTTGATGATTTTGTGAATTAGGGACTAAAGTGTCGAAATGTGAAAATATGAGGGCTATTATGCAAAATGCCTTAAATGTGTGTATGTGGGCTAAATTGAATGAAATGTTGATTGAATGGATTGATTTTAAATGTGTATAGACCAAGAGAGAAGAGGTTCGGATCGAGATCGAGGCAAAGATAAAGTGCTCGATTAATCAACCGTATCTATAGTCGACGTCCGAGGTAAGTTCGGATATAATACATGTTATTAAGATATGTTTAGTATTATGAAATAAATGTGTATATGTGGATGAAATCGAGATGCTATGTGCATGAATAAGCTGGTGGCACTAAGTGTGCAAAATGTAAAATTGAAACAGAAATGAAAGGCATTGACTGTGCGATGATATGAAAGCTATGGCTTATTGACTTGGCACTGTGTGTGCGACACCGAGACTAGTCGGTTAAAAGAATAGGCACTAAGTGTGCAAGGACAAATATGTTACAATTATGTATATAGCACTGAGTGTGCGATCCAATTAAATGAATATTAAAGGATGATCAACAAGTATAATTGAGTATTGAATAGCTTGGAGATTGAATAACTATGTGTTTGTCGAGGTATGTATTGAACCTTTGTGGTTGATGAGTTTATAGATGATGTTATGGACGGACGAATGAGTATTTTAGCTATTGATAGTATGGTATATGTACAAGAAGAATGATCTATGTGATGATTATTATATGAATTGGTTTGATTGATGATATGGTTGTATTTTATTTCGAATTTACTAAGTTTTATAAGCTTCTTCAGGTGACTTGTTTCTCCGCTTTGCGAAGGTCGATGAAAGCTAGCCCTAATGTGGATCGTCGACTTCTCTCACCACACTATCGGCAATCTATTTTGGGGTATTTTGGAAAGATGTATATAGTTAAGATATGGCATGTATAGGCTAGTCATTTAAATCATGTTTGAGATTTGTAGTAGCCATGAGATGTGGCTAGATATGTGCTAGTTTTAGCATGAATGACTTTGGTGTATATATATATGTGATGCATCTTTTGGCATGGTTTGTGGTTTGAGAAGTTGACTTATGAATGGTAACTTGGTATTGATAAAATGCTAATATGAATTAGTGAATTGAGAAGAAATGATGTTTGGTATTGAATGTATTATGCTTGTGATGAGATAAGTTTTGATATTGAATTTGTTATGGTTGTAATGAGAATTGAATGCATAGATTGAATGGTCATTTGGTAAGTTCTTGGTTGCCTTATGTGCATGATATGTTTTGGGATGTGATGCTTGTAGGTTTGACCCTAAGTGGGTGGCATTTTGGCCTTGCAAAATGGCCTATAATGTCACACGGTTGTGGCACACAGGCGTGCCTAATGACCGTGGGTGAATTGTAGGATGCAGTTTAGCATCACATGGCCTCGACACGAGTGTGTCATCTGGCCGTGGTGTGCAAGTCAGTAGCTAACTAAAAATTACACGGCCTCGGCACGGGCGTGCTTGGTAGCCGTGGTGGGGAAGTCAGTATATGACCTAAAAGTACACGGCCATGGCACACGGGCGTGCCTAATGTCCATGTTGGTATAGTTAGTATATAGACACAGATTGATACACGGGGGTGTCTAGAAGCCGTGGAGGGCACACAGTCTCCTCCCACGGGCGTATCACCCCTGTATTTTAATTAAGTTTTAAATTTTTCGAGAAATTCTCTATGTGTTTCGATTTAGTCCCGACTCAGTTTATAAGCATGCTTAGGGTCTTGATGACTCATTTAAGGGACACTATGTTTGTAAATAAATGCGAACAGTAAGGATTGACTTTGTGTTGAAATTTTTGGATGTTAAAGGTTCCGTTTGATCGGTAATGCTTCTTAACCCTGTTCCGGTGACGGTCCTAGGTTAGGGGTGTTACACTAAGTGTTTTGGTAACTGTTTTAATTCCAATTTGGGTGGCTTTTCAATGGTGGGTTTCTGTTTTATTTCGTTATCGTTTTCAATGCTTTCTTCTTTTATTTGTCTAGATGACGATGTATTTAGATTCAACTCATCGTCTTCATCTTCTTCCCCCTCTCTTGAGACAGGCACAGTTCCATCGTGTCGTCATGTATGATTTCCTGTAATTAATTTTGAATGATATGATCAGTAGTATCAACGAAATAGCAGGAATCGCCTTACTCTTTAGAATATCACATGGCATCAGAATTTTGAAAAATGATTTCTTCATCACCTATCCTTAGTGTGATTTTACCATCACCTACATCAATAACAGCTCTAGCAGTGGCTAAAAAAGGACGCCCTAAGATTAAAGGAACATTAATGTCTTCATCCATGTCTAACACAACGAAATCAACAGGGAAAATAAATTTATCAATTTTTACCAAGACATCTTCGATAACTCCTCTAGGATATTTAATGGATATATCTGCTAATTGAATACTTATCCTAGTGGGTATTGGTTCCCCAAGATCTAGTTGTTTAAGCATTTTGTAAGGCATTAAATTTATACTGGCGCCTAAATCAACTAATGCTTTTTTAATATTCAAACTACCAATTAAACAAGGGATAGTAAAACTTCCTGGGTCTTTTAATTTGGTTGGTAACTTATTTTGGAGGATGGCTGAGCACTCTTCATTAAGTTCCACTGTTGACACTTCTTCAAGTTTCCGTTTATCCGTCAGGAGTTCTTTTAAGAATTCTGCGTACTTCGGCATCTGTGAAATGGTTTCAACAAAAGGTAAGTTAATATGTATTTGTTTAAAAAGTTTAAGAAACTTACCGTATTGGGAAACAATTCATTCTTTTTTTAACTTTGCTGGATATGGGATTGGTGATTTGTTCTCATTGCGTACTGGATTTACATCCTCAATCCCTTCATCGCTGGCTTTGTTATCTTTGATTGGGATTTGTTTCTTTGGGTCGGCTAATTCCTTTCAACTTCTTAGTGTGACTGCTTTTACCTGTTCTGTCCCTTTAAGAAAAATTTCTGCCTTTATTTCATAGATCATCTTAATAAGTAATCCAACCGTCTTAGTGAGTTCCCCAAATGACTCAGTAAGTTTTTCAATTGACGCTTGTTGATCTTCAAGGGTTCTCTTGGTAACTTGTAGGCATTTTTCTGTATTTGCTGATTTTGTTAGCATTTCCTCACGGGTTGGTTTCTTTTCTTGTGCATAAGGCTGATTTTGGAAGTTTTGAGGAGGTTCTTGCCTTTGATTACCTTGATTACCTTAACCTCACCACGAAATATTTGGGTGGTTCCTCCAATCTGGATTATAAGTATTACGATATGGATTATTATTGGATCTGAAATTGTTACCTATATAGTTTATCTATTCGCTCTCTGCTTCTGGTTGGTAGGGTGGGTACTCAGAATTCGCCACAGTTCTCTTGTATCACACTGCATCACTGGATGTACCTACGAAGAACACAAACTGTCAAGCTTTTTATTCATTATCTCTATTTGTGTTGATAGCATGGTTACTGTGTCGATGTTGAATGCTCTAGCTAATTTCATCGGCTTTGTCCTTGAAGCTTGCCACTGATAATTATTCAATGACATCTCTTCAATGAACTCGTAAGCTGCTTCAGGGGTTTTGTTGTTCAAGGTTCCACCGGTGACTGAGTAGATTAGTTGCCTCGTTGAGGAGTTTACACCATTATAGAATGTTTGGACTTGTAGCCACAAGGGTAAACCATGGTGTGGACACCAACCATGGTGTGGACACCTTCTCAAGAGATCCTTGTATCTCTCCCATGCGTCGTATAATGTCTCTACATCTATCTGCATAAAAGAAGAGATATCATTCCGTAATTTGGCTGTTTTGGCCGGTGGGAAATATTTCATTAAAACTTTTCGGTCATTTGATCCCATGTAGTGATTGACCCTCGTTGTAACGAGTTTAACCATTGTTTGGCCTTATTTCTTAATGAAAAAGGGGATAACCGAAGATGTATAGCTTCATCAGAAACGCCATTTATTTTGAAGGTATCACAAAACTCTAAGAAATTAGCTATATGGGTGTTTGGATCTTCGTCCTGCAAACCATCAAATTGAACAAACTGTTGAATCATTTGTATTGTGTTAGGCTTTAATTCAAAATTATTAGCGGCTATAGCAGGCCTAAAAATACTGGATTATGCTCCTGTTAAATGTTGTTTAGCATAATCAAACATTGTACGTGGAGCGTTACGTTCCCCCACATCGTGTGGTGGTGGATTAGTCTCGTCCATCCCTTTAACAATATTGGATCTGTCTTCTTCCTCTTTTTCTGTATAGTTAAGGGCTCGCCTGATTTCTCGACGACTCCTTCGAGCGGTAGCTTCAATATCACTGTCGTATACTAAAGGTCCTATCGAGTTCCTTCTAGTCATAAACTAGAGGTACCTGGAAAGAAAAGAAAGAAAGAACAATAAGGAAAATTAATAATTAAACCAAAAATAAAATAAATTGCTAAAAAAAATAATGGCTAAAGTAATAAAAGTAGAGTTTGCTTAATATTTTAGTTCCTCGGCAACGGCGCCAAAAACTTGATAGCTGAAATCAGAGTTAAAATTTATAATGAATGTGATCGAACCCGGAAACTAACTCTGACAACGATTAAAGGCAAGTGTACCTATCAAATAGCAGTATAGCTTAGGTAAGACCGGATATCAAACCCAAAGGAACCAAAAGTTTTCATACTAACTTTCTCTTTATTATTTAGCCTTAAAAAAATAAAGTGACGTTGTTTAAATCTAAATTTGACAATGACTAAGCTAAGGACAAAGAGAAAAAGAACGAATTGGGGAAATAACTTGGAAAAAGACTTAGTTGATCACGATGATACCTTTAGGAAGAATCCACCTAGACTTCACTTGTTATATAACCTTGAATTATATGATCTATTTATTTAGCTTGATCCATAGGACTCCCTAATCTATGCTAAACCCTCTCTCGAGGCGAGTAACGTCTAACCCTAGGTTAATTCGTGGAACTCTCGTTCTCTTATAATAACCCCCTAAAATAGCAGTAAATCGATCTATGGATTCCTATATTAGGTTTCACCCTAATCTGGCAAAATCTCGTAACCCTATCTCTAGACGTTCGATCAACTCCGCTTAATTACGCTAGATCTACTCTTAAGTAGGTTCTATTCCTCCTCCACCTAAGCACATCAGATTTGGATTAAGCAGCATAATTAAGAACAAACTAAGTATTTATCATAAAATTCTTAAATCAAATAACAAGATTCATCTAGGTTTCATCCCCTTCAGGTATTTGAGGGGTTTTGTTCATAACTAAGAAAGAAAACATCTCAAGAGAAAAGATAAAACAAAACATAAGAAATTCCTAAAACTGCCTGAAGGAATTGAAGGAGAACTCCACCATCTTGAGTATAATTCCAGCTTCTTGGGATGGATCAACTGGCTATCTTCAAGCGATTCCTACAATTCTAACCTTTCCGGCTTGGCTCCTTGGCCTAGCTCGCCTCCTCTCCAAAGGTGGTACTTAGGGGATATTTATAGGCTCTTTGGAATGCGATTCTTTATCTCTAAGTATCCTTTTCTGACTGAAACTATTCATTCTGACGACAGAGGCACGACCATGTAGCACGCCCGTGTGGATCGACTTCAGGCCGTGTTCGGATTCTTTAATGAGGCACGGTCATGTAAATCGAGGGAGAGGCCGTGCTCTAGGTGCTTGGCGTGGCACGGCCGTGTGAACTTTGGGCCAGACCGTGTCGATTTCATGTTAAGGCCCATTTTACTATGTTTTGGGCCCGTTTTATGTTCTTTTCATCCTTGGGTGCTTTCCTGGGTATAAGACATGAAAAGAAAGGATTAAAAGCACATTTTTACATAAACCAAGGGATAAATCATCCAAAAGTAAGCTAAATGCAGGATTAAAATATGTTATAATTACGGTTTATCAGTATGCCCTGTTTTGCCATGGCTTAGACACACGGGTGTGTCTAAGGCCGTGTGAGGCACACGGTCTGCCCACAAGGGCATGTTACCTCTGTAGCTTTGAAAATGTTTAATTTTCAGGAATTTTCGTATGTGTTCAGTTTGGTCCCGATCTCTTTCTAATGCATGTTTAAGGTCTCGTAGACCTATTTAAAGGACTCTTTGATTTGAATTGTTAAATTATGATATGAAATGTTTGTAAAAGATCTGATTTGTCCAGTAATGCCTTTAACCCTAGTCTGACGATGGTTACGGGTTAAAGGTGTTACACTTTCTCTCTTTTCTTCTTCATCTTGCACCTGCTGCCAACAATAATCAACACCTTTCTTTCCCAGTAACAAATAATGACATTTATAGGACAATCCAAGCTTTGTTATGCAATGTTCTAAAAATATTCTAAAAATGAAAACATATTTACTTAATTACAAACAATTAATTCAATCTAGAGGCCTAAAATATAACTCCTTTCAAGAGTTACCATAAAGCATGCTCCTCTGATGAGGAGAAACTTATTGCCGTGCCCGCATAACCATCGCCAACTGGGGCCTCAGTTATGTTTCATCCTTTAACAGCATAACCTTTGTAAACTCGAAGCCTTAGTTACATTTCAACTCGAGATGATACAATCATTGTCAACTTGGACCTCGAGTTGCAATGAGATCTTGACTTCTTACGTGATGGCTTCATACGCACATGGTAGGTGAAATTTGTATGTTATCAAGCTCCAAAACATCATTGTAAACCTAAACAAAACTTAAAAATATGACTATGTCTCCCTCAAAGCCAGAGAGAACTAGATCTTTAAATTCAAAATTTTCAACACGCAAGAAAAATAAAAAAGCCAATTTAAAGGAGATTGAAATATGTTGGAGTTGGGGATGAGAATGACCATTTATATAGGGATGGGGTGGGGAAAAAAAAGGGAACTTTTTAAATTTATCTTGAGAATCCTGGGTTATATAGGGCTCAGAGCCAGAAGCAATCAAGTTGGTATGGGTATTAAAATTGGCAGGGAGAAAATGCTTCCTACAATGGGCATTTTCATCTGACATGGTAGTGAAAATGCTTCTTGTAGGACATGTTTTCCACTAATATGTCAGACATGTGGCAGGAAAATGCATCCTAGAGGAAGCATTTTCACTACCATGTCAGGTGAAAATGCCTCTTATAGGGGCATTTTCTCTCTAGGTGGTTCAACCCTTACCAACTTGATTTCCTCTACCTTTGAGCCCCCTACAACCTAAGATTCTCAGGATAAATTTTATACATTTCTGGCTTGCTGAAAAGCACCACTACGAGGGAGCATTTTCTCCCCCACAAATTTCAACTCTAACTATATAGCTCAAAAACCTTTGATTCCCGAGGCATGTGTTGTTGGAATCGTTTGATGTGCCTTGGGGTACGAGCTTTATAAAATAAACTCAATACAATCCATTGAGTTTCCATACTGAACTTTCAAGCAGATTGTTTCTAGAAGGATAGTTGGCATTAAGAGTTATTCGGGTTGTCGTGAAAAACTTGAATTATGTACCTACACTAAGCGAAGGTAATTCTTTAAATTACGTATATGTCTTTTAATTTAGTTGATGAGAACTATATATTTTTTTACTATTTACCTGGTTTTAAACATGTGGAATTGGCTATTTGGTATAATATGAGCAAATGAGTCAGAGCAGTCATCCATTATAACGATCAAATTTGTGAGACTAAAATTGGGCCCGTTATTATATTAGCCCAATCTAAAGATCTGACAATCAACTGGAGCATAACAATAAAAGAGCTTCAAAAAAGGATTAGGTGCAAAGTAGAGATCCAGAGAAGAATTTCGAACCTGAAATTTAGATATCTTTCATCATTGGACCCCATTAGATATGCCATTTTTTAGATCAAGGGGACAACAAGTTGGAGATGGTGATCGAATCCCATTTCTCTAGTAGGAATGTTGTACTAAAGTTATATGTCGACTTTGTTGAAGAGGAAGAAGGTGGCTTGAGCTCAATTACACCATGTTGGCCAAATTTCGCACCAGATCAAGAAGTAGAAAGTCTGACAACACGATTGTCAATGGATTCACATCATTCCTACAAAGCTCATACCAAGACACCTCAGAATCGTTATCAATGGCGAGCAATTCATTGATTTCGTCCCTCGATTACAACTTTAATGGAATGTCAAATGTATTTGTTCATTGGGCGTATGACACACCCGCACAATATTTTGTCAATGGCTTTGATTTCAAATTTGACACGCTGATGTTCAACACCAGTAACATTCTCATAGGTATACAATCAAGTTATTGGGGTGGGCCAAACAGATGATCTACTCCCAACAACCTCGACCGACAAGGGCACATCCAACCCTAGACAAGCAACCAAGGTTGATAACGAATAGGGACAAGAGAACAAGGAGGATAAAGAGAAGTTTGAATCAATAATGACCCAATAGAGGTGGCTAGACTGAATGGTGTGGAAATTGCAATAATTTCATAACCAAATCCCATTCCTACTGAACCAAAATATAGTGGATCTGATGGTGAAGCCTTAGACATTTTTCGATGGGATGACCTGGGTTTTAGGACACACAAACCCCTACCTCACATGCGTACTCTTGATCTTGCCACTGAAGGTAGTTTAGAATTCCTAGACCTCCCTCATAGAAGACCAGATCATGCGACTTCGTCAACAAATTTTGGCCGTTAAGAGGTTGGGATGGAATTTCACTCCAAAGATGCTTCTGTAGCTGCAGTCAAGTAGGATAACATATATATTGGTGTCAACTTTATTTTTACATGCTTCTGATTCAACAAATATGAGGTGAATGGCGCAATGGGTCGAGCATGATGTCCATGAAAAAATCATGGCATATGTGAGGAAGAAGTCGATATTGATCATGTTTACAAACATCGACTCGAATTCTAACCATTTTTCCAACATTTGATTATATATGGTGACCCATTTTAATGTTTTTAGTCATGCCAAACTATCATCTGGATTGGATTTAGACATGATATCTGACTTTATATTACCATGGTCAAAGCAAGTTCGAGGATTCTAGTCCCAGTTTTGATCGCACACATTCGTAGCAAGTTCGATTACACCATGTCCTACCATAAGGCATGGTTAGAAAAACAAAAGGCATTGGAGAAGATGCATAGTAGGTGGGAGAAATCCTATAATCAATTGTGGCAATGGTGTTAAGTACTAAAGCTGTATGTACCAGGTATTGTAATCGAGCTACAAATGAAGCCTACGTATTACGGTGATTGCTTAGTCCCTGGAAAAGGCTTTTCCATCATTTTTTATGGACTTTCAAGCAATGCATAACTCAATTCTGGTACTATAAGCCACATGTCCAAATTGACGACACATTCATGTACGGGAGATACAAGAATCGGTTGTTGTTAGTTGTTGTACAGGATGGTAATAAAAAATATCCTACCAATAGCTTTTGTAATAACTCTCAAAGAATTCGAAGATGACTAGGATTTCTTCTTAACGAACTTGAAAAGGCATGTTGTGTTGTAACCCGATGTATACATTATTTCCTATAGGGGAACCAAAATACATGTTGCATTTGATCAGCGTTCAATCCTGTGGGATTGTGCACACCATAGGTATTGTTTATGTCATATAGGGTCTAACTAGATAGGTCGATACCATAAGGATGTGAAGTGGCGACATGTCATTAACATGGGTATGTTGTGCATTGTATGTCTTTCTTGCATAACAGTTTAACATATACATTTGGGTCACATTTCTTGAATAAAATATTGATTATCATTGACAAGGTACGAACTCGTCCAACATCGATTCCATGAAATGTTAGAGAGACTATGGGCTGTAAACCAACTGGGTGCGACGTACCTTGATGGGATACCCAAGGAGCAGTGCACACAATCATATGATGGAGGACTACAATACGTCACACAACCACGAACCTAGTGGAATGCATTAATTCCTTACTAAAGAGGACACATCATTTTTCAGAAACCTCAATGGTGAAGGAAATGTATTTTCAATTGGCAACCTTGTTTCTAAAGCAGGTTGAGATATATACAGAATACATAAAGGTTGATCATGTTTGGAAAGACTCAGTGTTGAAAGATATTAGGGAAAATGTAGAAAGAGCAAACTCAATGTCTTCAGTGTGTCACTCATGACCAAATCTAATATTTTGGGTTACAGAGTCCCATAGACCCGACTAAGGAGTTTTCAGGGAAGCATATTGTGTAGACCTGAGACAAATGACCTGGGATTATGGGAGATTCCAAGCACTTCATTATCCATGTGTAGATTACATGCAATTGCAGCATGTGCCTGGGCATGTGTAGATTACATGATCTACTATCACACCCCAAACCTGGCCCATACGTTATGGCCGAATCCGAGAATGTCACATCAAAGGCACAATTCAAAACAATTTTGCTAAATTAAAGTTAAAGGCCTAAAAGCCTGAAATCCTTGATTCTTGTTAAATAATGATAAAAACCCATTTTATTATTTTAAGTATTTTGGAAACCATGTTTAAACATAAGAAATTACTCAGGTTTAATAATTAAGTAAACTGTTGAAACAACAAACCTCAAAATCCAAAGTCAAAACAGAGTACAAGGCCTTATTAAATTCACTAAAAATAAAGCAATTCAAAATCATGTCTTTTGAACAATTAAATAAAATTTCTAAGTGTCTTGTAGTGTGGCCATCCCCGAGTCCTCTCCCACGTCGAGCCGTCTACCGAGGTTCACCTGAAAATTTTAATAAAAAGGGTGAGTTTCGAAACTCAGTGTGTACGACCCTTGGTAATCCAATAAACATACAATTATCACATTGGGCTTAAGCCCTATCAAAGATGGTGGCCTTGGGCCTTAGCCCACAACGACCTCATACCACATCAGAGTCACATGAATGCAATGCACCCATCCCGAATCCAACCCTGCACACCATTTCCCTTCCAACCCTACACACATGTGGGGATATAAATATCAATCCACCCATCCCTACACACCAAAGGTAGCACCAAAGAAGCAAAGACTACTCAAACGTTCCAAAGAAAGTCATTATAATGGGCTTAAAGCCACCGGTGGATCCACGGTCGTCAAGCGACTATGCGATCCTCAAATCTTCCTCCATATCATCAAAACCCACCCAAGTGCAACATATATTCCATGAATGCAACATACACATTTCCACACATTCGACACTTAGGGGTATTTTAGTCATTTCACTACCCAGTGGTATTTTCGTAAATCTACTCTACCGGGGTATTTAGGTAATTTTGCAAAACAGGGATACTTTGGAAATTTTGTAAACCAGATATATTTTCGTAATTCCGCAAATTAAAGGTATTCTGGTAATTTTACAAATCAGGGGTATTTTAGTAATTTTACAGATCTAAGGATATTTTGGTAATTTCCAAATCAAGGGTATTTCAGCATTATTACAAATCTAAGGATATTTTGGTAATTTCCTAATCAAGGGTATTTTAGTAATTTTACAAATCTAAGGATATTTTGGTAATTTTCAAATCAAGGTATTTGCTCCCTCTCGGGTTTTAGTTATGAACTTTGGCCCATTAACAAGTCCTTGCGGCTAAAGTGAACAGACACTATGCACCAGGTAGGATTCCAAAGAAGAGGTGGGCCACTAGGACCGCTTAAGTACCAAGCTCTACTTAGATCCAATCCTAGACATGCATATGTCCGTTGCCACACTCTAACCCAGCGACTTGTCCACGGACATGTTTAATTATTAAATTAAGTCTTATGCGGTGAAGAGTTGTTCAGAACTAGGCCTAAAGTCCATTAAACCCCAGCATACTTTTTTACGTCCCCATAAAGCCCATCAAGCCCAAATCACATCCTTACATCCATTAGGCCCAAATCTCATCCATATGGCCTTTTAGGCCCAAAACAATTCCAGATCATGTAACATGCATGACTAAATCAATTCATATAACCAACCAACAATTTCATCAAACTTAGCCACAGGGCCCACTGCGCCCATTTAGCCACTTTCGGCTTTTTAGCTTTCCGGCATTGTCGATATCGTGTGTGTGTAGTGTTTGTACACACCTGGTTACTGTGACGTGCTATACTATCCTTAGCCTCGAACCTACAACTAACCAACCTTTAATCAATCACTAAATCAAAACATTTACCAAAAGCCGAAGCCTTATCGTAACCTTACCGTGTGCCACCGGGTTCTAATAGCCCTTCCTTAGCTACTAATCAGGAGTATCCCCTAGATCTGCACTCAAACATACATCATCAAAATTCGAGTGACTCATATTCCACACAAGTTACCTCTATAGATCATACACACATTCGGCCATTCACTTAAGCCACAATCGAGTTGAGTACACTTACCATTGCTAACGATCCTACCACACTTGCGATCTTTGAACCTTATCCTTATTATCACAGAGTTAACGACGGGACAGTTAGATAGCCTTTCGGCTTTTAGCAAAACGTACAAAAGAGGTTAACCGAATACTTACCAAATCCCCTTTTGATCGTGCGGCCTAGACAGCTATTAACTAGATCCGGCTTTCAACACTTGACTGATAGTAGATAATAATCGATCTGTGATGGAGGAAAACAACAAGGGTTTGGCACAAATAGGAATTTTTGCAAGGAAGAAGATATTGGTAATTCGGCAATAAAAAAGTTTGGCTATAAGAGAATTCGGCAAAAAGGATTCGGCTATAAGAGATTTCGGCAATTGGGAGAATTTGGCTACGGGAAAACCAATTAAGGGAAGAAAAGAATGACTAATGAAAGCTCAAAAACCCTTCAAAGCATTTGGCCTCTCCTTTTATAGCAACCAGCCGAATACTCCTTTCCACATAGTCCCATTCGGCACCAATTCCTCCCTCTCCTTATCTCCTAACCTTTCTCCTGATAACACCTTAGCCTTATCCGAAGTTTACTCCATTATCAGTTCGCCTTACCACTCAAACACTCCAATGCAAGAGTTCATATTCAACACAACTCTGGCCGTCCACCTACGCAAAATAAAACACTCCAAAAATACCACTCCTAATGGTCGAACCTTGGAACTCCTCAGCTGACAACACGCCACCTTATAGCTCCCCAAGTGACGCCACTTGCCACTGGACCACAAGCCCATTTGTGTCCTATTTTCCCCTTAATCTGCTGAAGAGGCCTAATGCCTGAGACTAGGGTCCACTAAAGCAAGAAAAATAAATTTTTCCCTATGGTCTTCCCTATCTCTAAGGCTTCAAATAATCCCGATAATACCTTAAAATTAATATTCTAAGTGCTACTCATACATACCAACCTCAATGCACAGAAATTTAAAGTTTCGAGATTTTTGGGGCATTACAACTTGGTTAGTGTCATTCTCTTGTTCTCAAAAATTTTAAACGCTCTCATGCCCAAGGCCCAATAGGCCCAATTCTACTAGGCCCAAATTTGGGGCGTTACATCTACATTGACGAAGTTTACAAACTTGAACGCACATATAATGTGTAGATTACATTACTTCAGGATGTGTCTCTTGCCTACCTCACATACTCCTTTCGAGTTTGTATCGGATAAGAACTTGCGGCGCTGTAACATCCCCAAACCCGGCCCATTCACTACGACCGAATCTGGTTATGTTATTGCGGAAAGACGGTTGAAAAACCTCGTTAACTTAGCATAAAGCATGAAAGAATTCAATTTTGAAAACTATATCAGATATGTGAGTAAAACGAATTCCTCTTACTTAAAACTCATGTAATTTCTTTTGTTGTGTGAAAACGTTTTTGAGTTAATAAGAATTTAAAATAACAAAACCATAATCAAGTAATACCAAATAATAAAATGGCCTTTATTACAACCCAATAATTCAAATAAAGTACTTATATCAAAACCAAACATAAAATATTAAATCATCATCTTCGGCATAGGCCACCTTGTCCTCTCCGATCCCTGGTCCAAACCTTTATGCAATACTGAAAATGGTTAAAGGAAAAGGTGAGTCACCAAGACTCAAGATGTGCCACCCTTTTTCCGGATTAGCAAAATATCATATGCAACATAAACATAACCATCATGCATCCAATCAATATGCACCCAATCCTAACCATCCATACACCTTTTCTACCCCGTGGTACCAAACCACCGGGTGGTGCCAAACCACCGTGACATATAGTCACAATGTGTTACCAAAACACTCACCGTGTCCCAAAGACACGATATCCGTCAATGTGGTGCCAAACCACCGGTGTCCCAAAGACACGTTTGTGATACCAAATCACCGGTGACCGTCACAAATCCGATGATGGGGCCAACCCATCGTGTGATACCAAATCACTAGCGACAATCCCGTATCTCTCAAGTGGGGCCAACCCACGGTGGTGTCCAACCACGGGGGCGAGTCGCAATGAGGTGCCAAACCTCCGTGTCCCAAAGACACAAATGTGGTACCAAACCACCGTGACCGGCCACAATAATCGGGTGATGGGGCCAACCCATCGTGTGATACCAAATCACCGGGCGCTAATCCTCAATACCGCCTTGTGGGGCCAACCCACCGTGGTGCGAAACCACGGGGACGAGACGAGGTGCCAAACCTCCGGAGGTGCCAAACCTCCGTGACCCAAAGTCACAAAGTTGTGTTACCAAAACACCGGTGCTCGTCGGCACAAAATATCACCGCCCCTCCTCTCATATCACCCATCATTATACCAACTCATGTATAGTATTCAAATCATGCAAACATGTTTAACGTTGCATCTCATAGCACATACATTATAAATCATGACATCATGTATCAATAACAGTACTCATAATGAAACGGACTTACCTGAATCCGTGCACATACCTCATAGGGTATCATATCACTCAACCATACTATTTCGGTTTTACCAATCAATCAGTTTATCAAACATATACAAAGCAAAAAGCGTGTTAGTTTACACACACGTTACTAATACGACTATCAAATCCCGAGAGATCAAGATCTAACGCACTAGATCCCCTTCCTTAACACTTTTCGAGCACTAGCCACAACTCAAGATATGCGAGATCAAGCCTTCCCCTACAATCGCCAAAACTAAACAACATAATCATGCTAATCAACCTCTAAGGGTATAATCGTAATTTTACCTACTAAGGGTATTTTCGTAAATTCACAATTGAAATGGCCTTTCCGAAGGCCTAATGTCACCACTAGCGACTCAGCTACCATTTCCGGTCATACCGGACGATTGGGCCTAAAACCCGATTTCGGCCCATCCGGGCCCACATGCTCGTGTGGTCCACCTAGCACAAATCTAGCCACGTATATAACTTCCACCTAGTCTAGTTCAACATATACTAACCAATCATGCAATTTACTCATATAGGCCCACGGGCCCATTGGGCCCACTTCGCCCATCGAGGCCCAAGCAAATTTCCAACCCACGAGAATACTACGATGGCCTCAACTATCGCGTGAAGCCCCATACATGCGCCGCACGCTCATGTGGCTACTAATGCCGTGTAAACAGGCATTTCGGCATTTTGCCGCTCTACAACTAGAGTAGAGAGTTACACACCGATAGGACTGGGGGCTAATCCGCGCTCGACCACTCTTGTGCCCAAACGCCTCCAAGATGTGTTTACTCTCCTCCTAGGATGCTCCTTATATAGCTAGCTCTTCACCTTCATTCTTTGTGTCTTTCCGATGTGGGATCCTTCGTCGATAGAGTTTAAATTCAATCAAACTCTTGCCGCCCAATCTAAAAATAAATACTCCTTGCTTCTCATGAGATTCGAACCTGTGCTCCCTTGTAGCATAATCCATGTCGCTAACCACTTGGCCACAAGCTCCTCTTGTGTCTTAAACCATGCGCAACTAAATATAAACTATGGGCCAAATTCTAAGGTCCAAGCAAAAAGAAACCAAATGCAAAAGCCAAGACTTGAACCTTGGACCTCCTTCCTTCCTTGTGGCGTCATTCCTTTGTCTCTTATGTGGCGTCACTTTGCCACTACACCACACACTCCACTTGTGTCATTTTTTCTCCATATTTTATTCTTAAGGCCTATCTCACCAACTTCCGTGGTTTTTTTCACCTAAAACCAAAATTTCCCCAAAGCCAATATTTGATCCCTGGACTTCATAGAAGCCCTCTAATCTTCCAAAATCACTTATCTAATAAGTCTAACTTGCATTTAAGCCGATCTCTTATTCTCTCGAAAATTTAAACGCTACTACGCCTAAGGCCCATTGGGCTCAATTCTCCTAGGCCCAATTTTGGGATGTTACAAATCTACCCTCCTTAAAGAAATTTCGTCCTCGAAATTTCCAACTAACTAACAATGCACATCCTAACCTACCACACTACGCTCTTGCTGCGCACTCTGATCTTAATAAAGTCATCATTCCACCTTGACCACGTCCGCGACAACCACGTCCCTAGAACTCATATCTAGCGTCGCGATTTAATCTGATTAAAAGTTTTATGCATTAGAAATTTTGTTCCACTGCTTTATCCACGAGCAAATTTTATGAATGCAGTTTACGAAGTCGTTCTTTCGAGCAATCAAAGTTTCATCTCAAGTTCTCTGTTCTAATTCAAACATTCACATCTTGCACTAAAGACACATTCATTCATCCATGTCACTTTCTTGAGCATTCCCAACCCAGGGGGTAATTTCGACATTTTCCTATAAGGGTATTTCTGTAATAACTTTCAGGTCAATTTGAAAATAGTTTTCAAATTAAAGATATTTCAAAGTTTACAAAATCTCGTGGGTCATCTTGAAAAATTTGTTTTTCAAACCAGATGTGTTGCAAAAATTTAAATCTAGGTTATTTCAGTAATTTTGGAAGTTAAAGGTATTTTCGTAGGTTTCCCAAATCAGATATCTCGATATTTGTAAAACAAAAGTTTTTGATATTTTCATAATCTAAGAACATTTTAGTAAAAATCGAGGAATTATGAAAATTTAGAAACCAAGGGCATTTTGGTAATTTTGTAAATTTTCAAATCAGGGTATCTTGAAAATAGCATTTTTGTATACTTTTGCAAAGTAGGGAAATTTTATTAAAATTGGAGTTAAACCGAAAATCTTGAAAGTCAGGGGCATTTTAGTAATTTTTAACACAGGGTATTTTTGTAATTTCCCCATACCAGTATCTTAACATTTTGAAATTTCGAGATTTTGGTATTTTGCAAAGTAAAATCATTTTAATGTAAGTTGAGGGTAGTACCGTAATTTTACAATACAAGGGCATTTTTGTAATTTTACCACTAGGGGCATTTTGGAAATTTTGGTAAATTGAGAAAACGTCTTTCAAAATCAGATTTAGGGTTTACAACCCAAAGGGGTAAGTTTGAAAATTTTAAAACTAGGGGTTTTAAAACAAGAAGGCTAATCCCTTTCTGTTTTAATACTTGGTTTAGCCTATGAACAAGTCTTCTTGGTTAAGGTGAACCGTAGCTACACACCGTAGGATTCGCGTAAAGAGGAGGTGAGTTGCTAGGATCGCTTAAATACCAAGCTCTTCATCGAATACCAATCCTCGACATGCGTCATGATGGTTACCACACCTTTACTCGGTGACTTACTTCACGTGTTTGTTTAGTAGCCTTAAGTCTTATGCATGTGTTTAAGTAGACTAGTCCTAGGGTTCAACAGATCCTAGTTCACTAATATACGTTCCCATAAAAGCCCATAATATTCACATATAAATCAATTCATACAAACAAATCACTTCAAGAAAGTCCAAGTACTTACAGTGGACTTGGTGCCTGAGGTACACAGTGCCATGCCGAATAACTCAAAAGTTTCTCAAAAGCCCATATTTTGAAAAGCCCTTTTTTTTTTTAAAAGTGTTTTTGGGCCCAAAACCCTCAAAGCCGAGTTTTGAACTGGCTCGATATTAAATCAGAACATCCCCAAACCCGGCCCATTCACTACGACCAAATGCGGTTATGTTATTGCGGAAAGACGGTTGAAAAACCTCGTTAACTTAGCATAAAGCATGAAAGAATTCAATTTTGAAAACTATATCAGATATGTGAGTAAAATGAATTCCTCTTACTTAAAACTCATGTAATTTCTTTTGTTGTGTGAAAACGTTTTTGAGTTAATAAGAATTTAAAATAACAAAACCATAATCAAGTAATACCAAATAATAAAATGGCCTTTATTACAACCCAATAATTCAAATAAAGTACTTATATCAAAACCAAACATAAAATATTAAATCATCATCTTCGGCATAGGCCACCTTGTCCTCTCCGATCCCTGGTCCACCTTATGCAATACTGAAAATGGTTAAAGGAAAAAGGTGAGTCACCAAGACTCGAGCAGCCACCCTTTTTCCCGGATTAGAAAAATATCATATGCAACATAAACATAACCATCATGCATCCAATCAATATGCACCCAATCCTAACCATCCATACACCTTTTCTACCCCGTGTGGTACCAAACCACTGGTGGTGCCAAACCACTTTGGTGACATATAGTAACAATGTGTTACCAAAACACCGGTGTCCCAAAGACACGATATCCGTCAATGTGGTGCCAAACCACTTTGGTGTCCCAAAGACACGCTTGTGATACCAAATCACCGGTGACCGAAAGTCACAAATCCGATGATGGGGCCAACCCATCGTGTGATACCAAATCACTAGCGACAATCCCGTATCTCTCAAGTGGGGCCAACCCACTGGTGGTGTCCAACCACGGGGACGAGTCGCAATGAGGTGCCAAACCTCCGGTGTCCCAAAGACACAAATGTGGTACCAAACCACCGTGACCGGCCACAATAATCGGGTGATGGGGCCAACCCATCGTGTGATACCAAATCACCGGCGTCAATCCTCAATACCGCCTTGTGGGGCCAACCCACCGTGTGGTGCGAAACCACGGGGCGAGACGACGCGAGGTGCCAAACCTCCGGAGGTGCCAAACCTCCGTGACCCAAAGTCACAAAGTTGTGTTACCAAAACACCGGTGCTCGTCAAGACAAAAATATCACCGCCCCTCCTCTCATATCACCCATCATTATACCAACTCATGTATAGTATTCAAATCATGCAAACATGTTTAACGTTGCATCTCATAGCACATACATTATAAATCATGACATCATGTATCAATAACAGTACTCATAATGAAACGGACTTACCTGAATCCGTGCACATACCTCATAGGGTATCATATCACTCAACCATACTATTTCGGTTTTACCAATCAATCAGTTTATCAAACATATACAAAGCAAAAAGCGTGTTAGTTTACACACCAGTTACTAATACGACTATCAAATCCCGGAGATCAAGATCTAACGCACTAGATCCCCCTTCCTTAACACTTTTCGAGCACTAGCCACAACTCAAGATATGCGAGATCAAGCCTTCCCCTACAATCGGCCAAAACTAAACAACATAATCATGCTAATCAACCTCTAAGGGTATAATCGTAATTTTACCTACTAAGGGTATTTTCGTAAATTCACAATTGAAATGGCCTTTCCAAGGCCTAATGTCACCACTAGCGACTCAATACCATTTCCACATCTACCTGGACGATTGGGCCTAAAACCCGATTTCGGCCCATCCGGCCCACATGCTCGTGTGGTCCACCTAGCACAAATCTAGCCACGTATATAACTTCCACCTAGTCTAGTTCAACATATACTAACCAATCATGCAATTTACTCATATAGGCCCACGGGCCCATTGGGCCCACTTCGGCCCATCGAGGCCCAAGCAGCCCCAACCCACGAGAATACTACTGATGGCCTCAACTATCGCGTCGAAGCCCCACACATGCGCCGCACGCTCATGTGGCTACTAATGCCGTGTAACCCAGATTTCGGCATTTTGCCGCTCTACAACTAGAGTAGAGAGTTACACACCGATAGGACTCAGGGCTAATCCGCGCTTCGACCACTCTTGTGCCCAAACGCCTCCAAGATGTGTTTACTCTCCTCCTAGGATGCTCCTTATATAGCTAGCTCTTCACCTTCATTCTTTGTGTCTTTCCGATGTGGGATCCTTTCGTCAAGAGAGTTTAAATTCAATCAAACTCTTGCCGTCCAATCAGAAAAATAAATACTCCCTTGCTTCTCATGAGATTCGAACCTGTGCTCCCTTGTAGCATAATCCATGTTTGCTAACCACTTGGCCACAAGCTCCTCTTGTGTCTTAAACCATGCGCAACTAAATATAAACTATGGGCCAAATTCTAAGGTCCAAGCAAAAAAAACCAAAATGCAAAAGCCAAGACTTGAACCTTGGACCTCCTTCCTTCCTTGTGGCGTCATTCCCTTGTCTCTTATGTGGCGTCACTTTGCCACTACACCACACACTCCACTTGTGTCATTTTTCTCCATATTTTATTCTTAAGGCCTATCTGCCAACTTCCAGGGTTTTTTTTTTCACCTAAAACCAAAATTTCCCCAAAGCCAATATTTGATCCCGGGACTTCATAGAAGCCCTCTAATCTTCCAAAATCACTTATCTAATAAGTCTAACTTGCATTTAAGTCGATCTCTTATTCTCTGAAAATTTAAACGCTACTACGCCTAAGGCCCATTGGGCTCAATTCTCCTAGGCCCAATTTTGGGATGTTACAGGCGCAAACCAAAAGGTCGGCCAAACTCAACTCGAGTACAAGGAAATATGAATATTCAGGAGCAGAGACACACACTGAGGCTATACGATTATTGTAGGAACCGAGGGTATATGAAGCCAACATGTCCACACCTCCCGAGAGCATTGAGGAGAAGCTAGTTAAAACACTAACTCATTCATTGGTAAACACTAACTTATTCGTTTATTCATTCATTTCTTTTTGTAAATTTTAAGTTAATATTAATTATTGAAGTAAGATATATTACAATACGCTAGCCAAAATTTTAATCGTTTTTTGTACCTTGTAAGCAAATCTTTACTTTTTAAAAATATTGTAATTAACAAATGGACCGAAAAAACTTAAAAGAAAATTCGTATATAGAAATGAAAAGAAAATGATTTGAACTCACCATAAGATATGGTACAAAGCAAACCAATTTAGTAAATTTGTTTTGTAGATTGTAAATAAGTGTACATTTGGGATGTAAAAAAAAGTATACATTTGGGATGGAACAAAGTATATAATTTTGGAAAAATTACAAATAACATAATCATCAGTGTCCCAAATGTGTGCCACAACCAAGTGGGCATCGAACATGCCTAGGGTTTCAACACACTATTTGGGTTGGTGGCTCCTCATTGACTTCATCTTCATCTTCATGTGCAAGTCGTGTTTGATTGCCATCTTCATCTCTTTCCTTAGTGGTTGACTGTGTATAGGTCCTAACCACCCATTGCACATCCCCTCTGTATGAGTCACCTTAGTAGAACAACAATGCTAGGGGCATTTGCGACACTATCAGTGGATAATTGTATGGTGTCACATGGGCTGATTATGGATAAAAGCTGTAACACCCCTAACCTGTACTCGTTGCTGGAATTGGGTTATAGAGTATTACCGTACAATCAAAAAAAGTTAAACTTAACTTCATTCAAGAACAAAAACAAATCATAAACCAATCATATACATACATTCTATCCCTAAATTGAGCCCTCGGGGATCTAAAAAAAACCTTTGAAATGATCCAAGACCAATCTAAAACAATTTGGAAAATCTTAGAAAAAGTCACAAAATTCTAAAAGAAAAATAGGGGTCACACGGCAGTGTGGCCAGGCCGTGTGCCTCACATGGCTTAGGGACACACCCATGTCTCAAGTCGTGTAGCAATCGAACTAGGAACACACGGTCGTGTCCCAGCCCATGTCCTCACTTGTGTAACTCTCTAAGTAGGGTCACACGGCCGTGTGCCAGGCCATGTAACTTTGAAAATTTCCCCACACGCCATGTGCTAGGCCGTGTAACTCACTAACTTGCATCCAAAGGAACCCTCAGACGACACAGGGCCGTGTGTCTCACACGACTGAATAACATGCCCATGTCTCAGACTGTATGGACTCAAAATGTACCTAAAATCAAACGATTTCATACCATTTCATACAAGACCTTTCCATCAATATATACACACATTATATGAGTCTAAACACTTTCAAAACATACATTAATATGCCATTTCAAGTTCCAAATTAAATCAACCAATATACCATGCAAAGCACCTTAATATATACACCAAAACATAACATATCAATCAAGCCAAGCTTAACATATTTCTAACATCATAACTAGTTTCATACCTGCCAAAACATACCAATAATGCTACTTTTCATGCCAACCAACCTAAACCAAATAGATACTAAAGCATTCCATCAATGACCAATTTAAACCATTCAAACATACCATAAAAAGAACCTTATATACAATCACATAAAAGTGAACATAATGACTTACTTAAATAAGCACGATAAGTCCACCAACCATTCATAAACATCAAGGCACAACCATACCAAATTATCATTTACACGTTCATCAAAACATCATTATAAACCACCCTATACATGCCATTATAAACCTTAGCAAAAAAAAAAAGCTCCAAAATACCGAATTAACTACTGGATAGTATGATAGGTCTCCAACGAGCTTCCAACCAAATCGAACCTTCTGATGATCTATAGGAAAGAAAACAACTAACGTAAGCAATACTGCTTAGTAAGTTTGCATAAAGGCAACTTAACTACTGACCATATCAGAATAAACAACTAAACATAATTTTCATTATATCTTAAGCTAACTTTCGTTTTCTATTCATTACACCTCTCATGGATAATTGGTGTAGCCCTGCATATACATATATATTTTTCCATATAAGCATTTCATAAAACTATTTCACTTAAAAATTTCTTCTTACCATAACACTTACACACTTAACATGTAATTATTCTGTAATTATTCTATAATTCATCTTTCGTTTCAAACTTTCATATAAATAGATCACCCCGGAATCACTTACTTTCACTAAACAATGTGAAAAACTACATAAATAGATTAATCATACTTGTTAATCATTTACGAAGCACTTATAGGATTAGTACTGAAAATGGTTCATCCTTCACTTCTTATACTATAATAATAATTCAATTCAAACTCATTCATCTATGTATATGAACATTTATCTTTAACCGTATAATTATCGATATAATTATACTCACGCATGATCAAGTAGTTTATTGAACATGTAACATTTACTAATATCTTGAGTATACATTAGCCTTTAAGAACATAAATAATTTTGTAAATTCATTAACATTTAGCCCCATGAACTAGTAACTTGACTCAGATACACGGGTAACTACACCACATAGAGGCATCATATATGCATAACAAGAGCATCAAAGTGCAGACAGGGGCACTGTAGTGTGAACAGGGACACCGAAGTGCAAACAGAGGCATCGAAGTGCAAATCCCGTACAAGCACGCATACTAATCCTATTAGTATGCCAATCGTATCCTAATTATTTACTATGTCCAAACGGGCATTTTAACAAAATTATAACTTTCACGAATTAGAGGCATTTCCATATTTCTGAATACATATGCTGTAACAAATTCATAATCATTCCAAAATCACATATATCATATTTCATAAATATTCAATAGTTTTGAAATAAATCCTTTCTAACCTTATATTCAGTTATAATATTTCAATTTCCAACTCACATTTTAAACATCATATATATACATTCGTAAATCATCAGTAACATTATATATGTATAGATATGTACAATTCTATACCTACAAACTTACCTCGACAATTACAGTCGTAAAACGAGGCCAACGACTAATCTGACACATTAGTTTTTCTTCTGTTTAGATTCGTTTAATTCGTTTCTGGATCTAAAAAATAATTTTTCATTCAATTAATCAAATTGTTGCACTTAAATAATATGTCTAATACAACTAAGTCCTTCGATAATCATTTTAAAAATTTATCCCAATATTTTACCTTTTATGCAATTTAGTCCCTATGCCCCAATCTTGCAATTTAACAAAATTTAACTAAAATCAAACTCAATCGAATAGTATAACACTTCACTACAACCTATATTTGATGTTATTTAACATCAAGTCCTTGTACTTTTACTAATTTTACATTTTAGTCGTTAAACACTAAAATTATAAAAAAAATTACTTAATAAAATATGTCTATTTAACAACAAAGCTTAACAATCTATCATAAACTTCAAAAATATTACAAATTCATTAATGGCAAATTTTACAATCTTTAACAATTTTGAAAGTAGATATACGAATTAGTTGGACCTAGTTGCAACGATCTCAAAAACATAAAAATTACTATAAACGAGCTTCAATTTCATGTCATCCAAGGAAAATGGCTTGAATGAAAGCTTGGTGTTCTTCAACTATTGAGTTTCGGTTCAAAAGCCATGAAAATGATGATTATAACTTTTTTTATTCTTTTATTATTATTTTAACATATAAAATCTTTTAATTAAAATATTTTAAATACATAATATTTCTTTTTTTTCCCACCCACTAATCGTAAATCACAATAATTGTAATATCCTAGATTTAGGGGTTATGCGTTTATGCATAATTCAAGTGATAGTGGGCTTAGTGTGTGTTTGGATATGTTTTAAGGGTTTTTAGAATTTTAGAATGTAAGGGAATGCCTTAGAAAAATATTAGACTTTTAGTCTTGGAAGGGGAGCTAAGCAAAATTGGCCTTAAGAAAATTTGTTTGAGGTTTTAATCACAATGAGTTAATTGGTAAAGTGGCAAGTGGCTGTGGAAGTGTACTAATGGTCTTAGGTTCAAATCCCATGGATGACATTAAGGTGACTTTTAATTTTTGTATGGCATGTGTTGGTCAAATTTTACTTATGGTAAGGATGGACTTTGTTATTTATGGATAGTAGACTAAGGAATAAGGCAAGTGCTTATTTATGGATTTGTAATAAGGCCTCTTAATTATGGTTTTTGGGATTATTTATATGCTTTAGACTTGTTTTAAATATGGCTTATAAATTACATGGTTTAATTAATGGTATGTGCTCAAAGTTTTCTAAACTACAAAACGCGATGGTTTTTAAAACGTTACCATCGGGTAACATAGATCGTTTGATAATTTTTAACAACTTAAATATTTTTGATAACTCATACTATTTTCCAAAACTCAAGTTTCCAAAATTTCTATAAGATATTATTTTTAACCTAATCATTTTAGTTTCTTTTCAATTTATAAAGAGTTTACAAATCTAAGCTGCAACTAAGTTTTAAAGATTTATTTTCGGGATTTCAAAGTAAATTATCAGTTTTTAAATTATTATATACTCGATTTCTACGAACTTAGAACAAGGAAAAGTTTTTCACTAAAATATAAATCGTTTTCTTTGAAACGTTTTCCTTCGTGGCATGCCAGATTCGGTCATGGCGTATTGACTGGGTTTGGGGTGTTATAGTTTGGTATCAGAGCCTGGTTCAAAACTCAGTTTTGAGGGTTTTGGGCCCAAAAATATTTTTAGATGGGCTTTTCAAAGATTTGGGCTTTTATAAATTTTTCAGGTTATTCTGGCATGGCACCTGTATCTCCGACCCGAAGTCCACCAGGTAAGTACCTCTAATTGTTGTGTGAATTATTATATGATTGGTATGTGGGTATGATGGGAACGTAGATTAGTATATTAAGTTATTGAACTTTAGGACTAGACTACTCAAACACAAGTACATAAGACTTAAGGATTATCGAACAAACTTGTGACTAAGTCGCCGAGTTAAGGTGTGGCAACTGTTGTACGCATGTCTAGGAGTGGATTCAGTGAAGAGCTTGGTATTTAAGCGATCCTAGTGACTCACCTCCTCTTTACTCGAATCCTACAGTGCGTAGCTACGGTTCACCCTAACTAAGAGGACTCATTCACGGGCTAAACCCAATAACTAAAACACGAAAGGGACTAGCCATCTTGTTTTATAAAGATCTTAGTTTTAAATTTACCAAATTACCCTCCGATTTATAAAATCCTTTTAGATTTGAGAATTTTCCAAAAATACACTCGATTTGCAAAATTACTAAAATACCCTCTGCGGTAAAAATTACAAAAATGCCCCTGTTTATAAAATTACCATGTTACCCTCGACTTTTATGAAAATATTCTTACTTTACAAAATACCAAAACCCCTGTTTTGCAAAATGCTAAGATACCTCGATTTGGAAAATTTACAAAATAACCCCGATTTCTGAAATTTTTGCAAAACCATTGATTTGGTAGAATTTTCAAAATAACTTCGAGATTTGTATATTTTGGAATGCCTTTGATTTGTAAAGATTATTTTCGAGTTGACCTTAATTTATTACGAAAATACCCTTGTAGGAAAAATGACGAAATTACCCCTGGGTCGGGAATGGTCAGAAATACCCATAATGATGTGTTGAATGTTGTGGATGAATGTGGATGTGATTCTCTGAATTAGAATAGTGAACTTGAGATGAAAACTTTGATTGATCGAAAGAACCACTATTAAACTTCTTTTCATAAAACTGTTCGCGGATAAATAGTGGAACCAAAAGTACTAATGCATAAAAATTTCTAATCAGATTAAAGCGCGATCGTAGACATGAGTTATAAGGGACGTAGTCGTAATGTGCGAGGACGTGGTAGAGGCAGAATGGCTGTGACGAAACCAGTTGGGTCTGCTCAGGGATTCCAAGATTTAGTAGAAAGTATGTTAGTTTTATTAAGATCAGAGTGCGCAGCAGTAGCGTAGTGTGGTGAGTTAGGATGTACGATTGTTCGTTAGTAAGTAATTTCGAGGACGAAATTATTTTTAAGGAGGGTAGAACTGTAATATCCTAGATTTAAGGGTTATGCATTTATGCATAATTCAAGTGATAGTGGGCTTAGTGTGTGTTTGGATATGTTTTAAGGGTTTTTAGAATTTTAGAATGTAAGGGAATGCCTTAGAAAAATATTAGATTTTTAGTCTTAGAAGGGGAGCTAAGCAAAATTGGCCTTAAGAAAATTAGTTTGAGGTTTTAATCACAATGAGTTAATTGGTAAAGTGGCAAGTGGCTGTGGAAGTGTACTAATGGTCTTAGGTTCGAATCCCATGGATGACATTAAGGTGACTTTTAATTTTTGTATGGCATGTGTTGGTCAAATTTTACTTATGGTAAGGATGGACTTTGTTATTTATGGATAGTAGACTAAGGAATAAGGCAAGTGCTTATTTATGGATTTGTAATAACGCCTCTTAATTATGGTTTTTGGGATTATTTATATGCTTTAGACTTGTTTTGAATATGGCTTATAAATTACATGGTTTAATTAATGGTATGTGCTCAAAGTTTTCTAAACTACAAAACGCGATGGTTTTTAAAATGTTACCATCGGGTAACATAGATCGTTTGAGAATTTTTAACAACTTAAATATTTTTGATAACTCATACTATTTTCCAAAACTCAAGTTTCTAAAATTTCTATAAGATATTGTTTTCAACCTAATCACTTTAGTTTCTTTTCAATTTATAAAGAGTTTACAAATCTAAGTTGCAACTAAGTTTTAAAGATTTATTTTCGGGATTTCAAAGTAAATTATCAGTTTTTAAATTATTATATACTCGATTTCTACGAATTTAGAACAAGGAAAAGTTTTTAACTAAAATATAAATCATTTTCTTTGAAACGTTTTCCTTCGTGGCATGCCAGATTCGGTCATGGCGTATTGACCAGGTTTGGGGTGTTACAATAATTAAGGTATATTTTCACTTTAAAACCTTCACTTCATACTTTTATAACTACCTAATACAAATAAACTTATAGCGATTAACTTTTGCATCTTTTACAATTTAGTCCTTTTTAATTAATTAAATATCTAAACATTAAAATTTCTTAACCAAATTTTAATACAACCTTACTAAAATTCTATAAATATTTAATAAAATATTTACAACTCGATTTATAGAAACAAGGTCCTGATACATTATTTTCTAAAACCATTTGACTTAGGATCTTACCACTTGAACTTAATTGTTCTTCCATTTAACATAAACCATTAAATCAAAATTTATTATTACACCATATTACTCATAAATATTAAATAATAATATTTACAGACCCACACGTCAGATTTATGGCCCTGAAACCACTGTTTCAACACCACAAAAAAATGGACTGTTACAAAAGGTACAAATTGTCGGTGATACCGGAATCGTCAGTGTTGCTAGTGGTATCTGTAACACCCCTAACTCGTATCCGTCACCAGAATAGGGTTACGGAACATTATCGTACAAACAAAACATTGAAACATTCATTTCATACATCATTGCAAACATAATCTAAATACATTCCATCACACCCATAACGTCCCTTAATAGAGCCCTTGAGGCCCTAGAAATAGCTTAGAAATAATTCGGGACCGAATTGGAAACAATCGAAAAGTATAAGAAAAAGTTTGAAAAATTGGACTGCAAGGGGCACACGGCCGTATGGTCAAGCCATGTGCCTCATATGACTGAGACGCATGCCCGTGTCTCAGGCTGTGTGACAATCGAATTAGGGATACATGGTTGTGTCCTTAGCTCATGTCCTCACCCGTGTAACTCTCTGAGTTGGGTCACACGGCAGAGCCACATGCCCATGTGTCACTCTGTGTAACTCTCGAAATAGCCACACACGCTCGTGTGCCAGGCCATGTAACAGCCTGACTAGCATGCATTAAAACCTACAAGGGACACATAGCTGTGTCGCCTGACCATGTGTCACACATGGCTGAGTCACACGCCTGTGTCTCAGGCCATGTGGACATGAAATTTTCCAAAATCAAACCATTTACATCACCAATTCATGCAACCGCCTAAAAGCATTTTGTGCACATAAACAAAGCATCAAAACATGACCAAAACCTACATGAACTGGCCAATTCAATAGTCCAATATCATTCAACCAATATGCCATATAAGGCACCTCAATAGAAAACATCAAAACTTACCTAAACATACATATTTGGTCACATTTCCATCATTCACATTTAGTTCAATACATTTCCAAAACATACCTTATGTTTACCATAATCAAAACAACATAACATATACCATTCATGCATCACAAGTACCAAAATAACACAATTCAACCAACATCAAATGGTCTAAAACAAATTATACATGCCAAAATCATTAACTAGATACCAATACAAGTTCACCTATACATGCCATTATAACCTTCACCAAAACATCAAAAACTACCGATATTTATGCTGGATAGTGTGATAGATCTCCGATGAGCTTCCAATTTTCTGTAAAACATAGGAAAGAAAACTACATAAGCACATAATGCTTAGTAAAATCATAAAACATGAAACACAACTTACCATTTCATCTAACTAACATAAGTATAAGCATAATGTAATCCAACCACAAGCTTGGCACAAGCCTAAGCACCATTGTCAACATAAGTTAGTGCATTCAAACATAATTCACTTGAATTAAACATAAGGTAAGCCATTTGTATATGAACATACTTCATTTGAATTCATCATTTCCTTTCCATGAATACATGACATATTTCATTTGAACACTTAGCATTCCTTTCCTTTTCATACCAGTTGAACCATTTAGAATATCTTCGAATACTCGAGAAAGTTCACACAAAGTGTGCTTAAACATATAACCGTAACCTTTCCTTTACATCATTGCTCACACGAGCTATGAAATGGGCCTACTCACACGAGCTGTGGGTCAGAATGTAAGCTACAAGATGTTGCTCACATGAGATATGGAGTACCCATAACAAATGCATGACTTCATCCATCGGTAGGACGTTCAAGACCAACACCCAAAACATGAAATCCCTAATGACTTGTCATTTGTATCCTATGAATTCCTAAGGTTCAACTGAGACTCATTAACCGTCATAGCATGATGTTGGATATACATTGTGAAGAATAAAAAATTAGTCTCGATTTAAGGACTATATTGAAATTTAAAAAAATATTGAGTAAATATTGAAATATTCAATGTGAAATTGAATTGTGTTGTATTGATGTATTTTAATTGTTTTGATTTCGTAGCTAATGTCGTACCAGAATCCTCGACTAAAAAGGGGAAGGATAAGATCATCGTCGAATAGCTCGGAATCCACGACTTGTATTTCTATAATCTAAACCTAGTTGTTAATTGTTATATTTTGATTTAATGCATATGGTAAGTGGCCGAGGTGAGTATTTTGGCACTTTGATGGTGAATTGAAATTATAGTTGATTGAAATGGATTGAATTGGTATATACATTGTGAATGTATTGATTATTTGAATTGAAATGAATATATGTGTAACTGTGACAATGTGCGAATATGAGAATTGAATATTGGTCGTATTTAAAAAGTGAAATAAAACCTTATTAACTGTATTGGGCTGAGTCGGATATAGATGGCATGTACCTAAGATGTGTTTGGTTTTTAATGAATTTGGTATATGTGATGTAATTGAGTTTAATATAACGTTGGTTTGGTATATATATAAACTTATGTTTGTTTTTCGAGTCATAATTTGGCATGTTGATTTGAACCAAGATTTGTTAGGTGTTGTGAATTTAAGTTTAATTTTTTAGGTAGATATAAGCTAGGCCAAATTGATTAATTTTGGCATGTTTAAAACTTTGATTTGAATGATGCATGGATGATATGTTTTGATGATATAACATGTGGTACCAATGAAGGTACATTGGTTAGGCATAGTAGGTGATGAATTTGGTGTATTTTGGGCATGTTTAATCGTGTTTTGAATAGAATAAACGATTGGTAATTGAGTTTCTTAGTGCCTAAGTAAGTAGGAAATGGTAAACTTAAGTTTTAAGGTGCCTTTGGGTGCACACGGCCTGGCCACACGAGCGTGTATCTCAGCCGTGTGAGGCACATAGCCTGGCTACATAGGTGTATGACCCCTGCAGTTGAAATTTTTCTAACTTTTTCCTAAATTTTTTAAATGTTCCCGATTTAATCCCAAACATTTCTGAAGTGATTCTAAGGCCTCGAGGGCTTGAATAAGGGACTATATGCATGTTTAATTATGGGTTATGATATGATTATTGAAATGTTTTGAAATAAATAATTTAGGTTAGGTTTACTCGATAATGCTCTGAAACCCTATGCCGGCGACGTATATGGGTTAGGGGTGTTACAAATAATAACCAGAACGAAGATCAATCTTTAAGAATACCATTGCACCTTCCAATTGGCTAAATATATCATCAATATGTGGCAGTGGATACTTGTTCTTAATCATAACTTTGTTGAGCTATAGATAATCAATACATAGTCGAATGAATCCATCATTTTTTCTTAACAAATAACACAGAAGCACCCCAAGGAGAAAGGTTGGGCCTAGCAAAACCCCTATTTTTCAACACTTGCAGCTAAGTTTTCAACTCCTTCAATTTCGTAGGTGCCATTCTACACAAAACTATCGATATTGGAGATGTTCTCGGCATTAATTCAATAGCAAACTCAACCTCTCTGATCGGCGGTAACCCTGGTAATTCTTATGGAAACACATTTGTATACTCATATACCATTGGAGCCGATTCTATCTTCAATTCAGAAACTCTAGAATCAAGTACATAAGCAAGATATGCTTAACAACATTTTCTAACATATTTCTATACCGACATAGCTGAAATAACATTAGATGCACTATCCAGTCTATCTGATTCAATTTGAAACTTTTCACCGTTTTGACATTTTAATACTATGTGCATTCTTCTACAATTCACAACGGCATCATGCAGAGTTAACCAGTCCATACCAAAAATCACATCAAAATCATCAAAGGGTAGTAACATCAAATCTATCGAGAAATTGCAACCCTGAATCATCAAAGTATAGTTTTTACAGACTTTATCAACTAACACATATTGAACTAGGGGGTTTGTTACTTTAACCACAAACTTAGTAGACTTGGAAGAAAATTTTTTATTTGACACTAAAGTCGTACATACATATGAATGTGTTTACCCCGGGTCAATCAAAGCATTAACATTAGTATCAAAGATAAAAAATGTATTATGATAACATCTGGCGCTGAAGCTTCCTCTCTAGCATGGATCGCATAAGCTCTAGCTGGTGCTCGTGCCTTAAATGTCACAGCAGATTCATTCATACCACTATAGCTATTACCTGTATTTCCAGTGTTTCAAGGTGGTTTCCCTCTCGCAGTTGTATTACTCGGTCGAGTAGTCTGAGCCTTTTCTTTGTCTGACCTTTTCGGGTAATCTCTGATATAGTGTTCATATGAACCACATATAAAACATGACCCGTCTTTCAACCTGCATTCACTGAAGTTTTATCTATTACATTGCTGACATTTGGGCTTGTTGTTTCTAACACTACCCACACTCACTACAGACGTAGCTTGAGGTTTCGAGTTGGAATTTTTTTTCCTCGGTCTTTTCCAGAATAACCCACTGAAGTTTACGAACGACCATGATACTCTTTCAACTTCTTTGATGGCGATTGGTATGACTTTCCCACTAATCTCTTTCCTGAATCAAGAGCCTCAGAATTAGATTCTCTTTTTGCTTTACTAAGTTCCTCGGCTTTATGCTCTCTATCTACCAGAACCATAAATTCTTTCAACTCAAGGATCCCGACTAACATTTTAATATCTTCATTTAACTCGTCTTTAAATCGAGTGCACATAGCAACCTCTGTCGGAATACATTCTCAGACATACTTACTGAGTCGAACAAATTCTCTTTCATATTTATCGAGAAATCTCTAACTTACATATTTCTTTCAAAACTCAGTCTGAAAGAATTCCCAGTTTACCCGCTCTCTTGGTACAACCGTAACCAAAGTGCTCCACCACTAATAAGCCGAATCTTTCAACAACGAAACAACACATTTCAAACATTCCACCAGAGTACATGATAATTCGTCAAAAACTCTGATCGTGTTTTCTGACCAGAATTCAACTCTTTTAGGATCATCTTTGGATGTACCTCGAAACTCTTCAGCCCCATACTTATAGATTTTATCGACCGGAGGCTTTCTTACTCGTACTGGTTCCAAACCTTGAGGAACTACAGGGACTGATTGGGCTACAGGTGGGGGTGGAGGTTGTTGAGCCATTGGGTTCGTTCGCAGGAACTTGGTGAACCATTCATTCCTAATATGGACGAAGGCTTCCTTGGCCTCTCCTCCCCGGCCTTCAGATAAGGGCTTGCTTCCTCTAGACGCTGCTCTAACAACCCAATTTTAGTGAAATCGGAACAATAGCTTTGGGACCACAAATCCAAGCTGAAAGAAAAAAATTATTTTTATATTTTTGCATGATTTGCATTTAGATAAAAATGTCATATGAAAATTTTGATAAAATTTTTTTACTGATTATGTGCTTAATTACGGAAAGGACCAAATTTCATAAAATGTAAAAGTTGGATTCTAGTAGCTAGAAGGATTATAGCTATGGAATTCAAAACTTGAGGTCCTTGTATGGTAAATAGACCATTAATCAAAAGTTAGTAGATATTTTTGATGAATCATCCATGGAAAAATTAGAAAAGGTTAAGGACTAAATTGGACATAGAAATAATTAAAAGATGATAAATAATTGAAATAGAATTAAAATCATTATATATCATCTTCTTCCCCAAGTATTCCATGGAAACTCTAGGAAAGAGGAAACAAGCTTTCTTGGCTTAAATTGGTAAGTATTCAAGTCCTGATTTTAGTAATTTTTATATTTTTGAAACTGGAATAGTCTAACCTATCTATTTGGGGGATTAATTTGAAAAGTTATCAAAGTATAGAAATTATGTCATGGATGAATATGCTGAAAATTTGAAATTTATGGTAGAAAATGAAAGGTTGTTGATAAATAAACAACTTTTACAAAGTGAATTTAAATGAAAACATGATTAGGGACTAAATTGTAAAGTTGTGAAAATTGAAGAAAAATTATAAATTTCATAGAATATATGTGTTGTAAATTTTATATTGAAATTCGGTTAGGCTTGGAATAAGGAGTAAATTGCATGAATTTCATTTTTTCGAGCTTAGGGACGAAATTGGAATTTATGGAAAGTTTAGGGGCAAAATGGTAATTTTACCTAGAATGTAAATTGAGTTCAAATGAATATGAAATGTGAGAAATTGATGATTAAATTCATTTATATAGATCCAGATAACTTAAATTCGAAGCTAGATCGAGGAAAAGAGAAAGTTTCGGATTAGTACATTTTCTTATATGAACTATTATTGAGGTAAGTTCGTGTAACTTAATTGAGCATGTAAATATGTTGTATTTATATAGAATGTGATTTATATTTATAAGAATTATTTGGATGTTACAATATAAGAAATGAATACATGCTTGAAACTGTTTGAAAAGGGTTAAGTTCTGTTTGAATATTGGATTTCGATGGATAAATGCGATTCCCCTTATTGAATAAGGTCCTGCATTTGTTGCTGACGGGATTTAGCTCAAACGAGTAATACTATTGACCTCATTACAGAAAAGATTTACCCTGGATTGGTAATCCTGATAGAAGCCCTCTTGAGCATATGTTACAGATAGGATTTAGCCCGGACGGGTAATCCTGATTAAGCTCTTGTGAGCATATGTTGGAAACAGGATTTAACTTGGACAAGTAATCCTATTATATGATATGTGGCTTGACAGTGTACTTTCTGATTAAGTGCCCTAATGAGTACTCCTGAATATGAATTGACGGGTTATTGAAATTGTACATCTTGAGTGTACTATCTGAATATCCATCAAAATTTCAATGATTCAATGGATAAAACACTTGACATGATATGAAAATTATAAGATGAAATGCATAATGTCTTGAAAGATTATAGCATGATGAGCTCATTAATGCTTATTGATGTATATGTGAAATTTATGTAACTAACTTGCTTGATTGAGAAATATTTGTTTGTTTAGGTAAATTTGCCAAATTGATGAAAAGCATGTTATTGTATGCTTAATGTTATTAAATGTGATTGGTAAGTTCCAGTTCCTGTTATACGAACTCATTAAGCATATAATGCTTACTAGGTTTTATTTTCTCTGTTTATAGTGCTTGGAAGCTCAAGAAGGTTGGTGATCGGTTGGAGCATCATCACACTATCTACAATCTTATTTTGGTATAAATAGTAAACTTATGTTGGTATAATAGCATGTATAGATTAACTTGGCCATTATTGGCTTGAAAATGTTGTTTGTAATCTAGCCATTGGAATGGCTAGTAATGGTTTGTTTTGATATACTTATAAGGTTATACTATGGTAGCTACATATGTGTTAAGTATGGTTGATTAAATTATGTTTAACATATAGACTAAACCAAGGTAAGAATATAAATATGTGTGCATATAATGATATACCATGTTAAATGATAGAATAAGCTTAATTATAATGCTTGGATTGGTTGGTTTATGAATGTAATTTTGGTGTAGGATATTGGTAAAGTTTCGGGTGAGAAATAAGGTTAGAAATAGCTTTATTTTGTTCATACGGGTAGACACATGGGCGTGTGTCTTGACCATGTGTGACACACGGCCTGGTACATGGGCGTGTGATTAGGCCGTGTGTCCCCTGCAACTTAAATTTGAGAAACAGAATGCTCAGAATTGAGCACACGGGCAGAGACACATGCGTGTGTCTTAGCCATGTGTGCCACACGGCCCAGAACATGGGCGTGTGTCTTGGCCGTGTGAAACCTGCACCTAATTTTGAAAATTTTAATTAACCACACGGCCTAGCACACGGGCGTGTGGTTGGCCGTGTGGTGCAAGTCAGAGAGTTACACGGGGTTGGACACAGGTTGCGACACGGGCGTGTCATGTGATCACATGGGCATGTGCCCTGGCCACACAGGCATATGCCCTAGCCACACAGACGTGTGTGCCCTACAACTTGGAAAATTTATTGAAATTTTGTGAAAAATTCTAGGAGTTCTCGATTTAGTCCAGATTCGATTCTAATACTCATATTAGGCCTCCAGGGTCCATTTAAGGGACGATATGAATAATCTCGAAATATGAATAGTAATTAATATGGATTATATGTAATTGTTCTGAAAACTCTAGTAATATTTTGTAACCCTATTCCGGTGACGGGTAAGGGAGAGGGGTGTTACAGCTGCCCCGTGAACGGAGGGTTGCGCGTTACTTTCTACTTCATCGGAGTCAGCTAGGTTGGATGATATTTTTTTATGTGAAAACATAGTTCAAATTGAGTCAGGAGTCTTCACACTATCACAGGTTATATAATGGCATGTATTTCTAAACTCATACATGCTATGTTCAGTATGAGAATCGACAAAACCATAGCTCTAATGCCACTAAATGTAACACCCCTAACCCGTATCCGTCATCAGAATAGGGTTACGAGCATTACCATACAAACAGATCATTAAAACATTCATTTCATACATCATTGCAAACATAATCTAAATACATTCCATCACACCCATAACATCCCTTAATCGAGCCCTCGAGGCCCTAGAAATACCTTAGAAATAATTCTGGACCAAATTGGAAATAATCAAAAAGTATAAGAAAAAGTTAGAAAAATTGGACTGAATGGGTCACATGACCGTGTGGTCAGGCCATGTGCCTCAACAGTTGAGACACACACCCGTGTCTTAGGCCGTGTCATAACTGAAATAGGGACACACGGCCGTGTCGCAGCCTGTGTCCTCACCCGTGTAACTCTTTGAGTTGGGTCACACAACAAAGCCACACGATTGTGTCGCTTGACACAATGTTGAGTCACACGCGTATGTCTCAGGCTACGTAGACATAAAATTGACCAAAATCAAGCCATTTCCATCACACCCTCATGCAACCACCTAAAATCATTTTATGCACATAAAAAAAGCATCAAAACATGACCACAACCTACATGAAATGACCAATTCAATAGTCCAATATCTTTCAACCAATATGCCATATAAGGCACCTCGATAGCAAACATCAAAACTTACCTAAACATTCATATTTGGTCACATTTCCATCATTTACATTTAGTTCAATACATTTCCAAAACATACCTTATTTTTACCACAATCAAAGCAACATAACATATACCATTTGAGCCATACCATTCATGCATCAAAAGTACCAAAATTACACAATTCAACCAACATCAAATGGTCTAAAACAACTTATACATGCCAAAATATCAACTAGATACCAATACAAGTTCACCTATACATGTCATTATAACCTTGACCAAAATATCAAAAACTATCAATATTTATTCTAGATAGTGTGATAGATCTCCGAAGAGCTTCCAAACCGATCGAGCTTCCAATTATCTGTAAAACAAAGGAAAGAAAACTACGTAAGCAAAAAATGCATAGTAAGTTTGTAAAACATGAAACATAAACTTTCCATTTCATCTAAATAACATAAGTATAAGCATAATGTAATCCAACCACAAGCTTGGCACAAGCCTAAGCACCATCACCAACACAAGTTAGTGCATTCAAACATAATTCACTTGAATTCAACATAAGGTAAGCCATTTGTATATGAACATACTTCATTTGAATTCATCATTTCCTTTCCATAAATACATGACATAGTTCATTTGAACACTTATCATTCCTTTCCTTTTCATATCCGTTGAACCATTTAGAATATCTTCGGATACTTAGGAAAGCTGACACGAAGTATGCTTAAACATATAATCGTAACCTTTCCTTTATATCGTTGCTCACATGAGCTGTGGGTCGAAATGTAAGCTACACGATGCTGTTCACACGAGCTTTGGAGTATCCGCAAAAATTACAGGACCTCAACCATCAGTAGGACATTCAAGACTAGCATCCGAAACATGAATTCCCTAATAACATGTCATTTGTATCCTAGGAATTCCTAAGGTTCAATCGGGACTCATTAACTGTCTGATAAACCATAAAAGTAACATATTTTAATCCCACATTTATTATGCTTTTTGAATATTTAAGCCTTGTTTTATATAAAAAGGTGCTTTTAATCCTTTCTTTTCATGTTTTATACCCAAGAAAGCACCCGAGGATGAAAAGAACACAAAACGGGCCTAAAACGAAGCAAATGGGCCTTCTCTCGAAATCGACATGGCCTGGGCCAAGGACCACACGACCGTGCCGCGCCAGTCATCAAGAACATGGCCTAACCTCGACTCACACGACCGTGCTTCATTAAAGAAATCTGAACACGATCAGGTCTCGATTTGTACGGGCGTATGACATGGCCGTGCCTTTGTCGCTGGAACGAGCAATTTTAATCGGAAAACGATACTTAGGGAGAAAGAGTCGCATTCCAAGAGCCTTTAAATATCCCCTAAGTACCACCTTTGAATAGACGTCAAAGCTAGGTAAATGAGCCAAGCCGAGAAGGTCAGAGTTAGGGAATAACACGAGGATAGCCAGTTGATTCATCCCAAGAAGCCGGAATTATACTCAAGACGGCGGAATTCTCCTTCAATCCATCAGGGAGTTTTAGGATTTTTCTTATGTATTGTTTTATCTTTTCTCTTCTGATGTTTTATGTTTACATTATGAACTAAATCCTTCAGATACCTGAAGGGGGATGAAACCTAGACAGATTTTATTATTTGATTTTTAAGTTATATGATAAATTACTTAGTTTGTTCTTAATTATGTTGCTTAATCCAAATCTAATATGCTTAGGTAGAGGAGGAATAGACCCTGTCTAAGAGAAGATCTAACATAATTAATGTTGGAGCGCCGAAACCCCATGGCGCAGCAGAATAAAATTAGATCCGGCGATCCAAACCATGGATCCATGTGTGAGGAGCGAATCGGGGTGAAATAAAGGTTTCAAATTTACCAAAAACTTCAATCTGAGTAGACAAATGACACCTTGGCAACAAGAGTTTTGATCTCTTGTCGAATCAAGCCACAACCTTTTCGATGTCGGCCTCTACGTGATCCACCCGGTTTGACTATGAGCGGAAGAAATCTCCAAAACTTTTCTCGAGGTTTATTTGCTTGACAATTTCGCTAGACCTAACAAACACTCTATTAGGTTTTTCACATAAGCTTTGCCTCTTTTAAATACCTTTTATAATGGGTATCCTTTTAATTGGGCCTTTTATAATGGGTATCTTTTCATTGGGCCCATTATTTGGTATCCTTTTAATACCCATTTATAATTGGTATCTCTTGAATGTATCATAAGATTAAATAAATACAATAAAGTTTTTAACCAAAAATATAATTACATTAATTATATCCAAAAATTATAATTACATTAATTATAATAAGGATTTCGGTAAACTATATTTATTTAAATTTATATATGAATCAAATTCATATATTAATAGAATTATGTTGTCATTATGTGTACAACATCCTTGTACATATAATATGTTCAATATTTGATTACCCAATTAAATTAATTCTTTAATTAATTTAATTCATGTGACAACCAAAAACAATACCAATTATATTTTATTCCGTTCATTTCAACCATAGGGTGTGACCACAGCAGAGGTTCTTGCAACGTTAGCGATAATACTAGAACGATTCTATTATCACAGACAATGAGTGGCATCTAGCAATGCATCATTGCTACCTAAGTTACAAGAAGTCATGATTCGACATAACCTTTCGTGATTAACCTTTCATACATTAATCCTTAAGTCCTTTATCTCTGGAATGGACACAAGTCATGGAATAGTCACACTTGTATAGTCCATCCCATGTTTCTTGATATCTTGAGTAGACTATGATATACAAATTAGTATGACATCTCATGTCAACTTATTTGAGCATGGCCATGCATTTCTAGTCTCACTCAATCAAGTGGCCTAAGATATTACTCCCATTATGTAGGAGGGACTTATCCTATATTGATCAACCATATCCTCTACATAGATTGTGGTATATCCAACATCGACCTTTATAGAACAACCAATTACGATTATACGTTTGATCAGTATCAAAATATACAACTCACGATGTTGAGATAATAATTGTCTCAAGTCCGAGGATCATATACATATTAATCACTATGAGTAATGTTGTGACAATTACATAATAATCCAAAGAAACATACTCATAACGGGTCAATCCAATATGTTGTTCTCTAACATACATATTCATGCATTGATTTTGACAATCCACATCAATGACAACTCTTTATCATCAATCAACTACATGTTAGTCTTAATGCATTATTGTTGTCCTAGTCAACAATAATACTCGACTAAGGATCTTTTAAGAATAATCATATTATTCTCGGGACATTATTATAAAAATGAGTTTATTTGTATACACAGATAGAAAAACTGAAATAATAATGACAATGCTTTATATTAATAAATATGGTAAATAAAGTATGTTATTACAACCATCTCATGATTGATCTTTGTGCATACTCTTACAATTAAGCCTAAGTGGATTCTTCCTGTGGGTATCGTCGTAATCAACTGAGTTTTCTTTCAAAGTTATTTCCCTATTCATCCTTTTTGTCTTTGTGTCCTTAGTTTAGTCTTCGTCAAAAGCAACTTCGCTCTAATTTTAAGGCTAAATAATAAAAAGAAAGTTAGTATTAGTACTTTTAGTTACTTTGGGTTCGATATCCAGTCTTGCCTAAGCTATACTACTGTTCGATAAGTACACTTGCCTTTAATCATTGTCAGAGTTAGTTTTTAGGTTTTGATCATTCTTTTATAAATTTTAAAACTCTGATTTACAGCGATCAAGTTTTTGGCGCTGTTGTCGGGGAACTAAAATATTAAGAAAGCTCTATTTTTATTACTTTAGCCATTATTTTATTCGCAATTTACTTCTTTTGTTTTCTTAGGTTAAATTTTAATTTTTTCTAATTTTTTTTATTTCTTTCTCTTTTATAGATACTTCTAGTTTATGACTAGAAGGAATCCGAGAGGACCTTTGGTATACGATAGTGATATCGAAGCAACCGCTCGTAGGAATCTTAGGGAAACCAAGCGAGCCCTAAATTACACAGAAAGAGAGGAAGAAAACAGATCCAATCCTACTGAAGGGATGGGCGAAAACAACCCACCACTACGCGATGTGGGAGATCACAATGCTCCACGTACAATGTTTGATTATACGAAACCGCATTTAACAAGAGTAGAATCTAGTATTGTTCGGCCTGCTATATCTGCTAACAATTTTGAATTAAAGCCTAACACAATACAAATGATTCAACAGTTTGTTCAATTTGATGGTTTGTAGGACGAAGACCCAAACAAGCATATAGCTAATTTTTTGGAGCTCTGTGATACCTTCAAAATAAATGGCATTTCTGATGATGCCATTCATCTTCGATTATTCCCTTTTTCATTAAGAAATAAAGCTAAATAGTGGTTAAACTCATTACAACGAGGGTCAATCACTACATAGGAGCAGATGACCGAAAAGTTTTTAATGAAATATTTTCCACCGGCCAAAACAGCCAAATTACTTAACGATATCTCTTCCTTTGTACAGATGGATTTAGAGACACTATACGACGCATGGGAAAGGTTCAAGGATCTCTTGAGGTGGTGCCCACACCATGGTTTACCCCTATGGCTACAAGTCCAAACCTTCTACAACGGAGTAAACCCCTCAACGAGGCAACTAATAGATTCAGCCACCGATGGAATGCTAAACAACAAAACTCCAGAAGCAGCCTACGAGTTCATTGAGGAGATGTCGATAAACAATTATCAGTGGCAAGCTCCGAGGACTAAACCAACAAAATTGGCAGGAGTCTTCAACGTCGACACCATGACCATGCTATCAACGCAGCTAGAGATGATGAATAAAAAGCTTGATAGTTTGTGTTCTTCACAGATACATCCAGTCATGCAGTGCGACTCTAGTGGAACTACGGCGAATCCTGAGTACCCACCCTACCAACCAGGAGTAAAAGATGAACAAATGAACTATATAGGTAATAATTTCCGATCTATTAATAATCCTTATAGTAACACTTACAATCCAGGTTGGAGGAACAACCCAAATTTTTCATGGGGAGGACAAGGCAATCAAGGAAATCAAAGGCAACAACCCCCCAAAACTTCCGAAATCAGCCCTATCCATAAGACAAGAAGCCAACCATCGAGGAGTGCATCCAAGAAGCTGACAGAACAATCAAAAGCAACGAAAGCCAAATTGATGAAATTACTAAGTCAGTCAAGGAAATCACTAAAGCAGTCGAACAACTTGCAAAGTCAATGTCAGAACGACCGCAAGGACGTCTACCTAGTAACACGGAGATTAACCCTAAGGATCAAATTCAAGCCATCACAGTTCAGGGTAGCAAGGAGTTAGATACACCCAACCCAACTCCAGAATGTAAGGTAGGCGAAGGTATAACAGAGGAAGTACAAGAAAAACCAAAACTGGTAGTCAAGGAGTACAATCCTCGCATACCTTATCCCGCAGCATTAAAAACAGACGATTTAGAAGAGCAGTTTGGTAAGTTTCTTAAACTTTTAAGGAAATTACATATTAACTTACCTCTTCTTGAAGCTCTTTTTTAGATGCCAGGCTCGAGGAAATTTTTAAGACAACTCTTAACCAACAAATGCAAAATAGATGAAGAGCACCACGTGGAATTAAACGCAACATGCTCAGCAATGTTACAAAATAGATTAACACAGAAGCAAAAAGATCCAGGGATTCCATGTTTAATTGGTAGTTTAAATAATGATAATGCGTTAGCTGATTTAGGGGCAAGCATAAATGTTATGCCTTATACATTGTTTAAACGACTAGGTTTAGGGAAGCCAAAACAAACTAAGATGAGTATTCAATTAGCAGATAAAACTATTAGAATTCCTAGGGGCATTATTGAAGATGTTCTCGTAAAAATCGATAAATTTGTTTTCCCAGTAGACATTGTTGTTTTAGACATGGATGAGGATAATTCAATCCCCTTAATTTTAGGAAGACCTTTTCTAGCAACTGCAAAGACTAAAATTGATGTTGCCACAGGTGAGCTCATACTTTGTGTAGGTGACGATTCAATTAGTTTTCAAGCCCTCGACTCAGCTAGGTCATCAAAGAATCAAGGTGAGCAAGAAAATTCTTTTGATAATCATTTAATTACACCATCTTTTTAGAAACCTCCAAAAAAGGGAACGATTGAACCGGATCTTCAGTTCGGTGCCAACAACGAAATTACCCATGAAGAACAAAGGGCCCAAATCGATGACCTAGATGAGTGGAAAACACACTTCAAGGAGAAATTAGGAATATACGAGGAAGAGCTAGAGCCGCACACTGTAAAACCAGAGGAACCACCAGAAGAGCTTATAGGAACATCAAATCACATCAAAATAGAAGACTAGGTTCTGTTAGATAAAGCCGAGCCTCACATCACCACAACAAACCTAAAGGAAAAGGAAGAACTTCTTCTTAAGGTACACGACATCTTCCCACAAGGAATAGTCGAGGTAAGCAATCCTACATTTGGCACTTTCAAAGTAAAAACTTCTCGACTTCAATTTTGTCATAAAACTAAAAATAAAGACATGAGGGAAGACGTTCAAACTTTCAAACCTCCCTAAAAATTTCAAATATGAGGAAAGTCTAGCTTAAGACAATAAACGAACGCTTCTCGGGAGGCAACCCGAGTACTAACCCTATTTCTTTTTGCATTATTTTACATTTTCTTTTCTCTTTTTCTTTTCCTTTTTTAACTAACCAAAAGTGCAGAATTTCAGGCCACACGGCCTTACACACTGCTGTGTCTGTGGCCGTGTGGACCACCAAAATTGCCACACTGACAGGGCAGAGGCCGTGCAGTTAGCCCAACTACCACCCTAACGTCACAGATCCAACCATTCTCAACAAGGGCACTGACAAATATGGCACAGCCATGGAACCAGCTGGTGAGGCTACTGACTTCCATACCACGGCCAGAGCACGCCCATGTGACAAACCGTGTGAAATTACTAAAGTTACTGACTTATCGAGCACGGGTAAGACACGCCCGTGTCAGACGACCGTGCCAACAGAAAAACATCACGAGCATGGGCGTAGAAGGCCCAAGCACGGGCATAGGGTGACAACACCCTCTATAACACGGCCGTGTGAGAAGGCCGTGTAATACGACACACCCTGGGACCACGGCCGTGGGGGAGTAGAAAACTTGAGCATCTATTTAAACCCCTCAAATCTTCCCCCTCCCTCCATCCAATTTTCACCCTTATTTTTGCTTCTCATTCTCTTCCATCTCAGATTCTTTACTCTAGATCCTTGAGCAAGCCAACACCATGCCAAAGAAACGAAGAAAGCTAGGCATAGGCCCCTTAACAAAGAACGGTCAACATGAGTTCATGCCGGCAGCTTCGTCTCAACACCAAGCCAAGGACCTATGAGACCATTTATCTTTCGTTTCACATTTATCTTTTCCTTTATTTTCTTTCTTTTTGACTATCTTATGCTTAATTTATTTTATTTTATTTTAGTTTCTTAGTGTCAGGTTCTAAAGGCTGCTTGGGAATCACGCCACTTCCACCACCGCCAGCACCTCCGTCGCCTTAGAAGTCACACCCACCTCGTGAACCACCTACCAATAAGGATTCTCAGGCCCCTTTATCTCCTAGCCTTAGTCTATTTTCCTTCTTAGTCTCTTTCTCTTTATCTCTCTTGTCTTTATTTATATATTTAGTTTATTTTTATTAGGTCTTAATAAAACCTGACTACTTCTCAAAGCGCTACCCAATTTCTTCATCTAGCGCAGGAACGTTCTCCCGACTAACCATCACCGCCACCAAAGACACTCATTCGGGAAAACATCCACAATACAGGAAGTAATTCTTTCCCCCTTCTCTTTTGATTTGTCTTTAAAATGTCATTATCTATCTTTGTACATTGAAGGCAATGTACATCTTAGGTGTGGGGGTGAATATTTTATCCAAGGAAATGCCTAACTTTAACCTTGTTTTAAAGTAATTTTCTCATTTTACTAATTAAGATGAAATTTCTGATGATTTATGATTTTTATTGATATGTTTTGGAATAAGTCATAATTAATTGTGCATTGATGATTATGTAACACCCTGGTTTAGGGGCTGTGCATGTTGGGTATAATTCAAGTTCTAGTAGGTTTTGGGTATGCTTGGATGTGTTTAAGAGGGGTTGAGAATGTTCGGATTAAATGGGAAGACTTTGGAAAATTTTGGATTTTTAAGTGCTAAAAGGGGAGCTTGGATGTAGGTGTCTTAAGAGAATTATTTGGGAGAATTAAACACAAGAATTGGGCTGGTAGAGTGAAAAGGGAGACGCCACTAGGAGATTGGAGAAGTGACGCCTCAGGTACAAGGGAAGGGGCCAGAGTTCGAGCTGCTAAGGCAGCATTTTGCTTTTGTTTTTGCGTCAAGAGAGAGGGAAGTGATGGATTCGGCTATGGCACTTAAAAAGGGGAATTTGACTGAGTCAAATTATTTTAAATGGGTGGCTAGGAGAATAGAGGAGTTGGCTTTGGTTTGAATTTTTTGAAAGGTTGGTGGAGAGTAAATTTAGGAGTAGAAAAAGGGATTGGATGAGAAGAGGAAGTGTTGGACTGGCTAGGGGTTCTCTTGAGGGCATTTTCGGCATTGTTGGATGTGCTTAGGAGTGGCCGAATTCTATAAATAGGGGGTGCTCACCCTTTTGTCATCCTTTTCACCATTTATCCCCTCTCTGCCGAAAGTTGTTTCTTTCCTTTTCCTCACGTATTCTTTTCCTTTGCCGAGAGTAAGTCAAAGAAACCCTTTTCTTTCTCTTATTCCTTATAGCCAAAACCAAAAGTGGGCATAGCCTTTTGTGTACCTATTTCCCTCTTCCTTTGTACCTTTCTTTTAAACATTGCTTAAACCGAAATCACCTCCAAAACTTGCTATTGCCGAATACCCCAACACCATCTAAAAAGCCTTGCCGAACCTTTCAGTCTTTTTAGCCGAAGGGGATAAGCCGGCGTGAGGGAGCACTTAGGGGCTGTTTAAATTCGGCTACTCATCAAGGTAAGGTGGTGGTAAGTATTTGGCTAGGGAGGGATTTACTTATATTTTTTTTTTAGTAGTAACCGATTCTGACTGTGATCGTTTAAGAGTTTTGGCAGTGACTAAGTAGCATCCGGGATTCAGGTGGTTGGTAAGCAGTACGTGGTAGGTGTTCGGCCAAAGGCCACTTCTTGATGTTTATTTGGTTTAGAAGCCGAATCTAATATGGTTTCCTCTAGGGATTTCGACAAGCCTTTAAGTGCAATGTGTGACTTCGAGGTTTAGTTGATCTTATCAATCAGGTGCGTAATCATCGCACTGTTTCTTCAGTTAATTGTTTATTAGCATATTTTCCGATGTATGAATGTGTGGTAGCCGACACTAAAGGCTAAGGTAATGGACACCCTTGTTTGGGGTAATCGGTTAGCAGGTTAGTCATTTGTGATATTAAATTATTTATGGTGCCTGTTTGATATGGTAATGAGCATGTGATTATACTCACCCTATATGTGATTTGACATGATGCATTGGCATATGTGCATGGGGATTGGCTTGATCAAAGAAGGACAGGGAGTACATATTATGTACATGGTCTAATGATAGCTTTGGGCTACATTAGCGCTTGATGATTAGCTGTGTGCTACATCAAGGGAGATGTTGGCTAGGTGCCCATCTCGGCGGTTGATGGCTGTGTGCATCACCGTAGATGGATAATTGTGGGATCACTTAGGTGATCGGTGGCACAGCCACGGCCTTGTGCAGTAGGCCTGCCGAGGTAAGTTATGTGGGATCACTCGGTTGTGATTGGTGGATTAGCCACGGCCTTGGGCAGGGAGTCTGCTAAGGTTGGCGTATTGGATGGACTTAGGTTGGTTTGGGTCATAATTGCATATCTGTTGATATGGGCTGTGTGGGTATGGGCTAGGCCCATATGTAAGGGAACTTGTGTAATGATTATGCACTGAGTCAGTGGACTCACCCTATTTTTCTCAAACCATTTCAGGTGAAGCATGAACGTTGGACCGGGTTCGGAGTGGATGCAAGGTGGCCCATGCTGCAGAAGAAGATTTTTTGATTATTTTATGATATTTTACTATTAAAGTAATTTATTTGATTATTTTTGTAATAAGGGCCTTACTTTTATTATTTTTGATATTATTTTAATTACGTCTTGATTAAACTAAACCGTTATATGAAGATGATTTTATTTTAGCAACCAATTTATTCACAGTATATGTATATATATTTATTGTTACACCAAAGTTTTAATATGGAGTATTTTTAATAACAAAGTTTATTTATAATTTAAATAAAAGACATGGTTTTCAAAAATTAACAAAACTTTCAAGTTTTATTCTAAAGTCAAAAAGATGTTCAAACATTTTCCACAGTGACATACCGGATCCGGTCAGGACTTGTGGACTGGGTTCGGGGATGTTGCAAATTGGTATCAGAGCCCAGTTCAAAACTCGGCTTTGAGGGTTTTGGGCCCAAAAATATTTTCAAATGGGCTTTTCAAAAATATGGGTTTTTATGAAATATTTTTCAGGTTATTCTGGCATGGCACCTGTACCTCCGACCCGAAGTCCACCAGGTAAGTATTTCAGACTTTTGAAGTGCTTTATTATTATGAACTGTTGTGGGCTTAGTTGGGCTCGTAGATTAGTGAACTAGGATCTTTAAACCCTAGGGCTAGTCTACTCAAACATATGCATAAGACTTAAAGACTATTAACAAACCTGTGAAGTAAGTCGCCGAGTTAAGGTGTGGCAACCACTATACGCATGTCGAGGATTGGTATTCAGTAAGAGCTTGGTATTTAAGCAGTCCGAGCGACTCACCTCCTCTTTACTCGAATCCTACCTGGTGCGTAGCTACGGTTCACCTTAACCAAGAGGACTGGTTCATAGACTAAACCAATTATTAAAACCCGAAAGGGACTAGCCTTACTGTTTTAAAAACCCTTAGTTTTAAAATTTTCAAACTTACCCCTTTGGTTTGTAAACCCTAAATCTAATTTTGAAAGACGTTGTCTCGATTTACCAAAATTACCAAAATGCCCTAGTGGCAAAATTACAAAAATGCCCTTGGTTTCTAAAATTACCGTATTACCCCGATTTCGATAAAATACTTATACTTTGTAAAAGCATCCAAAATTCTGTATTTCAAAATAATACTCTGATTTTGGGGAAATTTGTAAAAATACACCTGTGTTGAAAATTACTAAAATGCCCCTGACTTTTAAAATTCCTGTTTAACCCCAATTTTAATAAAATTTTCTCACTTTGCAAAAGTACCCAGTTTTCTGTATTTCAAAATAATACCCTAATTTGAGAATTTACAAAATTACCCCTGATTGACAAAACTACCAAATTACCCCTGGATTCTAAAATTCTGCTGTATCTGTAATTTGATAAATTTTTAGGAATACCCTCCCGTTGTGGGAACTCCAAAATGTCCTGGTTTATTAAAGTTTTAACAATTTCTCTGGTTTACTATGAAAATACCCTGTAGGAAAAATGACGAAAATACCCCTAGGATAGAAATGGGCAGAAATGCCCGAAGAGCGAATGTGCATGAAAGGTGGTAGGGAATGGATGTGCTTTTCTGTGTGAACTAGGATAGAGGACTTAAAACTCTGGTTGATCGAAAGAACCACTTCTAGAATTCTTTTCATAAAATTGTTCGCGGTTAAATAGTGGAACAAATACTAATGCATAAAACTTTTAATCAGATCTCGATGTTAGACAATGAGCTCTAGAGGACGTGGTCGTCGTGGAAGAGGTAGAGGAAGAATGACTAGGTCGGAACCCGTTAGATCGGGCCAAGGATCAGATAATGAAGTACCACCACCGCCACCACCAGCATTTGGAAATGAGCAGCAAGATCAGACGGGGGATGATGCGATATCGCAGGCTGTGCTGCGAGTTTTGGAGATAGTGGCTGGAGTAGGTGGAAATATGAGAGCAAGGAAGTCTGTACCTGAGCGACTCCGAGCGAATGGAGCTGAGGTATTTCGGGGCGTATCAGGCGTGGCACCCAGTACGGCTGAATATTGGTTGGAAGCAACCGAGCGAATTATGGATGAGCTCGATTTGAGCCCTGAGGAGAAAGTGAAAGGAATGGTGGCGCTGCTTCGTGACGAGGCATATCAATGGTGGCTAACAATTCGGGATAGTGCCACAGCTGAGGACCTCACTTGGGAGTATGTCAAGACGGCGTACCAGAAGAAGTATGTTGGAAATCATTATATTGATGCGCAGAGGAAGGCGTATCGAGGGCTGGTTCAAGGGAACAAGTCCGTAGTGGAATACGAGGCCGAATTCCTAAGGTTAAGTCGATATGCCCGAGGAGTAGTTGCTACGGAGCATGAACAATGTGTCCGGTTTGAGGACGGATTAAAGGACGACCTGAGACTGTTGATAGTTCCTCACCAGGAACGGGAGTTCGCTGTGTTAGTCGAAAAAGCTAAGGTAGCTGAGGGAATTAAGGACTCTGTGAGGCAGAACAGAGATAAGGAAAAGAACCGAGATAGGAGGAATTTTGGATCGTCTGAATCATCTGAGGGTCTTCAGAAAAGGCCGAGGGTTGAAAATTCTACTCGGGTGACTAGGCCAGCTTCAGAAAATCCGGATCATCCGTGTGCTCGGTGTGAAAGGTATCATGTTAGCGAGTGCTGGAATCGGGATCGAGAATGCTTCAGGTGTAAGTCTAAGTCTCACCTGATTAAGGATTGTCCCCAGAATCCGAATAGGGCTCGGATGGAAGACCAAGGTTATGTGCAACTGGACAGAAATGGTCAACAAGCGACAAGGGGTCGTGGTCCGAACCATGGAGGGAATGGTCCTGGCCGAGGTCGGGGAGCATTAGGCCGCGGTAATGGTGGCACTGAGGCAAGACAGCCAGGTCTGGTCTATGCAGTTCGTTGAAGAGATGATAATGATGCACCAGATGAGTCAGCTGGTAAGTTTCTTAAGCCTGGAATATTCTTTATTGTTTTGTTCGCTATTATGGCAGTTTGTTTTGTTGCTAGTAAAGTACTTAGAACCTTGAATGTGGACTTAAATACTGTGCCTAGAAATATGATAGCTCTTTAAGATCAGAGTGCGCAGCTGTAGCATAGCGAGGTGAATTAAGATGTACGACTGTTATTCTAACCAAGTAATTTCGAGGACGAAATTATTTTAAGGAGGGTAGAATTGTAACACCCTGGTTTAGGGGCTATGCATGTTGGGTATAATTCAAGTTCTAGTAGGTTTTGGGTATGCTTGGATGTGTTTAAGAGGGGTTGAGAATGTTCGGATTAAAGGGGAAGACTTTGGAAAATTTTGGATTTTTAAGTCCTAAAAGGGGAGCTTGGATGTAGGTGTCTTAAGAGAATTATTTGGGAGAATTAAACACAAGAATTGGGCTGGTAGAGTGGCAAGGGAGATGCCACTAGGAGATTGGAGAAGTGACGCCTCAGGTACAAGGGAAGGGGCCAGAGTTCGAGCTGCTAAGGCAGCATTTTGCTTTTGTTTTTGCGTCAGGAGAGAGGGAAGTGATGGATTCAGCTATGGCACTTAAAAAGGGGAATTTGACTGAGTCAAATTATTTTAAATGGGTGGCTAAGAGAATAGAGGAGTTGGCTTTGGTTTGAATTTTTTGAAAGGTTGGTGGAGAGTAAATTTAGGAGTAGAAAAAGGGATTGGATGAGAAGAGGAAGTGTTGGACGGCTAGGGGGTTCTCTTGAGGGCATCTTCGGCATTGTTTGATGTGCTTAGGAGTGGCCGAATTCTATAAATAGGGGGTGCTCACCCTTTTGTCATCCTTTTCACCATTTATCCCCTCTCTGCCGAAAGTTGTTTCTTTCCTTTTCCTCACGTATTCTTTTCCTTTGCCGAGAGTAAGTTAAAGAAACCCTTTTCTTTCTCTTATTCCTTATAGCCAAAACCAAAAGTGGGCATAGCCTTTTGTGTACCTATTTCCCTCTTCCTTTGTACCTTTCTTTTAAACGTTGCTTAAACCGAAATCACCTCCAAAACTTGCTATTGCCGAATACCCCAACACCATCTAAAAAGCCTTGCTGAACCTTTCAGTCTTTTTAGCCGAAGGGGATCTATTGTTAAGCCGGCGTGAGGGAGCACTTAGGGGCTGTTTAAATTCGGCTACTCATCAAGGTAAGGTGGTGGTAAGTATTTGGCTAGGGAGGGATTTACTTATATTTTTTTTAGTAGTAACCGATTCTGACTGTGACCGTTTAAGAGTTTTGGCAGTGACTAAATAGCATCCGGGATTCAGGTGGTTGGTAAGCAGTACGTGGTAGGTGTTCGGCCAAAGGCCACTTCTTGATGTTTATTTGGTTTAGAAGCCAAATCTAATATGGTTTCCTCTAGGGATTTCGACAAGCCTTTAAGTGCAACGTGTGACTTCGAGGTTTAGTTGATCGTATCAATCAGGTGCGTAATCATCGCACTGTTTCTTCAGTTAATTGTTTATTAGCATATTTTCCGATGTATGAATGTGTGGTAGCCGACACTAAAGGCTAAGGTAATGGACACCCTTGTTTGGGGTAATCGGTTAGCAGGTTAGTCATTTGTGATATTAAATTATTTATGGTGCCTGTTTGATATGGTAATGAGCATGTGATTGTACTCACCCTATATGTGATTTGACATGATGCATTGGCATATGTGCATGGGGATTGGCTTGATCAAAGAAGGACAGGGAGTACATATTATGTACATGGTCTAATGATAGCTTTGGGCTACATTAGCGCTTGATGATTAGCTGTGTGCTACATCAAGGGAGATGTTGGCTAGGTGCCCATCTCGGCGGTTGATGGCTGTGTGCATCACTGTAGATGGATAATTGTGGGATCACTTAGGTGATCGGTGGCACAGCCACGGCCTTGTGCAGCTGGTCTGCTGAGGTAAGTTATGTGGGATCACTCGGTTGTGATCGGTGGATTAGCCACGGCCTTGGGTAGGGAGTCTGCTAAGGTTGGCGTATTGGATGGACTTAGGTTGGTTTGGGTCATAATTGCATATCTGTTGATATGGGCTGTGTGGGTATGGGCTAGGCCCATACGTGAGGGAACTTGTGTAATGATTATGCACTGAGTCAGTGGACTTACCCTATTTTTCTCAAACCATTTCAGGTGAAGCATGAACGTTGGACCGGGTTCGGAGTGGATGCAAGGTAGCCCATGCTGCAGAAGAAGATGTTTTGATTATTTTATGATATTTTACTATTAAAGTAATTTATTTGATTATTTTTGTAATAAGGGCCTTACTTTTATTATTTTTGATATTATTTTAATTACGTCTTGATTAAACTAAACCGTTATATGAAGATGATTTTATTTTAGCAACCAATTTATTCACAGTATATGTATATATATTTATTGTTACACCAAAGTTTTAATATGGAGTATTTTTAATAACAAAGTTTTATTTATAATTTAAATAAAAGACATGGTTTTCAAAATTTAACAAAACTTTCAAGTTTTATTCTAAAGTCAAAAAGATGTTCAAACATTTTCCACAGTGACATACCGGATCCGGTCAGGACTTGTGGACCGGGTTCGGGGATGTTACAGATTAAATTTGAAGAATATTAGGGAATCAAACATGATAAGTCTAATTTTCTAAAAATTTTAGGTTGTCAACCGGAATTTGAATATTATCCTAAAATTTGAGATTTACAAGGTTGATGTCAAAAACACCCATAATTTTTGTGAGATTTTGAGCCTTATAGAGCATACATTCTTTTTCATGCTCACTTCTTGATTATGAGTATGTCAACTATGAACTGTTATTCTAGAACTTGCCTCAATTATACATGTCAAGACCACAGTTATGATTTGATATATTGAGATGATAAAGGCACCTAGGTTTAACCCACTTACACCACTAAAAAGCCTAACCTCATAATTAACCCTTAGCAAACCCCGTTGAGCCTAACAACCCTTTCTATTGACTTACCCGCTAATTTTAACCCAAAAACCCTTTGTATTTGTTATCACCCTTTATTTTGACTACTCATTAATCGAGATTTGATTTGAGCTTGTTACCTAAGTTTATTATTCTAGTAGCTAAATTTATCTTGTATTTAGTTTGTTCTTAAAAAAAAACATTTCAAGTTTTCGATATTAGTAAGTATGAAAAGTGAGCTTATGCAATCAAAGTCTATTTCCGAAAAGAAAAAGCTCGTATTAGTAAGTTTATTATTTCTTCAGTTGATAGAATTTCGGAAAAGGTTTTAGGGAAGGCACTTGTCAAGTCAATCTCGATTCTAACCGTCTAATTTCAGCCTGTGACCACACCTTTCACCCTAGCCCCGTTACAACCTTGACAAAGACCTTTTGATCTGTTTATCATTTCATTTTACAGTGGTGGAGATTTGATTTTCAGGCAAGCCTATGGGATTAACTTTTCAGGTTCGACTTATGAGTGCTTAATTTTGACCCTTAAACACTTTTCGAGTGATTTGAGTGAATCTTTTGTGAGGGTGTCAATCCTTGTAGGCTTTAAATTAAAGGTAATTATTCAAATGAAGGGAAACACCTATGTTTTCGTGCTACAAATGTATGATTTATCTTGTTTGAATCTTTAGGACTCTTTGAGTTGAATTATCCATGTATAAATTATCTATGAATTAGGATAAGCCATTGTTGATAGGAATTATGAATCATGGAAAGTTCATTTTAATTGTAAGCTGAGAATTTTGCTTGAGGACAAGTAAAAGCTTAAGTGTGGGGATATTTGATAAACCGTAAAAGTAACATATTTTAATCCAACATTTATTATGCTTTTTGAAGATTTAAGCCTTATTTTATATAAAAAGGTGCTTTTAATCCTTTCTTTTCATGTCTTATACCCAGGAAAGCACCCGAGGATGAAAAGAACACAAAATGGGCCTAAAACGAAGCAAATGGGCCTTCTCATGAAATCGACACGGCCTGGGCCAAGGACCACACTGTCGTGCCGCGCTAGTCATCAAGAACATGGCCTGACCTCGACTCACACAGCTGTACTTCATTAAAGAAATCTGAACACTGTCAGCTCTCGATTTGAACGGGCGTGTGACATGGCCGTGCCTCTGTCGCTGGAAAGAGCAATTTCAATCAGCAAAGGATACTTAGGGAGAAAGAATCGCATTCCAAGAGCCTTTAAATATCCCCTAAGTACCACCTTTGAAGAGGAGTCAAAGCTAGGCCAAGGAGCCCAACCGAGAAGGTCAGAGTTAGGGAATAACGTGAGGATTGCCAGTTGATTCATCCCAAGAAGCCGGAGTTATACTCAAGACGGCGGAATTCTCCTTCAATCCCGTCAGGGAGTTTTAGGATTTTTCTTATGTTTTGTTTTATCTTTTCTCTTGTGATGTTTTATTTTTACATTATGAACTAAATCCTTCAGATACCTGAAGGGGGACCAAACCTAGACAGATTTTATTATTTGATTTTTAAGTTATATGATAAATTACTTAGTTTGTTCTTAATTATGTTGCTTAATCCAAATCTAATGTGCTTAGGTAGAGGAGGAATAGGCCCTGCCTAAGAGAAGATCTAACATAATTAAGCGGAGTTGATCGAATGCCTAGAGATAGGGTTACGAGATTTTGCCGGATTATGGTGAAACCTAATATGGGAGTCCATTGATCGATTTACTGCTATCCTAAGGGGTTATTATAAGCGAACGAGAGTTCCACTAATTAACCTAGGATTAGACGTTATTCACCTCGAGAGAAGGTTTAATATAGGTTAGGGAGTCTTACGGATCAAGCTAAGTAAAAGAAATCATATAATTTAGGGTTAATTAATAAGTGAAGTCTAGGTGTATTCTTCCTGAGGGTATCGTCGTAATCAACTGAGTTTTCTTTCAAAGTTATTTCCCTATTCGTCCTTTTTGTCTTTATGTCCTTAGTTTAGTCTTCGTCAAAAGCAACTTCACTCTAATTTAAGGCTAAATAATAAAAAGAAAGTTAGTATTAGTACTTTTAGTTCCTTTGGGTTCGATATCCGGTCTTGCCTAAGCTATACTACTGTTCGATAGGTACACTTGCCTTTAATCATTGTCAGAGTTAGTTTTCAGGTTTTGATCATTCTTTTATAAATTTTAAAACTCTGATTTAGAGCGATCACCGTCATAGCATGATTTTGGATATATATTGTTCAATATCATTTTAAATACATATTAACATATAATTAAACAGCATAAACATAATAATCCGTACATACGAACTTACCTCGATGATTAGAGCGTAAAAACGAAGTCTATTCATCCGAGGCTTTAGCTTTTCCCCAATCTAAATCCGTGCATGGTTTATCTTGATCTAAATAGACAAATTCAGTCTATTTAATACTTTTATTATTCAACTCAGTCCATATTCCAAATTTTTCAAAATTACTATTTTGCTCCTCAGAGTTTAACTTTTTACACTTCAGTCATTAAGCTCATAAATTGAAATTTAAACATTTTAATTCTCTTCTCATGCTAGCCGAATTATCTAGGGACCTAAATCAATCCATACAAATTATCATTTCATAAATTTACCATTAACTTTTTCCATTTTTACACATAAGTCCCTAAATCACATTTTCATTAAAAATCACTTTATGAAACTTGTTTATTTAACAACAATAACTCATAATCTTCCATTAAACATCAAGAATCATGCAAGAAAATTCATGGAAAAACTGTAATTCTTTAACAGTTTTACTAATTGATCCACAAGCTAGCTAGATTAAGCTATAACGATCCTGAAAACATAAAAATCATTAAAAACAGGATTTGAAAACATACCATGCAAGCAAGAAGAAGTAGCCGAATGTTTTAAACCATAAAAATGGTTTCTTTCTCCTTCAATTTCGGTGGAAGCACATTTGAAGAAGATGAATGTTTTTATTATTATTTAATTTAACCTTTAATTACTTATTTACCATTTTGTCCTTTTACAACATTCATAATTTCAACAAAACCAAGTCCATAAAAATCCACTATTAACTCAATTGGTCTAATTACCATCTAAGTCCTCTCACTTTAAATTTTCATAGCCATTTGACCATTTTTACTAATAGAACTCCACTTTTGCCCTTTTTACTATTTAGCCCTTTTCACTTCATTAAGCACGCAAACGTTAAAGTTTCTTAACGAAATTTTAATACGATCTTACTAACACCCCATATACATTAAAATAATAATTTAAATGTCAAATTTGTGGTCCCAAAACTACTATTTTGATTTCACTAAAAACGGGTTGTTACAGTATCAGCGTGAAATATGGTACTGTAGCGCCTCAATCTTGACCCTTAAGGAGTATCTAGGAATGGTGAATTTCAACCTTGAGGACTTTTCCTTACAACAACGTAATTGGAGGAACCTCAAGTTTACAAAATAAAAACAAATAGGTATTTGCTATAATAGTAACAAATAAAAAAAATTAAGCTTAGGGGCCCAAACAGTTTTAAAACACAAAAGTTCATTATAAAGATTTAAGGCAAAGGAAGATAAACCGGGTAAGTTAATAGAACTTAGTGAGTTCCAAAGCAACATCATAATTTCTATACTTTAGACAGACAAAAGGACTCTTTCCAACTCAGTGGGACTTACGATTCACCCATTTGTAAAGACACCACACAAACTGACTTCAGATAGCTCGCCTATTGGCAAATACTGAACTTGCACAGACATAACATAGAAAGACTCACTTTGGAACGTACACTACGCCCATGCATTCATGTAAACAACCTCATTCATGCTAGCCAAAACCCTAGTTTGTGTTTCAGAGATTGTAACATTCGTTCCTTTCTCCTCTGTTACGTTTTGCCAATCTGGTTTGCATTACAATTGCCTTACCAGAGGCTACATGACATCATTCATGTATCACAATCTACTAGTTCAATGCATCTTGTAATGAAGGAAGCACCATGAATTCACTTCTTTTGTTCTAACCATATGGTTCCTTTTTTCGGAATAAAGTGGGGAATGACTCAGTAAGGAGTAAGGCCTTTTTTATTTCTTACATAGACATGCAAAGGCAAACCTTTCACCAGTTAGGTAAACTTGCCTTGAACTAGTTATGTACAATGCACACACAAGGTACGAAAGAACTCACCAGAAGATGCAGGACAGACTAAACAGTAGGTCCCTTGCCCTTGTCTTGGGAGCTTTTAGGAGTTTCTTGAGCTATAATTAACTTACATGTATTTTAGAAGAACTAAACAAGCTTTCAAGAACACTTAATTAGGAAATCCAGAATATGGAAGTTTTCTTTCTTAAATCATTAGTCTGTTCCTAAGCATAAGACCTTAGGGTCCCATAAACAATCATGAAAACAACTAGAGTTTCATCGTTATTTACCATGTTTCACAATGTTGAAATTGGCTGATTACAACGAACTTTAACCCTTTAAGTAGGCCTTGGCTCTGTCGTTTTCCCAAAAAATGTAGAGAGGATTTGCTGAAAGAAAGTATGAATTGCTAGAGAAAATATAAAACTTGTTCAGAAAGCTAAGGTTGGCTCTATATAGGTGTGCACAAAATGAAAACTTAGTAGACAAGCTTATTTCCCCCCACTAACCTTTCTTCGGTTCCTGTGACTAATATTCTTCTCTCTCATCTTAAATGCATGTCCTTTCATTTTTAGAAATTTTTGTCCAATCCTAACTAATCCTTATTAAGCCAACTGAATAGTTTTCTTAAAGAATAAGATAACAATATAATCATCATTCCTATCAGACCAGGGGTTGAATAATAGGACTCATTATTTTCATCTATTCGTTAGGGCAACAATACTCTATCGAAAAGTTCGCCAATCTTCAGAGCTTGCCTTAATTAGGACTTCACCCAAGGGCACATTCACAATCCTTAAATACTTGATAAATTTCTAACTCTTTCTTTACTCGGGGGTCACGCTATAAGCCTTAGTTCAATTAATAATACTCGAATCCTACACTTCGTCGGGCGGGATGTTACAACTCTCCCCTACTTAGGAAATTCCATCCCTGAAATTCGTACATGAAAACAGTTGTGGATACTCTGAAATTCTGTCCCTTTCCCAAATGGCTGCCTCAGTGTTGTGATTTCTCTATAATACCTTTACTAAGGTAATTCTCTAATTCTCTAGCTCTTTAACTTCCTTAGCTAAAATACGAATTGGTTTTTCCTCGTAAGATAGGTTTGGTTCAATCTCAAGTTGTTCAGCTTGTACAATGTGCTCATGGTTGGATCTATATATTCGCAACATTGATACATGGAAGATGTTATGAATCTTTGATAGTTCAAGAGGCAAGGCCAATTTATATGCTATTGAAACAGATCTTTCTAAGATTTCATAAGGCCCCACAAATCTTGGGCTAAGCTTTCCTTTTTGGCCAAATCGTATAATCCTTTTCCAGGGGGTACCTTCAAGAACACTTTGTCTCCTACCTCGAAGGAGATTTCCTTTCTCTTTAAATTTGCATAAGAATTTTGTCGATCTTGAGCAGCCTTCAAGTGGTAACGAATGACGACAACCCTTTTTTAGTTTCACACACTAAGTCTAGACCCATGATTTTTGTTTCAATTAACTTTATCCGACAAGTAGGTGTTCTACACCTTCTACCATAAAAGGCCTCAAAAGGAGACATCTTTAAACCAGCATGGTAGCTATTGTTATAGGCGAATTTAATCAGAGTAACATACCTTTCCCAATTTATCCCAAAATTTATTACACAACAACACATCATATCTTCTAAAACTTGAATTACTCTTTCAGATTGGCCATCCGTCTGAGGGTGAAACACAGTGCCAAATTTTTACTTGGTTCTCAATGATTATTGTAATTACTACCAGAATCTGAAGGTAAATCTTAGATCCCTACCAGACATAATAGACAATGGCACTCCAAAGAGACGCACCACTTTTTTTAAAGAATATGTGGTTTTCATAGGTAAAAAGTGTCTTGATTTTGTGAGCCTATCTACCACCACCCAAACAGAGTTCTTCTTGGAGGGACAGAGGGGCAATTTAGATACAAAGTCCATGATGATTCTTTCCCATTTCAATTTGGGAATTTCCAGAAGATACAATTTTCCCGATAGAACTTGATGCTCTTTCTTCACTCTTTGGCATGTTAGACATGAGGAAACATATTCTGAGATCTCGTTCTTCATTCCAAGCCACCAGTAAGATTCCTTCTAGTCTCTGTACATCTTGATGCCACCATGGTGAACTGAAAAAGGGCCTTGGTGAGATTCTCTTAAAATTCCTTTCTAATTCATTCCCTATTGGTACGAACATTTTTGAATCTAAGTTTGCCCTCCTTACCTACACTACTTTACCTAAGAGTATCCTTTGTTTGAATCTTCGCATTGGATATCTTTCTTCTATTCTTCCAAAATTTGAGGGAGATGGGTTGGTTTCACAACCAAATCTGCCAACAAGGCTCCATTATCGATTAAATTCACTTTAGCTAGCAAGGACAACAAGGCCGCCCATACATTTCCTGCTCAAGGCATCTGACACCACGTTTACTTTTCTTAGGTAGTACTCGATGATCAGGTCATAATCTTTCAATAGTTGCAGCCATCTCCTTTGGTGTACGTTCAATTCTTTCTAGGTCATCAAAGTACTTTAGAATTTTATGATTAGAAAAGATACATCACGTTTCTCCGTATAAGTAATGTTGACAGAGCTTTAGTTCTAAGATCACAACTACCAACTCCAAGCTCAAGCTGTACCAACACTAGAGTTTCAGTCAGAACTGCCTTTAGCTTTTCAAAGCTTTGCTGACATTCATTGCTCTATACAAACTTCTCCCTCTTCTTCAATAGTTTGGTAAGGGGTGATGCTATAATAGAGAAACCTTTCACAAATCTCTTACAATACCCAGCCAACCCCAAGAAGCTGCATACTACAGTGGCATTCTTAGGCGAGTTCCATTCGAGAACTGCCTTTACCTTAGTGGGGTCTACCATGGTACCTTCCACCAAAATTACGTGTCCAAGGAAATGTACCTCTCTTAGACAGAACTCATACTTACTAAACTTTTCGTACAACTGATGTTCATGCAAGGTCCTTAATACAACTCGTAAATGTTTCTCATGGTCAAACTCGCTCTTAGAATGAACCAATATGTCATCAATTAAGACTATCACAAATTGATCCAAGTAAGATTGAAACACTCTATTCATTAAATCCATGAACACTATGGGCACGTTGGTCAATCCAAATGACATCACCAAAAACTTATAGTGCCCATACCTTGATCGAAAATTTGTTTAAGGTATATCGTCATTCTTGATCTTTATCTGATAGTATCTGAACCTTAAGTCAATCTTAGAGAAAACTGAAGCTCCACATAATTGATCAAAAAAGTCTTCGATTTTGGGAAGAGGTTACTTATTTTTAATAGTAACCTTATTCAACTAACGATATTCTATACACCGGTACATAGATCCATCCTTTTTCTTAACAAACAGAAATGGTGCACCCTAAGGAGACACACTAGGCTTGATGAAGCATTTACTTAACAAATCTTTCAACAGTTCTTTTAACTCCTTAAGTTCGACCGGTACCATCCTATAGGGCGGGCATGATATAGGAGCTATTCCATGTTCCAATTCTATTTCTCTAACCCTAAGCATACTAGAGAGTTCTTCAGGGAACACATTCGTAAATTCTTTTACTACTGACACCTGGCTGACTTCACTCTTGAACTTGGGCATGTCCATGATATACACTAAATAGACATCTGTGCCTTGAACAATTAATTTTCTGGTGGTCACCGCGGAAATAATCCTATCCACCACTTCTAACTTTTTCCTAGTGTAACACCCCAAACCTAGCCCAATCGTTAAGGCCGAATTTGAAAAGCTACATTGGCCACCGAAATGGGCTAGAAAATCTTTCATAGTTTTCAAACGTACTTTTAAACCATTTGCATAAATCGTTTCAAACTAGTGAAATCAAGAATTTTAAAAGATCATGACTTTGATATTTTATTTGAAAAAGTTTGATTGTTGTTCAAAACTTTCATAATTTCAATCATATTTCAAAATCATTAATTTATTTATTCAAAAACAAAAAGGACTTGGTTATTCATCATTATTCAGGAAAAAATATGTTATTTTTAGAAATCGAATATCTTTAGAAAGCTCGTTTGTAATCATTAGTAACTTTTAAAACAAAGTCTAATTTTGTTAAAAAACTCGTCTCTTAGCATTACAGCAAAAAACTATAATGTTGACATATTTTTATAAGAATCTCAACGAAAAGTTTTACTGAAATCATATTTTGTTAAAAATTGATATTTTATGTAACTTTGATATAGCATCAATAGATGATTTAAAACCCCAAAAACCAAGTCGTTTTGTTTAAAACTCATTTCTTACTATTGAAATGGAAAAGAGTAATTTTGTCAAGTTTTAATAAAAACCAAGTTCCATGCATAATCTTATCAAATATTATTTTATGCAGTTTTTAAATCTTAATGTCATGCAAACAATTTATGCAAATCAGAAAGAAAAATCCGCAAAATAAAGTCCCATGCCACAGTCCATACTCAAACTTATTACAAACCCAAAACATCAAAACAAAATTTAATTACTTTAATTTAAAAATAATTCCAAGAAACTCCTCCAAATGTCTTCGCCGAATCCTAACCTCTAGGTTATCTGTAAAACCATAAAACTAAAGGGGGTGAGCTATAAAGCTCAATATGAGATTAACATAAACTCAATCACATACTTATAAACATATATGATATACAGCCATAAAAATCATATAACTCTATATTTCATACTTATATTACGAATGATCATATTGATGCACATTTCGTAAAACAATGCAAATTGTAGGAAAACAGTCCTACCCTGTAACAGTCCGAATTTGACCCTAATCGGAACGGTGGTTTCGAGACCATGAATCTGAGTCCGATAAATTTTTAAATATTATATTTTGTGTTTATTATATGTGAATTAATATGTGTGAAAGTTTCGTAGAAAAATTTTATTGTTTAAGTGCTTAATTTGATAAAAAGGACTTAATCGCGTAAAGTGAAAAAGTGGCAGACTTAAGTGAAATGTGCTTAATTGATCATGGCTTTTTAATGTAAGGTGTTAAATGGGTAAATAACCCATTTTTAAGTTAGTGGATGCTATATGACAAGATTAACCTTTAGTTTATTATTATATAATTTTATAACATAAGGTTAAATTAGTAATTAGATTAAAACCATAATATATGTTAATAATAAAACATGAAATAATGGTTGTCTTCATCCTTTGGCTACCAAAATAAGAAAAGAAAAGATAGGTTTGAGAGCTTAAGCATTCGGTCATGGTGTTGGCTTGAATTAAAGGTTAGTTTTCAATCGGTTTTCGATAATTTTTACGTTTTTGGGATGTTGCTTCGATCGGTAGCTGACCCATGTTACAATTTTTAGATTTGAGCATGTTTAATATTCGGTTATGGCTAAATGTTGATGTTTTATGATGTTTGATGGAAAAATATTAAAGTTATGTTAGAAATTTACAAGTTTTGAAATGGAAATTTTAGTAATTTTGAATGATTTGGGCTAAATTGCAAAAATAAAAATTAGTAGGGACTTATTTGCAAAATAAATGGAAAATATGGACTTGTATAGCCCTTATGGATATTCGGCCTTTGAGTTGATTAGTGAAATATTGTGTATTTTGAGTTTTATGCAAATAGGACTAAATTGCAAAATTGTGAAATAGTGGGGTAAAATGGTAATTTGCCCATTTATGTGTTTTGGGACTAAATTGAGATGAAATGTACTTGAATGAGCTGAATTTTAATGTGTTTAGATCAAGAACAAAGAAAAACGGATTTGGATCGGGGAAAGACGAAGGTTATCGAATAGCCGGTCTACGCGATCTGTCAACGGTCGAGGTAAGTCCTTAAGCAAGTGTATACTAAAGGAATATTTATAAACATTGCATATGATAAAATTAGGAAATTTAAAGCATAAAAATGTATGTTGGCCGAATGTGGTAGTATGAATTGATAATGAGTTTAATTTGTTAAATGTGATGTAAATAAGTAAGTTTGGTTTGATAAGTGAAAGTTGTATGAGGTATGTAAGTTGTTGTGATTTCAGTATTAAGTAAAGTGTATTGAAATGTTAAATGTGTTGAATTCAGGCTAAATGCCTAGCAGGCCTAGTGCCGGTGACATATTCAAGCTTATTGCCTAACAGGCTATGTGCCGGTGATTTGTATCGGGCTTTAAGCCTAGCAGGCCTAGTGCCGGTGACATATTCAGGCTCATTGCCTAGCAGGCTAAATGCCGGTGTTTTGGACTTTAGATTTTGAGTTTAGCAAGCTTGATGACGGTATATGAAATCCAAGGTAATGTTTAGCAGGCTAGAACTAGTGGATTGCTACTCTAAGAATTGAGTAGATGTTAATGAATTTACGAAATGAATTATGAATGCCTACTTAAGCTAAGGTGAAATCATTAATTTTGGTCAAAAGGTATGTAATATGCTACCCAAGTGTTATATATATATATAAATATGTACGTGATGATATTGATAAATGAAATGAATAGTTGAATTGAATATTCAAATGATAATCGAAAAGGATATTATATTAGACTATGCTTTAAGCAAAATTGGTTTTGTATAAGTATGTGTAGTTGAAAGTATTTATAAAGATATATGGATATGTACCAGTTGGTGCTAGAGAACTGAATGTTGAATGTGTATACGTTTTCGGTCATAATGTGTAATTATAGTTTAAGCTATATTTAGGTAAGGTTATTAGATGAATGTTTAAAATGCTTAATTAATTGTAAGTGATAATGTTTCTGCTTAAGACTTACTAAGCTAGCAAGCTTACTTGTGTGATATGTTCCCTCTGTGTTATAGATTCGGTTTAGACTTCGAGCAAAAAGGGATCGTCCAGAAAGTCATCCATACTATCAACTCTTTTGGTACTCATATTCTAGCTTTGTTTCAAAAGGCATGTATAAGCTAGGTTTTTGTTGTAATTAATGGTACTAAGTTTTGTATATGAATTTAGCCTTGCGATAATGGCTAATTCTTTTGTTAAACTAAGTTGTGTGACATGGAGTAATGGTATGTATATGCGCAATAATGATTTATAACTAGCCATGTTATGAGTTTTGGATGAAAGTATATATTAAACCATGTGTACAATAAGGTAACGGGGTTAATTTTGATTATGTGTTTGGCATGATGAATGATAAAATTGTTAATGAATGATGAGTCTAAATATTGAATAATATATATGTGAAAGTTGACTGTATGATAGGTGATATTTATATAGAGGTATTCGGCTTTGGATAATATATAGATATATATATATTCTGCTTTGGATAATTTGACTTAAGTTTTATATATGCTTAATATGTATGTTAGATTTTATCTTGTGTGGTTAATAGTGATCAAGTTGAGGGTATGAGCTACAGGTTTAAAAAGCATGTCAAATACTAATTGAATGAGTAGTAGGTTTCGGCAATTTGGCTAAAAATGAAAACTCAAAATGTTTAGCTTTGTAGAATAAATTTATGATTTAGTGAACCTGGAAATGTGATGTTATGAATTTAGTAAGTTTTAAATTATGTGAGTTGATTCTTTATTTAAGTTCAATTGTAAATGATAATATGTGTATATGCTTGTTGATAAAGTCATTAAGTGTATGTATGTATTTTATATGTAATGAATTTGAGATATGGTATTCGTTTTATTTTTTTTAAATCACTAGGTTAAATCTGTTTTATCAATTAACGAGCAAATTGATTGCTTGCGTCAAATTCAATGGGTTGACTTTTCACATTTGAGTTCTGATTCTGTAATGCCTCAAAATCCTTAATCCGGCGATGGATACGGGTTAGGGGTGTTACATACCCATCTCCACTACACACCATAATCGAGTTTCCCAAAACTCGTCCATCCAACACACCAAATTGTGAACAGTGTCATAGTAACACAGATAAACTGCCAATAATCAATATCCTGAATAGTGTCACCAAAATCGCAGATAAACTGCTAATAACTTTCACCTTTCACATATCCCACCTCCATGCATGTGATATGGCAAAAATCACTCAAAATCACATATGTACAAATGGTACCAAAATCTCACATTTTATAATCATGTGAATACCACATATGTCATATTATCACATAACATGAGAATGAGATTTACACATTTTTCAAATCAATAATAATCATCAATATCACATAACATGCTTTTCACAGCATATATGGTTTGGAAAACACTTACTTGGCATAGTACATAAAGATGGGTTATCTTTCTTTATGGATACATAATGTATCCCCATCAAACAACATAATTTAAATAATAACATTTTTATCAATATAAAAGAATTGTTTAGTTTAAAAACCCACACCTAATACTAGATCCAACGCAAATCATCACTCTAAAGAAACACCCACACTCGGATCTAATCGATAGGTTACCTACTTATCAACAAAAGTCATATTTCATTATGGAGGTCATTTTTAAACTTTATAAGATACATGAATTGAACAAAACTCTCATCCGCACTTACTCTATAATAATCAATCGAAGATTGATCTCATTTCCAACGTTAAAGGTTTTCTAGAATGTATCGATCGACCCTTCATCAAAAAAAGAATAAGATGAATTAATACTTAAAGGAAAGTACATTAAAACCCCTTAAACACATTCGACCTACAACAAAAAGTAAGGAACAAATAGTAGATTCCATTCCACTACCATACTTACTCTATCTCGATTAAAATGATAAGGTTAAAGGATCATTATGCTTTGAGTCGGAGAAGGATGAGAATCTAGAGAAAATTATCACTTGAAAAAGTGAGTCACTTAATTCAATATTTTAAAACATAATATTTAAACTTATTGAAACAGGGCTATAAAATTTTCTTTTACTATAAGGATGATAGAGGTTGGAAAATGGTGAAGAAAAGAGAAAAACTCACCAAAGTAGGTGAAGGTACAATGGCGGCGACGGTGGCGACTGTGAAGGTCTAGCAATAGAAGCGGCAGCATTACGGCAGAGGACTTTTATTGTGGCACTAGAGAGGAGAAAGAGAAGAGAAAAAGAAAGAAAAAGAAGGTGGTTGCCACAGTGGTGGAGGGTGGCACTAAAAGCGGGAGTGGAACAAAAAGAAGAAGAGAAGAGGAGGATGGGTGATGAAGTGGTGCTGTGTAAGTTAAACGAGGTGGCTATCGGTGGAGGAAAGGAGGCCGAAATCAAAATAATGGTGGTTCAAGGTAGTGCAAAACGAGAAGATGAGAGAAAAAAGAGGAGCAAAGGAGGGTGATGGAAAAAAATGAATAGAAAAATAAAAGATGAATAACAAAAGGTGTCATTCAACTTATCCAGGTTCAATATATTACACACAAGGTAAGGGTGAAGAAAATAGGCATGTAGCGGGGACAAATGAGTAAAAAGGGGATCATGGGAATGAAAAAGAGGCTTAATAAGGGAAGGTTGACTCACACACAAGGAATGAATCTTTCCCTATGCATGCCAACCAACATGGACAGTTTTGGGGGGTGTTGACCACTAAAGTTGGCAAAACTTTAAATAAAAAGATGGAGAGTGTGGAGACTTGAACCTATGACCCTTAGGAAATTATTTAAGCTCCTAACAACTAAGCCGACTCACTTCATTGTGATTATTTTAACAGAAACAGTTTAAAAACATGGGATGACCTTTGCTAAGGGTTTGAAACAAAGTTGCACCAAATAGAAATTAACGATAGGGAAGGGATTCGAACTCAGATCATCAAGGACAGCTCCACCACTACTCAATCACTATGATTGATATTTAGTTATTATCATATGTGCTAAGTTCATCTAAAAAAATTTAGACATGACCATTCTCGGTTCAGTAACCTAATTGCTACTACCCAATTTTTGGGATGTGACACCCAGGTAATAATATTTCTTTTCCCTTTAAACTTACTAGACTCACGCTTCTAGACCGACAATCAACCATAGCATCATGCCTAGTTAACCAGTCCAATCCCAATATAGCATCAAACTCATGAAAGCTCAGTAGCAGTAAATCTGCTAAAAATACGTACTCGTTAACAATATATTGGCCTCAGAAGATTCTACCTTGAGACATAAACCCTTTATTGCTTTTGTACATATATAAGAATAAGTAGATCTAGAGTCAATCAATGCATAAATTTCATTACCATGAAAAGAAAAATTACTAGTGATGACTTTTCATCACGTACGCCCATGCTGATGCGCCAGAACTCATTCTACCGAAATTTTTCCTCTGTGACCCTTGGATCGAGATGGACTTAGCTACCATTTCTGATATATTCTTTTGTTGGTATTTCAGTGGGCTTCTTACTGGTTGTTCGGTAGTGTAATCAAACTTGGTCGGATAATCTTTAATCACGTGGTATCCAGACCTACAACTAAAACAAGCCCCTAACTCCTTTCCGCACTCACCTCCATGATTCCTACCATAGAAGTTACAATCCCCTTTCTCCATTTGGGAATTGCTAGAACTGGCTATAGATGCAGTTGCCCTAAAGGATTTGTAACACCCCTAATCCATCGTCGGAATAGGGTTACAGAGTATTACCAGACTTAAACAAACATACATCTCTCATACATTTTTCATATCCAACAGAAGTCATTCGCAATCAATCATATTGCCCCTAATACTAGCCCTCTAGGCACAAATAAAACATTAGAAATGGTTCGGGACTAAACTGAGAACTCAAAGAAATTTTGGTAAAACATAGAAAATTTTCAAAGTACATAGGACACATGCCCGTGTGGATATGTAACAATACAGTTTAGACCCTAGTCGAAACAGTGGTTTTGGGACAACAAATCTGAGGTCAAAAAAATATTTTAATATTATTTTTAGTGTTTACAGTGTATGATTAAGCCTGTGTGAAAATTCTGTGCGAAAATTTTATCGATTGTGTGCTTAATTTGCAAAAAGGACTTAATCGCATAAAATGCAAAAGCTGTGTGCTGATTGTTAAAGTGCTTATTTAGCATGGATTATTAAAGTAAAGGTCCTTATTATGTAATTGGACCATGGATAGTGGAGATGGACAATATTAGCTATTAAATGGATGATTTTGGTGTTATTTTATTGAGGTTATTTTAGTAATCGTTTAATTAATGTTTAATAAACAAAACAAAACATTTTTTAATGGCCATTTCTCATCTTCTTCACCGATTATTGAATAAAAGAAAACCATTTGAAGCATTCAGGGTTTCGGCACATTGAGTTATTGATTGTGGTATGATTTTAACTCGATTTTTTATGATTTCTACGTTTTTGTGATTATTGTTTTGTGTTCTAGCTAGACCGTGTCTTAATTTTTGAAATTGTTGGTGATTTTGTGAAATTTCATTGATGAATGCTTGAGCATTGTGATAGTTGGTGATGAAATATGCAAGATATGTGATAGATTAACATATTTTGCCTTTGGATTTTTTTGTGAAATTGGTTATTTTGGGTTAAATATGTGGGCTTGTATGAACATAAGGAAAATTCGGCTAGGCATGTGTGAAATCAAATTATGTGTATTTGATGATTTTATGAAATAGGGACTAAAATGTCACATTGTGAAAATGTGAGGGCTATTTTGTAAATTTCCCTAAATATGAGTATTTGGATTAAATTGAATGAGTTTATGAAAGAAAGTGTTAAATTTGAATATGTAGGAATTCGGACTTAGATCGAGGCAAGAACAAAGTGCTTAATTGATCGACTAGTCTCGGTATTTCTATATCCGAGGTAAGTTCGTTTATAATACAAATTGTTTAAATTATGCTAATGTGTTATATAATGAAAGATTATGTGGTTAATGAATTGTTAATGTTAAATGTGGATTGCGAAATAATGACACTGTGTGTGCGAAATAAGGAAAGTATCGACTGCATTGATTAGCGCTGTGTGTGCGATACCGAGTTAAATTTGGTTTAATGTAAAGTCACTAAATGTGCGATGATATTTAAGATTTGGCTAAGAAATTGGCAGTAAGTGTGCGACTAAATCAAATGAATAATGGGGATTGATCAAAATGTGGTATCGAGCATTGAGTAGCAAGAATGATCGTTAACTAAGTGTAGGCAAAGGTATGTACAGAACCTATTTGGTTGATGATTTCGTAAATGGTTATATAGATGTTGAGTGAGTATAATAGCTATGGATGAGTTTGTGTATTCTTATGAAATAATCTATATGATGGTTTATTTTGTATATTGATTTTGAATCAGCGAGTTAAATGTATTATATTACGAACTTACTAAGCTCTTAAGCTTACTGTGTGAAGTTTTCTCTATTTTACAGTATCTATAAACTAGCTCAGATTAAGGGATCGTCGGTGACTCAATCACACTATCGGCTATTTATTTTGGTACTTTTAGAAGATGTATATATTTGAATATGGCATGTATAAGCTAGTGATTATGGTATATTTTGGGTTGTATGTTTCTTGCCATGTGATACGGCTTGAAAGATGAATGATTTTGGTATATGCCTTAGATGTGTGAAAAGGATGTTTAATAAGGGTCTGTGTCTCTTATGTGAATGGTCTTTATGCTAAGTCTTGGTGATATAGAAGTAGTATGTTCATGCTATAAAATGATATGGATTAAATGATGCATAAATTATATGATTTTGAATGTGTAGATGATAATTTGGATTGTTATGTTAAGATGGATTTGTATAGAAAGATGAATGATGATGTTAAGAGACTAAATTTAGTATGTTTTGGTATGTTTGAATGCCATTTGAAGCATGATTTTGAATTGGTTTGATGCTTGTAGGTGTGATCATAGTGTGGATGGCAAATTGTTTTTGCAAATAGGCTATTTTTGCCAACACGGTTGAGCACACGGGCGTGTTGCTCGACCGTGTCTCTTAAATTTGTAATTTGATTCAAGTCAGGCTCGCACATGGGCTAGACACACGGCCGTGTGACTGGGCGTGTGATGCAAGTCAATGTCAACCACGGGTGAAGCACATGGGCATGTCCGAGGCCGTTTAAGGCACACGACCTACCCACACGGGCGTGTGACCCCTGTAGATTGGAAAAAATGTTAAGTTTCAGAAAAATTTCGTATGTGTTCGATTTAGTCCCAACCCCTTTTTAATGCATGTTTAAGGTCTGTAGACCTATATAAGGGACTCTATGATTGTGAATGATTAAGTTAAGATGTGAAATGATTATAAATGTTCCAAATGTTCAGTAATGCCTTGTAATAGCCTGATTTTGGGGCTAGCCGGAATAGTGGTTTCGAGACAACTAATCCGAGGTTGAAGAAAATTATTTTTATATGTTATAGCATGATTATAAGGATGTATGAGAATTTTGGTGCTTCAATTTTAGTGATTGGATGCTTAATTGTAAAAAAGGACTAAATCGCATAAAGTGTGAAAGTTCCATTATAAAAGGTAGTGGGGTCTAATAGCAATAGAATATTAAATTGGATATCCTTAAAGTGCAATGAGGAAAATAAAAGTGTGTTTGCCGGCCATAGTAAACAAGGGAGACAAGGTGATAAAAAAATGAATAAAATAAGCAAAGAAAGAAGATATCATTTTTTGCTATTAATGCTTCTTCTACCACTAAAAATTGAAGGGAAATTAGAGTTCTTGGAGTTCAAAATTTCTGCAAAACAAATCTCTTGCAAGTAAGTGATTTTAGAGGTTTTTCTTGATAATTTTTGTACTTTTAGAACCCCCAAAGCTTAAGCTAGCTAATGATGGGACTATTTTGCAAAATAGTTTAAAGTTTAGGGACTTGCCCTGTAATATCTTAGAATATAGCCTATGCATTAGTATGCCTTATGTGTTATGGATGTGATGTGTGCATTTTTAGAATCTTGGAAATGTAAGGAAATGTCTTGGAAATGTAAGGAAATGTCTTGGAAATGTAAGGAAATGTCTTGTCTTGGGAATGTAAGGAAATGACTTGGAAATGTAAGGAAATGACTTGGAAATGTAAGGAAATGTCTTGTCTTGGAAATATAAGGAAACGCTTTAGAAATGATAAGTTTAAAGTTTAAAAGGGGGACATGAAGCAAGGTGGTCTTAAGAGGAATTGTATGCAAAACATGACACACAAATGAGCTTGGAAAAGTGGCTTGGAGGCACCACTTAGAGCTCTGGAAATGACGCCACATGCTAGGGGGAAGGACTTGTGTTCGAGTCGCGTGGAGAGCAAAATTTTAAAGCCTTTATTTTGCTAAGTGGCGTCAATAAGAGGGAATAGGGGGATGGCACATGGCTAAATTTTAGGAGTTTTATCCCTTTTATTTTATTTAAGGATAAAAGATGATAAATGAGGAATTATTCTTTAATTAGGAAAATAAGGGAGAAGTGATGGCCAAGTAAGGGACTTTGAGTTTAATAATTTATTAAGTAAGGATAGTTGCTGAATTATCTTTTATTTTAGGTGATAATTAAAGAGATAAAATTATCAAAATAGGAAGAGTTGGCCGAATGAGGGTCTCTAGGTAGACTAATTTCGGCAGCAAGAGGAAAAAGGGTAGCCATTCTTCATTCTCTCTTTTCTTCTGCCGAAATTCTCTAGCAAATTTCTCCCTTCTTCATTTGTTCTTCTTCTTTTTGTTAGCCAAAGCTGAAAACTCAAGATACCATCATTAGCCGATTTCTTTATACCAATCAAAGAGCTGAAATCAAGATCCTTCTAGCCTACATAGCCGAATATTGTTAAAGGCTCAAGCAAGGATTGCCAATTCCTAAAGTAAGGGTAAGATCTCATTCGGTTTCATCCTTTTTCTTTTAAGATTTGCTGAAATCTAGGACTAACACCATTAATATCTTGTTGCCGAAAATTTAAAGAGATCTTTCGGGATTTACTAAGTATCGACTACAAGGAAGGAGAAGTTATTTTCCCGAAGGTACACCATAGGCTGCGTGTTCCCTTGTTATTTGGTGAGTTTCGGGATTTAAAATCCACAAGGTAAGTGTCTATAGCATTCGGCCAAGGCCATGTTTGTTAAATATATGTGTTCATTAATTATTCAAAAGCCTAAACTAATCTATTCAAGTAATCTAGTGATTACCGATTTCAAGAAAGAAGGATACAAAGTTTCCGGCATTTGATTACACATCAATCGGCACTAAAGGTAAGAAGTCGGTTATGAATATCCTTTGGGATTTGGTTTCATAAGCCGATTAGGCTTTAAATAAAACATCAAGTCTGGCCGAAAGGCCTAGTGCTAAAAGTGACATGTTGGCCGAATGTAGGGACTTAAAAGATCTAAAGCGATAGATCGGTTTTTCGGGATTTCAAGGAATTCGTTAAGCATACCAGGTTGTACCCCACACTATCTTTTAATAAATTTATGGCAATACTTAATATGAACATGTTTATAAGAATGTGAATATGGCTAAGGTACCATGCTATGGTACAAGGTACTCAGGTACGTTTCCTACTCCTACTAGGATTATGAAATATGTTATATCTAACATGTGAAAAGTGATAAGAATGTGAATTTAAGTATGATATGCATGATATGAATGATATGGGGCATACGGGTTACATGAAAAAGGGGAAGTGAATGTGGTGACTTAGGTCACAATATAAGAATGTGGTGACCTCAGTCACATTATCTGGATGTGGTGAATTCGGTCACATTATCTGAATGTGGTGTCACATGACACATTATCTGGTGGCTATGCCACGAAACTTTATAAGGGCGATGAGCATGTCGACTGCAGCGACTGCCTTCGATGGTGTGTAGCGGATGGAGGGTTGACTTAGTAGTCCCCACGGTGTGCAAGTTGGTACGGGTGATGTGTAGCGGATGGCATATAGGTTTGGGTTCGGGTTGCATCACTTTTTCCTATCTGTTATATGAATATGCATGTGATATGATAATGTATGCCTGAGCTATTAAATTTTAGTGTTTGCGTACACATTGAGTCTGTTGACTCACCCCGTTGTGGGAACATTTTTCAGGTGATGATCAGTAATGGACCGGGTCGGTAGGAGCTTAAAGGTGGCCATGCCCAGCAAGGAAATTATTATGTGGACTCTTTATTTTTTTTTCTAAGTACTTTAAATTTCATTTTGGGTTTTTATTTGATGTAATAAGGCCTTAGGGAACTATTTTATTCTGTTTTATTTATTTATCATGTTACAAACTTTTTGTTAATTAAAGACTAAGCAAATTTAATTTAAAATAAACTTTAAATATTTTGTCACCTGAAATAAATGGGTTTTCAATATAAAATAAACTTGTTTTCAACTCAAGCCCAACCCACAAACAATCTTTCTTTCAAAACACACAAATTTTCAAAGTAACAAAAGAATTTTGAACCGGTTTACATCGAGGAACATACCAGATCCGGCCAAGGCTCGTGGGCTGGGTATGGGGTGTTTCATGCCCTGAGAGTGTTCATGTTGTTTGCTGAGTTTTTATGGAAGAAAATGAATGTTAGTGAGTTAAGGAACAACTTTTGTGAAAGGTGTTACCATGAAAAAACCTAAATGGGACCTATTAGTAAAGGTTGAATTTGTGTAATAAATGCATGAAATAATTGGTTTTGTGAGTTGTTGTAAGAGAAATAAATGCCCAACTTGGCTTGTTTAATAAGAAAATATGATGAAAAAATGATTTACAAGCCTAGGGGTAAAATCGTAATTTTACCAAAGTATAAGGGCAAAATGGTCATTTTTGCCTAAGTGTAAATTTTGATGTATCATGAGTTATAAAGTGATTGAATGAGTAAATTTTATTATTATAGATTAAGAAGAGCGTGGAAACAACCTTGACCGAGGAAAAGGCTGTAACACCCCAAACCCGGCCCATGCGTTATGAGCGAATTTGGTATGTCACATGAAGAAAATGTTTTGAGAACTTATGTATGTACTAACAAGTGACATTAATATAATATAGTTAAGAAAGCAAGTTTGATTTATAACTATTCGATAAACTTTTGAACTTTAAAAACCATGAGGAAAACGTAAAACATCATGTGATTCTTACTAAAATAAGCGTTACTTGGTTGTGTTTAAGTAAACAAGTTTTTATTTGTAAATATTTGATAAGATACAGCTATTTTTGAAAGATCGTTTGATGAGTCAAAAATTAAGATAGTGAGCTTTAAAATCGTGACTTTTGAAATGTCGCAGATAATTTTGAAAGAAAATCCGAGTCAAATCATTTGTAAAAGTTTGCTATAAAATCCATTTATTAATCAATTTTGGAAACAATTATTTAAGTTTTAGAAAATTCACTTTTTAAACAATTTAAGGAAAATAATAAAAACATTCCCAACCATAAAGCAAAAATAAAAATAGTCCAGAGGCCTTATTACAACTTAAAACCCAAAATAGTAAAAGTAATAACGTAACATAAATAGAAATTCTAAAGTTCAAGAACACCGTTTTTGAAGTATGGCCTCCATCGAGTCATCCATGGCCCAAGTCCACGTCACTGAGCATTACCTACAAGGGTTAAGAAAGAAAGGGGGTGAGTTACAAGAACTCAATGCATAATCCCCTTACGGTTGTCCACTGGGCTTGAACCCGTTTAGCAAAAATTTGGGCCTGAGCCCAATAACAATAACTTGGGCCGAAGCCCATTTACAAAACAGAATATTTCAAATGAATCAAATGAATGTAATGCAATCCCAATCCAACCTAATAATCAATCCGCTACACACCACCCATACCATCCATCACACCTGTGGGGATCAAGTCAACCCACCCCGTCAAACACACCAATCGCAGGCATTATGCCATTTATAACAAATTTTGATTGTGGGCAAGCCACCAGATTCACAGAGTATCATATTATCAAACATATTTGTGGCATTGCCACCGGAATTACTTCTCTTCAACATTTTCCCTTCCCATGCAAAATTATGCATATGTAGCATACATAGTAAATGAAATTACAAATATAAACAACAATTAATATCTCAGAGATCCATTACAAAAAATTTGGCCCATTAACACTTTGCAAAATCGGCCCATTAAAGCAGTCTATCAAATCGGCCCGTTAAGGTAATATAACAATTCAGCCCATTAAGGCAATATATCAAATCGGCCCATTATGGGCATTTCCATAATTTGACCCATAAGGGCATTTTCGTAAATCAGCCCATTAGGGGCATTCAATCAAATCGGCCCATAGGGGCATTTTCGTAATTCGATAATTTTACCCACTAAGGGTAATTCGGTAATCACGCAACCCAGGGGTATTTCGGTAATTTACCTCCAAGGGTATTTTGGTAATTTCGCAACTTAGACTTAACTACTAATTTGGGCATAAAAATTGAAACTGTCCATCTGCGTCATACTGACCAAATTGACTATAACTCGAGTTAGGAATCTCAAAATCTAAATCCGTAAACTTTCCTTGAAACTAGACTCACATATCTTCGTACTAAAATTTTTCCAAAATTTTTTTCTTATCCATTTAGTACAATTTATTCCTTAAAGTTTTCCTTGTTTCACTATCCAACGATTCTGACCTCTCTTAACTTAATTTCAAATATCTCACTGCACAGTTTTCATATGTTACTCCCACTTGTTACTAATGAAAATAGGCTCACTAAGGAATCTATACATATAAATTATAACACATAATTCACTTTGTACAATTTTATATGATTTTTCCAAGACAGATCAGGGAACCACAAAGTCATTCAGAACCAATCTCACTAAAATTAAAATATCACAGAATATAAAATTCATTTTCCTCCTCTGTTTCTTTCATATAAAAATAGACACAGTAAGCTTTAATTTGGTTTTATATTCACCTTCTGATTCCTTTTATCCTATTTTTCATGATTTTTCAAAATCACATTATTGCTGCTAACCAAAACTGTTTCATTGCAAAATATGGTTACTACTACGAATATACACACGCCCGAGTGGTCACGGATGCCGGTTTTTGGTTTTCTTTGGTATTTCTACCGAATCACAGAATATTTCACACAAACATTCAAAGAAGTGTGAGATTACACACAATTTCAAACATGTATTCGGAAGGTACGGGATTACACACCTTGATTAGGATTCCCTAAAGAACCATTCTTCGTTGCCCCCTAAAAAAAATCGATCAAAAGTTAGCCTCGATTTCTTAAAAGTTCCAAAAGTACTCACTCATAAGAGTCACTTACCACAATCGCGATCCTTCCCTACTAGATTCTAAAATCTGGCCTTGCACCTTGGCTATTGCAAAGAGTTCCAATCAACTTTCGAGACCAAGGCTAAGTGAAAGATAAGTAGCAGCAAAGGATGGCTTGATTCGGCCTTCATCAAAAGAGAATAAAAGGAGTTTAAAATAACAACAAGTGGCTAGGTTCAGCTTAGCCAAGGGATGAGAGTTTTGGCTTAGTCAAGTCAAGAGAAGAAAGAATAAAGAACATGAAATAAGAAGAAAGAACCTTTACCTTAATAATAGGGATGAACCGAAATGAAGAACACGGTTTAGCACTAGTAGCAAGACAACAAAGAAGGATCGGTTGTTTCGGTTTTCAAGAGAAGATGAGTGAAAATAATTGGCCACAAAGGCTAGGTGTTTTCGGCAAGACAAGAAAGAAAAGAGAAAATGCCCACTATTGTCTTAAAGTTGCGGCAATGAGAGGAGAGGTTAGAAGAATGAACACAAAGGATGCCAAAAGGAATTATGCCTAACAAGCACCAAAACTATCAAAATGCTCCCATCAAGCTACCTTCTCCCTTTCCCAAACCATTATCATCTTTACCAAAAGATAAACATAGACCAACTAAAACCTTTCCAAAACATCCCCCTTGAAAAGTGCCAACATGCTCCCTCAACTTAGCTTTTTCTTTTGATTTCTTTCCTTATCCTCATCCTTTCCTTATTCCCTTAGCCACCTTGCCAAAATTAAAAAGTCCACCTTGCCTAAAATAGTACCTTGGCCGACACTTAGGGAAAGAACACAGAAAAAATAGTCATAATTTTGCACTTGATGGGATTTGAACCTCTTCCCTCAAAGTCCTTCATGTGGCACCATATCCTCTTTACCATAAGCTCTTTTTTGCTAGCAATGTGCACACTTATTTCCTTAAGCCTTGATGCCCCTTACCTTCTCTCCTTAAAGTGCTAAAATACCAAATTTTTACTAAGGCCCAATTAAACCTCGAACTTCCTGGAAACCTCGTAACCTTCCAAATTCACTTAACTAATAAGTCCAATTTGCAATAACACCATTCTCATATTCTCAAAAATTTTAAACATTCCTACACCTAAGGCCCATTGGGCCCAATTCTTCTAGGCCCAAATTTAAGGATGTTACAAAGGCCAGGTTACGGACTAAACCGTCGACTAATACATTTTGCACCGAGGTAAGTTTATGTGTAAACGATACATCTTTAATGCATGTGTTGTTACTTATTGGTGCATTGTATAAATGAGATCAATTATGGTTGAGATTGATTGATATTGATAGATAGTGAGTAATTCTCGTGTGAACCTCAGAATACATATGTAAGTGTGGAAAAATGTCTGTAACACTTATCTGATGGGCTGTGTACGATACCACCATAATTGTTCTTTTTGGTGCGCTGTGTGTGATACCATATTATTACTTATTCATGATGGGCTGTGTGTGATACCATCGTTTATATTATCATTTGGTGGGCTATGTGTGAAACCACCGTAAATAATCTTGTTGGTGGGATATGTGCGATACCACCCTATAATTGATTAATGGTGGGCTATGTGCGAAACCACAGGGTAATTAGTATTATTCCGAGAGGTTCATCGAGAAACTATATAAGTCAATATTTCATGTTGTTTTGGGGTGTTGAGTGCAGGGAATGTGTACAAGTAATTGTGAGCAATATAATTGTTATGTGGTTGGAATGTGGTAAGAGATAAGATGAGTAAGCATGATCATGGAAATGTGAATTTTCCTTGTTTAGTATGAAATGCTATAGATTGATTAGCATATGTTATGATGCTTGTAGTTTACATATAAACTTACTAAGCTTAAAGCTTACTCCTTTCTTTTCCCTGATCTTATAGTGTCAAGAGGTCGGCTCGAGGTACGAGGATAACCGAAAGACCACCCACACTCTCAGCTCATCTCGATATATTAGACTTAGTATTTTGAGTATGGCATGTATAGGGGTTAGACATAGTGAAATGTTTTGTTGTTTTGGCCAAGTGTGTTGGCTCCTTTAAAAATGGACACTTTTGTAAATGACCATATTTAATGGCTCATTATAAATATTTATATAAAGATGAGGTTATTTATGAATGTGTATGATACATGACTGAGTTGCTTGGTAAATGGTTGAATGTGATTGATGTTGTATGAGTTAGGGTGATAAAAAGAGCTTGGCAAATAGCCTTGTTCTTGTCCATACAGGTAGGTACACGGGCGTGTGTCAAGGCCGTGTGTGACGCATGGTCAGTCCAATGGATGTGTGACTAGGCCATGTGTCCCCTGTGTCCCCTACATGTTAGTGTTGCAAGTCAGTGTCGACCACAGGCTAAACACACGGGCGTGTGCCTAGGCCGTATGTCCCTTATTTGGTTGCTGACATCACAAACAGAATACCCAGGTTTTCACACACGGGGGAGGACACGGGCGTGTCTAGACCGTGTGAAGGACACGGGCACTAGCGTGTGTCCGGCCGTGTGAAAACCCCTGTAGGCTCGAATTGAAAAATAAATTCCATACGGGCTAGGGATATGGGCGTGTGTGACCACACGGCCTGTCCACGTGGGCATGTCCTATATCACACGGGCGTTGGCCCTGTTAAGGCAAAATTTTCTTAAGTTCACAAAGGATCCCAGTTTGATTTCGAGGCCCTCCGTTTGCATGTGTAAAGTCTCGTAGGCCATAATAAGAATGTTATTAATGTAAATGAAATTTGATAGCCCAAAGTTGCGTCTTCAAGCAAGATAAGTCTGGTAATGCCTCATACACGGTTCCGGCGTTGAATACGGGTAAGGGGTGTTACATGCCTCTGAACCCTATTCTGACGATGATTATGGGTTAGGGGTGTTACATTTTATTGGCATCAAAGCTACGGTTTAGTCGATTCTAGGACTAACTAGCGCGTGTGAGTCTAGCTATACATGCCATATATATAATTGCGATAGTGTGATGAATCTTGACAGTTAAAAATGTGTTTTCGTATAGTAAATGGATCCCGATCGAGAAGTTGTTGATGATGTTGAGAGCAATGCGCCTGCTCCTACTCAAAGGATAGAGCCGGCCGAATCTAAGCCGATTGCTAGTAGCCCTGAGGGAGAGGCTAAGCAAGCCTTCTTCCAAATGATGAGTGAGTTGTTTTCAGAGTTCGTTCGAATGAATAAAATCTGTAGTGCCTCAAGTGACAGATTTGATCCGATTGAGTAAACTTCTTGTGGATAAAATCTGAAAGTATGGTGCCGAAGAGTTTAGGGCCACAGTTGATGATAATGCCGAGCGAGCTGAGTTTTGGCTCGAGAATACAGTTCGAGTGTTTGATGAGATGTAATTGACTCCTAATGAATGCTTAAAATGTGTTGTTTCATTGTTGAAAGATACGCATATAATTGGTGGAAAACGTTGATATCTGTGGTTCCAAGAGAGAGAATCACCTGGGATTTCATCCAAGCTGAATTTTGGAAGAAATATATCAGTCAACGATTCATAGATCAGAAACATAAAGAATTCCTTAAGCTGAAATAGGTTCGTATGTTAGTTACAGAATATGAGTGGGAATTTGTGAGATTAGGCTAGTATGCGCGAGAATGTGTTTCAACAGAAATTACTTTACGCAAATAACTTGTTGAAGGTTTGAATGAAGACATTAAATTGTTGGTGGGAATAATTGATTTGAATGAATTTGTAATGTTAGTTGAAAGAGCCTGCAAAGTCGAGAAGCTTAGCAAAGAAAAGAAGAAAGCAGATTCTGAAGCTAGAGATGAAAGAAAAAGATCGATGAATAAGTCAATCAACCTTTGTTAAAGAGATTCAGAGATGCAGTTAATCGTTCAAATATTTCATTTGGACATTCGAGTAGAGATCGTGTGAAACAAAGTGTTGGTCTTAAAACTCAAACTCTGATTGAATCGAGTGTTGGAAGTGTCAAAAGCAACAAGCCTGAGTGTAGACAGTGTGGGAGACGACAAGTTGGGGAATGCTGGGGCAAGTATAATAATAGAGTTTGCTATAAATGTGGATCACGAGATCACCTTATTTGGAATTGTTCAGAGTTAGATGAGAAAGATAATATTTAGAGTACGAGGCTGAGTAATACAATGGCTAGGGGTAGACCACCCAGAAACACTGGAAATGTGAGTGGTAGTCAGAGAGAGACAACAGATACAGCTGTGAGATCGGAGCCGAGAGCACCTTCCCGAGCCTACGCTATTCGCGCTCGTGAAGAAGCGTCATCTCCAGACGTCATAACTGGTACTTTTACTCTATTTGATACTGATGTGATTGCACTGATAGATCCAAGATCTACTCATTCATATGTGTGTGTTAATCTAGTATCTAGTAAGACTCTGCCTGTTGAGTCTACTAAATTTGTAATTAGAGTATCGAACCCCTTAGGCAAGTGTGTCCTGGTTGATAAAGTATACAAGAATTGTCCGTTGATGTATCGGGATAATTATTTTCTGGCTAATCTGATGCTGCTACCCTTTGATGAATTTGATATAATTTTGGGTGTGGATTGCCTAACCTTGCATCATGCTATTGTGACTTGTAAACAGAACAGTATTGATTTGAGAAGTCAGAATGGTGAGATAGTTCGAATTTAATCTAGTGATTTGAATTGGCTACCGGCTATTGTATCTTCGATGAAGGCTTTGAATTATATGAAAAAGGGGTGTGAAGCTTATCTTGCATATGTGATAGATACAAAAGTGACAGAAAAGAAAGTTGAATCTGTACCTGTAGTTTGAGAGTTCCCAGATGTGTTTCCTAAAGAATTACCGAGATTACCTTCGATACGAGAAGTCGAGTTTGGTATTGATTTAGTGCCAGGGATGACTCCTATCTCAATAGCTCCGTATAGAATGGCACTGACAGAATTGAAGTCTCAGTTGCAAGAGTTGACTGATAAAGGATTTGCACGACTGAGTTTTGCCCCCTGGGGTACACAGATTTTGTTTGTGAAAATGAAAGACAGAACTATGAGAATGTGGATTGAATATAGACAACTCAACAAGGTGACAATAAAGAATAAATATCCTTTACCACGTTTTGATGATTTGTTTGATCAGCTGAAAGGAGCTACAGTGTTTTCTAAGATAGATTTGAGATTGGGTTACTATCAGCTGCGAGTTAAAGAATTATATGTGCCAAAAACTGCTTTCAGAATGAGGTATGTACATTATGATTTCTTTGTTATACCTTTCAGACTAACGAATGCTCTTGTAGTGTTTATGGATTTGATGAATCGGATATTTAAACCGTATTTAGATTGATTTTTCGTGGTGTTTATTGATGATATTTTGATTTATTCTTGTGATGAGACGCAACATGCTGAGCATTTGAGAATTGTGTTACAAACTCTATGTGAGAAGCAATTGTATGAAAAGTTTAGCAAATGTGAGTTCTGGTTGCGTGAGGTCAGTTTTCTGGGACATATAGTGTTAGCTGCGGCGATACGAGTTGATCTGAACAAGATTTCAGGAACTTTAGATTGAAACCTCTGAGAAATGTGTCTGAAGTCCGTAGCTTTCTAGGGCTAGCGGGATATTATAGACGATTTGTGGAAGGCTTCTCGATGATTGTGACTCCATTAACAAAATTGTTGCAGAAAGATGTTAAATTTGAGTGGTCAGAAAAATGTCAACAGAGTTTCGAATAGTTGAAAGCATTGTTGACAAAGGCACCAGTGTTAGTCCAACCTGAATCAGGTAAAGAATTCATAGTTTATAGTGATGCATCGTTGAATGATTTAGGTTATGTGTTCATGCAAGAGGGAAAAGTTATAGCTTATGCTTCAAGACAGTTAAAACCGCATGAAAAGAACTATCCGACTCATGATCTTGAATTAGCTGCTATTGTATTTGCATTGAAGATCAATGTGGTTTGAATTCTGATTCAGAATTTTAAGTTGATAATGATGATTGTTTAAGATTTCGAGATCGGATTTGTATTCTGAGAACTTCAGAGTTGATTCAGTTGATTTTGAACGAAGCTCATAATAGTCGTATGTCTGTTCATCTGGGAAGTACTAAAATGTATAATGATTCGAAACAGTTTTATTGGTGGCATGGTATGAAACGGGATATCTCACGGTTTGTTTCGAGATGTTTAGTTTGTCAGCAAGTTAAAGCTAAACACCAGGTTCCATCTGGTTTGTTTCAACTGATAATGATTCCTAAGGGTTGCCCTTATCTCTGAGAAAGAAAGATGCAATCTGGGTGATAGTTGATAGATTAACAAAATCAACTCATTTTGTTCCGGTAACAACAGAATATTCTCTTGATAAGTTAGTTGAATTGTATATCTTTGAGATTGTGAGACTTCATGGGGTACCAATATCCATTGTGTCTGACAGAGATCCGAGGTTTACTTCGCGATTCTAGAAGAAATTGCAAGAGGCTTTAGGTATGAAGTTGCACTTTAGTACTGCATTTCATCTGCAAACGGATGGTCAATCTGACCGGATCATTCAGATTCTCAAAGATATGTTGATATATTGTATTCTCGAGTCTGAAACTACATGGGAAAAGCATTTGTCATTGATTGAATTTGCATACAATAATAGTTTTCAATCTAGTATTAAAATGGCACCATATGAGGCTCTTTACAGTCGAAGATGCAGAACTCCATTGTATTGGACTGAGCTTAGTGAGAATAAGATTCACGGGATTGATTTGATAAAAGAGACTGAGCAGAAAGTGAAAGTGATTTGTGATAGTCTGAAAGCTGCATCAGATCGTCAGAAGTCTTACGTAGATTTGAAATGGAAAGATATTGAATTTGAGATCGGTGATAAAGTGTCTTTAAAAGTGTCTCTGTGGAAGAAAATACTTCAATTTGGCAGAAAAGGCAAACTGAGTCCGAGGTTCATAGGGACATACGAGATCATCGAACGAATTAGGCCAGTTGCTTATAAATTGTTGTTCCCATCTGAATTAGAGAAAATTCATAATGTGTTTCATGTATCGATGCTTCGACGATACTGATCTGATCCATCGCATGTGATTGCTCATACTGAGGTTGAGATTCAGTCAGATTTGTCGTATAATGAAGAATCGAATCAAGTTTTTGCACATGAGATCAAAGAGTTGAGAAATAAGAAAAAAGTGAAAGTGTTGTGGAACAAACATGGAGTTGAAGAGGCTACGTGCAAGCCTGAAGATGTTGTGAGAGAGCAATATCCGAACCTATTTACTGGTAAGATTTTCGGGGACGAAAACCCCTAAAAAGGGAGAGTTATCATAGTCTGGTTTAGAACCTAGTCGAAACAGTGGTTTCGGGACCATAAATTCGAGGTTGAAAAAATATTTTAATATTATTTTTAGTGTTTACAGTGTGTAATTAAGCCTATGTGAAAATTCTGTGTAAAAAGTTTATTGATTGTGTGCTTAATTTGCAAAAAGGACTTAATCGCATAAAATGCAAAAGCTGCGTGCTAATTATTAAAGTGCTTATTTAGCATGGCTTATTAAAGTAAAGGTCCTTATTATGTAATTGCACAATGGATAGTCGATATGGACAATATTAGCTATTAAATGGATGATTTTGGTGTTATTTTATTAAGGTTATTTTAGTAATTGTTTAATTAATGTTTAATAAACAAAACAAAACTATTTTTGATGGCCATTTCTCATCTTCTTCACCGATTATTGAATAAAAGAAAACCATTTGAAGCATTTAGGGTTTTGGCACATTGAGTTCTTGATTGAGGTATGATTTTAACTCAGTTCTTGATGATTTCTACGTTTTTGTGATCATTGCTTTGTGTTCTAGCTAGTCCATGTCTTAATTTTTGAAATTATTGGTGATTTTGTGAAATTTCGTTGATGAATGCTTGAGCATTGTGATAGTTGGTGATGAAATATGAAAGATATGTGATAGATTAACATATTTTGTCTTTGGATTTTTTTTGTGAAATTAGTTGTTTTGGGCTAAATTGTGAAAATGAGAAATTGAGGTACTAAAATGTGAAATAAATAAAATATGTGGGCTTGTATGAACATAAGGAAAATTCAGCTAGGCATGTGTGAAATGAAATTATGTGTATTTGATGATTTTATGAAATAGGACTAAAATGTCACAATGTGAAAATATGAGGGTTATTTTGTAAATTTCCCTAAATATGAGTATTTGGATTAAATTGAATGAGTTGATGAAAGAAAGTGTTAAATTTGAATATGTATAGATCAAGAAAAGAGGGATTCGGACTTAGATCGAGGCAAGAACAAAGTGCTCAATTGATCGACTAGTCTCGGTATTTCTATATCCGAGGTAAGTTCGTTTATAATAAAAATTGTTTAAATTATGCTCATGTGTTATATAATGAAAGATTATGTGGTTAATGAATTGTTAATGTTAAATGTGGATTGCGAGATGTGGCACTAAGTGTGCAAAATAGATTTGATACAGTAGAGAACGACACTGTGTGTGAAATAAAGAAAGTATTGACTGCATTGATTAGCACTGTATGTGCGATACCGAGTTAAATTTGGTTTAACGTAAAGGCACTAAATGTACGATGATATTTAAGCTTCGGCTAAGAAATTGGCACTAAGTGTGTGACTAAACCGAATGAATCATGAGGATTAATCAAAATGTGGTATCGAGCATTGAGTAGCAAGAATGATCTTTAACTAAGTGTAGGCAAAGGTATGTACAGAACCTATTTGGTTGATGATTTCGTAAATGGTTAAATGGATGTTGAGTGAGTATAATAGCTATGGATGAGTTTGTGTATTCTTATGAAATAATCTATATGATGGTTTATTTTGTATACTGATTTTGAATCACCGAGTTAAATGTATTATATTACAAACTTACTAAGCTTTTAAGCTTACTGTGTGAAGTTTTCTCTATTTTACAGTATCTATAAACTAGCTCGGAGCAAGGGATCATCGGCGACTCAATCACACTATCGACTATTTATTTTGGTACTTTTGAAAGATGTATATATTTGAATATGGCATGTATAGGCTAGTGATTATGGTATATTTTGGGTTGTATGTTTCTTGCCATGTGATACGGCTTAAAAGATGAATGATTTTGGTATATGCCTTAGATGTGTGAAAAGGATGGTTAATAATGGTCTGTGGCTCCTATCTGAATGGTCTTTATGCTAAGTCTTGGTGATATAGAAGTAGTATGTTCATGCTATGAAATGATATGGATTAAGGGATGCATAAATTATATGATTTTGAATGTGTAGATGATAATTTGGATTGTTATGTTAAGATGGATTTGTATAGAAAGATGAATGATGATGTTAAGAGACTAAATTTAGTATGTTTTGGTATGTTTGAATGCCATTTGAAGCATGATTTTGATTTGGTTTGATGCTTTAGGTGTGATCATAGTGTGGATGGCAAATTGGCTTTGCAACTGGCCTATTTTTTCCCACACGTTTGAGCACACGGATGTGTGGCTCGACTGTGTCTCTTAAATTTGTAATTTGTAATTTGATTCAAGTCAGGCTCGCACACGGGCGTGTGACTGGACGTGTGATGCAAGCCAGTGTCAACAATGGGTGAAGCACACGGGCATGTCTTTGGCCGTGTGATGCAAGTCAGTGTTGACCACAGCTTGGACACACGGGCGTGTGACCCCTGTAGCTTGGAAAAAATGTTAAGTTTAAGAAAAATTTCGAATGTGTTCAGTTTAGTCCCGACTCCTTTTAAATGCATGTTTAAGGTATCGTAGACCTATATAAGGGACTCTATGATTGGGAATGATTAAGTTAAGATGAGAAATGATTATAAATGTTTCGAATGTTCGATAATGCCTCTTAACCCTATTTCGATAACGGTTACGGTTAGGGGTGTTACAGGGTAGGCCGTGTGTCTCACACGACCAAAGACATGTCCGTGTCACAAGCCATGTGGACATTTGAAATGGGATTACATGGCCGTGTTCCAGCCCATGTCTAACCCTGTGTAACTCACTGACATGGGTCACACGGGCAACCACATGCCCGTGTGAGTAGCTCGTGTCCAAACCCGTGTAACTCACTAACTTGGGTCACGTAGCCAACCACACGCCCATGTGAGTAGCCCGTGTACCCTTCGAAATGGCATCACACGCCCGTGTGCTAGGCCGTGTGCTAGGTCATGTGAAAATTGGAGGGTATACTGACTTATGCCACACGGCCAAGTCACACGCCCGTGTGTTGGGCCGTGTGGAGCTACTAACTTAGTTTCTAAATAAGTACCAGAGGACCACGGTTGTGCCACCCGACCGTATGTCACACACAGCTAAGACACACGCCCTTGTCTCTTCCTGTGTGGAAAAAATAAGCTATTTTCCATGCCATTTTTCTCACCCAAACTTGCATCAACCTAATCATACCGAATGGCATATGACCATATCATCAATAGGCACTCAAACCATTCACAACCAAATACAAATCAATCTATACCAATACCAACAATAATAATGTTCATAACTTCACAACTAGGCTTCAATATCATACCAATATGACTCCAAACAATCACCTAAATGATCAAGCTTGCTTAGAAGACTTTGTGCCTAAATCAGCATGCATACCATATCTCAAAATTCAACCATTTGGTACTCCAAATACAAAATACATAATTAAGGCCTTCACATAGCAATTATAAACCATATAACTAAAGGGCCATTTGCACATATTTACATATCCAAACATATTCCATGGCAATCCAAATGCACATAATACGAGAATAACCACATATACGTACATATATGCATATACCACCATATGCCTAATCAAGTCATATTAAATGACTAATTACATAACCAAAACATATAGGCTTTCTGTAACAGCCCGATTTTGGGGCTAGTCAGAACAGTGGTTTCGGGACCACTAATCCGAGGTTGAAGAAAATTATTTTAATATTATTTTATGTGTTATAGCAAGTTTTTAAGGATGCATGAAAATTTTGGTGCCTTAATTTTAGCGATTGTATGCTTAATTGCGAAAAAGGACTAAATAGCATAAAATGCGAAAGTTCTATTTTACAAGCTAGGGGTGTCTAATAGCTATGGAATATTAAATTGGAGGTCCTGAAACTGCAATTAGACCTCCTTAAAGATGATGGCTGGCCAAGGGAACCAAAAGAGACAAGAACATTAAATGAGCCAAAATTTTGGTGGTGTTAGGTGACTAAAATGAATAAAATAAGATAAGTAAAGAGAAAGCTATCATCTTTTTCATTTCTCTTCTTCTTATACTGAAATTTTCTGCAAAAAATAGGGGTTTTGAAGCTCAAACTTTTAGCCAACATATCCTCTAGCAAGTAAGTGATTTTAGAGGTCTTTCTTGATAATTTTTGTACTTTTGGAATCCCTAAAGCTTAAGCTAGCTAATGAGAGGACTATTTTGCAAAATGGTTGAAAGTTTAGGGACTTTCCATGGGAGTTTTCATGTTGTTTGCTGAGTTTTTATGGAAGAAAATGAATGTTTGTGAGTTAAGGAACAACTTTTGTGAAAGGTGTTACCATGAAAACACCTAAATGGGAGGACCTATTAGTAAAGGTTGAATTTGTGTAATAAATGCATGAAATAATTGGTTTTGTTAGTTGTTTTAAGAGAAATAAATGTTTTTACTAGGCTTGTTTAATGAGAAAATGTGATGAAAAACGATTTACGAGCCTGGGGGCAAAATTGTAATTTTGCCAAAGAATAAGGGCAAAATGGTCATTTTTGCCTAAGTAGAAATTTTGATGTATCACGAATTTTAAAGTGATTGAATGAGTACATTTTATTATTATAGACCAAGAAGAGCGCGAAAACAACCTTGACCGAGGAAAAGGCAATACGAACTAAACCGTCGATTAACATATTTTGCACCGAGGTAAGTTTATGTGTAAATGATACATCTTTAATACATATGTTGTTACTTATTGGTGCATTGTATGAATGAGATCAATTATGATTGAGATTGATTGAAATTGACAGATGGTGAGTAGTTCTCGTATGAACCTCGAAATAGATAGTAACTGCGGAAAAATATCCGTAATGATTAATTGGTGGGTTGTGTGTGATACCACCATAATCACCCTTTTTGGTAAGCTGTGCGTGATACCACCTTATTACTTATTCAAGATGGGTTGTGTGCAATACCATCATTTATATTATCATTTGGTAGGCTATGGCTGAAACCACCTTAATTACTTTTGTTGGTGGGCTATGTGCGATACCACCCTATTATCAATTAACGGTGGGCTGTGTACGAAACCACCAAGTACATAGTATTATTTCGAGGGGTTCATTGAGAAATGGTATAAGTAAATGTTTCATGTTGCTTTGAGGTGATGAGTGTAGGGAATTTGTACAAGCAATTGTGAGCAATATAATTGTTATGTGATTGGAATGTGGTAAGAGATGAGATGAATAAGCATGACTATGGAAATGTGAATTGTTCTTGCATAGTATGTGATGTTATTGATTGATTAGCATATGTGATGATGCTTATTGTTTACATGTAAACTTACTAAGCTTAAAGCTTACTCCTTTTCTTTTTCCCTTGTTTTATAGTGTCAAAGAGCCGGTTCAAGATACGAAGATAATTTGAAGATCATCCACACTATCAGCTTATCTCGGTATATTAGATTTAGCATTTTGAGTATGGCATGTATAGGGGCTAGACATAGTGAAATGTTTTGTTGTTTTGGCCAAGTGTATTGGCTCCTTTAAGGATGAACACTATTGTAAATGGCCATATTTAATGGCTCATTATCATTATATATATGAAAAGATGAGGTTATTCATTAATGTATATGATACATGATTGAGTTGCTTGAGTAATGGTTGAATGTGATTGTTGTTGTATGAGTTAGAGTGGTAAAAAGAGCGTGGCAAATAACCTTGTTCTTGTCCACATGGGTTGGCACATAGACGTGTGTCTAGGCCGTGTGTGATGCACGATCAGTCCCATGGGCGTGTGACCAGGCCGTGTGTCCCCTGCATGTTAGTGTTGCAAGTCAGTGTCGACCACGAGCTAGACACACGGGCGTGTGCCTAGGCCGTCTGCCCCTTATTTGGTTGCTGACATAACAAACGGAATACCCAGGTTTTCACACACGATTGAGGATACGGGCGTGTGTCTGGCCGTGTGAAAACCCCTGTAGGTTCAAACTGAAAAATAAATTTCACATGGGCTAGGGACATGGGCGTGTTTGACCACACGGCCTGCCTACACGGGCGTGTCTCATATCACAAGGGCATGTGGCACTGTTAAGTCAAAATTTTCCTAAGTTTACAAAAGATCCCGGTTTGATTCTGAGGCCCTCCGTTTGTATGTGCAAGGCCTCGTAGGCCCATAATAAGAATGTTACAAATGTGAATGAAAGATTTTATATTGGAATGAAATTTGATAGCCCAAAGCTGTATGTTCAAGCGAGATAAGTTCGATAATGTCTCATACCCGATTCCGGCGTTGAATATGGGTAAGGACATAGCTATGGTTTAGTTGGTTCTCGGGCTACCGTAGCGTGTGTAAGAGTCTAGCTATACATGCCATAAACGTATATTGATAGTATGGTGACTTCTGACAATTTTAAACTGTATTTTCGTATAGTAAATGGATCCCGACCGAGCTGCTACTGATGACGCTGCTAGTAACGCGTCGGCTCCCATGCAAGGGACCGCGCCTGTAGAATGTAGACTCGAGACTTTGGGTCAAGGGGAAGAGGCTCAGGAAGCCTTTCTATACATGATGAATAACTGGTACACTGAATTTGTACGAGCAAACCCTAATGCTCAACCTTCTTCACCCCCACCTATACCTCAACCAGTCCCAATGGCTCCTCAAGGTATAGATTTGGTGAGAATGACTAAACCTCTAGTTGATAAGATTCGGAAACAAGGGGCCGAGGAATTCAAAGCTAATATAGACAATGACCCCGAGAGGACGGAGTTCTGGCTTGAGAACTCAATGCGAGTATTCGATGAACTCTCCTGCACACCTGAGAAGAGCTTGAAATGTGTCGTGTCATTGCTGAAGGACTCGGCATATCGTTGGTGGAAAACATTGACGTCGGTAGTTCCAAGGAACAGAGTGACATGGGACTTCTTTTTGAAAGAGTTCCGAAAGAAGTACATAAGTCAGAGATTTGTAGATCAGAAACGGAAAGTATTCCTCTAATTGAAGCAAGGCAAAATGACTGTGGCAGAGTATGAGTGTGAGTTTGTTAGGCTCAGCAAGTATGCACAAGAATTTGTGTCCACTGAAGCTATCTTGTGCAAAAGGTTTGAAGATGGGCTAAATGAGGATATCAGACTCCTAGTTGGGATCTTGGAATCGAAAGAATTTGTGGTGTTAGTTGATAGGGCATGCAAGGGCGAGGAGCTAAATAAGGAAAAGAAAAAAGCCATGAGTGAGGCCCGAGATGTAAAAAAAGACTGTAGCAGCCCGATTTTGGGGCTAGTCAAAATAGTGGTTTCGAAACCACTAATTTGAGGTTGAAGAAAATTATTTTTATATTATTTTATGTGTTATAGCATGTTTATAAGGATGCATAAGAACTTTGGTGCTTTAATTTTAGCGATTGAATGCTTAATTGTGAAAAAGGACTAAATCGCTTAAAGTGTGAAAGTTCTATTTTGCAAGCTAGGGGTGTCTAATAGCCATAGAATATCAAATTGGAGGTCCTTAAAGTTCAATAAGGCCAATAATAGTGTGTTGGTCGGCCATAGTAAACAAGGGAGACAAGAGCATTAAATTTTGGTCAAAATTTGGTGGAATTAGGTGATAAAAAATGAATAAAATAAGGCAAAGAAAGAAGATATCATCTTTTACTATTCATGCTTCTTCTACCACTGAAAATTGAAGGGAAATTAGAGTTATTGGAGTTCAGATTTTCAGCAAAACAAATCTCTTGCAAGTAAGTGATTTTAGAGGTTTTTCTTGATTATTTTTGTACTTTTGGAACCCCCAAAACTTAAGCTAGCTAATGAGGGGACTATTTTGCAAAATGGTTAAAAGTTTAGAGACTTTCCAGGGGAGTGTTCATGTTGTTAGCTGAATTTTTATGGAAGAAAATGAATGTTAGTGAGTTAAGGAACAACTTTTGTGAAAGGTGTTACCATAAAAACACCTAAAATGGACTTAGTTGTAAAAGTTATAATTTAGTAATAAATGCATGAAATAATTGGTTTTGTGAGTTGTTCTAAGAGAAATAAATGTTTAGCTAGGCTTGGTTAATGAGAAAATGTGATGAAAAATGATTTACGAGCCTAAGGGCAAAATCATAATTTTGCCAAAGTAGAAGGGCAAAATAGTTATTTTTGCCTAAGTAGAAATTTTGATATATCATGAATTATAAAGTGATTGAATGAGTGAATTTTATTATTATAGATCAAGAAGAGCGCAGAAACAACCTTGACCGAGGAAAAGGCAGGGTTACGGACTAAAATGTCAATTAATACATTTTGCACCGAGGTAAGTTTATGTGTAAACGATCATCTTTAATACATGTTGTTACTTATTGGTGCATTGTATGAATGAGATCAATTACGACTGAGATTGATAGATAGTAAGTAGTCCTCGTATGAACCTCGAAATAGGTACGTAAGTACGGAAAAATATCCGTAATGATTAATTGGTGGGCTGTGTGTGATACCACCGTAATCATCCTTTTGGTGGGCTGTGTGCAATACTATCTTATTACTCATTCATGATGGGTTATGTGTGTTACCATCGTTTATATTATCATTTGGTAGGCTATGTACGAAACCACCTTAATTACTCTTGTTGGTGGGCTATGTGCACTACCACCCTATTATTGATTAACGGTGGGCTGTGTGCGTAACCTACAAGTACGATACCACCCTATTATTGATTAATGATAGGTTGTGTGCAAAACCACCAAGTACATAGTATTATTCCGAAGGGTTCATTGAGAAATGGTATAAGTAAATGTTTCATGTTGCTTTGTGGTGGTGAGTGCAGGGAACGTGTACAAGTAATTGTGAGCAATATATTTATTATGTGATTGGAATTTGGTAAGAGATGAGATGAGTAAGCATGATTATGGAAATGTGAATTGCTCTTGCCTAGTATGTGATGTTATTGATTGATTAGCATATGTGATGATGCTTATTGTTTACATGTAAACTTACTAAGCTTAAAGCTTACTCCCTATCTTTTTCCCTTGTTTTATAGTGTCAAGGAGCCGGTTCAGGATACGAAGATAATTTGAATCCACACTATCAGCTCATCTCGGTATATCTAGACTTAGCATTTTGTGTATGGCATGTATAGGGACTAGGCTTAGCGATATGTCTTGATATTTTGGCCAAGTGTGTTGGCTTCTTATAAGAAAAACCTTTGTAAATAGCCATAGTTGATGGCTTATTGTTATTAATATTTGAAAAGATGAGGTCATTCATGACTGTGTATGATATATGATTGAGTTTCTTGGTAAATGGTTGAATGTGATTGATATTGTATAAGTTAGGGTGATAAATAGACCTTGGCAAATAGCCTTGTTCTTGTCCACACGGGTAGGCACACGGGCGTGTGTCTAGGTTGTGTGTGACGCACGGTTAGTCCCATGGGTGTGTGACCAGGCCGTGTGTCCCTTGTATGTTAGTGTTTCAAGTCAGTGTCGACCACGGGCTAGAGCATGGGCGTGTGCCTAGACCGTGTGCCCCTTATTTGGTTGCTGACATCACAAGTAAAATACCTAGTTTTCACACACAGGTGAGGACATAGGCCTGTTTAGGCAGTGTGGAGGACATGGGCCATGAACACGGGCGTGTGTTCGGCTGTGTGAAAACCCTGTAGGATCGAGTTGAAAAATAAGGTCCACACGGGCTAGAGACATGGGCATGTGTGACCACATGGCCTGCCCACACGGGTGTAGCAGCCCGGTTTAGACTCTAGTCAGAACAGTGGTTTTGAGACCATAAATCTGAGGTCAAAATAAAATTTTAATGTTATCTTTGGTGTTTATTCTATGTGATATAGTTTGTGTGAAAATTCTGTGTGGTAATTTTATCGACTGTGTGCCGAATTAAGAGAAAGGACTTAATTGCATAAGGTATAAAAGCTGTGTGCTGATTTATAAGTGTCTAGTTGTTGATGGCTATTTAAGGTGGAAACCTTATGTTGTTATTAATCCAATTTTAAAATAGTGGATGTTTAATTGACAAGATAACCATAAGGTAAATTTGTCTTATATGACTTATAAAAGGGCAAATTAGTGAATTGATCATTTAGATAATAATAATTAAAACCAAAAGAAAGATGAAGCCATGATATCATCTTTCTTGCCAAAAATTTGAAGGAAAAAGAAAGGAATAGGTCTTTGGGGTATTCGGCCATAGTTGTTCAAAATCAAGGTATGTTTTGAGCTTAGTTTTTGTTAATTTCTACGATTTCGTAATCGTTGCTTCGTGTTCTAGCTAACCCATGTCATAATTTTATGAATTGATGATGTTTTTGTGATGAGCCATTAATGAATGCTTGAGCTATGTGCTAGTTGGTAGTGAAATATGAAAGATATGCGTTTGATTTAGATAGTTTGTCTTTGGAGATTTGATGAATTTGTGTGTTTTTGGGCTAAATTGAGAAAATGTAAATTGAGGGACTAAAGTATGAAATAAATGAAATGTGTGGGCTTGTATGAACACAAGGGAGATTCGGCTAAGCTTATGTAAAAGGAAATTATGTGGATTTGATGATTTTGTGAATAAGGGACAAAAGTGTCGAAATGTGAAAATGTGGGGGCTATTTTATAAAATGCCCTAATTATGTGTGTTTAGACTAAAATGGATGATTTAGTGATTGAATGGATTGAATTTGAATGTGTATAGACCAAGAAAGGAGAGGTTTGGATCGAGATCGAGGCAAAGATAAAGTGCTCGATTAATCGACCGTTTCGATAGTTCGACGTCCGAGGTAAGTTCGGACATAATACATGTATCTAGTTATGTTTATGTTGTGAAATGAATGGTATGATAATATTGAAATGTGAATGCTATGTGAGGGTTCGGGTTATGTGACACTAAGTGTGTGTGTATTTGGAAATGTAACCGAAATGGTTAGCACTATGTGTATGGAATAATATAAGCTTCGGCTTTGGGGTTGGCACTGTGTGTGCGATACCGATTTAAGATCGGTTTGATATGGATGCACTACGTGTGCGATGCTAATTGATCTTTGGCTGACTATGTGGGCACTAAGTGTGCGATTGAATTAAAGAAGGGACAAAAGTTAATAAGAATGAAATAGTGAGTATTGAGTAGCAATTGTAATCGACAACTAAGTGTTAGCTAAGGTACGTTCGGAACCTATATGGTTGATGAATCTATGAATGAATTAGAGAAGATTGATTGAACATATTATCTTTGGATGGTATGGTATATATGTGATTGTGATTAATCTATGTGGTAGCTTGTTTTGGTATATTGCATTATGTTACGAACTTACTAGGCTAATGAAAGCTTACTGTGTGATTGTTTTATCTGTTTTACAGTGTTAGTAAAGCTAGCTCGGATCTGGGAATCGTTAGCATCTCTATCACACTATCGGTAATCTATTTTGGTACTTTTGGAAAGATGTATATAGATGAAATATGGCATGTATATGCTAGATGTTATGATATGTTTTGAAAGTTTTAATCCTTGCCATGTGATTTGGCTTGGAAGTTGAATGATGTAGAATTGATGAATGAGCTATGAATGTGGTATATTTCATGATTTAGTTGATTGGGAAAAATGTAGTTTGAAGATGAACTTTGATATAGATTACATGATGTTTGAATTATATATGTTTTGATATGCACATTTGTCACTTTGAATGGCTTTAGTTGTGATGATAATGAGCATGGAAGTAAATGGTTTAGTTGGTGATTGAATAATGCATGAAATGGTATGATTGAATGCATTTGAAAGCATAAAATGGGTATTGTATTGACGCTTGTAGGTATGATCCTATTATGGATGGCAATTTGGCCTTGCACATGACCTGTTTTACCTACATGGTTATGGCACACGAGCGTGCCTAGTGACCGTGGGATAAAGTCAATAGCTAGCTTAAGTATGCACGGCCATAGTACACGGACGTGCCTAGTAGTCATGTGAATAAGTCAGTATGTTGCCTAAGAGTACACGGCCTTAGCACACGGGCGTGCATGGTGGCCGTGTGAAGAAGTCAGAATACATGCTCTATTTTGGCACGGCCAGGACACATGGGTGTGTCTGGTGATCATGTGAGGCACACGGCCTGATTACACGGGCGTGTGACCTCAACAGTATTGAAGAATATTGAAATTTTTAAAAACTTCCATTACTGTTCGGTTTAGCCCTGGCCCCTTTCTAACACTTGATTAAGGTCTCGTAGACTTAGATGAGGGACTGTATGTTCATATTTAAGTATGTATGATTGATGATAGACTATGTGTCGTGGAATGGATGTGAATTATTGTGGTTGTTCGGTAACGCCTCTTAACCCTATTCTAGCTACGGTCTCGGGTTAGGGGTGTTACATTTTATTGGTATCAAAGCTACGGTTTAGTTGATTCTCAGACTAATGTAGCGTGTGTGATTCTAGCTATACATGCCATATATGAAATTGCGATAGTGTGATGAATTCTAACAAATGAAAATGTGTTTTCATATAGTAATGGATCCCGATCGAGTAGTTGCTGACGATGTAGACAGTAATGCGCCTGCTCCCATTCAGGGGATAGCGCCGGCCATATCTAGGCTGAATGAAAGTAGTGAGGGAGGAGAGGCTAAGCAAGCCTTCTTCCGTATGATGAGTGAGTGGTTTTCAGAGTTCGTTCGAACGAATTCGGCTGCTCCACAACCTCCACCCCCATAAGTACCGGTCGTGCCACAAGTTGTAGATCTGATTCGACTAAATAAACCTCCTGTGGATAAGATTCGTAAGTACGGGCCTGAAGAGTTTAGGGCCACAGCTGATGACGATGCTGAGCGAGCTGAGTTTTGGCTCGAGAATACAATTCGGGTATTCGATGAGATGTCGTTGACTCCTAATGAGTGTATCAAGTGTGCAGCTTCTTTGTTGAGAGATACAGCTTATAACTGGTGGAAGATGTTGACATCCATGGTTTCGAGAGAGAGAATCACCTGGGATTTCTTTCAAGTTGAGTTCAGAAAGAAGTATATCAGTCAAGATTCATTGATCAGAAACGTAAAGAGTTTCTAGAGCTGAAACAGGGTCGTTTGTCAGTTACTAAGTATGAGCAAGAATTTGTGAGATTGAGCCAATATGCACGGGAATATGTTTCCACCGAAGCTACTATGTATAAACGCTTCATAGAAAGGTTGAATGGGGACATTAAATTGTTGGTTGGGATACTTGGTATAAATGAATTTGTTGTGCTAGTGAAAAGAGCATGCAAAGCCGAGGAGCTCAGAAAAGAAAAGAAGAAAGCTGACTCTGAAGCTCGTGATGAAAGAAAAAGATCGATGAGTAAGTTTTCTCAACCTTCAACAAAGAGATTTAGAGATGCGGGCAACCAATCAAATGCTTCATTTGGACATCCGAATAAAGACCGTGCAAGACTAAGTGTTGGTCTGAGAACTCAAGCTCCAATAGAATCAATTGTTGATAGTGCCAAAAGTAACAAACTTGAGTGTAGACAGTGTGGAAGACGACATGTGGGAGAATGTTGGGGCAAATATAACAATAGAGTTTTCTATAAATGTGGATCACGAGATCACTTCATTCGAGATTTCCTAAAGATGATTGAGGAAGAAAATGTTCAGAATGTGAGATCGAGTAATGTGACGGCTAGAGGTAGACCACCCAGAAATGTCGAGAATGTGAATGGATGTTAAAGAGGGACTATTGATACAGCTGTGAGATCAGAGCCGAGAGTACCTGCCCGAGCTTATGCTATACGTGCACGAGAGGAAGCATTATCTCTAGACGTTATTACTGGTACTTTTACTCTATTTGATGCTGATGTGATTGCATTAATAGATCAGGGTTCAACTCATTCCTATGTATGTGTGAATTTAGTATTGAATAAGACTCTACCGGTTGAGTCTACTGAATTTGTGATTAGAGTATCGAACCCCTTAGGCAAGTGCATCTTAGTGGATAAGGTGTCTAAGAATTGCCCATTGATGTTTCGAGATATATGCTTTCCAGTTAACTTGATGTTGCTACCATTCGATGAGTTCGACATAATTCTGGGTATGGATTGGCTCACTCTGCATAATGCCATTGTGAATTGTAAAAGAAAAAGTATTGAATTGAGAAGTCAGAATGGTGAGATAGTTCAAATTGAATCCAGTGATATAAAAGGGTTACCAGCTGTTGTATCTGCGATGAAAGCTATGAACTACGTGAGAAAGGGTTGCGAAGCCTATCTGGCATATGTGATTGATACAAAAGTGTCAGAAAAGAAAGTTGAATTTGTGCCTATGGTTTGTGAGTTTCCGAATGTATTTCTTGAAGAGTTACCGGGATTACCTCCGATTCGAGAAGTTGAATTTAGTATTGACTTAGTGTCAGGGACTACTCCCATTTCAATAGCTTCGTATAGAATGGCACTAACAGAATTGAAAGAATTGAAGTCTCAGTTGCAGAAGTTGACTGACAGAGGATTTGCACGACTGAGTTTCTCGCCCTGGGGTGCTCCTGTGCTGTTGTGAAAAAAGAAAGACGGTACTATGAGAATGTGTATTGATTACCGACAATTAAACAAAGTGACGAAAAAGAACAAATATATGTTGCCTCGTATCAATGATTTGTTTGAACAGCTGAGAGGAGCTATAGTGTTCTCTAAGATAGTTTTGAGATCGGGCTACTATTGGTTGAGAGTTAAAGAATCCGATGTATCGAAAACTACTTTCAGAATGACGTACGGACATTACGAATTCTTAGTGATGCCTTTTGGATTAACAAATGCTCCTGCAGTGTTTATGGATCAGATGAATTGGATATTCAGACCGTATTTGGATCGTTTTGATGTGGTTGTTCGGTAACGCCTCTTAACTCTATTCCAGCGATGGTCTCGGGTTAGGGGTGTTACAACGGGCGTGTCTCATTTCACACGAGCGTGTGGCCCTATTAAGGCAAAATTTTCCTAAGTTCACAAAAGATCCCGGTTTGATTTCGAGGCCCTCCATTTGCATGTGTAAGGCCTCGTAGGCCCATAATAAGAATATTATGAATGTGAATGAAAGATCTTATATTGGAAATGAAATTTGATAGCCCAAAGTTGTATGTTAAAGTGCGTTAAGTCTGGTAATGCCTCGTACCTGGTTCCGACGATGAATACAGGTAAAGGGTGTTACATTTAGTGGTATTAGAGCTGTGGTTTAGTCGGTTCTTGGACTACCGTAGCGTGTGTAAGATTCTAGCTATACATGCCATAAACGTATAATGATAGTGTGGTGACCTTTGACAATTCTAAACTTTGTTTTTATATAGTAAATAGATCTTGACCGAGCGACTACTGATGACGCTGCTAGTAACGCACCGGCCACCGCACAAGGGACCGCGCCTGTAGAAAGTAGTCCCGAGACTTTGGATGAACGGGAAGAGGCTCGGGAAGCCTTTCTCCACATGATGAGTAATTGGTACACAGATTATGTACGAGCGAACCCTAATACTCAACCTCCTCCACCCCCACCTATACCTCAGCCAATCCTTGTGGCTCCTCAAGGTATAGATTTGGTGAGAGGGCAGAGTTCTAACTTGAGAACTTAATGCGAGTATTCGATGAACTGTCCTGCACACCTGAGGAGAGCTTGAAATGTGCCTTGTCATTGCTGAAGGACTCGACATATCGTTGGTGGAAAACGTTGACTTTGGTAGTTCCAAGGGAGAGAGTGATGTGGGACTTCTTTTTGGAAAAGTTCCAAAAGAAGTGCATAAGTTAGAGATTTGTGGATCAGAAACGGAAAGAATTTCTTGAATTGAAGCAAGGCAAAATGACTGTTGTAGACTATGAGCGCGAGTTTGTTAGGCTCAGCAAGTATGCACAAGAGTGTGTGTCCATAGAAGCTATCTTGTGCAAGAGGTTTAAAGATGGGCTGAATGAGGATATTAAACTTCTAGTTGGGATCAATTGAAAGAATTTATGGTGTTGGTTGATAGGGCATGCAAGGCCGAGGAGTTAAATAAGGAAAAGAGAAAAGCCATGAGTGAGGCCCGAGATGCAAGAAAGAGGCCAATGAGTAAATCGTACAAAACTCAATCAAAGTGGTCCAAGGAAACATACCCCAGACGACTGCGTCAGTTGGGTATTCACACCGATATCGAGGTAATACGTACTCGGGCTCAAGGGTTCAAACCACCTCGATGGTAAGCGTGGGCACTCCAAATTCTAATAAACCAAAGTGTGAAAATTGTGGTAGGTAACACACTTAGGAGTATTAGGGAAACAACCGAAATTGTTACAAGTGTGGTTCATCCGATCATTTTATTCGGAATTGTCCTGAGAAGGATGAGAAGGAAAGAAAGCAAAAAATAAGATCAAACAATGTGTCTTCGAAGGGTAGATCAACAAAGAACCCAGGAGATGGGACTAGTAGTAGAGGTGCACCCAGAGACTCTGCTGTGGGATCGAAGGGTCAAGCACCTACAAGGACTTATGCTATTCGCGCACAGAAGAGGCATCATCTCCAGATATGATAATGGGTACCTTTTCTCTTCATGATATTTCTGTTGTTGCTTTGATTGATCCGGGGTAAACCCATTCTTATATTTGCATGAAATTAGTGTCTAGCATGAGTATGATTGTAGAGTCTATAGAATTTGGAATAAAAGTGTCTACCCCGTTAGGCAAACATGTGCTAGTTGACAAGGTGTGTAAGAATTGTCTCTTGACCATTAGAGGTCATTGTTTTCTAGCAAATCTCATGTTGTTGCCGTTTGATAAATTTGACTTGATTCTTGGTATGGATTGGTTGACTACTCATAATGTTTTAGTGAATTGTGGTAGTAAGTTTATTAAATTGAAATATGTAAATAGAGATGTCATTCGGGTTGAATAAGGTAGATCGGATAGTATACCTGTGATAATTTCATCTAAGGTAACCGAGAGATACTTGAGAAAGGGATATGAGTCCTATCTCGCCTTTGTGCTAAATACTCAAGAGTCAGAGGTAAAGATTGAATCAATGTCGGTGGTGTGTGGGTATCCAAATGTGTTTTCAGAAAAGTTACCCTAATTGCCTCCAGTTAGATAGGTCAAGTTTAAGATAGAGTTAGTTCTGGGTACGACACCTATTTCGATTGCTCCGTATAGGATGGCACCATTAGGGCTAAAAGAATTGAAGGTTCAGTTGCAAGAATTGACGGATAATGTTTTACAAGACCGAGTTATTCACCGTGGGGTGCTCTTATACTTTTGGTGAAGAAAAAAGATGGGTCGATGAGATTGTGCATAGATTACAGATAGCTTAACAAGGTGATAGTGAAGAATAAGTATCATTTGCCAAGGATAGATGATTTATTGACCAATTGAAGGGAGCTACCGTGTTTTCTAAGATAGACCTAAGGTCTGGTTATTACCAGTTGAGGGTTAAAGAGCAAGATGTGCCGAAAACGACATTTCGAACGAGGTATGGTCATTATGAGTTTCTCGTCATTCCATTTGGCTTAACGAATGCTCCTACGACTTTTATGGATCTAATGAACCGTATCTTCCGACCGTATTTGGATAAGTTTGTAGTTGTCTTTATCGATGACATACTAGTTTATTCTTGGGATGAGATTGAACATGCAGAACACCTGAGAATTTTTGCAATCTCTAAGAGACAAGCAGTTGTAAGCTAAATTCAGCAAGAGTGAGTGTTGGCTCCGAGAGGTCGGATTCTTAGGACACATTGTGTCGGGTGATGGCATTAGAGTTGATCCGAGTAAGATCTTGGCTATTGTGGAGTGGAAACCGCCAAGGAATGTGTCAGAAATTAGTAGCTTTTTGGGTTTGGCGGGTTACTACAGACGGTTTGTCAAAGGGTTTTCTATGATTGCTATACCGGTGACGAAGCTATTGCATAAAGATGTTAAGTTTGAATGGACTGAAAAATGCCAACAGAGTTTCGAGAGATTGAAAGCATTGTTGACTAAGGTGTCGGTTTTAGTACAACCTGAGCCGGGGAAAGAGTTTGTGGTCTATAGTGATGTGTCATTAAATGGTCTTGGTTGTGTGTTGATGCAAGAGGGTAAGGTAGTAGCTTACGCCTCGAGACAACTAAAACCACATGAGAAGAATTATCTGACTAATGATTTAGAGTTGGCTGCGATCGTCTTCACTTTGAAGTTTTGGCGCCATTATTTATATGGTAAGAAGTGTCAAATCTTCACCGATCACAAGAGTTTGAAGTACTTGATAGACCAAAAGGATTTGACTTTATGACAACGGCGATGGCTCGAATTACTAAAGGATTATGAGTTAGTAATCGATTACCATCCTGGGAAAGCGAATGTGGTTGCGGATGCCTTGAGCAGAAAATCCCTGTATGCATTAAGAGCTATGAGTATGAACTTCTCATTGTCTGATGATGGTGCTATATTGGCCGAGTGAAGGGCTAGACCGTTATTTATCAGATTTGTGAAGCTCAAAAGAATGATGATGAGATACAAGCTAGGAGAGCTCAGTGCAAATCGAGAAATGACTCTGATTTTCGGATGAGTTCAGATGGTTATCTGATGTTCCATGATAGGATTTGTGTACCTAGGGATGATGAGTTGATCCAAAAAAATTTACATGAAGCACACTGTGGTTGCTTGTCATTGCATCCAACTAGTACGAAAATGTACAATGATTTGAAGAAATTGTATTGGTGGTCGGGTATGAAAAGAGACATCTCCGAGTTTGTTACAAAATATTTTATCTGTCAACAAGTGAAAGCCAAGCATCAAGTACCCTCGGGGTTACTTCAACTGGTGATGGTTCCAGAGTGGAAGTGGGATAGAATCACACTGGATTTTGTAACGGGGTTACTTATGACACCAAGAAAGAAAGATATTGTGTGGGTTATTGTTGATAGATTAACGAAGTTGACTCACTTTATACCGGTACATGTGGATTATTCACTTGATAAGTTGGCCGAGTTGTATATTTCTGAGGTGGTGAGATTGCATGGGGTACCTATATCTATTATCTCGGATAGAGATCCGAGATTTACCTCAAAGTTTTTGAAGAAGTTGCAGGAAGCCTTGGGTACAAGGTTGAATTTTAGTACTGCTTTCCATCCTCAGACCGATGGCCAATCTGAAAGAGTGATCCAAGTTCTTGAGGATATGCTCTGATGCTGTGGGTTGGAGTTCGAAGGTAGTTGGGAAAAATATCTACCTTTGGTTGAGTTTGCCTACAACAACATTTATCAGTCGAGTATACGGATGGCACCATAAGAAGCTTTATATGGTCAGAAGCGTTGGACTCCCTTGTATTGGACTGAGCTTAGTGAAAAGAAAATTCACAGAGTCAATCTAGTTAAAGAGACTGAAGAGAAAGTGAAAGTGATCCGTGATAGTCTGAAAGCTGCTTCAAATCGACAAAAGTCATATGCGGATTTAAAAAGGAAAGAAATCGAGTTTCAAGTGGGCGATAAAGTATTTTTGAAAGTATCCCTGTGGAAGAAAATATTGATATTTGGTCGAAAGGGCAAATTGAGTCCACGATTTATAGGGCTGTATGAGGTTACTAAAAGGATTGGACCAGTAGCATACCAGTTGGCTTTGCCAGCAGAGCTAGAAAGAATACACAACGAGTTTCATGTGTCGATGTTGCGACGATATCGTTCCGATCCTTCGCATATGATCCCTCCAAGAGAAATTGAGATACGATCAGACATGACTTATGAAGAGGAACCAATCAAGATTTTGGCCAGAGAGATTAAATAGTTAATAAATAAGAGCATAGGCTTAGTGAAAGTGTTATGGAAAAAAAACGGTGTGGAAGAGGCTACTTGGGAACCGGAAGAAGCCAAGAGATAACAATACCCCAAACCTTTTTACCAATAAGATTTTGGTGGACGAAAATCTCTAAGGGGGGAAGAGTTATAGCAGCCCGATTTTGCGGCTAGTCAGAACAGTGGTTTCGGGACCACTAATCCGAGGTTGAAGAAAATTATTTTTATATTATTTTATGTGTTATAGCATGTTTATAAGGATGCATGAGAACTTTGGTGCTATAATTTTAGTGATTGAATGCATAATTGTGAAAAAGGACTAAATCGCATAAAGTGCGAAAGTTTTATTTTACAAGCTAGGGCTGTCTAATAGCCATAGAATATCAAATTGGCGGTCCTTAAAGTGCAATAAGGCCAATAATAGTGTGTTGGCCAGCCATAGTAAACAACGGAGATAAGAGCATTAAATTTTGGTCAAATTTTGGTGGAATTAGGTGATAAAAAAATGAATAAAATAAGGCAAAGAAAGAAGATATCATCTTTTACTATTCATGCTTCTTCTACCACCGAAAATTGGTTGCTGACGTCACAAACAGAATACCCAGGTCTTCACACACGGGTGAGGACACGGGCGTGTCTAGGTCGTGGGAGGACACGGGCGTGTGTCTGACCGTGTGAAAACCCCTGTAGGTTCGAATTGAAAAATAAATTCCACACAGGCTAGGGACATGGGTGTGTGTGACCACACAGCCTGCCCACACGGGCGTGTGGCCCTGTTAAGGCAAAATTTTCCTAAGATTACAAAAGATCCCGGTTTGATTTTGAGGCCCTCCGTTTGCATGTGCAAGGCCTCATAGTCCCATAATAAGATTGTTATGAATGTGAATTAAAGATTTATATTGGAATGAAATTTGATAGCCCAAAGTTGTATGTTCAAGCGAGATAAGTCCGGTAATACCTCGTACCTGATTTTGGCGTTGAATACAGGTAAGGGGTGTTACAAAGAACAATAAGTAAATCGTACCAAACTCAATAAAAAAGGTCCAAGGAAATGAACCCTTGGACGACTGCGTCAATTGGATATTCACACTGAGATCGAGGTAATACATATTCGGGCTCGATAATTCAAGCCACCTCGATGGCAAGCGTGGGCAATCCAAATTCTAATAAACTGTAGTTTCCAAATTGTGGTAGACAACACACTGGGGAGTGTTGGAGAAACAACCATAATTGCTACAAGTGTGGTTCACCCGAACACTTCATTCAGAACTGTCCAAAGAGGGAGGAAAAGGATAGAAAACAAGAAGCAAGATCAAGCAATGTATCATCGCGGGGTAGACCACAAAGGAACCTGGGGAGTGGGACTAGTAGTAGAGGTGCACCTAGAGATTGCTGTGAGATCGAAGGGTCGAGCACCTGCAAGGACCTATGCCATTTGCACTTGCGAAGAGGCATCATCCCCAGATTTGATCACTGGTACATTTTCTCTTCATGATATTTCTATTGTTACTTTGATTGATCCGGGGTCCCCATTCTTATATTTGCATAAAACTAGCATCTAGCATGAGTATGATTGTTGAGTCCACGGAATTTGTGATAAAAGTGTCAAACCCGTTAGGCAAATATGTAACACCCCAAACCCGGCCCATTTACTCCGGCCGAATTTGAATGTCACCGCGGAATACTTTCAAAAACATTCTTACTTAACAGTAAAAACCGATGAAAATTTTGTTCCTTTAATAAAACATTTTCGTGACTTGTAATGTTTTAAGTGAAAATCAAAGTTTATTATAAAAATATCGGATTCGAGCTTTGCTCGAGGACATAAAACCGTTTGCAATCAACCTTTCATATTAGGGCATAACAATAACGGTACTTAATAAATGGACTGAAATACTTTAGTGGGCCTTATTACAATACAAACTTAATCAAAATACGGATAATGTAAATATTTAAATCATTAAACAAGAGATTCCTTTGCATGAAAATCCACTTTGGCATGGCCACCCTTGTATCCTCTCCGACCCGGTCCAAGCTTTACGCGCCACCTGAAAGGTTTAATAAATATAGAGTGAGTCACCAAGACTCAGTGCATAGTTAAAACACATGTCCTCACATATGGGCTTGGCCCATATCCGCACAATCCAAATGTATATATATAACATACAATTGTAAACATGCCATCATGAATACACAATATTATAAATATGATTACAAATATACAATTACGAAGTCCAATCCACAAAGTGATCCACATATCTTTCTTTTTGCACATTATTTCTTAAGGTCGTGGCTAAGCCACCGATCCCATAGAAATCTCACATATCAATAGGTTCACTAATCAATAATCACGAATGTAGCACGAGGCTAGCATTAGAACACTCACATAGTGTACACCTTTTCTCCAATAGTCACATCACAAGTCTCATGCGTACGTATATATACCATAACAACATTTCGTGCGAAACAAATATGTATATTTTATCCATTATGGTCACATGTTATTCAGAACAATATGTCATCACTTTATTTTACAAACATCAATAATCACTTTTTCTCGCAAATCATCGATGAGTTTATATCGTAATCACTAACTTGATTATTCGATCACTTACCTTAGTATCCATATCTTGCTTTGCTTTTATTTCACTAACATGCACAACTCATACATTTACATAAAACAATACTTACAATACATATATTAAGCAAATGAACAAAGGCGATAACTACGCACTGATTAAAGCGATATTCGATTTATCGACTTTAACATCAACTAAAGTCCCGAAAGCTTCACATTTCTTCTATCGATTAGTCCTTAGAACACATAACCGAAATCGGTCACACTCAATATCAATAACATGGCCTTAGGCCGAATACCACACCCTTACCTTGAGCACTTAAATTCCCGAAAGACTCCTTTGTGCTTCTTAACACTAATTTCACACCAACAGAGCACATCATTTAGCCTTAAGCACATTCGCCACCCCTAGAACCAAGGTCAACATTGTTTATCATAAAAACTCAAATTATAGCCTTTAGCCCAAAATAATACTTCCTTACCTTGTCAGATCAAATCCCGAGAGAACCCTTACTCCTTTACTGGCTATCTCCTCATACTACACAAAAAAACGAAATATAAAAACAAGGCCTTAATAAGATTCGGCCAATCCCAAATACCAAGGCCAAATCTTGATTTCTGCGCGTACTAAAGAATAAGATAAGAACCCAACCAATCACTTAGAGAAATACTTACCAAAACAATCGAAGAGGTCACAAATACGTAGTCGACACACCTTCAAAACCGTTTGAAAAGTTAGCATCCAAAAGTCTCTTTGATCCCCGAGAGAGATTCGGCAATGGTGTTTAAAGGTGGAGGGCTTGGTTAACTCAAACCGGCCATGCAAACATGTAGGAAGGAAGAAGGCAAGGTAAAGAAATTCGGCACTCCTCCAAGCATTCATCAAAAAGCTGATTGTGAAAGCTTGCTCCTCTCCTTCTCTCTCTCTCTCTTGGTCAAGAAAAAAAGAAAGAAGAAAAACAAAAGAAATCAATGGCCACCTCCTTATTACTCAAAAACCAACCATGCTAGACCCTCAAGCCAGCTCCCATCTGGTCAACCACGAAAATGGGGAAAAGGAAAAGCAAAAGAAGCATTCTGGCTATGCTTCTTTGCAACACAAAACCAAGGCCGCCATTCTTTTGAAATTCCAATGCCGCATGCCTTTTTCTTTTTGCTAAATTCAATATTGTTTATTCTTCTCCCATTACCTCACATACTAACAAAACTATTTCCCATCACTAACTAAAATATAACCCATACTACAACATTTGCCATACATCATAAAAATAAGAAAATTCTTTATTTAATAGCATGCTCAACACCATTGATAAACTAAAATAATAATACTAATAATTTCCCATACCTCATCATGATAAAATAAGTAACAATAAAATAAAGAATAAGGCTCCATGTTCTTTTTTTTAAAAAAAAAAAAAACAACAAGCAGCTGCATGCGTGCATGCTTGCTGCAGGCATTTAATGCCCATGCAGCTCTTTCACGTTATCAAAAGGAAAACCATGCTCACGCCCCGTGTCTCGAACCCGAGACACGGAGAAAGCTTCTCCAAGCTTCACCATTTTGCTCTCGAGTCTTTCTTGCCAATATCTTTGCTTGAAAATTATTTTAAACCATTCTTCGCTAATTCTCCTTTACTCTAGCGCCAAGTAAAAATTAAAGTTTCGCGCTTTAATGGGACTCGAACGCGAGTTCCCCTATCCGTGGATCTCAAGCAAGGTCTTTAACCACTCGGCTACTGTGAATTTTATGCTAACAACTGCATCAGAAATCCTTTTAACCCTTACTTGCATGCGCCCCTTGCCCGACGCAAAAACAAGATAAAACGCACCTTCGAACTCGAACTCGGGACCTTCGGCGCAACATCACCTCACGCTCTTAGCCACTCGCCACCGGACTTTCATGTCCATTTGTGCTTCGAAAATTCTTTTAAAACCTCCTTTGAAGCAATGCCATTTTCCAAAAACAAAACGCTTATGCCGCGCCCAGTGTTGCTCGATCCCTTGACCTGCTTAGCGCCCAAGCCAAACTTTAAGTGGCACACAACGACCACTTTACTAGGGCATCTTATGTGCCACAAACTTACAAAATTTATACTTAAGGCTTTCCTTGCCCAAATTTCCTTTTAGCCCAAAAATTTTCAAAATTTCCAAAATGCTCCCATTTTATCCTCGGGCTTTAGGAACTCTAATAACACATTAAAATCACTCTTGAGCCCACTAACACTCGAGTTATTTTCCAAACTCGCAACCCCTATTTCAGGATATTACAATTCTACCCCTCTTAAAAATAATTTCGTCCTCTCGAAATTACTTATGAACAAACATCCGCACATTTCCATTCACCATATATCAATCATATACTCAATTATACACATATGCAAACACATTTCAACCTCTTTCACATTTAGCATTTTCACTTATGGCCACTTTTTCATAAGCACATTCAAGCGTAAATTCCATTACTGGATGTCATACACATCAATGGTAAGATCAATGGCACATATTAACATTCTTATCGAAGCTTGAACTATACCACATCTTACTTAGTTCAAATGGGAATATACCAACTTTCCTTATTCCTTGCAAGTACGAAAGACTTGCACTTATCTCGAGCATTTAGCTTATGGTAATAAACATGTTCCATCTTGTGTTTATTCATGAAATCTCTATTATAACACATCACCGAGATTAAGCTCGCTAGGCATCAAAGCTCGAAATACACCCAAGCACAAGGCACGCTGGGGTGAAAGCTTCGAAATAATACACCGCACAAGGCCTCGCTAGGCATCAAAGCTCGAAATATAATACACCGCACACAGGCACGCTGAAAGTCTGAAAGCCCGAAATACAATACACCGGCACAAGGCTCATAGGGCCGAAGCCCGAAATACAATGCACCGGCACAAGGCCTGCTAGGCTGAAAGCCCAAAATATGAGATTATCATCATCTGAATCACATTACAAGCGGACCAAAATTATAAACCATATATAATTCACATCACTTGTATTTATCACCTCAATAATACTTCATGATATAAAATCTATCCACAGTCGGCTTTCACTATATTTATAACCAGAATTCCAACATGTACACAAGGTTATAACTAACCTTAACAATATTCAATTGCTTATAGACTTATACTTTAAAACATTTTCAAAATTTTGGTTCCGACACTTGCCGACATGATATTTTCCACACTGAGCACACGAACGGTCCCAATTTATCATAGTTGGTTTAGTCACACTAGCAAAACTTTCAAGCCTCGGTCTTTTCCGAAGACCCTCAGATAATTTAGACAATTCAAAATTTCTTCTATCACAGTTCATATCCTTATCTCGGTTTTATCTCATCGGGTTCTTAATCTCTTCATCTATCTTAACCTTTTTAACTAACATAGCAAATTTCCATTCCTGTTGAGAAACTATCAACGGTCTCAGGCCGTCTCTTAATCCGTCCTTAAACCAGACACACTGTTCATGTTTCGTAGCCACTACTCCTTGAGCATATTGGCTTAACTTTAGGAATTAGCCTCGCATTTCGCTATGGACTTGTTCCATTGAACTAGTCCCAAAAACACACGCCTCTGAGCATCAGTGTAATAGGTACTGACATACTTATTCTGGGATGTCATCTTGACATACTCCCGAGTGGGGTCCTCCGCTGTTACACTATCTCGAACCGTGAGCCACCATTAATATGCCTCGTCGCGAAGTAGCATCACTATTTCTTTCACTTTTTCCTCAGGGCTCAAAACGAGCTCATCCATAACTCACTTGGTTATTTCCAACCATTATTCGACCGTACTGAGTGCCACGCCTGATATATCACAGAACAAATCCGCTCCATTGGTTCAAAGTCGCTCGGGAACAATTTCCGAGTTCTCATATTTCCTCCCTCTCTAACCACCATCTCTAAAACTTACAACGAGATACAGCATTGTTTCTTGTTTGATCTTGCTACTCATTATCAAGGGCTGGTGGTGGAGGTGATACCTTATTATCAACCCATGACCCGATCTAACGAGTCCCAGTACGGCCATTTTGCCTCGATCATGTCCTCTAGGACTTATCTCTTATCGCACAATCCAACTTAAAAGTTTTATGCATTAGAAATTTGTTCCACTAATTATTCGCGAACAATTTTATGGAATAAAGTATTTAGAAGTGGTTCTTTCGATCACACATAGGTTCGGTTCAAGTTCGCTACTTCTTATTCAGAGAGTCACACACACATTCATAAGCAAGACACATTCATTCACTACACCTCTAGGGTCATTTCAGTCCTTAAGTCTTATGTGCTTGTTTTCGAATAGACTAGTCTTAGGGTTCGATAGCCCAAATTTTCTGATCTACGAGCTCAATTATGTCCATACAGTTCACATATTCAATATACCTCAATAGTCAGAGGTACTTACCAGGTGGACTTCGGGTCGGAAGTACAGGTGCCATGCCAGAACAAGCCCAAAATAAAAGTTCACATTTTGAAAAGCCCACTTTCGAAAACTATTTTCGGGCCCAAAACCTCAAAGTCGAGTTTTGAACTTGGCTTTGATACCAAAATGTAACACCCCAAACCCGGCCCATTTACTCCGGCCGAATTTGAATGTCACCGCGGAATACTTTCAAAAACATTCTTACTTAACAGTAAAAACCGATGAAAATTTTGTTCCTTTAATAAAACATTTTCGTGACTTGTAATGTTTTAAGTGAAAATCAAAGTTTATTATAAAAATATCGGATTCGAGCTTTGCTCGAGGACATAAAACCGTTTGCAATCAACCTTTCATATTAGGGCATAACAATAACGATACTTAATAAATGGACTGAAATACTTTAGTGGGCCTTATTACAATACAAACTTAATCAAAATACGGATAATGTAAATATTTAAATCATTAAACAAGAGATTCCTTTGCATGAAAATCCACTTTGGCATGGCCACCCTTGTATCCTCTCCGACCCGGGTCCAAGCTTTACGCGCCACACCGAAAGGTTTAATAAATATAGAGTGAGTCACCAAGACTCAGTGCATAGTTAAAACACATGTCCTCACATATGGGCTTGGCCCATATCCGCACAATCCAAATGTATATATATAACATACAATTGTAAACATGCCATCATGAATACACAATATTATAAATATGATTACAAATATACAATTACGAAGTCCAATCCACAAAGTGATCCACATATCTTTCTTTTTGCACATTATTTCTTAAGGTCGTGGCTAAGCCACCGATCCCATAGAAATCTCACATATCAATAGGTTCACTAATCAATAATCACGAATGTAGCACGAGGCTAGCATTAGAACACTCACATAGTGTACACCTTTTCTCCAATAGTCACATCACAAGTCTCATGCGTACGTATATATGTACCATAACAACATTTCGTGCGAAACAAATATGTATATTTTATCCATCATGGTCACATGTTATTCAGAACAATATGTCATCACTTTATTTTACAAACATCAATAATCACTTTTTCTCGCAAATCACTGACAGGTTTATATCGTAATCACTAACTTGATTATTCGATCACTTACCTTAGTATCCATACTGTTTGCTTTTATTTCGGCTAACATGCACAACTCATACATTTACATAAAACAATACTTACAATACATATATTAAGCAAATGAACAGTGCGATAACTACGCACCTGATTAAAGCGATATTCGATTTATCGACTTTAACATCAACTAAAGTCCCGAAAGCTTCTGTTACTTCTATCGATTAGTCTCTAGAACACATAACCGAAATCGGTCACACTTAATATCAATAACATGGCCTTAGGCCGAATACCACACCCTTACCTTGAGCACTTAAATTCCCGAAAGACTCCTTTGTGCTTCTTAACACTAATTTCACACCAACAGAGCACATCATTTAGCCTTAAGCACATTCGGCCACCCCTAGAACCAAGGTCAACATTGTTTATCATAAAAACTCAAATTATAGCCTTTAGCCCAAAATAATACTTCCTTACCTTGCTGTATCAAATCCCGAGAGAACCCTTACTCCTTTACGGCTATCTCCTCATACTACACAAAAACGAAATATAAAAACAAGGCCTTAATAAGATTCGGCCAATCCCAAATACCAAGGCCAAATCTTGATTTCAAGTACTAAAAAGAATAAGATAAGAACCCAAACCAATCACTTAGAGAAATACTTACCAAAACAATCGAAGAGGTCACAAATACGTAGTCGACACACCTTTAAAACCGCTTTGAAAAGTTAGCATCCAAAAGTCTCTTTGATCCTCGAGAGATTCGGTAATGGTGTTTAAAGGTGGAGGGCTTGGTTAACTCAAACCCGCCATGCAAACATGTAGGAAGGAAGAAGGCAAGGTAAAGAAATTCGGCACTCCTCCAAGCATTCATCAAAAACTGATTGTGAAAGCTTGCTCCCTCTCCTTCTCTCTCTCTCTCTCTTGGTCAAGAACAAAAAGAAAGAAGAGAAAAACAAAAGAAATCAATGGCCACCTCCCTTATTACTCAAAAACCGACCATGCTAGACCCTCAAGCCAGCTTCCATCGGTCAACCACGAAAATGGGGAAAAGGAAAAGCAAAAAGAAGCATTCGGCTATGCTTCTTTGCAACACAAAACCAAGGCCGGCCATTCTTTTGAAATTCCAATGCCGCACATGCCTTTCTTTTCGCTAAATTCAATATTGTTTATTCTTCTCCCATTACCTCACATACTAACAAAACTATTTCCCATCACTAACTAAAATATAACCCATACTACAACATTTCCCATACATCATAAAAATAAGAAAATTCTTTATTTAATAGCATGCTCAACACCATTGATAAACTAAAATAATAATACTAATAATTTCCCATACCTCATCATAATAAAATAAGTAACAATAAAATAAAGAATAAGGCTTCATGTTCTTTTTTAAAAAAAAAAAAACAACAAGCAGTTTGCATGCGTGCATGCATGCTTCGCTGCAGCATTTAATGCCCATGCAAATTCTTTCACGTTATCAAAAGGAAAACCATGCTCACGCCCCTCGGTGTCTCGAACCCGAGACTGAGAAAGCTTCTCAAGCTTCACCATTTTTGCTCTTGAGTCTTTCTTGCCAATCTTTGCAAAAATTATTTTAAACCATTCTTCACTAATTCTCCTTTACTCTAGCGCCAAGCAAAAATTAAAGTTTCACGCGCCCTAATGGGACTCGAACGCGAGTTCCCTATCCGCGATCTCAAGCAAGGTCTTTAACCACTTGCTCATCGTGAATTTTATGCTAACAACCGCATCGAAATCCTTTTAACCCTTACTTGCATGCGCCTTTGCCTCGACGCAAAAATAAGATAAAAAAAACGCAGCCTTTCTCAGACTCGAACTCGGGACCTTTCCGCGCAACATCACCTCACGCTCTTACCCACTCTGCCACCTGGACTTTCATGTCCATTTGTGCTTCGAAAATTCTTTTAAAACCTCCTTTAAAGCAATGCCATTTTCCAAAAACAAAACGCTTATGCCGCGCCCAGTGTTGCTCGATCCCCTGACCTGCTTAGCGCCCAAGCCTAACTTTAAGTAGCACACAACGACCACTTTACTAGGGCATCTTATGTGCCACAAACTTACAAAATTTATACTTAAGGCCTTCCTTGCCCAAATTTCCCTTTTAGCCCAAAAATTTTCAAAATTTCCAAAATGCTCCCATTTTATCCTCGGGCTTTAGGAACTCTAATAACACATTAAAATCACTCTTGAGCCCACTAACACTCGAGTTATTTTCCAAACTCGCAACCCCTATTTCGGGATATTACAAAACATGTGCTAGCTGACAAAGTGTGTAGGAATTGTCCCTTGATTAGAGGTCAATGTTTTCCGGTAAATCTTATGTTGTTAATGTTTGATGAATTTGATTTGATTCTTGGCATGGATTGGTTGACTATACATAATGTTTTAGTAAATTGTTGTAGTAAGTTTACTGAATTGAAGTGTGTAAATGGAGATGTCATCCGGGTTGAATCAGGTAAATCGGATAGTATGCTTGTGATAATTTCATCTATCGTAGTCGAGAGATACTTGAGAAAAGGATATGAGTCCTATCTCGCCTTTGTGCTGAATACTCAAGAGTTAGAGGTAAAGATTGAATCAGTGCCGGTGGTATGCAGGTATCCAGATGTGTTCCTGAAAGAGTTACCTGGATTGCCTCCAGTTAGAGAGGTCGAGTTTCGGATAGAGATAGTTCCGGGTACGGCACCTATTTTGGTTGCTTCATATCGGATGGCACCATTAGAGTTGAAAGAATTGAAGGTTCAGTTGCAAGAGTTAACGGACAAGGGTTTTGCAAGATCGAGTTATTCACCATGGGGTGCTCTTATACTTTTGGTGAAGAAGAAAGATGGGTCGATGAGATTGTGCATAGACTACAGACAACTCAACAAGGTGACAGTGAAGAGTAAGTATCCTTTGCCAAGGATAGATGATTTATTTGACCAATTGAAGGGAGCTACGGTGTTCTCTAAGATAGACCTAAGGTCTGGTTACTACTAGTTGAGGGTTAAGGAGCAAGATGTGCCAAAAACGACATTTCAGACGAGGTAGGACCATTATGAGTTTCTCGTCATGCCATTTGGCTTAACGAATGCTCCTGTGATTTTTATGGATCTAATGAATCGTATCTTTCGACCGTATTTGGAAAAGTTTGTAGTTGTCTTTATTGATGACATACTAGTTTATTCTCGGGATGAGATTGAACATGCAGAACACCTGAGAATTGTTTTGCAGACTCTAAGAGACAGACAGTTGTATGCTAAATTCAGCAATAGTGAATTTTGGCTCCGAAAGGTTGGATTCTGAGGACACATTGTGTCTAGTGCTGGCATTAGAGTTGATCCGAGTAAGATCTCGGCTATTGTGAAGTGGAAACCGCTAAAGAATGTGTCAGAAATTAGAAGCTTTTGGGTTTAGCGGGGTACTATAGAAGTTTCGTAAAAGGGTTCTCCATGATTGCTACCCCGATGACGAAACTATTGCATAAGGATGTTAAGTTTGAATGGACTGAGAAATACCCACAGGATTTCGAGAGATTGAAAGCATTGTTGACTGAGGCGCTGGTTTTAGTCGAACCTAAATCGGGGAAAGAGTTTGTAGTATATAGCTATAACGCCCCAAATTTTTGGGCCTAGTAGAATTGGGCCTATTGGGCCTTGGGCACGGGAGCGTTTAAAATTTTTGAGAATAAGATAACGGTACTAATGCAAGTTGGACCTATTGGGTGAGTGATTTTGGAAGGTTAGTGGGCTTCCATAAAGTCCCGGGTTCAAACCTAGGCCTTAGGAAAAATTTTGGTTTTAGGTGAATAAAACCCAAGGATAAGTAAGTAGGCCGTAAGAATAAATTGTGGGAAAAATGACACAAGGAAGTGAGTGGTCAAGTGGCAATGCGTCATTAAGGTTGAAAGGAAGCATGGATTCAAGTCTTGGCGCTTGCAATTCATTTTGATTTCCTTTTAAATGAACTTAGACTTTGGCCCATAGACTTATATTTAGTTGCGCATGTTTTAAATCAAAAAAGGAGCTTGTGTTGTGGTGGCATGTAGCATCTAGAGCATAGGAGAGGGCAAGGGTTCGAATCCCATTGCAAGCAAAAAGGGATATTTATTTTGCTAAGTTCGGAAGGCAGGTGGTTGTGATGGAATTAAACTCTGCTGTAGGAGAGATCCCACATCGGGAAGCTAGCATGAGAGTTGGCTAGAAGCTGGCTTTAAATAGAGCGATATATGAAGAGAGTAAGCATACCTTGGTTGGCGTTTATGCATAGGAGTGTTTGGAGTGCGGATTAACTCCAGATTCCTATCAGGTGTATATTTCGCACTACTTTAGCTGTGGAGCGGCAATTGCTGAAATGTCAGTCACACAATGATGGTAGCCACACGAGCGTGCGAGCGCATGTGTGGGAGCTTCGACACGATATTTGAGGCTATCATGAGTGTTCTTATATGTTTAGGCTATTTGGGCCGAAAGGGGCCATGCGGGGCCAATAGGCCCGTGGGCCCAATCGAATAAGTTGTATGATTGTGTAGTAAATATTGGACTGGACTATCTGAATCTCATATCAGTGGCTAGATTTGGGCTAAATGAGCCACACGAGCGTGTGGGCCCACTTAGGCCGAGAATGGGCTTTAGGCCTATTCGCATCATTATCTCTGTTTAGAATACTTGAGTCGCTCGAGGCGACTGTAGACCTTCTGAGGAGTTGACAAAATTATTGAAATACCCTTGGTTTGTAAAATTACCAAAATACCCCCAATTTGCAAAATTATCGAAATACCCTCGGATTGTAAAATTACCGAAATACCCTTGATTTGTGAAATTATCGAAATACCCTCGAATTGTAAAATTACCGAAATACCCATGATTTGTGAAATTACCGAAATACTTTCAGTTTTCAAAATTACTGAAATACCCCTGGTTTGCAAAATTACTAAATACCCCCGGATCGCAAAATTACTGAAATACCCTTATAGGGTAAATGATTGTTTTGCCCTTGTGGGTAAATGATTAACTTGTGCTATGATTTGACTGATTTGACTGATTTCACTGTGATCTTATGACTGTGTTTTAACTGACTTGACTGTGGGCGTGTGACTGATATACTGTTAATATGTGTTGAAATGACTGTTACTAAGCATAGCCATTTTGCATACACGTGTAATGATTGAGCATGACATACACGGCATATTGCATGGGGTTGGGACATTGATACGGAGGAAGTTCTGATAGGGTCGCATGGGTCGCATGACGACTGTGGATCTAGTATTGATCTGTTGAGGTCGCACGAGTCGCATAACGACTGTGGAACAATGGACGGCTTAAAGCCGCATAATCTAATTATGGCTCTGTGCCAACCTAAACATGGCTCTGTGCCATCGTGAGTATGGCTTTATGCCAATTGTATTTACCCATGGCTATGTGCCTAACATATATACCGATGACTCTGTGTCGATCATATTTACCCAAAGCTGTGTGCCGGTTATATTACCGTCACTGATGGCTATGTGCCAAACTTGATACATTTACTGATGGCTTTGTGCCAATTATAATACCGCTACTGAAGGCTTAGAGCCGTATATATATACTATGCAGCTTTGCTGCGATTTTGGTTACTGCCAAAACCGGTGCTAACATTGGGACTGTAGGCATGGCGTGGGTGATTTATTCCCCGCAGGTAGTGCAGGGTTGGATGGGATGGGTTACCATGCATCACACAATATGCATATGGAATTGATTCTGAAATGGGCTAGGCCCAATTGATTTTGTTATGGGCTGCGACCCAAATGATATTGTAGTGGGCTTTAGCCCACGTATGCTCTGATTTGTACCGTATTGTTACTGTTAAAGGGCTTTGGCCTAGACTGTTTCGAGTTCTGTTTCTGTATACTAACTGTTACTCTGGTAAGGGGATTACACACTGAGTTTTTGTAAACTCACCCCGTTTTTAACTGTGCAGGTAATCCCCAGCATTAGGAGGATCGGTGCTGCAAGGGACTCAGAGACGACCATACAGCCACACATGTTTTTCTATCTTGTTCACTTATTTAAGCACTTTGGTTTTTGAGTTGGGTTGTAATAAGGCCTCGCTACTTTTTATTTTTATTTGGGGTATTTACTTAAGCATGTTTAATATCTGCTAGAAGTAGGACACGATTTTTTTTTTCCAGAACAATAATTGTTTTCAAACACTACGCTTTCGCAACCCAATTTTTTAAATATCATGTTTTCATAAATCATTTATTTTAATTAAGCTTCTGAAATTGAAAAAGATTTTACTAAGTGATTAATAACATTTTGAAAAGGAAATAGTTTTTTTATAAACCACGTTTTGAAAATAAACGAACGCAAATGACAACAAGATTTTAAGAAACACTTCAATGTCACAGGCCAGATTCGGGCCTAACTTCTAGGTCGAGTTTGGGTGTTACATTTAGTGGTATCAGAGCCCGGGGTGCAAAACTCGGCTGTAGAATAGGTTTTAAAAAATTGGATATCTGAAAGAATTGTTTCAAAAGGGTTTGAAAAGATTTGAAGTAATCGAAATGTTTTTCTAAATATTTTCTTGAAAGTATGGTTGACCGAGTCTCCAGCACCAAATCCGTAAGTTTTCTGTTAAACAATATTTAAAGTTACATTTTGTATTTATTCAGTGTATGCTCTGGAAGGTAGATTTTTTTTAAAAAAAGCTAGCAACAATGTTGTGATGGATTCAGAAGGCAAGCAAGGTCGCGAGGAGTGGCCCGTCTCTCCGGAACATAAGATGGTTCAGGAGACGGTAGTTGAGGTAAGGGAAGTGCTGGAAGAAGTGTTTGAGGCGGGAGTTAAAACGTATGGTGAAGCACTTCAGGCTAGGTGCTCGGACTACAGCAGGAAGAGGGACCACAGTTCTCTGTAGCAGGAGCCTTGTTCCGTGAAATTCGTTAAGATGTGTCCAAACTTTCTAGCTTGTGAGCATTGCAAAAAGCGCCATTCGGGTGAATGTTGGAAGAAGTCAGGAGCGTGTCTTAGATGCTGGTCTAAGGAGCATCAGGTTCGGGATTGCACAGTCTTTTTTAAGTCAGGTGTGTATTCAAGATTAAGTTAAAAGTGTATTAGTGTTATTGGGATGAGAGTGCGCAGCGGCAGCGTAGTAAGGTTGTCTATGTTAAAAGACTAATAGATAGTTGGAAATTTCGAGGACGAAATTTCTTTAAGGGGGTAGAATTGTAACGCCCCAAATTTTTGGGCCTAGTAGAATTAGGATTATAAGGCCTTGGGCATGGGAGCATTTAAAATTTTTGAGAATAGAGAACGGCACTAATGCAAGTTGGACCTATTGGGTGAGTGATTTTGGAAGGTTAGAGGGCTTCCATGAAGACAAGGGTTCAAACCTGGGCCTTAGGAAAAATTTTGGTTTTAGGTGAATAAAACTCTAGGAGTAAGTAAGTAGGCCTTAAGAATAAATTATGGGACAAAATGACACAAGGAAGTGAGTGGTCAAGTGGCAATGCGTCATTAAGGTTGCAAGGGAGCATGGGTTTAAGTCTTGGCGCTTGCAATTCATTTTGATTTCCTTTTAAATGAACTTAGACTTTGGCCCATAGACTTATATTTAGTTGCGCATGCTTTAAGTCATAAAAGGAGCTTGTGTTGTGGTGGCATGTAGCGTCTAGAGAATAGGAGAGGGCAAGGGTTCGAATCCCATTGCAAGCAAAAAGGGATATTTATTTTTCTAAGTTGGGATGGCAGGTGGTTGTGATGGAATTAAACTCTGCTGTAGGAGGGAGCCCACATCGGAAAGCTAGCATGAGAGTAGGCTAGAAGTTGACTTTAAATAGAGTGATCTATGAAGACAGTAAGCATACCTTGGTTGGCATTTGGGCATAGGAGTGTTCGGAGTGCGATTTAACTCTAGATTCTTATAAGGTGTGTATTTCGCACTACTCTAGCTGTAGAGTGACAATTGCCGAAATGCCGGTCACACGGTGATAGTAGCCACATGAGCGTACGAGTGCACGTGTGGGAGCTTCGATGCAAAAGTTGAGGCCATCATGAGTGTTCTTGTGGGTTTAGGCTGTTTGGGCCGAAAGGGGCCATGTGGGGCCAATGGGCCTGTGGGCCCAATCGAATAAGTTGTATGATTGTGCAGTAAATATTTGACTGGACTATGTGAATTTTATATCTGTGGCAAGATTTGGGCTAAATCGGCCACACGAGCGTGTGGGCCCACTTGGGTCGAGAATGGGCCTTAGGCCCATTCGTATCATTATCTCTGTTTAGAATACTTGAGTCGCTCGAGGCTACTGTAGACCTTCTGAGGGATTGACAAAATAACTAAAATACCCTTGGTTTGTAAAATTACCAAAATACCTCCAATTTGTAAAATTACTGAAATACCGTCGGATTACAAAATTACCAAAATACCCCTAATTTGTGAAATTACAGAAATACCCTCGAATTGCAAAATTACCAAAATACCCTTGAATGGCAAAATTATCAAAATACCCCCGATTTGCAAAATTACTAAAATATCCCCGGATCGTAAAATTATCGAAATACCCTTGTAGGGTAGAATTACCGAAATACCTCTGAAGGGTAGGATTACCAAAATACCCTTATAGGGTAAATGACTATTTTGCCCTTGTGGGTAAATGATTGACTTTTGCTATGATTTGACTGATTTGACTATGATCGTATGACTGTGTTTTAACTGACTTGACTGTAGGCGTGTGACTGATATGCTGTTAATATGTGTTGAAATGACTGTTACTAAGCATGACCATTTTGCATACACATGTAATGATTGAGTATGACATACACGACATATTGCATAGGGTTGGGACATTGATACGGAGGAAGTTCTGATAGGGTCGCATGGGTCACATGATGACTGTGGATCCAATATTGATCTGATAGGGTCTCACGGATTGCATGACGACTGTGGATCCAGTATTGATCTGTTGAGGTCGCACGGGTCGCATGACGACTGTGGGTCAACGGACGGCTTAAAGCCGCATAATCTGATTATGGCTCTGTGCCAGCCTAAACATGGCTCTGTGCCATCGTGAGTATGGCTTTGTGCCAATCGTATTTACCCATGGCTATGTGCCTAATATATAAACCGATGACTCTGTGTCGATCATATTTACCTAAGGCTGTGTACTAATTTTATTACTGTCACTGACGGCTATGTGCCAAACATAATAAAGTTACTGATGGCTTTGTACCAATTATAATACCACTACTGAAGGCTTAGAGCTATCTATATATACTATGCAGCTTTGCTGCGATTTTGGTTGGTGCCGCAACCGGTGCTAACATTTGGAGTGTATGCATAGCGTGAGTTGTTTATTCCCCGCAGGTAGTGCAAGGTTGGACAGAGGCAAGTGCAGGGTTGGATGGGATGGGTTCGAATGCATCACACATTATGCATATGGAATTGATTCTAAAATGGGCTAGGCCCAATTGATTCTGTTATGGGTTGTGACCCAAATGATATTGTAGTGGGCTTTGGCCCACGTATGCTCTGATCTGTACCGTACTATTACTGTTAAAGGGTTTGGCCTAGACTATTTCGGGTTCTGTTTCGTATAATAACTGTTACTCTGGTAAGGGGATTACACACTGAGTTTTCGTAAACTCACCCCATTTTTAACTGTGCAGGTAATCCCCAGCATTAGGAGGATCGATGCTGCGAGGGACTCGGAGACGACCACACAGCCACACATGTTTTTCTATCTTGTTCACTTATTTAAGCACTTCGATTTTTGAGTTGGGTTGTAATAAGGCCTCGCTACTTTTTATTTTTATTTGGGGTATTTACTTAAGCATGTTTAATATCTGCTAGAAGTAGGACACAATTTTTTTTCCAGAAGAATAACTGATTTCAAACACTACGTTTCCGCAACCCAATTTTTAATTATCATGTTTCCATAAATCAATTATTTTAATTAAGCTTCCGCAATTGAAAAAGATTTTACTAAGTGATTAATAAAATTTTGACAAGGGAATAGTTTTTTTTATAAACCACGTTTTTAAAATAAACAAACTCAAATGAAAATACGATTTTCGAGAAACATTTCAATGTGACACACCAGATTTGGGCCTAACTTCTAGGCCGAGTTTGGGGTGTTACAATAGTGATGCATCATTAAATGGCATTGGCTGTGTGTTGATGCAAGAGGGTAAGGTAGTAACTTACGCCTCCAGACAACTAAAACCGCATGAAAAGAATTATCCAACTCATGATTTAGAGCTGGCTGCGATCGTTTTTGCTTTGAAGATTTGGCGTCATTATTTATATGGTGAGAAGTGCCGAATCTTCACCGATCACAACAGTTTTAAGTACTTGATGGACCAAAAGGATTTGAATTTGCGACAACGGCGATGGCTCGAATTATTGGAGAATTATGAATTAGTAATCGATTACCATCCCGAGAAAGTGAATGTAGTTGTGGATGCCTTGAGCAGAAAATCCATATATGCTTTGAGAGCTATGAGTACGAGTTTAGAGTTGTCTGATGATGGTGCTATATTGGCCGAGTTAAGGGCTAGACCGTTATTTATTCAGCAGATTTGTGAAGCTCAAAAGAATGATGATAAGACGCAGGCTAGGAGAGCTCAGTGCGAATCGAGAAATGACTCTGATTTTTGGATAAGTTCAGATGGTTGTCTGGTGTTCCATGACAGGATTTGCGAACCTAGGGATGATGAGTTGATCCGAAAAATTTTACATGAAGCGCACAGTAGTTGCTTGTCAGTGCATTCAGGCAGTACAAAAATGTACAATGATTTAAAGAAATTATATTGGTGTTTGGGTATCAAAAGAGACATCTCCGAGTTTGTTACAAAATGTTTGATCCGTCAACAAGAGAAAGCCAAGCATCAAGTACCCTCGGGATTACTTTAGCCGGTGATGGTTCCAGAGTGGAAATAGGATTGAATCACAATGGATTTCGTAACGAGGTTACCTACGACTCCGAGAAAGAAAGATGCTATGTGGATTATTATGGATAGATTAACGAAGTCGGCTCACTTTATACCGATGAGTGTGGATTACTCACTTGACAAGTTGGCCGAGTTGTATATTGCTGAAGTAGTGAGATTGCATGGGGTACCTATATCTATTATCTCGGATAGAGATCCGAGATTTACTTTGAGGTTTTGGGAGAAGCTGCAAGAAGTCTTGGGTACAAAATTGAATTTTAGTACAACGTTTCATCCTTAAACCGATGGCCAATCCGAAAGAGTGATTCAAGTTCTTGAGGATATGCTTCGATGCTGTGTGTTAGAGTTAGAAGGTAGTTGGGAAAAATATCTACCTTTGGTTGAGTTTGCCTATAACAATAGTTATCAATCGAGTATATGGATGGCACCGTACGAAGCTTTATATGGTCACAAGTGTCGGACTCCTTTGTATTAGATCGAGCATAGTGAGAAGCAAATTCACGGGGTCGACCTAGTTAAAGAGACCGAAGAGAAAGTGAAAGTGATCCATGATAGTCTAAAAGCTGCTTCAGATCGACAAAAGTCATACGCAGATTTAAAAAGGAAAGAAAATAAGTTTCAAGTGGGTGACAAAGTGTTTCTGAAAGTATCCCCGTGGAAGAAAATATTGAGATTTAGTCGAGAGGTCAAATTGAGTCCACGATTTATAGGGCCGTATAAGGTTATTGAAAGGATTGGACCAGTAGCATACCGGTTGGCTTTGCTAGTAGAGTTAGAAAGAATACACAACGTGTTTCATGTATCGATGTTGGGGCGATATTATTCCGATCCTTCACATGTGATCCCTCCAACAGAAATTGAGATACAACCAGACATGACTTATGAAAATAAACCAATTAAGATATTGGCTCAAGAGGTTAAAAGTTGAGGAACAAGAGCATAGCCTCAGTAAAAGTGTTATGGAAAAAACACGATGTGGAATAGGCTACATGGGAACCTGAAGAAGCCATGAGGGAACAATACCCAAACCTTTTTACCGGTAAGATTTTCGGGGACGAAAATCTCTAAAGGGGAGGAGCGTTGTAACAGCCCAATTTTGGGGCTAGTCGAAACAGTGGTTTCGGGACCACTAATCCGAGGCTGAAGAAAATTATTTTAATATTATTTTATGTGTTATATCAAGTTTTTAAGGATGCATGAAAATTTTGGTGCCTTATTTTTAGCAATTGTATGCTTAATTGCAAAAAAGGACTAAATCGCATAAAGTGCAAAAGTTCTATTTTACAAGCCAGGGGTGTCTAATAGCTATGGAATATTAAATTAGAGGTCCTTAAATTGCAATTAGACCTCCCTAAAGATGATGGCCAGCCAAGGGAACCAAGAGAGACAAGAGCATTAAATGAGTCAAAAAATTGGTGGTGTTAGGTGACTAAATTGAATAAAATAAGATAAGTAAAGATAAAGCTATCATCTTTTTCATTTCTCTTCTTCTTCTACCAAAATTTCAGCAAGAAATAGGGGTTTTGAAGCTCAAAATTTCAGCCAACATATCCTCTAGCAAGTAAGTGATTTTAGAGGTCTTTCTTAATAATTTTTGTACTTTTGGAACCCCCAAAGCTTAAGCTAGGTAATGAGGGGACTACTTTGCAAAATGGTTCTTGCTTAGTATGTGACGTTATTGATTGATTAGCATACGTGATGATGCTTATTGTTTACATGTAAACTTACTAAGCTTAAAGCTTACTCCCTTTCTTTTTCCCTTGCTTTATAATGTCAAAGAGCCAGTTCAGGATACGAAGATAATTTGAAGATCATCCACACTATTAGCTCATCTTGGTATATTAGTTTTAGCATTTTGAGTATGACATGTATAGGGGCTAGACATAGTGAAATGTTTTGTTGTTTTGGCCAAGTGTGTTGGCTCCTTTAAAGATGAACACTTTTGTAAATGGTCGTATTTAATGGCTCATTATCATTATATATATGAAAAGATGAGGTTATTCATGAATGTGTATGATACATGATTGAGTTGCTTGAGTAATGGTTGAATGTGATTGTTGTTGTATGAGTTAGAGTGGTAAAAAGAGCTTAGCAAATAGCCTTGTTCTTGTCCACACAGGTAGGCACACGGGTGTGTGTCTAGGTCATGTGTGACGCACGGTCAGTCCCATGGGTGTGTGACCAAGCCGTGTGTCCCCTGCATGTTAGTATTGCAAGTCAATGCCAACCACGGGCTAGACACATGGGCTTCTGCCTAAGTCGTGTGCCCCTTATTTGGTTGCTAACGTCACAAACAAAATACCCAGGTTTTCACACACAGGTGAGGATACGGGCGTGTCTAGGCCGTGTGGAGGACACAAGCCAAGGACACGGGCGTGTGTCCGGCCGTGTGAAAACCCCTATTGGTTTGAATTGAAAAATAAATTCCACACGAGCTATGGACATGGGCGTGTGTGACCACACGGCCTGCCCATACAGGCGTGTCCCATATTACACGGGCGTGTAGCCCTGTTAAGGCAAAATTTTCCTAAGTTTACAAAAGATCCCGGTTTGATTCTGAGGCCCTCCATTTGCATGTGTAAGGGCTCGTAGGCCCATAATAAGAATGTTGCGAATGTGAATGGAAGATTTTATATTGGAATGAAATTTGATAGCCTAAAGTTGTATGTTCAAGCGAGATAAGTCCAATAATGCCTCATACCCAGTTCCGGCGTTGAATACGGGTAAGGGGTGTTACACTTTCCTTAGCCAAAAGACCTATACATGCCATATAACCAAAATATACATAGTTCAAAAGTACCAAAACAATAGCTAGATAGTGTGATGAGATCTCCGACAACTCCCAATCTGAGCAAGCTTTGAAATCACTATAAAACACGGAAAAGTAAACAGAATAAGCTATTAAGCTTAGTAAGCTCGTATGGCTAATAAGTATAACTTACCATTAATTCACAATTTAAGTATTATAAACATAATATGCAACAACTCCATTTAATCACAAGGCTAACATATATTCATTCACATAGTTAATCATGAAACTCATAAATTTCATGGATTCAATACTTATATGATTTATGTACATACCTGCACTGATACGTATCAATCTCTTACCCTTCTATATCCTCAATTTACCTGTTGAACCATTTGGAATAATATCAGATACTCGAGAATCTCGCACCCTAAGTGCCAATACATGGTCGAAACCATCTCAATCTCATATCTCATATGTAAATACTCATCTCGAGCTATCACCGGGTCTGCTCACACAAGCTGATGGTCAAGACGTAGCTACATGGTGCTGCTCACACAAGCTGATGAGTAACTGCAACACATGCCGAAAAACTCAGCCACAGGTAAAACGTACGGACCAACACCGAAACCACAATAACCCCTAATGACATGTCATTTGTATCCTATCTATTCCTAAGGTTCAACTTAGATTTCATACGTCGCCAAATCTTTGTCAGATATTTCCGTCAAGTCATATTCATCAATAATGCAATAATAAGGCATTTAATACACAATTACATTAATGTTTATTAACATACGAACTTACCTTGACCATAAAAACGACGTAATAGGATCGATTAGTCCAAAACTTTATCCCTTGATCTAGTTCCGAACGTTGTTTTTCTTGATCTATATAATCAAATTTAACTTATTCAAAATACATTCTATTCAATTTAGTCAAAAAATCATGTTTTGACAAAATTACACTTTTACCCCTTAAATTTTGAGTTCTTTACAATTTAGTCACTATCTCATAAAAATGAAAAATTCATGCAATTCCATTTCAACCCATAATAGCAGCCCAAAATTTTCATTATTTCTCACATTTACCACATACTTTTCACATTTTACAAATAAATCCCTATTTGTCATTTTCAACAAAAATCACTTAACAAATGTTGTTCATCTAACAACAACCATTCATTTTCTATCATCAAACATCAAAACACATACACATTCATCAATGGTAAAACCCTAGACTTTTAACATTTTTGCAAATTAGTCCCTGGGCTAGCTAGATTAAGTTACAACTAGAGGTGATCATGGGTTGGGCTACCCGGCCCGGCCTGACGGCTCGCCCGAAAAATGGGAAGGTTCGAGTAAAAATATAGGCCCGAAATATGGGTTTGGGTAAAAAAACGAGGCCCATTTAGAAAATGGGCTGGGCTCTGTAAAAACTTTTTGGCGAACCCTACCAAAGACTTACTAAATATATATTAAATATATATTTTATTTTTAATCAAATATACTTTTTAAATTTACATATTTTTTTATTTGTTTTTTAATTTTAATATTTGTTTTAACATTTTTTTATTTAATGAAAATAGCTAAAAAAAGTTTTTACATATTTTTTATTTGTTTTAAATTTTTTTATTTAATGAAAAAACTAGAAAAAATTAATATGGGCCGAACCGGGCTGGGCTCGGGTTTATCAATTTTCTTTCGGGCTGGGCTTGCACAAATTTTTAAGCCCATATTTCGGGGCGGGCCAGGCTCGGGCCTAAAATTTTGTCTGGGCTCGGCCCGGCCCATGATCACCTCTAGTTACAACGATTCTGAAAACGTAGAAATCATTAAAAACAGGATGAAAAATCATACCATGCACACAAAAACACCAAGGCCGAAAATCATACCATGCACACAAAAACACCAAGGCCGAACCTAGCAAGATTCCATGGATTATTTTTTGTTTTAAATTCCGGTTGAAGAAAGAATGGAAAGATGATAACTTGTTTTACTTATTTTAATTATCATTATTTACCAAATTAAAAAAATTAACCTTTATAAACATTATTTATTTCACTAAATACCAAGCCATTATTAATGGGCTAATTACCATTTAAGGACCTCTATTTTAAAGTTCTATAGCTTTTAGACACCTTTAGCTATTAGAACCCAACTTTTGCACTTTACGCGATTTAGTCCTTTTTCACAAATTAAGCATGCAAATGATTAAATTTCTTAATGAATTTTCATACAATCATACTATCATGCTGTAGACCTTAAGATAATAATAAAATAAATATTTTGACCTTGAATTTGTGGTCTCAAAACCACTGTTCTGATTTAACTAAAAACGGACTGTTATAGGATCCCTCATGCTTGAAGCTAGAGGCCTGTGATTCCCTTCTTGAATTTGGAAAAGGGTGATCCTTTGGCTTCTAAAAGTTCAAGGGAGGTGGAGGACTTGATGTTCCTCTCTTCATTCTTTCCTTCTCATATTTCTTGCTCTTGTCCTTAAATTGAATAAAATGCAAAATTTTAAAGAACTTCTGAAAAGTGAAATTAAATTGATTTGTGCTTATAATAGAATGATATAAAGTGTTTGAGATTGATAACTTGAATTGAATTATCATATAGATTAAGATTTAAACTAATCGGAGGATAATCGCAGAAAAGGAAAAATTATGGATTAGTCTCTGGCTCTTTATCGGTTGTTGTTTTTTTCAGGTAAGTTCATATGGTAATTATGTTTTAATTATTATAAATGGTATATTGTAAATCTATGTATGTTTTGTTAAACCTTGAATGAATTTTGGTTTAACATTAAATGGTGAGATTTGGAATAAATTTAAAAAGAGTTAAATATGAACTTACATGATGGAATTACCTCTATGAAACTTTGTAAATGTATCGTACACATGGTTACAAGTTGATTTCTAATGATTCCAAGATCCGGCATTTGTTGCGGACTCGAAGATACATGTTACATAGGTTTAGCTCAGACGAGTAACTTGATGTCGTTTTATAGGTTTAGCCCGGACGAGTAACCTTGCATGTATATACAACTTTGCCCAAGCTATTTGATGTGTCAGTAAAGATTGAGCCTAGATAGGTAACCTAACACTAATATATATTCAACTCGAACGAGCAACCTGAGATCATTTAAAAGTTTAGCCTGAATGGGTAAACTGACCTGTACATTACAACTTTAGCCAAGCTATTTGATGTGTTAAAGGTTTAGTCCAGATGGGTAACTTGACATGATTATATGTTCAGCTCAGAGAAGCAATTGATATATCGAAGATACTTGGGACACAGATTTAGCTCGGACGAGTAATTTGATGTCGTTTAAAAGGTTTAGCCTGGACGGGTAACTTGATGTATGTTCATATATTCATTCAGCTTAGACAACTAGGTAACAAGATAATTGTACATGATATGAATTTGATATTTTAAAGCAGTTAAATGTTAAATGTTAAATTGTTATACATATAGTATCGAAAAGTTAATAATGGATTGAATTGTTTAAAATACATTATTTGGAATGTGTTTGAACATGTTTTATGTAGGTTTAGAAATGTACTAATGCACTAATGGTGCAAATGATTGGAAAGAGTGATTATGAACTTAGTTGATATGTTTGTAAAAATGTATACGAGGGAAATACATAAAAATAATTAGTATGGTGGTACGTATTTGTGATTTGAATACTTGATCTTATTATGCCAATGTACTAACTTTTGGTTGCTTAGTGAACTGACACAAGGATGCTTAAAGATGTCAAAGAAATATCATGTTATTCATCTTTGTAATTCTATTGATTAAATTGATATAAAATTTAGGTAAGGTAAGTGAAATTTCATATGAACTTACTAAGCATTCTGTAATGCTTACCTCGTTGCTTTTCTTTTCATGTAGATTTTGACTTGCGAAACGTAGTGATTGAATCCTTGAGAAGTTCACATTATCTATCTCCTCATTTAGTAGACTTTTGTTTGTTTAAATTCGGTATTGTAGCATGTGTGTAGGAGCCTATGTGCATATATATATATGTTGTGTGTGATATTGGTTAGTTGAAACTTTGTTCAATGTTTACATTTGGTTGGTTAATGCTTATATATGCTAAAAAGGTGTAATTGGTAATATGGAAGACTTTATATGGATGTTTTGTTGAATGATATATTTTTGAATGCTCAATGATATGATTTGATCTTAAATGGTATGTTTAAATGCTATTTAGATGTTTGAAAGCTTGATAAATGAATTGGCATATTGTTAGGTGTTTTGTGCCAAATTAAGGCAATATGGTTGGATTGATTTTGGTTGATGAAACAATGAATTGGTATACATCTTGTAATGAATTTATGCAGGTATTGTGTGTGCTTTTAGCACCATTTAAGGTATGACGTGACTTAGGCATGGATAGGGACCAAAAAAGGGTGAGTTTTGGCATTTTGGCAATAAGGTATTGATACTCTAAGTAAATGTATCAATATTTTACCAAATGAACAGGATTTTAAAATGACAGAATACCAATTTGATATCGATACCAATATAAAGTATCAATACTTATTTTTTAAATATCAATTATCGATACAATTGTTAATTGTTTAAAAATATCCAAATTGACAGAATGCCAAAACGACATCAATACTAAATTCAGTATCGATACTTATACTCATACTTTGAAAAGTTTGCAGTTTGTTTCTCATTTATGCTTGAGTCCATTCAAAAGCTTTCATAAGCTTGATTTAGTTCATTTTTACTTATTTACTGTAACGTGCATGCATTTTTTATCGTAATCAATAAATGAATGAATTTTTATTGAGAATTAAATGTATTTTTTATGATAATAATATCTCGTAACTCGAATCTAACGACCGAGCCGGATGAAAGATATTACATGTAATTCTCTAATTGAATTAAAGGCCACATATCACTAAAAAAAAAAAACACATATCACAATCGCTAATAATGAGTTAAAAAAAAAAAAGGTGGAAGAGTAAAATAGATATCTAACGATACACTGGAAGACTAGGCCGGTTTTAACAACTGTTGAGTTGATAAGGCTCACGAGTTCGCGGCATGCACGTTATTTCAAAACTGAAAGCAAAATTTAAATTTAAATAAAAAGAAAAAAAAAAAAAAAAAAAAACTGTTATCGTTCCTGCCTGTCGACCTTAAACGCACCATTCCCGCGAGACCTTACTCTTCATTTTCTCTCCCAAAATGATTTCCCGGATTTTCTTCTCCTTCCTCAAAATTATTATCTCTTGAATTTTTTTTCAAAAAAAAAAAAAATTATATTCTCTCCTCTTTCGTAACTTTGATGATCAATTTGATCATCATAATTCAATAAAGTAGTCTTCATCGTAATGCCGTGAATGAGAAATTAGACATGTCGTCGACGGAAAATAATCAGGATCCAACGCCAGCACCGACGAAAAAGATATTGACGTCATCATCATCAACGACGAAGCTTCGTAAGATCCCTGGGATTCCTATCCAGCGGTCGTGGCGCGAACCTGCGGAGAAATCAGACGATAGCAGAAGCAGCGGCGATGGCGATGGCGATGACTATGAAGTCGAAGAAGACGTTGTTGATTATGGTTTGGGTCGTTTTGCTTACGGTAAGAGCGAATCATTAGAGCTAAACGTGAGCCGAGACGATGATTCAATAATTCTAGCGTCTACTCTTGGATTAAACCGCATTAGAACAAGATCCTCTCCACTTCCGTCTCCTCTCAGGTGCTCTTCCTCTTCCAGGAACCCTTCCAATATTGGAGATGTAGGTAGTAAGAAAGGAAATGTCGCTAATAAGGAAAAGCTACGGGCAGGGGTTGAGGCCTGCACTTCTCAACTTCCTAGCCTTAATCCCATTCATCAAGGTACCCATCACTTTTTTCTCTCTCTATGTAGAATAACATTTTTTACCTCTTTGATTTTTAGTTGACTCCTTTTCTTTCTTTCTTTTTTTTTTTTTTAATAATAACTCTTAATTTCAATGTAAGCTTGGATTCTTGTTAGAATGTATACTTATGATGGAAGAAATCCAAGTAAAGAAGAGTAACTTGACAATTAGTGGAAATGAACGAATAAATAATTTCGTTTTCTTGTGATTTCTTGATTGTTTATAGGGAAAAAGTCCCCATGGAATCAATCAAAATCTCTAAGGGCTCCATCACCACTCAGTACGGAGGTAAATTGATAAGAAGTGTTCTTTTTGTTTTGTTTCTGGGAATGAATTAGACATGTTAGATAGTAGTATATAGCACGTATAATATCGAAAAATTGTTTTGCAATCTTCTTTATTTTTGGTGGAGTAATCATGTTGGTTTTGCCAAGGAAATGCAGTCACCACGTTTCCAGGCTGTACTGCGCGTTACCAGCGGGCGGAGGAAGAAAGCTCCTGACGTGAAAAGCTTCTCTCATGAGCTTAATTCTAAAGGAGTACGGCCTTTTCCTCTTAAGAAATCTCGTGCTTTAGGCCACATGGAGGTAACTTTCTCCTTTCTAATTGAAGTAGAACAAGTAAACTTGAAAGAAAGGGACAAACTGTCAGTTATTTAATGAGCAATTCTTCATTAAGTCCTCAACTAATTTTTACTAAGATCTATGTTTCTCACACTGGTTTAAAAAAACACAAATTAACGAGCTTTTATATAGCTTCTGTTAAACTCTACTTAAAATTTCTTGGCTGTTTCTTTATTTTGGTTTATCTCCTTGTTTAGCTATCTTATGTTCATAAATGTATTTAATGATCCGAATTTTAGGAGGTTCTGCTTGCAACCAGGATGAAGTTTGACAGATTAAAGGAGGAAGTAAACTCTGATTTGGGTGTTTTTGCTGGGGATTTGGTGGACAAGCTTGAAAAAACATCAGATTCTCATCCTGAATGGAAAGAGAGTTTGGAGGATTTGCTGGTTGTAGCACAGCGTTGTGCAAAGATGCCGGCTTGTGAGTTCTGGGTCAAATGTGAAGGCATTGTTCAGAATTTAGATGATAGACGGCAGGAGCTATCAATGGGAGTTCCCAAACAATTACATACCCGCCTGCTTTTTATTCTCACGAGGTGCACCCGGCTTGTGCAGTTCCATAAAGAGAGTGGTTACGAGGATGACCACATTCTGGGGCTTCATCAGCTTAGTGATCTAGGAGTTTATCCAGAACAGATGTTTGAATTTGCTCGGAAGGATACTGGTGGTCAATTAGATGGGGAGGAAGTGAGTGAGAAACAGAGGAAGAAAGCACAAGGGCAAGAGAAAAGCAAGCAAGATCAAGTTGGTCAAAACTTAAGTACTGCAAATGTAATTGCAGAGGTTGAAACTGCCAAAAGTGTTGATTCAACTTCAAGCAGCTATAGGATGTCATCTTGGAAGAAACTTCCATCTGCAGCTGATAAAAATCGTAAAGGACAAGATACGCCTGATTCAAATTCCAAAAATAGAGCAGAACAATCTCAAGCAAAAGATGAGACTCCTAGAATGGAACCTCTAGAAACTCCATCAGGCTATCCTCAATCTTCTCGAATGCCAAAAACTTCTTGGCCATTCTGGGGTGATCATCAAAGTGTAACTTACGAAAATTCAATGATTTGCCGGATTTGTGAGGTTGAAATACCTGTTGTACATGTGGAAGAGCACTCTCGAATATGTACCATAGCTGATAGATGTGACCTGAAAGGTTTAACCGTGAATGAGCGTTTTGAAAGAGTTGCAGAAACCCTTGACAAAATTCTTGATTCATGGACACCAAAAAGCACACCCAAAAGTATAGAAACTCCACGTGAAAGTTTTGAGGCTACAAGAGTTTATACATCAAGTATACATGAAGATACTGATGACTTTTCACCAAAGCATAGCAATCATTCACGTCAATGCTCTGATGATATGCTTGATTGTGTTCCTGATGTTGATAATGCATTTCTCATGGAGCATATGAATGCTCTGCATGATGTGTCATGTGAAACACATTTAAATTTAAGCACACTTGATCTATGCACAAAAGCTTCATCAGGAGGAAGCTTGACACCGCGATCACCATTGTTAACTCCACGAACTAGCCAGATTGAATTGTTATTGAGTGGACGGAGAAGAATAGCAGAGCTTGAGAATCACCAACAGGTTATCATTGTCATAAGTTATACTTCTGTGTACTTAACCTTGTGTTGAATCAATTCTCTGTAAATACTTATTCAGATGCCCTAACTTTGTTTCAAAGATGACCCTTATTGCAGCTTACTTTCTGAACGTGGATTTATTTTATATCCAGTGTGATTATACATCATAATTGCAGTCGTCTGATTTGCTGTATAATTATTTTATCTGCTGTCAAGAAATATCAGATTTTTCATGTTCACTCTTCAATGACTACCATGGAGGTGTATTTTCCTTTTGAATTTATCTAGTTTCTGTTGTATTCTGTTTTGCATTAGTAAGCATCTCAAACTAAGACATTCACAGTTGCTATCATGTGAGTTTGTGTACGGAAATCTTATGACCACCATTTTCAATTGATTGAGCACTCAATGTGCATATTCTGGTGTTGATTTTTGAGTTTTTGTCTTAAATTTGCAGATACAAAAGTTGCTAGATATTGCTCGTTCTGTTGAAAATGCAAATGATTGTGATTACAATACATTGGAGTTTATGCTTGAACGCCTGGATGAACTAAAATATGCCATCCAAGATAGGAAGGCAGATGCCCTTGTTGTAGAAACTTTTGGAAGACGAATAGAAAAACTATTACAGTAAGTTAACCTTTATTCCAAAATTTGTAGTCATGTTCCTTTTTATTTTCTGCCCCCCCCCCCATCCCCCCAGTTTGTTAATTGGTTCTATTCAGTTAAATTCATTGGCAAATCTAAATACGGATTTTAGCCTATGCTTTCATCACCAACTCATTCACTTGAAAACATTATATTGGCTTGTTTTTATGCTATATTCGGCCATGCCTTCTCATATATATGATTTTTGTTTTAATTACAGGGAAAAATATGTGCAACTTTGTGGACAGATAGAGGATGAAAAAGTTGACTCATCAAATCATGTGGCTGATGAAGATAGCTCAGTAGATGATGATACATTGCGTAGTCTACGTGCAAGTCCGATCAATCCATGTGCTAAGGATCGAACATCTATTGAAGATTTTGAAATAATAAAGCCAATCAGCAGAGGAGCATTTGGGCGAGTTTTCCTTGCTAGGAAAAGAGCAACTGGAGACTTATTTGCAATAAAGGTAAGGTAGGAGTATATGTAACCAGAAAATGGCTGACACTTACAAATACTTTTACCTGTTAATTGTTTGTAGTAACAAAATTCATTTCTACTTCTGCAGGTTTTGAAGAAGGCAGACATGATTCGGAAAAATGCAGTTGAAAGTATTTTGGCTGAGCGTAACATTCTAATATCTGTCCGCAATCCCTTTGTGGTGAGCCTTAGGTTTACAACTGTTTTAGGGGATGCATTCTGTATATATCTTGCCTGATATGGATACATTTAATGATTGGACAGGTCCGTTTTTTTTACTCCTTTACATGTAGAGAAAATCTTTACTTGGTTATGGAGTATCTAAATGGTGGAGATCTTTACTCTTTATTGCGAAATCTAGGATGCTTAGACGAAGATATGGGGCGTGTATACATTGCAGAAGTTGTAAGGGCCCCTAAATATATATCATTTTTATAAGAGTGCTTATTGGACTCAATATAGTTCTCTCATTGGCACACATTGTATTATATTTCACAGGTTCTTGCATTGGAGTATTTGCATTCTTTAAATGTCATACATAGGGATCTGAAGCCAGACAACTTGTTGATTGGTCAAGATGGGCACATCAAGGTCAGTATCTTTGATTTTATTTATTATATAATTGTTGCTATACAAAGTCTATGCAATATTTTAGTTTGCTTTCAGTGTTGTTGAACTCTCGTAATGTTTATGCTGCCATGAGAAAACTACATCACTTCTCATGAAGCTGTAATCCCTCCTATTACAGTTGACAGATTTTGGGCTCTCAAAGGTCGGTCTTATCAACAGTACAGATGACTTATCAGGTCCTTCATTTGGCAGTAGTGGATTAATTGAAGATGATGAACCCAAAGAACAAATTTCACCAAAGAGAGAACGACGTCAAAAGCATTCGGTTGTTGGCACTCCCGACTATTTAGCCCCAGAGATACTTCTTGGAATGGGACATGGTCAGCCACTATTTCAGATAACACATGTATTATGAAGTTAAAAGTTTCCTTCCTCTTGCTGTTGATTATCTTCTCTTCTTACTCCATTTTCTTTTTAGGTGCAACTGCTGACTGGTGGTCTGTTGGTATCATTCTTTTTGAGCTACTAGTAGGGCTTCCTCCATTCAATGCTGAAGCCCCACCAGTATGTCACCTAAAACTTGAATGATTTTGGATGATATTTATGTGTGTATGTGTGCGTGCGTGTGTGTGTGTGTGCATGAACTTGTTTTCATCTTTTCATCAGAACATTGCTTTTAGGAAGTATTGAGATTCATGTAATTCAAACCAGTGTTTGTCTAGTTCACAATTTATCAACATTAAGATGGGTCATTCCATATTAATTCACTTTTCATTTACTTCTGTTTAGTTTTTTGGTACAAATTAATTTACAGGAGCACATGAGTTGCATTGTTCACTAAGATGATACAGTAACATTTGAAGCAAGGATACATTTACAGAGAATTAAGCACACCAGCCTACTGAGATAAAAATAATTGGTGTGGAAACCATGCCCTGGCTTTTAGCTAATGATTAAACAAACGCTTAAGACATGCTCTCCAATAGTAAGCCAAAATTTCAAAAGGAAAATGGTGAAAAAGAAATCTGAAGCTATGCTATCACTGCCTTTTATCTTCAAATTGTGATAGGCTCTAAGTTAATTTGATATCTGTCAAGAAGTACTTACTGCTTCATTCATGGATAAGTAAGAACCTTAGGATATGCTGCGGCTCATTTTGCATAGTTTGCTTCTTTATATATTTTAATACCTACATTTAGACATCACATCCACATAATATAGTTTCGTGCAAAGCTGGATTTCTATGTTTTCTTATCTGCAGTCTAACCATTGGATAAGATAGTAAGGATTTAATCATAAGCTCAAGATTTTTTTATCCTTCAATTCAAATAGAATCCTCTGAACATTGGAAATTTTTATTTTTTTTCATTGTTAATGTTAATATAATTGATAACAGCGGTTGTAGCTTGACATTATTGCTATTGGATCTTGCCGATTGCAGCTAATTTTTGACAACATAATGAATAGAAATATACCCTGGCCCAAGGTACCAGAGGAGATGTCGTATGAAGCATATGATCTGATTGACAAGTAAGATTTAAAAACAAAGAAATTTCAATTTATGGATGTTGACCTTTTGACTTTCTATTTGGTCAAATTCTGTGTTGATCATTCATTCCTGAAGTATATTTGGTTTGATATAAATTTTCAATTTCATTGCATGATCATGAGAAAAGTAGTGGACTAGTAAAAAACCTTCAATACATAAGCATCTTTCAAACATCATGACGATAAAGTGAATGGAATCCAAATAACCCTGCCTGGTTGGTGATTAAATGTGTCTTTTGGAAGTACGACTGAATTAATCCTAAGATATTCAACTAAACAGAGAAAAAGAAAGAACGGTTGTCATTTCTTCAAAAAGAAAAAAAAAATGAAGGAAACAAAGAAAGCTTCATCCGTAAATGGAAGAATTCATTGATCATGATAAATAGTCAATGGAATACGTCAGAACCATATTGACCCCAATGTTAGTTATAGTACTGACTGGGGCATTCAGTCCTTCTGTTGATAGAGGAATTGTGGAAAAGATTTCCTTATTCTTAAACCTTTTGTTTTACGCTCTTTCAGGCTGTTAACAGAAAATCCAGTTCAAAGGCTAGGAGCCACAGGAGCAAGCGAGGTAAGTGCTTAGAGCCCTTCACAGGGACCTCTCTACGATTGAAAATAATGTTAACAGCTAATTAAATGTTTCTGATAGGTGAAGCAACATGTTTTCTTCAAGGATATTAATTGGAGCACACTTGCAAGACAAAAGGTCTTCTTTAATTTCATTATCTTTAAAACAAATTGAATTGGAGAATAAGTAACAAGGATTAGGGATTAACATATTTGTAGCATTTAGTGAGATTCCATACTGGGATGCAGGCTATGTTCATACCATCAACTGAAGCACATGACACTAGTTACTTTATGAGCCGATATATATGGAATGCAGAAGATGAACAAGTTCATGGAAGTAGCGACTTCGATGACTTGACTGACACCTGCAGCAGTGGGTCACTCAGCAACGTGCAAGATGAAGATGTATGTGCAAATTTTAATTTTCTTTTATCTTTTATCTGTTTATAATGGATGATGCCCCTGCTACACAGCAATTTAAGGATGCAACTTCCATGTTCCATATAGTTTCAAAAGTTTATAGGACTTCATTTGAATGATGATATTACATTGATCATTCTTATATGGAAGAAAAAGGCTCCATCTATAAATAGTGAACATGGACTAATAAAACAATTGGTGTGTCTAGAGAGGAGACTGAATGATTCTTTAAGAGTCACGATTGCCATATCTAGCATAAGAATTACAGTCAAATATCGATCAGTGTCATTCTGAGAGTTGTTATGAAACAGGGGGACGAATGTGGCAGTTTGACGGATTTCAGTGCTCCTGCCCTTGCAGTGAAGTACTCATTTAGTAATTTCTCATATAAGGTGAGAATGACTACCATTGCTCACTATGCAGTTTCCTACATTACTAATTTCTTGTTTAAACGTCATTTGCGCCTTTATTACAATTTTGTAGTCAAATTGTAAAATTCACTGGAGTTTTATTATTTTTGCAGAATTTATCTCAGTTGGCTTCCATCAATTATGATCTGGTTGTAAAGAACGCCAAGGAATCAGCAGAAGCCCCCAAACCCTCTGGGCCATGACTGGTTTAGCACATATGTATATGCAGTCAATCCCATGTTTGCTCATCTGTTCTCTCATGTATAAGTTTCATCTCCGACACAAATCGTCTTTCATCTACGATTCCTTGATGAAAAAAAAAATTATTTTCCCTGAGAAGTTCAGGACGACGCTCATGTGGCTCAACATGGGCTCCAACCGAAAGCGGAGCACTTGATTTTTCCTGATGACAATTATATGCTGCTGACATTTGTTACAAAGGGTGCATTGTAATCAGCTGACATTACAAATGAACTGCAGAAGACTGTCATAAGTTCGGCCTTAACATCTAATCCTGCCCTCCCCCTCCAGGATTCTCTGGTTCCCCCAGCCCAGGCCGATACCCCTGTCATCTTACTTTTACTTTCCTTAATGTTGTTACCTTTTCATGTATATAATTTTCTGCTTTTTTATTAGTTAATCAATGGAATCTTCATAAGCTTGTGCTGCTATATTCATTGTTATCTACATTAGAGGCCAAACGGGGAAGACGTGTTCAGAGCAACAAATCATCTCTAAATTTGCATGCTTTTGGAAGTGAAGAACTAAGCAAGTAAGCATCATTTCATTATTTAGGATTTGGTTGGTAGTTTACAAAAAAATTTGGAAAGATGAAAAATCGAGAGTATGAAAATTATAAAGATAAAAAAAAAAAATTTCTTTCTATTTGTGTTCTTGGTAGCAAGAGTGGTAAAATTGTCATTGATTGGTAGAATTGGAAAATAAGAGAAAAATTAAACTTTTGAGAATGTATAATTGTCAACTAATTTGCATCTTTCTCATTTTTTCTCTTATTTTTTTAATTTGAAATAATTTATTTTTATGTATTAGAATGAAAAATGATATATTTTTTTCTGTCCTTTTTTTTCCTTCCAAAAACTATCAAAATTTATTTTCCTTTCAATTTTTTTCATTCCCGTCTTCCATTTTTCCATTTCTTAAGACACACCTATGATAATATCCAAATAAACACCTAAAATAGAACAGCATTAATGTGATTTAAATCCCACTTGCCTTAAAAAAAAAGTTAACTAAACCAAATGTAAAACTATAGTTTAGGTCATAAATTGGTTCTTTTATCAAAAGAATATTCTCAAACTTTAAAATGTTTTAATTGAGTATCAAATTATTAGTATCATATCAATCAATTATCTTAGTTAGCCTAGTAGTCAACTTGGGCACTATATTCTAGCTCATTCTAGCTCAGATCTGATGAGCATATTAAAAATATGTGCATTAAATTTGATTTATCATGAAGATGTGTTTGAAGACTAAATTAATAGATTTTAATGAATTATTTAAATATTAAGACTAGATTGATAGGATATGTAAGTGTCAAAAATTAAATCTATTATTATACCAATTAAAAAAATAATATTATTTCATTAATGATTTAAGAAAGAATTACCAAAATATAACTATAATTGCTAATAATATATAGTTTACCCATTTTGTCGTTACAAAATTGAGGAGAAAATAAGTTGCACAGGAGTTAAAAGCCTAGTTTTTTGTGGTAACTCAGGACAACTTTGCTGGCTTTGTTGGTGTGAATTACTGATGATAGATTTGGCCTTATTCTTTAATTTTTTATTATATTCAATGAATTAAATTGGAAAAGACAAAACAGACAGTAAAAACTGAAGCTAATATTTGGAGAAGTTAGGTTAGTGGGAAAATCTAATAAATCTTCTTTATTTAGATGCTATTCTAAGATTTATTTATTATTCGTCGGCCAGGTCTTGTAAGAAATGAACAGTACTATAAGAAATTCTCATGTACCCATAATATATATAATTTATAAACTCTAAGTTGTTATAAAACTAAAGATAGAGATTGTAGTAATAACAAATATAAAAAAAAAATGATAAAGAACAAAGATGAGAAAATATAAAATAAAATGATAATTTTTATTTATAGAGCTTTAATCATTATAGATTACAAAAACATAAATAAGAAATTTAAGATATTCTATAAATTTCATGAGAATTTTAGGAGTTAAAAGGTTACGGGCTATTGGAGTTGAAAGAACATTCACTTAAGAAATATTTAAAACAATCTCCTTTGAATTGCTGAAAAATTTTTATTTAAAAAACAATTTTATTGCACAACGAGAAATTAATTTTTTCCTAAAATCGAGCAATTGTTTTATTTCTAGCAATAAACTCTTTACCAAATTCCTACCTATATTTTGGAATAGGCAGATTGTGTCATTCCGTAGCTTTCGGCCCACATGAGCTTTTCTATTTTCGAACCTCGACTTGCTTAGAATATGAGCTCTAACTCACAAATCGATGAACACGATGAAAACTTTCTATTGATGTTCCAATAAAGAATATCAATAACTTTCAATGAGATAGAAACCATAGCAAACTCATTTATTTTTGATAAAGTGTTGACACTTTGTATGGTGTGTGTTTTGATCTAACCCATAATCTCTATTTATAAAAAAAGTACAAGAGTATTAGTTGAACAAGAAGAATAAAAATAATATTATTTTAATAAAATATACACCTATCCTTTACTGGAAGAGGCTATGGGCAGCGACATCCCTTACTCTAGGAGCTAGGGTTGCTACCTATGCTATATAAAATGGGTCAATAGGCCTATCTCATGTATTGGATACAATTACATGTGTTATATGTACATTTAATTAATTCATATAATTTAACCAACCCCGCAAACAATTTTACATTCCCCAAATATTATGTATTTAATTAATTAAAATAAATTTAATTAATTTCTTAATTAAGTTATTTTCAACCAAATTCTAATTCCGTTAAAGTCACAACGACTTTACCGTACTAAAACCTATGAATAAATAAATTTAATTACCTTGTTCAACAAGATTGTGATGACTAATCAATTTAATTTCTGATTCAAATTTTAATTATTTAATTACAATCAATTAAATAACAATTGAAAGATATAAATTTAATATCTAAATCATCTCTTGCTTATAGCAAGAAAACACATTAATTGTGAATAGTGATATATGTTGTAACAACCCAGTTTTAGCTAAACAGGAATAGTGGTTTAGAAACCACAAATCCGATGTCAGAAAATTATTTTAATATTATTTTTAGTGTTTACAGCATGATAGCATGTATGCGTGAAAATTTCGTTAGCTACTTTTACTGTTTGAATAGTCAATTGGAGAAAAAGGACTTGATCGCGTAAAATGCAAAAGTTGCATTCTATTTGTTAAAGGTGTTTAATTGTTATGATTAATTAAACCAAAGGTCCTTATGATGATATTACACCATTTGATAGTTAATGGATGATAATGGCATGACATTTGGTGTTATTATTATTGTTCATTAAGGTTAATTTTGACATTTGATTAATAATGTTATTATTAATAAAACAAAAGAATTTTTTTTTCATATTATCATCACTTTGAACCGAAAATAGGAGGAAGAAGAAAGCTATTTAGGGCTTGAAATTTCAACACACTCCTAGCTTGATTAAGGTACAATTTTAGCTCAGTTTTTTATAATTTCTATGTTTTTGTGATTGTTGCTTCGTGTTCTAGCTAGCCCGTACCTTAGATCTTGAAATTGTTAAATGTTTAACAAGTTGCCATTGTTGAATGCTTGAGTAATTTGATGAATTATGATAGATTATGAAAGTTTGTTAATAGTTAAACATGTTTTGTAAAGTGATTTTTGACAAAAATGTCAAAAAGGGATTAAATTGTGAAAAGTGTAAATTGAGGGGGTTAAAATGTGAAATAAATGAAAGTGATGGGCTGTTAGGGACCTATAGGATATTTGACCAAGCTTGGGTTTAATGAAAATTTGTGAATTTTGTGCATTTGTGAAATAGGGACTAAATTGATTAAATGTGAAAGTTTAGGGGCTAATGTGTAAAAATGCCCAAATGTATGTTTTGGACTAAATTGAAAGAGTATATGATTGAATAAGTCAATTTTGAATTCATATAGATCAAGAAAGAAAGAATTCGAATTTAGATTAGGGGAAAGCAAAGTTGTCGAATAGTCAATCCGATCCGTTAATTCCGAATACGAGGTAAGTTCTTACAATTGAACTTAAATGTGTATCTATTTATTGAATGGATGAAATTGAGATAGTAATTATTCTATTGAATAAATGTTTTGGTATCAAATGAAATGTACGAATTGAGTAAGGCAAGCTGCCGAATAAGACCATTGTTGGGCTATGGCAATCGAATAATAAGACCATAATCGGGTTATGGCATGTGAATGAAAGACCACGGCAGGGCCTTGGCAATGTATGTGAAAGACCATATTTGGACTATGGCATCGGAAAAATCGATGAATTTGAATCGAAAGCATATTAAAAACCGGAGCAGTTTGATAAGAGTATTAATGAGAAAGAGAAATGTATTGGTACAGGTGTATGTACGGAAACTATTCAAGTATCGAGTTAGATGAAATTGAGAAATAATCATGATAGAGATAAATTCTATTATATCTCATGAATTAATGTTTTAAATGTTTATGATATTATCCATTTTGATTTGCTAATGAATCTTGTGATTATTTTATGTTCACATACGAACTTACTAAGCTTATAGCTTACTGTGTGTAATTGTTTCGATGTTTTATAGTTCTATGAAGCTAGCTCAGATCCAGAGATTGCTAGAGACTTCATCGCACTATTCATGTATTTTGGTACTTTTGAAGCTATGTATATATGGAATATGGCGTGTATAGTGTAACACCCCTGTCCCATATTCATCATCAGATTAGGGTTAAAGGTATTACCTGACAGATCGAAAACTTTATCAGACAATTCGTAAATTAAACCATTATTTAGAATCATAGTGTCTCTTCGGTAGGTCATCAAGACTTAAAACATGCTTTAAACAGAGTCAGGACTAAACCAGAACACATACAGAAATTCTCAGGAAAATTAAAATTTTTCTAAGTTTTAGGGGTTACACGCCCGTTTGGGCAAACCATGTGCCTCCCACGGATGTTAGACACGCCCATGTGTCTTCCCCGTGGTTGAATCTGACTTAACTCCACGGCCACCAAGCACGCCTGTGTACCTTGGTCGTGGTCAAAACTGACTTGGCTCCACGGCCACCAAGCACGTTCATGTGTCAAGGCCGTGTACTCTTAATCAACTACTGACTAGGCACTAGGCACTAGGCACGCCCGTGTGGCAAAAATTGGCCATTTGCAAGGCCAATATGCCACCCACACCTAGGGTCAAAACTACAATCCAATTATCAACTCAATTTATGCACAAATAGCAACCAAGAGTATATCAAAATGACCATCCAAACTCAACATTCAAATCCAATTTTACTCATACCAAATTTACAAGTCTAAATCTCATATAAACATAAGCATAATCCATCCATTTACTTATCTAAATAACTAGCCTATACATGCCATATCTAGATATATATGTACATTTCCAAAATGTAGCAAAATAAGTTGAGTAGTGTGATGATGATCCTCGATGGTCCCCGAGCCTTTGGTAGCTTTAACGATCTATAAAACAGAGAAAACACACGCACAGAGTAAGCTTTACAAAAGCTTAGTAAGTCATATACAAATAAATTTAACATGAAAGGCATATAGGCATATAGAAACATTGGCACAATTAACTTTCATAGCAAATTTATCACATGTATGCTTTGGTCCATGTACTTGGCCACATTTTTCCACATTCATCAATACAAAAATCTTATAAACACATAGTTCTTTCATGCATACTTTCACATATCATATTATTGTTCCAATATACATATTCATCATAGTAAGATCATATAGATACTTACCTTGTATACCCACTTAGTGTATAAGTCAATGTACCTGAAACGGATTTACAATTCACATAGCCATTCGTATCACAGACTTGCCCGTTGAACCGTTAGGAAACTAATAGGATACTCAGAAAACTCAGAATAGTAGTACAATGCCAATGTCCAAGATGAGGTCTTACATGTACTCAGATATCGATGCCACTGTCCCAGATAGGGTCTTACACGAATCAATACGATGTCAATGTCCCAGACATGGTCTTACACGTAAATCTCATATTGATGCCAAGTCCCAGACGAGGTCTTACACGTAATCACAAATCAACGCCGACGTCCCAGACGTGGTCTTACATGATAAAACAGAACAGATACCTATGTCATGACATAGCTAATCTTATCTATTCCTAGGTTCGTACGAGAATTCTTGGACATTATTACTATGTCGATCTTATCTCAGAATTCATATACATAGCATCTCGTAAGCATTCACTACTGAAAATAACCATATAAACATACACAGTTCGATACAAATACATTTATTTGCATAATGACTTACCTCGAGTTCGTTTTAACAGAACTGGATACGGCTACTCAATTACTTTCGCTTTCCTGCGATCTAAGTCCAATTTCTTCGGCTCTTGATCTATACATATTCAAATATAACTCTTTTATTCACTAACTCATCGAATTCAATCCAATTACACATATTTTGGGCAATTTAGAAATTAGCCCTTACAATTGCACATTTTATCAATTTAGTCCATTTTTCTCAAAACATCAAATTCACAAAATCATCATTTAATCATGCATAGCCGAATACTCCTATATAACATATAAGTCCAAAAATTTCATCAATTTCACAATTTAGTCCCTCAAATTGCTATTTTCTCAATTTAGCCCTAATTAGCTAAATTCATCAAAAATCAAGAACAAAATATGTTCATTAAACATATATCTATCATTTAACACCATAAATCTTCATAAATCATATGAGTTCATCAAAGTCTCATAACACAAACATCATAAATTCTCAAAATTGAAGCATGGGTTTTGTAGTAGACAAAGCAACGATTGCAAAAACGTAGAAATTATAAAAAAAAAAACAAAATCAAACTTACCTTGAATTGAGCTTAGAAATGGACAAATGCCCAAGCTCTTTCTTATTTTCTTATTTTCTTTCTTTTCTTTGGTAATTTCGGCATCATGGATGATAATGGCTTATTTTTAAGCCTTTTATCTTATTAATTATCAAATAATTTACAAATTACTAATATAACATTAATGAAACCATTTTATTATCTTATAATGCATGGATATAAATGTCCACTTACTCATAATGGCATAATAACCTTTTAAGGACCTCATATGATAAAGACATTAGCAAATAGATTCCCTTACAAAAAGCATGCTAATTTTGCATACAATTTAATCCTTTTCTCTATTTAAGCACACGGACAGACAAATTAACTTACGAAAATTTAGCACATGTTTAATCACACATCAAAGTTATAGAAAATTATATTAAAATATTATACGGACTCGAATTTGTGGTTTCAAAACCACTGTTCCGACTAAGGTATAAACTGGACCGTTACAATTCTCCCCCTTAGGGATTTTCGTCCCCAAAAATTTTACTGTTAAACAGATTCAGATATTGCTATCTCATTGAATCTTCAGGTTCCCACGTAGCCTCTTCTATTCCATGTCGATTCCATAATACTTTCACTAACGGGAGTTTCTTGTTTCTCAACTCTTTCACTTCACGAGCTAAGATACGGATTGGTTCCTCTTCATATGTCATATCAGATCGGATTTCAATTTCAGATGAGGCAATTACATGTGATGGATCGGATCGATACCTACGGAGCATCGAAACATGGAATACATTATGAATTTTTTCTAACTCAGAAGGCAATCTTAATCTATATGCAACAGGCCCAATACGTTCAATAATTTCGTATGGTCCAATGAACCTCAGACTCAACTTGCCTTTACGTCTGAAACTTTCTAAAATACTTTATCACCGATCTCAAATTCTATATCTTTTCGTTTCAAATCTGCATAAGACTTCTGACGATCAGATGCTGATTTCAGACTATCTCGGATTACTTTTACTTTCTGTTCAGTGTCTTTATCAAATCAACCCTGTGTAGCTTATTTTCACTAAGCTCAGTCCAATACAGAGGTGTGCGACATTTATGGCCGTATAAAGCTTCATATGGTGCCATTTTGATACTCGACTGAAAATTATTATCATATGCAAATTCAATCAATGGTAGATATTGTTTCCACGTCCCGTTAAACTCAAGAATACAACATCTCAACATATCTTTAAGAATCTGTATAATCCATTCAGATGACCATCTGACTGCGGATGAAAACTGTACCAAAAGTTTCGTGCCTAAAGATTCTTGTAGTTTCTTCCAAAAATGTGATGTGAATTTGGGATCTCTATCAGACACAATAGATAGTGGCACCCCGTGCAATCTCACAATCTCAGAAATATAAAGTTCAGCTAACTTATCAAGTGAGTAATCAGATCGTACCGGAATAAAATGGGCACATTTCGTTAATCGATCAACTACGACCCAAATTACATCTTTCTTTCTCAGAGTCAGGGGCAAACCAGAAATAAAGTCCATCGTTACTCTATCCCATTTCCACTCAGGAATCAGAATTGGTTGTAGCAATTTAGACGGTACCTGATGTTCAGCTTTAACTTGCTGGCAGATTAAACATTTTGCTACAAAATTAGAGATATCTCGCTTCATACCAGACCACCAATAATATGGCTTTAGATCATGATACATTTTAGTGCTTCTCGGATGAAGAGATAGACGACTGTTATGTGCTTCACTCAAAATCAGCTGAATCAACTCCAAATTTCTCAGAACACAGATACGACCTCGGAATCTCAAACAATCATTAGCAACTCGAAATTCAGATTCAGAATTCGAACCACACTGAGCTCATTTCGCTAATAACTCATTATCAAATTTCTGAGCATCACATATCTCTGTATAAACAACGATTTCGCTTTTAATTCCGCTATCACAAAATTATCATCAGACAAATCTAACTGAGCATTCAAAGCACGTAGTGCAAAAAATGATTTTCTACTCAACGCATCAGCAACAACGTTTGCTTTACCCGGATGATAATCAATCACAAGCTCATAATCTTTTAACAGCTCTAACCATCTTCTTTGACGCAGGTTCAAACCTTTCTGAGTCATCAGGTATTTCAGACTTTTATGATCTGAAAACACGTGACATTTTTCACCATACAGATAATGGCGCCAAATCTTTAGTGCAAACACAATCGCAGCTAGCTTAAGGTCATGCGTTGGATAGTTCTTTTCATGAGGCTTCAATTGTCTCGAGGCATAAGCTACAACTTTGCCTTCCTACATCAAAAACACATCCCAGATCGTTTAACGAAGCATCACTGTATATAACAAATTCTTTACTCAATTCTAGCTGTACTAATACTGGAGCTTCTGTTAACAGAGTTTTCAACTGATCAAAACTTTTTTGACACTTATCGGACCATTCAAATCTAACATCTTTCTGAAGTAGTCTAGTCAACGGAGTTGCTATCACTGAGAATCCTTTTACAAATCGACGATAATAACCAGCTAGACCCAGAAATCTACGGACTTCGGACACATTTTTCGGAGGTTTCCAATCCAGAATAGCAGAAATTTTGCTCGGATTAACTCGAATTCTAGAAGCTGACACAATCTGTCCCAGAAAGCTAACCTCATGTAACCAGAATTCACATTTGCTGAATTTCGCATACAATTACTTTTCTCTCAGAGTTTGTAACACAATTTTCAAATGTTCAGCATGCTCATTTTCATTACGTGAATAAATCAAAATGTCGTCTATGAATACAATAACAAATCAATCTAGGTACGGTCTGAAAATTCTGTTCATCAAATCCATAAAAATGGCAGGAGCATTCGTTAGTCTGAAAGGCATAACTAAAAACTCATAATGCCTATACCTCATTCTAAAGGCTGTTTTCGGAATGTCTAAGTCTTTCACTCTCAACTAGTAGTATCCTGATCTCAGATCTATCTTTGAAAACACAGTAGCCCCTTTTAACTGATCAAATAAATCATCAATCGTGGGCAATGGATATTTGTTCTTTATTGTCACTTTGTTCAACTGACAATAATCAATGCACATTCTCGTCGTGCCATCTTTCTTTTTCACAAATAGAACAGGAGCACCCCAAGGCGAAAAACTCGGTCTAGCAAACCCTCTATCAGTCAACTCTTGCAACTGTGACTTTAACTCTTTCAACTCTGTTGGTGTCATTCTATACGGAGCTATCAAAATAGGTGTCGTACCAGGCAATAGATTAATACCAAATTTAGCTTCACGAATCAGAGGCAAACCCGACAATTCTTCAAGGAACACATCAGAATACTCACATACAAAAAGCATTGATTCAATTCTCTTTTTAGATACTTTCGAATCAATTACATAAGCAAAATAAGCTTCATAGCCCTTTTTCACATAGCTCTGAGCTTTCAACACAGATATCATAGTAGGCAATCCATTCAAATCATTAGATTCAACCCGTACAATTTCATCATTCGGACATCTCAAATCAATAGTCTTCCTTTTACAGTTTACAACAGCATCATGCAATGACAACAAGTTCAACCCAGAATGATATCGAACTCATCAAATGGTAAAAGCATCAGATTAGCAGAGAAACAGATATCTCGAAACATTAAAGGACAATTCTTGCATACTTTGTCAACCAGGACACTTTTACCTAAGGGGTTCAATACTTTTATAGTAAACTCAGTAGACTCTACAGGCATAGTCTTTCTGAATACTAAATTCATGCATATATACGAATGCGTAGAACCAGGGTCTATCAATACAATCACAGAAGTATCATAATGTGTAAAAGTACCCGGTATAACATCTGGAGATGAAGCTTCCTCTCGAGCTCGAATAGCATATGCTCTGGCAGGCGCTCTAGCTTTAGATCTTGCAACATTGTCTCTCGTAGTTCTCTGACTACCACTGATATTTCTTACACTTTTCAAAAGTCTACCTCTCACAGGTGCAATATCAGATCTCGGATTCTGAACAGTCTCTGGCTCGACAGACTCAGGGCAATCACGAATAAAATGGTCAAGTGATCCACATCTGAAACAAGCTCGGTCATTAAATCTACAGCTTTTCGGATGCATTTTTCCACAATGCTTGCATTCTGGTTTCTCGGATCGTACATTTCCAACAGTTGCCACTGAAGTTGCTAGAGCTTTGGAGCTCATTTGTGATCTATCTCGATTTCTATTCAAATATTCCATATTAACTCTCGAACGACTTTGATCATCTCTAAATTTCTTTGAAGTAAGCTGAAATGATCTACTCTGAAATCTCTTTCTCACATCTCTAGCTTCAGACTCAGCTTTTCTTTTATCTTTTCTGAGTGCCTCAGCTTTGCACGCTCGATCAACTAATACAACGAACTCTTTTATTTCTAAGATCCCAACTAACAAGCGAATATCTTCATTAAGACCATCTTCGAATCTTTTGCACATTATTGCTTCAGATGATATACATTCTCAGGCATACTGAATCAATCTTATAAACTCTCGTTCATACTCAGTAACAGTCATTCGACCCTGTTTTAGTTCCAGAAATTCCTTTTGTTTCTGATCGATGAATCTCTCACTGATATATTTCTTCCAAAACTCAATCTGAAAGAAATCCCACGTGACTCGCTCTTTCGGAACAATAGAAGTTAAAGTTTTCCATCATTGATAAGCTGCATCTCGGAGCAAATATACAACACACTTTATGCATTTTTCCAGAGTCAGGGACATTTCGTCAAATACCCGGATAGTATTTTCTAACCAGACTCGGCCTTTCCAACATCATCATCATTAGTAGCCCAGAACTCTTTAACCTCATATTTACGGATCTTGTCAACTGGAGGCTTATTCCACATATTCAAATTCACAGTCGGAGGCATATTGGATGTCTGAGGGGGTTAACTGGGGGCGGAGATTGCGAAACAGTCAGGTTATTTCTTATGAATTGAGTGAATCATTCACTCATCATCTGGAAGAAATCTTGTTTAGCTTCTCCCTCTTGATCGCTTGTAGCCGGTCTCGAATCAGAGGGCGCTGTACCTTGCACAGGAGCAGGCGCATTACTTTATAAATCGTAAGCTACGGCTCTTTCGGGATTCATTACTATATGAAAATCACATTTTATACGTCAGGATTCATCACACAATCACAGTTCAAATATATGGCATTTACAGCTAGACTCTGACACGCTACGTTAGTTCGAGAACCGGCTAAGCCGTAGCTCTGATACCAACCAAATGTAACACTCTTGTCGCATATCCATCACCATATTAGGATTAAGGGTATTACATGACAGATCGGAAACTTTATTAGACAATTTGTAAATTAAACCATTATTTAGAATCATAATGTCCCTTTGGTAGGTCATCAAGACCTAAAACATGCTTTAAACAGAGTTGGGACTAAACCAGAACACATAAAGAAATTCTCAGGAAAATTAAAATTTTTCTAAGTTTCAGGGGTTAGACGCCTGTGTGGGCAAACCGTGTGCCTCCCATGGATGTTAGACACGCCCATGTGTCATCCCCGTGGTCGAATCTGACTTAACTCCACAGCCACCAAGCACGCCCATGTACCTTAGCCGTGGTCAAAACTGACTTGGCTCCATGGCCACCAAGCACGTCCGTGTGCCAGGGCCGTGTACTCTTAATCGGCTACTGACTTAGTGTAACACCTCCAACCCGAGACTGTCACTAGAACTGGGTTAAGAGGCATTACCGATCAAACGGAACCTTTAACATCAAGAAATTATAACACAAAGTCAATCATTACTGTTCGCATTTATTTACAACATAGTGTCCCTTAAATAAGTCATCAAGACCCTAAGCATGCTTATAAACCGAGTCGGGACTAAACTGAAAGACATACAAAATTCTATGAAAATTTGAAACTTTTCTAAAATACAGGGGAGACACACCCGTGGGAGGAGACCGTGTGCCCTCCACGACTTCTAGACACCCCGTGTATCCATCCTTGTTTATACTAACTATACCAACACAATCATTAGGCACGGCCGTGTACTTTTAGGTCATATACTAACTTCTTCACCACGGCCACCAAGCACGCCCGTGTCGAGGCCGTGTACTTTTATGTTAGCTGCTAACTTGTACACCACGGCCAGATGACACACCTGTGTCGAGGCCTTGTGATGATAAATTGCATCCTACAATTCACCCACAGTCATTAGGCATGCCCGTGTGCCACAACTGTGTGACATTATAGGCCATTTTGCAAGGCCAAAATGCCAACTAAATGATTCAAACCTATAAGCATCATTTACAAACACTTATCAAGCATATATGGCAACCAAAAACATACCAAATAGCCATTCAAATCATGCATTCAATACAAATTCCAACCATGCCAATATCAAAGACTAAAACTCATATCATCACAAGCATATTACATTCAATACCAAACATCATTTCTTCTCAATTCACTAATTCATATTAGCATTTTATCAACACCAAGTTACCATTCATAAGTCAACCTCTCAAACCACAAACCATGCCAAAATATGCATCACATATATACCAAAGTCATTCATGCTAAAACTAGCACATATCTAGCCACATCTCATGTAACATCCTTAAATAAGGGCTATTATGTTTGAATTGTTTGCATGTGTATGGCTTGATTGCGTTATTAATTGAGATGTCTTAGGGTCGAGGTATGAGCCAAGGGTAGGCCCGAGCTCTAGGAAAATTTTTAATTTTAAGCTTTGGTTAAGGGGAGCTGAAGGAGCTAGGGGTTAAGTGCATTATGTGGTAAACTTTAGCACAAATAACCCAGTGATAAAGTGGCAGAAGGCGCCACTTAGGGCCTTGAGAAGTGACGCCACAAGCAGAGGAAGGGAGCTGAGGTTCGAGCTGCAGGAATCCCTCTTTGGAAATTTCTTTTTGACGCTAGAGAGGGGAAGAGTTTCTCTAGTGGATAACTGTTGAATAATTCAACAGATTTAAACGGGTGGAGAAGAGAGAATTTAGGAGTTTGAACAATTCAAAATCATTTGAATGGTTGGCTGTGAGGAGTTTGAAGAGTTTGGAAGGAAAGGCAAGCTAAGCTAAGCCCAAGGTTTATTGGCCCATATAAGGTGTTGAAACGAGTGGGACCAGTAGCTTATCAACTCGAGTTGCCAGCAGAACTGAGTCAGATACATGATGTGTTCCACTTCTCCATGCCTAGGCGCTACCGTTCAGATCCATCGCATGTTGTATCGGTGGAGGAAATTAAGGTAAGCCCAGATTTGACCATGGAAGAGGAACCAGTGCAGATTCTAGACCGGGATGTGAAGGTTTTGCGCAAGAAGTCAGTTCCATTAGTAAAGGTGTTATGGCAGAACCATGGCGTGGAAGAGGCTACGTGGGAACCAGAGGAGGTGATGCGGCAGCAATATCCTCAACTCTTTTGACCAGGTAATTTCGAGGCCGGAATTATTTTTAAGGGGGGTAGAACTGAAACATCCTTAAATAGGGGCTATTATGTTTGAACTGTTTGCATGTGTATGGCTTGATTGCGTTATTAATTGTGGTGTCTTAGGGTCTAGGTATGAGCCAATGGTAGGCCCGAGCTGTAGGAAAATTTTTAATTTTAAGCTTTAGTTAAGGGGAGCTGAAGGAGCAAGGGGTTAAGTGTATTATGTGGTAAACTTTAGCACAAATAACCCAGTGGTAAAGTGGCAGAAGGAACCACTTAGGGCCTTGAGAAGTGACGCCATAAGCAGAGGAAGGGAGCTGAGGTTCGAGCTGCAGGAATCCCTCTTTGGAAATTTCTTTTGGACGCCAGAGAGGGGAAGAGTTGTGCTCAGCCGAAACTCTGGTGGATAATTGTTGAATAAGTCAACAGATTTAAACGGGTGGAGAAGAGAGAATTTAGGTGTTTGAACAATTCAAACTCATTTGAATGGTTGGCTATGAGGAGTTTGAAGAGTTTGCCGAAGTTTGAACTCTAGAGTGGAAGGAGCAATCGGTTATGGGTGCTTGCATGGGGTGGCCGAATGTGTCTTGGAGGGTTAGCCGAATTGTGGGAGTGGCTAGGAGAGTTTGAGGTATTCGGTTTTGGGTGTGGTTGGTGTGCCGAAATTGGGTTGCTTTGTGGCATTGTTTTTGGTATTTGGAATATGTTTCTCACCCTTTTGGAACCTCAGTTTTCTTTTATTCTTGTTGTGCCGAAATCCCTATCACTCTTGGTCATTTTTGCATCTTTGGTTCTATTTCTTTTCTCTCAAATACTCTTAGCCGAATGCCTATCTAAACTTACTTAGTGCCTTCTTTTTCTTCTTCTTCTCAAAGTGTTTAGCTGAATCCATCTTGATCACCTCACCTCCATTGCCGAAACTTTAAGAACCGAAACTCCCATCCATTACTCGTCTTTTGTTTTTATTTCCATCTTGGTTGATTAGCCGAACCCCTTAGTGGTTGTTCTCTTGCCGAAATCTCTCTCTACTCTCCTCTTCTTGTTCTAACTTTTTGGCCGAACATCAATCAACCGTAGATCTCTCTTGTCTTCTTCTCTAATCAGTTTTAGGGTAGGTAAGTTGTTCTTGGCCGAATCTCTATTATCACTTCTTTTCTTTCTCTATCGACTCATATAGAACAAAAGTTAAATTTCGGCATTTGTCACGATTCTTAATCATCTATGAAATCAGATTCTCTTAGGTTCTTCGGGATTTTGAAGCAGTGGATCGTGGTCATCTACTCTTTATCAATCGGTTTCGTTAAAGACTGTGATAAGGTTACATATCGATTTAACCTTTCTCTTATTCTTTTGAAAAGTCGAAGGCTATTAGTTATGTTGTTTAAAGTTCTTAGCCGATTGTAGGGGAGGCTTGTCATCGTGTGCTTCAGGATTTGCTTAAAGTACGAAAGGAGTCAAGGTAAGGATTATGGTTCTGTGCATTAACTCTTCGGGATTTATAGGTGTAGCCGAATGGCTTTGTGCTAATAGATTTGATATTGACCGAATGTAGGAAGGGGGATCTTGTGCGTTAGATCTTGATCTACGGGGTTCGGTAGTCGCGTTAGTAACCAGGTGTGTATCTTACACACATCATAATCTATGTAAATGTGCTAATAACCTAAACTATGTTAAATTCTGAAAACTGTGTAGATTTCGATACGGTACCCTTATATGTATGAGCAAGGATTTCGGGTAAGTCCGTTTTGATGAGTTTAAGATGCATGATTTCTGATGCTATTATCTACGTATGTTCGATATATGTTTAATGATTAAGCATGTTGGCATGATATGTATATGCATGTGTATTATTATGGGTGATATGAGAGGAGGGGGAAGATTTGATATTTGTGACTTTGGGTCACCAGTGGTTTGGCACCACCAGTGGTTTGGTACCACAGTTGATAATCGTGACTTTGGGTCACCAGTTGTTTGGCACCACATTGGATTTACCGACTCATCCCAGTGGCTCAGTACCACAGTGGGTTGGCCCCACATTCGATAAAAAGGGATTGTCGCCAGTGATTTGGTATCCAACGTGGGTTGGCCCCACATATGGATTATTCGTGACTTTGGGTCACCAGTGTTTTGGCAGCACAATTATACTTGATATCAGTGACTTTGGGTCACTAGTGGTTTGGCACCACCAGTGGTTTGGTACCACACGGGGTAGAAAAAGGAGTTGTGGATGGCTAGGTTGGGGTGCATGATATGCTTGCTTGATTATGAATTGGGTAAGAATGTTGCCATAATCGAGAGGGGGATTATGCACTGAGTCTTGGTGACTCACCTCTTCCCTTATCTTTTCAGGTGACTCGTAGGTCGCGGATGAGGAGCCGGGTGGACTCGAGGTGGCCATGCGAAATAGTTTTGGTTTCACATTGACTTTTGACTTGGGTACTTTATTTTAAAATTTTGGTTTTATTTGGGTTTGTAATAAGGCCATTAATTATTATTATTTTGTGTTTGATTTTATTTGCTTTAAGTTTTCAAATATTGCTAAGTAAACTACTTGACATGTTTTAATAACCTGCAAATCAAAGTTTTCTAAACTACACTACGCAACGAGTTTTCTAAACCTTACCATCGGGTAACAATATTCACAAGATGTTAACAAAGTTAACTAACTATGCTCAATTCACTCGGGTTTTTAATAGACGTGAATGTTTTACTAAGGTTAAGAATGACAAACGAGTTTTTAAAAACAAAAGAGAGATCTCCGGGTTTTCAAGGTAACATAACATTTTCAACTATACATACACAGGATTTCTCCAAACACAAAGCGATAAAAGAGTTTTAATAAAAATAAACCGGTAACTTGTTCTTTTCTAAACATTTTCACTCTGTAATATGCCAGATTCGGTCGTGGTGTGTTGACTGGGTTTGGGGTGTTACAATTTTTGGTATCAGAGCCACGTTCAAAAGCTCGACTGTGGGCCCAAGGCCCAAAATGATTTAATATGGGATTTTGAAAATGGTGTTCAAAAAATACATGGTCTGAAAAGCATGGCACCGAGTCTTCGACGCCAATCCGCCCAGGTAACTACCCGAGAGACTGAAACCTATAGGACTCTGTGAACTCGCGAAAACAAAACTCTGTAATAAAACTATTTATAAGACTATGCTTTAATAACAGTGGAATAAAGACTGACGCATAAAACTTTTAAATCAGATAAGTTAATAACATTAGACATGAGCACTCGAGGTCGTGGTCATAATACACGTGGACGCGATCGGGGTAGGATGACTGTGTCTGAACCAGTGGGGTCTGGTCAGTGGTCGAAAAATGAGATGCCACCACCACCAGCTGCAGGTGTTGAGTTTCAGGATCAGACAGGGGATGACGCAGTGTCACAGGCGATGCTGCGAGTTCTTGAGAGAGTGGCTGGAGCAGGTGGAGGTACGGGAGCTCGAAAATCTGTATCTAAGCGACTCCGATCCAACAGAGCCGAGGTATTCCGAGGTGTTGCTGGTGTGGCTCCCAATACAGCTGAGTATTGGTTGGAGGCGACGGAGCGAATCATGGACGATTTGAATCTTACTGCTGAGGAGAAATTGAAGGGGATAGCGTCGCTTCTCCGGGACGAGTCATACCAGTGGTGGCTCACGGTACGGGATGGTGCTGCAGCAGATGATCTCACTTGGGATTATTTTAAGGCAGCTTATCAAAAGAAATATATTGGGTCTAGTTATATTGATGCGCAGCGGAAGGCGTTTCTGAGATTGGTTCAGGGAAGTGAGTCCGTAGCGGAGTACGAGGTAGAATTTTTAAGGTTGAGCCGATATGCTCGAGGTATTGTGGCAACAGAGCATGAACGCTGGTGTCAGGTTTGAGGGCGAATTGAGGGATGAGTTGAGGTTGTCTTGATGCTCTGCAATGAAGCGCGATTTCTTGTGTGTTGGTAGAGAAGGCTAAGATAGCTGAAGGGGTAAAGGAATCTGTGAAACAAAATATGGATCGGAATAGACATAAGGGGGGTTTTGGATCATCTGGATAAGCCAGATATTCGCAGAAAAGGGCTAGGCATGGTGGGCCGAATCAAGCTGGGAGGCCTGTTGCTACTACTCAGGGACCAGCGTAGTGTACTCGGTGTGGAAAATCTCATTGGGGAGAATGTTGGACCGTTGGCAAAGGATGCTTTGAATGTGGTTCGCTGGATTATCATGTGAGGGACCGTCCGCAGCAAGCTAGCCAGATACGATCCGAGGTCGTGGTCGTGCTCGGTTCGGAATGGTGGGCAAAGAACCGCAGAGGGTCGTGGTTCGTAGAGGTGGTAATGGTCCCGGTCGGGGCCGTGGAGCTTCGAAAGCGGGTCCAGCAAGATCAAGTAAGACGGCTGGGTTGCGCGAGCGCGTCAAGAGGAGGGCGACGCACCGGACGTCATAACCGGTACGTTCTTAATCTTTGAACTACCATATACTGCTTTGATAGATGTTGGGTCGACGCATTCGTATGTTGCTAGTAGCATAGTGGAAACCATTAACCTAGACTTTGAGATTACTTCTAGGGAGATGACAGTAATTAGCCCTCTAGGTCACTCTGTAGAAGTAAATAAGCTGTATAGTGATGTACCCCTAGAACTCCAAGGGGTAGTGTTTGTGGCTGATCTGATGGAACTGCCGATTGGGGAGTTCGATCTGATTCTTGGGATGGACTTGCTGGTGAAGTACCAAGCAAGTTTGGACTGTGAGGCTAAGCGCATGGTTTTGAAAACGGTTGAAGGTGAAGAGGTGGTAATGATAGGTAATAGAAGGAATTATCTATCTAATGTTGTGTCTGCTCTAAAAGCGGAGAAGATGGTCAGGAAGGGTTGTGAGGCATTCATGGTTCATGTGTGTGCTTTGAAGGCTAAGGAGTCAACGGTAGAGAATGTCTGAACGGTGAAAGAATTTGTCGACGTGTTTCCAGAAAAACTTCCGGGTCTGCCTCCGGATTGTGAAGTTGAATTTGGTATAGATCTGTTACCCGAAACTGCGCCAGTGTCTATTGTCCCATATAGGATGGCGCCAAAGGAATTGGTGGAGCTGAAGGCACAGATTCAAGAGTTGTTGGACCGGGGTTTTATCTGGCCAAGTGTTTCGTCTTGGGGAGTGCCTATGCTCCTTGTTAAGAAGAATGATGGTACAATGCGGATGTGTATAGACTACCGCCAGTTGAACAAGCTGACGATCAGAACAAGTATCCGTTACCAAGAATAGACGACTTGTTTGATCAGCTCAAGGGGGCATCGATTTTCTCGAAGATCGATTTAAGGTCGGGGTATCATCAACTCAAGGTGAAAGAGGCTGATATCCACAAGACGACGTTTTACACTCGGTATGGGCACTACGAGTTTTTGGTAATGCCGTTTGGGTTGACTAATGCATCAGCAGCATTCATGGATATGATGAACCGAGTGTTCCAACAGTATTTGGACTAGTTTGTTGTGGTGTTTATAGACGACATATTGGTGTATTCAAGGTCTGAGGAGGATCATGATGCGCATTTGCGGGTAGTTTTGTAGATTCTGAGGGAGAAGCAGTTATTCGCCAAATTTAGTAAGTGCGAGTTTTGGCTTAGGGAGGTAACTTTCTTGGGTCACGTAGTATCAGCTGAGGGTATTAGAATGGATCCTCGTAAGATCGAAGCAGTGTTGGATTAGAAACCACCTAAGTCGGTTGCAGAGATTCAGAGTTTTCTGGGTTTGGCAGGATGTTACAGAAGGTTCGTGGAAGACTTCTCTTTGATCACAGTGCCGTTGACCAAGTTACTGAGGAAAGGAGTTCCATTCGTGTGGTCCGATAAACAATAGGAAAGTTTCGACAAGTTAAAGAAGATTCTGACGGAAGCTCCGGTTTTGATTCAGCCATAAGCAGGAAAGGAGTTCACAGTATATTATGATGCATCGCATACTGGCTTTGGATGTGTGCTGATGCAGGAAGGGAAGGTAGTGGCATATGTGTCTCGACAGATGAGACCTCATGAAGGTAATTATCCGACTCATGACCTGGAGTTAGCTGCAGTGGTTTTCGCTCTGAAGATATGGAGACACTATTTGTACGGAGAGAAGTCAATAGTCTACACGGATCACAAGAGTCTGAAGCACCTTCTGACTCAGAAAGACTTGAATTTGAGGCAGCGGAGATGGATTTAGCTATTGAAGGACTACGGCTGTTTAATTGAGTATCATCCGGGCAAGACTAACATGGTGGCAGACGCGTTGAGCCGTAAGGTAGTGTCAGACCTGAGAGCGATGTTTGCTCATCTTAGCTTGTATGACGACGGGAGTTTTTTAGCGGAATTGCAAGTAAAGCCGACTTGGGTTGATCAAGTTAAAGATAAACAACTAGGAGACGAGAGTCTGAATGCTCAGAGGTTGCAAGTGCAGAACGGTGGATTGGAAGGTTACAGCCTGACCAATGATGGGGTGTTGTGTTTCCAAGGGAAAACTTGTATGCTAAAGGACATTGAGTTAAGGCAGAGGATTCTTCGGGACGCACATAGCAGCCCATACGCTATGCATCCTGGAGGTAGCAAGATGTACCGGGATTTACGAGAGTAGTTTTGATGGCCAGGTCTGAAACGGGAGGTAACCGAGTTTGTGGGTAAGTGTCTGACGTATCAACAGGTCAAAGCTGAACATCAGTTGCCGTCGGGTTTACTTCAGCCAGTAAAGATTCCACGGTGGAAGTGGGAAAGGATTGCTATGGACTTTGTCAGTGGGCTACCTCTTACGCCTAGTAAGAGGGACTTAGTCTGGGTGATTGTGGATCGTTTGACGAAATCAGCTCATTTCATACCGGTAAGGGTTGATTACTTGCTTCAAAAGTTAGCCAAGCTGTATGTGGCAGAGATAGTGAGGTTGCACGATGTGCCAGTATCGATTATCTCGGATAGGGATCCCAGGTTCACGTCGAGGTTTTGGAAAGCGTTGCATCAGGCATTGGGTACGCGGTTAGATTTTAGTACGGCATTTCATCCACGCAGCGACGAGATGATCGAGAAAGGGTTATACAAATCTTGGAAGATTTCTTTGAGGGTCGTGTGTTTTGGACTTGAGGGTGGGAAGTATTTCTACCGTGAGTCGGTCGCATACACAACAATAGTTACCAGGCAAGCATTAAGATGGCACCATATGAGGCATTGTATGGTAGGAAGTGTCGTACACCTACATGCTGGATAGAGTTAGGTGAGCGTCAAATGTTGGGCCCAGAGTTGGTTGCTGAGACTGAGGATAAGGTCAAGTTGATCCGTGCTCGTCTAAAGGAAGCTTCGGACAGGTAAAAGTCCTATGCCGATCTTAAGCGAAAAGATATAGAGTTTGCAGTGGGTGACAGGGTTTTCTTGAAGGTCTCGCCGTGGAAGAAAGTGCTGAGATTTGGAAGGAAAGGCAAGCTAAGCCCAACGTTTATTGGCCCATATAAGGTGTTGAAACGAGTGGGACCAGTAGCTTATCAACTCGAGTTGCCAGCAGAACTGATTCAGATACATGATGTATTCCACTTCTCCATGCCTAGGCGCTACCGTTCAGATCCATCGCATGTTGTATCGGTGGAGGATATTAAGGTGAGCCCAGATTTGACCATGGAAGAGGAACCAGTGCAGATTCTAGATCGGGATGTGAAGGCTTTGTGCAAGAAGTCAGTTCCATTAGTAAAGGTGTTATGGCGGAACCATGGCGTGGAAGAGGCTACGTGGGAACCAGAGGAGGTGATGCGGCAGCAATATCGTCAACTCTTTTGACCAGGTATTTTCGAGGCCGAAATTATTTTTAAGGGGGGTAGAACTGAAATATCCTTAAATAAGGGCTATTATGTTTGAACTGTTTGCATGTGTATGGCTTGATTGCGTTATTAATCGAGGTGTCTTAGGGTCTAGGTAAGAGCCAATGGTAGGCCCTAGCTGTAGGAAAATTTTTAATTTTAAGCTTTAGTTAAGGGGAGCTGAAGGAGCTAGGGGTTAAGTGTATTATGTGGTAAACTTTGGCACAAATAACCCAGTGGTAAAGTGGCAGAAGGCACCACTTAGGGCCTTGAGAAGTGACGCCACAAGCAGAGGAAGGGAGCTGAGGTTTGAGCTGCAGGAATCCTTCTTTGGAAGTTTCTTTTTGGCGCCAGAGAGGGGAAGAGTTGTGCTCACCCGAAACTCTGGTGGATAACTTTTGAATAAGTCAACAGATTTAAACAGGTGGAGAAGAGAGAATTTAGGAGTTTGAACAATTCAAACTCATTTGAATGGTTGGCTATGAGGAGTTTGAAGAGTTTGCCGAAGTTTGAACTCTAGAGTGGAAGGAGCAATCGGTTATGGGTGCTTGCATGGGGTGGCCGAATGTGTCTTGGAGGGTTAGCCGAATTGTGGGAGTGGCTAGGAGAGTTTGAGGTATCCGATTTTGGGTGTGGTTGGTGTGACGAAATTGGGTTGCTTTGGGGCATTATTTTCGGCATTTGGAATATGTTTCTCACCCTTTTGGAACCTCGGTTTTCTTTTATTCTTGTTGTGCCGAAATCCCTATCACTCTTGGTCATTTTTGCATCTTTGGTTCTATTTCTTTTCTCTCAAATACTCTTAGCCGAATGCCCATCTAAACTTCTTTAGTGCCTTCTTTTTCTTCTTCTTTTCAAAGTGTTTAGCCAAATCCATCTTGGTCACCTCACCTCTATTGCCGAAACTTTAAGAACCGAAAATCCCATCCATTACTCGTCTTTTGTTTGTATTTCCATCTTGTTTGATTAGCCGAACCCCTTAGTAGTTGTTCTCTTGCCGAAATCTCTCTCTACTCTCCTCTTCTTGTTCTAACTTTTTGGCCGAACATCAATCAAGCGTAGATCTCTCTTGTCTTCTTCTCTAATCGATTTTAGAGTAGGTAAGTTGTTCTTGGCCGAATCTCTATTATCACTTCTTTTCTTTCTCTGTCGACTCATGTGGAACAAAAGCAATTTCGGCATTTGTCATGATTCTTAATCATCTATGAAATCGGATTCTCTTAGGTTCTTCGGGATTTTGAAGCAGTGGATCGTGGTCATCTACTCTCTATCGATCGATTTCGTTAAAGACTGTGATAAGGTTACATATCGATTTAACCTTTCTCTTATTCTTTTGAAAAGCCGAAGGCTATTAGTTATGTTGTTTAAAGTTCTTAGCCGATTGGGGCAGGCTTGTCATCGTGTGCTTCAGGATTTGCTTAAAGTACGAAAGGAGTCAAGGTAAGGATTGTGGTTCTGTGCGTTAACTCTTTGAGATTTATAGGTGTAGCCGAATGGCTTTTTGCTAATAGATTTGATATTGACCGAATGTAGGAAGGGGGATCTTGTGCGTTAGATCTTGATCTACGGGGTTCGGTAGTCGCGTTAGTAACCAGGTGTGTATCTTACACACTTCATAATCTATGTAAATGTGCTAATAACCTAAACAATGTTAAAAGCCGAAAACTGTGTAGATTTCGATACGGTACCCTTATGGGTATGAGCAAGGATTTCGTGTAAGTCCATCTTGATGAGTTTAAGATGCATGATTTCTGATGCTATTATCTACGTTATGTTCGATATATGTTTAATGATTAAGCATGTTGGCATGATATGTATATGCATGTGCATTATTGTGGGTGATATGAGAGGAGGGGGAAGATTTGATATCTATGAATTTGGGTCACCAGTGGTTGGCACCACCAGTGGTTTGGTACCACAGTTGATAATTGTTACTTTGGGTCACCAGTGGTTTGGCACCACATTAGATTTAGCGACTCGTCCCAGTGGCTCAGTACCACAGTGGGTTGGCCCCACATTCGATAAAAAGGGATTGTCGCCAGTGATTTGGTATCACAACGTGGGTTGGCCCCACATATGGATTATTTGTGACTTTGGGTCACCAGTGGTTTGGCACCACAATTATACTTGATATCAGTGACTTTGGGTCACCAGTGGTTTGGCACCACCAGTGGTTTGGTACCATACGGGGTAGAAAAAGGAGTTGTGGATGGCTAGGTTTGGGTGCATGATATGTTTGCTTGATTATGAATTGGGTAAGAATGTTGCCATAATCGGGAGGGGGATTATGCACTGAGTCTTGGTGACTCACCTCTTCCCTTATCTTTTCAGGTGACTCGTAGGTCGCGGATGAGGAGCCGGGTGGACTCGAGGTGGCCATGCGAAATAGTTTTGGTTTCACATTGACTTTCGACTTGGGTACTTTATTTTAAATTTTGGTTTTATTTGGGTTTGTAATAAGGCCATTAATTATTATTATTTTGGGTTTTATTTTATCTGCTTTAAGTTTTCAAATATTGCTAAGTAAACTACTTGACATGTTTTAATAACCTGAAAATCAAAGTTTTCTAAACTACACTACGCAACGAGTTTTCTAAACCTTACCATCGGGTAACAATATTCACAAGATGATAACAAAGTTAACTAACTATGTTCAATTCACTCGGGTTTTTAATAGACGTGAATGTTTTACTAAGGTTAAGAATGACAAACGAGTTTTTAAAAACAAAAGAGAGATCTCCGGGTTTTCAAGGTAACATAACATTTTCAACATACATACACAGGATTTCTCCAAACACAAAGCGATAAAAGAGTTTTAATGAAAATAAACCAGTAACTTGTTCTTTTCTAAACGTTTTCACTCTGTAACATGCCAGGTTCGGTCGTGGTGTGTTGACCGGGTTTGGGGTGTTACATCTCATGGCCACTACAAATCTCAAACATGATTCAAATGACTAGCCTATACATGCCATATCTTAACTATATACATCTTTCCAAAATACCCCAAAATAGATTGCCGATAGTGTGGCTGAGAAGCTGACGATCCCCTGATTCGAGCTAGCTTTACTGACACTACAAAGCAGAGAAACAAATCACACAGTAAGCTTATAAAGCTTAGTATGTTCTTAACATAATACATAATATCATCAATTCAAATTAACATATACAATAGCCATCACAAAGATCATTTCTCACATACTCATACCATATCATCTATAGTTAAAATGCTCATTTCCTCAATCATAGCTCGATTATACTCATCAACCACAAAGGTTCAATACATACCTTAGCTACACATAGCTGTTAAACCACCAAACTATTCAAAGCTCGATAATACTTGTTGATCATCCTTTAATTTCCATTCAATATAATCGTAACATTTTTTTTTATTGCACACTTAGTGCCTAGTCTCTTAACCCACCTGTCTCGGTGTCCCACACACAGTGCCATGTCAATAAGCCGTAGCTTTCATATCATCGCACACTCAGTGCCATTCATTTCTGTTTCAATTTTTCATTTCACACACTTAGTGCCATCAGCTTATCCTTGCACATAGCATCTCGATTTCATCCACATATACACATTTATTTCATAATAGTAAACATATCTTAATAACATGTATTATATCCGAACTTACCTCAAACGTCTACTATCGATACGGTCGACTAATCGAGCACTTTATCTTTGCCTCGATCTCTATCTGAACCTCTTCTCTCTTGGTTTATACACATTTAAAATCAATCCATTCAATCACCATTTCATTCAATTTACTCCACACACACAATTAGGGCATTTTTCATAATAACCCTTATATTTTTCACATTTCGACATTTTAGTCCCTAATTCACAAAATCATCAAATTCACATGATTTCACTTAGCACTAGTCTAGCCAAATTTTAATAATATCCATACAAACCCACACATTTCATTTATTTTACACTTTAACCCTTCAATTTGCTATTTTCACAATTTAGCCCTAATTTGCTAAATTCACCAAAAATTCAAAAACAACACATGTTAATCCAACACTACGTTCTCATATTTTACTATCAACTAGCGCATAGCTCAAACATTCATCAATGGCTCATCACAAAAACATCATCAATTTTTCTAATTACAACATGGGTTAGCTAGAGCACGAAGCAACGATTACAAAAACGTAGAAATTATCAAAAACCGGCTCAAAATCATACCTTAATCAAGCCAAATTCTAGTTGAAATTTTCAAAGCTTTTCTTCCTTCTGTTCTTTTGTATTTTCGGCACTAACAAAGATGATAACATTCATCTTTTCTTTCATTTGTTTCATTATTATTATCATATTAAACCTTTTACCATTTTATCCATCTATTAAACATATAAGACAAATTTTATACTAAGGTTATTTAGTCATTCAATCAACCATTATCTCATAAATGGCTTATTTGCCATATAAGGCCTCCACAATATAAAAACATCAACACTTTGATTTTTATAAATCTGCACACAGCTTTTACTCTTTACGCGATTTAATCCTTTCTCTTAATTCGACATATAAACGATTAAATTATCGCATAGAATTTTCACACAGACGATATCACATAATATTCACACAGAAAATAATATTAAAAAAATATTTTTACAACCTCGGGTTTGTGGTCTCGAGCCACTGTTCTGACTAGGGTCTAAATCGGGATGTTACAACTCTCCCCCTTAGGGATTTTCGTCCCTAAAAATCTTACCAGTGAATAGGTGTGGATATTGCTCTCTCATAACTTTTTCAGATTCCCGCATAGCCTCTTCAACCCCGTGTTTGTGCCATAATACTTTCACTAAGGAAATTCTTTTGTTTCGCAACTCTTTAATCTCTCGTGCCAAGATTCGGATCGGTTCTTCACTATATGACAAGTTTGACTGAATTTCAACCTCAGTAGGAGCAATCACATGAGACGGGTCTGATCTGTACAGTCGAAGCATTGACACATGAAACACGTTATGAATCTTTTCTAACTCAGATGGCAATCTCAATCTATAAGCAATCGGCCCAACTCGTTCAATAATCTCGTACGGTCCGATGAACCTCGGACTCAGCTTGCCCTTTCAGCCAAATCGAAGTATTTTCTTCCACGGAGACACTTTCAAAAACACTTTATCACCAATTTCAAACTCAATATCTTTTCGTTTCAAATCTGCATAAGATTTCTGACGATCTGAGGCTACTTTTAAACTGTCACGAATTCACTTTCTATTCGGTCTCTTTTATCAAATCAACCCTGTGAATCTTATTCTCACTCAGCTCAGTCCAATACAATGGAGTTCGACACTTCTGACTGTAAAGAGCCTCATATGGTGCCATTTTAATACTAGATTAAAACTGTTGTTCTAAACAAACTCGATGAATGATAAATGTTTTTTCCCACGTACCTTTGAATTCAAGTATGCAACATCTCAGCATGTCTTCGAGAATCTGAATGATTCGCTCGGATTGACCATCCATTTGCGGATGAAAAGCAGTACTCAAATACAATTTCGTGCCTAAAGCATCTTGCAATATCTTCCAAAATCGCGAAGTAAACCTCAGATCTCTGTCAGACACTATAGATAACAGTACTCCATGCAATCTCACAATTTCATCGATATAAAATTCAGCTAATTTATCTAAAGAATAAACAGTTCTCACCGGAACCAAATGAGCTGATTTCGTCAATCTGTCCACTATCACCCAGATTGCATCTTTCTTTCTCGGAGATAAGGGTAATCCTGACACAAAGTCCATCGTGATTCTTTCCCATTTCGACTCAGGAATCATAATCGGTTGTAATAAACCAGATGGAACCTGATGTTCAGCTTTGACTTGCTGACAAACTACGCATTTCGACACAAAGTCAGAAATATCTCTTTTCATGCCATGCCACCAATAGAACTGTTTCAGATCATTATACATCTTTGTACTTCCCGGATGTACAGTCAAATGACTATTGTGAGCTTCAGTCAAAATCTTTGAAATCCACCTTAAATTTCTGAGAACACAAATCCGATCTCTGCATCTGAAACAATCATCACTATCAACTTGAAATTCCGATACAACATCTGAATCATACAGAATTCTTTTTGCTAACAACTCATTGTCACTCTTCTGAGCCTCACAAATCTGTTGTAAGAATAATGGTTTTACATTCAATTCAGCTACCACCGCATTGTCATCACACAGATCTATCTGATTACTCAGAGCTCGCAAAGCATATAACGATTTTTGGCTCAAGGCATCAGCTACAACATTAGCTTTACCCGGATGGTAATCTATCACAAGTTCGTAGTCTTTCAATAATTCTAACCATCTTCTCTGTCGCAAGTTCAAATCTTTCTGAGCCATCAAATACTTTAAACTCTTATGATCAGTATAAATATGACATTTCTCACCAAATAAGTAATGACGCCATATTTTTAATGCAAATACAATCGCAGCTAACTCAAGGTCACGTGTCGGATAATTCTTTTCATGCGGCTTTAACTGTCTCAAAGTATAAGCAATGACTTTCCCTTCTTGCATCAGCATACAACCCAAACCATTCAACGATGCATCACTGTAAACTATGAACTCTTTGCCTGACTCAGGTTGAATCAACACTGGTGCTTCTGTTAACAACACTTTCAACTGCTCAAAACTCTGCTGGCACTTTTCTGACCACTCGAATCTAACATCTTTCTGTAACAATTTTGTCAACGGAGTCGCAATCATCAAGAAGCCTTTCACTAATCATCTATAATATCCTGCTAGTCCCAGAAAACTACGGACTTCAGACACACTTCTCGGAGGTTTCCATTCCAAAATAGCGGAGATTTTATTTGGATCAACTCGTATCTCGGCAGCTGATACAACATGTCCCAGAAAACCAACCTCCCGCAACCAAAATTAACATTTGCTAAACTTTGCATACAATTGTTTCTCACGTAGAGTTTGTAGCACGATTCTCAAATGTTCCGCATGCTGCGTCTCATCATATGAATAAATCAAAATATCATCAATGAACACCACCACAAAGCGATCCAAATACGGTCTGAATATCTGATTCATCAAATCCATAAACACTGCAGGAGCATTTGTTAGTCCGAAAGGCATCACTAAGAATTCGTAATGTCCTTACCTTGTTCTGAAAGTAGTTTTTGGTACATTAGATTCTTTAACTCTCAACTGATAGTAGCCCGATCTCAAATCTATCTTTGAAAACACTGAGCTCCCTTCAGCTGATCAAATAAATCATCGATACAGGGCTACAGATATTTGTTCTTTATCGTCACTTTGTTCAACTATCGATAATCAATACACATTCTCATAGTTCCATCTTTCTTTTTCACAAATAACTCAGGAGCTTCCCAGGGTAAGAAACTTGGTCGTGCAAATCCTCTATCAGTTAAATCTTGCAACTGTGACTTTAGCTCTTTCAATTCTGTTGGTGCCATTCTATACGGAGCTATAGAAATAGAAGTAGTCCCCGGCACTAATTCGATACAAAATTCCACTTCTCGGATCGAAGGTAATCCCGATAGCTCTTCAGGAAACACATCTGGAAACTCACATACCATAGGCACGGATTCCACTTTCTTTTCTGACACTTTTGTACCTATCACATATGCCAAATAAGCTTCACAACCCTTTCTCACATAGTTCATGGCTTTCATCGTAGATACAACAGCTGGTAATCCTTTCATATCACTGGATTCAATTCGAACTAGCTCACCGTTCTGACTTCTCAATTCAATACTCTTTCTTTTACAATTCACGATGGCATTATGTAGAGTAAGCCAATCCATACCCAGAATTATGTCGAATTCGTCAAACAGAAGTAACATCAAATTAACTGGAAAACATATATCACGAAACATCAATGGGTAATTCTTGCACACCTTATCCACCAAGACATATTTGCCTAAAGGGTTCGATACTTTAATCACGAATTCAGTAGACTCAACAAGTAGAGTCTTATTCAATACTAAATTCACACACACATAAGAATGAGTTGACCCCGGATCTATTAATGCAATAACATCAATATCGAATAAAGTGAAAGTACCGGTGATAACGTCTGGAGATGATGCTTCCTCTCATGCACGTATAGCATAGGCTCGAGCAGGCGCTCTAGCTTCTAATCTCATAGCTGTGTCATTTGTCCATCTCCGACTTTCACTCACATTTTTGGTGCTTCTGGGCGGTCTACGCCTAGCTGTCACATTACTCGATTTTTCATTCTGAACATTTTCTTCTTCAACCATCTTTGGGCAATCTCAGATGAAATAATCTTGAGGTCCACACTTATAACAAACTCTATTGTTATACTTGCCCCAGCACTCTCCCACATGTCGTCTTCAAACACTGTCTGCACTCAGGTTTGTTACTCTTAACACCGCCAACACTTGGTTCATTCAGATCTTGAATTCATAAACCAGCACTTTGTCTCGAACGATCTTTACTTGGATGTCCAAACGAAGCATTTGAACGGTTACTTGCATCTCTATATCTCTTAGTAGAAGATTGAGAAAATCTATCCATTGATCTCTTTCTTTCATCACGAGCTTTTGAGTTAGCTTTCTTTTTTTCCTTACTGAGCTTTTTTGAGTTAGCTTTCTTTTTTTCCTTACTGAGCTCTTCAGCTTTGCACGCTCTTTCAACTAACACAACGAATTCATTTATATCAAGTATCCCGACCAACAATTTGATGTCTTCATTCAATCCCGCTATGAAACGTTTGCACATAGTAGCTTCGTCGAAACACATTCTCTCGCATATTGACTCAATCTTACGAATTCTCGCTCATTACTCGATGCATGCACAAGCGCCCCTGTTTCAATTCTAGAAACTCTTTACGTTTCTGATTAATGAAGCATTGACTAATATGCTTCTTTCTGAACTCAGCTTGAAAGAAATCTCAGGTGATTCTCTCTCTCGGAACCACAGATATCAACATTTTCCACTAGTTGTAAGCTGTGTCTCTCAACAAGGAATCTGCACACTTAATGTACTCATCAGGGTTCAACGACATCTCATCAAATACTCTGATTGTATTCTCAAGCCAAAACTCAGCTCGTTCACAATCGTCATTTGATGTGGCCCTAAACTCTTCGGCCCCACATTTTTGAATCTTGCCTACAGGAGGCTTATTCAATCTGATCGGATCTACAACTTAAGGCACAACAGGTACTTGCAGGGGTGGAGGTTCTAAAGCAGCTGGATTCATTCGAACAAACTTCGTAAACCACTCGCTCATCATTTGGAGGAAGGCTTGCTTAGCCTCTCCTCCCTCACCACTATCATTCGACCTTGATATGGCCGGCGCTGTCCCTTGAGCGGGAGCAGGCGCATTGCTTTCTACATCATCAGCAACTGCTCGATCGGGATCCATTACTATATGTAAACACATTTTCGAATGTTAGATTTAGTCACACTATCGCAATTTCAAATATGGCATGTATAGCTAGACTTATACACATTACGTTAGTCCGAGAATCGACTAAACCATAGCTCTGATACTAATAGAATGTAACACTTCTAACACGAGACTGTCGCCAGAACAGGGTTAAGAGGCATTACCGATCAAACGGAACCTTTAACATCCAAAAATTACAACACAAAGTCAATCATTACTGTTCGTATTTATTTACAACATAGTGTCCCTTAAATGAGTCATCAAGACCCTAAGCATGCTTATAAACCGAATCGGGACTAAACTGAAACACATACAAAATTCCATGAAAATTTGAAACTTTTCTAAAATACAGGGGAGACACGCCCGTGGGAGGAGACCGTGTGCCCTCCACGGCTTCTAGACACCCCGTGTATCTATCCTTGTTTATACTAACTATACCAACACGGTCACTAGGCACGACCGTGTACTTTTAGGTCATATACTGACTTCCCCACCACGGCCACCAAGCACGCCCGTGTCGAGGCCGTGTACTTTTATGTTAGCTACTGACTTGTGCACCACGGCCAGATGACACACCCGTGTCGAGGCCGTGTGATGATAATTGCATCCTACAATTCACCCACGGTCATTAGGCATGCCCGTGTGCCACAATCGTGTGACATTATAAGCCATTTTGCAAGGCCAAAATGCCAACTAAATGATTCAAACCTATACGCATCTTTTACCAACACTTATCAAGCATATATGGCAACCAAAAACATACCAAATAGCCATTCAAATCATGCATTCAATACCAATTCCAACCATGTCAGTATCAAAGACTAAAACTCATATCATCACAAGCATATTACATTTAATACCAAACATCATTTCTTCTCAATTCACTAATTCATATTAGCATTTTATCAACACCAAGTTACCATTAATAAGTCAACCGCTCAAACCACAAACCATGCCAAAAGATGCATCACACATATACCAAAGTCACTCATGCTAAAACTAGCACATATCTAGCCACATCTCATGGCCACTACAAATCTCAAACATGATTCAAATGACTAGCCTATACATGCCATATCTTAACTATATACATCTATCCAAAATACCCCAAAATAGATTGCCGATAGTGTGACTGAGAAGCTGACGATCCCCTGATCCGAGCCGACTTTACCGACATCGCAAGCGTAGAAACAAATCACACAAGATAAACTTATAAAGCTTAGTAAGTTCTTAACATAATACATAATATCATCAATTCAAATTAACATATACAATAGCCATGACAAAGATCATTTCTCACATACTCATACCATATCATCTATAGTTAAAAAGCTCATTTCCTCAATCATAGCTCGATTATACTCATCAACCACAAAGGTTCAATACATAACTTAGCTACACATAGTTGTTAAACCACCAAACTATTTAAAGCTCGATAATACTTGTTGATCATCCTTTAATTTCCATTCAATATAATCGCACACATAGTGCTATATGCATAATCGTAATATTTTTGTTATCGCACACTTAGTGCCTAGTCTCTTAACCCACCTATCTTGGTGTCGCACACACAGTGCCAAGTCAATAAGCCGTAGCTTTCATATCATCGCACACTCAGTGCCATTCATTTCTGTTTCAATTTTTCATTTCGCACACTTAGTGCCATCAGCTTATCCTTGCACATAGCATCTCGATTTCATCCACATATACACATTTATTTCATAATACTAAACATATCTTAATAACATGTATTATATCCGAACTTACCTCGGACGTCTACTATCGATACGGTCGACTAATCGAGCACTTTATCTTTGCCTCGATCTCGATCCGAACCACTTCTCTCTTGGTCTATACACATTTAAAATCAATCCATTCAATCACCATTTCATTCAATTTACTCCACACACACACAATTAGGGCATTTTTAATAATAGCCCTTATATTTTCACATTTCGGCACTTTAGTCCCTAATTCACAAAATCATCAAAGTCGCATAATTTCACTTAGCACTAGTCTAGCCGAATTTTACTAATATCCATACAAACCCACACATTTCATTTATTTTACACTTTAACCCTTCAATTTTCTATTTTCACAATTTAGCCCTAATTTGCTAAATTCACCAAAAATTCAAAAACAACACATGTTAATCCAACACCAAGTTCTCATATTTTACTATCAATTAGCACATAGCTCAAGCATTCATCAATGGCTCATCACAAAAACATCATCAATTTTTCAAATTACAACATGGGTTAGCTAGAGCACGAAGCAATGATTACAAAAACGTAGAAATTATCAAAAACTGACTCAAAATCATACCTTAATCAAGCCAAATTCTAGCCGAAATTTTCAAAGCTTTTCTTCCTTCTTTTCTTTTGTATGTTTGGCACTAACAATGATGATAACATTCATCTTTTCTTTCATTTGTTTCATTAATACTATCATATTAAACCTTTTACCATTTTATCCATCCATTAAACATATAAGACAAATTTTATATTAAGATTATTTAATCATTCAATCAACCATTATCTCATAAATGGCTTATTTTCCATATAAGGCCTCCATAATATAAAGACATCAACACTTTGATATTTATAAATCAGCACACAGCCTTTACTCTTTACGTGATTTAATCCTTTCTCTTAATTCGACACATAAACGATTAAATTATCATACATAATTTTCACACAGACGATATCACATAATATTCACATAGAAAATAATATTAAAAAAATATTTTTACGACCTCGGGTTTGTGGTCCCGAACCACTGTTCCGATTAGGGTCTAAACCGGGACGTTAAACTTAGTCCCACGGTCACCAGGCAAGCCCGTGTTCCACAACCGTGTGGCAAAAATAGGCCATTTGCAAGGCCAATATGCCACCCACACTTAAGGTCAAAACTACAAGCCAATTATCAACTCAATTTATGCATAAATAGCAACCAAGAGTATATGAAAATGACCATCCAAACTCAACATTCAAATCCAATTTCATTCATACCAAATTTACAAGTCTAAATCTCATATAAACATAAGCATAATCCATCCATTTACTTATCCAAATAACTAGCCTATACATGCCATATCTAGATATATACATTTCCAAATGTACCAAAATAAGTTGAGTAGTGTGATGATGATCCTCGACGGTCCCCGAGCCTTCGGTAGCTTTAACGATCTATAAAACAGAGAAAACACACACACAGAGTAAGCTTTCCAAAAGCTTAGTAAGTCATATACAAATAAACTTAACATGAAAGGCATATAGGCATATAGAAACATTGGGACAATTAACTTTGATAGCAAATTTATCACATGTATGCTTTGGTCCATGTACTTGGCCACATTTTTCCACATTCATCAATTCAAAAATCTTATAAACACATAGTTCTTTCATGCATACTTTCACATATCATATTATTGTTCCAATATACATATTCATCATAGTAAGATCATATAGATACTTACCTTGTATACCCACTTAGTGTATAAGTCAACGTACCTGAAACGGATTTACAATTCACATAGCCATTCGTATCACAGACTTGCCCGTTGAACCGTTAGGAACCTAATAGGATACTCAGAAACTCGGAATAGTAGTACAATGCCAATGTCCCAGACGGGGTCTTACATGTACTCAGATATCGATGCCACTGCCCCAGACAGGGTCTTACACGAATCAATACGATGCCAATGTCTCAGACATGTCCTTACATGTAAATCTCGTATCGATGCCAAGTCCCAGACGAGGTCTTATAAGTAATCACAAATCAACGCCTATGTCCCAGACATGGTCTTATGTGATAAAACAGAACAGATACCTATGTCATGACATAGCTAATCCTATCTATTCCTAGGTTCGTATGGGACTTCTTGGACATTATTACTATGTCGATCTTATCTCGGAATTCATATACATAGCATCTCGTAAGCATTCACTATTGACAATAACCATATGAACATACACAGTTTGATACAAATACATTTATTTGCATAATGACTTACCTCGAGTTCGTTTTAACGGAAATGGATACGGGTACTCAATTACTTTCGCTTTCCCGCGATCTAAGTCCAATTTCTTCGGCTCTTGATCTATACATATTCAAATTTAACTCTTTTATTCGCTAACTTATCCAATTCAATCCAGTTACACATATTTTGGACAATTTAGAAATTAGCCCTTACAATTGCACATTTTATCAATTTAGTCCATTTTTCTCAAAACATCAAATTCAAAAAATCATCATTTAATCATGCATAGCCGAATACTCTTATATAACATATAAGTCCAAACATTTCATCAATTTCACTATTTAGTCCCTCAAATTGCTATTTTCTCAATTTAGCCCTAATTAGCTAAATTCATCAAAAATTCAAGAACAAAATATGTTCATTAACACATATCTATCATTTAACACCATAAATCCTCATAAATCATATGAGTTCATCAAAGTCTCATAACACAAACATCATAAATTCTCAAAATTGAAGCATGGGTTTTGTAGTAGACAAAGCAACGATTACAAAAACGTAGAAATTATAAAAAAACAAAATCAAACATACCTTGAATTGAGCTAAGAAATGGCTGAATGCCCTAGCTCTTTCTTTTTTTCTTTCTTTTCTTTGGTAATTTTGGCACTCATGGATGTTAATGGCTTATTTTTAAGCCTTTTATCTTATTAATTTTTAAATAATTTACAAATTACTAATATAACATTAATGAAACCATTTTATTATCTTATAATGCATGGATATAAATGTCCACTTACTCATAATGGCATAATAACCTTTTAAGGACCTCATATGATAAAGACATTAGCAAATATATTCCCTTACAAAAAGCATGCTAATTTTGCATTTAATACAATTTAATCCTTTTCTCTATTTAAGCACACAAATAGACAAATTAACTTACGAAAATTTAGCACATGCTTAATCACACATCAAAGTCACAGAAAATAATATTAAAATATTATACGGACTTAGATTTTTGGTTTCGAAACCACTGTTTTGACTAGGGTATAAACCGGACTGTTACATATAGGCTTGTGTCAAAATGGTTTTTTTGATGGATGTGTATTTTGGCCATTTGTGTTGGCATAAAATGATGAAATTGATGATGTTTATGAATATGCAAATAGTTCGACTTTTAATGTTTGGTAATAAACCTATATTGAATGAATGGAGTTGAAGTGGTTTTGTATATGTGAACTACGCTTAGTAAAGCAAGATAAATTGTTTGGTATTTGAATAGGTAAATGGTATGGAATTGAGTATTGAATTTAGTTGAAATGAATATGGTATGATTATGTATTGGTTGATAAACTTTGGCTGCATATTTGTGACTTAAAATGATACCATACGAGCTTGTATAGGTATGTGCAAAAAGGGTGACAAATTGGCTTTGCAAGTGGCCTATTTTTGTCCACACGGGCAAAGACACGGGCGTATGTCTCAGCTGTGTGTGACATATGGTCATGCTACACGGCCGTGTGTCCCCTGGTGTTAAAATTGAATTGAAGTCAGTATGTTCCACACGGTCTCACACACGGGCGTGTGACTGTGTAACACCCCTTACCAGTGTTCGAAGTCGGACCTGGATACGAGGCATTACCTAACTCAACTTGCTTAAACATGACATTCGGGCTGTCATTTCATCTTAAAAACTTTCCATTCAAACCCATAACATACTCATCCTGGGCCTACGAGGCCTTAAAAAATACTTCCGGAAGGTTTCAGGAATTAATCGGAAACTATTATGCACTTAGAAAAATTTTGCCTAAACAGTGGCCACACGCCCGTGGGGGCAGGCCGTGTGGTCACACATGCCCATGTCCTTCACCTGTGGCTGACACTTACTTATTTCACACGGCTGGACACATGCCCGTGTCCCTTACACTGCCTCAACACACTCGTGTCTTAGCCAGTGTGCCAAAACCTTGGCATTCTGTTTATGACGTCATCATCTCACTATGGTCACACAGCCAAGGCACACTTCCGTGTCCTTAGACCGCGTGTCGAATTAAATTCCTAATTTCAGGTGCAGACATCACACAGCTTGGGCACACACCCACTTTCTAGGCCTTGCCTCCCACACGGCTGAGACACATGGCGGTGCCTTTGCCCATGTGTTTAATACTGAGCATACTAACTTGCAATTCTAGCATGCAAGGGGACACACGGCTGATCAACACGCCCATAGGGATAACCGTGTGTCACACACGGCCTAGACACACGTCCGTGTGTCTACCTGTGTGGACAATTAGATTGCTATCTACCAAACCATTTGCCACCATATCAAGTCATCACACCCATAGCAAAACATTTCAGTATATAAGATGACCAAATGGTACCCCTATGAACTGAAAAAGAATCATTACATCCTCAAAAGCATACACTTAATTAAATTCATCTTCATTAAACATAAGAATTAGCCAAGTATTGGCCCAACTTTAATAACCATTTACAAAATGAATTGGAACAACCTTAGTAGCCAACACATTTGACTTACCAATATGACATAACAAAATTCTCAAGTCCTATACATGCCATATTCAAAATAAATCTAATTTGGCTATACCAAGTTGTGGTCGGTAGTGTGATCTCCAATTCTGACGTCCACGAGTTCTCAACTAACTTTGTAACACTACAAGGAAAAAAGGGCAATGAAAAGGAGTAATCACAAAGCTTAGTAAGTTTGCATGGAATTAAATGGCAACAATAAACTCACAATATAATCCATCCATGGCAATAATTAACCATACACAAATCATAGGCTTCTTGCCATATTTATACATACTCATACTTGCCCTTATCTAGCACTTATCATGCCACATATCGTAATTGTTTCTTCATGAAATACTCACGAGTGCCTATGTTAACTCAATCATATAACTTCAGTAAAATCCTCTTCACTATTTCTAAGTTAATCAATTCATCCCGATAATTCACTAGGGATACTCAAGGATGTATATTCATAAACATTAACATAACACGAAACCAATGCCACATCCCGGATGTGGTCTTACGTGGGGTAATTTCTGAGTTCCGATGCCATATCCCGGATATGGTCTTATACGGAATCTTTCATTAAGCCTCGATGCCATATCCTGAATATGGTCCTATACGATTCTCATACTCAATACGAAAGCCATATCCCAGATATGGTCTTATACGGAATCTCAATTTGGCGCCGAGGCCATGTCTCGGACATGGTCGTACACTGGACCTTGTTCATCTTATAACTTGATGATAGCATTTTCACACTTATTATAGTCCTACCGGGACTTCAACATCTCAACTTTTATCATCTTTCTCATATAACACTAATATTCAATTTCGTAGAATGTTGTTATAATATTAACCATTCTCAAACATGCTGGCATAAATATTGAATCATCACATAAAAACTTACCTCAATTTCAAAATAAGCTAGATCGTCAATCTAGTCCAAGACTTTATTCTTTCTCCGAGCGAGGTGGACTCTTGGTTCTTCTTGTTCTATAATAGCAAATTAACTCTTTTTGATCATCACATTAATAAGAATATTTCAAAAATCATGCTTTGGCAAAATTACCTTTTTGCCCAAATTAGCTCTTTGTAATCATCACATTAATAAGAATATTTCAAAAATCATGCTTTGGCAAAATTACCATTTTGCCCTTAGACTTTGGTAAAATGACCATTTTACCCCTAGGCTCAGAAATTAATTCTAATCAAATTTGTACCTTTAATGAGCCTAGGTGAAAATTTATTTGTCTTATGGCTATCATCAAAATCCAACATTTCACACATTTACTACAAACTTTATAACCTTTACAACAAGGTCCAATTAGGTGTTTTCATGGCAACACCTTTCACAAAAGTTGTTCATCTAACAACCAACACTCATTTTCTTCCATAAAAATGCAGCAAATAACAATGAAAGCTCTCATGGAAAATCTATAAACTCTTCACCATATTAAAAATTAGTCCCCTCATTTAAAAGCTTAGACTCTAGGGGTTCTAAAAGTACAACTATCTTCAAGAAAAATCATTAAATTCACTTACTTGATTGGAGAAGAGCTTGCTAAAATTTTGAGCTTCCAAAACCCCTATTTTGTTTGCAAATTTCAATGGAGGAAGATGAAGAGAAAAGATGGATATCATCTTTATTATTATTATTATTATTCTATTTATCAATTTAATACACCTACTACATCAACTTTGACCAATTTTGCCTCCTATATGGCCAGCCAACCACTTACAAACGGGCTAATTACCTTTTATAGACCTTCAATTAATAATCTATGGCTACTTGGCACTTTTAGCTTATAAAATGAACTTTTGCACTTTATGCGATTTAGTCTTTTTTCGCGATTAAGCAAGAAATTGCTAAAATTAAGGCACCAAAATTTTCATACACTTATACCATCACACTCTAACTCATAAAATATCATGGAAGAAATTGGATTAGTGATCCTGAGATCACTGTTCCAACTAGCCCCTAAATCAGGCTGTTACAATTCTCCCCCTTAAGGATTTTCGTCCCCGAAAATCTTATCGGTGAAAAGGTTGAGATATTGGTTTCTGATAGTCTCCTCGGGCTCCCACATAGCCTCTTCTATTCCATGTCCATGCTATAGTACTTTCACCACGGCTATACTTTTGTTTCTTAACTGTTTGACCTCTCGCACCAAAATTTTAATCTATTCTTCACCATAAGTCAAATCCGGTTGTATCTCTACCTTTGTTGGTACTATGATATGTGATGATCTAAATGATATTGGCGCAACATGGATACGTGAAAGACATTTTGGATCTTTTTCGGTCCGAGTGGAAAGGCCAAACGATAAGCTGCCGGCCCAATCTTCTCAGTAACTTCATAAGGTCCAATAAAAGGAGGACTTAATTTGCCTTTCTGGCCAAATCTGAGGACCTTCCTCCATTGTGATACTTTCAGAAACACTTTATCACCGACTTGGAACCCAATCTCTTTCCTTTTCAGATTTGAATAGGACTTTTGTCTATCTGAGGCCGCTTTCAGACACTCGCGTATCACTTTTACTTTCTCTTTAGTATCCTTGATTAAATTGACCCCGTGTACCTGTTTCTCTCTGAGTTTTGTCCAATACAAGGGTGTTCGGCACTTACGCCCATACAATGCCTCATAAGGCGCCATTTTCAAACTTGACTGAAAACTGTTGTTGTAGGCGAATTCTACCAACGGTAAGTATTTTTCCCAATTACCTTGAAATTCCAAAACACAACATCAAAGCATATCTTTGAGTATCTGAATTACTCTTTTTGATCGCTAGTCGGTTTGTGGATGGAAGGCTATATTGAAACTCAGTTTTGTGCCCAAGGCATCTTGTAACTTTTTCCAAAGCCGTGACGTGAATCTCGGATCTCTATCTGAAATGATCGACAATGGTACACCATGAAGTCTTACTATGTCTGACACGTACAAATTTGCCAATTTATCAAGGGAATAATCGACTCATACTGGTATAAAATGGGCGACCTTCATGAGTTTATCTATAATGACCCACACGACATCTTTCTTTTTCAGAGTTAACAGTAAACCTGTCACGAAGTCCATGGTAATGTGGTTCCACTTCCACTTAGGAACCATAATAGGCTGAAGTAAACCCGAAGGTACTTGGTGTTCAGCTTTCACTTGTTGACAAATGAGGCATCTCGATACAAACTCGGAAATGTCTTTCTTCATACTAGGCCACCAATACCACTTCCTCAAATCATTGTACATCTTCGTGCTACCAGGGTGCATAGTTAAACATCCGCTATGCGCTTCATGCAAAATATTACGAATAAGTTCATCATTTCTAGGTACACAGACCCTATCTCAAAACGTCAAACATCCATCAGGATTTACCCGAAAGTTTGACTCAACATTTAACTTAGAAAGAACTCTTTTAGCTTGTAAGTTGCCGTCCTCTTTCTGAGCTTCACAAAACTCTTAAAGAAATAATGGTTTAGCCCTTAGCTAGGCTAGAATAGAAACATCATCCAACAAAGCCATCTGAGTATTCATGTCTCTCAGCGCGGAAAATGATTTTCTGCTCAAAGCATCGGCGACTATGTTCGCCTTTCTCGGATGGTAGTCAATTACTAACTCACAATCCTTAATCAGCTCCAAGGACCTTCTTTGACTCAAATTCAAATCCTTTTGAGTCATCAAATATTTTAGGCTTTTATGGTCGGTAAATATCCGACAATTTTCTCCATATAAATGGTGTCTCCATATCTGCAATGCAAATACAATGGCTGCCAACTCTAGATAATGGGTCGGGTAATTTTTCTCGTGCGGCTTTAATTGTCTAGAGACATAGGCAATCACCTTACCCTCTTGTATAAGAACACAACCCAATCCATTTAAGGATGCATCACTGTAAACCACAAATTCTCTTCCCGGTTCAAGTTGCACCAAAATGGGAGCCCCAGTCAACAACACATTTAGTTTCTCAAAACTCTGTTGACACTTTTCTGTCCAATCAAACTTTACGTTTTTTTGCAATAATATCGTCATCGGGGTAGCTATCATGGAAAACGCCTTGACAAAATGCCTATAATAACCGGCTAGACCCAGAAAGCTTCTAACCTCAATTACGTTCCTAGGTGGCTTCCAATCAACAATCGCTGAAATCTTACTCGGGTTGACTCTAATCCCATCTCCTGAGACAATGTGCCCCAAAAATCCTACTTCCTTAAGCCAAAATTCACTTTTGCTGAACTTGGCATACAATTGTTTTTCTCTCAAAATTTGCAGAACCATGCTCAAATGCTCGGCATGTTCGTTCTCATCTCGAGAGTAGATCAGGATGTCATTGATGAAGACCACTGTAAATTTATCCAAGTATGGCTGAAAAATGCGATTCATCAGGTCCATGAAAATGACAGGGGCATTCGTTAGACCAAAAGGCATGACCAAAAATTCATAGTGGCCATACCTAGTCCTAAATGCAGTTTTCGTTACATCCGAGTCACTGACTCTAAGCTGATAGTACCCAGACCTCAAATCTATCTTGGAAAATACTGTGGCTCCCTTCAATTGATCAAATAAATCATTGATTCTCAGCAACGGGTACTTATTCTTCACAGTTACCTTGTTAAGTTACCTTTAATCTATGCATAATCTCATAGAACCATCTTTTTTCTTCACGTATAAAACAGGAGCACCCCATGGGGAGAAGCTCGGTCTTGCGAAGATTTTATCCGTTAGTTCTTGCAATTATGCTTTCAACTCTTTTAGCTCGGTTGGGGCCATTCTATATGGAGCAATAGAAATGGGGGCAATGCTTGAAGCTAACTCAATTCCAAATTCAATCTCTCTAACCGGAGGTAACCTTAGAAATTCCTCTCGAAAAACATCTGGATACTCTCATACTATGGGTACCGACTCAATTCTCAACTCAGTCTCTTTAGCATTCATTACAATGGCAAGGTAAGCTTCATACCCTTTTCTTAAATACTTCTGAGTCAACAAGGATGATATCACTACTGGTGATCTATCTTGCTTATCTGATTCAGCACGAATAAAATCCCCATTTTCATTTTTCAACTCAATAAACTTCTTTCCATAATTAACAACTACACCATGAGTAACTAACCAATCCATCTCGAGGATGACATCAAACTCATCAAACGAAAATAACATAAGATCAACTGGAAAGCAATGACCCCTAATTATCAAAGGGCAACCTTTGCAAACTCTATCAACCAACACATACTTGCCTAGAGGATTAGACACTCTTATTATAAATTCAGTAGACTCTATGGGCATGTTCATGTTAGAGACTAAATTCATGCATATGTATGAGTGGGTAGATCTCAGATCAATTAAAGCTATAACACGAGTATCATAGAGAGAAAAGGTACTCGTGATTACGTCAGGGGAAGATGCCTCTTCACGAGTACGAATGGAATATGTTCTTGTCGGTGCTCTACCCTCGACTCTTGTAGTCTTTTCTCTAGATGGATTCATGTTACTCAATTCATTTCCCGTGTTTCTCTGCGGTCTTCCTCTAGCAGCACTTCCCGATTTTATATTCTGAGGCTTCTCTTTCTCTCCCACCTCGGGGCAATCTTTGATAAAGTGGTCTAAGGACCCACATCTGAAACAAGCCTTCTCGTTTACCCAAAACTCACCAGAATGACGTTTGCCACACCACAAGCATTCCGGTCTACTCAGTCGAATGTTGCCCACACTAGCAACCGATGTGGTCTGTGCTTTAGACCCAGAAAACTGTTTGCCCTTACTTCAGTTTGAAACCCCAACTGAAGTGACTAGTCGAGTAGCAAAATCCCTCGACTTCTTAGACGAGGATTGGTAGGACTTACTCAATTGCCTTTTCCTCGAGTCACAAAACTCGATCTCAGCTGTTCTCTTCTCTTTAGCCAACTCTTCGGCTTTACAAGCCCTATCCACAAACATTACAAATTCTTTTAGCTCTAGGACTCCAACATATAAACAGATATCTTCATTTAACCCGTCCTCGAATCTCTTGCACATGATAGCCTCTGTAGACACGCACTCCTGGGCATACTTCCTAAGCCTTACAAACTCCCATTTGTATTCGGTCATCAGCATTCCACCTTACTTTAATTCCAAGAACTCTCTTCTCTTATGGTCGATGAATCTCTAGCTGATATACTTCTTTCGAAATTCCTCTTGGAAGAATTCCCAGCTAACTCTCTCCCTTGGTACCACTGACACAAGGGTGTTCCACCATTGATAAGCCGAATCTCTCAAGAGAGATACTGCACACTTTAAGCACTCCTCAGGTGTGCATGACAACTCATCGAATACCCTGATGGTATTCTCAAGCCAGAATTCCGCCCTCTCCGGATCATCATCCTGACTAGCCCAGAATTCCTCGGCTCCTTGTTTTCAGATCTTATCGACCCTAGGCCTTTCTCTTCTCACTACTTCAACCACTTGAGGAACTACAGGAGTGGGTTGAGGAATAGGTGGGGGTGGAGGGGGTTGAGCATTTGGATTTTCTCGGGTATACTCAGTATACCAGTTGCTCATCATACGGAGAAAGGCTTCTCGGGCCTCTTCTCCCTGACCCAAGGTCTTGGGTCTACTATCTGTCGGTGCGGTTCCTTGAGCAGGAGTCGGTGCATTACTCACAGCATCATTGGTTGCAGTTCAGTCTGGATCAGAATCCATTTCCTACATCAAAACATGATTTTAAACGTCAAGAGTCATCACACTATCATTACACAGGTACTCTTACATATGGCATGTATAGCTAGACTCATACTTACGCCATGCTAGTCCTAGAATCGACTTAATTGTAACTCTGATACCAATAATGTAACACCTTTTACCCGTGTTCGAAGCTAGAACATGTTACGAGGCATTACCTAACTCAACTTGCTTAAACATAATGTTTCGAGTTGTAAAATTTCATTTCGTCTTAAAAACTTTCCATTCAAACCCATAACATACTTATCCTGGGCCTACGAGGCCTTAAACATACTTTCAGAAGGTTTCGAAAATTAATCGGAAACTTTTATGTACTTAGAAAAATTTTGCCTAAACAGGGGCCACACGCCCATGTGAAATGGGGCACGCCCATGGGGGCAGGCCGTGTGGTCACACACGCTCATGTCCTTCACCCGTGGTCGACACTGACTTTATTTCACACAGCTAGACACACGCCCGTGTCCCTTACACGGCCTCAACACACCCATGTGCCAAAACCTTGGCATTTTGTTTATGACATCATCATCTCACTATGGTCACATGGCCAAGGCACACGCCCGTGTCCTTAGACCGTGTGTCGAATTAAATTCCTAATTTCAGGTGCAGACTTCACACGGCCTGGGCACACTCCTATATCCTAGACTGTGCCTCTCACACAGCTGAGACATATGGCTGTGCCTCTACCAGTGTGTTTACTATTGAGCATACTAACTTGCAATTCTAGCATGTAATGGGGACACACGGCTAATCAACATGCCCATAGGGCTAACCGTGTGTCACACATGGCCTATACACACGCTCGTGTGTCTACCCGTATGGACAATTAGATGTCTATCTACCAAACCATTTGCCACCCTATCAAGTAATCACACCCATACCAAAACATTACAGTATATAAGATGACCAAATGGTACCCGTATGAACTCAAAAAGAATCACTACATCCTCAAAAGCATATATATCATGAAATTCATCTTCATTAAACATAAGAATTAGCCAAGTATTGGCCCAACTTTAATAACCATTTACAAAATGAATTGGAACAACCTTAGTAGCCAACACATTTGGCTTACCAATATGACATAACAAAATACTCAAGTCCTACACATGCCATATTCAAAATAAAGCTAATTTGGCTATACCAAGTTGTGGTCGATGTTGTGATCTCCAATTCTGATGTCCGCGGATTCTCGACTAACTTTGCAATACTACAAGGAAAAAGAGCAATGAAAAGGAGTAAGCACAAAGCTTAGTAAGTTTGCATGGAATTAAATGGCAAAAATAAACTCACAATATAATCCATCCATAGCAATAATTAACCATACACAAGTCATAGGCTTCTTGCCATATTTATACATACTCATACTTGCCCTTATCTGGCACCTATCATGCCACATATCGTAATTGTTTCTTCATGAATTACTCACAAGTACCTATGTTAACTCAATCATATAACTTTAGTAAAATCCTCTTCGCTATTCCTAAGTTAATCAATTCATCCCGATAATTCACTAGGGATACTCAAGGATGTATATTCATAAACATTAACATAACATGAAACCAATGCCACATCCCGGATGTTGTCTTACGTGTGGTAATTTCTGAGTGCCGATGCCATATCCCGGATATGGTCTTATACGAAATCTCTCATTAAGCATCGATGCCATATACTGGATATGGTCTTATACGATTCTCATACTCAATACCGAACCCATATCCCGGATATGGTCTTATACGGAATCTCAATTCGGCACTGAGGCCATGTCCCAGACATGGTTTTACACGGGAACTTGTTCATCTCATAACTTGATGATATCATTTTCACACTTATTATAGTCATACCGGGACATCAACATCTCAACTTTTATCATTTTTCTCATATAACACTAATATTCAATTTCGTAGAATGTTGTTATAATATCAACCATTCTCAAACATGCTAGCATAAATATTGAGTCATCACATACAAATGTACCTCGATTTCATAATAAGCTAGATCGTCGATCTAGTTCGAGACTTTATTCTTTCCCCGGTCATGGTGGACTCTTGGTTCTTCTTATTCTATAATAGCAAATTAGCTCGTTTTAATCATCACATTAATAAGTATATTTCAAAAATCATGCTTTGGCAAAATTACCATTTTACCCTTAGACTTTGGCAAAATGACCGTTTTGCCCCTAGGCTCAAAAATTAATTCTAATCAAATTTCTACCTTTAATGAGCCTAGGTGAACATTTATTTCTCTTATGGCTATCATCAAAATCCAACATTTCACACATTTACTACAAACTTTATAACCTTTACAACAAGGTCCAATTAGGTGTTTTCATGGCAACACCTTTCACAAAAGTTGTTCATCTAACAACCAAGACTCCTTTTCTTCCATAAAAATGTAACAAATAACAATGAAAGCTCTCATGGAAAATCTCTAAACACTTCACCATATTACAAATTAGTCCCCTCATTTGAAAGCTTAGGCTCTAGGGGTTCTAAAAGTATAACTATCTTTAAGAAAAATCATTAAAATCACTTACTTGAATGGAGAAGAGCTTGCTGAAATTTTGAGCTTTCAAAACCCCTATTGTGTTTGCAAATTTTGGTGGAGGAAGATGAAGAGAAAATATGGATATCATTTTTTTTTGTTATTCTATTTATCAATTTAGTCCACCTACTACATCAACTTTGAACAATTTTGCCTCCTATTGTCCCCTATGGCCGGCCAACCACTTACAAAGGGGCTAATTGCCTTTTAAAGACCCCCAATTAACAATCTATGGGTACTTGGCACTTTTAGCTTATAAAATAGAGCTTTCGCACTTTATGCGATTTAGTCTTTTTTCTCGATTAAGCAAGAAATTGTTAAAATTAAGGCAACAAAAGTTTCATACACTTATACCATCACACTCTAACTAATAAAATATCAAGGAAATAATTTCCTCTAACCTCGGATTAGTGATCCTGAGATCACTGTTCCAACTAGCCCCTAAATTGGGCTGTTACAGACTGGCCGTGTGGTATAAGTCAGTATACCCCCTATATGGCACACGGCATAGCACACAAGCGTGTGTGGCCATTTCGAAGGGCACACAGGTTAGACACATGGGTGTGTGGTTGGCCGTGTGACCCAAGTTAGTATACTATCTAGTTTTCACACGGCCTGGCACACGGGCATGTCCTCGGCTGTGTGATGTAAGTCAGTATGTATGTCCTGTTTCTACACAGCCTAAGACACGTGCATGTCTACTAGCCATGTGAGGCACACGGCCTGTTCACACGGGAGTGTGACCCTTATATGATTGAAAAATTTCTAAGCTTTCCAAAATTTTCGTATGTTATCAGTTTAGTCCCTAACCATTAAAGCATGTTTAAGGCCTCGTAAGCCATCATAAGGGACAATGTGATTGTATTGAATGATGTAAGAGAATAATTGCTTGAGGTTGGTAAATGTAAGCTATGTGTTATGTATTGGTCAGTAATACCTCGTAACCCTATTCCAATAATGAATACGATTTAGGGGTGTTACATATGTGACTTGTCTCTAATTTTTCGTTTTCATATTTTAATTTGATCGATTCAAATGCAAACCGTCAAGGTTGTACTAAGAAAAAGAAGGGACCGATTGAACGTATATGATTAGGGCTCAAATAATTTGTAATTAACTTCAACTCTTCATTTATTAATTGCAAAATTATTTAGTCACGGAGTCATTATGCTAAAGTACCATGGTTGAGCTCACCCTATCATATACTATTATGAAAGCTACATATCAAGTGTCCATCCAATCATCTTGTCATATGTGTTATTTAATATGATATTCTTTATCTCTTTCGGTTAAATCTGTTCAACCAATATGATTCTATTTTATCTAGTTATAACCATTACATCTTTCTTAATGAAAAAGTCAATTACTAACACATACTAAGTAAAGCATTTGTTCTAGACAAATAACTCGTGACCACGTTACTTTTCCATCAATCATGTACTTCCATTGAGTGGATATCATTTATCCTTTGTCAAGTTATGAATTCCACTATTGTAAGTGAAGTCATGTCATGCAAAATTTGTAACATCCCAAACCCGACCCAATCTTTATGGCCAAATTCGAAAAGCTACATACGCCACCAGAATGACCTAGAAATACTTTCTTAATTTGAAACGTATTTTTTTTAAACCATTTGCGCAGTTCGTTCAAAACTAGTAAAATCAAATGTTCAACTTTTTTTCAATCTCATTTAAAAAACCATTTTTCCATGAAAATGGTCGAAATAAACTTTCAGAATTATAAAAAAAGATTTACAACTATTAGCTTATCAATTCAAAACAATGAAATAAAGCGTTTATTTTAACTTCATAAAAATTGTGCAAATTTCAAGAATCGAAATAAATAATACTTCAATTGTAAACATTCAATCATTGATTCAAAACTATTTTGGATTTTCAATCATACTTCTAAATCAATTTTCTTTTTATTCAAAATTGGAGAACTTGGTTATTGGTCAATATTTCGGAAATAAACACATTTTAACTTCATAAATTAAATGTCTTTAGAAAACTCATTTGTAAACATTAATAATTTTTAAAACTAAGTCTAATTTTATTAAAAACTCATTTTTCATAAATGCAACTAAAAAATGTGTTATTGACAGATTCTATTTTAGAAACCGAGTTTCAAGTGAAATCTTATAAAATACTAATTTATGCAGTTTTTAAAACTTAAATGTCATGCAAGCAATTTATGGAAATCAAAATGAAAAATCCCCAAAACCCATAAAGTTATTAAAAAAAACCCAAATCAAAGTCCAAAAAATGATATAAAGACCATAATTTATTAAAAAGTTCACTTCTGAGAGCATCACAAAAAATCGCATCTAAGTCCTATTTACGAGGATTACCTGAAACATACACATAAGATGGGTGAGCTTACAAGCCCGGTGTGAGATCATCACAAATATAATCGCATACATACCAAAATATCAATCATCATAATAATCACAAGTTCTAACACAAATACTTATGCATGAACATGTCGATGCAAATTTTAGAATGATGCACATTTTATAAAATTTCCTAACCATCTTCGCTACACACCAATATCAAGTTCCCCCAAATCCGTCTATCCAATAACACACCATTTGTGGACAAGCAACCACATAATTGCAGAAAAACGCCACATAACATATTATGGACAAGCCATGTAACAACCTATTTTTTAGTGGTATCAGAAACAGTGGATTGGGGGCCACCAAATTTGACGAGTAAGTTCATAAATATTATTATTTAATATTTACGAGTCAAATATAGTTTTAAAAAGGTTTTTGATTCTATAATTTATGCTATTCTCAAGTGGTAAGACCCTAAGGTCAAGTGGTTTTAGAAAATGAGGTATTGGGACCTTGTTTTTATAAATTGAGCTGTAAATATTTTTATAAATATTTACGAAATTTCATTAAGATGGTATTAAAGTTTCGTTGAAAAATTTTAACGTTTCGATAGTTAATTAAGTGAAAAAGACTAAATCGTAAAAGTTGAAAAGTCAATCGTTATTAGTTTAAAGGTGTTAATTGATTAAAGAATTATAATTGGATGACTTTATTGAGTAAATTGGCCATCCTAAAGATAATGGAATAGTTGGATGCTTCAATTTCTTTTGATTATAATGTTTTATATGTTATTTTATTAATAAAATAAAATAAAAGGTTAATAAAATAAAGAAAACATAATAGTTTTCTTCCCCATTTGCTTTTGTTCTTCACCGAGCCACCATGGGAGATTTTGAAGCTCGACTAACCATGTTTTTTCACATGTAAGTCCCTAAGCTATCCATTTCTAATAATTTTCATGTTTTTGAGATCGTTGCAACTAGGTCTAGCTAGCCTGTACCTTCGATTTTGAAACTGTTAAAGATTTTGAATGTTTCCATTAATGAATTTATATGATTTTATATGTTAAACATGAATTTAAAGTGTTGGTTGATATTGTAAAGTATTTTGTTAAGTAATTTTGATGAATTTACCAATTAAGGACTAAATTGTTGAAATAGTAAAAATACAAGGAATTGTTGTGAAATTATTACAAAGGTGGGTTGTATTTGATGCCATGAACATTCGGCTAAGCTTGAATGTGGAAAAAAAATGGTTAATTTGCATGTTTTAGGCTTAGGGACTAATGTAACACACCAAACCCGGTCAAAACGCTACAACGAATCTGCCATGTCACAGGGAAGGGAAGGGGGAAAACCGAGTTAAAAATCACGAGTTGAGAAAAATTTTCCATATTGACTCGCCTTTGGTAAAAATGTGCTATATATTTTTAAAAGAAAACAGTTTCTTAACTTAAGCCGTAACCCATTTCAGGTTTTGAAATCCAAAGTCAAATTTTAAGTAAAACATATTAAGCGATCAATTAAAACAACGTTGCGTCTTAGGTTGAAAAATTTGAGTTGCTTTGTTACTAAAACTCGATCTTAATTAGCCATATTACAAATCTGAAATTGAAAGTTTTTAGTTTTGAAAAACACCCACTTAGAAAATTCATTAGGCATGCCATGACATCTGAAATTAATAACAAAAACCAAATTAACGTTTAAATGGCCTTATTACAATACCCAAAAATCCAAATTAAAATAGTAATAGTACAAAATAAATATTAAAAATAGAATTACTTAAAACATTATGCATGGCAACCTCGAGTCCACCTCGGCTCCATATCCGCGGTCTAATGATTACCTGCAAAATTAAACGGAGGGGGTGAGTCACCGAGACTCAGTGTGTAAATCCCCGTCCAAAAGAGTTTTGGGCCGTCACACAAATCCATATATCAAGTATGTATGACATGCAACCCAATCGACCTAGTATATCCATCCTCCATATCTCTAGATTCTACCCCATATCTGTGGCACCTAGCCACTGGTGGTACCTAACCACTGGTGGTTCCAAACCACTGGTGACAACAGTCACAATTAATAATATGTGGGGCCAACCCACTTGTAGTACCAAACCACTGGTGAAAATCCCTGATATCAATATGTGGGGCCAACCCACTGTGGTACCAAACCATTTGGACGAGTCACAGAAATAATATATGTGGTACCAAACCACTGGTGGTTCCAAACCACTGAGACTTAGTCACAAAATATAATATGTGGGGCCAACCCACTTGTGGTACCAAACCACTGGTGACAGTCTAAAAGAGATCATGTTTCCTCCCTCTTCACATCATACCCTAATTTCATGTTCATGCTTAACAATATGGTATGATCATGCTTTCAATGTATAACAGACAATCATTTCATTCAACATACATTTGTTGATAACAAAACATAGTAGAACTTACCTGGAGTCCTCGATCTTACCCACAAGGGTAACATAGTAATCCATACCATCACTTCGGCTTTTTGCCGAACATAGTCAATAACATAAATAAAATACGAAGTGTGTGAGAGTTACACACCTGATAACACGTAACACAACACTCTCTTTGTCGACGCTATCGCTAATGGCACTCATCTATCTGCTACTACTATTCTCGCTCGTAAGCCACCCACAACTGTGTTGGCCAACCTCAAATAGCAGACACCGCTCCCTTCTTGTATTTTGGGACTGGGGCTATGGGTTTAACCCCTTCCTTCGCTTGGCTAACGTTTGGGTCCATGAAAGGGTCTTGGTCAATAGACCGGATTAACGCATTGAATATGAACAAATAGGAATATGTACTCAAAATGTAAAGATCCCTAACCTAGATCGACAAACCTCGGAGATTCAATGACTTGGATCAAAGCACCGATTGTATACTTAAATTGACTAACACCCTTCAATCGGCCAAGAATTACAAAATTCAATTACTGTCTTCGGCACCCAAACGTGAGAAGAGATAATTGAAACAAAAAGAAAACATTTACCACAAACTCTAGAGAATTGATTGGGAGTGATGGAAGGTGGGTAATAGCGATCCACTGAAATCAAAAGTCGAAAGAAGGAATACGAGAGTCAGAGAGATTCGGCTAACAGTGAATGGGAACTGCCTCGAAAAGTTACTGAGTTTCGGCTTTCTCTTTAAAGAAATCAAGAGAAGGAAAATAAAGAATAGGAGACTGGGGAGATTCGGCTAAGCAAGAGATAGAAAGGATGAAGAGAAGGAATGGAGAATGGAATTTCGGCTCTTGCTGAAGCAAATGAAAGAAAGGAAAAAGAAAAAGAAATGGTAAGATAATAGGAGGGTTCGGCTATGGTGTTTGAGAGAGGAGAAGATGACAAAGTTTCGGTAGGAGGTATGGCTTCAGAAGGTTTCGGCTTTTGAAGATAATAGCAAAGAGAATAAAAAACAAATGAACAGTGAATGGCAATGTAGGTTTTGACCAAGCACAAAAGAAGAAAAGTAGAAAGAATTAGGAAGTATTTTGGTTTTGGTAATTTGAGAGAAAAGGAAATGGAAGCCAATTAGTGTGGGGTGTTTCGATTTTGACACTAAAGAACTGAGGCAACGAATGCACTAAGTGCTCTCTAACTAGCCGAAATATTCACCTCCCCTCAGAGCTACTATAAAAAATTCGGCCACCCCTTTAGACCACTAAACTGCACACACACTCACACACCCCACTTCCCACATTCGGCCAACCTCTCTCCCTCTCTCTCAATCCCATGATTCTCTTTACCAATCACTCTCCACTCACCATTCAAACCTATTGACTGATTCTTCCTCCTTGAATCCCTCTCTTCCCTTCATTCAAAATAATTTGACTCATTCAACACTCATCCACCAGAGTCCAAGCTGAAACCACCTCTCCCTAACCTTGGCGTCAAAAAGAAATCCCAAAAGGGAGACCACGCAACTCGAACCTGCTCCCTGGCAGCTCTCCTGAGGCGTCACTCACTTGCCTCCTAAGTGGCGCCTCCTTGCCACTTTACTAAGGCATTTCTTGTGTCAAATACTCACAAGAACAACCCTTAAGTCCTATCCCATCCAGCTCTCCCCTAAGGTGCCCAAAAAGAGAAATTTGGCCAAGTCTTCGGCTTAACCTTGAGCCTTTCCTGGACCCTCAAGACAACCTAAACCAACATATTAAACATAGCATACACACAAAACATACCACATGCATAGCCCCCTAATTCTATGATATTACAGTTCTACCCCCTTAAAAATAATTTTGGCCTCGAAATTACCTGGTCAAAAGAGGTGAGGGTATTGCTGTTGCATCACATCCTCTAGTTCCTCCGTTGCTTCCTCTGAACCATGATTTCGCCATAGAACTTTAACCAACGGAACCGTCTTCCTACGCAATACCTTTACATCACGATCCAAGATCCGTACTGGTTCCTCATCGAAGGATAGATCAGGCCTTACTTCAATTTCTTCCATTGGCACCACATGAGATGGATTCGAACTATAGCGTCTTAGCATCGAAACATGGAACACATCATGGATCTGACTTAGCTCTGAAGGTAGCTCGAGCTGATAAGCTACTGGTCCCACACGCTTCAACACCCGATAAGGCCCGATAAAACTAGGGCTTAGCTTACCCTTCCGTCCAAACCTTAGCACCTCTTTCCACGGTGACACCTTTAAGAAAACTTTGTCACCCACTGCAAATTCTATCTTTACGTTTTAGATCGGCGTAGGACTTCTGTTTGTCTGAAGCTTCCTTCAACCGAGTTTGAATTAGCTTAACCTTATCTTCTGTTTCAGCAACCAACTCTGGACCCAACAATTGAAGCTCGCCCAACTCTGTCCAACACATAGGAGAGCGACACTTCTGACCAAACAATGCTTCATACGGTGCCATCCGAATACTAGACTGGTAGCTATTGTTATACGCGAATTCTGCCAACAGTAGAAATTCCTACCAACTACCTCTGAAGTCAAGTCTATGACACAGCCCCTCAACATATCTTCCAAGATCTCAGATACCCTCTCTCGATCGTCCGTCGGATCGTGGATGAAACGTCAGATCGAAATCTAACTTCGTACCCAACGCTTGATGCAACGCCTTCTAAAATCTCGATGTAAATCTAGGGTCTCTGTCCAAAATGATCGACACTGGTACCCCATGCAGCCTTACAATCTCTGCTATATATAATCTAACCAACTTCTGAAGAGAGTAGTCCACACGCACTGGTATGAAATAAGCAGACTTCGTCAGTCGATCAATGACCACCCAAACTGAATCCTTCTTAGTAGGCGTAAGGGGTAGCCCACTAACAAAGTCCATCGTGATCCTCTCCCATTTCCACTGTGGAATCTTGACCGGTTGCAACAAACCCGAAGGCAACTGATGTTCAGCTTTGACTTGCAAACACGTCAAGCATTTACCCACAAATTTGGTTACTTCTCGCTTCAGTCCCGGCCACTAAAACTGTTCCCACAAATCCCGGTACATCTTACTTGCTCCAGGATGCATAGCGTAAGGGCTATAATGCGCTTCCTGAAGAATCTTCTGCCTCAAACCCACATCTTTCGGCATGCAAACCTTCCCGTGAAAACATAACACTTTATCCCTGTCCAAACTGAAATCCTCTATTCCACTCTCCTGCACTTGCAGAAGTCGAGTACTCAAGACATCATCTAATAACTGTTTTTCCTTAACCTGACTTACCCATGTCGGCTTCACTTGTAGTTCTGCTAATAAAATTTCATCATCGAATAAACTAAGGTGGGCAAACATTGCTCTCAAGTCAGATATTACCTTACAGCTTAACGCGTCTGCCACAACGTTAGCTTTACCTGGGTGGTACTCAATTGAGTAGTCGTAATCCTTCAACAAATCGATCCACCTTCGCTGTCTTAAATTCAACTCCTTCTGGGTAAGGAGATATCTCAAGCTCTTGTGATCCGTATAGATGATGGACTTCTCCCTATACAAGTGGTGTCTCCAAATCTTTAGGGCGAAAACCACTGCAGCTAGCTCCAGGTCATGCGTTGGATAATTCACTTCATGAGGTCTCAATTGTCGAGAAGCATACGCTACTACTTTCCCTTCTTGCATCAGAACACATCCTAACCCCGTGTGTGACGCATCACAATAAACGGTAAACTCTTTCCCTGACTCAGGCTGAATTAACACCGTCGCCTCTGTCAAAATCCTGTTCAACTTCTCGAAACTTTACTGCTGTTCAACTGACCAAACGAATGGTACCCTTTTCCGTAATAACTTGGTTAATAATGTTGCTATTAATGAGAATTCTTCCATGAACCTTCTATAATATCCAGCCAACCCCAGAAAACTTTGAATCTCCGCCAGAGACCTAGGTGGTTTCCAATCCAGCACAGCCTCAATTTTCCGAGGGTCAACCCTAATCCCCTCAGCTGACACCACATGGCCCAAAAAGGTAACTTCCCTTAGCCAGAACTCACACTTACTGAACTTAGCGAACAACTGCTTCTCCCTCAGAACCTGCAAAACCACTCAAAGATGAGAATCATGCTCCTCCTCAGACTTTGAATAAACTAGGATATCGTCGATAAAAATCACGATGAATTGATCCAGATAGGGTTGAAAAACTCGGTTCATCATGTCTATAAATGCTACTGATGCGTTGATCAACCCAAACGGCATCACCAAAAGTTCGTAGTGACCATAAAGAGTACGAAACGCCTTCTTATGAATGTCTGCCTCCTTGACCTTAAGCTGATGATAGCCTGATCTCAAATCTATCATTGAGAAGACTGACGCTCCCTTAAGTTGATCGAACAAGTCATCTATCCTTGGCAACAAGTACTTATTTTTGATCGTCAACTTATTCAACTGACGGTAGTCAATGTACATACGCATTGATCCATCCTTCTTCTTAACGAACAGCACCAGCGCTCCCCAAGGCGATACATTCAGTCGGATAAAACCCCGATCTAACAGTTCCTGAATCTGCCCTTTCAGCTCCACTAACTCCTTCGACTCCATTCTATATGGGGAAATAGACACTGGCGCTATTCTCGGTAAAGGATCAATACTAAACTCCACTTCGCGATTCAGAGGTAATCCCGGAAGCTCTTCAGGGAAAACATCAGAAAATTCCTTTACTGTTCGCACATCCCCCACAGCTGATTCCTTAGCCTCCAAAGCACAAACACGAACTATAAATGCCTTACATCCTTTTCTCACCATTCTTTTAGCCTTCAAAGTGGATACCATATTAGATAGGTAATTCCTATTCTCACCTATCACCAATACCTCTCCACTCTCTACAGTTCTTAACACCATGCGCTTGACTGCACAGTCCAAATTTGCTTGATACCTCACTAGCCAATCCATTCCTAAGATCAAATCGAACTCCCCGAATGGCAGTTCCATCAGATCACCGGAAAAACTACCCCTTGAACTTCTAGAGGTACATCCATATAAAGTTTGTTCACTTGTCCTAGAGGGCTAATTAGAGTCATCTTCCTAGAAGAAGTCCCAAAGTCTAAATTCAAAGTTCCCGATATAGCACTAGCAACATAAGAGTGTGTCAAAACAATATCAATCAAAGCAGTATAAGGCAACCAATAAATAAGGAACGTACCGGTTATGACGTCCGATGTGTCGCCTTCCTCTCTGCGCCTAGCTGCATAACCAATCCAGCCTGCCTTGCCTCTGTATTCCCAGTACCTCGGCCCGGTGCTCCACGCCCTCGACCAAAGCTATTTCATCCTCTGGCCAGACCACGACCTCTCTGCGGTTGCTGACCCTCTCTTCTGAATGGTATACGTCTTTGACCCTCTGATTGTGCCCTGACTGGCCTCCGTGGGCAATCCCTTATCCGATGATCCAAAGATCCACATTCAAAACATCCTCTATTACCTGCCCAACACTCTCTCGACGAGTACACTGAGGTGGCCACTGAACAGCAACAGGCTTCGCAACTCGACTCGGCCCACCTAATCTAGACCTTTTCTAACAACCCCCAGTAGATCCTGATGGCCCCAAATTTCTTTTATTCCTACTCCTGTCCTGCTTCTGCTTTTTAAACCTCTTCACCTCTTCGGATATCTTAGCCTTCTCAACCAACACGGAAAACTCCCTTTCCTGTTGCGGAGCGATCAATACCCGCAACTCGTCTCTCAGGCCATCCTCAAATCGGACACAACACTCATGATCTGTTGCAATAATACCACGGGCATAGCGGCTCAGATGCAAAAATTCCGCTTCATATTCAGCCACTGACTTACCTCCCTGAACCAAATTAAGGAATGTCCTCCTCTGAGCATCCACATAACTCGACCTGATATATTTTCATTAAAATGCTGATTTAAAGAACTCTAAGGTGATGTGGTCAACCGTTGTGCCATCCCTAATCGTGAGCCACCACTATTATGCCTCATCTCGGAGTAGAGACACTACACCCTTCAATTTCTCTTCTACGGTACAGTCAAGGTCGTCCATAATACACTCCACCGCTTCTAATAAGTCTTCCATCCTTGGCAACAGGTACTTATTTTTGATCGTCAACTTATTCAACTGACGGTAGTCAATGTACATACGCATTGATCCGACCTTCTTCTTAACGAACAGTACCGGTGCTCCCTAAGGCGATACACTCGGTCGGATAAAACCCCGATCTAACAGTTTCTGAATCTGTGCTTTTAGCTCCACTGACTCCTTCGACGCCGTTCTATATGGGGAAATAGACACAGGCGCTGTTCCCGTTTAAAAGATCAATACTAAACTCCACTTCGCGATCCAGAGGTAATCCCGAAAGCTCTTCTAGGAAACTTTACTGTTCGCACATCCCCCACAGCTTATTCCTTAGCCTCCAAAGCACAAACACGAACTATAAATGCCTTACATCCTTTTCTCACCATTCTTTCAGCCTTCAAAGTGGATACCACATTAGATAGGTAATTCCTCCTCTCACTTATCACCGATACCTCTTCACCCTCTACAGTTCTTAACACCATGCGCTTGACTGCACAGTCCAAATTTGCTTGATACCTCACTAGCCAATCCATTCCTAAGATCAAATCGAACTCCCCCAATGGCAGTTCCATCAGATCAGTCGGAAAAACTACCCCTTGAACTTCTAGAGGTACATCCCTATAAAGTTTGTTCACTTGTCCTAGAGGGCTAATTACAGTCATCTCCCTAGAAGAAGTCCCAAAGTCTAAATTCAAAGTTCCCGATATAGCACTAGCAACATAAGAGTGTGTCGAAACAATATCAATCAAAGCAGTATAAGGCAACCAATAAATAAGGAACGTACCGGTTATGACGTCTGGTGCATCGCCCTCCTCTCTGCGCCTAACTGCATAGACCAATCCATCCTGCCTCGCCTCTGTATTCCCAGTGCCTCGGCCCGGTGCTCCACGCCCTCGACCAAAGATATTTTGTCCTCTGGCCAGACCACGACCTCTCTGCGGTTGCTGACCCTCTCTTCTGAATGGTACACATCTTTGACCTTCTGATTGTGCCCTGACTGGCCTCCGTGGGCAATCCCTTATCCAATGATCCAAAGATCCACATTCAAAACATCCTCTATTACCTGCCCAACACTCTCTCGACGAGTACACTGAGGTGGCCACTGAATAGCAACAGGCTTCGCAGCTCGACTCGGCCCACCTAATCTAGACCTTTTCTAAAAACCCCCAGCAGATCCTGATGGCCCAAAACTTCTTTTATTCCTACTCCTGTCCTGCTTCTGCTTTTCAAACCTCTTCACCTCTTCGGCTATCTTAGCCTTCTCAACCAACACGGAAAGCTCCCTTTCCCGTTGCGAAGCGATCAATACCCGCAACTCGTCTCTCAGGCCATCCTCAAATCGGGCACAACATTCATGATCTGTTGCAATAATACCGCGGGCATAGTGGCTCAGACGCAAAAATTCCGCTTCATATTCAGCCACTGACTTACCTCCCTGAACCAAATTAAGGAATGTCCTCCTCTGAGCGTCCACATAACTCGACTTGATATATTTTCCTTGAAATGTTGATTTAAAGAACTCCAAGGTGATGTGGTCAACCGTTGTGCCATCCCTAACCGTGAGCCACCACTGATATGCCTCATCTTGGAGTAGAGACACTACACCCTTCAATTTCTCTTCTGCGGTATAGTCAATGTCGTCCATAATACGCTCCACAGCTTCTAATAAGTCATCTATCCTTGGCAACGGGTACTTATTTTTGATCGTCAACTTATTCAACTTGCGGTAGTCAATGTACATACGCATTGATCCGTCACTTATTCAACAGCACCAGCACTCCCCAAGGCGATACACTCGGTCGGATAAAACCCCGATCTAACAGTTCCTAAATCTGCACTTTCAGCTCCACTAACTCCTTCGACGCCATTCTATATGGGGAAATAGATACTGGCATTGTTCCCGGTAAAAGATCAATACTAAACTCCACTTCGCGATCCAGAGGTAATCCCGAAAGCTCTTCTGGTAAAACATCAGAAAGTTCCTTTACTGTTCGCACATCCCCCACAGCTGATTCCTTAGCCTCCAAAGCACAAACACGAACTATAAATGCGTTACATCCTTTTCTCACCATTCTTTCAGCCTTCAAAGTGGATACAACATTAGATAGGTAATTCCTCCTCTCATCTATCACCGATACCTCTTCACCCTCTACAGTTCTTAACACCATGCGCTTGACTGCACAGTCCAAATTTGCTTGATACTTCACTAGCCAATCCATTCCTAAGATCAAATTGAACTCCCCGAATGGCAGTTCCATCAGATCAGCCGGAAAAATTACCCCTTGAACTTCTAGAGGTACATCCCTATAAAGTTTGTTCACTTGTCCTAGAGGGCTAATTACAGTCATCTCCCTAGAAGAAGTCCCAAAGTCTAAATTTAAAGTTCTCGATATAGCACTAGCAACATAAGGAACGTACCGGTTATGACGTCTGGTGCATCGCCCTCCTCTCTGCGCCTAACTGCATAGACCAATCCATCCTGCCTCGCCTCTGTATTCCCAGTGCCTCGGCCCGGTGCTCCACGCCCTCGACCAAAGCTACTTCATCCTCTGGCCAGACCACGACCTCTCTGCAGTTGCTGACCTTCTCTTCTGAATGGTGCACGTCTTTGACCCTCTGATTGTGCCCTGACTGGCCTCCGTGGGCAATCCCTTATCAGATGATCCAAAGATCCACATTCACATCCTCTATTACCTGCCCAACACTCTCTCGAATGAAATTTCCCGTATCGAGTACACTGAGGTGGCCACTGAATAGCAATAGGCTTCGCAGCTCAACTCGGCCCACCTAATCTAGACCTTTTCTGAAAACCCCCAGCAGATCCTAATGGCCCAAAACTTTTTTTACTCCTACTCCTGTCCTGGTTCTGCTTTTCAAACCTCTTCACCTCTTCGGCTATCTTAGCCTTCTCAACCAACACGGAAAACTCCCTTTCCTGTTGCAGAGCGATCAATACCCGCAACTGGTCTCTCAGGCCATCCTCAAATCGGACATAGCACTCATGTTCTGTTGCAGTAATACCACGGGCATAGCGGCTCAGACGCAAAAATTCCGCTTCATATTCAGCCACTGTGATGACGGTCTGTCTCGGATTAGGAGGTGAATCGTTAATGTTGCCCGATCGTAAATTAGACAGTTTCTCGTTCAACTAACAAAAGGGATAATTTTATTGGAAATGATATCTTTGAAATGTAAAGATAGGTGATAGGTTGAAATGGGTACGTATTTAAAACAAGAAAGAACCTTTAATAAAAATTAAAGACTCGAATCTTATAAGTTTCAAATTGATGGAATGAGTTTCGAAATAAAACCGAGACCCACTATCTAGCAAGATAGGAACCAATGGTATAGGTAGATGAATGCAACACCCGTGAGGATGATAAGTTCAAAACAAGGAAAGAATGACGCCACTAGAAAACTAGATAAGTCAATTCAACCTTGAAAATTAGGAGAGTGAATACTCACCAAAAGAAAATTTTCTTTCATTCAAATTCAAGTTGTGTTGTTTACAAAATGAAATTGCAAAGTATTTATAGCCTTCTCAATGATAGCCGGATAGGGAGGAATAAAACTTCAGGGCTTTAATTCCTATTTGTACGCGTGGTTGACTTGGTGTAGCACCTTGTGAGCATTCGACTAAGCTAGTCACAATAAAGACAAAAAGATTATGGAATATGAAAGTAGCCACTTGAATTAAAAAAATAGACACTTGGCCGTTCAACCTAATTTCACCAAAGTTTGTTGCCACTTTTATTTGCCATAAAATTATCTTATTTTAAAAGCTTAAACCGTCCACTATGCTTGCTTCCTCCTTGGTTTATTATTTTATGCACATTATTTTATGCACATGGCTTAATGGTCACCACTCACTTCTCATGCTTATTTCATTTGTTTATAGTTCCCACTAATTATTCAATTTATGTGCCGTTCAATTGATTGAGTGCTTGCAATCCATGGCCTTTTTTAATTGTCAATTAATCCCCACTAGATGCCGCTCCAACATAGTTCTTCATGCCATTCTCCTTTTTTTTTATTGTTCCCACTTTCATGTATTAATGCCGTCCACTTTGAAGCACTAGTCATACATGTACCATTTCTTTAATATTTCACATGCTTAATTTTTGTGCCGTCCAACATGCTCCTAATTTGCACTTTTTTTCAATTTAAAATCCATCTCAATAATGCTCCCAAGTGTGTCGTCCAACATTAGTGGATTTTCATTATTTAATTCAAGAGTGATCCCATGTGTTCAAATTAAATTCCCTTCCTTCCGTCCATTATCTTTCATGCTTTATTTCCATCATGGCCCTCCATGCTTCCACACACATGCAATTCTTTGTGTCTTAATTATTTATTAATTCAAAGCCATGTTTATTCCAAAGCAATGTTTCTTCTTGCAGCTCACGAAAATGTGCCTTTGTATATTGTTGCCGTTTGTTCCACTCACAAAGCACACATGTTTAATTCATCATGTTTCATTTACGCATATGCATGCTTTAAAAATTCAGGCACCATTGTACATCATCCATAGTATTTCTTCACCATTGAATATTCGGCCTTCATATTCTCTTTTTAAAATGTTTGGACTTTACTCCCAAGCACTATATCGTCCATGACCACATGCAACCTTGCTTGATTTCCTATAAAACACATATCCCAAACATTAATTTGAATAAAATTTAACTTAAACAAAAAAATTAAAATACTTTACTTTAGACACTAGACATATTAAAATACTAAGACTAATTATTTGGTAAAATTAAGTTGCTATAGAAAATCAATTAAATAAATTAAGATGTTTAATTCATTTAATTAAAATTCAGCAATTTAATTTTCACGAAATTCAAAGACTCGATTTTATTTAAAGCAATAAAAATTAAAATTTGGCGTCGAGCTTCGTCGACTTGAAAATTCGGTGGGTGCCCCGGGCGTGCCCCGTATCATCCCCTCCCTCTTCAAGACGGTTCGTCCTCGAATCGACCCATTGGTTATTCGAACAAAACTCCTTGTTCGTCTTTCCTCGATCAAATGGGAAGGATGATAATAGCAATACCTGAAAAGAAAATTAAGAATTAGCAAGCAATGTTTTAAACATACTTGCAACCCGAATAAAATGAACACCAAAAAATAAATCGCATGCGGTCGTGCATAAGCACTTTATCATACAAAAGAATCAATGCCTTGTCAAAATTCGGAACAAAAGCGGATAAGCTTTAAAGCATGCACACGATCTAATTGGATCCCACAAGTCAAAATAATCATGCGAATAACACATCAAATGATAGATATAATCGTCAACAAAGAAGTAATGAAGAAAACGCATATGGCACTGAAATTGAACATTCAAACCTTGCTTCAGATTCGCATATGAATAAAAACGATCAAACACAAAACTCTTTTTGTTTTCCTTTAAAACAAATTGCTTTACAAAATGGCAATCATCATTATGAGCTCTTTCAACATCTGATATGAACAAAATTGTTTCAACCCATGCTTCATGACACTTATCGAAAACAATTATCTTTTTGACAAGAACCCAAACAGATAGTTCATTATCAAACAAGATAGAACATTGAAGAACATCACGCTTTAAAGATTTTACAAGAATGGATTCAAAGAACGTGATTCTTGTCAACATCCGAAGAAAACAAAATGGGTTTATAGATTTCAAGTGTCTTAACTTTGGGTGTTGAAAGATAGAAATCGACTTTACCTTTATGCGCTGTTTTGTCTTCACAAGCTGAAACTTGAAGATCAAATTTACTTTGTTCGATCAAGACGAACCTTCTCGCTTCGGGCATGTAATGTAGTCGATGCTTTCTTCGTGAATCAACATTTTTCAAACAAAATGGGAAATCCATGTACACGAATTGCATGTACAAACACAAAATTTTCTTAAGGAACGAATAAAATTTGAAAACAAGGTTGACAAAATTCGTTACCTTATTTAAAAACCAAGTATCAAATCGATGGGAATTTCTCACGCACAATTGTTGAGACTTGATTTTTCCACAAAATATACCGGATGATACAAAACATATTCCTGGTTTAAAAACATGATTTTGATTATTAAATCCAAGATGTGACAACGGTTTAGAAAAATCAAACATGTTAAACCAATAGGAATTGTGCAAACTCAAAATCGAGCGATCAAAATTCTTGACGAATTTCAAAACTGATTTACAAAAGCTCAAAGATTTCATATTAGATAATGAACAAATCTCGTAATATCCACAATCAAACAAATTGAGATTAAAAGAGAATTCATCGTCATACTTACTTGAGTCTTGCACTTGTCGAATGAATGTTACTCCACCTTCACTCTTTGCTTCACAATGGTTATTATGGGATAAACCCGTCTTACCATCATTTAAAACATCACAATAAATGTTATTAGACAAACTTGCCTTACCATCATTTAAAACATCACAAAGAATCGAGAGATGGCAATTAATGGTATTATCCTCATTTTCACATTCATTAGAAAAATTTGGTGGTGTTGCAATTGTTTCCACACACTTACCTTCCTTACCTTTCGACTCGGAAGGTTTAGCTTCACCTTCAACTTTACCTCTTTCAATTAAAGAAAAACGTCGCTCTTTCGGGAGATATTGAAGTTGTAGGTTATTGTGCGATACTTCGGAAACCTGAAATGAAGAAGCAGAAGAAGAACAAACTTCAAATGAGTTAGTTAAATCAACACTCACTTCTACTTGCTCATCTTGTTTTCTTGTTTCCCTTTCACATTCTTTTTCGTTTTCTTCTCTCTCTTTTTCTTGTTCTTTTTCAATGATCTTCTCAATGGCCTTTTCAAGCTTTCTCAAAACTTGTTCATTCTCTCTCTTTCTTGCCTCTTTTCTTTTTATTTCTTTTTCTTTTTCTTTTTCTTTATTTTTATTACATGAAGTTACAAAAGAATCACAATAATAAGAATTTCTAAAAGAAGAAAAATTATTTACGGATGAATCACGATAATTTCTTCGGGAAGAATACTCCATGTAGGATTTCTTTGAATCATACGTCGAATAACTCGTGCTTTCTTGTCTGTCGTCTTGAAGAGAATCGAGTTCGCAACTTTCTTCTCTCCGTTTCGAAGACCACGTTGAGTAGAAGTCTTGGTAATAATCTCTTCTAGAATAGCCCTTGGTCGGGTATTGCCGTGCTGCTCTTAACTCCGCCCTTTGAGTTGAAGAAGTTCGCCTCGATGATAGGAAGATGGGAGATACCGCTTTGCATCACATCTTTCATTTCGCACCACGCTAATATTGGATACTCTCCATTTCATTTTCGACTCTTGGTAAATTCATCCCACCAAGTCATGGCATAATCGGTGAAACTATTTTCCGCCAGTCTTACTTTCTTGCTTTCCAAATAATCGTGGTACCCAAAAACCTCTTCTACTCGCATTTCCCATTCAAGGTATGCATCCGGATCGGCTTTACCTTGAAACGATGGAATGTTTGACTTGTTATTCTTTTTGAAGTCATTAAAACATCCTTGATCTCTAATGCCTCGGTTTCTTTGGTCACGACGCCTTTCGCTTTGGTTGTATGATGGATCGAAACAATCGCCATCTACAGTACTTCTTCTTTCAAAATATAAAGACATGCTATCGTTGCTAGAAGAAAAATGTTAGTGCTCAAAATAAAACAAAGTTAAATACCTTACCACAAAATCTCACAAGTCACTCACAAAGAAATTTTTCTCACACTCGTGTTTCACTCGTATAAGTTTTTTTTTTGATGAATACTCTCGTGCCTTTCACCGATATTTCTCACTCTCACAAATTCGTATTCATTTTCGAAAGACTTATTTGCTGCTTGAGGGTCGTCTTCAAAAATTGGTACAAGGGAAAATGATGTTATGGGGTGGAGGTCGGCTGAAAAAAAAAAATTGGTATAGTGGTGTTGGAGTGAAGAAGGGTGGTGAAGATCGGGAAAAGAAGTAATGAAACAAAACTTGCAAACTTTCACACTTTTTTTTTAACTCGAATTTTTTTTAAATATTTTTTTTTTTACTCACCAAAAGGTATTGGGCTAGTTGATTACCGAATGAAACTTAAGCTAACACGACTAAATCAGCTTGAAGAAAGGTGCGAATCAAGCTAATTGAGCATGAAGTCAAAGCGCTTTAATGTAGAAAAGCCAAGAGATGACCAAGATATGTTAGAGGAGGTAACAATTGCATGGAAGTCAACTATAGTTGATTCCCAACATCTTATAGAGCTAACTAACTATATAGACAAGGGCTCGTCTCAGTTAGTATACTTTGTAAAGCACTGGGAATATAAGCAAGCGAATGTCGTTCGTCTTTTTAGAGACAAAATTTTTCCCAAAACACGGGCTGCATCTCTATTTATTTTTATTTTCTTTATTATTTTCTTCTTATAGGTAGGAAGAGGGTTCTTGGCTTTTTTTTTTTTTTAACTTCAAATATGCTAAATACAATGAAAATAAAATACAGCTTTTTTTTTGGATTTTTTTTTGAAACTTACTCGAAAAAACTCAAGACGATCAAAAGGTGCCTAATTTAATTGGCTCTGATACCAGATGATGACGGCCCGTCTCGGGTTAGGAGGCGAATCGTTAATGTTGCCCGATCGTAAATTAGACAGTTTCTCGTTCAACTAACAAAAGGGATAATTTTATTGGAAATGATATCTTTGAAATGTAAAGATAGGTGATAGGTTGAAATGGGTACGTATTTAAAACAAGAAAGAACCTTTAATAAAAATTAAAGACCCGAATCTTATAAGTTTCAAATTGATGGAATGAGTTTCGAAATAAAACCGAGACCCACTATCTAGCAAGATAGGAACCAACGGTAAAGTTTCGAAATAAAATTGAGACCCACTATCTAGCAAGATAGGAACCAACGGTATAGGTAGATGAATGCCACACCCGTGAGGATGATAAGTTCAAAACAAGGAAAGAATGACGCCACTAGAAAACTAGATAAGTCAATTCAACCTTGAGAATTAGGAGAGTGAATACTCACCAAAAGAAAATTTTCTTTCATTGAAATTCAAGTTGTGTTGTTTACAAAATGAAATTGCAAAGTATTTATAGCCTTCTCAATGATAGCTTGGATAGGGAGGAATAAAACTTCGTGGCTTTAATTCCTATTTGTACGCGTGGTTGACTTGGTGTAGCACCTTGTGAGCATTCGGCTAAGCTAGTCACAGTAAAGACAAAAAGATTATGGAATATGAAATAGCCACTTGAATTAAAAAAATAGACACTTGGCCGTTCAACCTAATTTCACCAAAGTTTGTTGCCACTTTTATTTGCCATAAAATTACCTTATTTTAAAAGCTTAAACCGTCCACTATGCTTGCTTCCTCCTTGGTTTATTATTTTATGCACATTATTTTATGCACATGGCTTAATGGTCACCACTCACTTCTCATGCTTATTTCATTTGTTTATAGTTCCCACTAATTATTCAATTTATGTGCCGTTCAATTGATTGAGTGCTTGCAATCCATGGCCTTTTTAATTGTCAATTAATCCCCACTAGATGCCGTCCAACATAGTTCTTCATGCCATTCTCCTTTTTTTTTATTGTTCCCACTTTCATGTATTAATGCCGTCCACTTTGAAGCACTAGTCATACATGTACCATTTCTTTAATATTTCACATGCTTCATTCTTGTGCCGTCCAACATGCTCCTAATTTGCACTTTTTTTCAATTTAAAATCCATCTCAATAATGCTCCCAAGTGTGCCGTCCAACATTAGTGGATTTTTATTATTTAATTCAAGAGTGATCCCATGTGTTCAAATTAAATCCCCTTCCTTCCGTCCATTATCTTTCATGCTTTATTTCCATCATGGCCCTCCATGCTTCCACACACATGCAATTCTTTGTGTCTTAATTATTTATTAATTCAAAGCCATGTTTATTCCAAAGCAATGTTTCTTCTTGCAGCTCACGAAAATGTGCCTTTGTATATTGTTGCCGTTTGTTCCACTCACAAAGCACACATGTTTAATTCATCATGTTTCATTTACGCATATGCATGCTTTAAAAATTCAGCCACCATTGTCCATCATCCATAATATTTCTTCACCATTGAATATTCGGTCTTCATATTCTCTTTTTAAAATGTTTGGACTTTACTCCCAAGCACTATATCGTCCATGACCACATGCAACCTTGCTTGATTTCCTATAAAACACATATCCCAAACATTAATTTGAATAAAATTTAACTTAAACAAAAAAATTAAAATACTTTACTTTAGACACTAGACATATTAAAATACTAAGACTAATTATTTGGAAAAATTAAGTTGCTATAGAAAATCAATTAAATAAATTAAGATGTTTAATTCATTTAATTAAAATTCAGCAATTTAATTTTCACGAAATTCAAAGACTCGATTTTATTTAAAGCAATAAAAATTAAAATTTGGCGTCGAGCTTCGTCGACTTGAAAATTCGATGGGTGCCCCGGGCGTGGCCGTATCACACTAACTTACCTCCCTGAACCAAATTAAGGAATGTCTTCCTCTGAGCGTCCATATAACTCGACCTGATATATTTTCCTTGAAATGCTGATTTAAAGAACTCCAAGGTGATGTGGTCAACCATTGTGCCATCCCTAACCGTGAGCCACCACTGATATGCCTCATCTCGGAGTAGAGACACTACACCCTTCAATTTCTCTTCTGCGATACAGTCAAGGTCGTCCATAATACGCTCCACCGCTTCTAACCAATACTCTGCTACTTTAGAGGCCACACCAGAGACACCCATAAACATCTCAGCTCCATTAGCTTTAAGTCGTTCTAACACCAATTTTTGAGCTACCGACCCTACACTCGCTCCAGCTACTCTCTCCAAAACCCGTAACATTGCCTGAGACCCGACATCATCTCCCCCAGTTTGGTCCTAATATTCAACCTCCGTCACTGGCGGCACTGGCACTTCATCCTCTTGCCCATGTCCTGATTCTGAAGGTTTGGACCCGACACCTCGGCCTCTACCACGACCTCGCATGCCACGACCACGTCCTCTAGTACTCATAACTAACTTTCTGATTTAATCTGATTAAAAATTTTATGAATTAGTTTCTTCCACTGTTTATTATAGACTTGTCTTCTGATTATATATTTTTTCAGAGTAGTTTATTTCGCGAACACATACATTCCTATAGGCTTCAATCACTAAGGTAAGATTTTCTAATACTTGCAATCATGTCACAATACAATTACATTATATAATCAATACCACCACATCATACAATTGATAGTTAGAAAACTTACCATCGCGGATCAGTGCCGGAGACTCAGGTGCCATACTTCCCGAAAAACATTTTATTGAAACCATTTTCCAAACTATCTATTGAAAATATTTTAGGTCTTACACCCACAGCCGAGCTTTTGAACTGGGCTCTGATACCATAATTGTAACAACCTGTTGGCCAACCTCAAATAGCAGACACCGCTCCCTTCTTGTATTTTGGGACTGGGGCTATGGGTTTAACCCCTTCCTTCGCTTGGCTAACGTTTGGGTCCATGAAAGGGTCTTGGTCAATAGACCGGATTAACGCATTGAATATGAACAAATAGGAATATGTACTCAAAATGTAAAGATCCCTAACCTAGATCGACAAACCTCGGAGATTCAATGACTTGGATCAAAGCACCGATTGTATACTTAAATTGACTAACACCCTTCAATCGGCCAAGAATTACAAAATTCAATTACTGTCTTCGGCACCCAAACGTGAGAAGAGATAATTGAAACAAAAAGAAAACATTTACCACAAACTCTAGAGAATTGATTGGGAGTGATGGAAGGTGGGTAATAGCGATCCACTGAAATCAAAAGTCGAAAGAAGGAATACGAGAGTCAGAGAGATTCGGCTAACAGTGAATGGGAACTACCTCGAAAAGTTACTGAGTTTCGGCTTTCTCTTTAAAGAAATCAAGAGAAGGAAAATAAAGAATAGGAGACTGGGGAGATTCGGCTAAGCAAGAGATAGAAAGGATGAAGAGAAGGAATGGAGAATGGAATTTCGGCTAAGCAAGACCCTTTCATGGACCCAAACGTTAGCCAAGCGAAGGAAGGGGTTAAACCCATAGCCCCAGTCCCAAAATACAAGAAGGGAGCGGTGTCTGCTATTTTGAACTGGGCTCCTTGCCAGTTTACTAAGGCATTCCTTGCCAGTTGGATGCTTCAATTTCTTTTGATTATAATGTTTTATATGTTATTTTATTAATAAAATAAAATAAAAGGTTAATAAAATAAAGAAAACATAATAGTTTTCTTCCCCATTTGCTTTTGTTCTTCACCGAGCCACCATGGGAGATTTTGAAGCTCGACTAACCATGTTTTTTCACATGTAAGTCCCTAAGCTATCTATTTCTAATAATTTTCATGTTTTTGAGATCGTTGCAACTAGGTCTAGCTAGCCTGTACCTTCGATTTTGAAACTGTTAAAGATTTTGAATGTTTCCATTAATGAATTTATATGATTTTATATGTTAAACATGAATTTAAAGTGTTGGTTGATATTGTAAAGTATTTTGTTAAGTAATTTTGATGAATTTACCAATTAAGGACTAAATTGTTGAAATAGTAAAAATACAAGGAATTGTTGTGAAATTATTACAAAGGTGGGTTGTATTTGATGCCATGAACATTCGGCTAAGCTTGAATGTGGAAAAAAAATGGTTAATTTGCATGTTTTAGGCTTAGGGACTAATGTAACACACCAAACCCGATCAAAACGCTACGACTGAATTTGGCATGTCACAGGGAAGGGAAGGGGGAAAACCGAGTTAAAAATCACGAGTTGAGAAAAATTTTCCATATTGACTCGCCTTTGGTAAAAATGTGCTATATATTTTTAAAAGAAAACAGTTTCTTAACTTAAGCCGTAACCCATTTCAGGTTTTGAAATCCAAAGTCAAATTTTAAGTAAAACATATTAAGCGATCGATTAAAACAACGTTGCGTCTTAGGTTGAACAATTTGAGTTGCTTTGTTACTAAAACCCTATCTTAATTAGCCATATTACAAATCTGAAATTGAAAGTTTTTGGTTTTGAAAAATACCCACTTAGAAAATTCATTAGGCATGCCATGACATCTGAAATTAATAACAAAAACCAAATTAACGTTTAAATGGCCTTATTGCAATACCCAAAAATCCAAATTAAAATAGTAATAGTACAAAATAAATATTAAAAATAGAATTACTTAAAACATTATGCATGGCAACCTCGAGTCCACCTCGGCTCCATATCCGCGGTCTAATGATTACCTGCAAAATTAAACGGAGGGGGTGAGTCACCGAGACTTAGTGTGTAAATCCCCGTCCAAAAGAGTTTTGGGCCTCACACAAATCCATATATCAAGTATGTATGACATGCAACCCAACCGACCTAGTATATCCATCCTCCATATCTCCTGATTCTACCCCATATCTCTGTGGCACCTAGCCACTGGTGGTACTTCTAACCACCGGGTTCCAAACCACTTTGTGACAATAAATACAATTAATAATATGTAGGGCCAACCCACTTGTGGTACCAAACCACCGGTGACAATCCCTAATATCAATACGTGGGGCCAACCTATCGTGGTACCAAACCACTTGGACGAGTCACGAAATAATATATGTGGTACCAAACCACCGGGTGGTTCCAAACCACCGAGACTTAGTCACAAAATATAATATGTGGGGCCAACCCACTTGTGGTACCAAACCTCTGGTGACAGTCTAAAAGAGATCATGTTTCCTCCCTCTTCACATCATACCCCAATTTCATGTTCATGCTTAACAATATGGTATGATCATGCTTTCAATGTATAACAGACAATCATTTCATTCAACATACATTTGTTGATAACAGAACATAGTAGAGCTTACCTAGAGTCCTCGATATTACCTACAAGGGTAAGATAGTAATCATACCATCACTTCGGCTTTTGGCCAAACATAGTCAATAACATAAATAAAATACGAAGTGTGTGAGAGTTACACACCTGATAACACGTAACACAACACTCTCTATGTCGACGCTATCGCTAACAGGCACTACTGCTATCTGTCCACTATTCTGCTCAGAAGCTGGCCCATAACCCGGTGGCCAATCTCGAACAGCAGACACCACGCGTTTCTTGTATTTTGGGATTGGGGCTATGGGTTTAATCCCTTCCTTTGATTGGCTAATGTTTGGGTCCATGAAAATGTCTTGGTCAATAGACCGAATTAACGCATTGAATATGAACAAATTGGAATATGTACTCAAAACGTAAAGATCCCTTACCTAGATTGACAAACCCCGGAGATTCAATGACTTGGACCAAAGCACTGATTGTATACTTAAATCGACTAACACCGAGTATTCCTTAACACCCTTCAATATGCCAAGAATTACAAAATTTGATTACTGCCTTCGGCACCGAAACATGAGAAAAGATAATTGAAACAAAAAGAAAACACTTACCACAAACTCTAGAGAACCGATTGGGAGTGATGGAAGATGGGTAACAGCGATCCACTGATATCAAAAGTCGAAAGAAGGAATACAAGAGTCGGAGAGATTCGGCTAACAGTGAATGGGAACTGCCTAGAAAAGTTACTGAGTTTCGGCTTTCTCTTTAAAGAAATCAAGAGAAGGAAAATAAAGAATAGGAGACTGGGGAGATTCGGCTAAGCAAGAGATAGAAGGGATGAAGAGAAGGAATGGAGAATGGAATTTCTGCTCTTGCTGAAGAAAATGAAAGAAAGGAAAAAGAAAAAGAAATGGTAAGATGATAGGAGGGTTCGGCTATGGTGTTTGAGAGAGGAGAAGATGACAAAGTTTCAGCAGGAGGTATGGCTTCAGAGGGTTTCAGCTTTTGAAGATAATGGCAAAGAGAATGAAAAACAAATGAACAGTGAATGGCAATGTAGGTTTCGACCAAGCACAAAAGAATAAAAGTAGAAAGAATTAGGAAGTATTTTGGTTTTGGTAATTTGAGAGAAAAGGAAATGGAAGCCAATTAGTGTGGGGTGTTTCAGTTTTCACACTAAAGAACTGAGGCAACGAATGCACTAAGTGCTCTCTAACTAGCCGAAATATTCACCTCCCCTCAGAGCTACTATAAAAAATTCGGCCACCCCTTTAGACCACTAAACCGCACACACACTCACAGACCCCACTTCCCACATTCGGCCAACCTCTCTCCCTCTCTACAATCCCATGATTTTCTCCACTGATCACTCTCCACTCACCATTCAAACCTATTGACCGATTCTTCCTCCTTGAATCCCTCTCTTCCCTTCATTCAAAATAATTTGACTCATTCAACACTCATCCACCAGAGTCCAAGCTGAAACCACCTCTCCCTTATCTTGGTGTCAAAAAGAAATCCCCAAAAGGGAGACCACGCAACTCGAACCTGCTCCCTGGCAGCTCTCCTGAGGCATCACTCACTTGCCTCCTAAGTGGCGCCTCCTTGCCAGTTTACTAAGGCATTTCTTGTGTCAAATACTCACAAGATAAAATAAAATCCCTGGTGACAATCCCTAATATCAATACGTGGGGCCAACCCACTGTGGTACCAAACCACTTGGACGAGTCACAGAAATAATATATGTGGTACCAAACCACTGGTGGTTCCAAACCACTGAGACTTAGTCACAAAATATAATATGTGGGGCCAACCCACTTGTGGTACCAAACCTCTGGTGACAGTCTAAAAGAGATCATGTTTCCTCCCTCTTCACATCATACCCCAATTTCATGTTCATGCTTAACAATATGGTATGATCATGCTTTCAATGTATAACAGACAATCATTTCATTCAACATACATTTGTTGATAACAGAACATAGTAGAGCTTACCTAGAGTCCTCGATATTACCTACAAGGGTAAGATAGTAATCATACCATCACTTCGGCTTTTGGCCAAACATAGTCAATAACATAAATAAAATACGAAGTGTGTGAGAGTTACACACCTGATAACACGTAACACAACACTCTCTATGTCGACGCTATCGCTAATGAGCACTACCGCTATCCGCATCCACTATTCTCGCTTTCGAAGTCGCCCATAACCCGGTGGCCAATCTCGAGCAATGAGACACCACGCGCTTTCTTGTATTTTGGGATTGGGGCTATGGGTTTAATCCCTTCCTTTGATTGGCTAATGTTTGGGTCCATGAAAATGTCTTGGTCAATAGACCGAATTAACGCATTGAATATGAACAAATTGGAATATGTACTCAAAACGTAAAGATCCCTTACCTAGATTGACAAACCCCGGAGATTCAATGACTTGGACCAAAGCACTGATTGTATACTTAAATCGACTAACACCGAGTATTCCTTAACACCCTTCAATATGCCAAGAATTACAAAATTCAATTACTGTCTTCGGCACCCAAACGTGAGAAGAGATAATTGAAACAAAAAGAAAACATTTACCACAAACTCTAGAGAATTGATTGGGAGTGATGGAAGGTGGGTAATAGCGATCCACTGAAATCAAAAGTCGAAAGAAGGAATACGAGAGTCAGAGAGATTCGGCTAACAGTGAATGGGAACTGCCTCGAAAAGTTACTGAGTTTCGGCTTTCTCTTTAAAGAAATCAAGAGAAGGAAAATAAAGAATAGGAGACTGGGGAGATTCGGCTAAGCAAGAGATAGAAAGGATGAAGAGAAGGAATGGAGAATGGAATTTGGCTCTTCTTTGGAAGTAAATGAAAGAAAGGAAAAAGAAAAAGAAATGGTAAGATAATAGGAGGGTTCGGCTATGGTGTTTGAGAGAGGAGAAGATGACAAAGTTTCGGTAGGAGGTATGGCTTCAGAAGGTTTCGGCTTTTGAAGATAATAGCAAAGAGAATAAAAACAAATGAACAAAGAAATGGCAATGTAGGTTTTGACCAAGCACAAAAGAAGAAAAGTAGAAAGAATTAGGAAGTATTTTGGTTTTGGTAATTTGAGAGAAAAGGAAATGGAAGCCAATTAGTGTGGGGTGTTTCGATTTTGACACTAAAGAACTGAGGCAACGAATGCACTAAGTGCTCTCTAACTAGCCGAAATATTCACCTCCCCGCAGAGCTACTATAAAAAATTCGGCCACCCCTTTAGACCACTAAACTGCACACACACACACACACCCCACTTCCCACATTCGGCCAACCTCTCTCCCTCTCTCTCAATCCCATGATTCTCTTTACCAATCACTCTCCACTCACCATTCAAACCTATTGACTGATTCTTCCTCCTTGAATCCCTCTCTTCCCTTCATTCAAAATAATTTGACTCATTCAACACTCATCCACCAGAGTCCAAGCTGAAACCACCTCTCCCTAACCTTGGCGTCAAAAAGAAATCCCAAAAGGGAGACCACGCAACTCGAACCTGCTCCCTGGCAGCTCTCCTGAGGCGTCACTCACTTGCCTCCTAAGTGGCGCCTCCTTGCCACTTTACTAAGGCATTTCTTGTGTCAAATACTCAAAAGAACAACCCTTAAGTCCTATCCCATCCAGCTCTCCCCTAAGGTGCCTAAAAAAGAGAAATTTGGCCAAGTCTTCGGCTTAACCCTGAGCCTTTCCTGGACTCTTAAGACAACCTAAACCAACATATTAAACATAGCATACACACAAAACATACGACATGCACAGCCCCCAAATTCTAGGATGTTACAACTAAATTGAATAAAAGTAAAATTTTAGAGGCAATTTTGGAAAAATGTCAAAAATGACTAAATTGCATAAAATACATTGTTTTACTTTCTAAATTAATAAACTAAATGAAATTATTAATTTAGATCAAGATCGAGTGGAAAATCGAGGAGAATGGAAAATTACCAAAAATCCCATGTACTTTGATATTTTTGCAATTTAGCCAGGTAAGTTCATGTGAACTATAATTACGTAAGTGTTGGTTAAATTGAATGTTTGATGTGTTATTCTAATGTAAAAGAATCAATATATATATATGTTATTATAAAATATATCATGTCATGAGACGATGGAAATCCAACGATGTACGACGACTATCGAGCCTCGTTTGAACCTTAGGAATACATAGGATACAAATGACATGTCATTAGGGTTTACATGTTTTAGGTGTTGGTCTTGAATGTCCTACCAGTGGCTGAGTTCCAACATTTGTTGCGGATACTCAACAGCTTGTGGAGCAGCACCGAGTAACTACGTTCCAACCCACAGCTCGTGTGAGCAGGCCCATTTCCCTGCTCATGTGAGCATACTTTTTTCACAGCTCATGTGAGCATATATGTAAAGGAAAGGACATAATACAATTATATTTTTAGCACACTTTGTGTGAGTTATCCTGCGTATCCAATGGTATTCTATTCGGTTCAACCGGCATGAATTTTTTAAGGAAATGGTAAGTGTTCTATACGAACCAAAATAGGTGTGTATGAAATACATTAAAATGGTGAGCTACATGAAAAAAAAACATGTTATGTATGATGGATGATAAATTCAATTGAATCATGCTCAGGTATAAAGGCTATTCATTTTAAATTCGTACGAATTATGTTTAAATAAACTAACATGTGTTGTTGATGTGCTTAGGCTTGTGCCAAGCTTATGAATGGATTCTTAAGAAATCATTAAAAATCAAAAGCAAAAATTAAATTTTCTCCAATACTTGACTATTAGAAAGAAGGTTATTAAAAACAAAAAAAGAGCAATTTAGATTCAGATATGGTTATTCTGATATATAAATAGAGTATGCTATCGGACGGAAGGATTCGAACCTCTGCATAGCGGGACCAAAACCCGTTGCCTTACCACTTGGCCACGCCCCATTTAGATTTCTATTTGAAACTACTAAACACTCATATGGGTATTCCTTGTTCATCGATTCCAGTTCCAAATAGCTATAGCTATGGAATAGATTAGATTCTTGCTACGATTTTTGCACGTATGGATAGAGAATTAAATTGAATTTATTGATATAACATGCTTAGCCTTAATGAAATACATTGAAATGGTAAGTGTTCAATGGGTTTTATGCTTATGTACATGAAAAGGTGGTATAAAGCAAAGTATGTAATTCTTATGAAATGATTTATCATGAAGTTGATTCCAAAAGTGCTATGTTTAAATGCACTAACTTTGTAACGTCCGGGAACTAGGGGCTTTGCGTTTGTTATGTTTCTGTGTGTTTGGTATGCTTTGTCTATTAAATTTGGTGTGTTTGGGGGTTCCGGGAAGGCTCAGGGTTAAGCTTGAGCCTTAGTGAAAATTTTATTTTTGGGCACTTTAGGGGAGAGCTAGCTGAGGCAGGCCTTAAGGTTAATTGTTTGTGTTGGTTGACACAACGAGTAGTGTGGTAAAATGGCAAGGAGACGCCACTTGGGTTGCAGGGAAGTGGCGTCACAAGGGAGCAATAGGGGGAAGAGGTTCGAGTCGCGTATGCTGCATTTTGGGGTTTCTTTTTGGCATCGAAATGGAGGAATGATGGTTTCGGCATAGACTCTTTAAGGGTGAGAGTTGAAGGAGTCAAAATGTTTGAATTAGTGGCCATGAGGTGATGGTGGAGGTTGAATGGGTCAAAAAAAATCAAATGGATGATGGAGAGGGGAAGTAGGAGGAAATTGTAACACCCCTATCCCGAGTCCATCACCGGATTAAGGTTAGGAGCGTTACCGGATAGATCCAAAACATTCACAGACGAAATCATACATTCAATCATCATCTCAGACATAATGTCCCTTAAACGGGTCCTCAAAACCCTAAGCATGCTTATAAACTGAGTCGGGACTAACCGAAACACATACAAAGTTTCATGAAAATTTGAAACTTTTCTAAAATATAGGGGAGACACGCCCGTAGGAGGAGACCGTGTGCCCTCCACGGCTTCTAGACACCGTGTATCCATCCTTGTTTATACTAACTATACCAACACGGTCATTAGGCACGCCCATGTGCCATGGCTATGTACTTTTAGGTTAGCTACTGACTTCCCCACCACGGCCACCTAGCACGCTTGTGTCGAGGCCGTGTACTTTTATGTTAGCTACTGAGTTGTACACCACGGCCAGATGACACACCCGTGTGATGATAAACTGCATCCTACAATTCACCCACAATCATTAGGCACGCCCGTGTGCCACAACCGTGTGACATTATAGGCCATTTACAAGGCCAAAATGCCACCCACTTAGGGTCAAACCTACAAGCAACACATCCCAAAACATATCATGCACATAAGGCAACCAAGAACTTACCAAATGACCATTCAATCTATGCATTGAATTCCCATTACAACTATAACAAATTCAATACCAAAACTTATCTCATCACAAGCATAATACATTCAATACCAAACATCATTTCTTATCAATTCACTAATTCATATTAGCAATTTATCAACACCGAGTTACCATTCATAAGTCAACTTCTCAAACCACAAACCATGCCAAAAGATGTATCACATATATACCAAAGTCATTCATGCTAAAACTAGCACATATCTAGCCACATCTCATGGCTACTACAAATCTCAACCATGATTCAAATGACTAGCCTATACATGCCATATCTTAACTATATACATCTTTCAAAAATACCCCAAAATAGATTGCCGATAGTGTGACTGGGAAGCTGATGATTCCCTGATCTGAGCTAGCTTTACTGACACTGCAAAACAGAGAAACAAATCACACAGTAAGCTTTATAAAGCTTAGTAAGTTCATAACATAATACATAATACCAACATGGCATCACATAGGTTAATGTTTACTACCACAAATATAATACCATTCACAACCAATATGTTCAATATACTCATCCACACCCACATTCATAGTTTCACCAATCACATAGATTTCGAGTGTACCTTAGCCAACACTTAGTTTTCAAATACTTTTGCTAATCAATAATCACGATTCATTTCGATCCACGCTCGTCTCTTCCTCGATTCATTTGCACACTTAGTGCATAATTAATTAGTCGAAGCTTAATTAGCATCATACACTTTGTACATCCATCCCAAGCTGATCTTAAATCGGCATCGCACACACAGTGCCAACCACAAAGCCGAAGCTTATTTTACTTCGCACACACAGTGCTGTATATCCCGATCACGATTTCGAATACGCACACTTAGTGCCATTTAACTCAATCTATCACATAGCATTCACATAGTAATAATATCATACCATTTATTCCATAACATTAAACATAGCTAAATACAGGTATTATGTCTGAACTTACCTCGAACGTCAACTAACGACATGGTCGATTAATCGAGCACTTTATCTTTGCCTCGATCTCGATCCGAACCTCTTCTCTCTTGGTCTATACACATTTAAATTCAATCCACTCAATCACATTTCATTCAATTTAGTCCACATACACAAATTTGGGGCATTTTGCATAATAGCCCTCATAGTTTCACATTTCGACACTTTAGTCCCTAATTCACAAAATCTTCAAATTCACCAAATTCCACCTAACACAAGCTTAGCCAAATTTTACTAATATCCATAAAAACCCACACATTTCTTTTATTTCATATTTTAACCCTTCAATTTTCTATTTTCACAATTTAGCCCTAATTAGCTAAATTCACCAAAAATCCAAAAACAATACATGTTAATCCAACACCAACTTCTCATATTTACTACCAACTAGCACATAGCTCATCACAAAACATCATCAATTCATGAAATTTCAACATGGGTTAGCTAGAGCACAAAGCAACGCTTACAAAGGTAGACATTATCAAAAACTGAAGCCAAAACATATCTTAATTAAGCTAAGCAAGTGTCGAATATCATAGAAGCTTAAACCCTTTCTTTTTCTTTCATAAATCGGTGGAACATGGAGAAAATGATAACTATTTCATGCTTTACTATGTTATAACAAACATAATTATTAAATTACAAAACTAACCTTTAGTATAAAATATATATAACATATGATATAAGGTCATTCTTGACCATTACCACCCACTTTCTTTACTAATGGGCTATTTGCAACATAAGGCCTCCTCTTTATAAAGACAACAATACTTAGGTAATTAAAAATCAGCACATAGCTTTTACACTTTACGCGATTAAGTCCTTTCATTAAAAATCAGCACATAGCTTTTACACTTTACGCGATTAAGTCCTTTCTCTTAATTCGACACACAAACGATCAAATTATCACACAGAATTTTCACACAAACTATATCACATATCATTCACATAGAGAATATCATAAAAATATTTTTATGACCTCGGATTTGTGCTCTCGAACCACTGTTCCGACTAGGGTCTAAACCGGGATGTTACAAAAATCGTGGAAGGGGGATGTTGGTTGAGAGGTTGGCCGAATTTGGGAAGGTGTGTGTGTCTGTGTGTGCACGGTTTAGCTTGGCTAGGGGGAGGCCGAACCTTCATTTGAAGCATAGACATGTTGTTGAACATTTTGGTCATAAGGGTGTGTCATTTTGTTTAAGTGATCATTTTTGAGAATTTTGGTTAGCCAAATCGATCTTAGAAACACTCTCATTTTCTTTTGCATTTTGTGAACATCTGTTTCTTTTCTCATCTACCCAAAACTGAAACATTTTCTAGCCTTTTTCTTTTTGTTTCATTTCTCTCCTATCAAGAGCTGAAACACCTTTTTATTTCATCTTTCTTCTTCTTGTTCTTTCATAGCCGAATCTCCCTAATACATTTGCTTCTCGTTTCTTCATAGCTGAAACTCATTCTTTGACTTTATTGTTCTTCTTTTCTTCTTTGTTTCATATTATTTTGTAAAAGCCGAATACTTTTGTTTTGCATCAAGTGTAGGCACCTTTCCTATCGATTGTGCTAGTAGCCGACTATAGACCCTCTACTCGTCAATCTCGTGGTTCGGTAAGGAGCCTTATTCTCATCATCTTCTTGTTTTCTTTCTTTTTCTCTTAATTTGGTGAAACCGAAATCTTGACTCACTTCTTTGGGCACTGACCGATTGTAGAAGGGTGCAGCACCATCATTTCTTTTTTGTGTGGTCTACTTTCGAGAGGGTCTTGGTAAGTGATTGTTGGTTGAATGGGTAGTAAAGGGGTTTCTATCGATTTGTTAGGCTAAAAGGCCACTCCTTGCTATTCTATTTTTGGAAGCCAATTCTAACATGGTGATTATTTAGGGGGCAATCGATTTTTTGGGCAAAGTTTGCTAGTAATCGGTGTTGGTTGATCAAGGTAGGGGACTCTCTTGTTAGTTTTTTTCATCTCTTTTATTTTTTTCAACAACCGATTATCCATTCTTCTATAACTCGTCCTCCCATTCTTCTTGGTTTGAGCTGAATATCAGGAAGAGAAGTGCCAAGGTTTCTCTAATTGCCGAAAGTGAGATCCAAGCAGTCTTATTCGTTGCGTTAGTAACAAAGGTAAATAGTTCTTTAGTTTTCACGATTGATCTCTCTCTTTCGTTATAGTTGTGTTAATCGGATCTTTTGGGTTAGCCTAGTAAAGGTTCTCTTTGACCACTGATCAAGTCTATTCATGGATGCACGAAACGGCCAAGTTGAGGAGGGAAGTGTAGTTGTAGTCACTGCCCCTAAGTTTAAGAAATGCGCAGTATCGGCAGTACGAGACTTTTTGCCAGGTTACGGTAGAGAGCCAACGTCTGCCTCGGATAGGCAAATAGCGATCGTTCCTGCTAGTGAAAGCATCGACGTAGAGAGTATAGTCTTACGCGTTACTAGGTGAGTAACTCTCACACACTCTGTATATTAATTATGTTAATAACTGTGTTGGCTGAAAGACGAAACGACTAAATTGACAGTCGAGGTACCCTTGGGGGTAAGGTTAGAGACACCGGGTAAGTTCCATTACAACTTCATGTTTGAAATATGTGTATGTATGAATTAATTGGCTGTTTGCATCCAAAGCATGACCATTCATTTCAGTATGTGTAACACCCTTAACCCGTACCCATCGCCGGATTAGGGTTATGAGGCGTTACCGAACTAGACACAGTTTAGCACAGTCATTTATGTAATAAACCAAATACACATAATTGATTTTCAATATCAAACAAATTCAAGAATTTGTATTAATTATGGCTCATGCATAATCGGTACTATTATTTCATACCAATCAAGACTTAAGTTACAAACCATGTTTCGTAATGCAATTACATCATTACTCATTATCTATACAAGTTTCGAATCAAGCTTTCATATATCAAAACCAAATTTCACATGTTAAAAATATGTCAATACATCTATTTCATTAGTTGAATATCAACATATCATTTCATACCTTCTGCAAATGTGCATATTAAAACAAATAGACCCATATTACTCTGTTAAATTTCCATTCACATATGTGACATTCGAACATTATAGCATAACCGAACATACCCATCATGCTATTATAATATGCGCATAATCCCTAATACAAAGCCATGTCAAACCATAATTATCATTTCAACATTATTTCATTTTGTTTACCAATTTTGTGACTATACCAATTCACAAGTTATGCATATTAATCTAGGTTAAGTAATCCACATGACATAGTATGCATATATATATATAAATGTTACACCTAAGTAAGCATCTCCGTATAACCACAACCAATTGAAATAATATCTATTTTGCATTCATCTAACCAAAGCCACATTTATTATTTATGGACACAAAGATCATTAATTAACCTACCAAACACATATGCTATATAACTAGTCCAAAATACATAAGTATAACCAATCCATTGACCATATATTTGGACCTCAAATTAAAACTCTAATGATCAGCCCAAAATATATATACATAAACATTTTCTTTATCATCACTGAATCATAACCAAACACCACAAACATATATGCCTTGATATATATACTTTCAATATAAGCTTAAAACATGACCGAAAACACATAACCATTAACATCGTAATCAAGCCATTTTCGCATGGCTTAAATACATCACCAAAATGATATTCAAGAATAAAATTAGCCTATACATGCCTTAAATTCGAAATCTAAACTTTAAAGGTACCAAAACAAGTCGATAGTGTGGATGACTTCACTGAGATCCTCTGAGCTCGTGGCTTGATCAAAATCTATAAAACAGAACGATGAACACATAGAGTAAGCTAACTTAGCTTAGTAAGTCCTAAGCAAACTTAACAATTTAACTAGATATTCAAATAAATTAAACATAATAAATTCTTATCATTTATGATATAACATATCACATATGTACTATCATGGCCGGATATCAATGTTCATACATAGCGAAATATTATTCATTGTATACCTAAAATGTAAGACTTATCGAAAGTACCTCGATCGATAAATAAAGTTATATGTATTTCCACATACAACCTAATAACATCTTCCATGTACATATAAGGTGATCTCACATAATTGAATGTATACAAATATATATGTATAACACATGGCCGAACCTATATATGTATAATTTCTCATATATCAATTTAATACTCTCATATATGCAAGTAAACCATATCAACTCAATGTCATTTTTAATCACGTATCTTACATATCAAATACACAAACACATTTCTATCAACTTATGTATTCAATAAGCATCACATATATCATGAACTTGATTCAATACATACCTTTCGGCCGAACACTCAAATTCATAGTAATAAACTTTGGCTTGTTCGAATGCCATCATAACTCAATCATTTCATTCATAAGTATAAGCTTGTATTAACAATCACCGGTATAAAACCTGCTAGGCATAAGCCTGAATTACACACCGGCACCAAGCCTGCTAGACCAGAGGTCTGATATTCATTCACCAGCTATAAGCTTGCTAGGCATTAAGCCCGATAAATTCACCAGCCCAAGGCTTGCTAGGCTCGAGGCTCGATTAGTAAAACTTAAATATATCTCACACGAATCATTCCACATTTCAAACTATTTTCTTATAGAAATCTCTTCTTACAAATATTTAAGTACTTTTAACATTCAAATAATTCAACCAAACCATCTATCTTTCTTAATCAAATTCGGCAATTGTATATATATAATCTCAATGATTTCCAATTTTAGCATTTATCAAGTTACGTACATAATTTACGACACATATTCGCTTAAAGACTTACCTCGACTATCGACGGACGACGAAGATCGGCTATTCGTTAACTTTCACTTTTCCCCGATCCAAATTCGTTTTTCTTTGTTCTTAATCTAAACATATTCAAATTAAGCTCATTCAAGCACATTTCATTTAAATTTAATCCAAAAACACCTAAATGGGAAAATTACCATTTTGCCCCTAATATTTCACACTTTTACAATTTAGTCCTATTTGCACAAAACACAAGTTAAGAAAAATTTCACAACAACCTAGCTAGGCTGAATTATCCATATGATCATATAAGTCCCTACATTTCATTTATTTTGCATTTTAACCCCTCAAAAATTCATTTTCACAATTTAGCCCTATTTAGCTAAATTCATCAAAAATTCAAGAACAAAGTATGTTCATCAACTACTTATCTATCATTTAACACCATAAAACATCAAAAAACTCAACATGGCATCAATGGAATTATACACAAACATCATCAATTCATGAAATTGAGACATTGGTTTTAAAGCTTTCAAAGCAACGATTACAAAAACGTAGAAATTATCGAAAACCGATAAAAAACTAACCTTAAATCACAAAAATTTCTCCTTGGCCGAATGTTAAACCTTGTTTTTCTTTTCTTTATGCCATTCGGCTATGAAAATAAAGATGATAACATGCATCTTTTTGTTTTATTTCTTTAACATATATGTTTATTACTAATTTACCCAATTAACCTTATATCATAAAATTTTATAACATAAATCTCAAGGTCCTTTTAGACCATTGCCACCCACTATCTTTTAAAATGGGGTAATTGCCCTTTTAGGACTCCCTTTTTAAAAGCCACTACCAAATTGACACTTTACACTATAATTGGTAGTTTTTACACTTTACGCGATTAAGTCCTTTTTATTTAATTAGGCACACAAACAATCAAATTTTTATACGAAACTTTCACAAATACTAATTCATATATAATTAACACAGAAAATAATATTTAAATATTTTTCAGACTCAAATTCGTGGTCCCAAAACCACCGTTTTGATTAGGGTCAAACTTAGACTGTTACAGTATGTTAACATATGCAGGGACTTGGGATATGATGTGAAAGGGGAAGTGCTAAATTAGGGACTGTCACAGTGGTTTGGTACCACAGTAGGTTGGCCCCACGTATTTGATTCAGTGAGTATGTTTTAGTCGCTTGGTGCCACGGTGGTTTAATACCACGTATATATGATTCAGTGACTCATTTCAGTGGTTTGGTAGCACAGTGGGTTGGCCCTACGTATATTTCTTAGGGATTGTCACAGTGGTTTGGTACCACGGTGGGTTGGCCCCACACATATTATTATTAGTGACTCGCCACGCTGATCCGCATCACGGGTGATGCGGAACCACAGCGGGCTTGGTGCCACGGGTAATTGGCCGATTTAGGTGTTGTAGAGGATGGAAAATATGTGGGTTTGGGTTGCATCGCATACATACTTAATATATTGATTGTGTGGGCTAAGTCCTAATGGGCCTTAGTGAACGAAAAGCCCAGAGTTCGTCTAATGGGAGTTTACACACTGAGTTTAGGTGACTCACCCCTCTACTAAATTTTGCAGGTAATTAATAGATCGCAGATTCGGAGCCGAGGCGGACTCGAGGTGGCCATGCATAATGCTCTATGTATTTTCGTTTTCATTATTTCTTAAATGTCACTATTAAGTTTGGGTTTTAGTATTGTAATAAGGCCACTTAAATTTTGGCTTGGACTTTATTTTTGAAATTGATATAGCATGCCTATTAAATAATCAAAGTGGGAGTTTTCTAAGATTAAAACGTTGAATAAACGATTTCCAAACGGTTAATGGAAGAGGGGTAAAGAGTAAAAAATTGATTAAAATTTTTAAGTAGAAAATCGTAACATTGTTTTCAAACTGATAGCTTTATTAAAATCTTTAAATTTGACTTTTGGTAGATAAACCTGATTTTGTAACTCAGTTCAAATTAACCACTACTTTATATTGCTTTTAAAAGACGGTAATGATACACAAAAATTTTCAGCTCGTGGTTGTAGTTAGTTTTTCAAAATTTTCTTAACTGTAGCATACCAGATTCGGTCGTAGCGTTTGACCGGGTTTGGGGTGTTACAATTTTGGTATCAGAGCCTAGTTCAAAACCTTGGCTGTGGGTATGAGGTTCAAAAATGTTTTCAAAACATGGTTTGGAAAATGGTTTAGATAAAATACAGGTTTTCTAGAAGTATGGCACCCGAGTCTCCGGCACTAAATCCGCACGGTAAGTCTTCTGACCATTGGTTGTTTTGCGTGGAGTAGTTGTATTGTGTTATGAATGCTAGAAACTCAACTTTAGAGACTGAAACTTTAGGTTTATATGAATTGGTAGAAATTACTCATAAATGCTATTTTCATAAGACTTCTCAGTAATAAACAGTGGAAGAAAATACTAATTCATAAAACTTTTAATCAGACTAAGTCGCATCAGTAGTCATGAGTGCTAGAGGACATGGTCGTGGCATGCGAGGCCGTGGTAGAGGTCGGGGTGTTAGGTCTGAACCTTCAGAATCGGGGCATGGGCAGAAGGTGAAGTGCCAGCACCACTAGTTGCGGAAGCGAAATTTTAGGATCAAACGGGTGGAGACAATGCTGTGTCTCAGGCGACGTTACGTGTTTTGAAAGAGTTGCTGGAGCGAGCTCGGGATCGGTAGCTCGAAAATCTGTGTCGAAGTGACTTCGAGCTAACAAAGCTGAGATGTTTAGGGGCATTTCTAGTGTGGCTCCTAATGCAGCTGAATATTGGTTAGAGCGGTTGAGCACATTATGGATGACCCTGATTGTACTGCGGAAGAGAAATTGAAGGGAGTAGTGTCTCTGCTCCGAGATGAGGCTTACCAGTGGTGGCTCACGGTTAGAGATGGTACAGCAATGGACCGCATTACCTGGGACTTCTTTAAGTCTGCGTTCCAGGGGAAATATATTGGGTCGAGTTATATGGATGCTCAGCGGAAGGCATTTCTTAACTTGGTTCAGGGGAATAAGTCAGTGGCCGAATATGAGGCGGAATTCTTGCGTCTAAGCCGTTATGCTCGGGGTATCATTGCAACAGAGTATGAGCATTGTGTTTGATTTGAAGATGGTCTGAGGGATGAATTGCGAGTATTGATAGCTCCGCAATGGGAGAGAGAATTTGTTGTCCTGGTTGAGAAGGTAAGATAGCTGAAGAGGTGAAGCGGTCTGAGAGGCAGAATCAGGAGAGGGAAAAGGGTAGGAATAAAAGGAATTTTGGGTCGTCAGGATCTGCTAAGAATTCCCAGAAGAGGCCTAGGTTCGATGGGCCGAGTCGGGTTGCAAAGCCTGTTGCTGTTAGTCGATCTCAACTGTGTGCACGCTGTGGGAAATTTATTCAGGAGAGTGTTGGTTGGGTGGTAGAGGATACTTCAGATGTGGATCTATGGATCATCGAGTAAAGGACTATCCGCAGAAGCCCAACAGAGCCCGACCAGATGGTCAGGGTTATAGTCAGCCGGAAAGATGTGGTCAGCAACCACAGGGAGGTTGTGGTCCGGCCAAAGGAGGAAATAGTTTTGGTCATGGGCGTGGAGCACCGGGCAGAGGTGCTAGGAACTCAGATGCAAGACAACCTGGGTTGGTCTATGCAGCTAGACGTCGAGAGGAGGGCGATGCACCAGACATCGTAACCGATACGTTCTTGATTTTTGGTTTTCCTTTTTCTGCACTGATTGATATTGGTTCAACTCATTCCTTTGTTGCTAGAACGGTGTTTGGAACTCTGAACTTAGACTCTGAGATTGCTTCTAGGGAGATGACTGTACTTAGCCCTTTAGGACAATCTGTAGTGGTGAATAAACTCTTTAGGAATGTGCCTTTAGAAGTACAAGGGATAGTTTTTTCTACTGATTTGATGGAACTGCCGTTCGGCGAGTTCGATTTGATCTTAGGGATGGACTGGCTAGTGAGGTATCGAGCAGACTTGGATTGTGCTGCTAAGCGCATGGTGTTAATGACTCATGAGGATAATGAAGTCCTAGTGATAGGCAAAAGGAGAAACTACTTGTCCAATGTAGTGTCTGCTTTAAAGGCAGAAAGAATTGTGTGAAAAGGATGCGAGGCTTTTTTAGCTTTTGTCAGTGCTCTGGAGGCCAAGGAGTTGACGGTAGAGGACGTCAGAACGGTGCAGGAATTCTCCGATATTTTTTTAGAAGAACTTGCAGGGTTACCTCCGGATCGCGAGGTGGAGTTCGGTATTGCTCCATATAGAATGGCACTAAAGAAGTTAGTGGAACTTAAAGCGCAGATTCAGGAGTTGTTAGACCGGGGTTTTATTTGACCTAGTGCGTCACCTTGGGGAGCGCCGTTACTATTTGTTAAGAAAAAGGATGGGTCGATGCAGATGTGCATTGACTATAGGAAATTGAATAAGTTAACGATTAAGAACAAGTACCCGTTACCCAGGATAGACGATTTGTTCGATCAATTGCGAGGCACTTCGGCCTTCTCAAAGATAGACTTGAGGTCTGGGTATCATCAGCTTAAGGTTAAGGAAACAGATATTCATAAGACAGTGTTTTGAACCCGTTATGGACATTACGAGTTCTTGGTTATGCCGTTCAGATTGACAAATGCACCAGCGGCATTTATGGACATGATGAACCGGGTATTCCAACCTTATCTGGATCGGTTTATGGTGGTGTTTATAGACGATATCCTGGTTTATTCAAGTACGAAAGAGGAGTGTGATTCGCATCTTCGGGTAGTTCTGCAGATTCTGAGGGAGAAGCAGCTGTACGCCAAATTTAGTAAGTGTGAATTTTGGTTGAAAGAAGTTACCTTTTTGGGTCATGTTGTATCTACTGAGGGGATTAGGGTTGATCCCCGGAAAATTGAAGCTGTGTTGGACTGGAAACCGCCTAAGTTGTGGCAGAGATTCGAAGTTTTCTTGGGCTAGCTGGGTATTATAGAAGGTTTGTTGAGGGGTTCTCTTTAATAGCTGCTCCGTTAACCAAGTTGTTACAGAAAGGGGTACCATTTGTATGGTCAGTTAAGCAACAAGAAAGTTTTGAGAAGCTGAAGAGGATCTTGACTGAGGCTCCAGTGTTGATTCAGCCTGAAGCAGGGAAAGAGTTTATCATCTACTATGATGCGTCGCACACAGGGTTAGGATGTGTGTTGATGCAAGAGGGGAAAGTGGTAGCTTATGCAACTCGGTAGTTGAGACCGCATGAAGTGAATTATCCCACGCATGATCTGGTGTTAGCTGCGGTAGTTTCGCTCTGAAGATGTGGAGACACTACCTGTATAGGGAGAAGTCCATCATCTACAGGGATCACAAGAGCCTGAAATATCTCCTTACCCAGAAGGAGTTGAATTTGAGGCAGCGGAGGTGGATCGAATTGTTAAAGGATTATGACTGTTCGATTAAGTACCACCCGGGTAAGGCTAATGTGGTGGTAGATGCATTGAGCCGTAAGGTAATATTGGACTTAAGGGAAATGTTTGCTCATCTCAGCTTGTATGATGATGGAAGTTTGTTAGTTGAACTTCAAGTGAAACCTTCTTGGGTCAATTAGATTAAAGAAAAGCAAATGTCGGATGAGTCGCTAAGCTCGAAACTTCAGTTAGTGGCAGGTTGTGAGACAGGAGATTTTAGTGTGAGCAGTAATGGGGTATTGTGCTTTCAGAGAAGGGCTTGCATGCCGAGGGATTCCGAGTTAAGGTAGAAGATTCTTCAGGAAGCGCATAGTAGCCCATACGCTATGCATCCTGGTGGAAGTAAGATGTATAGGGATCTGCGAGAATAGTTTTGGTGGTTGGGTCTGAAGCAAGAGGTTACCGAGTTTGTGGGTAGGTGTCTGACGTGTCAACAGGTGAAGGCGGAACATCAGTTACCTTCAGGGTTGTTACAGCCGGTGAAGATTCCATTTTGGAAGTGGGAGAGGATAACGATGGACTTTGTGAGTGGGCTACCCCTTACGCCTACGAAGAAAGATTTGGTGTGGGTGATTGTGGATCGGTTGACGAAGTCCGCGCACTTTATATCGATTCGGGTTGATTATTCTTTATCGAAGTTAGCCAAGCTGTATATGGCGGAGATTGTGAGGTTGCATGGGGTGCCTGTGTCTATCATATCAGACAGGGACCCTAGGTTTACGTCGAGGTTCTGAAAGGCGTTGCATCAAGCGTTGGGTACAAGACTAGATTTCAAAGACAAACATTTCATCCACGCATCGATGGTCGATGAGAGAGGTAATCGATCTTGGAAGACATGTTGAGGGGCTGTGTTATTGATTTCGGGGGTAGTTGGGAGGATTTTCTACCGTTGGCAGAATTCGCATACAACAATAGCTACCAATCTAGTATTCAGATGGCGCCCTACGAAGCGTTGTATGGGCAGAGGTGTCGTACTCCTACTTGCTGGACAGAGTTGGGTGAGAGGCAGGTGTTGGGTTCGGAATTAGTTTTCGAAACAGAGGAAAAAGTTAAGTTGATTCGAACTCGGTTAAAGGAAGCTTCCGACAGGCAGAAATCCTATGCTGATCTGAAGCGTAAGGATATAGAATTTGCAGTGGGTGATCAGGTGTTTCTGAAAGTTTCACCGTGGAAGAAAGTCTTAAGATTTGGTCGAAAGGGCAAGTTGAGCCCCAGGTTCATCAGGCCTTATCGAGTTACCACCAAAATTGAGACAGATTCATGATGTATTCCATGTCTCAATGTTAAGGCGCTACCGGTCGGATCCAACTCACGTAGTGCCAGCGGAGGAAATCGAAGTGAGACCTGATTTATCTTTCGAAGAGGAACCAGTTCAGATCCTAGACCGAAATGTTAAAGTATTGTAGAGAAAGACGATTCCGTTGCTTAAAGTGTTGTGGTGGAATCACGATTCAGAGGAAGCCACATGGGAGCCAGAGGAGGTTATGCGTCAGCAATACCCTCACCTCTTTTGACCAAGTAAATTTCGAGGCCGAAATATCTTTAAGGGGGTGGAACTGTAACATCCGAGAACTAGGGGCTTTGCATTTGTTATGTTTCTGTGTGTTTGGTATGCTTTGTCTATTAAATTTGGTATGTTTGGGGGTTCCAGGAAGGTCGAGGTTAAGCTTGAGCCTTAGTGAAAATTTTATTTTTGGACACTTTAGGGGAGAGCTAGCTGAGGCAGGCCTTAAGGTTAATTGTTTGTGTTGGTTGACATAAGGAGTAGTGTCGTAAAATGGCAAGGAGACGCCACTTGGGTTGCAAGGAAGTGGCGTCACAATGGAGCAAAAGGGGGAAGAGGTTTGAGTTGTGTATGCTGTATTTTGGGGGTTCCTTTTCACGTCAAGATGGAGGGATGATGGTTTCGGCATGGACTCTTCAAGGGTGAGAATTGAAGGAATCAAAATGTTTAAATTAGTGGCCATGAGGAGATGGTGGAGGTTGAATGGGTCAAACAAAATCAAATGGATGATGGAGAGGGGAATCAGGAGGAAATCGTGGAAGGGGGATGTTGGTTGAGAGGTTGGCCGAATTTGGGAAGGTGTGTGAGTGTGTGTGCACGGTTTAGCTTGGCTAGGGGGAGGCCGAACCTTCATTTGAAGCATAGACATGTTGTTGAACATTTTGGTCAGAAGGGTGTGCCGTTTTGTTCAAGTGATCATTTTTGAGAATTTTGGTTAGCCAAATCGATCTTAGAAACACTCTTATTTTCTTTTGCATTTTGTGAACATCTGTTTCTTTTCTCATCTACCCAAAACCAAAACATTTTCTAGCCTTTTTCTTTTTGTTTCATTTCTCTCCTATCAAGAGCCGAAACACCTTTTTATTTCATCTTTCTTCTTCTTGTTCTTTCGCCGAATCTCCCTAATACATTTGCTTCTGGTTTCTTCATAGCTGAAACTCATTCTTTGACTTTATTGTTCCACTTTTCTTCTTTTTTTCATATTATTTTGTAGAAGCTGAATCCTTTTGTTTTGCATCCAGTGTAGGCACCTTTGCTATCGATTGTCCTAGTAGCCGACTATAGACCCTCTACTCGTCAATCTCGTGGTTCGGTAAGGAGCCTTATTCTCATCATCTTCTCGTTTTCTTTCTTTTTCCCTTAATTTGGTGAAACCGAAATCTTGACTCACTTCTTTGGCCACTGACCGATTGTAGAAGGGTGCAGCACCATCATTTCTTCTTCGTGTGGTCTACTTTTGAGAGGGTCTTGGTAAGTGATTGTTGGCCGAATGGGTAGTAAAGGGGTTTCTATCGATTTGTTAGGCCAAAAGGCCACTCCTTGCTATTCTATTTTTGGAAGCCAATTCTATCATGGTGATTATTTAGGGGGCAATCAGTTTTTTGGGCAAAGTTTGCTAGCAATCAGTGTTGGTTGATCAAGGTAGGGGACTCTCTTGTTAGTTCTTTCCATCTCTTTTATTTGTTCAACAATCGATTATCCATTCTTCTATAACTCGTCCTCCCATTCTTCTTGGTTTGAGCCGAATATCAGGAAGAGAAGTGCCGAGGTTTCTCTAATTGTCGAAAGTGAGTTTCAAGCAGTCTTATTCATTGTGTTAGTAACAAAGGTAAGGAGTTCTTTAGTCTTCACGATTGATATCTCTCTTTTGTTATAGTTGTGTTAATCGGATCTTTTGGGTTAGCCTAGCAAAGGTTCTCTTTGACCACTTATCAAGTCTATTCATGGATGCAAGAAACGGCCAAGTTGAGGAGGGAAGTGTAGTTGTAGTCACTGCCTCTAAGTTTAAGAAGCGTGCAGTATCGGCCGTACGAGACATTCCACCGGGCTGCGATAGAGAGCCAACGTCTGCATGGGATATGCAAATAGCGGTCGTTCCTGCTAGTGAAAGCGTCGACGTAGAGATCCTACGCATTACTAGGTGTGTAACTCTCACACACTCTGTGTATTAATTATGTTAAAACTGTGTTGGCTGAAAGCCAAAACGACTGAATTGACAGTCGAGGTACCCTTGGGGCTAAGGTTAGAGACACCGGGTAAGTTCCATTACAACTTCATGTTTGAAATATGTGTATGTATGAATTAATTGGCTGTATGCATCCAAAGCATGATCATTCATTTCAGTATGTTAACATATGCATGGACTTGGGATATGATGTAAAAGGGGAAGTGCTAAATTAGGGACTGTCACAGTGGTTTGGTACCACAGTAGGTTGGCCCCACGTATTTGATTCAGTGAGTATGTTTCAGTCGCTTGGTGCCACGGTGGCTTAATACCATGTATATATGATTCAGTGACTCGTTTCAGTGGTTTGGTACCACAGTGGGTTGGCCCCACGTATATTTATTCGGGATTGTCACAGTAGTTTGGTACCACGGTGGGTTGGCCCCACACATATTATTAGTGACTCTATCACAGTGATCTGGTGTCACGGTGGTCTGGAACCACAGTGGCTTGGTGCCATGGGCGATTGGCTGATTCAGGTGTTGTAGAGGATGGAAAATAGGTAGGTTTGGGTTGCATCGCATACATACTTAATATATTGATTGTGTGGGCTAAGGCCCAATGGGCCTTAGTGGACGGAAAGCCCAGAGTTCATCTAATGGGAGTTTACACATTGAGTCTCAGTGACTCATCCCTCTGCTAAATTTTGTAGGTAATTAGTACATCGTGGATTCGGAGCCGGGGCGGACTCGAGGTGGCCATGCATAAGGCTCTAAGTATTTTCGTTTTCATTATTTCTTAAATGTCACTATTAAGTTTGGGTTTTGGTATTGTAATAAGGCCACTTAAACTTTGACTTGGACTTTATTTTTGAAATTGATATAGCATGCCTATTAAATAATCAAAGTAGGAGTTTTCCAAGATTAAAACGTTGAACAAACGATTTCCAAACGGCTAATGGAAGAGGGGTAAAGAGTAACAAATTGATTAAAATTTTCAATTTGAAAACCGTAACATTGTTTTCAAACTGATAGCTTTATTGAATTCTTTAAATTCGACTTTCGTTAGATAAACCTGATTTCATAACTCAGTTCAAATTAACCACTACTTTAAACAACTACTTTAAATTGCTTTTAAAAGACGGTAACGATACACAAAATTTTTCTCAGCTCGTGGTTGTAGTTAGTTTTTCAAAATTTTCTTAACTGTAGCATACCAGATTCGGTCGTAGCGTTTGACCGGGTTTGGGGTGTTACAAACTTGTAATCATGGTTGATGTTATGCTTATATCTTTATGTTATGCGTATGAAACGAGTGAGAAAAGGTAATGAAATGATAAATTCATGTTGAAAAGAAATATGATGAAAAGGGAATAATAAGTTGAAAGATGTACTTATTTGTGAGAAATTTATATATGCTATGGATGAATATACCTATATCATGGATAAATACACTAAGTCGAGAATTGATAATGTCATTTAGGCTTATGATAAGCATTGGAAATGGAATGGAAAGTAAGTACATTGAAAGGTGTATAATCTTATAGAAAGGTTGATGATTATACATTACGTCTCATATAATCTTATCATATTATGAATGCTAAATATATGTGACTTTAGTGAACTTGCTCATTTGTGAGTTCATGATCATATCGATTCATGAATCTTATGGCATTGGCATAGATTTACGTTTATTCTGTAAAGTTTATTATTGAAATGGAATATCACGCTTAAAATTTATACGAGCTTACTAAGCATTCATTGCTTACGTAGTTATTTTCCTTTACTTTACAAATTATCGGAAGCTCGATTGGGTTGGAAGCTAGTCGGAGATCTATCACACTATCCATTGATTTTAACGGTTGATTTTGATGCTTTTGTTGTGATTATAATGGCATGTATAGGTGGACTATGTCTAATGTTTAGTTGATGATACTGACATTTAATATTGCTATAAATTTGTTAAACTTATGTTATTTTTGTAACATCCCAAAAGTTAGGGGTTTGGAATTTTTGCAAATTACATGTGTTGGGCTTGCTTAGCTAGTTATTTGAGGGGGTTTGGGGGTTTTAGGCAGGCTTGGGTTTGAGGCTGAGCCCTGAAAAAATTTTGGTTTTTGGCCCTTTAGTGGAGAGGGCTGGGTGATGTTGGACTTATGTATAATTGAGTGTGTTTTGCTAACACAAGTTGAGCACATGATGGAGTGGTGTGGCGTCAAGTGGAGAGCATGGAGGGAAGGGGTTCGAATCCCACAGATGGAAACTGGATGCTTTTATTTTGTGACTTGGGAGAGCAAGATGTAGAGTTGGGATCAAACTCTACTAGGTTCATGGAAGACTTGGTCAATCAATTTGAATGGGAGGCCAGGAGTGATTCAAAGAGGGAATGGTGGAGGAAATCAGGGAGTTGAGGAGTGAGGGAGTAGTGGCTGAATTTGGGAGTGTTCATTGAGGGGTGATTTTGGCTAGGGGGTAGATTAGGAAGCATGTTTTCGGCAGCTTGAGTGTGAGTGCAAACCAAAACCTCTTCTTGTGTTTTGTGATTTCTCCTTTAGTCCTTTCGGAATTTTCTTTGAGAAGCATTTTCATGCACTTATCCTCTTTTTGTTTTATTCATTTTGTTTTACCTATCATGCTTTCTTCCATTTCTTTTGTTATTGCCTAAACTTGTTGGGGCCGAATCTCCTTCTGCTCATCTATCCTCACATTGCGTCCATTCCTTCTTTTTTCTTAAAGCCGAATAGCCACCCCTACTCCTATTTTGACTTCCCTTTAGCCGAACAACTAGTAGCCTGAAGTTTGGTTCTCTTCTGTCGGCCGAACTTGGTAAGCCGAACCTCCTTAATCTCTTGACCTGAATCTTTGATTCCTTGGTGGTTGGGGGCCGAATTCTTTAAGCAAACAATTGGCGTTGGTCATCGACTTTGGTTTTGGTAAGGGTGTAGTAGCTCATGTACCTTCCTAATTCGATGCTAGTGATGTTCTTGTGACCCTTTTGTTGAGTTAGCATCGGTTTCCTTCTTTCTTATGGGGAGCGGATGTTGGTTAGATGCTAACCCCTTTGGTGCATCAATTATCTTTTCTTTTAGGAGCTCGTTGCATTAGCCAAGAAGCAAGGCCAAATATTGATACTCTGGAGGGGGGATCACGCCTTATGGTAAGTGAATCTGGTGGAGTAGTAAACTTCGATATTATGAATTTTCGAGAATGTTGGGATTAACTCTTGATCATTGTTATCTTAGGGGCAACGAGGAGTAGTTCTTTCGGCAATCCAAAGTAGGTGTGTAATCTCACACCACCGCTTATTCTGTGAATGTTGTTCTGTGAATCGGCTAAAAGCCGGAATACTGAAAAGCTAAAATACCAGCAACTGAGATCACTCGAGCTGCGAGCGCTCATAGTGATAGACCGAGTCTCTAATGAGAGCGATAGACGGTTGAGAGAGTGTCACGAATGCTCTCGTAAAACTGAGGCCGTAATAGGTCGTGTTGAGCCGAGATGGGCCAAATGGGCCCAACGAGTTAATGGCCCATTTGAGCAGAAACGATGAAAAATGTAAGTTGATCGATGTGACTGCAAAGTCCGCAGAACCGAGACTGAAACCGAACAGGATGGGCCACACGAGCGTGTGGGCCCGAATGGGCTAAAATGGGGTTTTAGGCCCAATAGCACTCTATTGACCGGAAATGGAAATCGAGTCGCTTGAGGCGACGTTAGGCCTTTGGAAAGGCCGTTGTAGGGATAAAATTACCGACATACCCTTATTGGGTAAAATTATCGAAATACCCTTAGTGGGTAAATTATCGAAATACCCTTAGTGGGTACATCACCGAAATACCCTCGACGGGTAAATTACCGAAATACCCTAAAGGGGTGAAAATTACCGTTATACCCTTAGGTGACAAAATGACCATGGTAGCTAAATATCGTGTATGTGATTTTATTTATACTGTTTATACTTTTAACACCCCAAACTCGGCCTAGAAGTTAGGCCCGAATCGGCGTGTCACATCAAAGGCATAATCCAAACGATTTTGCTAATTAAAAATTTTAAGGCCCAAAAGCCCAAAATCCTTGAGTCTTGTTAAGTAATGAAAAAAAACCCATTTTTTAATTTTAAGTATTTCGGAAACTAAGTTTAAACGTAAGAAATTTACTTAGGTTTAATAATTAAGTAAATGGTTGAAACAACAAAACCCAAAATCTAAAGTCAAATAGGAGTACAAAGCCTTATTACATCCAACGAAAATAAGCAATTAAAACTATGTCTTTTGAAACAAATAAATAAAAATAAAACTTTAAACATCTTGTAGTATGGACATCTTCGAATCCTCTCCCATGTCGAGCCGTTTACTGAGGATTACTTGAAACATTAAATAAAGGGTGTGAGTTTTGAAACTCAGTGTGTACAACCCTTGGCAATCAAATCAATGTACAAATATTCACATTGGGCCTAAGCCCTATCAAAATCGGTGGTCTTGGGCCTTAGCCCACAATGACCTCATATCATATCATATCATATGCAAGACAAGGTAATGGAAAACCCTCCCAAAAATCCATCCGATACACACACCATTTCCCTTCCAACCCTACAGACTTGTGGGGATTTCTAAATCGACCCACCCATCCTCTACACACTAAAGGTAGCACTCACAACGGCACTACCCAATGTTGCAGCAAAGCTGCTAATCATATAATGGGCTTAAAGCCACCGGTGGATCCACGGTCGTCAAGCGACTATGCGATCCTCAAATCTTCCTCCGTACCATAATTCCCACCCATATGCATCCTAAGCAGAATATCATATGAATGCATCAAACACATAAGTAACATCCATAAACTTATACTCATCACATAGGGGTATTTTCGTCATTTCACAACCCAAGGGTATTTTCGTAAATCTAGTCTATAGGGGTATTCAGGTAATTTTGCAAATCAGAGGTACTTTGGAAATTTTGTAAATCCGGGATGTTTTGGTAATTCTGCAAATTAAAGGTATCCTGGTAATTTCACAATTCGGGGCTATCTTAGTGATATTTCAAACCAAGGGTATTTTGGCAATTTCAAATTAGCAGTATTTTAGTAATTTTACAAATCTAGGGGATTTGGTCCCTCTCGGGTTTTAGTTATGAATGTTGGCCCATTAACAAGTCCTTGCGGCTAAAGTGAACAGTCACTATGCACCAGGTAAGATTCCAGAGAAGAGGAGGTGGGCCGCTAGGGCCGCTTAAGTACCAAGCTCTCCCTAGATCCAATCCTAGACATGCACATGCCCGTTACCACACTTTAACCTAGCAACTTTTCCACGGACAATGTTTAATTAATATAAAGTCTTATGCGGCTAAAGAGTTGTTCAGTACTAAGCCTAAAGTCCATAAAACCCTAGCATACTAGTCTACGTCCCCATAAAGCCCATCAACCCATTACACGTTCATATAACCCTTAATGGCCACACACATTTTTATGGCCCACTAGGCCCAAATCTTAGTCATATGGCCCATTAGGCCCAAAACAAATCCAGATCATGTAACATGCATACCTAACCTAATTCATATAATCAAATTAATCCATTTCATCAAACTTAGCCTCAGGGCCCACCGTGCCCCTTTAGCCACTTTTAGCTTTTCGACTTTTCAGTATTGCCGATTTCGTGTGTGCATAGTGTTTGTACGCACCTAGATACCGTGACGTGCTATTCTATCCTTAGCCTTGATCCTACAACCAACCAACCTTCAATCAACCACTCATACTTAATCAAAATATTTACTCAAAAGTCGAAACCTTACCGTAAACTTACCGTGTGCCACTGGGTTCTAATGGCCCTTCCTTCGCTACTAATCACAAGTGTTCCCTAGATCTGCACTCACACATACACCATCAAAATTCGGTGTGACTCGTAATCCACACAAGTCATCCACAAATTCGGCCATTCACTTCAACCATAATCGAGTTGAGTATCCTTACCCTTGCTAATGATCCTACCATGCTTGCGATCTCTGATCCTTACCCTTGTGAATACAAGATCATTATTAATGAAAAATTAGATCGCCCTTCGACTTTTAACAAAACATACTAAAGGGAGTTAACAGAATACTTAGCGAATCCAACCTTAGATCCTACGGCCTAGATAACTACCGAACGAGATTCAGCTTTTAACCCTGACTAAGAGTAGCTACCAACTAATTTGTGATAGAAAAGAACAACAAACATTAGACACTAATGGGGATTTCGGTAAGGAAGGATGATGGTAATTCGGCAAAGAAGAGAATTTGGCTATAGGGGAATTTGGCTTTCAGAGAAAGAAGAAGAACACAACACTAATAGGAATTTCGGCAAAAATAATGATGGGATTTCTTTTCTGCAAATGAAAGAACTCAGCTAAGGGGAAGAAAAGGAAGAAATAATGAAACCCAAGGAACCCTTCAAAGGAATTCGGTAAAGAAAAGCAAGACTGACCTATTTGCAAAACTCTCCAAATGCCGAAAGCCACAATGAAAATTCTTAATACCCTCTAAAGTACCCAAAAACGGCACTCATCTACCCTCCTAAGCTGAATTTATACACTTTTCACTTCCCAAAATGGCACCAACTCTTCACACTTCTCAGCTCCTAACTTTTCTCCCTGATAACACATTAATCTTACCCGAAATTTCCTCCATATCCAACACACCTGTTTACTTCAAACTCTCCACGGCAAGAGTTCAAAACCAACACAACTCTGGGCGTCCATACAGTAAAATAAACACTCCACAAAATACCACTCCTAAGCCTCGAACCTTGGACCTCTTCAGCTTACAACATGCTACCTTATAGCTCCCAAGTGACTCCACTTACTACTAGACCACAAGCGCATTTGTGTCATATTTCTTCTTCATTTATTAAAAAGGCCTACTGACTGAAGTCACTGTTCCCTAAGGCTAAAATCAAATTTTTTCCTTTACCCTTGATCCCAGGACATCTCCAACACCCCTAGAATCTCCAAATTCATTAATCCTCGAAGGCCACATGCCAATTGTCATTTTTCTCGCTCACTTAAAAAAAAAAATTTCTGAAATCCAAACCCAGAGCCCAATAGGCCCAACTTTTCTAGGCCCAAATTTGAGGCGTTACAATACCTGTAATACACTGCATTCATATCATGTTGCATGGATTGGGTTTGATGATTAGAGGAAGTACAGTTTTAGTGGCTCTGCCAGATACCGTTCGAGTGGCATCGCCACCTAACATTTTAGTGGCTCACCCATATAAACCGTGATTAGCAGCTTGTCTGCAAAATTGGTGAGGTCTGGCTGGGTGGGTTAACATGGTCCCTACATGGTGTGATTGGTCGGTACGGGTGGAGAGTTAGTCGACTGGTAGGATTAGGGTGGGCACATATCCACATGCATTGAGATGATTTTGGGGCTCAGGCCCAGCTGGTTACCGAATAGGGCTTAGGCCCAGACAGATACCGTGTGGGCTCAGGCCCAGATAGTGACCATTACAGGGGATTACACACTGAGTTCTTGTAACGCACCCCTTTCTTTTAATCGTGCAGGTAATGCCCAGCATTAGAAGATTTGGAGCTGTGGAAGACTCGGAAGTGGCCATACGTTGGATTTGCTTCTTAATGATACTTAGTAAATTTGGATTTAACTTATTTTATATTACTTTTAGGTTAATATTTTGTGTAATAAGGCCATTAGATTTTTCTTTTTAAACTTTCATTCGGTAATTCTTCTAGTTATGAATTGTTAAATAATTAAACACTGGTTTTTAAAATAATAACTACTGTTTTTCAGAACATCACGTTTCCGCAATTATTTAAGTCAAACCTCTACAACAAATAGAGTTTTTGAAAATAGTAACATCTTTGCAAGAATATACTTTGAGTAAATCTTGTTTTTGTAAGCAATGGAATTCGGAGTTTCAAAACAGATACAAAGTTTTTAACGAATGCGTAGCTTTTAAACAACCTTTTTATGTGACATGCTAGATCCGGCCATAATGTTTAGGCTGGGTTTAAGGTGTTACATTTTATGGTATCAGAGCCCGATTGCAAAACTCGACTGTGGAATGGGTTTGAAAATTTTTCCAAATCTACTTAAACTGTGGTTTATAAAAAGTGATAGTGTTATTGGAAGTATGGCACACCGAGTCTTCAGCACCGAATTCGTAAGTCTCTTTTTTCTATACTTGAGTATATGATGAAATGACTATATTGAGAAACTATTAGAGATAGTGGTAGTACACTGAAACTTTTAGTTATAGAAACTAAGACTATAGAGACTGAAATAGTAGTAAACTCGATCTACGAAAACAACTCTTATTACTATTCTTCATAAAACACTTGTTAAAAATTATGAGAACTAAAAGATGATTCATAAAACACTTAAATAGATTAATATACCGATATGAGTTCGAGAGGTCGCGGACAGGGTACACGTGGCCGTGGTAGAGGCCGAGGTGCTAGGGCTGGGTCCTCAGTATCAGGACATATGCCTGAAAGGGAGGCACCGACATTTTCGGCCACTGAAACAGGGTCTCATGATCGAGCCGAAAGGGATGATGCTTTGTCTCAAGCAATGCTACGGGTTTTGGAAAGAGTGGCTGGAGCGAGTACTAGGTCGGTGGCCTGAGGGTCAATTTTTGAGCAGCTCCGGTCAAATAGGGTGGAAATCTTCAGGGGCATCTCTGGTATAGCCCTGAATGTAGCAGAGTATTGGTTAGAGGCAGTATAGCAAATCATGGATGACCTAGACTGCACAGTGGAGCAAAAGCTGAAAGGACTAGTGTCCCTACTGCGAGATGAGGCATACCAATGGTGGCTTACAGTAAGGGAAGGTACGCAAGCTAACCATGTGACTTGGGATTTCTTCAAAGCGGCCTTCCAAGGAAAGTATGTCAGGGCAAGTTACGTGGACGCCCAGAGAAAGGAATTTTTGAATCTGGTTAAGGGGAATAAGTCCGTTGCGAAATATGAAGCAGAGTTCCTGCGCTAGAGCCGGTACGCTCGGGGCATAATTGTGACTGAATACGAGCATCGTGTGCGGTTTGAGGATGGTCTTTGGGATGAGTTGCGGGTACTGATAGCCCTACAGAGGGAAAGAGACTTCGCTGCCCTGGTAGAGAAGGTTAAGATTGCTGAGGATTAGAAACGCTCTGAGCGTCAAAATCGTGAGAAGGAAAGGGGCAAGAATAAGAGAGATTTGGGTCTTCAGGTTCTTCAGGGGGATTTTATAAGAGGCCTAGGTTTGATGGGCCAGCTCAAGTTATGATTCCAATTGCTGATGGTCGACTGCAACCATGCATTGAGTGCGGAAGACCACATTCAAAAGTGTGTTAGAGAAGAACTGGCGGGTGTTTTTGATGTGGGTCCAAGGATCATCGGTACAGAAACTATCCTCGGGAGCCTGTTCTGTAACACCCTAAACCCAGCCTAGAAGTTAGGCCCGAATCTGGCGTGTCACATTGAGGTGCAATTCAAAACGGTTTTGCTAATTAAAAATTTAAGGCCCAAAAGCCCAAAATCTTTTAGTCTTATTAATTAAAGATAAAAACCCATTTTATTACTTTAAGTATTTCGGAAACCAAGTTTGAACATAAGAGCTTACTTAGGTTTAATAATTAAATAAACAATTAATCTCAAAACCCAAATAAATCTAAAGTCAAAACGGAGTACAAGGCCTTATTACATCCACCGAAAATTAAGTAACTAAAAACATGTATTTTGAAACAAATCAATGAAAATTCAAGCCTCCTGTAGTGTGGCCTTCTCCGAGTCCTCTCCCACGTCAAGTCGTCTATTCGAGATTACCTGAAACATTAAATTAAAGGGGTGTGAATTTTGAAACTCAGTGTGCACAACCCTTGGCAATCAAATCACTTACAAATATTCACATTAGGCCTAAGCCCTATCAAAATCGGTGGTCTTGGGCTTTAGCCCACAATGACCTCATATCATACCATATCGTATCGTATACAAACAAGATGATGCAAAACCTTATGACTCTTGTGGGGAATTCTAGCTCGACCCACCCCTCCGCTACACACCAAGGGTATCCCAGCTTATGAGATTACTGGTTGCAAAGAAAGTCGCTAATCATATGATGGGCTTAAAGCCTTCTGTGGATCCATGCCATACGGCTATGCGATCCTCAAATCTTCCTCCGTACCATAATTCCCACACATATGCATCCTAAGCAGAATATCATATGAATGCATCAAACACAAAAGTAACATCCACAAACTCATATTCGTCACATAGGGGTATTTTCGTCATTTCACTACCCAGGGATATTTTCGTAATTCTACCCTATAGGGGTATTTTGGTAATTTGGTAAAATAAGGGTATCTTGATAATTTTACAAAATAAGGGTATTTTGGTACTTTCGTAAACTGAGGGTATTTCAGTAATTTCGCTAACTGGGGGTATTTTAATAATTTCACAAATCGGGGGTATTTTAGTAATTTCACAAACTAGGGGTATTTCGATAATTTTGCAAACTGGGGGTATTTTGGTAATTTTGCAAATTAGGGTATTTCAGTAATTTTACAAACCGAGGTATTTTGGTAATTTCATAAATCAGGGTATTTCAGTAATTTTACAAATCGAGGGTATTTTGGTAATTTCACAAATCGGGGATATTTCAGTAATTTTACAAACTGGGGGAATTTCGGTAATTTCACAAACTAGGGGTATTTCGGTAATTTTACAAATTAAGGGTATTTTAGTAAATTTACAAATATAAGGGTATTTTAGTAATTTTACAAATATAAGTGTATTTTAGGAATTTTGCAAATATAAGGGTATTTGGTCCCTTTCGGGTTTTAGCTATGAACTTTGGTCCATCAACAAGTCCTCGCGGCTAAAGTGAACAGACACTACGCACCAGGTAGGATTCCAGAAAAGAGGAGGTGGGCCACTAGGACCACTTAAGTACCAAGCTCTCCCTAGATCCAATCCTAGACATGCGTATGCCCGTTGCCACACCCTAACCCAGCGACTTGTTCACAGACATGTTTAATTAGATTAAGTCTTATGGAATTTAAGAGTTGTTCAGACTATGCCTAAGGTTCATAAACCCTAATATACATGTCTACGTCCCCATAAGCCCATCAAGCCCAAATCACACCCTTACGACCCATTAGGCCCAAATCTCATCATATGTCCTATTAGGCCCAAAACAAATCTAATTCATGCATCATGCATGACTAATTCAATTCGTATAACTAACCAAATCATTTCATCAATTCTTAGCCTCAGGGCCTACCGGCCCATTTAGCCACTTTTGACTTTTCGACTTTTCGGCATTGCCAATATCGTGTGTGTAGTTTTTGTACACACCTTGTAACCATGCACGCTACAAATCCCTTAGTCACGACCCTACAATCGATATTACTAGCGATTAACCAAGATTTAACGCATACTTATCAAAAACTGAAACCTCACCGTACCCTTACCGTGTACTTCATGTTCTAGTAGCCCTTCCTTTGCTACTATTGGCGATTATCCTCTAGATCTGATAGGAATCGAAAGCTGCTAATCCATGCTCCGAGCACTCCAATGCCCAACGCCCACCAAGGTATGTTTTCTCTCCAATCATAGATAGCTCTATATATAGCCAGCTTCTCACCTTTCCTCTTTGTATCTTTCTGATGTGGGATCCCTCCGTTAGCAGAGTTTAAATCCAATTCAAACTCTTGCCGTCCAGTCCGCAAAATAAATACTCATTTGCTTGTCATGAGATTCGAACCCTTGCTCCATTGCAACATAATCCACACCGCTAGCCACTAAGTTACAAGCTCCTCTTGTGTTTTAAAACATGCCCAACTAAAGCTAAGTCTATGGCCAATGTCTAAATCCATTTAAAAAAATAATCTAAAAGAAATGCAAGTGCTACAACTTGAACCTGGACCTCCTTCCTTCCTTGTGGCGTCACCCCCTTGTCTCTTATGTGGCATCACTTTGCCACTACACCACACACTTCACTTGTGTCATTTTTCTCTACATTTTATTCTTAGAGCCTACCTACTAACTCCTAGAGTTTTTTTCACCTAAAACAAAAATTTTTCCTAAGCTCAAGTTTGATCCCGGGACTTCATAGAAGCCCCCTAACCTTCCAAAATCACTTACTTAATAGGTCCAACTTGCATTTAAGCCGATCTCTTGTTCTCCAAAAATTTAAAAAGTTCCTACACTCGGGGCCCAAAAGGCCTAATTCACCTACGCCTAATTTCGGGATGTTACATGTTCGGACGCAAGCAGTAGGTCAGGGCTATGTGCAGCCAGGGAGAGGTGGTCAGCAGCCACCGAGAGGTCGTGGTCCACCCAGAGGGGGAAATGGGTTAGGACGTGGTCGTGGAGCACTGGGCAAAGGTGCTGGTAATACAGAGGCGAGACAGCCAAGATTGGTTTATGCTACTCGGCATCGAGAGGATGGCGACGCACTTGACGTCATAACTGGTACGTTCCTCATTCATGATGTACCATGTATTACTTTAATTGATATTGGGTCGGCGCACTTGTATGTTGCATGTACCGTGTCTGGAACTTTGGGTATACAATTCGAACTTGCTGATAAAAAAATGTCGATGATTAGCCATTTAGGACAGTCTATTGTAGTGAATAAGCTGTTTAGAGATGTGCTTCTCGAGGTTCAAGGGGTTATTTTTTTGGCGGATTTGATGGAACTATTGTTTGGTGAGTTTGATCTCATTCTGGGCATGGATTAGTTAGTGAAACATCGTGCAAATTTGGATTGCACTACTAAGTGTATGATATTAAAGACTTCAGAGGATGAGGAGGTGATCATGATAGGGGAGCGGAGGAACTATTTGTCCAATATAATCTTAGTGTTAAGGGCCGGGAAGCTAGTTCGCAAAGGTTGCGAGGCATTCCTTACTTATGTCAGCATATCTGTTGTTAAGGAATCGTCTGTTGAGAATGTCAGGACTGTAAAGGAGTTTTTGGATGTATTTCCTGAGGAGCTTCAGGTGTTGCCTCCAAATCGCGAGGTCAAATTCGGCATTGAGCTTTTCCCAGGTACGGCTCCGGTGTCCATCGCCCTTTATAGGATGGCATCGAAGGAGCTGGTGGAATTAAAGGCTCAGATCCAAGAGCTTTTGGATCGAGGATTTATCAGACCGAGTGTGTCTCCGTGGGGAGCACCGGTATTGTTCGTGAAAAAGAAGGATGGGTCAATGTGCATATGTATTGACTACCGTCAGTTAAACAAGCTAACAATTAAGTACAAGTATCCGCTACCAAGGATAGATGATATGTTTGATCAGATGCGAGGAGCTTCAATTTTCTCTAAAATAGATCTTAGATCAGGGTACCATCAGTTAAGGGTTAAGGAGGCAGATGTGTACAAGACCGCATTTAGGACTCGTTACGGACACTATGAGTTTCTGGTCATGCCGTTTGGATTAACAAATGCACCAGCTGATTTCATGGATATGATGAACCGGGCCATCCAACCCTACCTAGACCGGTTCGTGGTGGTGTTCATAGTTGATATTCTGGTGTATTCAAGAACTGAGGAAGAGCATGATTCACATCTCCGGGTTGTTCTGCAGATATTGAGGGAAAAACAACTTTATGCCAAATTCAACAAGTGCGAGTTTTAGCTGCGAGAGGTGACATTTTTGGGGCATGTCGTGTCTGCCGAGGGGATTAGGGTTGATCCTCGAAAAGTTGAGACTATACTGGATTCGAAGCCACCAAAGTCGGTATCTGAAATTCAAAGTTTTCTGGGTTTGGCCGGATACTACAGGCGGTTCGTTGAGGGGTTTTCATTGATTGTTGCACCCCTAACTAAGTTACTGCGTAAGGGGGTACCATTTGTTTGGACTGATAAATAGCAGGAGAGTTTTGAGAAGTTGAAAAAGATTCTAACTTAAGCTCTGGTATTAATACAGCCAAAGGCTAGAAAAGAGTTCGTTGTCTATTGTGATGCGTCGTACACAAGTCTAGGATGTATGCTGATGCAAGAGGGTAAAGTGGTAGCTTATGCATCCCGTCAGCTTAGGCCGCACGAGGTGAACTACCCCACTCATGACTTGGAATTAGCCGAGGTGGTGTTCGCACTAAAGATATGGAGACATTATTTGTATGGGGAAAAGCGATCGTTTACACTGACCATAAGAGTCTTAAGTATTTCCTTACCCAAAAGGAGTTGAATCTTAGGCAACAAAGATGGATAGAGTTGCTGAAGGATTATGATTGCTCGATTGAGTACCATCCGGGAAAAGCTAACATGGTGGCAGATGCACTGAGTTGTAAGGTGGTATCTGATCTAAGAGCAATGTTTGCTCGTCTCAGCCTATTTGAGGATGGTAGTTTGTTGGTAGAACTATAGGTGAAACCAACTTGGATTGGGCAGATTAAAGAGAAACAGATGTTGGATGAGTCGTTGGTTTCTCGTTTTTAGCAGGTAAAAAATGGAGAGACTGTGGATTTTGGGCTGAATAGTGAAGGGGTATTATGTTTCCGTGGAAGAGTTTGTGTACCGAGGGACTCTAAGTTAAGACAGTCAATTCTGCGAGAGGTGCATAGTAGCCCATACGCTATGCATCCCAGTGGAAAAAAGTTATATCGAGATCTACGTGAACTGTATTGGTGGCCAGGACTTAAGCGTGAGGTGATAGATTTTGTAAGTAAGTGTTTGACATGCTAGTAAGTGAAGGCTAAGCATCAACTACCTTTTGGATTACTGCAACCGGTGAAAATTCCACTCTGGAAGTAGGAGAGGGTAACCATGGGCTTTGTTAGTGGGCTACCCCTGACGCCCACTAAGAAAGATTTGGTGTGGGTAATTGTTGATCGACTGACTAAATCCACTCCCTTCATACCGATTCACACCGATTACTCGTTGCAGAAGTTGGCCAAGTTATATGTGGCGAAAATTGTGAGGTTGCATGGGGTATCGTCGTCTATCATTTCAGATAGGGATCCTAGATTTACATCTCTATTCTAGAGAGTGTTACACGAAGCTATGGGTACAAGATTAGATTTCAGCACAACGTTTCATCCGCAGACTGACGGTCAGTCAGAGAGGGTAATACAGATTTTAGAAGACATGTTGAGAAGTTGTGTGATTGATTTCAAGGGCAGTTGCAAAGATTGTTTACCCTTAGCGAAATTTGCTTATAACAACAGTTATCAATCTAGTATTCAGATGGCACCATACGAGGTATTGTATAGGTGTAGGTGTCGTACCCCTACTTGTTGGACAGAATTGGGTGAGCGGCGACTGTGGGGTCCAGAGTTAATATTTGAAACTGAGGAGAAAGTGAAGTTGATAGGGATCGGTTAAAAGAAGCGTTAGATAGACAGAGGTCGTATGCTGACTTAAAGCGTAAAGAAATAGAGTATTTTGTGAGGGATTATGTCTTCTTGAAGGTCTCACCGTGGAAAAAGATTCTGAGATTCGGACGGAAGGGCAAGTTGAGCCCCAGATTCATCGGACCTTACCGGGTGTCAAAACGTGCTGGACCGGTCGCCTATCAGCTTGACCTGCCTTCTAAGTTAAACTGGATACATGATGTATTCCACGTTTCTATGCTGAGGCACTACCGTTCTGACCCTTCTCATGTAGTGCTGGTAGAGGAGATCGAGGTACGACCTGATCTAACATTTGAAGAAGAACCGGTGCAGATTTTGGATCGACATGTTAAGGTGCTGAGAAGGAAATTTGTTCCCTTAGTCAAGGTGTTGTGGCATAATCAAGGTTCGGAGGAAGCCACGTGGGAGCCTGAGGAGGCTATACGACATCAATACCTTCATCTCTTTTGATCAGGTAAAATTTTGAGGTCGAAATTTCTTTAAGAGGGTAGAATTGTAACATCCTAAAAGTTAGAGGTTTGGAATTTTTGCATATTGCATGTGTTGGGCTTGCTTAGCTAGTTATTTGAGGGTGTTTGGGGGTTCTAGAGAGGCCTGGGTTTGAGGCTGAGCCCTGGAAAAATTTTGGTTTTTGGTGGAGTGGTGTAGAGTCAAGTGGAGAGCATGGAGGGAAGGGGTTCGAATCCCACAGATGGTAACTGGATGCTTTTAATTTGTGACTTGGGAGAGCAAGAGGTAGAGTTGGGATCAAACTCTACTAGGTTGATGGAAGACCTGGTCAATCAATTGGAATTGTAGCCCAGGAGTGATTCAAGGAGGGGATGGTGGAGGAAATCAAGGAGTTGAGGAGTAAGGGAGTAGTGGCCGAATAAGGGAGTGTGCCTTGAGGGGTGATTTCGGCTAGGGGTGTGGATTAGGAAGCATTTTTTTGGCAGCTTGAGTGTGAGTGCAAATTGAAACCTCTTCTTGTGTTTTGTGATTTCTCCTTTAGTCCTTTTGGGATTTTCTTTGAGAAGCATTTTCGTGCACTTATCCTCTTTTTGTTTTACCTTTCGTGCTTTCTTCCATTTCTTTTGTTATTGCCTAAACTTGTTGGGGCCGAATCTCTTTCTGCTAATCTATCTTCACATTGCGTCCATTCCTCCTCTATTCTTAAAGCCAAATAGCCACCCCTACTCCTATTTGGACTTCCCTTTAGGCAAACATCTAGTAGCCTGAAGTTTGGTTCTCTTCTATCGACTGAACTTGGAAAGCCTAACCTCCTTAATCTCTTGACCAGAATCTTTGATCCCTTGGTGGTTGGGGGCCGAGTTCCATTGGCGTTGGTCATCGACTTTGGTATTGGTAAGGGTGTAGTAACTCATGTACCTTCTTAATTTGATGCTAGTGATGTTCTTGTGACCCTTTTGTTGAGTTAGCATCAGTTTCCTTCTTTCTTATGGGGGGTTGAATGTTGGTTAGATGCTAACCCCTTTGGTGCATCAATTATCTTTTCTTTTAGGAACTCATTGCGTTAGCCAAGGAGCAAGGCTGAATATTGATACTCTGTAGGGGGGATCACGTCTTGTGGTAAGTGAATCTGGTGGAGTAGTAAACTTCGATATTATGAATTTTCGAGAACGTTGGGATTAACTCTTGATCATTGTTATCTTAGGGGCAACAAGGAGTAGTTCTTTCGACAATCCAAAGCAGGTGTGTAATCTCACACCACCGCTTATTCTATGAATGTTGTTCTGTGAATTGACTAAAAGCCAGAATACCAAAAACCTGAAATACCGGTAACTGAGATCACTCGAGCTGCAAGCGCTCGTAGTGATAGACCGAGTCTCTAATGAAAGCGACAGATGGTTGAGAGAGTGTCACGAATGCTCTCGTAAAACTGAGGCCGTAATAGGCCTTGTTGAGTCGAGACGGGCCAAAGGGGCCCAACGAGTTAATGGGCCCATTTGAGCGGAAACGATGAAAAATGTAAGTTGATCGATGTGACTGCGAAGCCCGCAAAATCGAGACTGAAACCAAACAGGATGGGCCACACGAGCGTGTGGGCCCGAATGGACCGAAATGGGGTTTTAGGCCCAATAGCACTGTATTGACCGAAAATGGAAATTGAGTTCTCGAGGCAACGTTAGGCCTTTGGAAAGGTCGTTGTAGGGGTAAAATTACTGAAATACCTTTATTGGGTAAAATTACTTAAATACCCTTAGTGGGTAAATTACCGAAATACCCTTAGTGAGTACACTACCGAAAGACCCTTGAAGGGTAAATTACCGAAATACCCCAAAGGGGTGAAAATTATCGTTATACCCTTTAGGTGACAAAATGATCGTTATGTCATTGATGGTAGTTAAATATCGTGCATGTGATTTTATTTATACTGTTTATATTTGTATTACACTGCATTCATATCATGTTGCATGGGTTGGGTTTGATGATTGGAGGAAGTACCGTTTTAGCGGCTCTGCCACATACCGTTTTAGCGGCTCTGCTACATACCGTTCGAGTGGCATTGCCACCTAACATTTTAGTGGCTTAGCCACATATACCGTGATTAGCAGCTTGTCTGCAATATTGGTGAGGTCTGGCTGGGTGGGTTGACATGGTCCCCACATGGTGTGATTGGTTGGTACGGGTGGAGAGTTAGTCGGCTGGTAGGATTTGGGTGGGCACATATCCACATGCATTGAGATGATCTTGGGGCTCAGGCCCAGCTTGTTACCGAATAGGGCTTAGGCCCAGACAGATACCGTGTCGGCTCAGGTCCAGATAGTGACCGTTATAGACGATTACACACTGAGTTCTTCTAACTCACCCCTATCTTTTAACCGTGCAAGTAATCCCCAGCGTTAGAGGATTTGGAGCTGTGGGGGACTCGGAGGTGGCCATACGTCAGATTTGCTTCTTAACGATACTTAGTAAATTTGGATTTAACTTATTTTATATTATTTTTGGGTTAATATTTTGTGTAATAAGGCCATTGGATTTTTCTTTTTAAACTTTCATTCGGTAATTCTGCTAGTTATGATTTGTTAAACGATTAGACACTAGTTTTTAAAATAATAACTACTATTTTTCAAAACATCTTGTTTCCGCAATTATTTAAGTCAAACCTCTACAACAAACAGAGTTTTCGAAAATAGTAACATCTTTGCAAGAATATACTTTGAGCAAATCTTGTTTTTGTAAGCAACATAATTCGGAGTTTCAAAAAGGATATAAAGTTTTTAACGATCATGTAGCTTTTAAACAACCTTTTTATGTGACATGCTAGATTCAGCCATAATGTCTAGGCCGGGTTTGGGGTGTAACATTTTGATGCCTTGATGGTTGGTGTGCTTTTGGCACTTTGATGCTTAATGGTTAATGTTTATATGATAAAATTGATGTATGGTTTTTATGGCCAAAGTGGTAAGTGTTGGCATGTTTGCAAAATGAACATTTAGGGCATGATTTGATATGGAATTTAGTCAAGTATAATTGATTGAATTATAACCCATTTGGTATGTTTGGATGTAAATTTGGCTTATGGTTAATTATAGTGTAACTTGATATAAAATTAAACTAAATATATATATGGATGAGTTATGGTCATATATATATTTAAGTTAGGCATTTTTGTATTTGATATGCATGAAAATAATAATTCAAATGATAAGTTATATTGACATGGTATAAGACAAGTATGGAATGCATAAAAATTCACATGTTTAGATATGTTTTGAATGACCATGTTTGGTATGTTTATATAAGTCTAAGTGGAGTTATGCTTTTAGGTAAATATGAACTAATTGTAATAGTATAAATATGGTCAATCTATGATGAGCTTTGAAATAGAAAATGAATTAAGTGTTGATGAATAGAATGTGTTAAGTACATATACATGTTTAGATGAATTGTATGTTTGCATTTGAGGTTCCTATATGACATATTGGTTGTAAGGATAAATGATCTAATGAATTGGTCTTAATATGCATGCTTTTGTATGTTTGAAAGCTTGATTATATGTGCAAATGTCTTGTAAGTGTGAGCTTGAAATGGGTGAAAGGAATGGCTTGAAATTAGCCTATTTCTTGTCCACACGGCTTAAGACACGGGCATGTGTCTCAAACGTGTGTGACACACGGCCATGCAACACAGTCGTATGTCCCCTGTAGGTTTTTAAAGGTTGCATTTCGAGAGTTACACGGCCTAGCACACGGGCGTGTGGCTTGGCCATGCGACCCAAGTCAGAGAGTTACTTAGGCATGGACAGGGGTTGGGACGCAGCTGTGTGTCCCTACTTTAAATGTCCACACGGCCTGAGACACGAGGTGCGTGTCTCAGCCGTGTGAGCCACATGGCCGTGTGACCCCTGCCGTGTGAACTTTTCCATATTTTTCCATGAAGTGTTAAATATTCTTGATTTAGTCCCAAATCGTTTCTAAAGTGTGTCAAAGGCATCGAGGGCTCAAATTAGGGATGTTATACATGTGTTTCATTGGATTTTGCAATTATTTTGAAATGTTGAGAATGAATTATTTGAGTTGTATTTTTACAGTAATGCTTTGTAACCCTATTCCGGAAATGGATACAGGTTAGGGTTTTACAGGCCACCACATAATTGCCAATAACAGCCACATAATCGCAGATAAACTACCACATTTGTAACATCCAAGATTTAGGGGTTATGCATTTTGTGCATAATTCAAGTGCTAGTAGGTTTTGGGTATGCTTGGATGTGTTTTAGGGGTTTTGAAAACCCTAGAATGTAGGAGAGTGCTTTAGAAAGGTATTGGATTTCAAGCTTAAGAAGGGAAGCTAGGCTAAGGAGGCCTTAAGGGAATTTGTGGGGGATTTATGTCACAAGGATAGCCTTGGAAAAGGGGCAAGGGACGCCACCTAGGGTGCTGTGGAGTTTGCGTTAAAGGGAGCTTCAAGAGGGAGGAGATTCGAGTCTTGATGGCAGCATAATATGTGGCTATTATTTTGCATTTTGGCTTTAAGAGTGAGAGGGAGTGATGGACGGCATGTGGACTTTGAAAGGATGAGATAAGGCTTGTTTATTCTTTTTTTTTTTTAAATTCGGCTAGAAGGTAAGGGATAATTGTTGGTTAATTCAATTTCTTTTGAATGAGTGTTAAGGGGGAAAAAGAGGAGAAAATTTTGGGATTTGAGAGGGGAATGTGAAGTGGCCGGCCAAGGGACTCTTGGGGTGGAAAATTCGATCATATGGAGGGGGATAAGTGCCAAAATTATCTTGGTGAAAGTGTTCATCTTGTTGCCGAAATTTCTCTATTCTCTCTTCTTCTCTTTTCTACACTTTTCTTGCGTGGCTGAATTTAGTAGCTTTCTTCTCTTCTTGTCAGCAAAGCCGAAACCTTCTTGCCTTTGGCCACCATTGCCGAATTCTCCTAAGTCTCCTCTCTTCATCTTTTCTTCTCCAAACTTTAAAGAAACACCATTAGCCGAAATCTCTCTTACATTTTCCCCTATTGCCGAAACTACTTCAACTCCATACTTGTTCATTTGATAGCCGAATGTGCATCACCATTTGAAGCCTTGCCGAATCTTTCAACCTCTCATTCTCCCTCCTCTTTTGCAGTCTTAAAAGCCGAAGCAGCTAGCCAAAATCTTTTCTCTTTTAGCCTCTGCAAGCAAATGATAGTGGTAAGTATTTCTTTAGGCAATCGGTTTTATCTCATCTTCATATGTATGCCGAAATCACTGGTTAGGCCTTGGTCTAAGGTTGGCCGAATGTCCTTTAAGGCCATTTTGTCTATTAGTGATGACCGATGGTGTACTATGGTTTTTAGGAGCAAATCGACAGGAACAAGTGGTGTTTCGGGATCTAAATAAGCTAGGTAAGTGGCTGCTAGTATTCGGCCATAGGCCATATTTGGTATATAAGTGATAACCGATTCTGACTGTGACCATTTAGGAGTTTCGACAGAGGTAATCAGAGGCTTTCGGGATTCAAGATCGTATTCGGTAAGGGTATTCTATAAGTTTGGATTTGGTTGGTTTTGGTTATAACTTTAGTGTCTAATCTAATGTTCTGATTAAGTGTTGTTGATGGAGGCGAATGCCAGCCAAGAGGGTAAAGGGATAGTTCCTATTCCGAAGTTTAAGAAGAGATCCGTCTCTGCAGTGCGAGATTGGCCACCGGGGTGTGGGCCAGCAGCGGGGGAAAGTTATAGGTAGATAGCTGTACTTTCAATTAGTGATAGCATCGGGATCGAGAGCATAGTGCTTCAAGTTATCAGGTGTGTGGTTAGCCTACTGTTTTCCAGGTGTATGCTATATTTATATGTGCTATGTGTTTGTACTAATCAGTGCAGTGACAATTATGAAATGGATACCCTTAAGGGGTATGTTGATAATCAGATCAGTATTAATCTGATGCGAATATGATTATGAATGTGTGTATGTGTGTATATGCCAATAAGAATATGATTATATGACTGAATAACATGTACATGCATTATCCATCTTGACATTATTATATGTTGCATGTGCATGGGATGGGATATGAATATCAAAGAAGGTACGGGTGTACTTCGAGTACGTGGTTTGATGTTAGCCTTGAGCTACATCGTGGATTGGCGCTGACTGAGGTCGCGTTGTGGATTAATTGTGATTAAGTTCACGTGGCTTGATGAGCGGCTCTATGCCTCATCGTGGTTGATATAGGCTTTGTGCCATATCGTGGTTGATGAGTAGCTGTGTGCCTCATCGTGGTTGATGTTAGCTACGAGCTACATCGTGGACGGCATTAATTGCCATACTTGGTGTCTAGCGGTTGGAGGGCGATTTAATCCCACAGTGTGGTGGCTGGATACGGGGGTGTGTAGCGGATGGACCCTAGGTTGGGTTGGGTGCATTTTGCATAATCGTATCTGTTATGTGGATTTGGAATAAGAAATGGGCCAAGCCCAATTGTGGAATAATGTGGATAAGATGCCTTTCCATCTGATTTATATTCTCTGATATGTGGTTTAATGTGGTTGTGGGCTAAGCCCACATGTGGGTAGAATTCAGTGGACTAATTACACACTGAGTCTGTGTGACTCACCCAAATTTCTATCAACATATCAGGTGATACGTGAATCTTGGACCGGGTTGGAGAGGATGCAAGGTCGCTATGCAGAAGTTAATTTTTATTTGTTTCATGCGGCAGATGTTTTATCGTTTTACTTATTTATATTTTCAGTATTTTGAATAATTATTTGATGTAATAAGGGCCACTTAAAGTAGTTAAGTTTATTTCTATGTTTTGGTCGGATTGACGATTAGATCACTACTTGGAAATGATTTTATTTTTAGCAACTTACATTTTAAAATACATAGTAAAGTTTTAAATCCGGATATTTTGTAACAACCAAATTTTACTTAGAAATTTAAATGGTCGCGGTTTTACGAATGACAACAAATTTCTATATTTTCACTCAGAAGTCAAATCTTTTTCAAACGTTTTCCTTAGTGACATACCAGATCCGGTCAAGACTCGTAGGCCGGGTGTGGGGTGTTACAACATTACTTCCACCTTTCACAAAACCCACCCCATGCATGTGATATGGCCATTTTCAAATTTAATACATATAATCACTTTTCGCATTTCTCATGTAGCCATGCTTATAGTCGCATATTTCTCAATTTTACACATTTGCATGTAAACATGTTCACATTTTCATATAACACATATTATTCACTTTAGCATACTTTAATATATTTTCATATTAAATCATGGATCTCATCACACACATATATAACACATATTTAGATCATCACATATCAATGAAGCCATGTATCACATGACAGAAAGATGAGATTTGCACACATATCATCGTCACATTGATCAACACATCACAAATCATAGTTTTCATTAACTTATAATTTTAGGAACACTTACTTGGAATTTCCCTATGATGAGTTTTTCAACTCCGCTTTCGTTACTTAGTGTACTCACAAATAATTATTTAATAGCATTATATTAAAAATAAAAGTAACATATTATACTCAAATCAAATATTTAGATCTCACACCTTATATCGAAGATCCGATTGCCACAATCCTATTAGAAGAGGTTTCACTTGGATCTAAACCCGGTAGATGAATCCTTAAATCAAGACTTAGATTCGATGCCTTTGGTATCACACTAAGGATTTCTTAGATTGGCATTGTTTGGTCCTTTAAATAATATAGGAACAAAATGTTAACACATGAAAAGCAAATGTGCCTCAACACCATTTGGCTATGAGGAAAATCAATAGAGAGGAAAGGATGTTTCTAACATCCCTCATGCACTTACACTACTTAACAATACTACGAGATTGTTGATAAGTCTTGACAAAGGAGCAGAGAGTTTTAACGATATACAAAAATATATGATCGATGAGTCTTGGTCATAAAATAAATAAAATAGGATGATTGAATCCTTAGAAGAGATGGGAGAGATCAAAAGAGAAAGAAAAATGGGAAAATTAAAACCTGCAAAAAAAATGGTATCAGTGACGGTGCTCCGGCGGTGGTCCAATGAGGTGAGAAAAAAATATAAAAAGAGTGGGAGGGTTCAGTCACAATATTGAAAGAAAAGAGAAAAGAAAGGGAGTGGTGGATGAAGGTTTTCCCGTGATGGTTTGCGACGATTCATAGTGGCGACGGTAGAGGTTAAGGGCAGTGATTGAAAGAAAAGTGGAAGAGACGAGAACCTTGGATGGTAGTGTGGAGGTGGTGAAGGTATAGCTCATGGTGGAGGAATTTTAGATAGAGGTTGAAGGTGGTGGATGTTTGTCAAAAAGGAGAGAAAATGAAAAAGGAAGAAATGAAAAAAAAAAAAAGAGAGAATATGGGAGCAAATGAGTGGTATGGATGACAATGAGGTGGAGTAAGCTTGGTCAACTATGACCAAGTTCATTAAACCACAACAAATTACAAGATATGAAATTTTAGGAAGGGAGGGAGACTTATAGTGAAAAGGAGGTCATAATACCCCAACATATTGTAAGTTTGACTCATAAAGAGGGAAAGAAATCCTCCTAGATATGGTAACAATGGGATGGATGGCAAGCACATTATGCACATGAAAATTGTGTTAAAAAATTAAATAAAAAGATGAGAACAAAGGGACTTAAACTTAGGACCTCTAAGATAGGTAAGGAGCACTTAACCACTTGACCACTTCACTTCCTTGTTTTAATTCCTATCACATTTATTTAAAAACATGGTGTGACCTTTGCTACGATATGAGGCAAAATAACACCACATAGAAAATGATGTGAGATAAGGGATTCAAACACAAGTCATCATGGATAGCTCCACCACTACTCAACCACTATACTTGATATTTATTAATATCAAAAGATTATCTAAAATAAATAAAATTTGGGCGACCACTCTCTCGATTCAGGAACCTAACTTCTACTAACTCAGTTTTGAGATGTGGAAAAATTTGTATACCCAACGTACCTTCTTTCGGTTCTATTACCAATCGAACTCAAGCTTTCAATCCATCAAAGAATACGTGTCATGCACACATAGTCTCTTACTTACACAGGATTGAGGTAAGTCATGCTATGAATGCCACAAGTGAATAAATCCATAAACGAGTTTAGAATTTATTATACTTGGGTCTTGTCAATGTATTATTAGTACAGACAATTACATGTAACAGCCCGGTTTAGACCCTAGTCGGAACAGTAGTTTCAGGACCACAAATCTGAGTCAGAAAAATATTTTAGTATTATTTTCCAAGTCTACATCATGTGAATTAGCATGTGTGAAAGCTTCGTGTGAAAATTTGACCATTTGTATGTTTAATTTATAAAAAGGACTTAATTATAGAAAATGTAAAAGTGGCCTTCTATTTGATTAAGTGTCGAATTGTTGTGTCTCATTAAATGTGAGGTCCCTATGTTGTAATTAAACCATTTGAATATTGGATGGACATAAAAACCTAAGGTGAGTGGATTTTAAATGATATTAAAAACGGTTAATATGGTAATTTATGTATTAATATTTTATAATAAAACAAAACAAAATGGTGGCCAATTTATCATATTTTTGGCCGAAGATATCAAGAAAGGAAAAGAAAAAGATTAAGCTTAGGGTTCAGCACTTCTAAGTCTTGATTAAGGTTTTTTTTCGATTTTTGATAATTTTTACGTTTTTGTGATCGTTGCTTCGAGTACTAGCTAGCCCATGTCTTAATTTTTGAATTAGTTGAATATTTTGAGTTATGCCATTGATGAAATTATGAGCTTTGTGATGTTAGTTGATGAAAATGAAAGATATGTGTTGGGTTAACATGTTTTGTATTTGAATTTTTGATGAATTTGAGTATTATGGGCTAAATTGTGAAAATGAGAAATTAAAGGACTAAAATGTGAAATAAATGAAATACGTGGGTTTAAATGAGTTAGAAGAATATTCGGCTAAGCTATGATATGGATAAATTATGTGTTTTTGGTGATTTTATGAAATAGGGACTAAAATGTTAAAATGTGAAAATGTGAGGGCTAATTTGTAAAATGCCCTAAATATTTGAATATGGATTGAATTGAATGATTTGGTGAATAAAGGAGTTAAATTTGAATGTGTATAGATCAAGAACCAAGGAAAACGTAATTTGATCTGGGGAAATCAAACTTAGTTGAATAGTCGTTCGTTTCCGTTCTTTCCCATACGAGGTAAGTCGATATACATGCAAATGTGTTTAAATTGAATTATTATTACTTATATGAGAATGAATTGTGATATATGTGGCTAAATGAGTTGAATATGTGAATTCCGGAAAAGTTCTGATATTGTGACGACGTCCGAAAAGTCCCGTACAAACCTTAGGAATTAGTTAGGATACGTATGTCATGACATAGGATTTTCGATATGTGTTATCGTGTAAGACCACGTCTGGGACGTTGGCATCAATTTGAAATTTACATGTAAGACCATGTCTGGGACATTGGCATCATATTTGATTTCGTGTAAAACCCTGTCTGGGACAGAGGCATCGATATTGATTACATGTAAGACCACGTCTGGGACGTTGGCATTGTACAAGCTTTCTAAGCTTTCCAAGTGTCCTATTTGATTCCGAATAGTTCAACGGGCATTCCGAGAAATGAATGAGTATATGAATGTGCATCCAAATTCCGGTACATACGTATGTATATAAAATTTGACAATGAAAGGTGTGTATGTATATGGTCATTAGATATGTGAGTTACATCATAAGACATGTGATTATGAGTAGGTGAATATGATTATTGAAATATAAGAGAATATGGCCTGTGATTGTGTTATGTCATGAAACATATGTATAAGATGGTTATAATTGTTCTATGTGATAAGTTTATTTGTATATGGCTTACTAAGCTTTTGAAAGCTTACTTTGTCTGTGTTTGTATTGTTTTATAGATTATCGAAGCTACTGGGAGCTCGGGGATCGTCGAGGATCATCACCACACTATCGAACTATAGTTTGGTACCTTTTGAAAATGTACATATTGAAGTATGACATGTATAGGCTAGATAACTTTGATTATGTTTTGAAATCTATAATTAAAACTATGTGATATGGTTTGATAATGAATGTAACTATAGAGTGAATTTAGTGTATGTTATGTGATGCAAAATTTGGTATGTTTTGTTGTGCTCATGAATGGCCAAATGAAATGGTTAATTTTGGTATGTTTTGGCTGTCTTTGGGTTATAATTTGATGCTTGTAGGTATGACCCAAAATGAGTGGCAATTTGGCCTTGCAAATGGCCTATAATTGCCCACACGGTTAAGCACACGGGCGTGTGTCCCGACTGTGTCCTTCACTGTCCCAATTGGAAGCTAGTCAGAATTGCACATGAGCCAAACACACAGGCGTGTGTCAGGCCATATGACTCAAGTCAGTATTGTACACGGGCCAGACACACGGGCGCGTGACAGGCCGTGTGATTCAAATCAGCTTTGCACACGGGTTGAGACATGGTCTAAGGCACGGCCGTGTGAGGTACACGGCTTAGCCACATGGGCGTGTGTCCTGTTCTTAAAGAAAATTTTCTAAGTTTTGAAAAGTTTCTGTATGAGATCGGTTTAGTCCCGAACCTTCTTTAAAGCATGTTTAAGGTCTCATAGATCGTTTAAAGGGACTTTATAAGTATGAATCCTTATGAAATGATGTTGTATGATTGATATTGTGAAATGAGAGTAAAGTGTTCCGATATGTCCGGTAATGCCTCTTAACCCTAATCCGGCTACGGATACGAGTTAGGGGTGTTACATTACATCTATGCCTCTTTCTTTTGAGAGTGATCTGTTCTAACACCCAAGATAAGATATCTCTCACTTGGACTTGATAGACGACATAATAGTTGTAACCTCCCCAATCTAGCATAGATGTTATGGTCGAATCGTAGAGGCTATATTAGCAACCAAAATGGCTAACATACTCCAAATGCTTTGCGATGAAAACTCCAAACTCGTCAAGTTTTCAAAAAATAGTAGTTGCCTCACTGATTAAGTTAAAACATTCATTTTGTAAGTCATTCCATCTCAAGAATATGTTGTATTAATAATAATCTAACTTTGCAAAACCATATTTTTGATGACTCTTCTCGTAAAACCATAATCACACTATTTGCAGTGGAAATAAATCATGTCAAATTTTACTTAGGCCAAATAGCATGCATTTACCGAGTATTAAGTCTGTGCTAGATATTTCCCCAAAATAAAATTTAGCAAGCCACAGTCAAATTTAATAATTTACAGTTCAAAAACCAGTAGAAAAGTTATAAAGAAATATTTATTATAAAATAGTTTGGTGTCTGAGAGTCACCCGTAAGCCAAGTCTGGTCCTAGTTTTGAGCAATACCTGATAAGTAAGAAACTAAATAGCTTTTCAATTTTATTCAAGTTAGTCCAAATTTTTACAATCTATTCCCTGAACTTTATATCAACTAATGAACATTTCAATCAATCAACCATAAACAAAATTAGTTACTACCCATGATCAATTCAAGCAACCCAATCATTTTCATGCTAGATTACACAAGAAAAAATAACATAAAAGAGATAAGGTTTAGAGATGCTTAATAAATTCAATGAAATCCTTGAATCAGTTGATGTGTAATGCTTCAAATCCACATTTATCCACAACTCAATTGATAAATGTAAAATTAGATGAAAGGAAATACTATAGATAATTGAAATAATAAATGAATGCAAAGAAGGTACAAAGAAGGTCCTTGTACTTTTTTTTATGAAAAATAAGTGTAGAAAAATTAAAGAGAAATTTCTAAAAATCTAATCTATGAAAAAAAGGTCCTTTCAATATGTGTCATAAAATGACTTATATAGTCTGAACTACTAATGACAATTATACCTTCACTTAACATTTCACTTAAGCTTGGTTGGACTGAAGACTACCCTTCAGAATTTTTCTTTGTTAAATGCTAGTGTCGAGACACCCAAACCATGGTGTCATGACTTCCTCAACAAATGATTCCTCTAGGTGCTAGGTAACTTCAATGTCGTGACATTAACACTCTAGTGTCATGATTCTTCCTTAGACTGCTCAACTTCTTCAACTTGGTGACTGTGGTCGATGTTGAAACATTACTAACCCCTTGTTGTGACCAAAAATGTTGGTGTTGTTGAAAATAATCTGGTTTGAAAATGGTTTTCTTGCACGACGAAAAATAAAAATTTTGAAAACCAACCTAGTTTGTGATATTTATAGCAATAAACTTTAGACCGAAATTGTACCTGTGTTTTTGGATAAGCGGATCCTTGATGTTTTTTAGCTTTCAACCAAATGATCTTCTCCACTATTCTCGTACCACGAACTGCTTTGATTGTGGGCTCAAACCAATTGAATTGAAACACAACTATAAAAAGTTTTCCCTTTGCGGTGAAAGCGAAAGTTCTCTCTACTATACTAGAAAACTGTAAACTTGTTATTCTAAAAAATATTTATATAAGTTGAGAATAAATTCTCTTTATTTTCCAGAAGAATAAAAATCTCTCAAAAGTTGTCTAAATAGCTCTACTAGTGAAATCTATTTATAGAAAGACAAGGTAGAACACTTGTAGAGTGTTAGAAGTTTATTGCACTAGAAAAACAATATTCTAGTTTATCTATAACTAGGATATAGATGGCAACAACCCTAGTTAATGATGATAGGGTTTTGCCGTCCCACCTCCTTACATGAAAGGCTTTAGACCTCTCTCACTTCGGAATTAGGAGTACTTCCTAGGCTTTTTTGACCGAGTACTATGTAATATGATCCAACCCGATTTATTTTTCTATTTCCCAAAATAAACTGTAATATCTATATATAAAATAATTTTCTCACCCCAATTTTACCCTAGTAAAGTTTTGAAAATTTTACCCCGGTAAAATTTTGATGATTTTACCCTTGGTAAACTTTCAAGAAAATTTGTTCAATATGTCACAACTCAACATGTTCAATATGACCAAATGATTTATTTTCAGTTTTGGGCTTCAAAATAGTCCAAAAACATAAACTAATTCTTCCATCATTTTTAAGTAATCCTATATAGGATTGTGAGTTTCCATTTCCATTTTCGGAAACCTACATTCATTTCCAAATGATTTTATTTCTCCATTTTGGAGAAAACCATATCATTCCTAAATGTTTCCCATTTCTCTTTTTCTATTTATTCCCTCCATTTCTATTCAAACACACAATCCATTTCTAGTTTCAACGAGCCAGTGGAGGGACCGATTGGACATATGTGGTTGAGACTTAAATGATTTATAATTAAATTCTGCCTTGTCGCCTATTATTATAAACTCATTTAGTCATGAATTCATTCCACAACAGTATCGTGACTAAGTTCTCATCAACGACATACCATTACAAAAGGAACTACTCAATGCTCATCAATGACCTTGTCATAAGTGTGTTACCCTTATAGGATATCCTTGATCTCTTTGGGATAATATCCGTTCTCCCAATATGATCCTATTATATCTTATGGTAACCATTGCATCTTCCTTCATGAAAAGTCAATCACTATTAAATAGTAATCAAGTCATCCATCACAAAGACGAACGACCCGTGACCATATGTACTTTTCATCAACCATGTAAAGCTCATGAGAGAATATCATTTACCATGTTTTGGGCTATGAAATCCACTTTTTTGAATGACGCTACATACTACAAAATTCGTATACCCAATGCACCAGCTTTCGATTCCTTATCTATTTGAACCCAGGATTTTACTTACATTAAAGTGTATGAGTCATGCATACATAGCACGCCATCTACTCAGGATTTATGTATGTCACACTATGAATGTCAAAAGTGAATAAATTCATAAAAGGATTCAGGATCTATTCTACTTGGGTCCAGTCCAATGTACTGCTAGTCAGGTTACTCACATCTATGTCTCTATCTTCTAGGAGTCATCTGCTCCGATGCCCAAGACAAGATATCTCCTCAATTGGACTTGATAGATGACATATTAGTATTTCAATCGGTTTGCTCAATTCCAACTAGACTAAGGACATATTTAGGTTCATCTACTAATACAAGTTGTCTTTCTGTATGACGATCCGACCACATAATATGTAACTCCCTGAATTTGGGCCTAGTAGAATTGAGCCTATTAGGCCTTGGGCATAGGAGAGTTTAGAATTTTTGAGAACAAGAGAACGAACTAACCAAGTTGTAACGCCCCAAAAATCCCAAAACTTTAAATTTTTGTGCACCGAGGTTGGTAAGTATGAGTAGCACTTAGAATATTAATTTTAAGGTATTATCGGGATTATTTGAAGTCTTAGAGATAGGGGTGACCATAGGGAAAATTTATTTTTCTTGCTTTAGTGGACCCTAGTCTCATGAGTTAGGCCTCTTAAGTAGATTAAGGAGAAAATAGGACACAAGATGGGCTGTGGTTTAGTGGCAAGTGGCGTCACTTGGAGAGCTATAAGGTGGCGTGTTGTCAGCTGAGGAGGTCCAAGGTTTGAGCATTAGGAATGGTATTTTTAGAGTGTTTTATTTTGCATAGGTGGACAACCAGAGTTGTGTTTAATATGAACTCTTGCGTTGGAGTGTTTGAGTGGTAAGGGGAACTGGTAGTGGAGGGAAATTTGGATAAGGCTAAGGTGTTATCAAGAGAAAAGTTAGGAGCTGAGAGTGTATAAATTCAGCTTAGGAGGGTAGATGAGTGCCATTTTTGGGTCTTTTAGGGGGTATTACGAATTTTTAATTGTGGCTTTTGGCATTTAGAGAGTTTTGCAAATAGGTCAGTCTTTCTATTCTTTACCGAATTCCTTTGAAAGGTTCCTTGGGTTTCCATTACTTTTCTTTTCTCCCCATCATTCTGTTTCTCCCATTGCCGAATTCTTCCATTGCAGAAAAACCATCATTCTTTTTTTTTGCCGAAATCCCTATTGGTGTTGCGTTCTTCTTCTTTCTTTGAAAGTCAAGTACTCCTTTATAATCGAATAGCCCTATCTTTTTGCCGATTCCTTGTTATTTTTCCTTCATCACAAATCGACTGTTGTTATCTACTCTTAATCAAGTTTTAAAAGTCAGATCTCATTCAGTAGCTATCTAGGCCGCAGGATCGAAAGAGGATTTGGTAAGTATTCGGTTAACCTCTCTTGTACGTTTTAGTAAAAGCCGAGAGGCTATGTAACTGTCCTATCATTAAACTCTATGATGACAAGGATAAGGTTCAGAGATCACAAACGTGGTAGGTAAGGATCGTTAGCAAGAGGTAAGTGCACTCGTCTCGGTTGTGGTTTAGTAGATGACCAAATGTAATATGGCTTATAGGGGTGACTTATGAGGAATATGGGTCACTTGATTTTGAAAATATATGTTTGGGTGTAGATCTAGAAGATAATCGCAAGTAGTAGCAAAGGAAGGGTTACTAGAACGTGTGGCACACGGTAAAGTTACGGTGAGGTTTTGGTTTTTGATAAAGTGTGTATTAAGCCATGATTAATCGTTAAGTGATGTCGATTGTAGGTTGGTGATTAAGGGGTTTGTAGCACGCGTGGTTACTAGGTGTGTACAAACACTACACATACATGCCGGCAACGCCAGAAAGCTGAAAGGCCAAAAGTGGCTAAATGGGCCCGGTGGGCCCTGAGGCCATATGACTGAGATTTGGGCCTAGTGGGCCAAAAAAATGTGATGTGGACGTAATGGGTTATATGAACGTGAAATGGGTTGATGGGCTTTATGGGGACGTAGACTAGTATGCTAGGTTTTATGAACTTTAGGCTTAGTTTGAACAACTCTTAAACCGCATAAAACTTTCTAATAATTAAACATTGTTCGTGGACAAGTCGCTAGGTTAAAGTGTGGTAACGGGCATGTGCATGTGTAGGATTGGATCTAGGGAGAGCTTGGAACTTAAGCGGCCCTAGCGGCCTGCCTCCTCTTCTCTGGAAATCTACCTGGTGCATAGTGTCTGTTCACTTTAGTCGCAAGGACTTGTTAATGGGCCAAAGTTCATAACTAAAACCTGAGAGGGACCAAATACCCCTGATTTGCAAATTATCGAAATATCCCTAAATTTGTAAAATTACTAAACTACCCCTAATTTGAAAATGCCCAAGATACCCTTAGATTTGTAAAATCACTAAAATAGCACGAATTGTGAAATTACCAGAATTTCCTTAATTTGTAGAATTACCAAAACATCCCTGATTTACAAAATTTCCAAAGTACCTCTGATTTGCAAAATTACCTAGATACCCCTGTAGAGTAGATTTATGGAAATACCCTTGGGTTGTGAAATGATGAAAATACCCCTATATGATGAGTATAAGTTTATGGATGTCACTTATGTGTTTGATGCATTCATATGATATTCTGCTTAGGATGCATATGGGTGGGAATTATGGTACGGAGGAAGATTTGAGGATCGCATAGTTGCTTGACGACCGTGGATCCACCGGTGGCTTTAAGCCCATTATATGACTAGCAGCTTTGTTGCAACGTTGGGTAGTGCCGCTGTGAGTGCTACATTTGGTGTGTAGAGGATGGGTGGGTCGATTTAGAAATCCCCACAGGTGTGTAGGGTTGGAAGGGAAATGGTGTGTGTAGCGGATGGATTTTTGGGAGGGTTTTGCATTACCTTGTCTTGCATATGATATGATATGATATGAGGTCATTGTGGGCTAAGGCCCAAGACCACCGATTTCGATAGGGCTTAGGCCCAATGTGAATATTGGTATGTTAATTTGATTGCCAAGTGTTGTATACACTGAGTTTCGAAACTCTCACCCTTTATTTAATGTTTCAGGTAATCCTCAGTAAAAGGCTCGACGTGGGAGAGGACTCGAAAATGGCCACACTACAAGATGTTTAAATTTTTTATTCTTATTTATTTGTTTCAAAGGACATGGTTTTAGTTGCTTTACTTTCGTTGGATGTAATAAGGCCTTGTACTTTGATTTGATTTTAAATTTTGGGTTTTGATGTTTTAGCTGTTTACTTAATGATTAAACTTAAGTAAATTTCTTATGCTTAAACTTGGTTTCCGAAATACTTAATGCTAAAATGGGCTTTTATCATTACTTAACAAGACTCATGGGTTTTGGGCTTTTGGGCCCTAAAATTTAACTTAGCAAAATCGTTTTGAAATATGCCTTTGATGTGACACACCGGATTCAGGCCTAACTTCTAGGCCGGGTCTAGGGTGTTATATAGTACCGTTTAGTATTAGTTCAACATTCAGACAACCAATGGGCAACATTTGCTTCAAATTTGCTTTGCATACGAAAACCATGTGAGGAAAATAATACAATGTTAATTTAATTCATGAATAATCTTATTAATCAATCTGTTTAGAAAAATTACAAGTTTACAAACCAATATACTACACTCAGGACACCAGATCCAATAGGTGTCACGACTTCACACCCTTGGTCTCGCAACTCTGTCACATCCAATTTTTTTATTAATTGTAATATAGTGAAAGTGTCATCTCATATGTCTCAAATTATTTGCGCAAAAATGAACACAAGGAAATGTTTTGGCTTAGTGGAACAAAGCTCATTAACTATCCTAAAAGTCCCTAGTTCGAACCCCCATGTTCTCATTTTTTTAAATTAATTTTTTACACACAATTGGCATGTAAATTCAAGCCTTGATGTCCACCCCCTTGTTGGAATATGTGGAGGATTTATTTCTTTCTTTAGCAAGTCAACTTGCCTTATGTTGTGAGACACATCCCCTTTTTCACTCCTTGTTTCACTCCCTTGCCAAAACCTTCTCTCTTGCCATAAGATTGTGATATAATGAACCTGGTCATGGTTGAGTAAGCTATATACACCCCTTGTGCTATCCACCACCCTTATTTGTATCCTAATCTCCATTTTTTTCATTTTCTTCATTTTTTTCTCTTAAATCAAAATAGAACCACCACCTCCTTTTAACTTTTCTTCTCTAACCACGACAATTGAGCCTTCCACCACCATCAAAGATCTCTTAGCCACCGTAGATGTCGCCCCTTTCAGTCCTCCTCCCTTCCACCATCGTGAGCCATCGCAAATCACCACGAGTCTCCTCCTCTACCTATTTTCTCTTCTTTTTCTCTTTTCTCATTTCTTACAATTGTAGTGACAGAAACCTCCTCCTTTTCATATATTCTCACCACCGTCAGACCGTTGCTCCTCCATAGCCGGACCACTGCCGAGCTGCCACCATTGGACCACTATCGTGCCAGGCTGTGTAACTATCAAAATAGCCCTACACGCCTATGTGCCAGGCTGTGTGCTAGGCCGTGTAATAGCCTGACTTGTATGCAATAAACTTGTAGGGGACACACGGCCGTGTCGCCAGGCTGTGTGTCACACATGGCTAAGTCACACGCTTGTGTCTCAGGCCGTGTGGACATGAATTTGCCCAAAATCAAACCATTTCCAATATCAACTCACATATCCACCTAAAGATCTTTAGTACACATTATCAAGGTATCAAAACCTTTCCAAAACATACATACAATGACCATTTCAATGGTCCCAAATCAATCAACCAATATGCCAATCAAGGCACCTCAAATACAAACATTTAAACTTATCTAAACATGCATACATTTGATCAAATTTCCATCATTAAAAATAATTTAAATACTAACAAATCATGCCACAAATATGACCATAAACACTTTCATCTCAAACATCCATTTTAGCCATACCATTCATGCATCATAAGTACCCAAAAATGACATAATTTGGCAAACATCAAAAGGTACCAAATCCAAACAACTTACATGCCAAAATCATCAACTAACATTCAACCAAATACCAACACAAGTCCACCTATACATGCCATTATAACCTTGGAAAAACATAAAAAACTATAAATTTTTATGCTGGATAGTGTGATAGATCTTCTACGAGCTTCCAAATCGATCGAGCTTCTGATTATCTATAAAACATAGGAAAGAAAATTACGTAAGCACATAGTGCTTAGTAAGTTCGTAAAACATGAAACATAACTTACCATTTCATTTATATAACATTTAGTTTAAGCATAATGTAATCCAACCATAAGCTTGGCACAGCCTAAGCATCATCATCAATACACAAGTTAGTGCATTTAAACGTAATTCACTTCAATTAAACATAAGGTAGTCATTTTCACATGAACATACATCATTGGATCCATTCTTCGTTTTTATGAACATAAGCATGCTTCCATTTTAAAGCTTACCATTTCATCCCTTTTCATTGCCCATTAAACCAATTAGAATGTCTTCGAATACTCGAGAAAGCTCACAAGAAGTATGCTTAAACATATAACTGTAACCTTTCTTTTACATCACTACTCACACAATTTGTGGGTTGGAATGTAAGCTATATGGTGCTACTCACATGAGCTATGGAGTATCTGCAACAAATGCAGGACCTCGGCCATCTGTAGGACATTCAAGACCAACACCCGAAACATGAAATCTCTAATGACATGTCATTTGTATCCTATGAATTCCTAAGGTTCAATCGGGACTCATTAACCATCATAGCATGATTTTGGATATATATTGATCAATAGCATTTTAATTACTTATTAACATATAATTAAACAATAGAAACATAATAATCTGCACATACGAACTTACCTCGACGACTAGAGCGTAGAAACGAGATCAACTAATCTAAGGCTTTAGCTTTTCCTCGATCTAGGTCCGTATGTGGTCTATCTTGATCTAAATAGACAAATTTAATTCATTTAACAACTCTAACATTTAATTTAATCCACATTTCATATTTTTGTAAAATTACAATTTTGCCCCTAATATTTTAACTTTTCACAATTTAGTCCTTAAGATCATATATTGAAATAAGCATTTTAATCCTCTTCTCATGCTAGCCAATCTCTAGGGACCTAAATCAATCCATTCAAATCATCATTTCACAAATTTACCATGAACTTTACCATTTTTACAAATAAGTCTGTAAATACAATTTTCATCAAAAATCACTTTACAAAACTTGTTTTTTATCATCAAGGAATCATAATATACCATTAAACATAAAAATCACACAAGAAAATTCATGGCACAACACTAAATCTTTAACAGTTTTACAAATTGATCCCCGAGCTTGCTAGGTTAAGCTACAACAATCCCGAAAATATAAAAATCATTAAAAATGAGGCTCAGAAAACTTACATGCAAGGGAGATAACCAACCGAATGCTCAAACCCTAAAATGACTTCTTCCCCGTCAAAATTTTGGTGGAAAAATAACATGAAGAAGATGATACATCTTTCTTTTACTTTAATTTTAAGTTTATTTATTAATTTACTATTTTAACCTTAACTTTTAACATAAGAATCACTTAATTTGTTTCCATAAAATTCCACTAACTATTTGAATGGTCTAATTACCATTTAAATATAATCATATTTAAGTTTCATAGCCATTTGGCCCCATTAACTAATAGAACTATACTTTTACATTTTTTATGATTTAGTCATTTTCACTAAATTAAACATGCAAACATCAAAATTTCTTAACGAAATATTTTTATGATCATACTGACATCCCATAGAAATTAAAATAACAAAAAATACCAATAATTTACTCATTGAATTTGTGGTCCCGAAACCACTGTTCTGATTTCACTGAAAATTGGCTGTTACAACTCTCCCCCCAAAAGAAATTTTCATCTCCGAAAATCTTATCAGAAAATAAGTTTGGGTAGTGCCCTTTCATAACTTATGGTTCCCAGGTAGCCTCTTCTATTACGTGACGTTGCCAGAGAACTTTAACTAAAGCTATGCTTTTATTTCTCAATTCTCTAACTTCCCAAGCTAGAATTCTAATCGGTTTTTCACTATATGTCATATCTAGCTGAATCTCAACATCAATAGGTCATATCATGTATGAAGCATCTGATCGATACCGTCGTAACATCGATACTTTGAATACATTATGAATCTTTTCTAACTTTGACGGCAAAGCCAATCTGTACTAGTCCAATTCTCTTAATGATCTGGTATGGCCCTATAAACCGCATACTAAGCTTTCCTTTTCGGCCAAAAAGAAGAACTTCCTTCCAAGGTGACACTTTCAAAAACACTTTGTCACCGACTTGAAATTCAATGTATTTTCTTTTTAAATTTACATAATATTTCTATCGATTTGAAGCTGCTTTCAATCTGTCACGTATCACTTTAAGCTTTTCTTTGGTTTCCCGTATCAAATCAACATTGAATATCTTTTTCTCATCGAGCTCAGTCTAATATAATGGAGTTCAATCCTTTCGACCATACAAAGCTTCGTATGGTGCCATTTTAATGCTCGCTTGATAACTATTTTTTTATGAAAGTTCAACCAACGTCAGAAATCTTTCCCAGTTACCCTCGAATTCTAAAACACAACATCGAAGCATATCTTTGAGTATTTGAATTACTCACTCGGACTGGCCATGGGTCTGAGGATGAAACGTTGTACTTAAATGTAGTCGAGTACCTAGTGTTTCATGTAACTTGCTCTAGAATCGAGAGGTAAACCACATATCTTTGTCAGAAATAATAGAAACTGGCACACCATGCAATCTAACAATCTTAGCAACATGCAACTCTACCAGTCTCACTAGAGAATAATCCACACATACAGGAATGAAATGTGAGGATTTCGTCAAACGATCTATAATAACCTAGACAACATCTTTTTTTCTTAGAGATAAAGGTAATCTCGATACAAAATACATCGTGACACGTTCCCACTTCCACTCTGGAATCATTATAGGTTGTAATAAACCAGAAGGTACCTAATGCTCGGCTTTAACTTGCTGGAAAACCAAACATTTTGATTCAAACTTAGAAATCTTTCATTTCATACCTGGGCATCGATACATTTGTTTCAAATCGTTGTACATTTTATTGCTACCAGGATGAATTAACAAGTTACTATTAAGAGCTTATTGTAAAAGCTCTTGAATAAGATCAAAATTTTTTGAAACAAAAATACTATCTTTGAAGTACAAATTATCATCAGAACCAACATGAAAATCTACATCAGGTGTCGCTTCAGTCTATTTCCATTTAATGATCAAAACATTATTACATTTTTGAGCTTCACAAACCTGTTGCAAAAACATAGATTTAGCTTTTAATTAAGCTAAAATTGAACCATCATCAATCAATGTCAGTCGTGTGTTCAAAGCTCGTAAAACAAATAGAGATTTTCTACTCAAAGTATCGGCAGCAACATTAACCTTTCCCAGATGATAATCAATGACCAAGTCGTAATCTTTCAGTAACTCAAGCCATTTGCGTTGTCCCAAATTCAAATTTTTTTGTGGCATCAAATACTTCAGGCTTTTATGATCTGTAAAGAATGACATTTTTCTCCATACAGATGGTGCCGCCAAATATTCAAAGCAAATACGATAGCTATAAGCTCTAAATAGAAGGTAGGCCATCGCCACCTTTTCCTCAGCATTTCAAAAAATCCAAGCAAGATGTTCAATTCAAGAAATTTCTTGAGGTCCTGAAATAATTACTTATTAATATACCATTGGTGGAAGCATTGGAGAAAATTCCTAACTAAGTGAAGTTCATGAAAGATATTTTATCAAAGAAGTGAAGGTTAGGAGAATTTGAAATTGTTGCTCTCACTGAAGGGTGCACAACAATGCTGAGAAATAGATTGCCACCAAAAAAGAAGGATCTAGGGAGTTTTACTATACCTTGCTCTACTGGTAATCACTATGTAGGCAAAGCATTATGTGATTTAGGTGTAAGCATAAATCTAATGCCCATGTTTATTTTCAAGAAGCTAGGAATTGGAAAGGCGGGACCCATGTCACACTGTAGTTAGCTGATAGATCTTATGCACATCTAGAAGGTAAAATTGAGGACATGTTGGTAAGAGTTGACAAATTTATTTTTCCAGCAGATTTTATTACTCTGAAATGTGAGGCTGATAAAGAGGTACCAATAATACTTAGGAGGCCTTTCTTAACAGCAGGTAGAACATTAATTGATGTCCAAAAAGGTGAATTAACTATGAGAACTGATTATCAACATTTAACTTTTAATTTCTTTGATGCTATGAAGTGTGCAGATATTGATGAAGAATGTCATGCTATTGAGATTATTTATATAGCAGTACAAGAAAAAATTGAAGATTTTTGTTCTAACAATTCAAAAATTGATGCAGATGTATGTGAGTTAATTGATGCAGATATGATTGTAGATCTTGATAAACTGATGGAAGTTCAGCAAATTGGAAATGGATCAAGGAGAAGTTTTGAATCATTAAATATGTCCGACCTTTCATTTAAACCTCCTCGACCATCCATAGAAGATCCCCCTACGCTGGAATTGAAGCCTTTGCCAGTACACTTGAAGTACGCGTATCTAGGAGATAACAACACATTGCTAGTAGTTATCTCTACTGAGTTAACAACAAATCAAGAGCAGAAATACTCTCTGCTTGTTCTTTTTTAATAGCCATGACATTTAGATTATTTTGTCATTTATCAGTTTTAATTGATATTATTAGTTCATTCATTAATTTCCTTCACCAATTTACACTTTGTTTCTTTTGCACAGTTTCATTAGTTAAATATTTAGTAATACTTATCAATTCTAATAAATTTCCAATCCATGTGGAGATGATACTCACTCATAATTATATTACTTGAATCGACGTGTAAAGTTGCACATTTGCATTACATATTTACACGCAACACAAACAAAACTAACCAAGTCGTGATTTAAGGGTAACTGGTGGTAAGTACCATTTCAAACGATTAAAACTTTAAGTGTTAAAAAATTAAATCTGATAGATCTAACTTAAATATGTGTTTGATGCAATAGATTCATCTACCAGCTTAGATCCAAGTAAAATCTCCTCTATAGGATTGTGGCAATCAGGTCTACGGTTTAAGGTGTGGGATCTAACTTTCGTTTAAGTGAAATATAATGTTATTTACTTTAATAAAATTTTATTTAATTAATTAAATTGTGAGTACAGTAAGTACTCGAGAGGAGTTGAAAAAATCAATCAAAGAGGAATCCAAGTAAGTGTCGTAAACTATTAAGTGTTGTGAAATCAATGATTTGTGATATGTGATGTACGTAATGTTGATCTCAACTCTATGTTATGTGATTTATGGCTAGATTGATATGTGATGATCTAAGCATGTGATATATGTATGTGTATGTTAAGATCCATGTTTTAATATAATTATGTATATTAAAGCATGCTAAAGTGAAAACTATGTGATATGTGGAGATATGAGCATGATACATGCATATGTGTAAAAACCAAGAAATATGACTTACGAGTATGACTATGTGAAAAATGTGATGCATGGGATGGGATTGTGAAAGGATAAAGCTATGTGGCAATTTAATTGCAATTATGTGGCCGTTATCGGCAATTTTGTGGTGGCTTGTCCATGATGTGTTATATGGCCGTTTATTGGTATCTATGTGGTGGCTTGTCCACAAATGGTGTGTTATTGGATGGACGAGTTCTGAGGAACTCAATATTGGTGTGTAATGGAGATGGGTAGGAAATCCTCTAAAATGTGCATTATTACATAAGCATAACTTATTATGTTCATTAAATATGATGATATATATTTATGATGACTTGGGTGTGTTATGCTACATGTTGAAATATATGTTTGTGATGACCTCACACCGAGCCTTTTAAAGCTCACCCATGTTATGTGTGTATCTTAGGTAATCCTCATAATTGAGGCTCGGATTCGGATATTCAGAGGGCTCTCAGATTAATGATCTCTTGGTCATGGGTTTTTTGTCAAAAAATGTGGGACTTGTACAAACTATATGAGTTTACTTTTTATTTTTATTATGGACTTTAATTTGGGTTCGTTTAATTTGGGTTTGTCCTAATAACTTTTTGGACTTTATTTTTAAATTATGAACTGTGTCATGGGATATCTACTTTGGTATTTTGGGATAATATTGCATGAATTAATTTTATATGATTTTTAAACAATCAATAAATGTTTAGTGATCATTAGATGCTGCAAATTTGTGATTTAAAAACTAAGTTACAATACAAATATTTTTAATTAAAAAGGAACAAATAATTTTTTATTGAAAGGAACACAATGTTTTAAAAATGGCATATTTTCAATACAAATGAGTTTTTCTTATAAAAACATTTTGGCCATCTCAATGGCCCATGTAATTATTTAGATTAGGCCATAGCGTTTATGCCCAGTTTGAGGGGTTACATTTTATAACACCCATAACCTGTATTCGTCACCAGATTAGAGTTATGGAGCATTACCGTAAAAATGTAACTTTAAAACATACATATCATACATCAACATAATCATAACATAAATCATTCATTACATGCATATCGTCCCTTAACCGAGCCTTCGAGGCCTTAGAAATACTAAAAAAACAATTTGGGACTAAATTGAAATCAATCAAAAATTTCATGAAAAAGTTAGAATATTTAGACTGCAAGGCTCACACGACCGTGTGGCCAGGCTGTGTGACATACACGACTGAGACACACGCCCATGTATCAAGCCGTGTAATAATCTAAATAGGGACACACGGCCGTTTCCCAGCCTGTGTAACTTTTAAAGTTGGGTCACACGTAAAGTCACACGCCCATGTGCCAGTCCGTGTTTTAGGCCGTGTAACTGCCTGACTTGTAACCTTTGAAAACTACAGGGGATACACAGTAGTGTCGCGTAGCCATAGGTCATTCAAGACTGAGTCACACGCCCGTGTCTCAGGCCGTGTGGACATGAATTTGGCTAATTTCAAGCCTTTTCCATCACCATTACAAGCATGTAGCTTGTAACAACCCGTTCTCATTGAAATCGGAATAGTGGTTTTGAGACCACAAATTCAAAGTCAGAAAATTTATTTTATTATCATTTTATGGTCTACAGCATGATAGTAGTATCGTTTAAAAATTTTGTTAAGAAATTTTACCGTTTACATGCATAATTTGATAGAAAGGGCTAAATCACGTAAAATGCAAAAGTTGAGTTCTAAGAGTGAAAAGTATTAAATAGGTATAGAACCTTAAAGTAAAAGTCCTTATATGGTAATTAGACCATTATTGGAGTTAGTGGAATGTGATGGCTTGGTATAAGTGAAATTATGAATATTTTTAAGGTTAAATTAGTAAATAGGTTATTAATCTAAATTAAATAAAACCAAAAATTTTCTCATCTTCTCCAATGTGTTCTTCACTGAAAATTGAAGTAGAAAACAATCTATTTAGGGTTCTTCCATTCGGTTGCATAAAATCCTAGCATGTAAGTGAAATTTCATCCCGTTTTTAATTATTTTTATTTTTCTAGGATCGTTGTAGCTTAATCTAGCTAGCCCGGGGACTAATTTGTAGAACTGTTGAAGGATTTGAGTTTTGCCATGAATGAATATTGGTTGCTTTTGTTGTTTGATGGTAGAAAATGGATAGCTGTTAATAGATAAACAACTTTTGTTAAGTGATTTTTGGTAAAAATGTCAAATAAGGGTTTAATTGAAAAATAGAAATTATACATGGTAAATTTGTGAAATAAATGAAATATAGGGTTATTTAGGGACCTATATGAAAATTCAGCTATAGTGGGTTAAGAATGAGTTGCATGAATTTTCATTTTTTGAGCTAGGAACTAAATTGCAAAGAATTTAAAAGTAAAGAGGGAAAAATGGTAATTTTGCTAAAATTGATTTGAATGCATTATATGTTAAATTGAATTAAATTTATCTGTATAGATCTAGTAATACCTCGTATCGAGTTAGTGTAATAACCCATTTTTAGTCAAATCAGGAAAATAGTTTTGGGACCACAAATATGAGGTCAAAATAATTATTTTATTATTATTTTAGTGTTTACAGCATGATAGTATGATTGTGTGAAAGTTTGGTTGAGAAATTTTATCGTTTGAGTGTTTAATTTGATAAAAGGACTAAATCGTGTAAAGTGTAAAACTTGTGTTCTATTAGCTAAAGGTGTCTAATAGATATAGAATTTTAATGTGGAGGTCCTTATGTAGTAATTATCCTACTTATAAAGTTACTGGACAAAGATGGACATCTTTTAATGTCTTTAAAGGTTTTATATTAGGGTTAAATAAGTAAATTAGTTATAAAATTAAAATTAAGTAAATTAAAACCATATTTTGTCCATCTTCTTCACCTAGATGAAAATTAGAAGAAGAAAGACTCCATTTTTGTGTTTGAAGCATTCAGCCCTTGACTCTAATGCATGTAAGTGTTTTTTGACTCGTTTTTATTGATTTCTATGATTTAGGAGTCGTTGTAACTTAATCTAGCTAGCCCAGGGACTAATTTGCAAAACTTTGAAAGGTTTAGGGTTTTTCCATTGATGAATACATGTGTATTTTGATGTTTTATGATAGAAAATGTATGCTTGTTGTTAGATAAACAACATTTGTAAAGTGATTTTTGACAAAATTGTTATTTAGGGATTAAACTGAGAAATGTTGAAATTTTGTGGTTAATTTGTGAAATAAATAAAAAATATGGGCTGCTATGATAATAAGAGAAATTTGGCTAGCATGGGTAGGGAATTAATTGCATGAATTTGTATTTTTATGAGATAAGGACTAAATTGTAAAAAAGTTGAAATATTAGGGGCAAAAGTGTAAAGTTGCCTTAATGTGTATTTTGGACTAAATTGAATAGAATGATGATTGAATTAGTTAAATTTGATATAAATCAAGAAAAGAGAAATCCAGATTTAGATCGGGAGAAAAAAACAAGATTTTGGACTAGTCGATCCGTTTCGTCATTTTAGCGATCGAGGTAAGTTTGTATGTTAATAAGCATTATTATAATTGTGTTTTAAATGCTTTAATATTGAATACGTTGTGTATACAACATTGCGGATATATTTGATAACTATTCGGCAACGAGAAATCCCCGATGAACCTTAGGAATAGATTAGGATACGAATGACATGTCATTAGGGGTTATGTGATTTGGGTGCTGGTCCGTACGTCTTACCGGTGGCTGAGTTATCTGGCCTGTGTTGCAAATACTCATTAGCTATGTGAACAGCACTAGGTAGTTTCGTCATGACTGTCAGCTTGTGTGAGCAGACCCGTTGATAACTCGAAAGTAAGCCATATATGTGTAACAGCCCGATTTTGGGGCTAATCAGAACGGTGGTCTCGAAACCACGAATCCAAAGCTAGAGAAATTATTTTTAATATTATTTTATGTGTTATAGCCTGATTATATGAGTGCATGAAAAATTTAGTGAACTATTTTTAGTGATTGCATGCTTAATTTTGAAAAAGGACTAAATCGCAAAAAGTGCAAAAGTTTTTTTCTACAAGCTAAAGGTGTCAAGTAGCTATAGAACCTTAAATTGAAGGTCTTTAATGTGCAATTAGGCCCCTAAGAGAGTGTTGGCAGGCCATAGGGGACAAGAAAATGCAAATTGGTCAAAGTTGGTGGAATTAGGTGACTTAATTGATGAAATAAAATAAAATAAAGAGAAGAAAAGATATCATCTTTCATCTTTCTTCTCTCCATCGGTTTTTCACTCAAGGAAAGGGCCATGGAAGCTTGAAAATTTTAGCAACCTTTAATCCTTGCAAGTAAGTCATTTTGATGGTCATTTTTGATGATTTTTGTGTTTTTGGAACCCTTGTAGCTTAATCTAGCTAATAAGGGGACAATTTTGCACTATGGTTGAAAGTCTAGGGTTTTTCCATAAGAACATTAGTGTTTTTTTTTACTGAATTTTTATGGAAGAAAATGAATCTTGGTTGTTATATAAACAACTCTTGTGAAAGGGGTTTCCATGAAAACACTTAAAATGGACCTTTTTGTAAAGGCTGTAAAATAATTGGATTTTTGAGTTTCTATAAGCTTAACATATATTTTTCTAGGCTTGGTTAATGAGGAAATTTGATGAAAATCATTTTACGAGCCTAGGGGTAAAATCATAATTTTGTGAAAGTATAAGGGCAAAACGGTAATTTTACCAAAGTAGGAATTTTGAAATGTTTTGATTAATGTGGTGATTAAATAAGTGAATTTGTCATTATAGATCAAGAAAAATAGAGCCCGGACCTAGATCGGGGGAAAACCAAGCTAGTAGACTAATTCAATCTAGTCTCTCACTTTTTATATACCGAGGTAAGTTCTACGTAAATAATACAACTTTATTATTATTATGCATTAAACAATTGAGATTGCATAAAATGTTTGATTATTGTTATGAATATGCATGACGAAATTTGATGTGGTATACTCCCGGTTGAACCTTAGAATAGATTGGATATCCAAGCCATAACATTTGGTTGATATGTGTGCTAGTGTAAGACCATGTCTGGGACATGGCATCAGCGATGATATGTATGCTAATGTAAGACCATGTCTGGGGCATGGCATCGGCCTCGATATGTGAGTCAGTGTAAGACCATGTCTGGGACATGGCATCGGCATCGTACCCTCTTGTGTAAGGCTTGTCGAGTATCCTTTCGTATTCCAATTGGTTCCATAGGTAATTTAGAGCTTGTGTCAAAAGTGAGAAAAGTTACGACTATGTTGTAAGTGATACATGTACCTACATGAGAATTCATGAAAAATGAGCTCAAATTATGTTGTATGATTAGTAAGGGTGAAAATGAGTAAGTTATGCTTTTAATCATTCGACAATTTTGTGCAAGTTTATAAGATGATATGAGTATGATAATTGTAACATCCTAGATTAGGGGTTATGCGTTTGTGCATAATTCACGAGTTAGTAGGTTTTGGCAGTGTTTGGAAGTGTATTAAGGGTTTTTAGACTTCTAGGATGGAAGAAGAAAGCTTTGGAAAATTATTGGTTTTTAAGTAAAAAGGGGAGCTAGGTAAATGAGGCTTTAAAAGAAACTCCGTGTGAAGCATGACACAAGGAACCATGTGGTAAAATGGCATGTTTTATGAATTATGAATGTGTTATGTGAATTCTAGAAATAATGAAATGTATAGAAATGTAAGGAAATATGGAAATGTAAGGAAATGTCAGGAAACGTATGGAAATGTGAGGAAATGTAAGGAAATGTATGGAAATGTGGGGAAATGTAAGGAAATGTATGGAAATGTAAGGAAATGTAAGGAAATGTATGGAAATGTAAGGAAATATATGGAAATGTATGGAAGTGTATGGAAATGTGTGAAATGTGTGAAAATGTATGGAAATGTAAGGCAATGTAGGAAATGTAAGAAAATGTAAGGAAATGTAAGGAAATGTATGGAAATGTATGGAAATGTAAGGAAATGTACGGAAATGTGAGGAAATGTATGAAAATGTAAGGAAATGCAAGGAAATGTAAGGAAATGTCTTGTCTTGGAAATGTAGGGAAATGTCCTGAAAATGTAAAGGAATAAAGAGGAAAGTGAACATTTATGGAAACTTGGAAATGTAAGAAAATTGCAAGTTTACAGAGCCGATCGAAAATTTTAGGAAACTTAGAAATGACTTAGAAATGTCAAGTTTTAAAGTTTTAAATAGGAGATTAAGGCTAAGGGGCCTTAAAAGAAAAAGATGGTAAGATTTGACACACAAACGGGCTAGGAAAAGTGGCCTGAAGATGGCACTTAGGGCCTATGGAAATGGTGCCATGTGCAAGAGGCATGGGCACTGGTTCGAGTCACAAGGGAAGCAATTAAATGAAGGTTTTAATTTTGCTTCCAGAAGGCTGAGGTGGACGGCACATGTGTTTAAAAAGAGAGGTGTTTTATTTTCATAAATATTCGATTAAAAAGGTGATAAATAAATGATTTTTAAATTGGATTATTTAGAAGAGATAAATATTGGATTAAACTCTTTTATTTATTAAAGGATAAAGTTATCAAAATAGAAGAGTGGTGGCCAAGTAAAGGACTCTAGCTAGTAATTTTTGCTATAAAAGGAAGAGTAAGGCTATTCTTCATTCATTCTTTTCTCTTCAAGAAAACCTCTCACGAAATTCTCTAAAATTTCTCCTATCCTCTCTCACTAATTTTCTCTACCATTATTCTCTTTTTCTCTTTTCTTTTCTTCTTCATTCTTCTCCTCTCAATATTCCAAAAGCCGAAAGCTTGCTAAGATCAAGGCCATAGCCGAATCTCTTAAGGTTGAAGTGAAGATGCAATCGATTTCTTCAAGTAAGGGTAAGAATAGGTTAGATTCTCATTCTATTTCTTTTGAGGCTGTCGAAATTAAGATTCTAATACCCTTAATATCTCATTGTCAAGAGATCTTCCGGATTTACTAAGTGTCGACTACAAGGAAAGAGAAGTTCTTTTCCCGAAAGTACACCATAGGACGCATGTTCCCTAGTTATTCGGTGAATTTCGGGATTTAAGAATCTAAGGTAAGTCATATTTAACATTCGGCTAAGGGTTAATTGTTGTGAATAAATGTTAGAAATTGATCTAACAGGTAGTTATAGGGATTTGGGTGAGGAGGATACAAGGATTTGAGGATTTGAGAATTTCAAGGTAAGTTTTAAGTATACTAATCCTACTAGGATTTGGATTTATGGCGAATGGTTTTTATTAAAATAGTAAGTGATTAATAAAATGTAGGAACTTGAGATCTAAATCAGATCATTCTTCGGATTTCAAGGAATCATATTAAGCAAATCAGTGTGTACCCTTACTAACCTTCAATAAATTACGTGGTAATTATTAAATATATGAATATGTATCAAGTATGTGAATGTGGTTAAGTACCACAAATGTGGTAAGGAGTACCCGTGTATGTTTCCTACTTTTGATAGGATTATGAATGTGATATACTTTGAACATGTGATTAGTAACATGAATGAAAATTAAGTATGTGGAATATGTTATAAAATAATTGGGGCATTTGGGATATATGTGAAGGAAGAAAGTGAAGGTGTTGACTTGGTCTCACCAACGAAGGTGTTGACTTCGGTCTCACCAACGAAGGTGTTGGTTTCGGCCTCACCAACGAAATATGGTGGCTACGGCCCCATTGCGTGAATATGGTAACCGGTTACATTATTTGAATATAGTGTCTAATGACACAACGTAAGTGGGCGATGAGCACGCCGATCGCAAATGATCGCCTTTGATGGTGTGTAGCGGATGGAGGGTCGACTTAGTAGTCCCCACGGTGTGCGCAAAGTTGGTACGGTGGTGTGTAGCGGATGGACCTTTAGGTTTGGGTTTGGGTTGCATCATTATTTGATTTGAATATGCTTTGATATGAATATGTATGCCCGAATGTTGATTGTTAGTTTGTGTACACATTGAGTCTGTTGACTCACCCTTTGTGGGACTATTTTTCAGAAATGAGCAATAAATTGACCGGGTCTGGCAGGAGCTAAAGGTGGCCATGCATCACTTGAAGAATTTATTAGAATTTGGACTTTACTCAATTTTTGTATTTTCAATTTTACCTTTGAGTTTGAATGATGTAATAAGGCCATAAGGCCCAAGTTGGATGGTGTTATTTCCTGCTTTTATTTTCAGGTTGTTACGTTATGAATTATTTTTGACTAAGTTTAATTAAATTTATTTTAGAAATAAACCCTAAATTATTTTGTCACCAAAATTAAATGTTTTCTAAATTAAATAAATGGGTTTCCAACCTAAGCCCAACCCAAAACCAATATCTTTCTAAAAATCCACAAAAATTTTCTAAGTAACAAAAGAATTTGAAGCCGATTTTCTTAAGGAACATACCACATCCTGTTCAGCTCGTGGTAAAAGGGGGTGTTTCGATTTGATATCGAGCCCGCCAACTCTCGGCTTTGTGGGCTAAGGCCCAAAACGTTTTTAATTCGAGCCCAAATGATTTTCTTTGAAATAAGGAGTTTACGGCATGGCACCTAAGTCTCCAGACCAATGATCCACCAAGTAAGTACCCCTAACTCTTTTGGGTGATTATGTGAACTATATTATAAACTTTAGAAGGGTAGAAAAGGCATGGAACGTAGAATAGAATGATAGGAACTTGAACCTTAGGATTAGACTACTCAAACACAAAACAACATAAGACTTAATGCACTAAACAAACCTATGGCTAAGTCGTTGAGCTAGAGTGTGGTAACCCCATGCGCATGTCTAGGATTGGATCCTAAGAGCACAGTATTTAAGCAATCCTAGTGACTCACCTCCTCTTCGCAGAATCCTACCAGTGCGTAGCTTTTAGTTCACCCCGACCAAGAGGACTCGGGCCATAGGCTAAACACAATAACTAAAACCCGAAAGGGAACTAGTCATGTTTTTATAAAAATAACGAAACCCTAGTTTTAAAACTCTTAAAATTACCTTTTCAATTTGTGAGAACCATTTTTACAAAATTTTTCAAAAATTTTTATTTATGAAATTACAAAAATACCCCAGTGGTAAATTACAAAAATACCTTTGGTTTATGAAATTCCCCAAAATACCCACAGCTCTTATCAAGATTTCATTACTTTATAAAATGTTCAAAAACCTAATTTTCAAAATATCAAAATACCTTGATTTGGAGAAAAATTTACGAAATTGTCCCTAACTTACAAAATTACCAAAATGACCCGATATCTAAAATTTTTGCAACATCACCGCTTTTGGAAAATGAATTCTCAAAGATAACCATCAAGTTTTGTAAATTTTGAACTACCCTGATTTATTAATCTTTACAAATTTACCTGGTTTGTGAAAAATTACCAAAATACCCCGAGGTCTAAAATTACCAAATACCCCCGAATTTTAAAATTTTCCAAAATACCCTGTAAATTTAAAATCACCAAAATACTTTCTCGACAAAATCACCAAGGAACTTTTTCTTTTGAAAAATTAAGAAAATGCCCTCAGAGGAAAAATTACGAAAATACCCCTGGGTAGTGGAAAAACAACAACAATGAAAACTACAACATTTCTCTGAATGAACGAAAGTTCATAATTGATTGTTAGATGTATGAATGAATGAAAAGACTGTGTGCATGTATGAATACGAAAGAACCACTCTTAAATACTTTTTCATAAAACTGTTCGCGGTTAACCAGTGAAACAAAAGTTTTGATGCATAAAACTCGTTAACAAGATTAAATCGCGACGTTAGAAATAAGTTCTAGGGGACGTGAACTTAGAGATTGTGCCTAGAAAGTATGATGGTTCTATTAAGATCAGAGTGCGCAGCGTAAGCATAGTGCGGTGAGAAGGATGGTACGATCATCAGTAAGTAATTTCGAGGACGAAATTATTTTTAAGGAGGGTAGAACTGTAACATCCTAGATTAGGGGTTATGCGTTTGTGCATAATTCATGAGTTAGTAGGTTTTGGCAGTGTTTGGAAGTGTATTAAGGGTTTTTAGACTTCTAGGATGGAAGAAGAAAGCTTTGGAAAATTATTGGTTTTTAAGTAAAAAGGGGAGCTAGGTAAATGAGGCTTTAAAAGAAACTCCGTGTGAAGCATGACACAAGGAACCATGTGGTAAAATGGCATGTTTTATGAATTATGAATGTGTTATGTGAATTCTAGAAATAATGAAATGTATGGAAATGTAAGGAAATATGGAAATGTAAGGAAATGTCAGGAAACGTATGGAAATGTGAGGAAATGTAAGGAAATGTATGGAAATGTGGGGAAATGTAAGGAAATGTATGGAAATGTAAGGAAATGTAAGGAAATGTATGGAAATGTAAGGAAATATATGGAAATGTATGGAAGTGTATGGAAATGTGTGGAAATGTGTGGAAATGTATGGAAATGTAAGGCAATGTAGGGAAATGTAAGAAAATGTAAGGAAATGTAAGGAAATGTATGGAAATGTATGGAAATGTAAGGAAATGTACGGAAATGTGAGAAAATGTATGAAAATGTAAGGAAATGCAAGGAAATGTAAGGAAATGTCTTGTCTTGGAAATGTAGGGAAATGTCCTGAAAATGTAAAGGAATAAAGAGGAAAGTGAACATTTATGGAAACTTGGAAATGTAAGAAAATTGCAAGTTTACAGAGCCGATCGAAAATTTTAGGAAACTTATAAATGACTTAGAAATGTCAAGTTTTAAAGTTTTAAATAGGAGATTAAGGCTAAGGGGCCTTAAAAGAAAAAGATGGTAAGATTTGACACACAAACGGGCTAGGAAAAGTGGCCTGAAGATGGCACTTAGGGCCTATGGAAATGGTGCCATGTGCAAGAGGCATGGGCCTGGGTTCGAGTCATAAGGGAAGCAATTAAATGAAGGTTTTAATTTTGCTTCCAGAAGGCTGAGGTGGACGGCACATGTGTTTAAAAAGAGAGGTGTTTTATTTTCATAACTATTCGATTAAAAAGGTGATAAATAAATTATTTTTAAATTGGATTATTTAGAAGAGATAAATATTGGATTAAACTCTTTTATTTATTAAAGGATAAAGTTATCAAAATAGAAGAGTGGTGGCCAAGTAAAGGACTCTAGCTAGTAATTTTTGCTATAAAAGGAAGAGTAAGGCTATTCTTCATTCATTCTTTTCTCTTCAAGAAAACCTCTGCCGAAATTCTCTAAAATTTCTCCTATCCTCTCTGCCGAATTTTCTCTACCATTATTCTCTTTTTCTCTTTTCTTTTCTTCTTCATTCTTCTCCTCTCAATATTCCAAAAGCCGAAAGCTTGCTAAGATCAAGGCCATAGCCGAATCTCTTAAGGTTGAAGTGAAGATGCAATCGATTTCTTCAAGTAAGAGTAAGATTAGGTTAGATTCTCATTCTATTTCTTTTGAGGTCATCGAAATTAAGATTCTAATACCCTTAATATCTCATTGTCAAGAGATCTTCCCGGGATTTACTAAGTGTCGACTACAAGGAAAGAGAAGTTCTTTTCCCGAAGGTACACCATAGGACGCGTGTTCCCTAGTTATTCGGTGAATTTCGGGATTTAAGAATCTAAGGTAAGTCATATTTAACATTCAGCTAAGGGTTAATTGTTGTGAATAAATGTTAGAAATTGATCTAACAGGTAGTTATAGGGATTTCGACAGAGGGATACAAGGATTTCGGGATTTGAGAATTTCAAGGTAAGTTTTAAGTATACTAATCCTACTAGGATTTGGATTTATGGCCGAACGGTTTTTATTAAAATAGTAAGTGATTAATAAAATGTAGGAACTTGAGATCTAAATCTATAGATCATTCTTCGGGATTTCAAGGAATCTGTTAAGCAAATCAGGTGTGTACCCTTACTAACCTTCAATAATTTACGTGGTAATTATTAAATATATGAATATGTATCAAGATGTGAATGTGGTTAAGTACCACAAATGTGGTAAGGAGTACCTGTGCATGTTTCCTACTTTTGATAGGATTATGAATGTGATATACTTTGAACATGTGATTAGTAACATGAATGAAAATTAAGTATGTGGAATATGTTATAAAATAATTGGGGCATTTGGGATATATGTGAAGGAAGAAAGTGAAGGTGTTGACTTCGGTCTCACCAACGAAGGTGTTGACTTCGGTCTCACCAACGAAGGTGTTGGTTTCGGCCACCAACGAAATATGGTGGCTACGGCCCCATTGCGTGAATATGGTAACTTCGGTTACATTATTTGAATATAGTGTCTAATGACACAACGTAAGTGGGCGATGAGCACGCCGATCGCAAATGATCGCCTTCGATGGTGTGTAGCGGATGGAGAGGGTCGACTTAGTAGTCCCCACTTGTGCGCAGTTGGTACGGGTGGTGTGTAGCGGATGGACCTTTAGGTTTGGGTTTGGGTTGCATCATTATTTGATTTGAATATGCTTTGATATGAATATGTATGCCTGGAATGTTGATTGTTAGTTTGTGTACACATTGAGTCTCATTGACTCACCCTTTGTGGGACTATTTTTCAGAAATGAGCGAAGAATTTGACCGGGTCCTACAGGAGCTAAAGGTGGCCATGCATCACTTGAAGAATTTATTAGAATTTGGACTTTACTCAATTTTTGTATTTTCAATTTTACCTTTGAGTTTGAATGATGTAATAAGGCCATAAGGCCCAAGTTGGATGGTGTTATTTCCTGCTTTTTTTTCATTGTTACGTTATGAATTATTTTTGACTAAGTTTAATTAAATTTATTTTAGAAATAAACCCTAAATTATTTTGTCACCAAAATTAAATGTTTTCTAAATTAAATAAATGGGTTTCCAACCTAAGCCCAACCCAAAACCAATATCTTTCTAAAAATCCACAAAAATTTTCTAAGTAACAAAAGAATTTGAAGCCGATTTTCTTAAGGAACATACCACATCCGGTTCAGGCTCGTGGGCCGGGTGTGGGGTGTTTCAATAATGCATGGTAATTGTTATTAATTATTTACATGCGACTTACTAAGCTTTATGCTTACTCCCTCTCTTTTCCATTTTCTTATAGTGCCGCCAAGTTAGCTCGGGAATCAACAGAAGTCAGAGGCTCAACCACACTATCAATCTGAACGTTTGGTAAAGTTAGATTTATCATTTTGAGTATGGCATGTATAGGGACTTGGTCTTTTGTCAAGTGTCATATCGTTATGGCCGAAAGTGTTGGCTTATTTTGAAGATTGATTCATTTTGTATAAGGCCATGGATGATGGCTAATATTTATCATTGTTTTATGCAAATGAAGATGTTTTTCATGAGTGAGCAAATGGCATGATTGAATGGATAAAGTATGTGATAAGTTTTGCATGTGAATGGAGTGTAGTGGCCTTGATGTGTGTATGTCTTGGTTGTGGCTGATTTGGTTAGATATTTATGTGTGGATGGGTGCTGCTTAATGTGGCTTATTTTGGTGCAAGTAAGGGTGGCAAAAAGGGCTTGGTAAATAGCCTTGTTATTGTCCACACGGGTAGAAACACAGGCGTGTGTCTAGGCCGTGTGTGACACATGGTCTGCCCCATGGACGTGTAGTTCAGCCTTGTGTCCCCCTGCACCCTAAGTTGGCTAAACAGAATGCCTAGTAGTAACCCCATGGGCTGAGGTACGGCCGTGTGTCTCAACCGTGTGGAAGACACGGTCATAGGACATGGGCATGTGCCCAGGCCATGTGAAGTCTGCACTTGAATTTAGGAATTTAATTCGCTACATGGCCTAAGGACACGGTGTGTGCCTTAGCCATGTGACCTTATTGGGTTGGTGACATCAAAAATAGAATGTCACGGTTTTTGCACACGGGCCAAGACACGGGCGTGTCAAGGCTGTGTGAGGGACATGGACCATGGACACGGGCGTGTGTTAGGCCATGTGAAAACCCCTGTAGGTTCGAATTGAGAAATAAATCCACACAGGCACAGACACGAGTGTGTCCCTATAACACCCCTAACCCATATCCGTCACTGAATTAGGGTTAAAGGCATTACCAGATAGATCGAAAACTTTTACAGACATTTCATACAACTCTTCATCAATCGGAACCAAAGTGTCCCTTTTATAGGTCAACGAGACCTTAATCATGCTTTAGAATAGGATCGGGACTAAACCAAACACATATGATAGTTCTCAGAAATTTTAAAACTTTTCTAAGTTACAGAGGTCACATGCCCGTGTGGGTAAGTCGTGTGCCTCCCACGGCTACTAGACACACCCATGTGTCCTGGTCGTGCCAAATCAGAGCATTCATACTGACTTATCCACACGGCTACCAGGCACGCCCGTGTACTCTGGCCGTGTAACATTAGGGTAGCTACTGACTTAACCACACGGCTACCAGGCACGCCCGTGTACCATGGACGTGTAAAGTTAGGCTAGCTACTAACTTATTCATAAGGCTACCAGGCACGCCCATGTGCCACAACTGTGCAGGCAAAACAAGCCATTTGCAAGGCCATAATACCACCCACATCAGGGTCAAACCTACAAATAATTTACCAATTCATATCATGCACATTTAACAATCAAAACTATGTCAAAAGATCAACTTGTAATCCACATTCACTTTCATTTCTATTCATGCCAATTTTGCATAACTAAAACACATACAATTATTCAAGCATGATTCATCCACATTTACCTTTCTTATAACCATTTCTTTGATCATTCAAACATACTCATAATGCATTTATAAGATTACCAAAGCTTTGACCATTTCATTAACTATCAAGCCAAGCCAAAACAAGCATCAAACATCATATTGCTCATACCTATTACCAACACTTAGCTAGCCACAACTCATGGCTATTTAAACACATTTGAAACATAATTCAAAATGACTAGCCTATACATGCCATATTTAGCTATATACATATTTCAAAGGTACCAAAACAAGTTGAGTAGTGTGATGACAGTCCTTGACAGTCCCTGAGCATTCAGTAGCTTTGACGATCTATAAAACAGAGAAAACACATACATAGAGTAAGCTTTCAGAAGCTTAGCAAGCCATATACAAATAAACTTAGCATAAATGCACATAACCATATTGTTACAATGACATTAAGATTTCTCATTGCAAATTCATCACATATTCATTAGCTCATTTGCTTAGCCATATCTTGCCACATTCCTCAACTCAATTATCACATATGCACATAGCTCATTCAAACATTTATTCACTTATTATCTCATCACTTCAATACACATATTCATCTTGGTAAGTTCATATAGATACTTACCTTTCATTCACACCTAGTGTACATTTCAAACGTACCTGAAACGGAAATACAATTCACATAGTCATTCAAGCCTCGAATTTGCCCATTGAACCGTTCGGAATCTAATAGGATACTCAGAATGATCTGAATAGTCGTACAATGGCAACGTCCCCGAGTGGTCTTACATGCAACCAGATATCGATGCCACTATCCTAGACAGGGTCTTACACGAATTAGTACAATGCCAATGTCCCAGACATGGTCTTACACGTAAATCTCATTTAGATGCCAACATCCCAGACGTGGTCTTACACTAAATCTCGAATCAATGCCAACGTCCCAAACGTGGTCTTACAAGATATCACACAACAGACACCTATGTCAGACATAGACTACCCTATCTATTCCTAGGATCAAACGGGACTTCTCGGACATTATCACTATGCCGATTCTAACTCAGAATTCATGTATACATCATCTCACATACATTCATCATTCTCAATACTCATAATAACATACATAATTCAATACAAATACATTTATTTGTATATTAACTTACCTCGGATTCGGATATTCGTTCAGACTCGGTTATTCGACTACCTTCACTTTCCCGCGATCTAAATCCGTTTTCTTCGGTACTTGATCTATATATATATATTCAAATTTAACCCTCTTATTTACTAACACATTCAATTTAATCCAAAATATTTAGGGCAATTTTCAAATTAGCCCTCATATTTTCACATTTGGGCAATTTAGTCCCTAAATCACAAAATCACAAAATACACCAAATTTGCTTTTACCCATGTTTAGCCGAGTACATACTACGCTTATATCAATCCATACATTTCATTTATTTCACAATCTAGTCCCTTAAAATGCTATTTTCACAATTTAGCCCTAATTAGCTAAATTCATCAAAAATTCAAGAACAAAGCATGTTCATTAAACACATATCTTTCACTTAACACCAAAACTCATCACAAAGCTCACCATTTCATCAATGGCACATCTCATAAACATCACCAATTCTTCAAATTAAGACATGGGTTTTAAAGTTTACAAAGCAACGATTTCAAAAACGTAGAAATTATCAAAAACCGATTAAAATCATACCTTGAATTGAGCTTAATAATGATCGAACACCATGAAAACTTAAAACCCTTCCTTTCTCTCTATATTCGATGATGAATAAATAGAAATGGCCATTTTTAATGCTTTATTTTGTTATAAAATGGCTTCATAACCAATTTCCAAATTTATCCTTCAAAATAAAAAATATATAAAACATATTATATGAGGTCATTATTCACCATTACCATCCATATCTCTAATATTAGGCTAATTACCTATTATGGACTTCATAATATGAAGATATCAACAATTTGATACTTCGACATTTAACCCTCAAATTTTCATTTTATGCGATTAAGCCCTTTTCACAAATTAAGCATACAAACGAACAAATTTTCATACGAGACTTTCACACATGCTAAATCACATATCATAGGCACGAAAAATAATATTAAAATATTTTACTGACTCAGATTTGTTGTCCCAAAACCACTGTTCCGACTAGGGTCTAAACCGGACTATTACAGTCCCTATATGTTTAGGCCGTGTGAGTTACACGGTTCTTCAACATGGCCATGTTATCAGGTCAAACGTGCGTGTCACCCTTCCACACGTGCATGTGCCCCTATTTTTAGTGACATTTTCAAAAGATTTCTAAAGAGCTCCGTTTGGTCCCCAACCATTTCTAAAGTGTGTTTTGGGCCTTGTAGGCTCATATTAGGGATTTTAAGACAAAGTTTGAATGGTTTTAAATTTGAATGAAATCTCATAACCCGAAATTGTTTGTATGCATGTTTTTAAGAAAGGTAATGCCTCGTACCCTGTATTGGCGTCAGATACGGGTAAGGGGTGTTACAATATGTGATATGAGATTGAGATAGTTTAGGCTATACATGTGGCACTTAGGGTACGAGTTCTCGAGTATCCAATTCATACGAACTCGATCTCGTAATGTGATTAGAGTCGTTTGTTTGCCTGATCGTAAAAATTAAGTAAGACTTGAGTTGCTTCGAAATGGGATAGAAAAGGTTGAAAGAAAGGTTCAAAACAAAGGGTTAAAGGATAGCTGTGATGATAGATGGGTGAATTCGGCTAAGGCCAAGATTGAACCAACAATATAGGTAAAGGTTGACTCGAATCTTAAATAGCACTTAAATGAAATCAGTTTGAAAAGCTGAAGAACCTTGACCCACTATCTATGATAGATAGGAACCAGAGGTATAGATGAACGCCACACTTAAGCAAGTGGTAAGTTCAAAGAAAAGACAGGATGGACACCACAAGACTTGTCTTGATAAGCCAATTCAGTCTAGAGAGAACTGTGAGAGTTGAACACTCACAAAGAAGTATAATATTCATAAAATGAGAAAAAGTCCCTACAACATGGAATGAATAAAGTATTTATAGGCTGAATTAGCTCTAGCCGAATAGATAACTTATAATCAGCTCTATTAAGCTATTAATGAGCTGACTTAACTCGAAATATGATTAACATGACTTTTAGCAACTCCTAGACCTAGGTGATGCCATTAGCTTAGGCTATTTACATTTCCAATCAGCTTAATTGAGTACACTTAATGAGCTGAGCTGCATCTTGCTAATAATTAATATTCCAAAGAGTTATGAGCTTCTTTAATCCTCCCTTGAGAAGCTGAATATGCAGCAGCCTTTTAATTGAAGTTGTGGTGCACGAACAACCCATATGGTGTGAACACAAGAACTCAATCAGCCACCAAGTGTGAACATACGAATTTAAACAACCTCTAAGGTGTGAAATAAGCTGCAAGCTGAATGGTCTAGTGTGAATGTGCTTTTTTCCATTGATCTCCATGAATACACACTTGGAGAAGAGTAAACAACAACTTGGTTCTTTAATCCAGCTCCAAATACTTTGATTTCTTTTAATGTCGTCCAATGCATCTAGCTAGCTAATTTAGCTAGTGTGAATACCTACAAACACCAATAAATTCAGTTAAAGACACATTCAATACTCATTTAAATTGTCTAAGCTTATGACATATTAAGTAGTTGTATTAACTAGAACACATTAAATAAACTTAAGATATATTAAATGGTTGAACTAATTAGAACACATTAATTAACTTAAGACATATTAATTACAGAATCTAATTAGAACATATTAAATAGACTTAAGACACATTAAATACTTAAATTAAAAATAACTACACATTATTAATGTTTATTCTAGTAAATGATTAATTTAAAAATGAAAGGTAAAATTCAGCTTTCAGTAAGCTGCATGGAACAGTTATGGAGCTAGTCCATGAATGATCAATATGCCCCGCGATGGTCTTTCCCCATATTCGGTCAAGGTAGCTTGCAATGGCTTGAACTTCTTGGCCCTTGCTAGAGTAATGGGCCCCAAAGTTAGCTCAATGGGTTTGGCAGCTAGCTCCTTAGTCATGATCATATCATCGATAGTATTCTGAATGGTTCAACGGGCATATCAAAGATATGAAATAGTGAGAAGTAGACAAGTATCAGTACAGGTATGTACAGAAACTAAATAAGCATCGAATCTAGGGAAGTTATGAGTTTATGGTTAATTATGTGATTGAATATATGTTAACATTGTGGTAAATGTTTTATAATATGCTGTGTACATATTTTAAATGGTAAATGAATGGTGAGTTTTGTTTATTATATCATATGAGCTTACTAAGCTTTATAGCTTACCTTGTTTATTTTTCCGTGCTTTATAGTGAAATCAAAGCTAGCTCAGATTTGGGAATCTTCAAACACCTCATCACACTATCAAGCTATCACTTGGTACTTTTGAGTTTATGTTTTAGTTATATGGCATGTATAGGAACTTTGGTCATTTTGGTATATATTTTGGTAATGAATTTAGCCATTTGGGTTGGCTTGTAAATGTTTAATGTTTGGTTTTGTATATAGCCATGAGAGTTGGCTTATTTTGGTTGATTTGGTTGTGTATATATATGCAAATGGCCTTTGTCTTGTGTTGATAAATGCTATGCAAATGATTATGGTAAATGGTTGATATTTGAGAATTGTTATGTTTATGAGTTTAGGCAAAATGATGCATAATTGGAAGTGTCCACATTGATGATTTCTAAAAGTGAGGTTTAGTATGAAACTAAGGTTAAGGTCTGAAGTCGATGTTCATTATGTACCTTATATATATTAGTATTGAAATGGCATGAATTAAGCTTATTTGAGATTGGATGAATGCATATTAATGTCATGTTTGGTGCCATTTGGTTTGGTGTAGGTGTATGCAAACTTGGGTGGCAAGATGGCTTGGTAAATAGCATATTTTTGTCCATACAGGAAGAGACACAAGTGTGTGTCTCAGTCGTGTGTGACACACGGTCAGGTTACACGGCCGTGTGTCCCCTGGTGTTAAATTGGAAATCAAGTTAGTACGCTCCGCAGGCCCAGCACACGGCCCAGTACACGAGTGTGTGTGGCCATTTCGAATGGCACACGGGCGTGTGGTTGGCCGTGTGACCCAAGTCAAAGAGTTACACAGGGTCTGACACGGGTTGGGACATCGCCATGTAATCCTATTTCAAATGTCCACACGGCCTGTGACACGGGCATGTCTTTGGCCGTGTGTCCCCTGTATTTCGTAAAATTTTATAAGTTTTCCAGAAATTTCATAAGTTATCGGTTCTGTCTCGAACTACCCAAATGCATGTTTAGGGCCTCGTAGGCTCGTATTAGGGACAATGTGAATGATTTTGAATGTTGTTTATTTGAAATTTGAAAATGTATGTGAAATGTGTGGTTATTTATGAAATAAGTTTGGTAATGCTCCGTAACCCTATTCTAGCGTTGAATACGGGTGAGGGGTGCTACAGTTAGATCGAGGCAAAGAGAAAATCTCGGATTGATCGCCTCCGTATCTACGTATACTGATCAAGGTAAGTTTGTGTAATTAAATTGAGTATTTATATGTTGTAATTTAATTAAATGTATGTGATTTGTCTAATTGCCATATATAAATATCGATTGCATATCAAACGATGTACGACGATTACTGAGTCCCGTTTGAATCTTAGAAATTCATAGGCTACAAATGACATGTCAGTAGGGTTACCAATTTGGTTGTCGCCCTGAATGTGTTCTGGACACACCACAACTCATATGAGCTTATCGGTTTACAGCTCATGAGAGTCTACCGTTTCTCAGCTCGTATGAGTTTACCGATTTATAGCTCGTGGGAGCATATTGATTCATAGCTCGTATGAGCATACAGGTACAATAATTAACAGATTACAGTTTAACACACTATGTGTGAGCTATCTCGAGTATCCAACAATATTCCAAATGGTTCAACAAGCAATGTTCTTATACGATATGACATAAGTTTGATACGATCTATTACAGGTATTAGATGAATTACATGGAAAATGATATTACATGGCATATAGGTATATGAAATGGATGTAAGGCTACCTACGAATTCATTGAAGAGATGTCACTGAATAACTATCAGTGGCAAGTCACAAAGACAAAGACAACAAAAGCAGCCAGTGTTTTCAACCTCGACACAGTAACTATGCTATCAAACTAGGTAGAGATGTTAAATAAAAAGATTGATGGTTTATGTGGTTCCTCGCAGGTACGTCCAGTTATGCAGTGCGATATGAATGGAGGAGGGATGAGCAATACAGAATTTCCACCTTACAACCTGAGCATTGAAAACGAGCAAGTTCACTATATGGGTAATAATTCTAGACCTCAAAATAACCCTTATAGTAATACTTATAATCCAGGTTAGAGGAACCACCCCAATTTTTCATGGGGTGGTCAAGGAAACCAGAGACGATAACCCCGTCCAAACTTCCAACAACAGCCCTATCCACAGGAAAAGAAGTCGAACCTTGAGGAGATGCTGACAAAATTCATAGTGGTGTCAGAAACACATTTCCAGAACACCGAAACAACACTTAAAAATCAACAAGCATCGATTCAAGGGATCGAAAACCAATTAGGGCAACTCACTAAGCTAATCTCTGAACGACCACAAGGAAGCTTGCTAAGCAACATTGATACTAACCCAAAGGAGCAACTTCAAGCCATAACTGCTTATAATAGTGAAAGGTTAGATGAAACAAAATTTAGGCAAGAGAATGTGGTAGAAGAAGGAAAGGTTGAGGTAAGTCATGATAAGCCAAAACCGGAAAATAAAGAGTACCAACCTTGTATACCATATCCCGATGCGATGAAGAAAGACAACACAGACGAACAATTCGGTAAATTTCTTAAACTCCTAAAGAAATAACATATTAATTTACCATTTCTTGAAGCTCTTTCGCAGATGCCAGATTTAAGGAAATCTTTAAAAGAGCTTTTGAAAAACAAACAGAAGTTAGACGCAGAATCGCATGTGGAACTAAACGCAGTGTGCTCAGCAATGTTACAAAATAAACTACCACAAAAATTAAAAGATCCAGGGAGTTTTACAATTCCATGCTTAATTGGTAGTTTATCTGTTGATAATGCTTTAGTTGATTTAGGGGCAAGCATAAATGTTATGCCTTATAAAATGTTTAAAAAACTAAGTCTAGGGAAACCCAAACAAACTAGGATGAGCATTCAATTAGTTGATAAAACTATTAGAATTCCTAGGGGTATAATCGAAGATGTTCTCGTGAAGATTGATAAATTCGTATTCCCAGTAGACTTTGTCGTTTTAGACATGGATGAGGATAATAATATTCCTCTAATTTTAGGAAAACCCTTTTTAGCAACTGCCAGAACTAAAATTGATGTCGGTGGAGGAGAACTCATACTTTGTGTAGGTGACGGAACAATCACTCTTCAGGCTCTCGATTCGGCTAGGACATCGAGTAATCAAGGTAAGAACATAAATTCTATTAATGATTATTTGGTTAAACCTTCTTTTTAGGAAGCACCATGGAACTACAACATTGAGCCAGATCCTAGACCTCATGCCAACAAGGAAATAACTCATGAGGAACGAAAGCTTCAAGTCGATGAACTAGAGGAGTGGAAGACTCGTTTCAAGGAGAAACTAGGAATACACGAAGCAGAACCAATGCCATTCCATGGGATAGAAAAATTTAAGATCGGAGATCAGGTATTGTTAGATAAAACAGACCCTCGAATATCTCCTCCTGACCTTAATACGAACGAAGAAATCCCTTTAGGGTACTCAATGTCTTCTCATGCGGAACAGTCGAGGTAAGTAATCCTACATTCGGTACTTTTAAAGTAAATGCTACTCGACTCGAACCATACACCCATAATAGAACTGATAACATGAAAACTCCTCAAACCATCATGAATGTGCGAATGAGAGGTAAGTCTGGCTTAAGACTTTAAACGAGCGCTTCTCGGGAGGCAACCCGGGCACAAACCCCGTTAATTTTTACATTTTTATTTTTTATTTATTCTTTCTTTTTAGCATCTAACTACAAAATAACCAAAGTGCAGATTTTTATACCACATAGCCTTGCACACAGCCGTGTGGATACTACGGATTTCCGTACTGGCATGGCAGAGATAGTACGAAATAGGACAAAAGATATCTTCAAGCCACGAGCCCCGATTAAACACCGCGGCCGTGCAACACAGCCGTGGCCGACACTGTTTTATCAAACACGGGCGTGGCAACGTATACACAGGCATGGAAGAAATGAATGAACCACCACACGGCTGTGTGACTTGACACACCCACGGTACACGGGCGTGGGGATGTACCAGACCTGAAATTTCTATTTAAAATCACCCCTCTCCCCTTCTCACCTACTCCCCATTCCCCTTCTTCTTCCATACCTTCAGTCTCAACTTTCTTCATTCTCCTAACTCTTAATCTAACCATATCCATGTCGAAGAAACAGAAGGATCCTAGCACAGTCTCCCTCTGCGAGACCAATCTACATAAGTTCATGCCGTCCGTTTCATTAACTCAACAGGACAAGGACCTTTGAGTCCACTTAAATTTTCTTTTTATTTCCCTTTCTCCTTTATTTTCCTTTTCTTTTTTTTCTTATACTTAGTTTAATCTATTTTATTTCGTTTTCTTTGATTTAGGTTCTAAAGGCTGCTTGGGAATCACACACCACGGCCTTAGAAATTACACCCACTTCGCTAACCATATAACGATAAGGACTTTCAGTCCATTAATCTTTTCTTTTAATTTTATTTTACTTTCTATTTTCTTTCTCTTCATCTTTCTTGTCTTTAAATATATAATTAGTACATTTTGAATTATTTTTATTATTTCCTGGCCAATTCTTCACGAGCTTCCCAATTTCTTCATCTAGCGTAGAGATTGTTGGCGGCCACCATACCACTACCACTCTCAACTCAAGGAAGCGATCTAAAATTCAGGAAGTTTCACCTCTCCCTATCTCTTAAAAATTCATATATATCTTTGTACATTGAGGGCAATGTACATCTTAAGTGTAGGGGGTTGAATTTTATTTTGAAAAAGTTTCGAACTTTTTGCATTATTCTCAAATCCCTGAATGATATCTTGTCTTTTATTAATTTTCTCAAATTACTAATTAGAATGAAATTTCATGTGATCCATGATTTTCTTTGATATGTTTCGGATGAAGTCATAGTTAATTGTATAGTGATGATTTAAACTTTAGGAGACTAGAGAATCAAGCATGATGAGTCTATTTTCAAAAATTAAAATTTTGATAGGTTGTCTACCTGAATCTAATTATTACCTTCAAGCTTGAAATTTACAAAGTTGATATCTAAAACCCATAATTTTTGTGAGATTTTGAGCCTTTTAGAGCATACATTCTTTTCTTGCTCATTTTTTGATTATGAGTGTGTCAACATTGATTTGTTATTCTAGAACTTGCTTCGATTATACATGTCAAGACCATATCATTGATTTGATATACAGAGATGATAAAGGCACTTAGGACTTAACCCCCTCACTCCACTAAAAAGCCTACCCTAACAATTAACCTTAGTGAACCCCTTTTGATCCTAACAACCATTTTATTGACTCACATACTAATATTACCCCAAAACCCATCTTGTATTTGTTATCACCATTCCTTGACTCCCTTTTTGTCGAGATTTGATTTTGAGCAGTTTCCTAACTATGTTCTATATTTCAGCTGCTAAAGTTCATTCTTATTATTGTAATTATTGTTTTAAGTATATTCAATATTAGTTCTATGATTAAGTGAGCTTATATGTTTAAATTCCACATGTTGAAGAAAAAGCCTGTATTATTAATATTTCAAGTTTTCAATTATTTAGGATTAGTTAATTTTTATAGTTAGGTATATTGTCAATTCAATCTCGATTCTAACCCTCTAATTCAGCCTTTATCCACACCTTTAACCCAAGCCCCGTTATAACCCTTTTTAAAGACCCTTTGATCTGTGTATCATTTCATTTTATAGTGGTGGAGATTTGATTTTCATGCAAGCCTATAGGATTAAATTTTCATGTTCGACTTTTGAATGCTTAATTTTGAACCTTAAACACTTTGAGTGATTTGAGTGAATCTTTAGTGAGGATGTCAACTTTTGTCGATTTTGAATTAAAGGTGATTATTTAGGTAAGGGGAAACACCTATGTTTTTATGCTACAAAAACTAGGACTTTGATTGTTTGAATCTTTTGTACCCTTCTACTTAAATTATCAATGTATGAATTATCTTTGAATTATGATGAAACACTATTGATGAATATTATGGATTGAGGAAGTTCATTTAATTGTGAGTTGAGAATTCTGCTTGAGGACAAGCAAATGCTTAAGTGCGGGGGTATTTGATAAATCGTAATATATACATATTTTAATCCCACAATTAGCATACTTTTGGATGATTTATCCCCCGAATTATGGAATTTGGTGCTCTTAATCCTTTAATTTCATGTTCTATACTTAGGAGAGCACCGGAGGATGAAAAGAACGAGAAGCAGGCCAAAAACAAAGAAAATAGGCCAAAGTACGAAATGCACACGGCCTGGGCCCAAGCCACACGGTCGTGCCTCCATTAGCAGACCCAACCACGGCCTAGCCTTGACTTACACGGGCGTATGCCACGGATGTGGCCCTGACGTGACTTGTTTTAATTTCACTCGAATTAGGATACTTAGGGGCGAAGAAAGACATTCTGAAAGCCTATATAAACACCCTAAGTGTGACCTAAAAGGGGGCATACAGGTAGGTTGAAGAGCCAAGCCAGAGAAGCCGAATTGTGGGATTCACTCGAAGAAAGCCAGTTGATTCATCTCAAGAAGCCGGGGTTATACTCAATACGAAGGATCTTCCCTTTAATTTCCTTCAAGGGATTTTAGGGTTTTTCTTATATTTTGTTTTATATTTTCTTCTGAGATGTATTCCTTTATCATTATGAACTAAACCCCTCAAATACTTGAGGGGGATGAAACCTAAGATGGATCTTGTTATTGTTTTCTGAACTATATGATAAATACTTGATTTGTTCTTAATTATGTGTTCTTAATTCTTGCTTTGATATTTCAGGATTGATTCAAGTATTGATGTGCTTAGATAGAGGAGGAATATTCCCTGTCTAAGAGTAGATCTAGCATAATTAAGCGGAGTTGATCGCAACCCTAGAGATAGGATGATGAAAATCTGCTGGATTAGGGTTAATCCTAATATGGGAGTCCATAGATCGAGTTAATGCAATTCTAGGGGTTTTAATTAGAAAGAGATTTCAATTAATCAACCTAGGGTTAGACGTTAGTAGCCTCGAGAGAGGTATTAATACAAATTAGGGAATCCTATGGATCAAGTCAAGTGAATAAATCCTCTGGTTCAGAGTTAGATAACAAATGAAGTCTAGGTGGATTCTTCCTCGGATATTGTCTTAATCAATTGGTTTTTCCCACAAGTATTTCCCTAATTCCTTCTCTGTGTCTTAGCATCCTTAGCTTAGTAGTTAGTTAAGTTTAGACTAATTAACAAATTCCTTTAATTCTTAGGCTAAATAATAAAAAGAAGGTTAGTTTAGTACTTTTGGTTCATTTGGGTTCGACAATCCGGTCTTGCCACTAAACTATACTACTGTTCAATTGGTGCACTTGCCTCAATCGTTGTCATAGTTAGTTTCTAGGCTCGATCATTCTTTATATAAATTTTTAAGACTCTGACACACGATCAGTAGACATACAGTAACTTAGGTTTCTAGCTTAAGATCTAGCTATTGATAGAGGTAGATCACAGTAGTGAAAACACTTTTGCTTTTCTCTATAATTTGCCACAGCATTTTATTTGTCATATCAATTCTTTGTTTTTTTTTTTTTTTTTTTTTTTTTTTTTTTTTTTGCATTTGATTTCATTAATTCATTATTCAACATCTTATTCAACTTGAGAATATTTCCTATTATTCAGTATAGCCACTAGGATTATAATAACTTAGTCAATTTCTTACCAAATTTCGATCCATGTAGAGACGATATATACTTATCACTTTATTACTTGAATGGCGTGTACACTTGCACAATTGCATTAGTTATTTACACACAACACAAGGCATATCCAAGAATTACACTACTGCTTGAATTAATCACAGACATCCAAAAAGAGTCTTAAATGCAATCGTGGATCTTTAGTAGGTAATCCACTGAACTGTCCTACTATTTGTAGCATTTGAAACATCACTGATTTCAACTCGAAATGTTAAGCCTGAATATGTGGGCTGACAATTCTTGGATTCAAATCATCCAATATTGGCATTACATGTTCTCTAATAGGTTTGTCTCTATCATCTATCACCCGAGAAATATCAGCATCCCTACCATTCAGACGTAACAGATTTTCTCTGTCTGGATCATTTCCAATCCTCGCCATCTCTCGCAATTCATTTTTCCTTCTCCTCAAAGTTCTCTCAATTCTAGGATTAAAACAATACTCTTTGTTACCTCTACTCATAAACTAGTAACAAACCTGAAAAAGAAACAAAAGCAACAAAGTAAGCTCAAACTAACAAAATTAAATCGATAATAACAAACCAAAATTCACCAATTTGTTGATCCCTGGCACGATGCCAAAAACTTGTCACATGTGAATATGCATCTGAATGTGAAATTATACACGTCGAATCAAGTAATAAAGTGATAAGTGAGATCATCCCCACAAGGTCGGAATAAGTAAAAATATGGTAGAGCTATTACTATAAACTATACTAATTAGGCTTATGGCAAAGTAAACAGAGTAATGATTTGAAGTGAAGTATTAATTTATGAAATATAAAAATCAAATAATGAATAAAATGATGTGGCAATTATACGAGACAAAGTAGAGAGAATTGATGTTGTTGAATGGGAAGGTTGGAAATACTTGGATTATATATTAATAATAAAGTCATGGAAAAATCTTGACCAAATTACTGCTCAAAGTATAACTACTGCATTCTACTTCTTTCAAGAGCTAGAATTAAAGCTATAATTCTAAGTCTGTGTATGTCTACAAGTCTTAAGAACAATACCTAACAAATTCTTCCTTACTCTGTACAGATCACAACTCTATGTCTAAAATGCAATAAGTATTCGCTCGAGTACTCGATCGTATCATTAGATTACAGTCCAAATTATTTAACCTTTTCAGAATTAAATCAAGCCTAAGGATATACCATGCATTAATCTATGTCTAGAGCTTGCATGCATATATTTAAAATAATCCAAACTGAATAAAACAGTAAATCTACTCAAAATATCACCATGATCATTAAGTGTATCAAGATAAATCCAGTAATTCCAACCCAAATGATATTAGCTCATGGGTTGGGATTTAAAATCCAAAATTAGAATAACATTCAACATCACCATTAACAGTTTAAAAATCATAGAAATCAATTAACAAAATGAAGGTAGAACTATAAGAAGCTTTCGCCACTCCAGCTTTCACTTCAACGTTGCTAAATTGTGCAGGACCCAAGGCTGATTGTCCATCCCTTTCCTTGTGTCTTTGCTCCCCTCTTAAGCTGCTACCTTCTCCCATTTTCTCTGGAATGTTTCACAAGCTTTTCCAGAGAGAACACTACTCTCCAAATTCCAACTCTCCAAATCCTCCTGTAAAATCCCTGTGTTTTAGTCCTCTATTATTTTTTTTCTTTGTCCTCTTTTATAAGGTAGGTCCCTTTCTCTTAGCACACACTTTTTCTCCCTCTTTTTCAAGTGGATTTATCTGGTACACGTCCAGCTAGCTAAGAGTGATGAGAACTGAGTGCTGCGTCAACATTTTCCTAGAATTGCCATGGCATTTGTGTTGCCAATCTATCCAACATTTTTTGATGGCAATATTTCACTTCCTTCATTATCTTCCTCCTTTTTCTCCTTTTCTTCATTTTTTTGTACATGTTGCATACAACAACCAATTCCCTTCTTCCCAATAGTAAAAGTAGTATGAAATAACATTTAAGGCACAATCCAAGCATTATTATGTAATGTTCTAAAAATGACCTAAAAATACAAATATAGCTACCTAAATACAGGTATTTAATCAAGCTTAGAGGTTCGAAATGTAACACTTTTCAAGAGTTATCACTAACCCATATAGTAACATGGTAAGAACAATTTGACTAGAGTGCGCCAACATGAGTGGTGAACCAAAGGTATTCTTAAGGCCCTCTGTAATAGGAATGGTTAAGAAATCATGAAAGAATAAAATGAAGAATGTGAATAAGGTAACGATGATAGGAATAACAAGTTATGATCTCGGAATGAAGTGTGACATCAATGATGCAATGAATAGAATCTTAAGGAAGTAATCACCTAAGTTAAAGGAAGGAAAAGAACTAGGGAGATGAATATGGAATTCTCAAGTATGAATCAGGTAAAGGAGGATTTGCTCACTAAGTTCTCATGAACTTACTTTTGTGTCTTTTATGTCATACATAAGCTCATTCGAGGCTATACTAGGAGGGACAATGCCAGGGCTATGCTAGAGGAATGGCAAGATGGGTTGTTATGCATATAGAGCAAGGGGAGCAACGTATTCAAGTTTGACATAAATATTGTGGATAGGTAACAAAAATTGTTTATAAGCCTTGTGGTGTGTACATAATGTGTTAGTATTATAAATGTTGCCAATAATATTATTTATAGGCAGAATAAGTGGGCCAAATGTACTTGTAAGTACTCACCGAGTGAAATGTCTTGTATAATGATTGTAAAGACACTTTTACGCCCATACAAAAATTAGTTGGGCAGCGTTACTAAATAAGATGTATCTGTTGAAAGGTTGCATGTTTTGTTTTAAGTTAAGTTTGTAATAGTGTGGTGGCACCCAAGATCTGAATCCGTTGAATTGAATCAGGTCAAGGGTGTTACAATTAGGATAAAAGCTGATATATTATAGGGTATCTGTATACTCTTTCTAAAGCCCCAATAAGTTGGAAGTCTACCTTACAATCTACAGTAAATTTCTCAATGATAAAGACAGGGTATATGTGTAACACCCTTAACCCGTATCCGTCGTCAGAATAGGGTTATGGAGCATTATCGTAAAATCATAACATAAAAACATTCACATTTAATCATTTCCTAAGTCATGGTATAATTCATTCAAAACATAAACATATTATTCGTTATTTGAGCCCTCAAAACCTGAGAAATACTTTAGAAATGACTTGGGACTAAATCAAAAACATTTGAAACTTTAAGGAAAAAGATAGTAAATTTCATACAACAAGGGTCATACGGCCGTGTGGCCAGGCTATGTGACTTACACGGCTGAGGCACACACCCGTGTCTCAGGCCGTGTGGACATTCGAAGTAGGGACACACGATAATGTCCCAGCTCATGTCCGTGTAACTCTTTAACTTGGGTCACACGGCCAAACCACGCACCAATGTGCCAGGCTATGTAACTCTCGATATACCACCTTTAAAACCTATAGGGGACACACAGCCATGTCGCATGGCCGTGTGTCATGTACGGCAAGACATACACTCGTGTCTTAGGCTATGTGGACAAGAAATAGGCCAAATCTAAGCCATTTCTTTCACCCAATTCAAGCACACCTTTACAAGCCATTTGCACATATGACCAAGGTATCAAAACATGTTCAAACATGCATAAAATGACCAATTTCAAATAACCAATATGCTATAAAGGAACCTCAAACACATACATTAAACATACCTAAACATGTGCAGATTTAACCATTTATCAACTAACTTATTTCCATACCAAAACATATCACAATTGACACATACCAACCTTACCATATTAGATTCATGCCATAGCAAAATAACTTTACCATTTGGACCACTTCTCGCATGCATCAAAGCCATCTAAATGACACCAATCTAGCCATTACCAAATGGTTCCAACAACCAACATATAAACATACCATATTTCAATCATGCACATCTATTCAAAACCTTTCCAAAGCATACCATAACTTGACCATGTTGTGGTTAATTCATCACCTATCACTTTGACCATTCAAACATGCTTTATCACATTGTCATAACAACACACATCAACAAGGCATCAAAAGTACCAAAGTTACATCAACCAAAATGACATATACATGTCAAACTCATCAACTAACCGGAATATTTACAACATTCCTTTTATATAAACCTTTTTATTCATCTTTACAAAATTTAAACTTACTAAATTCATTTGTTAAAGGGGTCCTAAAAGAATTTTATTGGATAAAATGATATATTTGATATATGATTGGTCATATAATCGTGGTTACATAGATATGTTTTATTAGGTATAAGAGGATTGGCCAAACTAACTCAATTTTTTGATAGGCGAGTAATCGATGGAATTACAAACGGAGTAGGCATTACAAGTTTTCTTGTGGGAGAAATTGTAAAGTATCTAGGGGGAAGTCGTATCTCGTTTTATCTATTATTGTATTTATTTTATGTATTAATTTTTTTAGTAATTTCCTACTTTACTTTATTTTAATTTTATGCAATTTATATATTTATAGATTTTCATTTATTTATTTATTTATTAGAATATTAAAAAATTATTATTATATAATTCGAATTGAACCACAAGTCCACCTATGCATGCCAATATAACCTTGATCAAGACATCAAAATCTACCAATATAATCGCTAGATAGTGGATAGATCTTCGACGAGCTTCCAAACCGATCGAGCTTTTGATAATCTGAAAAGTAAAGGAAACAACTATGTAAGCAATGAATGATTAGTAAGCTCGTATAAACCTTTAATATGACATTACAATTCAACAATGAACTGTATGTAACACCTTGAATTTGGGCCTAGAAGAATCGGGCTTATTGGGCCTTGGCCGTGGGAGCGTTTAAAATTTTTGAGAACAAAAGAACGGCACTAATGCAAGTTTGACCTATTAGGTGAGTGATTTTGGAAGGTTAGGGGGCTTCCATGAAGTCCCGGGTTCAAACCTGGGCTTTAGGAAAAATTTTGGTTTTAGGTGAATAAAACCCTGGGAGTAAGTAAGTAGGCTTTAAGAATAAATTGTGGGAAAAAAATGAAACAAGGAAGTGACTGGTCAAGTGGTAAGGCGTCATTAAGGTTGCAAGGGAGAGCTTGGGTTCAAGTCTTGGCGGTTGCAATTTATTTTGATTTCCTTTTAATGAACTTAGACTTTGGCCCATAGACTTATATTTAGTTGTGCTTGTTTTGTTACACAAAGAGTCTACTAGTAAAGGTGGCAAGTGGTGTAACACCCCAAACCCGGCCCAAACGCCACGACCGAATCTGGTATGCTACGGGTTTAAAGTTTAAAAACTTCGCTTTGAAAGGATTTGAAATCTCGGTTGATTTGTAGAAGCATTCGTTAAATAAGTGTTATTTGAAGAAAGCCTTTGTAATATTTTTATTTCTTCTATACAAATTACTTGTTTGAAAATCCCATTTTTATTTCTTTTTATAAATAAAACTTTGAACATACATTTATAAATGTAACCACCATCAAATATAAATCAAAACACTAAGCTAGGGAGGCCTTATTACAAAAATAGTCCCAAATTCAAACTTAAAGAAAAACCGAAAGTAGTTTAAGAAATTAAATAGCGTGATGGTCCCTCGAGTCCACCTCGGCTCCCATGTCCATGATCTACTGCTCATCTGAAAAGTCAGGAAAATAAAAGGGTGAGTCACCAAGACTCAGTGTATAAATCCCGAAACACACAACGACCTGAGGCCCACAAACACATTATGAGCCTTGGCCCATACATTATGGAAACAAACATAAATACATATTAAATGATGAATGGTAAATGGCCCAACCCATCCTAAAAGTCCATCCTCTACACACCAACCCGTACCAACCATTACACCTCGGGGATTTCTACAATCAACCCACCAACCGCTACACACCATATCGACAGCCGTACCCTATTCCTATTAATCAGGAATCATTTAAGTGTGGCTTTGCCACCGATCACTATGTGACCTAACATTTGAATTCGTGGTTTAACCACTGATCACCAAGTGACCTGTCATGCTCTTCCCCTTCATTATCATACTCCCACCCCATGCATACACACATGAAAAATTGAGAACATCTTACCATCTTTAAGAAAACATGCATCCATTTATATATCGATACACATAGAGAGATTTCTATGATTACGTACCTGGCATCCTTTGCCTAACCCTTTTCAGGTTTTACGACTGTCCATACAGCCTTTTTCTGGCTTTTAGCCCATAATATATATTTAGCACAGATTAATTAGTGTGTTAGGGATCTATACACTCGATTACAGACAAGATGAAACCTTCTATGTTGACACTATCAAAAGCCGATACGACTGCTAATATTTTAAGATTTTGTTCCGAAGCCGGTCCACAACTCGGTGGCCAATCCCGAACTGCTGACACTGCTCGTTTCTTAAACTTAGGGATTGGGCTTACAGATCCAACCCCCTCTTTCGCCTGAACGACATGTGATTCCATCACAAGACCTTATCAGTTGCTACCATCACAACATGTGGTTGTTAATCCATATCATAGGGTTAAGATTACGATTATGATAAACGAACCTAACGAAAATCTAAAGAGAACCCCTTACCTTGAAATCCCGAAAGAGATAGAGTTTAGAGACTAGCGATTTTTGGCTTTTAGATCTAGACGATCTACTTCGATTCCCGAATGTCGCCCAACACGTAAACACAAGAAACCAACAATCCATTAGCCTTTCGGCTTTATCTTCTAAAAACTGAAAGAGAAAAAGAATAGATCAGAAGAAATCGGCACCTACCTTTACAGAGAATTCGACAACTCCTAGAAGATTTCTGCTCTTTGCGAAAATCAAAAAGAAAAGATGATCTCAAGAGATCTATAAAGTTTCAGCTTTTGAGAAGATCAAAAAGAAAAGATGATATCAAGAGATCTATAAAATTTTAGCTTTTGAGAAGATCAAAAAGAAAAGATGATCTCAAGAGATCTATGAAGTTTCAGCTTTTGAGAAGATCAAAAAGAAAAGATGATCTTAAGATATATATAAAGTTTTGGCCTTTGAGAAGATCAAAAAGAAAAGATGATCTCAAAAGATCTATAAAGTTTCGGCTTTTGAGAAGACCAAAAAGAAAAGATGATCTCAAGAGATCTATGAAGTTTCGGCTTTTGAGAAGATCAAAAAGAAAAGATGATCTCAAGAGATCTATAAAGTTTCGGCTTTTGAGAAGGAGATGATTGAGAGAAAAGAGTAATATCAAACGTAAAGAAGTGATAGGAACAGTATAGGAAAAAGAAGAATTTCGGCAAGGCTAGGGCAGATTCGGCTATGGAAGACAAATGTGAAAAGAAAGAATGCTTAAGGGAGTTTTCGGCTCTTATTCAGAAAAGAAGGAAAAGAGAGAAGATGAAAACCCTAAATGCCGAAATTGAAGAAGAGAATGGAAAAATAAAACCCTAATGCAAAAATTTTAATAAAAATAATTGGGCTTCATGCAACTTGAATTTGGGCCTCCTTAGTTGACGCCACTTCCCTGCTCTTTAAGTGGCGCCACTTTGCCACTGGGCCACAAGCCCATTTGTATCTTAAACCATGCACAACTAATTTTATATCTATATCCAAATTCTAAAGTCCATTTAAAAAAGAAAACCAAAATTTCCTTAAACCCAAAGTTTGATCCCGGGACTTCATAGAAGCCCTCTAACATTCCAAAATCAGTTATCCAATCGGTCCAACTTGCACTAAAGCCTATCTCTTGTTCTCCAAAAATTTTAAACGCTATTACGCTCAAGGCCCATTGGGCTCAATCCTACTAGGCCCAAATTCGGGATGTTACAAGTGGCGTGTGGAGTGTCCTAATGGTCTGAGGTTCGAAACCCCTTGCATGTGAAAGATGACTATTTTACTAATTTGGGATGGTTTTGGAAGATTGATAGAGGGATCCCACATCGGGAAGCTAGCGTGAGAGTAGGTGAGAAGCTGGCTTTAAATAGAGCGATCTATGAGGAGAGTAGGCATACCTTGGTTAGCTTTTGGGCATAGGAGTGTTCAGAGTGCGGATTAACTCTAGATTTCTATGAGGTGTGTATTTTGCACTACTCTAGCTGTAGAGCGGAAAATGCCGAAATGTCAGTCACACGACGATGGTAGCCACACGAGCGTGCGAACGTACGTGTGGGAGCTCCGACACGAGAGTTAAGGCCATCATGAATATTCTTGTGGGTTTAGGTTTTTTGGGCCACGATGGGCCGAAAGGGGTCATGTGGGGCCAATGGGCCCGTGGGCCTGTGGGCCCAATCAGATAAATTGTATGATTGTGTAGTAAATATTGGACTGGACTTTGTGAATATCATATATGTGGCTAGATTTGGGCTGAATGGGCCACACGAGTGTGTGGGCCCATTTAGGTCGAGAATGGGCCCAAGGCCCATTCACATCATTATCTCTGTGGGCAAATCACAGTTTGATCGCTCTAGTGAAGGTGACGGCGCTCGTGATTATTAAGTACTTTACGTGATAAGGTGTGTATCCATATACACTGTTCTGATTGTTAATTGGTTGAAAAGCCGAAGGTACGTATATTGTATTATCTTGACTGTTGATCGGCATTATGCCGAAATACTGGCGAACGATGCCATAAGAGCGTGCGATCGCGCGTGTGGTGAACCGAGCTCACGGAGCGTAAGCGTGTGATGAGGAAGGCCACCATAAGCGAATTCATGGGCTTGGGCCGTAGTGGGCCACTTGGGCTAGAATGGGCCTCGATGGGCCTAACGGGCCGTAGGGCCTGCGAATGCAAGTTAGACTATCAAATAGGAGATAGGTAGGCTTGTTATGACACGCACATGGTATGGGCCGTCCTGGGCCTTGATGGGCTAAGAGGGCCCGATGGGCCCGTGGGCCATTAGGTTGAATCTCACTGTTGAATGTGAAATAGACAAGCTTATCAAGTCGCGCACATGACTTAGGTGTTTTGGGTTGCTTAAGACCGAAAGGGGGTGTGTGGGCCCAATGGACTTGTGGGCCCACACAGATTAAATGTCCGTGATGTGATAAGTTATTGATTTGGGTTGTGTCATTGCATAGTTGTGGTTGTTTCTAGGCTAAATGGGCCACACGAGTGTGTGGGCCCACTTAGGCAGGGTAATGAGCCTTAGGCCCATCTTCGTCGTTAAGTCAATTTAGATTTCCTAAGTCGCTCGAGGTGACGGTGGAGCTTCTGTTGGGTTGTTAATAACCCTCGATTTGTAAAATTACTAAAATACCCTCAATTTGTAAAATTTCTGAAATACCCTCGATTTGCAAAATTATTGAAATACCCCCGGTTTGTAAAATTACTAAAATATCTTTAGTTTGCTAAATTATTGAAATACCCTATAATTTTATCTCCCAGCAAGTAGTCTGATTAGAGTCAGTGAGGTAGTGAGTTAGGGCGCTATTAGCCTTTCTTTGCTTGATTTCCATTCTTATCTCATCTATCTTGGATTTCTCCCCTTGAGAAAAGGGATTCTCAAAAAGGGTTGACCAGGCCTTGTAGAAGCGAAGATCGATGTCTGTCCCAGTCTCATTCAACCAGGACCGTGGACCTACTCCTTTCATGCCTTACCCAAAATATATCCACCCTGTAAGGGGATCCTTCGTTTGTAAAATTACTAAAATACCCTCAGTTTGCAATGTTACTGAAATACCTCTGATTTGTGAAATTATCGAAAGACCCGTGATTTATGAAATTACTGAAATACCCTTGGTTTACAAAATTACTGAATTACCCCTGTAGGGTAGAATTACTAAATTACCCCTGTAGAGTAGAATTACTAGAATACCACTGAAGGGTAGGATTATCGAAATACCCTTATAGGGTAAAATGACTGACTTGTGCTATGATTTGACCAATTTGACTATGATCGTATGACTGTGTTTTTACTGACTTGACTGTGGGCATGTGTCTAATATGCTATTAATATGTGTTGAAATGGCTGTTACTAAGCATGGCCATTTTGCATACACGTGTAATGATTAAACATGACATACACGACATATTGCATGGGGTTGGGACTTGTGTTGGAGGAAGTACTGTACTAGTGGCTCTACTACGTTTTACTGCTCTAGTGGCTTCTCCACGTATACTGATTTTAGTGGCCTGGCCACGTTCACTGTTATTAGCAGCTCTACTGTGTTAGTACTATGTACTAGTGGCTTAGCCACGTTTTGCTGTTATATTGGCATCGCCATGTAATCTAATTTTAGTGGCTCAGCCACGTATACTGTTATTAGCAGCTTTGCTACGTTGTTATTAGCAGCTAGGCTGCGTTATTGGTGTGCTGGCTAGATGGGTCGACTTGGTCCCCACATGGTGTGTTGGTTGGTACGGAAGGTGTGTTGGCTGGACTGGGTTGGGATGCATCCTCATACTGTTGCATATTTGTTTATGAGATCTGTCACTGTACTGGGCTTAGGCCACTTGTTCTGCTAATGGTTTGGCCTAGGCCCAATTGATTCTATTATGGGCTGTGACCCAAATGATATTGTAGTGGGCTTTGGCCCACGTATGCTCTAAACTGGACTGTACTGTTATTATTAAAGGGCTTTAGCCCAGATTGTTTCTGTTTCTGTTTCTATATACTGGCTGTTACTCTAGTAAGGGGATTACACACTGAGTTTTCATAAACTCACCCCGTTTTTAACTGTGCAGGTAACTCTCAGCCTTAGACGGATCAGAGCTGCGAGGGACTTAGAGAAGACCACACACTGCCTATGCTTGCTGTTTTGATTATTTACTTTTAAATATTTTGATTTGGGTTGTAATAAGGCCTCTTTAAGTTTCTGGATTTTAACTTTGGGTTTTTATTTACTTTGAATTATATCCGTTTAGAAGTAAATCATGGTTTTCCAAAATGTTAACTGTTTTTAAAACAACACTATGTTTTCGTAACATTTTCGAAATGGTATCGCGACTTAATCTTTTTTGTAAATCAAATACTTTCAAAATTTGCTTCCGCATCTGAAAAGATGTTTTGGGAATAAAACTAATAACTTTTCAATGTACCACGTTTTAAAAATAAACTAATGTAACTGGGATTTTACTCAAGTTTTAAACAGGAAGGGTTTTCAATAAAAACATGGTTTTTGAAAAACACTTCAATGTGACACTCCAGATTTGGGCCTAACTTCTAGGCCGGGTCCGGGGTGTTACACTGTATAAGTTAAATATAAACCTATACCAATGCCTCAATATTTATCAATTACATAATCATCAGTTTACAAATGAGTAAGTCTATCAACACCACATATACTTATCATTCTTAGCATAGCAAGATTTTATAAGACTTTGAACCCTTCCATTTACTTACTTTCCATTGCATTTACTTACTTTAGCTTAAATAACAACATCAATTCACTAATAAGTATATTTGCTCATGAACTAGGTATATTCATCCATAGCATACATAAATTTCTAACATATAAGTACATCTTTTAACTCATCATTCCCTTTTCATCATATTTCAATTCAACTATGAACTTACCATTTCATTACCTTTCCTCACCCATTTCATATGCATAACATAAAGGGCATAATCATAACATCGACCACGGCCACAAGCTAGTGCATTTAAACATAACTCTTTTAGAATCAACTACATGATAAACCATTTCATAAGAAATTGCCTATTTTGATTTATACCACATTTTCATGAACATAAGCATATTACCATTTGAACACTTAACATTTCAACGTATTTCATTAAGATTAAACATGATATAATCTAATCATATCCTTGGCACAAGCCTAAGCATCATCTACAACACAAACTCATAAATCACTTGAAATAACATAAGGTAATTCATATACATGAAAAATATCATTTGAAATCATAAATTTCATGAACATAAACATACTTTCATTGAACATTACCTTTTCATTCCTTTTCATGGATTCATGACATAAGTCATTTGAATACCTACCATTCCTTCCCTTTTTATGCAAGTTGAATCGTTTAGAATATCATCGAATACGCGGGGTAGCTCACTCGAAGTGTGCTAAACATATAATCATAATATTTCATTTCCTTTATATCATTGTTCACACGAGTTGTGAAATGGGCCTGCTCACACGAGTTGTGGGTCAGAATGCAAGCTACACAATGTTGCTCATAGGAGCTGTGGAGTATCAGCAACAAATGCCAGACCTCAACCATCGGTAGGACATTCAAGACCAGTACCCGAAAACATGGTAACCCTAATGACATGTTATTTGTATCCTACGAATTCATAAGGTTCAAAGAGGGCTTAATAATCGTTGTACGTCGTTGGATTTCCATCGTTTCATGACATGATTTGCATTATAACATATATATTGAATCATTTACATTCTAACAACACATTAACATTCAATTTAATCAACATTTACGTGATTATAGTTCATACGAACTTACCTGACTAAATTGCAAAAATGTCAAAGTACAAGGGCTTTTTAGTAATTTTTCATTCTCCTCGATTTTCCACTCGATCTTGATCTAAATTAATAATTTCATTAAATTTATTAATTTATATAGTAAAACAATTTATCTTATGTAATTTAGTCATTTTTGACATTTTTACAAAGTCCCTGAGCCAAAATCATGCAAATTAACCATTTTTAATGCAAAACCATGCCTACCGAATATTTATGGCATCAAATAAAGCCCACATTTGTAATAATTTCACAACAAATCTATAACAGTACAGTTTAGACCCTAGTCAAAATAGTGGTTTCGGGACCACAAATCCGAGTCAGAAAAATATTTTAATATTATTTTCTAAGTCATCAGCATGTGAATTAGTATGTGTGGAATTTCTGTGATTTAATTTGATCATTTGTGTGCTTAATTTGAGAAAAGGGCTAAATCGCATAAAATGTAAAAGTAGCCTCCTATTTGATTAAGTATGTAATTGATGTGTCTTTCTAAGTGTGAGGCCCTTATGTTGTAATTTTGCCATTAGACCATGGGATCTACGATTATGGGCTTATTTCATATGGCTTGCTTATTAAATTTCAAAGGTTAATTTAGTAAATAATATGCCAACATGAATTATAATAAAACAAAAGCTTAAAAATAAGCCATTATATTATGTTCATCCATCGAAATTACAAAGGAAAGAAAAAGAAAAAGAGTTGTTAAGTTTGGCAAGGTTTAGCTTGATTCAAGATATGTTTTGTTTCGGTTTTTGATAATTTCTACATTTTTGTAATCGTTGCTTAGTGTACTTCAAAACCCATGCTTCAATTTTGTGAGTTGATGATGAATTTGAAATGTGCCATGGTTGAATTCATGAGCTTTGTGAAGTTTGGTGATGAAATATGAAATATATGTGATAGATTAACATAGTTTGTCTTTGGATTTTTGATTATTTTGAGTAATTTGGACTAAATTGAGAAAATAATATTTTGAGGGACTAAAATGTGAAATAAATGAAATGTATGGACTTGTATGATCTTAGTGAACATTCGGCTAAGCATAGATATATAGAGATTTTGTGTATTTTATGATTTTGTGAAATAGGGATTAAAATGTCAAAATGTGAAAATGTGGGTGCTAATTTGTAAATTGCCCTAAATATGTGCTTTTGTGTTGAATTGAATGATTTTGTGAATAAATGAGTTAAATTTGAATATGTATAGATCAATAACTGAAGAAAACATATTTAGATCGAGGAAACTCGAAAGTAATTGAATAGTCGAATCCGTTCGTTTACTCAAATCTGAGGTAAGTCTATATACAAATAAATGTATTTGTATTGATTTATGTATGTTCATATGAAATTTCATTTTGATGAATGTGTACGAGATGATAAATATTTGAATCCGAAGAAGTATCGACAATGTATCAATGTCTGAGAAGTCCCGTACGAACCTAGGAATAGATAGGATTACATATGTCATGACATAGGTTTCCGATATGTGATCTCGTGTAAGGCCACATCTGGGACGTTGGCATCAATTTGAGATTATGTGTAAGACCATGTCTGGTACATTGCCATCGTATTTGATTCGTGTAAGACCTTGTCTGGGACAGTGCATCGATATCTAAATACATGTAAGACCATGTCTGGGATGTTGGCATTGTACGTCTATTCCGAGTATTCTGAGTATCCTATTTGGTTCCGAACGGTTCAACGGGCAAGTTCGATAAATGAATGACTATGTGAATTGTATATTCATTTCAGGTACGTTTGATGTATATGGTTTGTTTAAGCAAGAAAGGTGAGTATTATGGACTTGCAAAAGAGAAATATGTGCATTGATGTAATATTATAAAATGTGATATATATATATGACTATGATATAAGCAAAAGAGATGCTTTGAGATATGATGTGTTGGTAAGCTATGGCTAAACAAATGAGCCAAAGGAAATGTTATGAATTTGCAATTGAGAAACATAAATGAAATTGTATTATATGATTATGTGCAATTTATGTTAAGTTTATTTATATATGGCTTACTAAGCTTTTGAAAGCTTACTTTGTGTGTGTTTGCTTTGTTTTATAGATCGTCAAAGCTACGAAAGGCTCGGGAATTGTCTAGGATCATCACCACACTATCAATCTCTATTTTGGTACTTTTGAATGTGTATATAGCTAAATATGGCGTGTATAGGCTAGTTATTTCGGAATATGTTGGAGATATGTACATAGCCATGTGATATGGATAGATAAATGGTTGTGTTATGAATGACTAGTCATGTTCTATGATGCTTAGTTTTGGTATAGCTTGATAGCAAATGAAATGGTCATATTAATGGTAAGCTTATTGATGCATTGTTAGCATATTATTGATGGTAAGTTTGTGATGGGTTATATTTTGAAATGTATGTGATTGGGTTGAACCAAATGTCTTATAAGTTGGTGTGATTATTAAGCTCATAAGTGGGTAGAAATGATGTACATTTTGGTATGTTTTGGTTGCCTTTGATGCTTGGATTGGTGCTTAATTATGCTTATAGGAATAACCCAAAGTGTGGGTGGCATTTTAGCCTTGCAAATGGCCTATAATTGCCCACACGGTTGAGCACACGGGCGTGTGGCTCGATCGTGTCCCTCGTGGTTGTATTTCAAAATAAGTCAGACTCGACCATGGGCTTGACACACGAGTGTGTGACTGGCCGTGTGGTGCAAGTCAGTAGCGACCATGGGTGAGGCACATGGGCATGTCCACGGCCATGTGGACAAGTCAGTATGTATGCCCTGTTTTGACACGGCTTAGACACACGAGCGCACGGCCTGCCCACACGGGCGTGTGACCTTTGTAACTTAGAAAAAATTTTAAATTTTCGAGAATCTCCGTATATGTTCAGTCTAGTCCCGGCCCTATTCTAAAGCATGTTTAAGGTTTCGTAGACCTATTTAAGGGACACTTTGGTTTGTTTTGTTGATTTATGCTATGATATGCCTGTAAAAGATTCTGATTTGTCTGGTAACGCCTTTAACCCTAGACCGGCAATGGTTACGGGTTAAGGGTGTTAGAAAATCCTTGTATTTTTACAATTTCAACAATTTAGTCCGTAATCGATAAATTCATCAAAATTACTTAACAAAATACTTATAAATAATAACTAATATCTCAAATTCATCATTTAATATGTAAAACCACATAGATTCATCAATGGCAACATTAAATATATTTAATAGTTTCAAAATCGAACATACATGTAACATCCCTTACCCGTATCCGTCGCTGGAATAGGGTACGAGGCATTACCAGACTTAATCATATATAACCGATCATTTTCGAGTCACAAATTTCTAGCCAAATTTAAAAATTTTCATAGTCAATCATAGAGTCCCTAATATGGACCTACGAGTCCCAAAACATGCTTTGGAAGTGGTTCGGGACTAATCCAAGAGCTTTGGAAAATTTCACAACACTTAGAAAATTTTTCTTCAAAACAGGGTCACACTCAATATGCATCCTCAAAAACTCTTATACATGCATAATTATATCTAATTATCATACCATACCATTGAGCCAAACTTATCCATTCGACATCAAGACTACTAGCACATTCAACCATTAGGTGTTTAGGCCATAACCCACAACTCATCATGTATCATGCAAATACAGCTCACATCACAAGACATTGGCATATAAATAATATATATAGGCTCACAATCAATTAGCCAATATAAGCCAATTAGCATGGCTACATAATACAATAACCTTTAACCATTACAAGCCAATACATTAGGCCAAAACATAATAACACATACACAAAATGACTAAGTCTCTATACATGCCATAGACTTAAATTACTTGAAGGCATTGATACCAGTCAAAAGCTTGATAGTGTGATAAAATCTCTGACGATCTCCAACCCGAGCTAGCCTCTGTGACACTATAGGAAAAAGGAAAGGAAGGGGGTAAGTTATAGCTTAGTAAGTAGGTATGTAAATAATAAATGATTTATTAACATGCTTTTATAAATCTTCACAATATGTTCTGAAGATAATACAATCATAATTGCACATAGTTCCACTACTTATTCATGTTCATCTCAAGCTGTCTACTCGAGTTATAGTCACTAAATTATTTATATCTTGAGCTAAGGAACTCCAAATTAAGATCCACTAATTTTCCCTAAAACTAGACTCACATATATTATTACCATAAAATGTTCAAAATTTTTGGTTAAGCCAATAAGTACAGTTTATTCTTTAAATTCTCCCCCTTTCTGCTGTCTAACAGTTTCGACCCTTCATCACTAAAAATCAATTATCTCATCGTAAAGAATTTGGATAATTTTTTCGTTTATTTTTCTTGAAATTATACTCATTAAGAAATTTAATCATATAAATTATAAACCATAATTATTTTTATACAATGTTTAATGATTTTCTAAAATCAGAATAGGGGATTCCAACATCATTCTGACCCTATCTCACATAAATTCAAATATCGTAGAATATAAAATTTGTTTGTTTACATTGTTTCTTTTATGTGAAAATAGACTCAATAAGATTTAATTTCATATCTTATTCAACTTCTAATTCAATTTCCACCATTTTTGGTGATTTTTTAAAGACACATAACTGCTGCTGTCTCAAAACTATTTTGTTGCTAAATTTACTCTTTCATGATTTCACTTACTCCATTTCATCTTACCGAAGGTTCGATCAAATATCGAGCACATTATTCATATATTTTCATACTTATACCTGCAATTATTCATCACATAGTCATATTCAATTACACTTAGTCATTACATGATCACATGTATTTTCACTTAGTCAATTTCCCATTGAACTCATCGGAATAATAATAGATACACGGTTGCCTACACATAGTACCACCCTTGTAGCCGAAGCTATCTGGTGGACATAGTAGCATGCAGTTAGTATTACACATGTGACCAAAACCATCACTTACACGTAGTGGCCTGCACTTAGTACCACACATGTGATCGAATCTATCGAGTACGCATAGTAGCCTGCACTTAGTACTACACATGCGACCTATCCGTCTGGTACACGTAGTAGCCTGCACTTAGTACTACACACGTGACCTAAAACCATCTTGTAGCTCTCTTGTACACATAGTGGCCTACACTTAGTACCACATGTGACCTAGCTACCTTGTTCGTATCTTTTCTATTCCGAAGGTTAAACCAGGGATTCTCAATTTTCAACATTTTACCAATTCATCCATAATCAATCACAATTCATAATTTACATCAAATAATTCAACCATATCTCATATAGTATAAAAAATTAAAACATAAATAAAAAATGATGTATTATTTACATACAAACTTACTTAAAAAGCAAAATCGATGAAAAGGACTTATTCGTCACTTACACATTTTCCCCTCGTTCTAGTTCCAAACCTCGTTTTCCTTGATCTATAACAACACATTTAATTTATTTATTCATCCTGCTACTCAAATTAGCCTAAATTTGTAATTTTTCAATTTTACATTTTTGCCCCTAAATTTTATCATATTTACACTTTTGCCCCTAGGCTCGTGAAATGATTTTTATTCAATTTCCTTGTATTTTAAACCTAGCTGAATCATTTTCATAACTAAAACAGCCCACAATTTCCACTAATTCACACTTTTATGAAAAATTTCATAACTTTTACAAATTAGTCCTTTTAGGCATTTTTATCGAAAATCACTTACTAAAGTCATTTCTCTAACCATAAACATGCATTTTCTACCATTAAACACAAGAATACACACATATTAATCATGAGTCAAAACCCTAGACTTTAACCATATCTCAAATGAGTGGTAGAAATAGATAGATCTTGTTACATGATTTCAAAAACGTAAAAATCATTAAAAACGGGGCAAGAACGAACTTACAATCGAGCTTGGAAGCTTGAAAAACCCTAGCCATGGTTTCCCCTTGTGAAATTCGGCCATGGGGTTGAAGATGGACAAAAATTGGCTTTTAATTTTGTTTTTAATTCATTTTAATTACTAAATGACCAAAATGCCCCTAACTTAAAAATATTCTATTTCACCTATTTCATGTCTATTTTTTTCCAAAAAATTAAAAAATGGTCTAATTACCATTTAAGGACCTCCAATTTAAATTTTCATAGCAATTTGACACCTCTAGCTTCTAGAACTATAAGTTTTGCAATTTTTACAATTTAGTCTTTTTGACTAAATTGAGTGCCCAAACGTCAAAATTTTCGAACGAAATTTTCACGAAATTATTTTGTGAAATCGTAGACCATAAAAATATAATAAAAATAAATTTTCTTATGTCGAATTTGTAGTCTCGAAACTACTGTTCTGACTAAGCCCAAATTCGGGTTGTCACAGTACGGGCTAGCTGGACCTAATTGTAAAGATATCAAAAACATCAAAATTACTAAAAATGGGTAATAATTAATTACCATTCATGAGGAAATCACCATGGCTAAACCTATATTCATTTCCATGGGCATTTGGTTGTATTTGGAGAAGAAAACAAAAAAGATGATGATAATTTAGCATTTTGTTTCTTTTAATTAATTTAATTATAAAATTACCATTTTGTCCACTTAAATATCATCCAAATTTCATGCTTTTAGATGTGCAAAACTGTCCACTAAATCCTAAGTGGTTTAATTACCAGTTAAGTCTCTTTTCCTTTATTCAATAAGCCATTTAAAAACCATAATTCACTCATAAATATTAAATAATAATATTTACGAACTTGTCGGATTTGTGGCCTCGAAACCACTGTTTCCGACACCACTAAAAAATAGACTGTTATAATATGATAGTTTCAAAAGCTATTAAAGAGGTTATTTGGCTTAATAGGTTGTTGGAAGACCTGGGAGTTGTTCAAAGTCATATTAGTCTTTACTGTGACAGTTAGAGCACTATTCAATTAATGAAAAATCAAGATTACCATTCAAGAACCAAACACATCGTCGCGAGGTATGACTTTGTGTGAGAAATCTTTGAAGAATGAAAGATACTACTTCAAAAGATTGCAATGACTGAAAATCTTATAGATATGATGAACAAAGTGGTGACAACAATCAAGTTCAATTACTATTAGAACTTGATTAACATCCTGCAAGTTTGTACACCTATGGGTGTTTTGCTCTCGAGAGCACATTTGAAAGCACTTTTAAATATGACTTCACAAAATTTGAAGAGTGGAAGACAAAAGAAGTCGAGTGAGATTTATAAACTCACCATTTGTTGAAGTTCGCATGTTTTATCCCACATTGAATAGGATGAGAATGATGTCGCCTCATCTCTTATATAAATAAAGGCTTTTAACCTTTGTTTTAAGGCATCCCAAAATTAATTGTTCTCCCATTTTTTTTGTATATTTTAGTATACATTTGGGTAATTCTCTTAACTAAGGGTTCCATTAGTTTGTAATTTTTTTAGTATTAGTAAAGTTATCATTCGGTGTGGTGTTGGTGAACCTGAGGACATAGGAAATTTGTTGAGCCTCATAAATTTGATGTGTTCTCTCCTATATTATTTTATTTGTATTTATTAATTTTTCTATTGCATTTGATATTCAATAGTAATTTGTCAGGTTAATTTGTTATGCTTGGGTAGCTTCAATTTTCTTTCTGTGTTTTCAATCTAATTTTTGTATTAATATTGAAGCTATATTCATGTGGGATATTACCCGATGTCCTCAATAACTCAAATTGCATTAACAAAGTTTATATATATATATATTATCTTTATTACTCAATGTTGTTCCAATTTGTGCTCAAACACCGGTCACAACATTAAAATTGGAACATTAATTTGGGACAGACAACAAACTGATGTTCTTTTATGCACTAACCATGATGATAATAATAATAATAAAGCTTCAACCACAGCCATTGGTATTTGGTGGCACATCTCTTTCAATAATCAAATGCAATTAGCTAGAAACCCGTAAGACCAATGATAGGGCGCATGATAAACACCTCATCCCACAATATATAAAAAATGAAAAAAAAAAAGGTCGAAGAGATTACAAAGTATCCTTGCCTTTTTTGGTAAAGTGACAGCATACCCACTTACCAGTTTTCTTAGCAATAAAGCCATTGGTCGGCTTCAAAAGTTACCTTTTTGGATCTTAAAAGCTTTTAAATGTGAACAAAATGGGAAATTTTGTAGTATTTTTGAAGTACCATTTGTTTGCTAAAAGATATCATAACCTTTATTCATAACTTCTGTAAGTTAAAAGGAAAATTCGTTTAAGTAGGTTTAATAGTGATACTAATTAAATTAAAATTAAAATTATTACATTATTAAATATTTTTAAATTATATTAAAAATTTGGTTAAAAAGGATGTAACACCCATAATTTGCCCGGCCCAATATTAAAACCAGCCCAAAAGAAAAAAAACAATAATAAACCTTAATAGTCCAAATGTCCCTTTTACAAAACCAAACCCTAGCCTAAAATTCCAGCCCAATTCCAAGCGGCCCAATAAGCCCACAAGCCAAAAATTTTCAGGAAACCCTAGGTCCCCTTTTCGAGCGCCGCCACGCGTCCCCCTCACGCGCGTCGCTCCAATGTCTACACGCGCGTCGCTCCAACTCCCACGCGCGTCGTTCCCTGCGCCCACGCCTACTGAAGATCGATGCCCCCTAGGTGCCTCGCCTCCATCGTCCGCATGCCTCGCTCCCATGCCCTGCAAGAAGAGCAGATAGCATAAACAGCAAAACCAACAAAAATGATAGAAAAATGTATGTAAATCTGTTATGAAAATGGAAGTAAACAAATTTTGGGTTTCTTCTTCTGGTCTTCATGAACATTGGAAAAATACGAAATCAGAATAGAACTCGAAAAGGTTTTTTAGTTTCGTTGTTCATCTTACTTTCCATTTCATAATATCGTTTTGATTTATCTTTTTTCTCTTAAAAATCCTTACATGCAAAACAACAAAATAAACTAGCAATAACAAAAAGAAAAGGCGAAGAACTCTTAACTTTCAAAGATCAAAAAACGAAGCCGAAAGGTTTCTGTCTTATTCAGGTTTTAAAGCTTTTAGGGGCACTTTAGTGTTAAATCGAGGCTTGTAAAAGGAAAAGGGGTCTTAAAAGAGGTTTTCTTTCACCCTCCCTCGCCACCGTACACGACGGCTACGACATAGAAGCCCGAAGGCCGGACGGGAAGCAAAAGGGATAGGGATTTGAGAGAACTTTGGATTTTTTTGAAAATGAAAAGGAAAATGTCTCTTCTTTCGCTGATTTCTAGCTTTTATACAAGGGTAATACGGCGCCGTTTTGAGCTAAAGCTTTCATAGCCAAAACAACGCTGTTTCATCTAAACCCAAAAACCCGACCCGACCATAAGTCAGGATCCGCGCGTTTATGCTCAAGGGGAAATTTACGCGCTTGGTCTCTTTGTGCCTGCGGGTGTTCTATTCAGGGACCTGCTCTCTTCTTTATTTTATTTTTAATTCGGCCCATGTTTTTAACCTTTTTTCCAATTTAATCCATAAATAGCACACTGTTACATGTATTAGTTATAAATTTGTTACATTAGTATTATACATTATTCATTTGAAAAAATCCAATGCACATATTAATCAACCTCGACTATTGTTTGCTTTAAACCATGTATATATTTCGTACAATAAACTGATTTGCGTTATTTATTATTTCATTTGAAAATTACTTCAAAATGTTTTACAATTTCTCCTTTTGTTTTTAAAAATTGTTTTATGAATTTTTGATGTCTTTCCCTTTTTAAATCTTTTCTTTTTTTCCTACATTATCTATCTTAAACCAATTTGTTATCATTTCAAAAATCACGATTGATAATTGATTTATTTCAACGTGTTTCATACTTGTTGTGAATTGTCATATATGTTGATTAATTTATTTGCCTTTGATTATTTATGTTAATGTTTAAATAGTGCACATTATACAATAGTCATCTTTGCATGTACTGTAGTTTTTTATCTTGTACCTTCATGCCATTGTTATTTATTCGTATAGCATTTTATTTATATGGTATTATTCTATGGTCATCCCTATTTATATATTATGCCGTTGCATTGTGCATTAAATCACAACGTAGTCATCAACCTTGGTCGTCGTTTTAACCTAAACAAATCGGCCGTGGTTTTTAAATAGTATACTCGCTATCGTTTTAAAATGAAAATCTTCAAAAATTAAGGTGATGTTTGTAATATTTCGGGTTAGGGGTTATTTTGTTATTGCATTCGTTTGCATGTGTTTGGGTTGCATTGTGATGTTTTTGATTGTTTTGGGGCTTAGTTAGGAGCTTGGGGTAAGCCTGAGTGGTTGAGAAAATTTTAGTTTCAAGTGTTATGTGAGGGGAGCTGAAGGAGCTGGGGTTTATAAATTAATTTTGGTGAATGTTAGCACAAGAGATGAGCTGGTGGAGTGGCAAAGCATGTGCCACTTGGAGCTTGTGTGTGACGTCAATTGCATAGGGAAGAGGTCCTGTGTTCAAGCTGCAAAGACCTCACATTTTGCTTCTATTTTGACGGCATGGAGGGGAGAAGTTGTTGGCAGTTCAAACTCTGCCATGGGCTAAGTCAAATTGTGCAAATGGTGGGTGGAGAGCAAATTGTGGAGGTTGACTAGTTCAAACTAGTTTGAATGGGTGGTTGTGAGTGATTGGAGGTAGTGGCTGAATATTGGGGTGTGTGTGTGGAGTGAGTGGCCGGTTTTGGTAAGTGGGATAGGGGTGTGCCAAAAATTCAATTGGCATTTTTGGTGATTTTCGGTCACTCTTTGTCAAAACAAAATTCTCTCATTTTCTTTTGAAACCGAAAGTTCAAGAACATACTGCCGAAATTTGCTTGTTTCCTCCTAATTTTCTTTGGTAGCCGAATATTCCTTCCCATTTCTTCTCCTTTCTTTTCAATTGTGTAAACTGAAACCACTACCCTCTCTTCTCACACTTTTTTTCTTTGCTTGAAAACCTTGAGTAAGCCGAAACTAGCATTCTCTCCCTTCCATATTTTCTTTCTTTCTTAAAAACATTGTAGCCGAAACTCCATTCTCCAAACACCTTCTCCATTTCTTTTCTTCTCAAAACCGAAAGCACCTACCCCTTGTGCATTTTCTCTCTTCTTCTCAGAACCTTAGCCGATTCTCTTCTTCTTCTTGAACATATATTTCTTTTGCTTCACTTTTAAAATACTAGTCGAATCCCTCCCTTGTGTTGCCGAAATTTCCTTCTAGCATTTGTTCTCATTTTGGCCGAATATCAACCCCTCCCTTTTCATCTTTCTCTTGCGTTTCCTTTCTTGGGTAAGTGCTTGGCCCAATGGCCATTTCTTTCTTCTCTCGTTCTTGTTGATTTTGGATTGGTTAAGAGCCGATTATGGCAACTGTTGATGGGTGTTGATCTATTCTGGTGGAACCGATTTCATTATAGGGCATCCAGGATTTTGGAAGCAAACAAGAGGAGCCGTCATCTTCTGTTAATTGATTGGTAAGTGTGGTAAGGGTTGGTTCTCTTAGTCCATTCGTTAGTTTTCGTTAAGATAAGGCTTCAGAGGACTAACTGTTTGCTTGTTAGGGGTTGGCCGATTGTCAGAGGAACCACTGTTTGGTTCGGGATTTGGTAGGAAACCAAATCAAGTGTAAGGTGAGGGTTCAAACATTAACCTATTCGGTTTAATAGTTATGGCCGAATGGTCTAGGTTACTAACCCCATGTTTGGCCGATTATAGGAGCAAGGTAATCAAGGGGCTTAGATCAGTTCGTTGGGTTTAAGGCTTTCGTTTAACAGGTGTGTAACTAACACACCCTTTACTTGGTAATATGTTTAATAATCCTGATTGCTTAATAAGATTGAAACGGTATGGTTGGTTGATATGATACCCTGTAGGGTATGAGCACGGATACGGGTAAGTCCGTTTCATTACGAGCTATGTTGTTGATATATATTGATATCATGATTATGATATATGTGCTCGAGATGATGCAGACATTAAACATGTTAGTATGATTGCATGAGTTGCATGATTTTGCATCGAGTATGGGATGTTATTGGGTGATATGAGAGGAGGGAATATGATATCCGTGTCTTTGGGACACCAGAGGTTTGGCACCTCCAGTGGTTTGGTACCACAGATTGATTTATTGTAACTTTGGGTCACCAGAGGTTTGGCACCTCAGCGTCTTGTCCCAGTGGCTTAGCACCACAGTGGGTTGGCCCCACGGTTGATATTGCAGGATCGACGCCAGTGACTTGGTATCACGCGATGGGTTGGCCCCATCATTGGATTCGTGACTTCGGTCACCAGTGATTTGGTATCACACTCGTGTCTTTGGGACACCAGAGGTTTGGCACCTCATAGCGTCTCGTCCCAGTGGCTTCGTACCACAGTGGGTTGGCCCCACAGATGATTATACGGGATTGACGCCAGTGATTTGGTATCACACGATGGGTTGGCCCCATCATTGGATTATTCGTACCTTTGGGTCACCAGTGGTTTGGCACCACACTTATGGATATCGTGACTTTGGGTCACCGGTGGTTTGGCACCACCAGTGGTTTGGTACCACACGGGGTAGATGAGGAGTATGGTTGGTTAGGATCGGGTGCATTATTTGTATTGCTCTGTTATGGTGTGTGTTAGCATGTTGCCTTAACCGGGAGGGAAGGATTTATACACTGAGTCCTGTGGCTCACCTTCTCCCTTATCATTTCAGTGACACATAGCTAAGCGGATGTGGGCCAAGGGTGGACTCGAGACATGCCAGAATAAATTTGGAGTTGCACTGTTTTAAACTTGGTATTTTATTTCGTTTATTTCTCATTTGGTTTATTTTAGTTGTAAAAGCCTTTTAAAATTATGCTTTGGATATTTATATGCTTGGATGTTATTTTGAAGATGCCTTAACAAATTACTGTTTTAATAATCCGATAAAACTTGGGAATTAAAAGAGGTTTTCAAAACTACAACGCGATACGTTTTAAACTCTACCATCGGGTAGAACACGGTAATTTAAAATGAATGAACTCAAATGTTTTCCAAACTCAAGATTTTTGCTCACTAAGGTCATAATGTTCTAAGCAACTAAATGAAATTACTTGGATTTTTAATTGGTATGAAACCGTTTTACTTATGGATACACCTAAGTTTTCTAAAGTTCCGGGTTTTAAAATGCACCATCAGTTTTGAACAATCATACTCAGGATTTTAACTACAACAAGGAGTTTTCTCAAATGAATTTTAATTGGTAACCTGTTTAAGTGACTCGTTTTCCCCTGTGACATTCCGGATCCGGTCGTGGTGTGATTGACCGGATTGGGGTGTTACAATTGTGGTATCAGAGCTAAGTTCAAAGGCTCGGCCGTGGGCCCGAGGCCCAAAATGTTTTAAATATGGTTTTTTAAGTGTTTTGTTGGAAATGTATGGTTTGAAAGGCATGGCTCGAGACACCGGCACCCATCCGCCCAGGTAAGTACCCCTTACTATTGCTTGTGATTTTGATATGAGTATGATATGATTGAATGACTAGCAATAGTGGCTTACTTTAGAGACTGAAATTGATAAGACTCTAGGGACTTGCGAAAACGAAACTTCTTTAATAAACAATATTCATAAGACTTTGCTTTAAAAGACAGTGGAATAATTACTGATGCATAAAACTCCTAAAACAGATAAGTTGAGACTTTAGTCACGAGCACTCGAGGTGGTCGTGGTCGTAATACACGTGGACGTGGTCGGGGTAGGATGACAGTTTCTGAACCCGTAGGATCTAGTCAAGGGTTAGAAAATGAGATACCGGCACCACCACCAGTTGGAGGTGGTGAGTTTCAGGATCAGACTGGGGATGACGCAGTGTCACAGGCGATGCTGCGGGTTCTGGAAAGGGTAGCTGGAATAGGTGGAGGCGGAGGAGCCCGAAAATCTATGCCGGAGCGACTCCGAGCAAACGGGGCTGAGGTTTTTCGAGGTGTTTCTGGTGTTGCTCCCAACACTGCTGAGTATTGGCTGGAGGCGACGGAGCGGATCATAGATAATTTGGATCTGACTGCTGAGGAGAAGCTGAAGGGGATAGTGTCGCTTCTTCAGGATGAGTCATACCAGTGGTGGCTCACGGTTCAAGACAGTGTTGCAGCAGAGGATCTTACGTGGGATTATTTTAGGGTTGCTTATCAGAAAAAGTACATTGGAGCTAGCTACATTGACGCGCAGCGAAAGGCATTTCTGAGGCTAGTTCAGGGGAGTAAGTCTGTGTCCGAGTACGAGGCAGAGTTCTTGAAGCTGAGTTGGTATGCTAAGGGCATTGTGGCCACTGAACACGAGAGGTGTGTTCGATTCGAGGATGGTCTGAGAGATGAATTAAGACTGCTGATTGCTCCACAGCAGGAACGTGAGTTTGTCGTCCTGGTTGAGAAGGCTAAGGTAGCCGAAGGTGTTAAGGAATCTGTGAGGCAAAACATGGATAGGAACAAGCATAAGAGGAGTTTTGGATCTTCTGGGTCGTTAGGTAATCCTCAGAAAAGAGCTAGACCGAGTGGGCCGAATCGATCAGTAGGCTCGTTGTTTGTTAATCGTGACCCGCCATGTAACCGTTGTGGGAAATCTCATTGGGGAGGTTGCTGGACCGGTGGAAAGGGATGTTTTGAGTGTGGCTCACTGGATCACCGTGTGAGGGACTGTCCGCGTAAGTTGGCTAGGATTCAGTCTGAGAGTCAGGGCCGTACTCAGTTCAGGAATGATGGACCGCCACCGCAGAGAGGTCGTGGTAATGGCAGAGGAGGTAATGGTTCTGGTAGAGGCCGCGGAGCACCGGGCAGAGGTGCGGGAAGTTTTGAGGCACGACAGCTAGGTTTGGTGTATGCAGCGAGACGCCGAGAGGAGGGCGACGCACCGGACGTCATAACCGGTACGTTTTTGATCTTTGGTTCTCCATATACTGCCTTGATTGACTTGGGTTCAACGCATTCTTATGTTGCTAGTGGCATAGTAGAGACCTTGGACTTAGATTCTGAAACTACTTCTAGGCAGATGACGCATTTAGCCCTCAGGTCACTCGATGGTTGTAGATAAGTCAGATAGAGATGTACCCTAGAACTCCAAGGGGTAGTGTTTGTGGCTGATCTGATGGAACTACCGTTTGGGGAGTTCGATCTGATTCTCGGGATGGACTGGTTGGTTAAGTACCAGGCAAGGGTGGATTGCGCGGCTAAGCGCATGGTTCTTAAGACGATCGAGAGGTGATGAGGTGGTTATGATAGGTAAGAGAAGAGATTACCCCCCAACGTGGTGTCCGCTCACGAAAGTTTGAAAAGATGGTCGAGAAAGGTCGTGAAAAGCATATGTGGTTCATGTGTATGCCTTGGAGGCTAAGGAGTCTCTTTGTTGAGAAAGGTCCGGAAACGTTAGGGAATTTGTTTATGTGTTTCGCAGGAGCTTAGGGTTTGCCGCCGGATCGTGAGGTGGAGTTCGGGATAGATGCATTGCCGTGAACTGCGCGATGTCTATTGCTCCGTATAGAATGGCACCAAAGGAATTGGTGGAATTAAAGGCTCGAGATCCGAGAGTTGTTGGATCGAGGCTTTATCAAGCCAAGTGTTTCACCTTGGGGAGCGCCAGTACTCTTTGTCAAGAAGAAAGATGGTACGATGCGGATGTGTATAGATTACCGCCAGTTGAATAGGCTGACGATTAAAAACAAGTATCCGTTACCACGGATAGATGACTTGTTTGATCAGCTGAAGGGTGCATCTGTGTTCTCGAAGATCAATTTGAGGTCTGGGTACCATCAGTTAAAGGTAAAGGAGGCGGATATCCACAAGACAGCGTTTCGTACTCGGTATGGGCACTACGAATTTCTGGTAATGCCGTTCGGGTTGACTAACGCGCCGGCAGCATTCATGGATATGATGAATAGGGTGTTCCAGCAGTTTTTGGATCAGTTCGTAGTGGTTTTTATAGACGACATCTTGGTGTGCTCAAGGACAGAGGAGGAGCATGATGCACACTTGCGAGTGGTACTGCAAATTCTGAGGGAGAAACAGCTTTAGGCTAAGTTTAGTAAGTGCGAGTTCTGGCTCAGAGAAGTGACTTTCTTGGGTCATGTAGTGTCAGCTGAGGGGATTAGGGTGGATCCTCGGAAGGTTGAGGCAGTTTTGGATTGGAAGCCTTCTAAGTCAGTTGCTGAGATTCGGAGTTTTCTGGCCTTGGCAGGATACTACCGAAGGTTTGTAGAGGGTTTTTTGTTGATCGCAGCGCCGATGACTAAGTTGTTAAGGAAAGGAGTTCCATTTATTTGGACTAAGAAACAGCAGGAGAGTTTCGACAAGTTAAAGAAGATTTTGACTGAAGCTCCTGTTTTAATTCAACCTGAGGCAGGTAAGGAATTCACAGTGTATTGCGATGCATCACATACAGGACTGGGTTGTGTGCTGATGCAGGAAGGAAAGGTTGTGGCGTATGCTTCTAGGCAACTGAGGCCACATGAGGTCAATTATCTGACGCACGACTTGGAATTAGCAGCTGTAGTCTTCGCTTTGAAGATCTGGAGGCACTACCTGTACGGAGAGAGATCGATAGTCTGTACAGACCATAAGAGTCTGAAGTACCTTTTGACTCAGAAGGACCTGAATCTGAGGCAACGCAGATGGATTGAGTTGCTCAAGGATTACGACTATTCGATTGAGTATCATCCGGGCAAGGCTAACGTGGTGGCAGACGCGTTGAGCCGTAAACTTGTTTCGGACTTAAGAGCGATGTTTGCCCATTTGAGTTTGTATGACGATGGAAGTATTCTGGCTGAACTGCAGGTTAAGCCTACTTGGGTTGAGCAGATCAGGGAGAAGCAGTTGGAAGATGAGGTTTTGAGTACGCGTAGGTCTCAGGTGCAGGACAGTGGTTTGGAGGGTTACAGTTTGTCCAGTGATATAGTGCTGTGTTTTTAAGGGAGACCTTGTATGCCGAAGGATATTGAGCTAGGGTAGAAGATTCTTCAGGACGCACATAGCAGTCCATACGCTATGCATCCTGGAGGTAGTAAGATGTATCGGGATCTAAGAGAGCAGTTTTGGTGGCCAGGTCTGAAGCGAGAGGTGACAGAGTTTGTTGGAAGGTGTCTGACATGTCAGCAGGTCAAGGCTGAACATCAGTTGCCGTTAGGGTTGCTTCAGCCAGTGAAGATTCCTCAGTGGAAGTGGGAAAGGATAACTATGGATTTCGTCAGTGGTTTACCTCTTACGCCAAGCAAGAAAGACTCAGTTTGGGTAGTGGTGGATCGTTTGACTAAGTCAGCTCACCTCATTCCGGTAAGGGTTGATTACTCACTTCAGAGGTTGGCGAAGCTGTATGTGTCAGAGATAGTGAGGTCGCACTCAGTGTGCGATGTCGATCATCTCGGATAGGGATCCCAGATTTACGTCAAGATTCTGGAGAGCGTTACATCAGGCTCTGGGTACACGCTTGGATTTTAGCACAGCTTTTCACCCGCAAATCGGCGGGCGAATGTCGAAAAGGTTATTCAAATCTTGGAGGATATTCTGAGAGGTTGTGTTCTGGACTTCAAAGGTAGTTGGGAGGAGTTTCTGCCATTAGCTTAGTTCGCCTACAACAATAGTTACCAAGCAAACATCAAGATGGCACCATACGAGGCGTTGTATGGTAGGAAATGTCGCTCACCTACGTGTTGGACGGAGTTGGGTGAACATCAGTTGTTGGGACCCGAGTTGGTTGCAGAGACCGAAGACAAAGTTAAGTTGATTCAGGCTCGACTGAAAGAAGCTTCAGATAGGCAGAAGTCATATGCCGATCTCAAGTGGAGAGATATAGAGTTCACTGTAGGGGATCAAGTTTTTCTGAAGGTCTCGCCATGGAAGAAAGTGTTGAGGTCGGGAGAAAAGGCAAGTTGAGTCTGAGGTTTATTGGACCATATAAGGTACTGAGACGAGTGGGACTAGTAGCATATCAGCTTGAGTTACCAGCAGAGTTGAGTCAAATTCACGACGTATTTTACGTTTCGATGCTTAGGCGTTATCGGTCAGATCCATCGCATGTCATAGCGGTGGAAGAGATCGAGGTAAATCTAGATTTGACCATGGAGGAAGAACCTGTGCAGATTCTAGATCGGGATGTGAAGGTTCTGCGTAGGAAGTCAGTGCCTTTGGTAAACGTACTTTGGCAGAATCACGGCGTGGAAGAAGCTACGTGGGAACCAGAGGATGTGATGAGACAGCAATACCCTCAACTCTTTTGACCAGGTAATTTCAAGGCCGAAATTATTTTTAAGGGGGGTAGAACTGTAATATCCCGGGTTAGGGGTTATTTTGTTATTGCATTCGTTTGCATGTGTTTGGGTTGCATTGTGATGTTTTTGATTGTTTTGGGGCTTAGTTAGGAGCTTGGGGTAAGCCTGAGTGGTTGAGAAAATTTTAGTTTCAAGTGTTATGTGAGGGGAGCTGAAGGAGCTGGGGTTTATAAATTAATTTTGGTGAATGTTAGCACAAGAGATGAGCTGGTGGAGTGGCAAAGCATGCGCCACTTGGAGCTTGTGTGTAACGTCAATTGCATGGGGAGGAGGTCCTGTGTTCAAGCTGCAAAGACCTCACATTTTGCTTCTATTTTGACGGTATGGAGGGAGAGTTGTTGGCGCTTCAAACTCGCCATGGACCAAGTCAAATTGTGCAAATGGTGGGTGGAGAGCAAATTGTGGAGGTTGACTAGTTCAAACTAGTTTGAATGGGTGGTTGTGAGTGATTGGAGGTAGTGGCCGAATATTGAGGTGTGTGTGGAGTGAGTGGCTGGTTTTGGTAAGTGGGATAGGGGTGTGCCGAAAATTCAATTGGCATTTTTGGTGATTTTCGGTCACTCTTTGTCAAAACAAAATTCTCTCATTTTCTTTTGAAACCGAAAGTTTAAGAACATACTGCCGAAATTTGCTTGTTTCCTCCTAATTTTCTTTGGTAGCCGAATATTCCTTCCCATTTCTTCTTCTTTCTTTTCAATTGTGTAAACCGAAACTACTACCCTCTCTTCTCACACTTTTTTTCTTTGCTTGAAAACCTTGAGTAAGCCGAAACTAGCATTCTCTCCCTCCCATATTTTCTTTCTTTCTTAAAAACATTGTAGCCGAAACTCCATTCTCCAAACACCTTCTCCATTTCTTTTCTTCTCAAAACCGAAAGCACCTACCCCTTGTGCATTTTCTCTCTTCTTCTCGAACCTTAGCCGATTCTCTTCTTCTTCTTGAACATATATTTCTTTTGCTTCACTTTTAAAATACTAGCCGAATCCCTCCCTTGTGTTGCCGAAATTTCCTTCTAGCATTTGTTCTCATTTTGGCCGAATATCAACCCCTCCCTTTTCATCTTTCTCTTGCGTTTCCTTTCTTGGGTAAGTGCTTGGCCGAATGGCCATTTCTTTCTTCTCTCGTTCTTGTTGATTTTGGATTAGTTAAGAGCCGATTATGGCAACTGTTGATGGGTGTTGATCTGTTGTGGTGGAACCGATTTCATTATAGGGCATCCAGGATTTTGGAAGCAAACAAGAGGAGCCGTCATCTTCTGTTAATTGATTGGTAAGTGTGGTAAGGGTTGGTTCTCTTAGTCCATTCGTTAGTTTTCGTTAAGATAAGGCTTCAGAGGACTAACTGTTTGCTTGTTAGGGGTTGGCCGATTGTCAGAGGAACCACTATTTGGTTCGGGATTTGGTAGGAAACCAAATCAAGTGTAAGGTGAGGGTTCAAACATTAACCTATTCGGTTTAATAGTTATGGCCAAATGGTCTAGGTTACTAACCCCATGTTTGGCCGATTATAGGAGAAAGGTAATCAAGGGGCTTAGATCAGTTCGTTGGGTTTAAGGCTTTCGTTTAACAGGTGTGTAACTAACACACCCTTTACTTGGTAATATGTTTAATAATCCTGATTGCTTAATAAGATTGAAACGGTATGGTTGGTTGATATGATACCCTGTAGGGTATGAGCACGGATACGGGTAAGTCCGTTTCGTTACGAGCTATGTTGTTGATATATATTGATATCATGATTCCTGTAGGGTATGAGCACGGATACGGGTAAGTCCGTTTCATTACGAGCTATGTTGTTGATATATATTGATATCATGATTATGATATATGTGCTATGAGATGCAGCATTAAACATGTTAGTATGATTGCATGAGTTGCATGATTTTGCATCAGTATGGGATGTTATTGGGTAATATGAGAGGAGGGGGAATATGATATCCGTGTCTTTGGGACACCAGAGGTTTGGCACCTCCAGTGGTTTGGTACCACAGATTGATTTATTGTGACTTTGGGTCACCAGAGGTTTGGCACCTCAGCGTCTTGTCCCAGTGGCTTAGCACCACAGTGGGTTGGCCCCACGGTTGATATTACGGGATCGACGCCAGTGATTTGGTATCACGCGATGGGTTGGCCCCATCATTGGATTCGTGACTTCGGTCACCAGTGATTTGGTATCACACTCGTGTCTTTGGGACACCAGAGGTTTGGCACCTCATAGCGTCCTCGTCCCGGTGGCTTTCATACCACGATGGGTTGGCCCCACGAGATGATTATACGAGATTGACGCCGGTGATTTGGTATCACCACGATGGGTTGGCCCCATCATTGGATTATTCGTGACTTTGGGTCACCAGTGGTTTGGCACCACACTTATGGATATCGTGACTTTGGGTCACCAGTGGTTTGGCACCACCAGTGGTTTGGTACCACACGGGGTAGATAAGGAGTATGGTTGGTTAGGATCGGGTGCATTATTTGTATTGCTCTGTTATGGTGTGTGTTAGCATGTTGCCTTAACTGGGGGGAAGGATTTATACACTGAGTCCTGTGGCTCACCTTCTCCCTTATCATTTCAGGTGACACATAGCTAGCGGATGTGGAGCCGGGTGGACTCGAGACATGCCAGGAATAAATTTGGAGTTGCACTGTTTTAAACTTGGTATTTTATTTCGTTTATTTCTCATTTGGTTTATTTTGGTTGTAAAAGCCTTTTAAAATTATGCTTTGGATATTTATATACTTGGATGTTATTTTGAAGATGCCTTAACAAATTACTGTTTTAATAATCCGATAAAACTTGGGAATTAAAAGGGGTTTTCAAAACTACAACGCGATACGTTTTAAACTCTACCATCGGGTAGAACACGGTAATTTAAAATGAATGAACTCAAATGTTTTCCAAACTCAAGATTTTTGCTCACTAAGGTCATAATGTTCTAAGCAACTAAATGAAATTACTTGGATTTTTAATTGGTATGAAACCATTTTACTTATGGATACACCTAAGTTTTCTAAAGTTCTGGGTTTTAAAATGCACCATCAGTTTTGAACAATCATACTCAGGATTTTAACTACAACAAGGAGTTTTCTCAAATGAATTTTAATTGGTAACCTGTTTAAGTGACTCGTTTTTCCCTGTGACATTCCGGATCCGGTCGTGGTGTGATTGACTGGGTTGGGGTGTTACAATGTTCGCGTTTTGAGAAACTCGGAAAATCATGCCCTAACTTACTGGGTTTCGATTTTTCTCATTTACCCTAAGTAACGGGATTTCTTCCTTTTTCAATATGTACATGTGGGTTTAAAATAAAGAGCTTATCCCCGAGAATACGAAACATTGTGCCCTAACTTACTGGGTGTGATATCTCGTTACCTCAAGATAAGAATTTCCGAAATGATTTAAAATAAAAAGTTTATTCTCGAGACGATAAGGCGTTGTGCCCTAACTTACTGGGTGTGACATCTCGTTACCTTGAGATAATTTTTTTTGAAATGATAATGATCCGGGGTGCTACGTCCTAACTTACTGGACGTGGTATTTCGTTACTTCAAAGACGATTTTCAACGATTATCCAAATTCATTCAAATGCTTTAAAATCAACATTAGTAACAAATGATCATACTTTTCTTAAAATTAGTCCTCAGTTTTTAATTTCCAACATAAAGACACTAATTAATCGATTTGGTACCAATTTTGGGCGTGACGAGGGTTGCTAACCCTTCCTCGCACGTAACAGACTCTCGAGCCCATTTCCTCGAAACTCGTAGACCAAAAATGTTGTTTTAAGTAAACTAAAATGTTTTATTAAAACAAAGGTGATTCGATCACACCTAACAAGTATCGATGGCGACTTCCATTCTTATTTTCAAAACCCAAGTTGATTCCCGTTTTCCAAAAAATGGTTTCAACAGTTTGGCGACTCCGCTGGGGATATTCTGAGAGTCGAGCCAAAAATTGATTAATTCCCGTCTTTTTGTCAAAATTTGAAAATATGATTTAAAATTACGGTCATTTTGTTGCACGGCATTCTTTCCCTTCATGGTTTCCCTGATAATATGCTTATTCTGTGGTTTAAACCTTGGTATATTTTTGCATATTGCATCACATCGACTCGTTAATGTTACCCTTTTAAGTGGGAGTGAGAAGCTACGCCTTCGTGAGGTTTTCACCTCTGCATGGGCTAGTGGACTGCTTCTGGGATATCCGTACCTATGTCTTCGTGAGATTTTCATCTCCGCATGGCCATAGGGAAATGTATCCCCTTGAACCGAACTCGATCCATATGAGCCTATAATGGGTGAGGATTGAGGAATTCGCTGGTTCAGGTACCCTTACTTTAGAACCGAGCTGCATATAGTGAACCTTAGGAGCCCACCTCAGGTAGAGCCACGTAAACCCTAATGGTCGCCTGAAAGGTGCTTGATTATTTTCTGTTTGTTTCCGGTTTTATAAATATGGCACTAACTTGTTGTGTTTGCTGTTACTGCATGGCATTTCATCATGAAAGGTGTTGATTCGTATTCAGTTACCAAATAAAAAAGCTTAACATGGATAAGGGGTTTCTTGATAGAGTGGAGGACAACGCGGCCGTCCGAGTATGGGCTGAGACAGTGCAGCAAGAGAAAGGCGATAGTCTGGCCAAGGGACACGTTTCAGAATTACGGGATTTCACTCGCATCAATGTGGCCCAAAATGACCTTCAATAGATGAAAGAGATCTGGGATCGGTGGGATGACGAGACTAAACAACTATTCTACTGCAATTACGGTGACTTGCCCTACTTGCTCGACATCAAAGTAGACAGACACTTGTTTCAAGCTATCACCCAGTTTTGGAACCCAGCTTATAGTTGTTTTACTTTTGGAAAGATAGAATTGGTGCCGACCATAGAAGAATACATGGCCTTGCTTCGCTGCTCGAAGATTCACCCTAATAGAGTTTATTCCAGAACCAGCGCCTTGACTTTTGTAAGAAAATTGATGAATATCACGGGGATGAACGAACAATGGGTTGCATCTCGAAGTTAGCAGAAGGGTGATAATAAGTGCATTCCCTGGAAAAGCTTGAAAGAGTTGATCTCAGGACATCCCGATATAAAGAAGAGGGTCGAGATCTTCGCTCTTAGTATCTATGGATTGGTAATCTTTCCCAAAGCCTTAGGGCACATAGATGAAGCAGTCTCAGATTTGTTTGACCGATTAGACAAAGGGGTCACGCCCGTCCCAGTGATCTTAGCAGAAACTTTCAGATCCTTGAATGCATATCGGAGAACGGGAGAAGGCAGATTCATCGGTTGCGCACAGCTCTTATTGGCTTGGTTCCATAGTCACTTTTGGAAATTAGAAAAAGTCTCTTGTCGAGTTTTCTTTGAGAATTATTCCCCGTTAAAGGAAATAGCAGCCACACCGAGGCAGGACGACATCTCGGAAGAGAAGTGGATGGTTATTCTTCAAAATCTACGAGACAAAGATGTTGAATAGAGGGCCCCATGGTTAATCCCGAATGAAATCTTGTACCAGTATGGCGATTTTGACTGGGTTCCTCTACTTGGGATTTGGGGAGCTATTGGATACGCTCTACTACTCGTACTAAGGCAGTATCAGTCAAGGCAGTTCATACCGGCAACACAAGGATTAGCTCAATGTGAATTTGCATACAAGGACGATAATTACAAAAAGAGAGTTCGTGAAATAACGACCGCTTGGAACTAAACTCGCAAAATGAGGATCTTTGCTGCAAACCCAATGGCGACCCCAGAATATGATTGGTGGTGAAGTCAAAGGAACAACGACAACATCCCTGCGCCAAGCCAAAAGAACTTTTTGCCTTTAGAAGAACATTTACGAGTTGCCCCATCTGAATTAGAAATCATCAGACGAGATTTTGAGAACAAGAATCGGGAATTGGGAAAAAAGATAGAGCAGCTAGAAGATGAGAAGATGCAGTTAGGGCTAGAAGTTGACATCTACAAGATAGAAGTCGAGAAAATGAAGAAAGGAAAGAACAAGACTAAAGAAGATCTGAATAGCTTAAAGACAGATTACAAGAAACTACGCACGTCAATTAGAACCGCTGGTTTGGGCAAGACGTCAGAGCAATAGCGGCAAGAAATTAGAGAAGAAAAGACTAGGGCTGACCAGTGGGAAAAGAAATTTTGAGATGCTCGAGTACGTGAGGACATTTTGAAAAAGAGTCTGTTGGAAAGTCAAAGTGAGAAAGAAGAGTTATGGGCCCGAGGGGCAGAACTGGAAAGATCACCACATCTATATCGAAATCGCAACTCTGTAAGTGAATTGAGAGCCAGCCAAAGCAAGGTCGAGGAGCTAAAAATGGAGATAGAAGAGCTCAAAACTGCGTTACAAAACAGTGAATTTCAAACTGAACTTCTCAGTAAACACTGGAAAGAACAGTTCTGTTATTCTCAAGAACATGTCAGGAATAGAGATTATATAATGGGCGAAGCTGTGGCTCAAGTCTGAGAGGTAGCCAATCATTTGCAAACCTTGGCAGCTCGGGCTGATGTATTAAGTCTAATGTATGAGTCAGGATCAGATCGAGGCCAAAATCTAGCTTGGCTTCTTAAGGAAGTCAAGATTTAGGTGTTAAGGCGAAGTCCTATGTATAATCATCCGCTCTATGTAAAGAAATTTGTTTTCCAGCAAAGTCGATCTAATGGAACTGAATCAAAATCAACATATTTCATTCTTTTGTGCATTCGTTTCATGCATCAGCATTGCATTTCATACACTCGCATCGTATCATATCACATGCATTTAAGACTATGGAGAGAGCCTAATGAGCTGAAAATATACAGAAGAGGAAAGAAGAGAACCTGGAAGACGAATATCCGTACGGAACTCGCGCTAAAACAAAGAAAATGGATCAAAGGCTAGAGCAATTCCAGAAAGAGGTGCAGGACCAGGTGCAAGCATAGGTGCAAGAGCAGCTAGTCAAAGTCCAGCAAGATATGATGGATAAGATGATGGAGTCCCAAAAAAAATGACTGCCCAAATAACTCAAATAACCCAACTATTGAATGGACTTATGGAAAAGGGAAAGGGCCCCATGATCATTACTGGAGGGGAGAATGAAGGCATTCCCTCAGATTCTACCCTGCCGCATGTGTCTTCACCACACGAAGAGTATCCCCAGAGGCCGTCCATCACGATTAGGGCTCCGCAAGGACAAGCTAATACAGGATCCCATATGAATTTCCATGTGGGCACAGGATCCAACCCGGGAGATGACCTATTAACCTGATTGTGCCAGATTCCGATATGATGGAGAAAGAAGGAACGAAAACTGAATCCTCAAGGCAGATGGAAGATCACTATGGATGGTTGGAGGAGAAAGTCAAGGCGATAGAACATGCTGAGATTCGTTATGGAATTGATATCAAAGAGCTAAGTCTGGTCCCAAACTTAGTGGCTCCACCAAAATTCAAAACTCCAGATTTTGAAAAATACAATGGGACTAGCTGCCCTGAAGCGCACTTGAAGATGTTCAGTCGACGAATGGTGAGACACGCCGATAATGAAAAATTACTGATTCACTGCTTTCAGGAAAGTCTGGTTGGATCTGCGGCCAAATGGTACGATCAACTCAGCAGTACCTAAATCAAGACATGGAAGGACCTGGCCCAAGCCTTCATGAAACACTATGGCCACGTAGCGGACATAGCTCCCGATAGAATCACGCTCCAAAACATGGAGAAAAGGCCAAGCGAGAGCTTCAGGCAATATGCTCAATGATGGAGAGAGTTAGCCACACAGTTTCAACCGCCTCTTTTGGAAAAAGAAGCATCCATACTCTTCATCCACACTTTAAAAGCTCCTTTCATCAGCCACATGCTGGGGAGTTCTACGAAGGATTTTTCAAAAGTCATGAGATGCGGAGAAATGATAGAACATGCAATTAGATGCGGCAAGGTAGAAGCAGGGGAAGGTCCCAGAAAGACAGCCCCGAAGAAAAGAGAGAGTGACGTGAATAATGTAAGCGCCCGGGATAAGCCAACCACTCTGAGTCAATCCAGTACCGTAATTACCGATCGTCCAAGCTCACACAGACAGGGATCCAATACAAAGCCGAATGTGGAGAAGCTCCAATTCACTCCAATCTACACGACACACGGGAAGCTGTACCAAAAATTATATGACACACATGTTGTTGCCCCCTATTACCTACAACCCCTACAGCCTCCATACCCTAAATGGTATGACGCGAATGCGCAATGCGAATACCATGCGGGAATTGTGGGACATTCAATAGAAAATTGTCTCGCCTTTAAGAGGTTGGTAGAAAAACTCATTCAAATGAGTGTTGTGAAGGTTAACGATGCGGAACACCCGCTACCCAATCACGCTAATAATGGGGTAAACATGATGGGTGAGAATATAGGAAAAAAAATAAAAATGAACGTGGCAGAGATAAAGACCCCACTAAGATGGGTCTGGAAGCAGATGATAAACAGAGGCGTAATCACGCAAGGATCAAGAGAAGAGCTTAAAGGAGCTGGAAGGTACTACGAGTTTCATGCTGAAATAGGTCATGATATCCAAGAATGCCCCAAATTCAGGGCCATAGTCCAACACCTCATGGATAACAAAGAGATGGAATTCTATGAAGAGATTAAAGGGCTAGAAGAAGGAGAGGTCCATGCATCGGAGGAAGAACCATCTAGGAAAGTCTATGGGGGCAATCACCCCGTGATAATCATATCACGACCAGGAGCAGGTGGAGTCGGAACATCAATTATGCCAAAGGTCATAATTCAAAGGCCTGTAGCCCCTCCTTACAAAGACAACAAAAGGGTTCCGTGGAGTTATGATTGTAAAGTAATAATTCCAGGAAAAGAGAATCCAGTTAATGCTGCAGAGGAAGACCGAGATGGGGGTATCTTCACATGTAGTGGAAGGCGTTACACCCCAAACACGAGAGTAGAAGCGGCCAAAGGAAAAGCGGTGGTGATCAGCAAAGGGAAGAAAGAACAATCAAACCTGGAATATTTGTCAATGAGCCAGTGACAGAAAACAAGGCTAAGGAGTTCCTAAAATTCCTTAAACACAGTGAGTACAGTGTTGTAGAGCAATGATACAAACAGCCGGCTCGCATATCAATACTGGCCTTGCTCATGAGTTCAAAAACTCATCGAAACACGTTAATGAAGGCATTAAATGAAACGTATGTCGCAAACGACATTTCTATCAACAAGTTGGACCGTCTAGTCAGCAATATAAGTGCCGATAACTTTATTTTCTTTAATGATGACGAAATCCCACTAGGGGGTATGGGCTCCACTAAAACTCTCCACATCACTACACGTTGCAAGGGGTACATACTGCCAGGAGTACTGGTCGACAATGGATCGGCACTCAATGTCTTGCCGATATCAATGCTGAATCGATTACCCATAGATAGTACTCACATGAAGGCTTGCCACAATGTAGTGAGGGCGTTCGATGGAACTGAAAGGAAAGTGATGGGAAGGATTGAAGTACCTCTATTAATCGGCCCGGGTACATATGAAGTGGATTTCATAGTAATGGATATCAGACCGTCCTATAATTGCTTGCTGGGGAGACCTTGGATTCATTCAGCAGGGGCAGTGCCCTCATCCTTGCACCAAAAGTTCAAGTTAGTTATAGAAGGTCATCTGGTGACAATAGATGCAGAAGAGAATATCATAGCGTCTGTTACAAGTGACGCCCCATACATCGGAACAGAAGAAGAAGCAACAGAATGTTCCTTTCGGTCACTCGAGTTTGTCAACGCGACCTTTGTCGCCGAAAGCAACAATATTCCCTTGCCCAAAATATCCAAATCCATGAAGATGGGCCTCCAAATGACAATTGGGAAGGGGGCCTTACTTGGGAAAAGACTCGGGAGAAACTTGCAAGAAGAGACTAGAGTGCCGATGCAAAAAGAAAAATAAGACTGTTTTGGCTTAGGATTCTAGCCAGACGTGAAACAAAGGAAGAGAGAAGAAGAGAAAAGAAGGGAGAGAAGAAGGGTGCGCCTAGGTGAAGAAGAGATTAAATGGGAGCCAATGACCTTTCCTCCTTTATCCAAAACATTTGTCTCAGAGGGAATCTTATACCCTGACCAAGGCATGGCAGTACGAGAAGAAGCAGAAGAAATGTTGGGAAACTTGAGCATTAACGCCGTATCTGAGGAAAGGGCTAAAGAAAGTGATTTATCTAAGATTCGCCCTTATGCTCCTGGAAGTGTTTTGAACAATTGGACAATGGAAGAGAATTCCTGTAGCTTTTAGGAGTAATTTAGAGTAATGTTCGAAACACGCTTATTGCTCTAAGCCTGGGAGCAATGAGAGACCTTTTGTTGAATAGGCATATGTCCAAGCGTCTTTATTTCAATAAAATGCATATTTTGAGCAAATATTATTTTTACTCTCCATTTATAGTCACTCACATAAATATTCATTCTTAGATTTTTGTTTCTGTGCCTTTTTTTGCCCTTTTAACAGGTCCCCAGATATCAATGACATGAGCGACACTGCTATTAACTCAGAATCTCCTTTTGAACAAGATACGGGCATGGAAGATTCTTAGGATTTCAAAGATGATCAAGACTGTAACATATCTCCTGATTTGTCAAGGATGGTAGAGCAAGGTGAAAAACAAATCCTACCCCACGAAGAATCAGTGGAAATGGTGAGCTTAGGAGAAGGAAAAGAGTTGAACATTAGGGCTAGCATTGCCGCAAAAATGAAGAAAGACCTCATCAAGTTACTTGAAGAATTCAGAGACGTCTGTGCTTGGTCATATCAAGACATGCTCGGGTTAAACACGGACATAGTGGTGCACCGACTCCCTATAAAGGAAGAATGTAGACCCGTTCAACAAAAACTTCTAAGAATGAGGCCTGATGTTTTGTTAAAGATAAAAGAAGAAGTCAGGAAGCAGTTTGATGTCGGTTTCCTACAAGTGGTTAAATACTCAGAATGGGTAGCAAACATAGTACCTGTCTCTAAGAAAGATGGAAAGGTACGAATGTGCGTGGACTATAGGGACTTGAACAAGGCCAGTCCAAAAGATAACTTCCCGCTGCCTCACATTGATACCTTAGTGGATAACACAGCTGGTTATTCACTTTTCTCTTTCATGGACGGCTTCTCGGGGTACAACCAGATTAAGATGCACCCTAGGGATATGGAGAAAACCATATTCGTGACCATGTGGGGAACATTTTGTTATAAAGTAATGCCATTTGGACTAAAAAACGCGGGGGCAACGTATCAAAGAGCCATGGTAACCCTCTTTCATGACATGATGCACAAGGAAATTGAAGTTTACGTGGACGACATGATTGCAAAGTCCAGGACTGAGGAAGAACATGTACAAGTCTTGAGGAAACTGTTCCTAAGGTTGAGAAAATTCCAGCTTAAACTCAACCCCGCAAAATGTACCTTCTGGGCTAGGTCGGGAAATTTGTTAGGATTTGTAGTCAGTGAAAAAGGAATTGAGGTTGATCTAGATAAGGTGAAAGCTATCCAAGTGTTGTCTCCACCACGTACCCAAAAGGAAGTCCGAGGGTTCCTAGGAAGATTAAACTACATCGCCCGGTTCATTGCGCAACTAACGGAGAAGTGTGACCCTATATTTTGTCTTCTTGGGAAACACAACTCAGGTGTATAGAATGAAGAGTGCCAGAAAGCTTTTGATAAGGTCAAGCATTACTTGTCTAAAGCCCCGGTACTGACACCACGTTGCCCAAATAAGCCACTGATATTGTATTTGTCAGTATTTGAAAATTCTATGGGATGCGTGCTAGGCCAACATGATGAGTCAGGAAGAAAGGAAAGAGCGATATACTATCTCAGTAAGAAGTTTACAGAATGCGAGACGATATATTCGCCAATTGAGAAGTTGTGTTGCGCTCTGGTTTGGACGACCCAGAGGTTGAGACAGTACATGCTATATCACATGACTTGGCTTATCTCCAAGCTAGATCCTCTCAAGTTCATGATGGAATCAACAGCACTGAATGGAAAAATGGCCCGGTGGCAGATTCTACTTTCTGAGTTCGATATAGTCTACATCAATCAGAAGGCTATAAAAGAGAGTGTAATAGCAGACTTTCTAGCCATTAGAGCGTTAGAAGATTACTAGCCGTTGGACTTCGATTTCCCAAATGAAGACGTAATATATGTGGCATTCACTGAAGAAGAGGTCCAAAATGAGGGTCATCCTTGGAAACTAAACTTCGACGGAGCTTCAAATGCAGTAGGGAATGGAATTGGGGCAGTCCTAGTGTCCCCCAACGGAGATCACTATCGTCTTACTAGTAAATTGGATTTTGATTGCACGAACAACATGGCCGAATACGAAGCATGCATCCTGGGAATCCGTGCAGCCATTGAAAGAAAAATTAAAACATTGGAGCTATACGGCAATTCTGCGCTAGTAATCTATCAACTGAAAGGTGAATGGGAAACGAGAGATCCCAAGTTAATCAGTTATCGAAGTATAATTTTGGAATTAATCAAGGAGTTTGACAACGTTACTTTCTGCTACCTCCCACGAGAAGAGAACCAGATGGCCGACGCCTTAGCTGCCTTAGCTTCTATGATCAAAGTGAACAAAGAAAAAGAAGTAAAGCCTATCCAAATGAGCATTTATGAGGCTCCGGCACATTGCTGCAACATCGGCGAAGAAGAAGAAAAAGATAGTCACCCATGGTATCACGATATATTACGATACGTGAAGAATCGTGAATACCCCGACCAAGCAACTGAGAATGATAAAAGGACGTTGAGAAGACTGACTAACGATTATGTCTTGGATGGAGAAATCCTATACAAGAGAAGGAAGGATCAGGTACTTCTAAGATGCGTGGACGCGGTTGAAGCCAAGAAATTCCTCGAAGAAGTTCATGAAGGTGTCTGTGGGACGCATGCTAATGGTTTTACAATGGTAAGACAAATCATGAGGTTCGGGTATTATTGGTCTACTATGGAAGGAGATTGCATCAGCTATGCCAAGAAATGCCACAAATGTCAAATTTATGAAGATAAAATTCACGTGCCTCCTTCACCTCTCCATGTCATGACCTCTCCATGGCCTTTCGCTATATGGGGGATGGACGTCATTGGGCCAATCTCACCAAAAGCTTCGAACGGGCATCGATTTATCTTTGTGGTGATCGACTACTTCACACAAATGGGTAGAGGCCATTTCGTATGCAAATGTCACGAAATCAGCGGTCAGCAAGTTCTTAAAGAAAGAGATCATTTACCGATATGGAATGCCTGAAAGGATCATATCTAACAATGCACTGAACTTGAACAATAGTACAATAGCGGAGGTCTGCATCCAATTCAAGATCAAACATCACAACTCATCACTGTATCGTCCAAAAATGAATGGTGTAGTCGAGGCGGCTAATAAGAATATCAAAAAAATCGTGGGGAAGATGACTGAGACTTACAGAGACTGGCACGAGAAGCTACGATTCACTCTTTATGCTTATCGAACATCGGTCAGAATCTCTACCGGGGCAACTCCTTTCTCTTTGGTTTATGGAATGGAGGCAGTACTTCCAATTGAAGTTGAAATCCCTTCCCTTCGGGTCTTGTCAGAATTAAAGTTGGATAAAGCAGAATGGACTCAATCCTGGTATGATCAGCTGAACCTAATTGAGGAAAAGAGGCTAAGAGCCCTTCGTCATGGACAAATGTATCAAAAACGAATGATACGGGCTTATAACAAAAATGTTCGCCCTAGAGAATTCTATGAGGGAGACCTTGTCCTGAAAAAGATTCTTCCCATACAGAAGGACTTTAGAGGAAAATGGATGCCAAATTGGGAAGAACCTTATGTAGTAAAGAAGGCCTTCTCCGGTGGAGCTCTAATCTTGACAGAGATGGATAGCAAAAGTTTACCGAATCCTGTGAACTCAGATTCAGTCAAGAAATACTTCACCTAAAAAAAAAAACTGGAGAGGACAAAGCGAAAACCTGCAAAGGGCGCTTTGTGACCAAAGGGGTTTTGAATTGAAAACCCAAGAATGGGCAATTCAAAATTGTTGATTGGAGGGGAGGCATGTAGTAGTCTCACTGTAACCCTAATTAACAAGAAGGAGAGACATCACGATTTGGGGCATCAATGAAATCTTCTTATTCTGCCAGACACCTATCAAGTACAAAAGGAATCCTCAAGAAGTTTTGCGCAGAAGAGCTCATGCTATGATATCTGGACACTTGTTCTTATCCCCTTCGTGTCATGTTTTGCTAAAATTTACCTTGTCAGAATCTAACCTTTTGGTCAATTTATTCATTTTGAGCTTTACTCTCAATGACCTTTGTGATGATATCTTTCAAGCACTTTTCATTGAAATAATGATTAATGGACCATTAATATTCAATTAAAAGAGTGTCACATATTATTCTGAAAACTTCTAATTATTACAAGAACCTAAAGTGAGATCAATATTCAGAACTAAGCAGGTTCATGGGGGAATTGAGACCCGAAATGGTAACCCCAAAGATACCAGCCAAAGAAGAAGGCAGGGTGACATGTCACGAAGGAATCATCCTGTATTCCTACAAATAGTTAGGAGCATTCGATTTGTTACAGTCATTGCATCCTTAATCATTGTAAAAAAATCATCATTTTCATGACATTCTGCATTTAAATAAGTCACCCATAGCACATGTAGTTAGGGGCATCCTCATCATTCATTTAAGCATAAGCACATTCTACAGGACAGGTTCCTCAAAGAACAGCGTAGCAAGTTTGGATTTCGTTCCATAGAGATGATAGTGGAGCAGATTGAAGATTGAAGTCTTCCTGAAGGTTGAAGAAAGCAAATTGAAAAGTCTACAGGATATGTCCCCTAGCGGACGATGTAGCAACACTAGCAAGGGGTGCCCTATTACCATCAACCAGCGGTGGAATGGGTTAAAGATCATCCTATTGCCATCGAACAGCGGTGGAATGGGTTGAAGATTGTCCTATTGCCATCAAACAGCGGTGGAATGGGTTGAAGATCATTATATTACCACTAACCAACGGAGGAAGAGGTCGAAGATCGTCCTATTGCCACCAACCAACGGTGGGAGAGGTTGAAGATTGTAGATTTTGTCGCCATAAACAGTGGTGAGACAAGATCGAAGGCGAACATGGTGCAACAGCCCAAAACCGGCCCACGAGTCTTGACCGGATCTGGTACGTTCCTTGAGTAAAACGGTTCAAAATTCGTTTGTTACTTTGGAAAATCTGAGTGGTTTTGAAAGAAAATTTATTTTGTGCTGGGCTCGAGTTGAAAACAAGTTTGTTCTTGAAATCTAGGTTTTTTATAAAACTTTATTTCTATGTTTCAAACTTTAAATTAAAGAAATATCGAGTTGTTTTAGAGTTTACCTTATATTGAAAATCATTTGTTTTAGGGTGTCAAAATATTTGAAGATTTATTTCAAAAAAACAAATTAGATAACCTTTGATTTAACAATAATAATATCGTGATAAAAACAAATAAAAACAAGCATAAAACAGTTTAATACTTATGGCCTTATTACATCAAAACATAACCCGAATAAATCCAAACTTAAAACATAAAGTCTCAAAATAAAAGTTCACTAAGCTGAGCATGGCCACCACCAAGTTCCTGTCGACCCGGTCCATTACTGAGTGTCACCTGAAAAATATCCCACAACGGGGTGAGTCAAACAGACTCAGTGTGTATAACCAACACTAAGTCCCAATGATTCAGGCATATCATATCATATCATACATATATATAACAGATAGGAATAATGATGCAAACCCAAACCTAAACCTAGATAACCATCCGCTACACATCACCCGTACCAACCATCACACCGTGGGGACTGCTAAGTCGACCCTCCATCCGCTACACATCATCGAAGGTAGTCGCTGCAGATGACGTGCTCATCGCCCTTATAAATTTTGTGGCATAGCCACCAGATATTATTTTGTGACATAAGTCACCACATTCAGATTTCGTGACATGAGTCACCAGCATTCGAATATTGTGGTATAAACCACGGATCACTTCCCTTTCCATATAACCCATATGCCCCATGTCACACAAAACATGCAATATCATGCCTTATGCCTTATTTCACATTCTTATCGATATTCACATATGTACCATATTCTGAATATTCATATCATAATAATATTCATATCATTTATTAACATAATGTTAAGGTTACGTACCTGGGAACTTTGTACCATCACATGGTACCTTTGCCCACTTTTCATATTATTATAAACACGGATATTAAATTGATGCCATAAATCTATTAAGAGTTAGTGTGGGGTACACACCTGGTTTACTTAACGCTTTCACTGAATTCATGAAAATCTCGATCTAATGCTTTAGACCTCTAGTTCCTATATTCGGCCACCTTAAGCATGTTAGCAACAAGCCACTCGACTAAATAACCAAATCCCGAAGGATTATGACAACCAAAATCCTTACCTTGCTGTCGATTGGGTTACCAACCAAGTCCTAAAATTTCGTGCTATTTCTCCCTTGAAATCGGCCAACTACTGAATCACTTAACCGGTTAATTTTGGCTTTTAAACAAATAAGAAACAGATCCGAAACATCAACTATGACCTTGGCCGAATGTCACATACACTTACCTTATCGATCTAACTCCCGAAATTGCTAATTACTATTGGTATCTGTCGAAATCCCTACAAGCATTATGTTAGATTCAATTCTAACTTTTAATCTCAACAAATGGCCCTTGGCCGAATATCCACATGACTTACCTTAGATCTTTAAAATCCCGAAGACCTCCTTCCTTGTAGTCGACAATAGCAGAAATCCCGGAAGACCCTTCAAAGTTTTGGCCAAAGATTACTGATAGGATTAGTACCTTGATTTCGGCTAAAAGAGAAAGAATAAAAATCGAATTTGTTCTTACCCCTAATGGTGAAATCGGCTACACCTTTTTCCTGACACCACAGAGAGATTCGACTTTGAGGCTTAATGAATAATCGGCTAGGATTCACTTGTATATTCGGCTTTAGAAGAGGATAACAAGGGGTTATAGATTCGGCTTGCTATGATCAAATCGGCTATAGTCTTGAAACTATCTTCGGCTTTTGATTGAGTTGTAAAAAGAAGAAGAAAAGTGAAGGTTTTGGAGAGAAAAGAGTAATCAAAAGAAAGGCTAGAATGCTTAATGAAATTCGGCTATACCCCCTTACTACCTTGGCCGAAATTCCCCTTAAGAGAGTCCCTAGGCCGGCCACACTCTTTCCCTTATCTCATCCCTTCCTTTTCTCCTATTTTCTCTCTTTTTCACCTATTCAAAATATTTAAAATAAATCCATAATTATCACCACCCTTTAGCCGAATTTTAAAAGGATTAGACCACATCTTAAACTCCTCCTCAGTCTCCCAATGCGGTCCACTACTCCTCCTTGTTGCCGCAAAATAAAAGCTCTTATTTTGTTTCCCTTGTGACTCAAACCCTGGCCCTTTTGTACATGCTTGTGGCATCACTTACAGAGGCCTTAAGTGGCGCCTCCAAGCCACTTACACAAGCCCATTTTTGTGTCATAACCCCCTACTAATTTTCTTAAGGCCCTATCAAGCTTAGCTTCCTCTTAAAACTTAAAATACGATATTTTCCAAGGCATTCTCCTATATTCTAAGGTTCTCAAAATTCATAAAACACAGTCATAACACACATAAGCATGCTACTTCACACAATTAAGCATTAATGCATAAGCCATAAATCCCGCATGTTACACATGGTGTCTCTAAACAATAGTGGAATACGATTTAAGCCATAGTAATGTCGCCTTGACCAGCAGTGGAATAGGCCAAATATTGCAAAAATGACGAAACAATAAAGCGGATTGAGGCTACAGGCCCTATCTCTCAGAAGTAGCGGTGGAGTAGAGCGAAGTAATAAGTCACAATGGACCTTGAGGCTACCTGACAAAGAAGAATACCCAAAGGAATCGATGCTCGATAAGACCGGGCAAATTTGGGTCTTTTAAAGTCTTTGCTCTATTCCCATTGCACGACAACAAGCAAAGAGGGGCAGCTGTAACACCCATAATTTGCCCGGCCCAATATTAAAACCAGCCCAAAAGAAAAAAACCAATAATAAACCTTAATAGTCCAAATGTCCCTTTTACAAAACCAAACCCTAGCCTAAAATTCCAGCCCAATTCCAAGTGGCCCGATAAGCCCACAAGCCAAAAATTTTCAGGAAACCCTAGGTCCCCTTTCCGAGCACCGCCGCGTGTCCCCCTCACGCGCGTCGCTCCAATCTCCACACGCGCATCGCTCCAACTCCCACGCGCGTGGTTCCCCGCGCCCACGCCTACTAACGATCGGTGCCCCCCAGGCGCCTTGCCTCCATCGTCTGCATGCGTCGCTCCCATGCCCTGTAAGAAGAGCAGATAGCACAAACAGCAAAAACATCAAAAATGATAGAAAAATGTATATAAATCTGTTATAAAAATAGAAGTAAACAAATTTTGGGTTTCTTCTTCTGGTCTTCACGAACATTGGAAAAATACGAAATCAGAATAGAACTCGAAAAGGTTTTTTAGTTTCGTTGTTCATCTTACTTTCCGTTTCATAATATCGTTTTGATTTATCTTTTTTCTCTTAAAAATCCTTACATGCAAAACAACAAAATAAACCAGCAATAACAAAAAGAAAAGGCAAAGAACTCTTACCTTTCAAAGATCAAAAAAAGAAGCCGAAAGGCTTCTGTCTTATTCGGGTTTTAAAGCTTTTGGGGGCACTTTAGTGTTAAATCGAGGCTTGTAAAAGCAAAAGGGGTCTTAAAAGAGGTTTTCTTTCACCCTCTCTTGCCACCGTACACGACTGCTACGACATAAAAGCCCGAAGGCCGGACGGGGAGCGAAAGGGATAGGGATTTGAGAGAACTTTGGATTTTTTTGAAAATGAAAAGGAAAATGTCTCTTCTTTCGCTGATTTCTAGCTTTTATACAAGGGTAATACGGTGCCGTTTTGAGCTAAAGCTTTCATAGCCAAAACGACGCCGTTTCATCTAAACCCGAAAACCCGACCCGACCATAAGTCAGGATCTGCGCGTTTATGTTCAAGGGGAAATTTACGCGCTTGGTCCCTTTGTGCCTGCGGGTGTTCTATTCAGGGCCCTGCTCTCTTCTTTATTTTATTTTTAATTCGGCCTATGTTTTTAACCTTTTTTCCAATTTAATCCATAGATAGCACACTGTTACATGTATTAGTTATAAATTTGTTACATTAGTATTATACATTATTCATTTGAAAAAATCCATTGCACATATTAATCAACCTCGACTATTTTTTGTTTTAAACCATGTATATATTTCGTATAATAAACTGATTTGCGTTATTTATTATTTCACTTGAAAATTACTTCGAAATGTTTTACAATTTCTCCTTTTGTTTTTAAAAATTGTTTTATGAATTTTTGATGTCATTCCCTTTTTAAATCTTTTCTTTCTTTCCTACATTATCTATCTTAAACCAATTTGTTATCATTTCAAAAATCACAATTGATAATTGATTTATTTCAACGTGTTTCATACTTGTGAATTGTCATATATGTTGATTAATTTATTTGCCTTTGATTATCTATGTTAATGTTTAAATAGTGCACATTATACAATAGTCATCTTTGCATGTACTGTAGTTTGTTATTTTGTACCTTCATGCCATTGTTATTTATTCGTATAGCATTTTATTCATGTGGTATTATTCTATGGTCATCCCTATTTATATATTATGCCGTTGCATTGTGCATTAAATCACAGCGTAGTCATCAACCTTGGTCGTCGTTTTAACCTAAACAAATCGGCCGTGGTTTTTAAATAGTATCCTCGCTATCGTTTTAAAATGAAAATCTTCAAAAATTAAGGTGATGTTCGTGTTTTGGGAAACTCGGAAAATCGTGCCCTAACTTACTGGGTTTCGATTTTTCTCGTTTAGCCTAAGTAACGAGATTTCTTCCTTTTTCAAGAAATACATGCGGGTTTAAAATAAAGAGCTTATCCTCGAGAATACGAAACGTTGTGCCCTAACTTACTGGGTGTGATATCTCGTTACCTCAAGATAAGAATTTTCGAAATAATTTAAAATAAAAAGTTTATTCTCGAGACGATAAGGCGTTGTGCCCTAACTTACTGGGTGTGACATCTCGTTACCTTGAGATAAGGATTTTGCAATGATAATGATCTGGGGTGCTACGTCCTAACTTACTGGACGTGGTATTTCGTTACTTCAAAGACGATTTTCAACGATTATCCAAATTCATTCAAATGATTTAAAATCAACATTAGTAACAAATGATCATACTTTTCTTAAAATTAGTCCTTAGTTTTCAATTTCTGACATAAACACACTAATTAATCGATTTGGTACCAATTTTGGGCGTGACGAGGGTGCTAACCCTTCCTCGCACGTAACCGACTCCCGAGTCCATTTTCTCGAAACTCGTAGACCAAAAATGTTGTTTTAAGTAAACTAAAATGTTTTATTAAAACAAAGGTGATTCGATCACACCTAACAAAGATCGATGGAGACTCCCATTCTTATTTTCAAAACCGAAGTTGATTCCCGATTTCCAAAAAATGGTTTCGACAAAGGACATGATAGCTTCATAAATCTTGTGGAAAAAAAATGTCATTGCAATAAATCTAATAATAATCACATTATAATTGCTACCATGTGATTTTGATATTTTTCATTGTTAATATTCATTTGATATATCTATTATCTTATAAAGATGGAGCTAAAAATATAAGTTAAATAATAATTTATAGATATTTTAATTAAATAAATTTATTAGTAAATGATGCATTTTGAGTATATATTTTTATTATATAAATAATTTTAAAAAATTATCATGTATTACTATATATCTATATGACATTTGTCAACTCTAACCCTACTTGTGAAGACTAAAAATTCCAATGATAATGTAGCAAATATTATATCTATATATATGTTGGAAAAAATGTAATTTTTGAAAACTTTGAGGCATTTTCTTGATTGGTAAAGGTGGAGAGTTGAATCATAAAATTATGGTTTTTTTATTCTACTCCATGAGACCTTTACAACGGTATATAATATGCTCAAATTGATTGAGTGATGAATGAGAAATTAATACTCAAAGTAAGCTACTTGTGAATTATGTTAAGAAAAATAAAAAACTTAGATCCTACATTGGTTAAAGACCAAGTGTAAGATATGTGTATATATATATATATATATATGAGAATCCACTTAAAAAGTTATTGAATGACTAAGTTTGAAACTTTGTCTTGCATACAGCAGGTGCGAATCCAAATCTATTGAGGTTGGGGTGCACCTACATGACGTGGGTGACGCAAAATGTTTGTGGATTGATTGGGCTCAAAAAAGGCTTGTAAATATTTTAGCCCAATATGTATTTTATTTTTCTTAATCTCAGCAGATATTACATAAAATCTGTATTAAAATGAAAAATATCTCAATTTTATTTTATTTCAATCAGATTGATTTTCAATTTGATATGATTTTATTCAAATTGATTTAAAGGCTCCTTTAATGGAAAGATTTGTATCTTTATTTATGAAAATTTCGAAAATTCCTCTATATTGAATGCCTATAAAAGCCTAAAGAATACTGCAGAATTCTTTACGCAGAAAACTAACGAAATTTTCACTCTTAAAATTTCTTTTCTTTTTCCTCTCCAAATTTTCAAATGTTTCTGTAATAGAAGAAGGCAAAGTTTGTTCGTTGATCACTGCAAAGGTACTACTGTCGCAATCATATTGTTGTTGTATCCTGAGAGACAGATGACGAACGTTTTTCCAAGTACCATAGGAGCGGTCGAATCTGTCTTAAGGAAACTGTGAAAACAGGTCTAAACCTCTCGTAATCGATTCCCTTTATTCGACTTTTGGTTTTTCCAAAATCTTGTTTATTTAATTGTTTTCAAATATGATGTTTTAAATAAATATAAATATTTATTTAATTTGTTTGATTTAAATATTGTGCTTTTACATAAATATAAATATTTGTATATATAAATATTTGCTTATATTAATTTGTTTTATTTATTTATATAATCATGTATATTTATATTTGTTCGTTAATATATTTTGTCCAACAATATATATTTGTAATTTGTATATCTAAAAAAAATTAATATTTAAGTTGTTTAATGTATTTTTAGATAAAGTCTTAATACAAATCAACATTCCACGTTTATTTAAGTTGAAATAAAAAGGATAAAGAGTTTTCCCCATTGTTCTTCTTTATTCTAACCGAGGGATGAACAGTTTATAACGGGAAATTAAGCTCAAGGAAATCAGGATTCATTAAAGAAGACCTAATAGCTGTTTTGATTTTTCTTTTTTTTTGTTGCCAAACATATTTTTTTTTTTTTTTTTTTAGGGGTTTAAATGAGTGCAAAGAGGCAGTGGTACTAAGCGTAGGCTAAAACTTGGCACCCATGTCAAGGGCATTGAAGTCAATTTCAGTGAAGCCACCAAATCCGAAACTGTGATAACCATCTATCGCATTCCCATTTTCCAACAATTCCGATGAAAAAAGCCCAACTTCTCTACATTCTTCCCAGGAATCCAGGCCAGTTAAGTTCCACGACAAGTAGTCATTGAGAAATGCCTCAGACCATATCAAGTTCATCAATGGATCCTTATCGCTCCCGGTCTCCGATGATGTCCTCGATACATCAGCAGCAGTAGAAGAGACATTGGCGTATATTTTGGGCAACTGTAGCTGGTTTTTATCAAGATTTGGGTGATGATCATTGGCTCCATGGCTATAGGATGGCTCATGTTGGGTGTCTGGTTTCTGAAGAGGCTCATGTGTAACAGGATCAATCCCAATCTTAATAAGCTTTTTCTTAATGTGAGTGTTCCAATGATTCTTTATCTCGTTATCAGTTCTTCCGGGCAATCTTGCTGCTGTTTTGGACCACCTAAAGATGATGAAAACATAACCATAATGTTAGTTTATAGTAAATAAAAGGTTTCTGTTTTTTTTTTTTTTTTTTTACGTGCTCTTGCAACACTTATTCACTTCTGGTCCATTTGGAATTTGGATTACAAGATTAAAACAAATTAAGTAAACTTATACAGCAGACAATGGCTATCACGTGGAATCTTCAATTAATCCTTCCATTTAAGCTTTATCTTTAGACATTTTTTCATATCATCACAGTATTCAATTCTATTTTTTTTTTTAAAAATTCCCTTTTGTATGCACTTTGCCACATCTCCACAGATTCTGCAATGTAAAAATCTAATCATTTTCCATAAAGACCCCACTTGAAAAAGGTAATACAGAATAGGAAGTAATGGTTGAAATAATTACTATATGAATAAACTTTAAAAGCTTCCAAAGAGCAAGTTCATGATGTCAAAAAATAAAATCATAACCCATAAAAAAATAAAACCAACACTTTCGGTAATGATAAGAATTTATATAAAATCACGATTTCAAGTATTTTAAATGAAAAGAATAGACTTTGAAAAAAAGTTTTTGTTCGGCTGTGATCTATCTTAGTTTGATTCTAACAAAATTAATCTCTAATGTGATTGTCAAATATTAAAGATTTGTTAAAAAGAAAAGAAAAGAAAAAAACTCATGCAAAGAACCGAGTATAAAATAGAAATTAAGAGAAAATGAAAAAAGCAACCTATTGCCAAGGCGGGCATGCAGGTCAATAACAAGCTGCTCTTCATCTTGATTGAGAAGGCCACGTTTCAAGTCGGGGCGGAGGTAATTGGTCCAGCAGAGACGGCAACTTTTGCCACAACGGCGGAGGCCAGCGAGCTTGGGGAGGCTACGCCAGCAACATTGGCCGTGAGTGACAATAAAATTGACCAATTTTCTGTCTTCCTCGGCTGTCCAAGGCCCTTTTTTCACACCAAGCTTGTCGCAACAAGGCTGCCTTCCCATCACTTTGAGAAAACTGAGTCTCACTCCCAACAATGTCGAAAGCCCCACTCACCCACCTATATATAGCACTCTTTTCACTTTCTTTGGGTAAATCACTAAATCATGTCTTCTTTTTTTTGTGTCGACTACCTCACCTTCGTTTTCTCTGCGTGCGTCTCACTACCCTAACATAATTGTACTTGAGGGGATTTTGATACGAGGAAAATGTTAACATAATGATAAATTTAACTTTTAATATTTATATTTTTTATTAATTTAATTTTTATTTTTTAAAATTAAATTTGACTTGAACTTTTTTAAAAAAAATTGTCAAATTCTTTTTTTTAATGGAAATGGTGACTAAAACATTAATTTTTAATGTTGTTAGTTTGACAACTCGATAATCTATGTGCATGTCATGCTAACATAATATCATTTATCTTATCTTTCATGTCAACAAATAATTCAAAATCCATAAAAATTAAAACCAAAATCAAAATTAAAAATTAAAAAATATATAAAAAGTTCATAAAAATTCAAAAATATATTAGTATGGAGTATATGTGGATTGTCATGTAGATAGTCATGTTTAAAAATTTAACATTTTAGATATTCTCGTTAAAGAAAAATTATTTCGTCTCTTTTTCAAAAGGTTGATGGTCATTCTTGACTCTTTTTAAAAGGTTAAAGCCAAATTTAGCTATAAAAAAAAGGAATAAAAGCCGAATTACAAAAAATGTAAACGTTAAGGACTAAATTTGACATTATGATTTTAACTCAATTTAATTATTTAGAATCTAATTTCAATATTTTGTGTATTTAAAAAATGCTTAATGCATAATTAGGTACTAGAATTTGACATTTTTTTAATGTGGTATATGTGTTTTTTTTTGTCCAACATGATACATGTATTTGAAAAAAGGTATATATTTTGGTACTTGAAGATAACAATATTAATTTTTTAGTGTTTAATTCGGGTTTTTGAGTTGATTTGATGAAAGTTAATTGCTAATTATGAAATTTCATCAAATCAACCTTAAAATCGAAATTAAATCACATACATCAGACTATAACTGACAAGTTAAACACAAAATTAAACAAATTCACAATAAATACTAAATTTATTATATTCAAACCTAATAATATTAGCAATTAATTTTCATCGAATTAGCTATAAAAAATTAAACACTAAAAAGTTAACTCCATTTCCTTTGGGGGCCAATAACTTTTGTCAAATACAAGTACTAGACTGGACCAAAAAATAACATAGTTACCACATTAGAAATAAATTATAAAACTCGGATAACAAATGATATATTAAGCCTCTAAAATATACATATGTACTAATAAATGTTGAGTGTAATAGTAGGACACATTACCTTCTTAGGGAGAGAATGTAAGTTCGAATCTTAGATATGACATTTGACCGCATTCGCACGTGCCCATAAAACAAATAATTTTTATAAAACAATTTTAAAGGGCGACTTTACTGCAAGTGTACAGGTCAGTTGTAATATTTGTAGTGTTACAATGGAACACCGGAGTATTCCAAGGATCAAACCCAAAGGAGTTGGCGATTTAGTGATTCCTATTCAAAAGTGCACGCAAGAAAGGAGTCTAGCTAGCTACTCACTAATTGTTATAGTACGACAAACAATTAATGAAGTTAATTAAAACTAATTACTTATCTAAGACAGAAAAAGACTAAATTGTAAATAACGCAAAATATAAAAATACTAAATACGATAAGAGGTGGCGGTTGGTTGATTCCATGTTGTTAATTAGCCCTCGAATTAGGGATCTAAATCGCTTACACTCCCAAATTGGCTCTATTTTACCTCTCGGTCTCAACTTTTCCAACTTAGACAAATTAGTTTGGTTTATCTCTCGATCTCACCGGCTAACCCGGGACTAAATAATTGGTGCCCAATAAGGCCTCCTGATGTGATCCCGGCAGCATCATGTTACGACAAACTCAACGTCATTGAGATTGGCATAAACACGAGGGGCCCAAGTGCAAAATGAAATTTAATTCAGTTTGTTAACTTGTGTGCAGGTTTTAATTGTTTGAGATTGGGGTGGAAACCATTGTTGGAATAATTGAACGATCACGGATATGCAGCTCATGTGTTCCATGTAATTTGAAACAAGCTCATTTAGCTCGTTTATAGCTCATCCTAGCTCATGGAGCTCCACATTATTTGTTTTTAGCTTGTGCATCAATTTGCTGGAATATCTAATTCAGTTTAGCTCAATTATAGCTTTCTTTAGTTTATGCATTTAGTTGTTGGAATAAACTTAAATAATATTTAGTTTAAGTATTAAATGAGTCTTAGTAATGTGTTTAGTTATTTAGTTTAAGTAATTAAGTTGTTTAATTCTATTTAGTTGTTTAAATAATTTCAGCAATTAATATGTTCCAGCTCAATTAATTTGCTACAGCCATTTAATTTGTTTAATTGTGCTTATAGGTGAATTAATCATTTGAACCAGCTGTTACATGGATGGGCATTTAAAGAGGAGAATAAATTCAACTTTTATGAAGATGAATTAAAGGCCAACAGCTGTTATGAGCTTTTCTAAGTAAATGTTTGAAGAGTTTAATGGACAAGGAGCTATTCACACAAGCCATTCAGTTTCCAAATATTTTTCACATGATAGTGGTTGTTCCATTTCGTCCATTTACACCTTTGGTTGGTTATATTTAGGCATTTACTCAAAGAAGGCTATTCGTGTGCCAAATGACATTTATTTTTGCTGCTATCCATTCGGCTGCCAAGGGGAAATTAAAAGGTTGTTATGACCTTTTTAGTTGATCAAGCATTGAACCAAATTTATTCAGCTCATTAGAGCTAATTATTAGCTGATTGGGAAGATTAAACATGCTGTCTATTGCCGTTACATATGTTTAGAGTTCATAAAAAGTCTTGTAGTTTTAATTAGCTTAATTAAGCTCATCAATAGCTCAATTAAGTTGAATGTTTGTGTCCATTCGGCTGGGGTTTGTCTCATGCCTATAAATACTTTGTTTCCAGCTAATTGTAGGGGGACTTTTGATAAATTTATGAAGTATTTGAAACTTGTGAGAGTTCAAATCTCCTTGTTCTTTTTGGGACTGATCTGACTTATCAAGCCCGGCTTGTAGCGTCTTATCCTTCCTTTGTTTTCTAAACTTATCACTTTAAGTGTGGCGTTCGTTATACCTTCGATTCCTATCTTGTTAGATAGTGGGTCAAGGTTTATTTGTTGATTTCACTTTTCTTATCCATCTAAGTGCTTGTAAGTCTTGGGTCAACAATCTCTATATTGTTGGTTTAGCCTTTGCCTTAGCTAAACCTATCCACTCCTTTCCTAAACATTCTTTGAACCTCTTTTTGATCCTATCTTCTACCCGTTTTTTAGCCTTTCTTAAAACGAAGCACAACTTACTCAATTTCTCTATCGGGCAATCTAAATGAATCGAATCAACACCGAATCAAGTTCGTGTCACCTCCTATTGGTCTCACTTATCTTGATATTCTTTTAGGGTCGTTAATCCTAAGCTTTTAGGTTAATTTATTTGATTTAGTCAAATTTTGTAATTTAGTCCCCGAACTCGAAAACTAACCAAGCAATATTTTCATCAACCAACCATCTAGGGTTTAGTTACCCATACCATATTAAAGCTAACAAACATGAAAGAAACAACTATGGAAGCCATTAACATAAACTTGAACAAAATATGAAAGCTTTGATTTTAACTTAATAAACTTAAATGAAAAGCAACTAATATAAAGATAAAGAAACAAGAACACTAAAGATGAAAAGTTTAACAAATGAAAAGAAAGAAAACTCAAATAGCATTAACTCAAAGATTAAAGAGTGATTACAACTAATTGTAAAGTCTTTAACATATAAATAACATTAAGCTACAGCAAAAACTAACTTAACTAACAACTTTGATGCTAAGTGAAACTAGAATAAACATAAACCGAAACCCTAAAACTATATAGAATAAAAATATCCTATTCCTAAGCTAAAAGATGAAAGAATACCTAAAACTAAAGAGCTTTCTAATCTAACTCTACAACCTCCTCTTTTCCTCAGCCAAGAGTGACTTTCAATATTTGATTTTTTACCCAAAAATGTTGCCAAAAGTGCCCTTGAACATTGGCTTTTGATTGGTGCTTCAAGTAGACAAAATTTACCCCTGTTGTCATTTTTTGTCCCCACATGATAGGGATATCGTGATACCCAAAGGAGGATATCTATCACATCCCAAGATCGGGGCTAGAAATTTTGGCTGTACAAAATGAAGGTTCGCCAACAACAATGTATGCCAAATGATGTCGTAAGGGGTTTGTCAGTTTCTCTACGAGGTAGGTTCATCAATCTATTTGGCGGGCTGGGGTTCGCTATTTAATTTACGAACTGAGTTCACCAGTCAAAGATACAGTCAGACTCAAATTAGGAAAAAGAGATTTAGTGTATCTAGGAACACTTTACGTACAAGTAACGTCTTTACTAAGTCAAATAGGGTATCCAATGGTATCTACAGCTCTTAGGTCTATAAATAAGACCCTTACTCCTATGAAATTCTTCATTGAATATTCTATTGTCAAAGTTTTTGTTCTAAAATTATGTTTGTAGCAATCCAGGTAAGTCCCTTTCTGGTTAGAGTTGATCTTTCTAAAAGATAGGTTTGCTTGCATGTGTGAAATCTGTATGTTCTATTTAGTAATTTGTGTATTTATTGTGAACCATGCTGACTATCTACCAGCAAGGAAAGGGGAAAACCTAAACTTGTTTAAGTTTCTTTATTTTTGGTGCGTGATCGAGGATTCGACGTGAGTATGTTCTTTTTAAGTTTGCAAACGTGTGCGTGGTTTGGAATTATTAGGAGTATGTTAATTGCCATGATTTTTAGTTTAACTTATATGTTTTCTAAGAACTATGTCTTCGAAACTAAGTTTCAAAGGTAAGTTTTCTGAAAAGCTCTATTTTAAGCTATGAGACTCGATTTTCAAATTTTAATTCTGAAAAGATTATTTTAATCACAGGTTTGTGAGAGCTCCTAAGTGAGCCTATGGTTTTAAGAATGTTTTCAAAGAATGGATTTTTAAATTGTGTTTTTTAAAGGTACTTAACGTGATAGCTTTTTAAGCAAATTTTTTAAGTTTGCCTATGTGTGAGCTCTCTATGATAAGAAGCAGTGAATCAGCCAAGCTCCATATACGAGCTCTCTATTTTGCTCCTTAACGAGCCTAGCTCTATGAGCTTTTTGTATGTCTAACTCTGCATGCTCCTTTGCAAGCTAGGTTGGATGTATTATACCCAACAAGACTTCTATTTGATTGACCCAGTCTTGCGACATAAGGCAGACTTTGTTCACATCTTTTGTTTAATCGAACCAGTCTTGCAACCTAAGGTAGACCTTGTTCGTGTTTTTTGGTAGACAAACTAGTCGTACGACCTAAGGCCGACTCTATTCGTGATAAGTGCAAACTGGTTTCACGACTTGAGGAGAACCTAGACTCGGGTTTTTAAATGTTTTAAATGAAATTGGCCTCGCAATTTAAGGCAAGCCCTTTTAAAACAAGTTTTAAAAGAAAGGGTTAATAAGTATTGTTTTTAAACTACCTAAACAAATATGTTTTCTAACAAAACATGTGAACTGGGTCCGCAACCTCACTCGTGAACCCAGCATGCAAAGTATTTTCAAAAATTTAAAGTTTCTTTTTATTTTTTAAAAATTTGTTTTTAAACCATAATTTGTTGGTTTCTAATTACTCACTAAGTTTGAATTGAACTCACCCACTCCTCTCTTACTTCTCAAGTAAGCAGGTCACGAATAACTTTGGCGAGGTCGATGATTTGGAGAGGTCACTTCTGAGTAGATATGAGAGAACTTGGGTGAAAGGTGATGGGATTTTTTATGTTATGAGGTTTAGACTATTTATATGTAACGCCCCGAATTTTGGGCCTAGAAGAACTGGGCCTTGGGCATGGGAGCGTTTAAAATTTTTGAGAACAAGAGAACAACACAATTGCATGTTGGATCTGTTGGGTAAGTTATTTGGAACGTTATGGGGCTTCTATGAAGTTCTGGGTTCAAGCCATGTCATATGGAAAATTTTTATTTTTTAGCATTAGGGGAACCATGACTCCTGGTTGTAAACGGCTGTGGCGTCACATGTGTGGCAAGGAGAACAGAGGTTCAAGTCTCACTGCATGCAAAAGGGGTTATTTATTTTACTCATGTGTGGGCAAGAATTTGTGTTGGATTTGAACTCTATGTTGGAGAGTTTGAATTGGTCAAGTGAGTGATTTAAGGAGTAGATTGTGGAGAGATAAGGGGGAGATAATCCTAGACTTTGGGTGGGAAGAGTTGTGCCGTATAGGGACTTTAGGCACTCAGAAATTCAGAATTTTAGTGTGGTGGGGGAGTGAGTGCCGTTTCTTTCTCTCCATCTCGGGTTTTTAGCAATTTTTGAAGCCGGTTTTGCTAAGGGACTCTGGGGTTCTCTTTTTTCCTCTTTTGATTGCTTATTTTGAGTCTATTTTTCCCCTTTTCATCTTACTTCTTTAGTCGAATATCTTTTTCTCTCAAGTCTGTCGGTCTTAGCATTTTCCTCTCCTTGCATCTTGATTCTTCTTTTAGCCGAATGCACTTTTTTCCCTTCTTCTATTCTTTTTGTTAACGGATTTCCTTTCTCTCCATCTTGCTATTAGGACCGAATACTGCATCTTCTTCTTTCTATTCGCCCTCAAACCGTTTCGCCTATCATATCTTCTTTTTGATAACTAGGCCGAATTCTTCACCTCTCTCAAACTTTGTTTGTAACGACCCGAATTTGGGCCTAGTAGAATTCAGCTTATTGGGCCTTGACTAGGGGAGCATTTAAAATTTTTGAGAACAAGAGAACAACACTGATGCAAGTTAGACCTATTAGGTGAGTTGTTTTGGAAGGTTAGAGGGCTTCTATGAAGTCTCGGGATCAAATTTGGGCTTTAGGAAAATTTTGGTTTTAGGTGAATAAAACCCTGGGAGTTGGTAAGTAGGCTTTAAGAATAAAATGTGGAGAAAAATGATGCAAAAGGAGTTGTGGTCTAGTGGCAAATGGCGCCACATGAGAGATAAGGAGGTGACGTCACACAAGGAAGCAAGGGATCTAAGGTTCAAGTGTTGGCGCTTGCATTTCATTTTGATTTATTTTTAAGTGAACTTAGACGTTGGCCCATAGACTTATATTTAGTTGCACATGATTTTAGACACAAGCGGAGCTTGTGGTCTAGTGGCTAGCGGCGTGGATTAAGTTACAGGGGAGCCTGAGCTCGAATCCCATCGCAAGCAAAAAGGGATATTTATTTTGCTAATTTGGGATGGCCAGAGTTTGTGTTGGAATTAAACTCTGCTGAAGGAGGGATCCCACATCGGGAAGCTAGCAAGAGGGAAGGTGAGAAGCTAGCTTTAAATGAAGCAATCTATGAGGAGAGTAAGCATACCTGGGTTGGCGTTTGGGCATAGGAGTGTTCGGAGTGCGGATCAACTCCAGATTCCTATCAGGTGTGTATTTCGCCCTACTCTAGCTGTAGAGCAGCAAATGCCGAAATACCAGTAACACGCCAATGGTAGCCACACGAGCGTGCGAGCGCACTATGGGGGCTTCGACGCGATAGTTGAGGCCATCATGAGTGTTCTTGTGGGTTTAGACTGTTTGGGCCTCGATGGGTCGAAATGGGCTAAATGGGCCCAGTGGGCCCGTGAGCCCATATGAATATATTGTATGATTGTGTAGTAGATAGTGAACTGGTCTATGTGAATCTCATAATTGTGGCTAGATTTGGGCTAACTGGGCCACACGAGCATGTAGGCCTATTTGGGCCGAGAATAGGCCCTATGCCCAATCGCATCGTTATCTTTGTTAGAATGCCCTTGGTTTACCAATTACCGAAATACCCTTGGATTGTGAAATTACCGAAATACCCTTGATTTGCAAAATTATCGAAATACCCCTAATTCGAAAAATTACCAAAATACACTTGATTTGTGAAATTACCAAAATACCCCTAATTTGTAAAATTACCGAAATACCCTTGGATTTTGAAATTACCAAATACCTTGGTTTCCAAAATTACCAAAATACCCCCAGTTTATGAAATTATCAAAATACCCCCGGTTTGCAAAATCATCGAAATACCCCTAATTTGTGAAATTATCGAAATACCCTCGGATAGCAAAATTATCGAAATACCCTTGATTTGTGAAATTACCGAAATACCTCTGTTTACAAAATTATCGAAATACCCCGATTTGCAAAATTACCGAAAAACCCCTACTTTGCAAAATTACTAAAATACCCTCTACGGGTAAAGTTATCGAAATACCCTTTATGGGTAAAGTTACCGAAATACCCTTGAAGGGTAAAATTACCGAGATGCCCTTATGAGGCGAAATGACCATTTTACCCCTAACAGATTAAATGACCGTTTTACTCTCGTGGTAGTACTAGTATTGTATGTGTTAATTGTATGATTGATTATGTTCAGATACACTACATACATGGATTAGTTATGAGTAGAATTACTGAATTACCCCTATAGGGTAAGATTACCGGAATACCCTTATAGGGTAAAATGACTGATTTGCCCTTGTGGGTAAATGATTGACTTGTGCTATGATTTGACCGATTTGACTGTGATTGTATGACTGTGTTTTAACCGACTTGACTGTGGGCGTGTGTCTGATTTGCTGTTAATATGTGTTGAAATGACTGTTACTAGGCATGGCCATTTTGCATACACGTGTAATGATTGAGCATGACATACACGACATGTTGCATGGGTTGGGTTTGATGATTGGAGGAAATGTAGCCTGGTGGCTCTGCCACATTCTGTTTTAGTGGCTATGCCACATATATTATTTTGGTGGCTCACCCACAAATACCGTGATTAGCAGCTTGACTGCAATATTGGTGCATTATTGGAGAGCTTGGCTCTGTGCCATCTTGATTATGGCTTTGTGCCAATCATATTTACCCGTGGCTATGTGCCTAACAGATATCGATGACTCTGTGTCGATCATATTTACCCAAGGCTGTGTGCCGATTATATTACCATCATTGATGGATATGTGCCAAACATAATACAGTTACTGATGACTCTGTGCCAATTAAAATACCGCTATTGAACGCTTAAGAGCTGCATATATACCCTGTTTAGCAGCTTGACTGCATTATTAGTGTGTTTGACAGGGTGGGTTGACTTGATCCCCACACGGTGTGATTGGTTGGATTGGGTTGGGCTGCATTTTATTGTTTGCATTACCATGATTATAGGGCTTAGGCCCAGACCGATACCGTTTGGGCTCAGGCCCAGATAGTGACTGTTTAGGGGATTACACACTAATCGTAACTCACCCCCTTTCCCTTAACCTTGCCGGTAATCCCCAGCGTTAGAGGATTTGGAGCTACGGAGGACTCGGTGGTGGCCATACTTCGGAGTTATTTCTCACGAAACTTAGTAAATCCAATTTTTACTTTATTTTAAGATTATTTATTTTGGGATTAATATTTTATAATAAGGCCATTGAATTTTATTTTCCTTTTAAACTTTTTTTCGACTAATATTAAATTGTTAAACGTTTAAATAATGGGTTTTCCTAAAATGTTAATAATCATTTTTTTTTCAAAATATCACGTTTCTGCAACTATTCATGTTCGATTTTCACTACAAAAATAGTTTTTCAAAATAATAACAACTTTACAAAAATAGACATTAAGCAAATCACGTTTCTACAGACAAACAACGAAACTCAGAGTTTCAAAAAGAGATGCAACATTTTTAACGGTCGCTTAACTTTTTAACTACCTTTTGATGTGACATGCTAGATCCGGCCATAACGTCTAGGCTGGGTTTGTGGTGTTACATTGTTCGGGTGGAGCAACTGTTTCTGGCAAATCGATGAGTAGTTTGTTCAACTTTTGATTGTTCTTTTTATTCTTTAAAGAGTATTGCGTCTCCTCTCTTCTGCGCTCTTCTAAACCGATTCCTTCCTTCCTTTTATGGCCGAATCCTCCCTTCTCTTTGTATGGTATGTTGATTCCTTTGATTCCTAGGTTTTCTCGTGGAATGAAGGAGTTGCGAGTGTTCTGAGATAGATGAAGCTTTTCTCTCATCACTCAATCAAGATACCCTTCAAGGGGTTTGTTATCAACATTGTTTGGTTTAAGTATTAGAAGAGGGTGTTTGAATCTGTCATTAAGTGACTAATAGAATATCGTCGTTGATTGTAGGTTCGGTGCTCGTGGGTTATTCACTCGATTTTGGTAAACAGGTGTCTAGCAATACCCTGTGACCGATAGTCGGCAAAAGAGCAGAAAAGCGTGTGTACACACATACTACACTCCAAGTAGATCGACAAATGCCAAAAAGCCGAAATATCAGCGAATGATGCCACATGAGCGTGCGATCGCACGCGTGGTGGACCGAGCCCACAAATATGGGCGTAAGATGGGTTGAGGCCACCATGAGCGTCCTTATAGGCTTAGGCCATTTTTGGGCCAAATGGACTGGAATTGGCTTAGTGGGCCCAATGAGCACGTGGACCCTACGCGAGTAAATTTTGTGGATGGATAGGGAATAATAGGCCGACCATGACGATCACATGGCCAAAGGTAGTTTTGGGCTAAATGGGCCACACAATGGTATGGGCCCACTTGGGTCGAATAATAGGCTTTGGGTCCAAATACTCTGTTTTGATCACATATGTTATTTGTGTCGCTCGAGGCGACCGTAGACCTTCGGGAAGGTTGTTAAATGACCGAAATACCTTGGAGGGTAAAATGACCAAAATACCCCTCGAGGCTAAAATGATCGTAATACCCTTATAGGGTAAATTAACCGTAAAACCCTTGTAGGATAAAATGACCATTATGCTCCTGAAGGGAAAAATGACCAAAATGACCCTACATGTAATATGATTGTTATTGTATGCTATTTATAGTATGTCTGCATTCATGTGATATTATGCTGCATGGGTTATGGGATTATTGATTTGGAGGATGTGTATGATTTGCTAGGGTCGCATGGTCGCTTTACGACTGTGGATCCACCGATGGCTTTAAGTCGATTATGTGATTGGCAGCTCTGCTACTACATTGGTTAGTGCCGCAATCGGTGCTACATAAAGAGTGTAGGGATAGGTGGTCAATCCGAACGTGTTATTCAAATACTCAAGGATATGTTGAGATGTTGTGTTCTTAAGTTTAAGGGTACGTGGGAACGATACTTGCCTTTGATTGAATTTGTGTATAATAATAACTTCCAATCAAGTATTAAAACGGCACCTTATGAAGCTTTGTACGGTCGTAAATACGTACACCTCTATATTGGACCGAGCTAAGTTAAAGCAAGATACACGGGGTTGATTTAATTAAAGAGACTAAACAGAAAGTAAAAGTGATTCGAGAAAGTTTGAAAGCCGCGTCAGATCGTCAGAAGTCATATGCGAACTTGAAACGTAAAGATATATAGTTTCAGGTGGGTGATCGAGTATTTTTGAAAGTCTTGCCATGGAAAAAGATACTTAGATTTGGTTGTAAAGGAAAGCTGAGTCTGAGATTTATTGGACCGTACGAAGTTATTGAGCGTATCTGCCCAGTTGCGTACAGACTTATATTGCCATCTGAGTTAGACAAGATTCACAATGTTTTTCATGTATTGATGCTTCGACGATACAAATCCGATCCTTCTCATGTGATTAGCCCATCAGAGATTGAGATTCAACCTGGCTTGACTTATGAGGAAGAACCGATTCGTATCCTAGCTCGTGAGGTGAAAGAGTTATGAAATAAGAAAATCTCGTTGGTTAAAGTAATGTGGTATAAGCACGGGATTGAGGAAGCAACTTGGGAACTCAAGGAATCAATGACAGAACGCTACCCACATTTATTCATTGGTAAGATTTTCGGGGAGGAGAGTTGTAACAGCCCAGTTATGACCCTAATCGGAACAGTGGTTTTGGGACCACGAATCCACGTGAAAATAATATTTTAATTTTATATTTGATATTTATGATATATGTTTGAGCATGTGGTAGAATACCGTGGGTTAATTTGTCCGTTTGTGTGTGCAATTTAAGAAAAAGGACTAAATTGCATAAGTGGTAAAAGTAGCTATTTATTAGATTGAGTGGTTTAATTAGTTTGTCTTCTTTGGTATGAGGCTTTATATGGTAAATTAGCCATTTAGAATAGTAGTGGACGGCATTATTATTGATTTGAGTATAAATATGTTTATATATATATATATTATAAGATAACATTTATATAATAAATTATATGTTAGTGATAAAACAACAAAAAAATAAAAGGCATGCATTATCACTCTTCTTGGCCGAATGTGAGAAAGAAAAACACCATTTTTGAATCTTTAAGTTTCGGCATCTAGGAGGCTTAATTCGGGTATGTGCTTTGTTCGGTTTTTGTTAATTTCTACATTTTTAAGATCGTTGATTAGCGTTTTAGTACGCCCATGCTTGAATTTCAAAATTTAGTGTGAATTTCGTGAGTTGCCATTGAAGGGAGATTGTTTTTTTTTTGTTATTTGATGAGGAAATATTAATTATATGGGTTAGATTAATAAGTTTTGTCTTTGAATTTTTGATGAAATTGAGAAATTTGGATTAAATTACAAAAATAAATTTTTAAAGGACTAAAATGTAAAATAAATGAATTTTAGGGACTTGTATGGGCATGGGTAACATTCGGCCCTAAAGGAGTGTGTGCAAATTTTGAGTATTTTGTGTTTTGTGCAATATGGACTAAATTGTAAAAATTGTAAATGTTAGGGTAAAATGGTAATTTGCATAATTATGTGTTTTTGGATTAAATTGAATGAAAATATGTTTGAATGAGCTTAATTTGAAATTATTTAGATCAAGAACAAAAAGAATCGGGATTGGATCGGGGAAAGGCGAAGTTGAACGAATAGCCGGGAAACCCTAATCCATCGATTTCTGAGGTAAGTTCTTAAGCAATTGGACTATATTGAATTTCTATTCATAATGAAGTATATGTTTTAATAGAGCTAATTATGAAATATATGGTATGGCTGAATATAATAATAGGGGATGATGGGTTCAATTGAATGAAATGTGTACTTATTTGATAATGTAATTATGTGAGATGTTGATTTAAGAAATGAAATTGATCGAATGAAATGTATGTGTGCAAGTTGTTGGGATCGTCTAATGTGAAGATGATTTGGGAATGAAATGAGCTATATTATAAATATGTATATATATGTTTAATGAAGTGAGTAATAGGTTTGAATAAAGCACTAAGTGTGCGAATCAAGGTACCGAGCACTGGGTGTGCGGAATCGGTTGTTGGGCAGTATGTGTGTGGAATATAATGTAATGGCACTAAGTGTACGATAAATTACAAGAGATTTGCACTATGTGTGTGTTTTATCAAGTAAAGGCACTAACTGTGCGATACGTTACATGAATTTGCACTAAGTGTGCGAGTTTGCGAATGCTCTAAAGATATCAACTAGCGAAATGTGTTAAACATAATAGAATAAACAAATATGTGATTCGTGAAAGTTGGGAAGGTTAGTATTAATATGGTAAGTTAAGTTAACTTATGAAATTTGAGATATGTTATGTGATTATGAGTTTCCAAGTATGTTATGAATGTAAAGATGATACCTAGTTTTATATGATATCTAATAAGGAATATATGAATGTTTGGTTTTGAGATTACCAAACATGGTAGTTATTGAATGGTAAGTTGATAGATATATACATATAAACCTACAGCTATGAGGTTGTTGATAATCATGTTAGTTTTATTTAACTTGTGAAATGTTTAAATCCATTCTTTACCATTGCTTATAAATTACTAAGCTAAGTTAGCTTACCGTTTGTGTTCATTTGACTATTTTATAGATTTTGAAGGCTAGCTCGTGCTCGGGGATCTTCGTCAAAGTTAATCGCACTATCACCTAACTTTGGTATTCTATAAGTTGTATCTCTTTTGAACTTATGGCATGTATAGACTATGTCTCTTGGGTTGTGTTCGAATGATGTGTGTGTGTGTGTGTGTATATATATATATATATAAGCCACGCGAAAATGGCTATGTTTCTAAGTATGAGTATGATTTGGTAATGTTGGTCATGGTATTAATGTTGTGGATATTCGGCCTTGCTATAAGTTTGATTTGAAAGTTCATTTCATGGTATATATGTATGTGAGTGATGTACTTGTTTTAATTAGTTTAAAAATTGAAGAACAATGATCATGGTACCTTGAGAAAATGGCTTGACCCTTGGTTTAAACTTGATTTTATATGTTCTTAATTAAATGTTTGAGTGTTTGGTTTGATAATTTGATTATGGTATATGTACTTTTGACCTTGATTTATATTTACATGAAGTTGTGGTTATGCTATAATTTGAATGAGATATTGGTTTCGGTTGTTTATTTTTTAATTGAAATTATATATACAAATACTTATATATGCGCATATGTCAAAATGGCTAATGAAATGAATTAGTCGAATAAAGACAAATACATGCTAGTATGCTATTGACCGAGGTGTACTTTGAGTTTATTGATTATAACCGTAAATGACGATTTGCATGATCGAATAATAATATGGTTATTTATGGATGATTTTGTAACCGAAATAGGTATGTTAGTCCTTAATAAATAATGATATGTAAGATTGCTCATATTAACTAAATTATATGTCACATATGGTTTTGACTATTAAACTCATGATTTATATATATTTGAAATGAAATTAGATTGAACCCTGAAGTATGATTCATATGTTTAGCTAGAAATTATTTATTATATATAAATAATTGCGAATAAGATCTATGTGATTATGTGATTATACGAAAGTGTATTCTTCTGCTATTACCTCGTAACTCTAATTCGGCGACGGATACAGGTTAGGGGTGTTACACCCTTGGTTTACCAATTGCCGAAGTACCCTTGGATTGTGAAATTACCGAAATATCCTCGATTTGCAAAATTATCGAAATACCCCTAATTTGCAAAATTACCAAATTACACTTGGTTTATGAAATTACCAAAATACCCCTAATTTGTAAAATTACCGAAATACCCTTAGATTGTGAAATTACCGAAATACCTTAGTTTCTAAAATTACCAAAATACCCCCAGTTTATGAAATTACCAAAATACCCCTGATTTGTAAAATCACCGAAATACCCTTAATTTGTGAAATTATCAAAATACCCTCGAATTGCAAAATTACTGAAATACCCCTAATTTGTGAAATTACCAAAATACCTCTGGTTTACAGAATTATTGAAATACCCCGATTTGTAAAATTACTAAAAAACCCCTAGTTTGCAAATTTACTAAAATACCCTCTACGGGTAAAGTTATCGAAATACCATTTATGGGTAAAGTTATCGAAATACCCTTGAAGGGTAAAATTATCGAAATGCCCTTACGAGGCGAAATGACCGTTTTACCCTCGCGGTAGTGCTAGTGTTGTATGTGTTAATTGTATGATTGATTATGTTGAGATGCACTGCATACATGGACTAGTTATGAGTAGAATTACTGAATTACCCCTGTAGGGTAGGATTACCGGAATACCCTTATAGGGTAAAATGACTAATTTGCCCTTGTGGGTAAATGATTGACTTGTGCTATGATTTGACCGATTTGACTGTGATTGTATGACTGTGTTTTAAACGACTTGACTGTAGGTGTGTGTCTGATTTGCTGTTAATATGTGTTGAAATGACTGTTACAAAGCATGGCCATTTTGCATACACGTGTAATGATTGAGCATGACATACACGACATGTTGCATGGGTTGGGTTTGCTGATTGGAGGAAGTGTAGCCTGGTGGCTCTGCCACATTCTGTTTTAGTGGCTATGCCACATATATTATTTTGGTGACTCGGCCACAAATACCGTGATTAGCAGCTTGACTGCAATATTGGTGCATTATTGGAGAGCTTGGCTCTGTGCCATCTTGATTATGGCTTTGTGCCAATCGTATTTACCCGTGGCTATGTGCCTAACAGATATCGATGACTCTGTATCGATCATATATACCCAAGGCTATGTGCTGATTATATTACCGTCGCTGATGGATATGTGCCAAACATAATACAGTTACTGATGGCTCTGTGCCAATTATAATACTGCTATTGAACGCTTAAGAGCCGCATATATACCGTGTTTAGCAGCTCGACTGCATTATTGGTGTGTTTGGCGGGGTGGGTTGACTTGATCCCCACACGGTGTGATTGGTTGGATTGGGTTGGGTTGCATTTTATTGTTTGCATTACCATGATTATAGGGCTTCGGCCCAGACCGATACCGTATGGGCTCAGGCCCAGATAGTGACCGTTTAGGGGATTACACACTGAGTTCTCGTAACTTACCCCCTTTCCCTTAACCTTGCAGGTAATCCCCAGCGTTAGAGGATTTGGAGCTGCGGAGGACTCGGTGGTGGCCATACTTCGGAGTTATTTCTCACGAAACTTAGTAAATCCAATTTTTACTTTATTTAAAGATTATTTATTTTGGGATTAATATTTTGTAATAAGGCCATTGAATTTTATTTTCCTTTTAAACTTTCTTTTCAGCTAATATTAAATTGTTAAACGTTTAAATACTGGGTTTTCCTAAAATGTTAATGATCATTTTTTTTTCAAAATATCACGTTTCCGCAACTATTCATGTTCGATTTTCACTATAAAAACAGTTTTTCAAAATAATAACAACTTTACAAAAACGGACATTAAGCAAATCATGTTTCTACAAACAAACAACGAAACTTAGAGTTTCAAAAAGAGATGCAACATTTTTAACGGTCGCTTAGCTTTTCAACTACCTTTTGATGTGACATGCTAGATCCGACCATAACGTCTAGGCCGAGTTTGGGGTGTTACATTGTTCGGGTAAAGCAACTGTTTCTGGCAAATCGGTGAGTAGTTTGTTCAACTTTTGATTGTTCTTTTTATTCTTTTGGGAGTATTGCGTCTCCTCTCTTCTGCGCTCTTCTAAGCCGATTCCTTCCTTCCTTTTATGGCCGAATCCTCCCTTCTGTTTGTATGGTATGTTGATTCCTTTGATTCCTAGGTTTTCTCGTGGAATGAAGGAGTTGCGAGTGTTCTGAGATAGACGAAGCTTTTCTCTCATCACTCAATCAAGATACCCTTCAAGGGGTTTGTTATCAATCTCCGTCAATAGTTTAAGCGGGCTAAACTGCGCTCGTTCAATCAAAGCAGGTATCGACATTGTTTGGTTTGAGTATTAGAAGAGGGTGTTTGAATCTGTCATTAAGTGACTAATAGAATATCGTTGTTGACTGTAGGTTCGGTGCTCGTGGGTTATTCACTTGATTTTGGTAAACAGGTGTGTAGCAATACCCTGTGACCGATAGTCGGCAACAGAGCCGAAAAGCGTGTGTGTACACACACACCACTCCAAGTAGATCGACAAATGCCGAAAAGCTGAAATATTGGCGAATGATGCCACATGAGCGTGCGATCGCACGTGTGGTGGACCGAGCCCACGAATATTGGCGTAAGATGGGTTGAGGCCACCATGAGCGTCTTCATGGGCTTAGGCCGTTTTTGGGCCAAATGGACCGGAATGGGCTGAGTGGGCCCAATAGGCACGTGGGCCCTACGCGAGTAAATTTTGTGGATGGATAGGGAATAATGAGCCGGCCATGACGATCACATGGCCAAAGGTAGTTTTGGGCTAAATGGGCCACACAAGGGTGTGGGCCCACTTAGGTCGAATAGCAGGCTTTGGGTCCAAATACTTTGTTTTGATCACATATGTTATTTGTGTCGCTCGAGGCGACCATAGACCTTCGGGAAGGTTGTTAAATAACCAAAACACCTGTAGAGGGTAAAATGATCGTAATACCCTTGTAGGGTAAATTAACCGTAAAACCCTTGTAGGGTAAAATGATCGTTATACTCCTGAAGGGAAAAATGACCCTACATGTAATATAATTGTTATTGTATGCTTTTTATAGTATGTTTGCATTCATGTGATATTATGCTGCATGGGTGATGGGATTATTGATTTGGAGGAAGTGTATGATTTGTTAGGATTGCATGGTCGCTTGACGACTGTGGATCCACCAATGGCTTTAAGTCAATTATGTGATTGGCAGCTCTGCTGCAACATTGGTTAGTGCCGCAACCGGTGCTACATAAAGAGTGTAGGGATGGGTGGGTCGATTAAATCCCCACAGGAGTGCAGGGTTGGACAAGAGACAGAGTGCAAGGTTGGTATGGGCATTAATGCATTGCATACGCTTGTTCTATTATTGAGATGGGCTTAGGCCCAGATAGATGTGATCTGTGACATTGGATATGGGCTAAGGCGCAACTGAGACTATTATGGGCTAAGGGCCAAATGCCGCCGTTACTATGTTGGGCTTAGGCCCACATTGATTACTGTTATGGGCTTAGGCCAGGATTGATGTGATGCATGCTTTATGATCGATGAAGGTTGTACACACTGAGTTTTCATAAACTCACCTTTTTTTTATTTTTCAGGTAATCCTCAGTAAGCGGTTTGACGTACTGGAGGACTCGAAGGTGGCCACACAACGAATAGCTTTACATTTTAGTATTCTATTTTGCCTTACTTAAACTGCTTTCATATTGGGTTGTAATAAGGCCTCTTCTAATTTCTGGTTTTTAATTTGGGATTTTCAATTTAATGTGTTTTCTATCTATTAAAAGTAAATCACGGTTTTCCAAAACAATAACTGTTTTCAAATACTACGCTTCCACAACTTAATCTTTAAACATCACGTTTTTGTAAATTGGTTACTTTTAAACTTAGCTTCCGCAACTGGGAAGAAATTTTGGAATAAACTTAATAATTTTTCTATGTACCACATTTTAGAAAAACTAATAAAAAACTAACGTAACTGAGATTTTACTCAAACTTTTAATTAAGAAGGGTTTTCAATGAAAACATGGTTTTTGAAAAACACTTCAATGTGACACGCCAGATTCGGGCCTAACTTCTGGGCCGCGTTTGGGGTGTTATATTATAATTTTGGTTTCGTGATTTTAACAATATTAATTAAAGATTAGATATTTTATCCTGTTTAGATTTCAAGTTTATTACCTTACGAACCATGTCTTAGAATATCTGACTATTTTATGAATAAAAATTGATGTTATCCATGCATGAGAGTGTTATGTTTTATTTATATGCTAGAAAAATTTATGTTTAAGTTTTTTACGAACCCCATATGATGTGAACAATAACTACCTGTGCACCACTGCATTAATTGTCTTATTGCATGCAAACCCATACATGGATATGAACCCATGTTTCTATGCGAATCCCATTAATGTATGAAAACCTTTGCATGCATGTTCCATTACTTTGGGAGGTATGTTTATCTGCAAAAGCATGAAGTTTCTACGAACTAATGATATTGTGTGAACCTTAGTTTTATGTGAAGCCTTTACTTTAGGAGTTATGTAAACCTTTATGCTATGTGTTTTTAAGAGAACTCTGATAAGCATGTGAACCTTCTTAGGTCATTTTGTGAAAGCTAACATGTTACATTCTATTTCCACTTCTATGCTTGAGTTAGCACAACTTTTTCTACGAATAAATTGTGTGTTGGAGGTTAGGTTGGGAGTCAACAGAAAGTCACTTCGGTGGCTAATGTAGCTCACCAAACTTGGGTCGGTTCCTCTAGGCCGAGTTTAGGGTGTTACAATATCGCGATACCCTTATTAGTCTACTCAAGGGGTGTTGTCACGAGGTGGGTATCATGATACCTTAAAGCGATATTGCGATACCCTATAGCTTAGTCACAAATCTTTTCCATTTCAAGTCTATTGATGGTATTGCAATACCCTATCTTCAGTATTGTGACACCACTACTTGTGGCTTGAATTCCACTCTATTTGGGCCATCTTCATGTCCCTACAATACTCAAACACATATTAGGGTCCCCAATGGCACAATTGGTCATTTTCGATCTCAAAAGTGTTAAAAACACAACATTTTATTTATTAAAGCTAAAAACGAAAATTAAGTAAAAACATAATGAAAACATATAAATTGTTCAAAAACAAGCTTGTTAAGTGTAATAAGGAGCCTAATTTGACATATCAAATTATGACGGATCAAACTCCCCTACACTTAAGTCATTACTTGTTCTCAAGTAAATGCACAAAAAATGCAAAAAAAAAAAAAAATGACAACCCTTGAGTAATGAATTTATTTGACCATTGGTGAATGGGCAAATCTCCTCACGGAACCTCACTCGGTCCTACTGATCCTTTCCCTTTTCCTTTCACGACCGACTTCTTGTAGGATAGTTCAGGTTAGTTGCTCGATTCCTGGATGACGACCTCCCGTAGATGGTTGCTCGGGCGCAAACAAATCCTTGAAGTCATTAAATTACCTCATTGTCGTTAGCTTTTTCCTCCTCGCTCCCCACCTCGTTGGCTTCCTCATCCTCCGTAGCATCATCATCAGACCTCGTCGGCAACTGAATAGGATCTTTCTCCTAGCTCCCCATGAATGTATTCTTGAAAATTTGCATTACATCTAACCTTCGATTAGTGTATCAGACCTCCCTAAACAACTTCTCAAGTTTCTTTTCGAGGCCCCCGAATGTCGTTTTAGTGAATGCTTTCTTTAGACGAGAAGGTGGAAGGTCCATTTTTTGTTTCCTTGGTTGGTTTCGGTTCTTTATTTATTCTCGGTGAAGGTCCAGGAACTAATGAAGCATGAGGTCCCCAATGATGCTTCATACTAGCTTGTAGGATTTGTAACAGCCCGATTTAGACCTTAGTCAAAACAGTGGTTTCGAGACCACAAATCTGAGTCAAAAAATATTTTAATATTAATTTCCAAGCTTAAAGTATGTGAATTGATATGTGTGAAATTTTCGCATGAAAATTTCATCGTTTGAGTGTTGATTTGTGAAAAAAGACTTAATTGCATAAAATGCAAAAGTGAGTTGATATTTGTTAAAGCGCTACATTGATATTGTTTTTATAATATGGAGTCCTTAAGATGTAATTTCACCTGTGGAAACATGCATGGATGATAATGGGCTTATATTATACGTTTTATCATTAAAATCATTAAGGTTAGTTTTGTAAATTAAGAAATTATATGTAATAAAATAAAACAAAAACTAAAATGGCCATGCATTCATCTTTCTTGACCGAAACATAAGAAGAAAATAAAGATTTGAAAGCTTTGAATATTCGGCACCTTTGGAAGCTTGATTAGGGTATGGATTTTGTTCGATTTTTGATAATTTTTACATTTTTGTGATCATTGCTTTGTGTTCTATAAAGCCAATGCTTAAATTCATGAAGTTAATAATGAGTTTGAGTTATTCCATTGTTGATTTTGTGAGGTTTGTTATGTTTGATGATGAAAACTAAGTGTTTGATGATTGATATACATATTTTCTCAAGTGATTTTGAGTAAAAATGCATTTTTGGGGTTTAATTGAGAAATGTGAAAACTTTTTGTTGAAATGTGAAATATGGGATGCTAGGGGAACTATGGTAATTCGGCTAAGCATGGATTAAATTGGATTTTGTGAATTTGATGTATTTGTGAAATAAAGACTAAAATGCTAAAGTATAAAATTATAAGGGCTAAAGTGCAAAATGCCCTAATTGTGTGTTTGTGAATTGAATTGAGTAAAGATGAGATTGAATGAGTTGAATTTGATGTTATATAGATCAAGAAAAGAGAAATTTAGGCTTAGATTGAGGCAAGAACAAAGTGCTGGATTGATCGACTAGTATTGTTGTTTCTACGTTCGAAGTAAGTTTGTGTATAATACGTATTTTTTAAACAATGTTCATATGTGATTAAATGAATGGAAATGTGATTGTGGAGTTTGGTAATGTGAAATGTGAGTTCAAAGATATGTGGCACTAAGTGTGCAAGATAAACAAAGCATTGGTTGTATTATTTGGCACTACGTGTGCGATACTGAGACAAATTCGGTTTAATGTGATGGCACTAAGTGTGATTATTATAGCTTTGGCTAATTAATTGGGACTAAGTGTGCGAGTTCATCAAACATTTAAAGAGGATCGAATGAATTATGGCATCAAGCATTGAAGTGGTAAATGTGATAGATAAATACGTGATGGTACATGTATGAACAGAGCCTATGCGGTTGATGATATTGTGTATGAGATAGATGGAAGATTATGTGAATGAATGATGAAAAGAGTTGGATTGAGTAGCATTATAAATTCTTGTATATGAACCTATAGATATGGTATGAAAATGAGTAATAACCATGAATGAGATTGAGTAGTGATGTGAATTGAACTAAGTGTTAGTTAAGTTTGCATATTGAACTTAAACTGTTGAGTTAATTGTGTTATATTATGAACTTACTAAGCTTTCAAAGCTTACTCTGTGTGTTTTTCCTATGCTTATAGATTTTTGGAGATTTGCTCGGGTTGGAAGTCGGCGGAGATCGCATCACACTATCTGGCTAATGATTTTGATATTTATAACCTTTATGACTGGGTTATGTGGCATATATAGGCTATGGTATTTGATATTGTGGTTGGAAATGTATTTGGTTATTTGAAATGGTTGATTATGAATGTGGTAGTGGGATTTGGTATGTTTTGATGTGCTCATGAATGGCCAAAAGAAATGATCAATTTTGGTAAGTTACATGATTGATTTGGGAAATTGATATGATGAGAAATGTTATGAATTGAAATGGATTAATATGAAGTATGAATCATGTGTTTTTGATGTGAAGTTGGTACTTTTAATTGGTATGTTTGAGTTAAATTTGCATATGGAAATGAATGATTTGATATGTTTTTGGCTGCCTTTGGGACATGAATTGATGCTTGTTTGATGCTTGTAGGTATGAACCAATTTGGGGTGGCAAATTGGCCTTGCAAATGGCCTATATTTTCAACACAGTTGAGCAAACTGGCGTGTGTCTCAACCGTGTTTCTCAAGGTTGCAATTCGAAGCAAGTCAGGTTGCCACACGGGTATGAAGCACGGGCGTGTGCCAGACTGTGTGACCCAAGTCAGTGTTGCACACGGGCTGAGACATGGTCCAAGGCATGGCCATGTGAGGCGTACGGCCTAGCCACACAGGCGTGTGCCCTGTTTTGAAAGAAAAAATTTCTAAGTTCAACAAAGTTTCCGTATGAGATCGGTTTATTTCTGAACTTTCTCTAAAGCATGTTTAAGGTCTCGTAGACCTTCTAAAGGGACTATATGAGTATGAATTATTATGAAATGATATTGTATGATTGATGTTGTGAAATGAGCGTAAAATGTTTTGGTATATCCGGTAATGCCTCTTAACTCTAGTCTAGCAAAAGATACGGGTTAAGGGTGCTACAGGATTGATCCATTGGGTCTAGAACCACATTCCTCTTATGGCATAACTCCATAACTAGATAAGAAAAATAGATGCCAACTTTGCCTCCTACAACACCTTTTTTCATATCTCAAATAATCCAGTGCCCTAGGCAACCCTGCTTACATTGCAAAATGGAATATAGAAGCACAACTCGAAATACATTGACAGTGTTAGTATTGAGCAAAGGGCTCACATGTGTGCAAATGAATTGCATCCACATCTTAGCCAAGGGGAACATTATGGCTTGTTTGAAAGAAAAAGGAAGATTGTGATATCCCTTGTGTTTCTATTTGCCCTAGTTTTCAATTAAAAAATTTAATACGACATCCATATTGACATTCATAAAACTTTCTAAATCCATATTTTGAATGTCATCATTTGGGTAAAACGGGACACCGTAATGTTCAAAAATACGCTCAGAGGCTATTTCTATCCATTGGCGCCTCATGTAAACCTGATCATTGACTGCAAATTTCAAGTTAGAGTAAAATTCCAGCACGACTATGACCACTGGAACTGTAGGTAAGACAGTAAACTGATTCTGTCGATGGAAATGAAAAAAGGACCCAAATTTCATGATAATCCTCAGAGGCTAAGTCGAAACCACATTCGTAAATGAATAGCCCACTTTGGATAGATTGAAAATATTTTTTAGCCTCTTCGGAAATAAATTTATCGTTGCAATGAGGTAGGTACTGTTTGGGTATTTGTTTTGTTATTCTTGGTGGCAGTTTAACCCAATTCTTCCTCCTTCAATCACAACCAAGTAGTAATATAATACTAACCAAATAATCCATTGTTAACAACAATAACACACGAGCAACAAAAAAAAATTAACAAAAGTACAAAAAAAGTAAAAGAAAAAGAAGTATAAATCGTATGAAGTTGTTGCAACCATGGAACGAACCGTTAGAGCATCGTTCTAAAGCAAGGAGTAGCAAACCTAAAAACAAAGACAAAAAAACAAAAGAAAATAAAGAAAAAATGGAAAGGGATTAAAATGAGGTTGAAGAAAAATTTGAGAGAAAAGATGAAGAGAGGGGAAGATTAGGGGCAGCTAGGGCTTAGAATGAATGATTTGGGGGGGTATTTTGAGGGTTAAAACCTTGAAAAACACGTGGATTGCGATGCTCATACCCATTTTTGGCATGACCCGACTCAAATATCATGATATCATAAAAATTTTGGACCCTCATGTTGAATCTGTCAGTGATATCATGATATCCATGGGTGGATGTCGCAATACCATTATGTTGCCCATAAAATTTTAATTTTCAAAAATTTTAGCGATACCGTGACATCAATGGGTGGATGTCGTGATACTAATATGTTGCCCATAAGATTTTAATTTTCAAAAATTTTAGGGATATCGCAATACCAAGGTTGGGAATCGTGATATCCACAAGGTTTTTGGGCCTTTTGTTAAAACTATCAGAGGTATCGCAATATGGCCCCTTGGATATCACGATACCATTGAATAAAGCCCCAATTTTTTTTCAAAACCTTCATCTTTTACCCCCCAACATGAAAAATTAAATCTACCAAGTCTAAAAATAAAAAATGTGGAAATGTAAACCTAATCTAAGAGAGAAAAAATAAATGGAGTCTATGTTCAAATCAGTTTAACTATTTAAAAAAAAAATTGAATTTAACGTTTCTCTCCGACGATACGTTATGCACTAGAAGTGGAACTTGCACGAAGTCCTTGAGACTTTGACCTGCCTTGACTTAGGTCATGTCAATATGTACACTTCGAGCCAATTCTTACTGAAATCAAATTAACTCCATTGCATCTTCCGAGGGATCATCAATGTTGGGATCACAAACTCAATTTGTTTGAGTTTTCCAGCTCCATTTTGAATATTCCTTTGTTGGGGAACATCCCCAGTCGGTTCTTATCGTGGGGTTTCTTTTGAAACATCCAAGAAGTGTGGTGGTTCCTCCACACTTTCATCACTAGGGTCAGAGATTTCCTCAACAATGCTCAACTCTTCACTTAATTCTTCTTGAAATTCAACCTCTAAGCCTTCATGTGCAACAAGGGTATAGGGGGCTTCCTCCTCCACTTCAAAATTTTCTAGTTCAACACCCTTGTCAACTCTCTAGCTCAGTATTAAAGGAGTTCAAGTACTTGGTCCAACTTATTCTTATTGGCTTTCGTGTTTTCTTGGTACTCAAACATGGCATCCTTAAATGCATTACCTTGAGTGGTTTGGTAGTGATCTTCATTATGCTCTTCCTAATACACACTTCATCCTTTCAAGAATACAAGGAATACCGGTCATATGGGTCATAAGTCGGGTGACCACCTTCCCATCCTTGGTTGTCGCTTTCTACTAGGCATGCATAGCTATACGAATCATACGATGGATCATATCCTTGCCTCCAATAGGGGTCATAATCATCTCAACTAGGTGTTGAAGTGCCATCTGCATCAGACACGAGCAAACCTTCAGGCCACCTATAATCGTCATTAAACATGACTACCAATCCACTATTAATAAGACAAAAACAAGAAAACCATAAAATAAAATAAAAATTTATATCTATAGGTTTAATTTTTTTTAATTACCTCTGTAACACCCTATACCCAGTCCAGTTGTCGGACCCAAGCTATAGGATTCTACAACATAAAAGAATAACTTCATAAGCAATTTATTCAACAATACTCAATAATTAGAAATACAAGTTAATTCCATGTTAAACATGCATTACAATCATAACTAAGTCTTAATCGGACTTACGAAATCCTTTGAATAAGTTCAGAACTATATTGGGATCAATCTGAAACATTTATGAAATAATAAGTAAAAAGGAAAAACAAGGGTCACACAGCCGTGTGACAGCCTGGCTGTGTGACGCAAGGCCATACACTCGTGTCCTTAAATAGTGTAACGACCTGATGTCATATAATAATGGGTCACACAACCATATCACCAGGTCGTGTAACAACTTGTGGCTGTGTGCATCATCCTATACAAAAATTAAACAGTTCATATGAAAGTGCCTATACCCATGTGTAAGTGGCCGTGTGACCCATTATTACACGGCTTTAGGCTCTTACACGGTTTGAGGACACGAGTGGTGGCCTTGATTCATACGGTCCCAGGCTGTCACCCGACCTGGCCACATGGTTGTGTGACCCTTATTTTTTTGCATTTTTACCTGTTATTTCGTATTTTTTTTAGATTGGTAGTTCCGAACTTGTTCAAATGCTTTTGTAAGTCTGATTAAGACTTAGTTATGATTGTAATGCATGTTTAACATAGATTTAAATTGTATTTCTGATTATTGAGTATTATTGAATAAATTGCTTGCGATGTTCTAGTTTTCTATTCTATGATCCTATAGCTCGGGTTCGGCGACTGGACCAAGTATAGGGTGTTATAATCTTATTAACAAGTATTCAATAATAAAAAAATCACTAAATCTTACACTGACTCCTCGAAAATGGCGCCAACAACTTTGACTGTGTTCGCACATGCACATAAAACAAACGATTTTATATAACAAATTTAAAGTGTAACTTTACTACAAGCATACAAGTCAGTTGTTATATTTATAATGTTACAATGGGACACTGGAGTATTCCAAGGATCGAACCTAAATGAGTTGGAAATTTAGCGATTCCTATTCAAAATTGCATGCAAGAAAGGAGTCTGGCTAGCTACTCACTAATTGTTATAGTACGACAAACCATTAATGAAGTTAATTAAAACTAATTACTTATCTAAGACAGAAAAAGAGTAAATTGTAAATAACGCAAAATATAAAATTACTAAATATGATAAGAGGTAGCAGTTGGTTGGTTTCCATGTTAATTGACCCTGGAATTAAGGATCTAAATCGTTCACACTCCCAGTTTAGCTCTATTTTCCCTCTTGGTCTCAACTTTACCAACTTAGACAAATTAGTCTGATTTATCTCTCAATCTCACTAGCCAACTCGAGGCTAAATAATTGGTGACTAATAAGATCTCCTCTCAGTCTCACTTATCTTGATATTCCCTTAGGGTTGTCAATCCTAAGTTTTTAGGTTCATTTGATTTAATCTAATTTTGTGATTTAGTCCTCAAACTCAAAAACTAACCAAACAGCATTTTTATCAACCAACCATCTAGGGTTTAGTTACCAATTATCATATTAAAGCTAACAAATATGAAAGAAACAACTATGGAAGCCATTAACATAAACTTGAACGAAAAGATAAAAACTTTGATTTTTAACTTAATAAACTTAAATGAAAAGCAACAAACACAATGAAACACCCCAAACCCGGCCCACGAGCTTTGACCAGATTTGGTATGTTCCTCAAGTAAACCGGTTCAAAGTTCTTTTGTTACTTTGGGAAAATAGTGTGTTTTGAAAGAAATATTGTTTTGGGTTGGGCTCGAGTAGAAAACAAAATCGTTTTATAATGAAAACCCTTTTAAATTTTAGGTGATAAAACATATAGAATACATTTAAAATAAATTACTTAATCTTTAACTTAATAAAAATTTCGTAACATAATAAATAAAAACAGAAATAAAATAGTGCACTATGGCCTTATGGCCTTATTACATCAAATAATTCGGAGTACTTAAAAATAAATAGTCCATAAAAATAAAAACTTCATGTTGAGCATGGCCACCACAAGTTCTGCCGCCCCGGTCCATTACTGTTCATCACCTGAAACATGGTCCCTCAACGGGGTGAGTCAACAGACTCAATGTGTACACAACACTAAATCATAATAGAATCAGGCATAACAAATACTACACATACATATCATAGCATACAAATTATGATGCATTCCCAAACCCAAACCTAATAAGCCATCCGCTACACTCCCCCGTACCACCTTGTACACCGTGGGGACTACTAAGTCGACCCTCCTTCCGCTACACTCCATATCGCGGTCTTAGGTCACCGCATTTGTGGTCTTAGGTCACCGCATTCAGATTATTGTGGTCTTAGGTCACCACATTCAGATACCACTGTCTTAGGTCACCGTGTTCGTGGTCTTAGGTCACCACATTCACTTCCCCTTTCAATAACCCATATGCCCCATTTTGTAATATGCATTAATATGCCAAAGTTCACATTCTTATTCTCATGTTACAAATAACATATTTCATATTCCTAGTAGGAGTAGGAAATGTACCTGAGTACTTTGTACCACATTATGGTACCTTAGCCATATTCACATTCTTAATATTATATATATTAATTAAACATAGCCATAAAACATATTATGAAATAGTGTGGGGTACACACCTGATTCGCTGAGCAAATTCCTTGAGATCTTGAAATCTGATCTATCGCTTAGATTCTTAATCCCTACATTTGATTAATCACTTACTAATTTAATAAAAAGCCATTCGGCCATAAATTCAAATCCTAGTAGGATTACTATACTAAAACTTACCTTGTTGCCGATTGACTTAAGAATCAAGTCCCGAATTGAATCCTTGCTTCCTTACTGTTGTCGAAAACCCTATAGACACATGTTAGAGTTTAATCTAACATTAAACATAATGAATGGCCTTTGGCCGAATCTTATAGTTTCTTACCTTGAATCTTAGAAATCCCGAAACCTTCCTCCTTGTAGTCGACATTCAAAAGATCCCAAAATTTTCCTTCAAAGTTTCGGCCAACATGAATATGTCATTAAAACCTTGCCTTTTTGTTTTAAAGAAGAAAGAAAATAATCATAATAGATCCTTACCCTTTTATATGGAAATCGGCAACACCCTTTGATCTACGAAAATATCCGGCTATGGCTTAGATGTGTGTCACCAAATTTCGGTTTCCTTGAATAATTGGCTAGGGTTTTCTTTGGGGTTTCAGCTTCTGATGGATTGGAAAGAAAAGAAGAAGAAGAAAGAATAAAGGATGAGAGAAAACTTGTGATTTTGTCAGAAAAGAATTTGGGGAAGATGACAAGAGAATTTCGGCAGAGGCTTGCTTGGAGAGAAAAAAAAATTGTAAAATGCCTCACTTTTCCTCCTATTGCCGAATTTACTAGGCCAAGAGTCCCTTTCTTGGCCATCACTCTTTTATTTGATAACTTTATCTCCTTAATTTAAAATAATTAAAGAATAATCCTTTATTATCTCCTTGAAAAATAATCTAAAATAAAAATCCATTATTTATCCTTATTAGTCGAAATTTAAAGAGAATAAAACTCTTCTTTTTAAACACCTTGTGCCGTCCAGCTCACTTCTTCTAGAAGCAAAATAAAATTTCTTTTATTTGCTTTCCCTGTGACTCGAACTCAGGCCCAATCCCCTTGCATGTGGCGCCATTTCTAGAGGCCCTAAGTGGCATCTCCAAGCCGCCTTTCCAAGCCTGTTTGCGTGTCAAATTTCACATACTTTTTCTCTTAAGGCCACCTTGCCTTATTTTCCTCTTTTAAACTTTAAAACTCGACATTTCTAAGTCATTTCTAAGTTTCCAAAAATTTTCGTTTGCCTTTTTAAACTTGACATTTCCTTACATTTCCAAGTTTCCAGAAATGTTCACTTTCCACTTTTGAATCATTTCAAAATCATTTTCGGGTTTCCAAAAATGTTCATTTCTAAATCATTTCCATGCATTTCTAGGTTTCCAAAAATGTCAAAAATTTATTCGCAATACATAAGACATGTCATTTCGTACAATTAAACCGAAAATGCATAGGCCCTTTCCAGGATGTTACAGTTCTACCCCCCTTAAAATAATTTTGTCCTCGAAATTTCTTAGCTAAAATAATTGAGGGTATTGCTGTCGCATTGCCTCTTTTGGTTCCCACGAAGCTTCCTCTGATCCATAGTTGCGCCATAACACTTTGACTAGAGGAACTGACTTCTTCCGTAGCACTTTCACATCACGTTCCAATATCTGAATCGGCTCTTCCTCGCATTTATAAGTCTGGCCTTAGCTCTACTTCTTCAACTGGTACCACATGAGATGGATCCGATCGGTAGCGACGTAGCATGGATACATGGAATACGTCGTGCATCTGTTGCAACTCTGGTGGCAACTCTAACTGGTATGCCACTAGTCCAACACGCTTCAGTACTCGATAGGGTCCTATAAACCTCGGGCTTAACTTCCCTTTGCGACCAAACCTCATCACCTTCTTCCAAGGAGAGACCTTCAGAAACACTTGGTCTCCCACTTCAAACTCTATTTCCTTCCGCTTGAGGTCTGCGTACGACTACTACCTATCAGAGGCTTCCTTTAACCGTGCTCGGATTATCTCCACCTTCTCTTCAGTTTCCGCCACTAACTCTGGACCCAAAACTCGACGTTCTCCTAACTCAGTCCAACAAGTAGGAGTTCGACACTTCTGACCATACAATGCTTCATATGGTGCCATCCGAATGCTAGTCTGATAGCTGTTGTTGTAGGCAAACTCAGCTAAAGGCAAGTAATCTTCCCAACTTCCTCGGAAATCCATCACACAGCCTCTCAACATATCCTCCAACACTTGTATAACCCGTTCAGACTGCCCGTCTGATTGTGGATGAAAAGCCGTAGTGAAGTCTAACTTAGTGCCTATAGCTTGATGAAGTGCCCTCCAAAATCGAGACGTAAACCTAGGGTCTCTATCGGAGATGATCGATACCGGTACCCCATGTAACCTCACAATTTTCGCTACATATAACTTGGCCAACTTCTGAAGAGAATAGTCAACTCTTACCGGAATGAAGTGCGCGGACTTGGTCAAACGGTCCACTATCACCCCATACCGAGTCCTTCTTAGTAGGCGTAAGGGGAAGCCCACTAACGAAGTCCATAGTAATTCTCTCCCATTTCTACTGCGGAATCTCAATTGGTTGAAGCAATCCCGATGGAACTTGGTGTTCAGCCTTAACTTGCTGACACGTCAGACATTTCCCCACGAACTCAGTAACTTCCCGTTTAAGATCAGACCACCAAAATTGTTCCCTTAGATCTTTATACAGCTTAATGCCTCCAGGATGCATAGCATAAGGGCTACTATGCACCTTCCGAAGAATCCTTTATCTTAACTCCTCGTCTCTCGGCATACAGACTTTTCCCTTGTAGCATAATACTCCTTCATCATTAATGCCATAGTCCTTTAATTCTCCGTGCTGTACTTGCTGTAACTTAGCACTTAGGTCCTTATCAGCCAACTGTCCCCTTTTGACCTCATTCAGCCATGTGGGCTTGACTTGTAATTCTGCCAACAGGCTTCCGTCATCATATAAACTTAAGTGAGCGAACATAGCCCTTAGATCTGACACAACCTTCCGACTTAGGGCATCAGCCACTACATTTGCCTTGCCCGGGTGGTACTCTATCGAGCAATCATAATCCTTCAAAAACTCCACCCACCTTCGCTGCCTCAAGTTCAACTCCTTCTGAGTCAACAGATACTTAAGGCTCTTGTGGTCTGTGTAGATCACCGACCTTTCTCCATAGAGATAGTGCCTCCACACCTTAAGGGCGAAAACCACTGCTGCCAGTTCCAAGTCATGAGTTGGGTAGTTAACCTCATGAGGCCTTAGTTGCCGAGACGCATATGCGACCACTTTTCCATCTTGCATTAGGACACATCCTAATCCCGTATGCGAAGCGTCACAGTACACCACAAAATCCTTTCACCTCCTCCCAATGGATTAACACTGGAGCCTCCGTCAACACCTTCTTAAGCTTTTCAAAGCTCTTCTGTTGCTTATCTGTCCATTCAAAGGGTACTTCCTTCCTTAGCAACCTTGTCAAAGGCGCGGCTATTGACGAGAACCCTTCCACAAACCTTCTGTAATAGCCTGCCAAACCTAAGAAACTTCGGATCTCAGCCACGGACCTAGGTGGTTTCCAATCCAACACTGCTTCGATCTTCCTAAGGTCCATTCTTATTCCTTCTGCGGATACCACATGCCCTAAGAATGCCACCTCCTTAAGCCAAAATTCACACTTGCTGAATTTGGCATAGAGCTTCCTCTCCCTTAACACTTCTAACACAATCCGTAGGTGTTCATCATGCTCCTCTTCAGACTTGGAGTACACTAAGATATCGTCGATGAATACAACGACGAACCTATCCAAGTAGGGTTGGAAAACTCGGTTCATCATATCCATGAACGCGGCTGAGAGCGTTCGTCAACCTAAACGGCATTACTACAAACTCAAAATGGCCGTATCTTGTCCTAAAAGCTATCTTATGGATATCTGCCTCCTTCACCTTCAACTGATGATATCCTGACCTTAAGTCTATCTTCGAGAATACCGCGACCCCCTTCAGCTGATCGAACAAGTCATCGATCCTTGGCAAAGGATACTTGTTCTTAATGGTCAGCTTATTCAACTGACGGTAATCTATGCACATCCGCATAGTTCCGTCCTTCTTCTTTACAAACAGGACTGGTGCTCTCCATGGAGACACACTGGGTCGAATGAACCCACGATCCAGAATTCTTGGATTTGAGCCTTGAGCTCAACCAACTCCTTTGGTGCCATTCGATTACGGGGCAATTGACATAGGAGCTGTTCCCGGTAGCAAGTCTATTCCAAATTCCACCTCCCTATCTGGGGGTATTCCTAGTAATTCCTCCGGAAACACATCTTCAAAGTCCCTTACCATTCTAACTCCACTAACACCTTCTTCCTTTCCACCCAACACACTTACGAAGGCTAAGAACGCCTTGCACCCTTTCCTAACCATTTTCTCAGCCATCAACGCCGAAGCTACGTGAGACAGGTAGTTTCTTCTTTCTCCGATCATTACTACTACTTCATCCTTCGGAGTTCTTAGTTCCATTCGTTTAGCCGCACAATCCAATACGGCTCTTGCTCTACTAGCCACCCATTCCAAGTATAAGTTCAAACTCCCCAAAGGGTAGTTCCATTAAGTCAGCCCGAAAGTTCACTCCCTGAATCTCTAGCGGTACATTCCGAAAGATCTTATCCACCACTACTGCTTTGGCCTAATGGGCTTACTACGATCATCCGCCTATCGTAAAGTTCGAGTCTAGGCCTAGTGTTTCCACTACACTACATGCAACATAAGAATGGGTCGAGCCCACATCAATTAAGGCATAATAAGGCTTGCCATAAATAAAAACGCACTCTGGTTATAACATCCAGTAGCGTCTCCATCTTCCCCTCCAAAGAACCGCATAAACCAAACCCGGTTGCCTTGCCTCAAAGATTAGCAAGCACCTCGCGCCTGTGTTCCACGGCCTCTGCCAAAGCACCATTACCTCTGTTACTCGAACCACGACCTCGTTGAGGTCGTTGTCCTCCTCTACCACCGACTAACATTCTCGAAGTCGCTGGGTCGACTTTCATCTAATGCCTTAGGACAATCCTTGATCACATGGTCCTTGGACCCACACCTAAAACATCCTCCTGTCTTCTTCCAGCACTCTCCTAGGTGCTTCTTTCCACACAAATCACAAGGACGACATCGCCTCTCCCGAACCAACTTGTCGACCTCGCATGACCCATCAACTCTAGGCCTCTTATGAACCTTTCCAGACGATCCAAAACCTCTTTTGGGCCTATTTCGGTCCATAGTCTGCCTGGTAGAATCCTTGATCCCTTCAGCCACTTTAGCCTTTTCCACTAACGTAGAAAATTCCCGCTCCTGGTGCGGTGCTATCAACAATCTTAGATCATCCCTTAGGCCGTCCTCAAAACGGACACAGCGCTCATGCTCGGGATTGCCACTACTCCTGCATACCGGCTCAACCTCGTGAATTCACCTCATATTTCGCCACGGACTTGTTCCTTGAACCACCTGAAAATGCCTTTCTTTGCTCATCAAGATACCCGTTCCAACATACTTCTTTTGATACGCTTCCTTAACATAGTCCTGTGTCGATCCTCCATTGTGGCACCATCCCGAACAGCTTAACCACAATTGATACGCTTCGCAGTAATGCTGCCACCATTCCTTTTAACTTTTCCTCGTGGTCGTCAAGCTCATCCATGATGCGCTCGATTTGCTTCCAACCAAGATTTCCAGCATCGGGTGCCGCACCCGATACTCCACGAAACATTTTGGCTCCATTAGCTCGTGAGCCGCTCGTGCACGCACTTTCGATTTCCGAACTTCCTCCCGCACTCACCACCAACTCCAAAACTCGCAAAGACACCTGCGACACAAAGATCATCCCCGCCTTGCTCGCTCAACACCAACAAATGGGGGGGTGGTGGTGGCGGTGGTATCTCATTGTCGCACCCTTGACCCGATCTAACGGGTTCGACACGCTCATCCTTCCTCTACCTCTCGTCCCACGACGACCACGCCCTCTGAGCTCATTTCTAACGTCGAGATCTGATTAAGAAGTTTTATGAATTAGTCTTTGTTTCACTTGATTACCCGCGAAGAAATTTTATGAAAAGAGTTTTAGGAGTGGTTCTTTTGTATTCATACATGCACACAGACTTTTCATTCATATATCCATCAATCAATTATGAACTTTCGTTCATTCAGAGAAATGTTGTAGTTTTCATTGTTGTTGTTTTTTTCCACTACCAGGGGTATTTTCGTAATTTGTCCTACAGGGGTATTTTCGTGACTTTTCAAAAGAAAAAGTTCCTTGGTGATTTTGTCAAAAAGTATTTTGGAATTTTTAAATTCCCGGGATATTTTGGAAAATTTTGAAATCCGAGGGCATTTCAGCAATTTTGAAACTCAGAGGTATTTTGGTATTAAACCAGGGTGAATTTGTAAAGTTTAATAATTCAGGGGTATTTCAAAAGTTGCAAAACTTTGAGGGTTCTTTTTGAGAGCTGTTCTTTCCAAAACGGTGATGTTGCAAAAAAAAAAATTTGGAAATTAGGGTCATTTTGGTAAATTTTTGTAAGTTAGGGTTATTTTGATATTTCACGAATTAGGGTTTTTGAGCGTTTATAAAATAATGAAATTTTGGTAAAATTGTTGGGTAGTTGGACATTTTATAAACCAAGGGCATTTTGGTAATTTCATAAATCGGAAATTTTTCGAAAAATTTTGTAGAGATGGTTTTCACAAATTTAAAAGAAAGTTTTAAGAGTTTTTTTTTAAAACTAGGGTTTTGTTGTTTTTATAAAAACACGACTAGTTCCCTTTCGGGTTTTAGTTATTGTGTTTAGCCTAGGACCGAGTCCTCTTGGTCAGGGTGAACCAAAGCTACGCACCAGGCAGGATTCGAGTGGAGAGGAGGTGAGTCACGTGGACTGCTTAAGTACCAAGCTCCCACTGAAACCATTCCTAGACATGCGCACAGAGGTTGCCACACCTACTGAGCCCTCTGGGTTAGGGTGAACCGAAGCTACGCACCACGTAGGATTCCTGCGAAAAGGAGGTGAGTCACTAGGACTGCTTAAATACCAGGCTCTTCCGGATCCAATCTTAGACATGCGCACAGGGGTTACCACACCCTAACTCGGTGACTTAGCCATAGGTTTGTTTAATGGAATTAAGTCTTATGTGTTTGTGTTTAGTCCTAGGGTTCAAGTTCCTATCATGCTATTCTATGTTCCATTCCTTTTCTACCCTTCCATAATTCACATAATCACACAGATGGTTAGGGGTACTTACCTGGTGGACTACGGGTCAGAGACTTAGGTGCCATGCCAGATAACCTGCTTAACTTTAGAAATACTTTTCATAAAACTCATTTGGGCTCGTTTGGAAAACGTTTTGGGCCTTAGCCCATAGGCCAAGAGTTTTAAAACTGGGCTCTGATACTAAACTGAAACACCCCAAACCCGGCCCACGAGCTTTGACCATATTTGGTATGTTCCTCAAGTAAACCGGTTCAAAGTTCTTTTGTTACTTTGGGAAAATAGTGTGTTTTGAAAGAAATATTGTTTTGGGTTGGGCTCGAGTAGAAAACAAAATCATTTTATAATGAAAACCCTTTTAAATTTTAGGTGATAAAACATATAGAATACATTTAAAATAAATTACTTAATCTTTAACTTAATAAAAATTTCGTAACATAATAAATAAAAACAGAAATAAAATAGTGCACTATGGCCTTATGGCCTTATTACATCAAATAATTCGGAGTACTTAAAAATTAATAGTCTATAAAAATAAAAACTTCATGTTGAGCATGGCCACCACAAGTTCAATCGTCCCCGGTCCATTCTCGCTCATCACTCAAACATGGTCCTCAACGGGGAGTCAATGCACTCAATGTGTACACAACACTAAATCATAATAGAATCAGGCATAACAAATATTACAAATACATATCATAGCATAGAAATTATGATGCATTCCCAAACCCAAACCTAATAAGCCATCCGCTACACTCCCCGCACTAAACCTCGCATAATCGTAGGGGCTACTAAGTCGACCCTCCTTCCACTACACTCCATATCGCGGTCTTAGGTCATCGCATTTGTGGTCAAAGGTCACCACATTCAGATATCGCGGTCTTAGGTCACCGCATTCAGATTACTGTGGTCTTAGGTCACCACATTCAGATACCACGGTCTTAGGTCACCGTGTTCGTGGTCTTAGGTCACCACATTCACTTCCCCTTTCAATAACCCATATGCCCCATTTTGTAATATGCATTTTTATGCCAAAGTTCACATTCTTATTCTCATGTTACAAATACCATATTTCATATTCCTAGTAGGAGTAGGAAACATACCTGAGTACTTTGTACCACATTATGGCACCTTAGCCATATTAACATTCTTAATATTATATATATTAATTAAACATAGCCATAAAACATATTATGAAATAGTGTGGGGTACACACCTGATTCTCTTAGCAAATTCCTTGAGATCTTGAATTCTGATCTATCGCTTAGATTCTTAATCCCTACATTTGATTAATTACTTACTAATTTAATAAAAAGCCATTCGGCCATAAATCCAAATCCTAGTAGGATTAGTATACTAAAACTTACCTTGTTGCTGATTGACTTAAGAATCAAGTCCCGAATTGAATCCTTGCTTCCCATCATGTTGTCGAAAACCCTATAGACACATGTTAGAGTTTAATCTAACATTAAACATAATGAATGGCCTTTGGCCGAATCTTATAGTTTCTTACCTTGAATCTTAGAAATCCCGAAACCTTCCTCCTTGTAGTCGATAGTCACAAAATCCCGAAGTTTTCCTTCAAAGTTTCGGCCAACATGAATATGTCATTAAAACCTTGCCTTTTTGTTTTTAAAGAAGAAAGAAAATAATCATAATAGATCCTTACCCTTTTATATGGAAATTGGCAACACCCTTTGTTACGAAAATATCCGGCTATGGCTTAGATGTGTATTACCAAATTTCGGTTTCCTTGAATAATTGGCTAGGGTTTTCTTTGGGGTTTCGGCTTCTGATGGATTGGAAAAGAAAAGAAGAAGAAGAAAGAATAAAGGATGAGAGGAAACTTGTGATTTTGTCAGAAAAGAATTTGGGGAAGATGACAAGAGAATTTCGGCAGAGGCTTGCTTGGAGAGAAAAAAAATTGTAAAATGCCTCACTTTTCCTCCTATTGCCGAATTTACTAGGCCAAGAGTCCCTTTCTTGGCCATCACTCTTTTATTTGATAACTTTATCTCCTTAATTTAAAATAATTAAAGAATAATCCTTTATTATCTCCTTGAAAAATAATCTAAAATAAAAATCCATTATTTATCCTTATTAGTCGAAATTTAAAGAGAATAAAACTCTTCTTTTTAAACACCTTGTGCCATCCACCTCACTTCTTCTCGGAAGCAAAATAAAATTTCTTTTATTTGCTTTCCTGTGACTCAAACTCGTGCCCAATCCCTTGCGTGTGGCGCCATTTCCAGAGGCCCTAAGTGGCATCTCCGTGCCACTTTTCCAAGCCTGCTTATGTCAAATTTCACATACTTTTTCTCTTAAGGCCACCTTGCCTTAATTTCCTCTTTTAAACTTTAAAACTCGACATTTCTAAGTCATTCCTAAGTTTCCAAAAATTTTCGTTTGCCTCTTTAAACTTGACATTTCCTTACATTTCCAAGTTTCCAGAAATGTTCACTTTCCACTTTTGAATCATTTCCAAATCATTTCCGGGTTTTCAAAAATGTTCATTTCTAAATCATTTCCATGTTTCCAAAAATGTCAAAAATTTATTCGCAATACATAAGACATGTCATTTCGTACAATTAAACCGAAAATGCATAGGCCCTTTCCAGGATGTTACACACAAAGATAAAGAAACAAGAACACTAAAGATGAAAGCTTTAATAGATGAAAAGAAAAAAGCCTCAAATAACATTGACTCAAAGACTAAAGAGTGGTTACAATTGAGTTTAAAGTCTTTAATATATAACTAAAACTAAGCTATAGCAAAAAACTGACTTAACTAACAACTATGAAGTTAAGTGAAACTAGAAAGAAACACAAACTAAAACCCTAAAACTATAAAGAAGAAAACTACCCTATTCCTAAGCTAAAAGATGAAAGAAACATTAAAAATAAAGAGCTTTCTAATCTAAATCTACAACTTCATTTTCTCCACAGCAAGAATGGCTTTTAATAGCTGAATTTTGACCTAAAAAAAACTACTTAAAGTGCCTTCAAAACGTTGGCTTTTGATGGGTGATTCGAGTGGACAAACCAAGAGGAGGATATTGCGATACCTTCATCAGTCGACTCAAAGAGTGTTGTGACGAGGTGGGTATATCGCCATACGCCTGTAGCTTTGTCCCAAATCTTCATTTCGAGTCTACCGATGGTATTGCGATAACCTAGCTCCGGTATTGTGATACCACTACTTGTGGCTTGAATTCCACTGTATTTGGGCCTCCAACATGTCTCTACAACACTTAAACACAAATTAGGGTCCCCAATGGCACAATTGGCCATTTCGGGACTCAAAAGTGTTAGAAACACAACATTTCATTTATTAAAGCTAAAAATGAAAACTAAATAAAAACATAATAAAAACATATAAATCGCTTGGAAACAACCTGGTTAAGTGTAATGATGAGCCTAATTTGACATATCAAATTATGACAGATTAGCATTGTTAGAATAGGAAACCACAAACTCCGAAAAGATAAGTCTCTATAGACTGTAAAATGAACATGAAGAACACCTTTCTTACAAAAAAGAAAGGAAAAAAAAGCATAATGCATTTTTTGGTACCTGAGTTTGACACATTTTTCTAATGTGAAGCCTATGTTTTTTATTCAATGTGATATCTATATTTGGAAAAAGTTATACATTTGGTACCTAAAGCTAATGGTGTTAACTTTTTAATGTTCAATTCAACTTTTAATAATGATTTGCTAAAAGTTCATAATTAACAAATAATATTAGTAATTAACTTTATGAAATCAACCTTAAAACCCCTAAAAAAAATCAAAGCTATCAAATTGTATTGCATAAAGTAAATAAAAATTAAATAAATTCATGATAAACACTAAATTTATTATATTAACAAAATCATGAGAATTCAAACCTAATAATATTAGCAATAAAACTTGAATTATTAAATTCATGATTAACACTAAATTTATTATATTAACATTGTTACTTTTGAGTGTAAAAAATTTAAATTTTTGCCAAATACAAGTATCACATTAGACAAGAACAAAACACAAGCACTATATTTAAAAAAAGTGTCAAACTCGAATATCAAATCACATATTAAATAAAAAAATATAAGTATATACATATATACATGCATTATTATATTTAAAAATATAAATATATATTTATATTGTAACACCCTTAACCCGTATCAGTTGTCGGAACAGGGTTCGGAGTATTACCGAAGTTTATAGAACCGTTACAGATAAATCAAGTAAAAATACTATTCATATCTGAAAAAAATCATATTGTCCCTTAAATGGACCCTCGAGACCCATTATAAGAATTAGAAACATGAAATAATTAAAGTCACATGGCCAAGTCACACACCCGTCTGCTAGGCCGTGTGGCAAATTTTTATTTCGAAATTTTGGTGCAGTTTTCACACGGCTGTGTAACATGCCCGTGTCTCTGCCCGTTCGCCTAATTTTGAGCATTCTGTTTCTCATTTTTAAGATACAGGGGACAAGCCGTGTGTCACACACGGCCAAGATACAAGCTCGAGTGTCTACCCTTGTGGACAAAATAAAGTCATTTCCTAGCCTCATTTTTCACCCAAAACTTACTAACATATATCCACCAATCCAAACATTAAAACCAAGCCAATTCTAGTACTTAGCATGGTATATTATCACATACAATTCATGTTTATAATTTTATTTTTAGTGAACATACTTCTGAAGTATAATCCAATCAACCAACTTAGCACATAGGACTTCAATCATAAAATAACTTTATAAACATGCTAAGTAAAACATCACTAGCCATTCCAATGGCTAGATTACAAAACATGACTTACAAGCCATCATTTGGCCAAATGAGCCTACACAAACCATTATACCAAAATGAGATTTCTATTTATACCAAAATGAGACAGTAGATAGTGTGATTGATGCTCCGATCGACCTCCAACCTTCGTGAGCATACGAGCACTATAAAATAAAGAAAATTAAATGGGGTAAGCATTTTCATGCTTAGTAAATTTGTATATCGGGAATTAAACTTACCAGTTGTATTTATTCATACAAGCATACATAACCATGCCATCCAAAAGTTTTGGGTAAATTTACCTAAACATATACACTTAATCAAACAAGTTAGTCACATAACATCATATGAATATCAAGTAAACATAGATGAGCTCATCGCATTATAAACTTCTATTTAGTTTCACCTTTCCGTATTTCAAGAATCTTTCCCGTTGAACTATTGAAATTTCGATGGACATTCGGGTAGTATACACAAAGTATACATATCAACTATTCATCAATTCATGTTCAAAAGTATCCATTTGGCACATGATCATAAAGCACACTCTCAAGCCACATATTTGATAACAGGATTACTAGTCCAGGCTAAATCCTTTCTGTAGCATATGCTCTAAAAAGCTTGATTTGGATTACCCATCCGGGCTAAATCCAATCTATAACATATGCTTGAGAGGGCTTATTTTAGGATTACCCGTCCAGGCTAAATCCTATCTGTAACATATGCAGTATTATACTCTTTTCGAGAAACCACCTTATTCCATCGAGTTTCAACATTCAACCAGGACATAGCATTTTATCATCATTTTCCAATTTGTGGTCATTTCATAATTTATATCTTCACAAACATACAATTCAATTCAAGCACCTTAACATACATATTTAGGTTACACAAACTTACCTTGACAATTGTTCTTATTTGAATTTCAACTAATACGAAACCTTTTGTTTCCTTCGATCTAGTTCGGTAGTTGATCTTTCCGGGTCTATATAAACAAATTTAACTATCAATTTATCACATTTCATATACATTTGCATTCAATTACATTCTAAGCAAAATTACCATTTTACCCCTATACTTTTCATAAATTCCAATTTCGTCCCTAGGCTCGGAAAATGAAATTCATGGAATTTAAACCTCTTTCCAAGCCTAGCCGAAATTTATGTACAACTTTTACAGCACCCACATTTGTCAAATTTCAGCATTTTCCATGGGTTTTACCTATTTTTCATTTTAGTCCCTAAACTAAGTTTTCATAAAAAAATGCTTTGTAAAAGTTGTTTATCTACCAACAACCTTTCATTTTCTACCATAAATTTCTAATTTTTAGCATATTCATCCATGACCCAAATTTCATACATTGATAACTTTTTCAAATAAATCCCCTAAATAGAAAGATTAGACTATCCCGATTCCAAAAATATAAAAATTACTAAAAACGGGACTTGATTTCATACCTTTTTAAGCTTGAAAAGTTGTCTTCCTCTCTCCTAGGGTTTCTATAGAAATTTTGGGGAAGAAGATGAATAAAAAGATGACAATTTCCTTTTTAATTATTTGGCATCTTTTAATTTTAGTGATTTCCAATTTAGTCCTTACCCAGTTCTAATTTTTCCATGGATGAGTCACTAAATTACCTACTAACGTTTCTCCAATGGTCTAATTACCATATAAGGACCTTAAGTTTTGAATTCTATAGCTATTTGATACTTATAACTACTAAAAGACAACTTTTGCATTTTATGCAATTTAGTCATTTCCCTAATTAGACATGCAATCGGTAAAATTTTCGTATCAAAATTTTTATATGACCTTCCTATAATAATGAAAATCATAAAATAATATTAAAATAAATTTTGTTTTTGGCTTAGATTTGTGGCCCCGAAACCACTATTCCGATCTCACCGAAATTGGACTGTTACAACTCTCCCCCTTAAAAATTTTCGTCCTCAAAAATTCTTACCAAAAAAGAGGTTAGGGTATTCCTTCATCATAGTATTCTCCAGCTCTTAGGTAGCTTTCTCTAATCTATGCCGTTGCCAGAGAACTTTTACCAATGCCACCTTTTTATTTCTTAGTTCTTTCGTCTCATATGCTAGTATTTTAATCGGTTCTTCATTGTAGGTCATATCAGGCTGAATCTCCACTTCTGTTTGAGTAATACCGTGTGAAGGGTCCAATCTGTAGCGTCGCAACATGGATACATGAAACACGTTATGAATTTTATCGAGTTCCGGTGGTAATGCTAACCGATATGCAACAAGCACTATTCTTTCAGTGATCTCATATGGCCCAATGAACCATGGACTCAATTTTCCTTTACGGCCGAATCAGAGAACTTTCTTCCAAGGTGACACTTTTAAGAACAGTTTATCACCAACCTAAAATTATATCTCTTTTTGCTTTAAATCAGCATAAGACTTTTGATGGTCTGAGGCTGCTTTCAAACTATCTTGAATCATCTTTACTTTGTCTTTGATCTCCTGGATCAAGTCAACTCCGTGTATCTTTTTCTCACTTAACTCAGTCCAATACAATGGAGTCCTACATTTGTGACCATATAGAGCCTCATACAGAGCCATTTTAACACTGGACTAATAACTGTTATTGCAAGAAAATTCAATCAAAGGAAGTATTTTTCCCAATTACCTCCAAACTCAAGTACACAACACTGAAACATATCCTCTAAAATCTGTATTGTAACACCTTTAACCCGTAACTGTCGCTAGAATAGGGTTAAGAGGCATTACCAATCATTTCGGAACATTTAAATTCATTTTACAACTAAACATAGCAATTCACATTCATATAGTCCCTTAATTAGGTCTTCGAGACCTTAAACATATATTAAAAAGGGGCTGGGACTAAACTAAACACATACAAAATTTTTCTGAAACTTAACATTTTTTCAAAGCTACAAAGGCCACACTTTCGTGTGGGTGGGTCATGTGTCACACGGCCTCAGACACGCCCGTGTGTCCAAGCCGTGGTTGAAACTGACTTGCATCACACAGCCTGTCACACACCCATGCGTCTGGCCCGTGGTCGACACTGACTTACTTCACACGGCCAGTCACACGCCCGTGTGTCGAGCTCGTGTGCAAGTCTCACTTGAATCAAATTACAATTTTTAGGGAAACAGTCGAGCCACACACCCGTGTGCTCAACCGTGCGGGCAAAAATAGGCCATTTTTAAGGCCAATTTGCCACCCACACTGAAACACCCCAAACCCGGCCCACGAGCCTTGACCGGATCTTGGTATGTTCCTCAAGTAAAGCGGTTCAAAGTTCTTTTGTTACTTTGGGAAAATAGTGTGTTTTGAAAGAAATATTGTTTTGGGTTGGGCTCGAGTAGAAAACAAAATCGTTTTATAATGAAATCCCTTTTAAATTTTAGGTGATAAAACATATAGAATACATTTAAAGTAAATTACTTAATCTTTAACTTAATAAAAATTTTGTAACATAATAAATAAAAACAGAAATAAAATAGTGCACTATGGCCTTATGGCCTTATTACATCAAATAATTCAAAATAATTCGGAGTACTTAAAAATTAATAGTCCATAAAAATAAAAACTTCATGTTGAGCATGGCCACCACAAGTTTTGCCGTCCCGCCCATTACTCGCTCATCACCAAAAACATGGTCCTCAACGGGGTGAGTCAACGCACTCAATGTGTACACAACACTAAATCATAATAGAATCGGGCATAACAAATATTACACATTCATATCATAGCATACAAATTATGATGCATTCCCAAACCCAAACCTAATAAGCCATCCGCTACACTCCCGCACTCAACCTGCACAATCGTGGGGACTACTAAGTCAACCCTCCTTCCGCTACACTCCATATCGCGGTCTTAGGTCACCGCATTTGTGGTCTTAGGTCACCACATTCAGATATCGCGGTCTTCGGTCACCGCATTCAGATTACTATGGTCTTAGGTCACCACATTCAGATACCCCGGTCTTAGGTCACCGTGTTCGTGGTCTTAGGTCACCACATTCACTTCCCCTTTCAATAACCCATATGCCCCATTTTGTAATATGCATTAATATGCCAAAGTTCACATTCTTATTCTCATGTTACAAATAACATATTTCATATTCCTAGTAGGAGTAGGAAACGTACCTGAGTACTTAGTACCATAACATGGTACCTTAGCCACTTTCTTATTCTTAATATCACATATTTTAATTAGACATACCCATAAAACATATTATGAAATAGTGTGGGGTACACATCTGATTCGCTTAACAAATTCCTTGAGATCCTGAAATCTGATCTACCGCTTAGATCCTTAATCCCTACATTTGATTAATCACTTACTAATTTAATAAAAAGCCATTCGGCCATAAATCCAAATCCTAGTAGGATTAGTATACTAAAACTTACCTTGTTGCCGATTGACTTAAGAATCAAGTCCCGAATTGAATCCTTGCTTCCTTACTATTGTCGAAAACCCTATAGACATATGTTAGAGTTTAATCTAACATTAAACATAATGAATGGCCTTTGGCCGAATCTTATAGTTTCTTACCTTGAATCTTAGAAATCCCGAAACCTTCCTCCTTGTAGTCGTCGATAAATACAAAATCTCGAAGTTTTCCTTCAAAGTTTCGGCCAACATGAATATGTCATTAAAACCTTGCCTTTTTATTTTTAAAGAAGAAAGAAAATAATCATAATAGATCCTTACCCTTTAATATGGAAATCGGCAACACCCTTTGATCTACGAAAATATTCGGCTATGGCTTAGATGTGTATCACCAAATTTCGGTGTCCTTGAATAATTGGCTAGGGTTTTCTTTGGGGTTTCGTCTTCTGGTGGATTGAAAAGAAAAGAAGAAGAAGAAAGAATAAAGGATGAGTGGAAACTTGTGATTTTGTCAGAAAAGAATTTGGGAATGATGACTAGAGAATCTCGGCAGAGGCTTGCTTGGGGAGAAAAAAAAAATTGTAAAATGCCTCACTTTTCTATTGCCGAATTTACTAGGCCAAGAGTCCCTTTCTTTGCCATAACTCTTTTATTTGATAACTTTATCTCCTTAATAATTACAGAATAATGAAACACCCCAAACCCGGCCCACTAGCCTTGGCCAGATCTGGTATGTTCCTCAAGTAAACCGGTTAAAAATTCTTTTATTACTTTGGAAAAATTTTGTGTGTTTTGAAAGAAAATTAGTTTTTTGGGTTGGGCTTGGGTTGATGATGAGTTAATCTTATATTAAAAATTCCTTTTTAATTAAGGTGACAAAACACTTGGAGTTTATTTTAAAAATTAATTTACTTGATCCCTAAATAATAATTTGTAAACAAAATAAATAAAAGTAAAAAGAAATAAAGAAATTCAATCATGGCCTTATGGCCTTATTACATCAAATAATTCCCAAAATAAAAGTTCTAAAGTACTTAAATAAAATAAAATGTCCATATTGAATAAAACTTCAAGCTGAGCATGGGCACCTTTAGCTCCTGCCGACTCGGTCCATTACTGCTCATCACCTGAAAAATATTCCCCAACGAGGTGAGTCAAACAGACTCAATGTGTACACGACACTAAATCATAATAGAATCAGGCATACAATAGTTACACATTCAAAACATAAAATACAAGTTATGATGCATTCCCAAACCCAAACCTAATTGTCCATCCGCTACACACCCCCGTACCTGCCAAACACACCGTGGGGACTACTAAGTCGACCCTCCTTCCACTACAGACCAATTTGCGGGCTTAAGGCTCCGTGATCTGTGGTCTTAGGAAACCACTTTTCAGATTCTTGTGGTCTTAGGTCACCGCTGACATTCGTGGTCGTAAGTCACCACTTTTCGATTCATCGTGGTCTTAAGTCACCACTTTTCACTTCCCTTTCAATATACAACCATATGCCCCATATAACAATAATATGCATAATATACCGAGTTCACAATCGTATAATATTCTCATGTTACTGAATAACATATTTCATATTCCTAGTAGGAGTAGGAAACGTGCTGAGTACTTAGTACCATAACATGGTACCTTAGCCACGCTCATATTTCCATTAACACATATTTTAATACATATAACCATAATTCATATTACAAAGTAGTGTGGGGTACACACTGATTCGCTAAGGTTTCCAATCCAAATCCAAAAGCTTGATCTAATGCCTTAGATCTTAATTCTCTACATTTAATCAATCATTTAATACTTAGTAAAGAGCCGTTTCGGCTATAAATCCAAATCCTAGTAGGATTAGTACACTAAAACTTACCTTGTTGCCGATTGACTTAATAACCAAGTCCCAAACTTTGTATCCTTCTTCCTTGTATTCGCCAACTCTAAATCCCTTTAACATATTAGTTTTCGGCTTTTAAGATAATAAAAGACAGATCCAAACACTAAAATAAGCCTTGGCCGAATGCTATAGACACTTACCTTGTGGATTTTAAATCCTGAAATTCACCGAATAACTAGGGAACACGCAGCCTATGGTGTACCTTCGGGAAAAGAACTTCTCCTTCCTTGTAGTCTACACTTAGTAAGTCCCGAAAGATCTCTTCAAAGTTTCGGCAACCATGAACATTAATGGAATTAACCCTAGATTTTGATAAGTCTAAAGTATAAAAGAATGGAAACCAAACTTGGATCTTACCCTTATTTGAAGAAATCGATTGCACCTTCACTTCAACCTTCAGAGATTCGGCTATGGCCTTGATCTTAGCAAGCTTTCGGCTTTTGGAATATTGAGAGGAGAAGAATGAAGAAGAAAAGAATAGGGGTTGCAGAGAAAATTCGACAGAGGTTATCAAGGAAGAGTAAATAATGCTGAATGGCCTCTCTTTTCCTTTTATAGCCAAATTTACTAGGCTAGAGTCCCTTACTTGGCCACCACTCTTCTATTTTGATAACTTTATGCTTTAATTATCATAAATAAAAGAGTTTAATCCAACATTTATATCTTCAAAATAATCCAATTTAAAAATCCTTTATTTATCACCTTTTTAATCGAATATTTATGAAAATAAAACACCTCCTTCCTAGAAGCATGTGCTGTCCACCTCAGTCTTCTGGAAGCGAAAATAAAACCTCTCTTATTTGCTTCCCAAATGACTCGAACCCAGGCCCATTCCTCTTGCATATGGCGCCATTTCCATAGGCCCTAAGTGGCATCTTCAGGCAACTTTTCCAAGCCTATTTGTGTGTCAAATTTCACAAACTTTTTCTTTTAAGGCCACCGTGCCTTAATTTCCCCTTTTAAACATTAAAACTTGTCATTTCTAGGTCATTTCTAAGTTTTCTAAAATTTTCGTTCGGCTCTGTAAACTTGACATTTCCTTACATTTCCAAGTTTCCAGAAATGTTCACTTTCCTTTTTTGAATCATTTCTAAATCATTTTCCTAGTTTCCATAAATGTTCACTTTCCTCTGTATTCCTTTACATTTTCAGGACATTTCCCTACATTTCCAAGACAAGACATTTCCTTGCATTTCCTTACATTTCCATACATTTTCTAGAATTCACATAACACATTCATAATTCATAAAACATGCCATTTTACCACATGGTTCCTTGTGTCATGCTTCACACGGAGTTTCTTTTAAAGCCTCATTTACCTAGCTCCCCTTTTTACTTAAAAACCAATAATTTTCCAAAGCTTTCTTCTTCCATCCTAGAATTCTAAAAACCCTGAATACACTTCCAACACTGCCAAAACCTACTAACTCATGAATTAGGCACGAACGTATAACCCCTAATCTAGGATGTTACAGTTCTACCCTCCTTAAAAATAATTTCGTCCTCGAAATTACTTACTAACAGTCGTACAATCCTTCTCACCGCACTATGCTTACACTGCGCACTCTGATCTTAATAGAACCATCATACTTTCTAGGCACAATCCCTAAGGTCACGTCCCCTAGAACTTATTTCTAACGTCGCGATTTAATCTGATTTAGGAGTTTTATACATTAGTACTTTTGTTTCACTGATTAACGCGAATAGTTTTATGAAAAGAGATGTTTAAAAGTGGTTCTTTCGATCAAACAAAGTTCTCAGCTCAAGTTCACTATTCAGAAAGTCACGTTCACATTCATCAACCAATCATGAACTTTCGTTCATTCAGAGAAATGTTGTAGTTTTCATTGTTGTTGTTTTTCCACTACCCAGGGGTATTTTCATAATTTGTCCTACAGGGGTATTTTTGTAATTTGTCAAAATAAGGTTCCTTGGTGATTTTATCAATAAGGGTATTTTGGTAATTTTGAAATCCCAGGGCCTTTCGGAAATTTTGAAATTCCAGGGGTATTTCGGTAATTTTTTTACAAACCAGGGTAAATTTGTAAAGTTTAATAAATCAGAGGTATTTCAAAATTTGCAAAACTTTGAGGGTTCTTTTTTGAGAATTTTATTTTCCAAAACGGTGACGTTGCAAAAATTTTGGAAATCAGGGTCATTTTGGTAATTTTGTAAGTTAGGGCAATTTTGTAATTTTCTAAAATCAGGGTATTTTGATATTTTGCAAATTAGAGTTTTTGAACATTTTCTAAAGTAATGAAATTTTGATAAGAACTGTGGGTATTTTGGGAATTTCATAAACCAAGGGCATTTTTGTAATTTACCACTAGGGGTATTTTTGTAATTTCACAAATCAAAAATTTTTCGAAAAATTTTGTAAAAATAGTTTTCACAAATTAAAAAGGAAATTTTAAGAGTTTTAAAACTAGAGTTTTTATAAAAACACGACTAGTTCCCTTTCGGGTTTTAGTTATTGTGTTTAGCCTATAACCGAGTCTTCTTGGTCAGGGTGAACCAAAGCTACGCACCAGGCAGGATTCGAGTGGAGAGGAGGTGAGTCACGCGGACTGCTTAAATACCAAGCTCGCACCGAAACCATTCCTAGACATGCGCACAGAGGTTGCCACACCCTAACTCAGTTTCTTAGTCATAGGTTTGTTTGAGTAAGTATTAAGTCTTATGTATTTGTGTTTGAGTAGACTAGTCCTAGGGTTCAAGTTCCTATCATGCTATTCTACGTTCCATTCCTTTTTCTACCCTTCCATAACATAATATAAATCACATAATCACCCAAATGGTTAGGGGTACTTACCGTGGATCATGGATCGGAGACTTAGGTGCCATGCCAGAAAACCTGCTTATTTTCAAAGAAAATCATTTGGGCTCGTCTTGAAAATGTTTTGGGCCTTAAACCACAGGTCGAGAGTTTAAAACTGGGCTCTGATACCAAACTGAAACACCACAAACCCGACCCACTAGCCTTGGCCAGATCTGGTATGTTCCTCAAGTAAACCAGTTAAAAATTCTTTTATTACTTTGGAAAAATTTTGTGTGTTTTGAAAGAAAATTAGTTTTTTGGGTTGGGCTTGGGTTGAAGATAAGTTAATCTTATATTAAAAATTCCTTTTTAATTAAGGTGACAAAACACTTGGAGTTTATTTTAAAAATAAATTTACTTGATCCCTAAATAATAATTTGTAAACAAAATAAATAAAAGTAAAAAGAAATAAAGAAATTCAATCATGGCCTTATGGCCTTATTACATCAAATAATTCCCAAAATAAAAGTTCTAAAGTACTTAAATAAAATAAAATGTCCATATTGAATAAAACTTCAGGCTGAGCATGGGCACCTTTAGCTCCTGCCGACTCGGTCCATTACTGCTCATCACCTGAAAAATATTCCCCAACGAGGTGAGTCAAACAGACTCAATGTGTACACGACACTAAATCATAATAGAATCAGGCATACAATAGTTACACATTCAAAACATAAAATACAAGTTATGATGCATTCCCAAACCCAAACCTAATTGTCTATCCGCTACACACCCCCGTACCTGCCAAACACACCGTGGGGACTACTAAGTCGACCCTCCTTCCGCTACACACCAATTTGCGGGCTTAAGGCTCCGCATCTATGGTCTTAGGAAACCACTTTTCAGATTACTGTGGTCTTAGGTCACTGCTTTTCAGATTACTGTGGTCGTAAGTCACCACTTTTCGACATCGTGGTCTTAAGTCACCACTTTTCACTTCCCCTTTCAATATACAACCATATGCCCCATATAACAATAATATGCATAATATACCAGAGTTCACAATCGTATAATATTCTCATGTTATGAATAACATATTTCATATTCCTAGTAGGAGTAGGAAACATACCTGAGTACTTAGTACCATAACATGGTACCTTAGCCACGTTCATATTTCCATTAACACATATTTTAATACATATAACCATAATTCATATTACAAAGTAGTGTGGGGTACACACCGATTAACTTAGGGTTCCAATCCAAATCCCGAAAAGCTTGATCTAATGCCTTAGATCTTAATTCTCTACATTTAATCAATCATTTAATACTTAGTAAAGAGCCGTTCGGCTATAAATCCAAATCCTAGTAGGATTAGTACACTAAAACTTACCTTGTTGCCGATTGACTTAATAACCAAGTCCCAAACTTTGTATCCTTCTTCCTTGTATTCGGCCAACTCTAAATCCCTTTAACATATTAGTTTTCGGCTTTTAGATAATAAAAGACAGATCCAAACACTAAAATAAGCCTTGGCCGAATGCTATAGACACTTACCTTGTGGATTTTAAATCCGAAATTCACCGAATAACTAGGGAACACGCAGCACCTATGGTGTACCTTCTGAAAAGAACTTCTCCTTCCTTGTAGTCTACACTTAGTAAGTCCCGAAAGATCTCTTCAAAGTTTCGGCAACCATGAACATTAATGGAATTAACCCTAGATTTTGATAAGTCTAAAGTATAAAAGAATGGAAACCAAACTTGGATCTTACCCTTATTTGAAGAAATCGATTGCACCTTCACTTCAACCTTCGTGAGATTCGGCTATGGCCTTGATCTTAGCAAGCTTTCTAGCTTTTGGAATATTGAGAGGAGAAGAATGAAGAAGAAAAGAATAGGGGTTGCAGAGAAAATTCGGCAGAGGTTATCAAGGAAGAGTAAATAATGCTGAATGGCCTCTCTTTTCCTTTTATAGCCAAATTTACTAGGCTAGAGTCCCTTACTTGGCCACCACTCTTCTATTTTGATAACTTTATCCTTTAATTATCATAAATAAAAGAGTTTAATCCAACATTTATCTCTTCAAAATAATCCAATTTAAAAATCCTTTATTTATCACCTTTTTAATCGAATATTTATGAAAATAAAACACCTCCTTTCTAGAAGCATGTGCCGTCCACCTCAGTCTTCTGGAAGCAAAAATAAAACCTCTCTTATTTGCTTCCCAAGTGACTCGAACCCAGGCCCATTCCTCTTGCATATGGCGTCATTTGCATAGGCCCTAAGTGGCATCTTCAGGCCACTTTTCCAAGCCTATTTGTGTGTCAAATTTCACAAACTTTTTCTTTTAAGGCCACCTTGCCTTAATTTCCCCTTTTAAACATTAAAACTCGTCATTTCTAGGTCATTTCTAAGTTTCCTAAAATTTTCGTTCGGCTCTGTAAACTTGACATTTCCTTACATTTCCAAGTTTCCAGAAATGTTCACTTTCCTTTTTTGAATCATTTCTAAATCATTTTCCTAGTTTCCGTAAATGTTCACTTTCCTCTGTATTCCTTTACATTTTCAGGACATTTCCCTACATTTCCAAGACAAGACATTTCCTTGCATTTCCTTACATTTCCATACATTTCCTCATTTCTAGAATTCACATAACACATTCATAATTCATAAAACATGCCATTTTACCACATGGTTCCTTGTGTCATGCTTCACACGGAGTTTCTTTTAAAGCCTCATTTACCTAGCACCCTTTTTACTTAAAACCAATAATTTTCCAAAGCTTTCTTCTTCCAGCCTTAGAATTCTAAAAACCCTTAATACACTTCCAACACTGCCAAAACCTACTAACTCATGAATTAGGCACGAACGCATAACCCCTAATCTAGGATGTTACAAATAATCCTTTATTATCTCCTTGAAAAATAATCTAAAAAAAAAATCTATTATTTATCCTTATTAGTCGAAATTTAAAGAGAATAAAACTCTTCTTTTTAAACACCTTGTGTCATCCACCTCACTTCTTCTGGAAGCAAAATAAAATTTCTTTTATTTGCTTTCCCTGTGACTCGAACTCAGACCCAATCCCCTTGCATGTGGCGCCATTTCCAGAGGCTCTAAGTGGCATGTCCAGGCCACTTTTCCAAGCCTGTTTGTGTGTCAGATTTCACGTACTTTTTCTCTTAAGGCCATATTGCCTTAATTTCCTCTTTTAAACTTTAAAACTCGACATTTCTAAGTCATTTCTAAGTTTCCAAAAATTTTCGTTTGCCTCTTTAAAGTTGACATTTCCTTACATTTCCAAGTTTCCAGAAATGTTCACTTTCCACTTCTGAATCATTTCCAAATCATTTCCGGGTTTCCAAAAATGTTCATTTCTAAATCATTTCCATGCATTTCTAGGTTTCCAAAAATGTCAAAAATTTATTCGCAATACATAAGACATGTCATTTCGTACAATTAAGCTGAAAATGCATAGGCCCTTTCCAGGATGTTACAGTTCTACCCCCTTAAAATAATTTCGTCCTCAAAATTACTTACTAACAAATAATCGTACATCTTAACTCATCGCACTACGCTTATGCTGCGCACTCTGATCTTAATAGAACCATCATACTTCCTAGGCACAATCTCTAAGTTCACGTCCCCTAGAACTCATTTCTAACGCCGCGAGTTAATCTGATTAAAAAGTTTTATGCATCAGAATTTTGTTCCACTTATTAACCGCGAACAATTTTATGAAATAAAGATATTTAGAAGTAGTTCTTTCGATCACACAAAGTTTCAGTTCAAGTTCACTACTCTAATTTAGAGAATCACATTCATTCAAACATTCATTCAGTGACATCCATTCCATAGTATCTCCCATACACATTCACTCTTCGGACATTTCTGTCCGTTCCTATCCCAGGGGTATTTTCGTCATTTGTCCTACAGGGGTATTTTCGTAATTTTTTTCAAAATAAAGTTCCTTGGTGATTTTGTCAATAAGTATTTTGGAATTTTTAAATTCCCGGGCTATTTTGGAAATTTTGAAATCCGAGGTCATTTCGGTAATTTTGAATCTCGGGGGTATTTTGGTTTTAAACCAGGGTGAATTTGTAAAGTTTAATAATTCAGGGGTATTTCAAAAGTTGCAAACCTTTGAGGGTTCTTTTTGAGAATTTTACTTTCCAAAACGATGAGGTTGCAAAAATTTTGGAAATCAGGGTCATTTTGGTAATTTTGTAAGTTAGGGGCAATTTCGTAATTTTCCAAAATCAAGGTATTTTGATATTTTGCGAATTAGGGTTTTTGAGCGTTTATAAAATAATGAAATTTTGGTAAAATTGTTGGGTAGTTGGACATTTTATAAACCAAGGGTATTTTGGTAATTTTACCACTAGGGGCATTTTTGTCATTTCATAAATCAATGAATTTTTCGGAAAAAAATTTTATATGAATAGTTCTCACAAATTAAAAAGGTAATTTTAAGAGTTTTGAAACTAGGGTTTTTTTTTTTTATAAAAACACGGCTAGTTCCCTTTCGAGTTTTAGTTATCGTGTTTAGCCTATAACCGAGTCCTCTTGGTCAAGGTAAACCAAAGCTACGCACCAGGTAGGGTTCAAATGGAGAGGAGGTGAGTCACACAGACTGCTTAAGTACCAAGCTCCCACTGAAACCATTCGTAGACATGCGCATGCAGGTTGCCACACCTCATCGAGCCCTCTGAGTTAGGGTGAACCGGAAGCTACGCACTGCAGGATTCTGCGAAGAGGAGGTGAGTCACTAGGGATCGCTTAAATACTGTGCTCTTCCGGATCCAATCCTAGACATGTGTACAGGGGTTACCACACCCTAACTCGGTGACTTAGCCATAGGTTTGTTTAATGGAATTAAGTCTTATGTATTTGCATTTGAGTAGACTAGTCCTAGGGTTCAAGTTCCTATCATGCTATTCTACGTTCCATTCCTTTTCTACCCTTCCATAACTCACATAATCACACAGATGGTTAGGGGTACTTACCTGGAGGACTGCGGGTCGGAGACTTAGGTGCCATGCCAGAAAACCTGCTTAACTTTAGAAATACTTTTCATAAAACTCATTTGGGCTCGTTTGGAAAATGTTTTGGGCCTTAGCCCACAGGCCGAGAGTTTTAAAATTGGGCTCTGATACCAAACTAAAACACCCCAAACCCGGCCCACGAGCCTTGACCGGATCTTGGTATGTTCCTCAAGTAAACCGGTTCAAAGTTCTTTTGTTACTTTTGGAAAATAGTGTGTTTTGAAAGAAATATTGTTTTGGGTTGGGCTCGAGTAGAAAACAAAATCGTTTTATAATGAAAACCCTTTTAAATTTTAGGTGATAAAACATATAGATTACATTTAAAGTAAAATACTTAATCTTTAACTTAATAAAAATTTCGTAACATAATAAATAAAAACAGAAATAAAATAGTGCACTATGGCCTTATGGCCTTATTACATCAAATAATTCCAAATAATTCGGAGTACTTAAAAATTAATAGTCCATAAAAATAAAAACTTCATGTTGAGCATGGCCACCACAAGTTCTGCCGTCCCGGTCCATTACTGTTCATCACCTGAAACATGGTCCCTCAATGGGGTGAGTCAACAGACTCAATGTGTACACAACACTAAATCATAATAGAATCAGGCATAACAAATATTACACATTCATATCATAGCATACAAATTATGATGCATTCCCAAACCAAAACCTAATAAGCCATCCGCTACACTCCCCGTACTAACTTTGTACACAACCGTGGGGACTACTAAGTCGACCCTCCTTCCGCTACACTCCATATCGCGGTCTTAGGTCACCGCATTTGTGGTCTTAGGTCACCACATTTAGATATCACGGTCTTAGGTCACCGCATTCAGATTACTGTGGTCTTAGGTCACCACATTCAGATACCATGGTCTTAGGTCACCGTGTTCGTGGTCTTTTCACCACATTCACTTCCCCTTTCAATAACCCATATGCCCCATTTTGTAGTATGCATTAATATGCCAAAGTTCACATTCTTATTCTCATGTTACAAATAACATATTTCATATTCCTAGTCGGAGTAGGAAACGTACCTGAGTACTTAGTACCATAACATGGTACCTTAGCCACTTTCTTATTTTTAATATCACATATTTTAATTAGACATAGCCATAAAACATATTATGAAATAGTGTGGGGTACACACCTGATTCGCTTAGCAAATTCCTTGAGATCTTGAAATCTGATCTACCGCTTAGATCCTTAATCCCTACATTTGCTTAATCACTTACTAATTTAATAAAAAGCCATTCGCCCATAAATCCAAATCCTAGTAGGATTAGTATACTAAAACTTACCTTGTTGCCAATTGACTTAAGAATCAAGTCCCGAATTGAATCCTTGCTTCCTTACTATTGTCGAAAACCCTATAGACACATGTTAGAGTTTAATCTAACATTAAACATAACGAATGGCCTTTGGCCGAATCTTATAGTTTCTTACCTTGAATCTTAGAAATCCTGAAACCTTCCTCCTTGTAGTCGACAGTCACAAAATCCCGAAGTTTTCCTTCAAAGTTTCGGCCAACATGAATATGTCATTAAAACCTTGCCTTTTTATTTTTAAAGAAGAAGAAAATAATCATAATAGATCCTTACCCTTTTATATGGAAATCGGCAACACCCTTTGATCTACGAAAATATTCGGCTATGGCTTAGATGTGTATCACCAAATTTCGGTTTCCTTGAATAATTGGCTAGGGTTTTCTTTGGGGTTTCGGCTTCTGATGGATTGGAAAGAAAAGAAAAAGAATAAATAATAAAGGATGAGAGGAAACTTGTGATTTTGTCAGAAAAGAATTTGGGGAAGATGACAAGAGAATTTAGGCAGAGGCTTGCTTGGAGAGAAAAAAAAATTGTAAAATCCCTCACTTTTCCTCCTATTGTCGAATTTACTAGGCCAAGAGTCCCTTTCTTGGCCATCACTCTTTTATTTGATAACTTTATCTCCTTAATAATTAAAGAATAATCCTTTATTATCTCCTTGAAAAATAATCTAAAATAAAAATCCATTATTTATCCTTATTAGTCGAAATTTAAAGAGAATAAAACTCTTCTTTTTAAACACCTTGTGCCGTCCACCTCACTTCTTCTGGAAGCAAAATAAAATTTCTTTTATTTGCTTTCCCTGTGACTCAAACTCAGGCCCAATCCCCTTGCGTGTGGCGCCATTTCCAGAGGCCCTAAGTGGCATCTCCAGGCCACTTTTCCAAGCCTGTTTGTGTGTCAAATTTCACATACTTTTTCTCTTAAGGCCACCTTGCCTTAATTTCCTCTTTTAAACTTTAAAACTGGACATTTCTAAGTCATTTCTAAGTTTCCAAAAATTTTCGTTTGCCTCTTTAAACTTGACATTTCCTTACATTTCCAAGTTTCCAGAAATGTTCACTTTCCACTTTTGAATCATTTCCAAATCATTTCCGGGTTTCCAAAAATGTTCATTTCTAAATCATTTCCTTGCATTTCTAGGTTTCCAAAAATGTCAAAATTTATTCGCAATACATAAGACATGTCATTTCGTACAATTAAACCGAAAATGCATAGGCCCTTTCTAGGATGTTACACACACTTTAGGTCTACCTACAACCATAAACCAACTCAATTTTATACCGCAATTGGCATTCAAACATACCAAAACATACTCAATTTGATATCTTAACATCATTATTCATCTTCCTATACATAACCATTTTAACATACCAACACAAAGTATCAACTTCACATTCAAAATCATGTAAATCATGCACCATAAATCCATATCATTCCATAACCTAAATATGCTACTACCATATCACCAAATCATATCAAAATGACCTTTCACTTAGATCACACTTGCACATAATAACTACCATTCTTACACATTCAAGGCATATACAAAAATCATTTAACTTTCAAGCCATATCACATGGCAAGAACTTTACAACTCAAAATATACCATATTCACTAGCCTATACATGCCATATACCAAATATATACAACCTCCAAAAGTACCAAAATAGACAGCCGATAGTGTGATTAAGTTGCTGAAGATCCCCAAATCCGAGCTAGCTTTAAATATACTGTAAAATAGAGAAAACTTCACATAGTAAGCTTTAAAGCTTAGTAAGTTCTTATATTATACATATAACTCAATAATACAATATCAATGTACAAAATAAACCATCACTAGATGGATTCACAACTATACACAATATCATCCTTAGACATATGCTCACACAACCATCCATTTATCCATAAACGATATCATCAACCACATAGGTTCCAAACGTACCTTTGCCAACACTTAGTTAACAAACATTCTTGTTATTCAATGCTCGATACCACACTTCGTTCACTCTTCATTATTCGTTTGATTTAATCGCACAGTGCCAACTTTCTTAGCCGAAGCTTAAATATCATCGCACACTTATTGCCTTTACAATAAATCGATTTTAACTCGGTATTGCACACACAATGCCAATCAATATAGTCAATGCCTTCTTTATTTTCCACACTTAGTGTCATTTACCACTATTTCGATTCCATTCACGCACACTTAGTGCCACAACGTTCAAATCCACATATAGCATTATCAATTCATCAACTACATATATTCATTCATTACATAACACATGAATATGAATTAAATGATTCGTATTATACACGAACTTACCTCAGACGTCGAGATAACAAAACAAGTCGATTAATCGAGCACTTTATCTTTGTCTTGATCTTGATCCAAATCTCTCTTTTCTTGATCTATACATATTCAAATTTAGCTAGTCCAAACACACTTATTTAGGGCATTTTACAAAATAGCCCTTATATTTTCACATTTCGACACTTAAGTCCCTATTTCATAAAACCATCAAATACACATAATTTCAGCTTATACATGTTTAGCCGAATTTCCACCTAACTTATACAAGCCCACATATTTTATTTATTTCACATTTTAGTCATCCAATTTCTCATTTTCACAATTTAGCCCAAATTACTCAAATTCACCAAAAATTCAAAGACAAAATATGTTAATCAATCACATAACTTTCATATTTCATCATCAACGATCTCAAAGCTGAAACATTCATCAATGGCACATCTCAAAATCTTCATCAAATTCTAAAATTAAAGCATGGGCTAACTAGAACGCTAAGCAACGATAAAACGTAAAAATCATCAAAAATCGATCAAAACTCATACCTCAATTAGCCAAGCTTAGTGTTGAAACCTAACAAGCTTATTTTCTTCCTTTTTCTTCCAACTTTTAGCAATAAAGATGAACACCACTCTATTTTATGCTTTTGTTTTATTTTTAATTATTTTTAATTCATGTTTTACCATTATAACCTTAGTAATATCATTTAAATTTCCATTAACTAATACCCATTTTTGTCCATCCATTTGGCATATGGAATAATAAAAACATAAGGACTCACATTTAATAAGCCATGACAATTAAGCATTTTTAAAATTAGCACACAGCTTTTGCACTTTATGCGATTAAGTCTTTTTCGCAAATTAAGCATACAATCGATAAGATTTTCACACAGAATTTTCACACATGCTCAATCACATACTGTAAACATGAAAAATAATATTAAAATATTTTTTTGTCCTCGAATTTGTGGTCCCAAAACCACTTTTCTGACTAGGGTCTAAACTAGGCTGTTACATGTATAACACGTTCGGATTGTCCTTCTGTTTGAGGATGGAATGCAGTACTGAAACGTAACTGAGTGCCCAGAGCTTCTTGCAATTTACTCGAAAATCAAGACGTAAATCGTGGATCTCTATCTGAAATAATGGATATTGGCACTCCATGTAGTCTTACAATCTCAGAAACATATAATTCAGCCAATCTATCCAATGAAGAATCCATATGTATCGGGATAAAGTGTGCTGACTTCGTTAGGCGGTCAACAATTACCCAAACAACAACTTTCTTTTTCAGTGACAAGGGTAATTTCGATACAAAATCCATGGTAATTCTTTCCCGTTTCCATTCCGATATGGTAATTGGCTGCAATAATCCCGAAGGTATTTGATGTTCAGCCTTTACTTGCTGACAGATCAAACATCTAGATACAAATTTAGAAATATCTCTTTTTATTCCTGGCCACCAATACATTTTCTTCAAGTCATTGTATTTTGTTTACCACCGGGATATACAAATATTATACCATTATGTGCTTTATGTAGCATCTTCTGTACCAATTCTGAATTCTTCGGTACACATATTCTATCTTTGAATAACAAACAACCGTTCGAATCAATCTGAAACTCTGAGTCAGGATCTGACTCACTTTGTACTCGTTTGGCATGTAACTTATCATCATCCTTTTGAGCTTCACAGATTTGTTGCCGAAATGTTGGTCTACCTTTTAACTCAGCTATGATTGAATCATCATCAGAAAATGATAACTGGGTGCTCAATGCCCGTAAAGCAAATAAAGATTTTCGACTCAAGGCATCCACCACTACATTAGCTTTTCCCCGGATGGTAATTAATAACGAGATCATAATCTTTCAGTAATTCCAACCACCTACATTGTCTCAAATTCAGTTCTTTTTGTGTCATTAAATACTTCAGACTGTTTTGATCCGTAAAAACGTGACATTTTCACCATAAAGATAATGTTGCCATATTTTTAGTGCAAATACAATGGAAGCTAATTCGAGATCATGTACCGGGTAATTTTTTTCATGCGGTTTTAGTTGCCTAGATGCATAAGCCACTACTTTACCATCTTGCATCAATACACATCCCAAACCATTCAATGAGGCATCACTATAGACTATAAATTCCTTACCTGATTTGGGTTGGACTAATACGGGCGCTTCCATCAATAAAGCTTTCAATCTATCAAAACTATGTTAACACGTGTTAGTCCACTCGAATTTCACATTTTTTTTGTAGCAATCGGGTCATCGAAGAAGCTATCATTGAAAACCCTTTAACAAATCTTCGATAATATCCAGCTACTCCCAGAAAACTTCTTACTTTCAAAACATTCCTCGATGGCTTCCAACCTACAATAGCTGAAATTTTATTCGGGTCCACCCGAATACCTTCTGCAGATGCAACATGTCCAAGAAAACTAACTTCCTTTAACCAGAATTCACATTTACTGAACTTGGCATACAATTGCTTCTCACGTAGAGCTTGCAATACAGTTCTCAAATGTTGAACATGCTCATTTGCATCCCAGGAATAAACCAAAATATCATCAATAAAAACAACGACGAACCTGTCCAGGTATGGTCTAGAAATTTGATTCATTAAATCCATAAATACTGTGAGGCATTAGTTAATTCGAATGGCATCACCAAAAACTCATAATGCCCATATCTGGTTCTGAAAGCTATTTTTGACACATCTGAATCTTTTACTCGTAGTTGATAGTAACCAGATCGTAGGTCAATTTTTGAAAATACAGTGGCACCTTTTAATTGATCAAACAAGTTAACTATACGAGGCAACAGGTACTTATTCTTTACTGTGACTTTATTAAGCTGTCTGTAATCGATGCATAATCTAAATGATCCATCTTTCTTCTTTACAAGCAATACCGGTGCGCCCTATAATGAAAAGTTGGGTCAGTCGAATCCTCTATCAATCAACTCTTGCAACTGTACCTTCAGTTCTTTCAATTCAGTAGCTATAGATATCGGCGTCGTTCCTGGTACAAGGTTTATGGAAACTTCCACCTCTCTAGCTTGAGGTAAACCAGGTAGCTCTTCTGGAAATACCTTAGGAAACTCACAAACGATCAGCATCGACTGGATTTTCAACTCTGATACTTTGGTTATCCAGTACAATAGTAAGATAAGCCTCATAACCCTTTTTAATATATCTCTGTACTGATATTGCTGAAATCACATTAGACAACCCATCCAGTTTATCAAATTCAATGCAAAGTAACTCACCATTCTGACACTTCAATACAATGTATTTATGCTTACAATTTACCACTGCATCATGTTGGGTTAACCAATCCATTCCCAAAATTACATCAAATTCATCAAAGGGTAACAACATCAAATTAGCCGAAAAACAGTGACCCTCTATTATCAACAGACAATTCTTACAAACTTTATCAACTATAACATGCTGACCCAAGGGGTTTGAAACTTTAACCACCAATTTGGTGAATTCAACAACCATATTTTTATCAAACACAAATTTTGTGCATATATATGAATGCATGGAACCAGGATCAATCAAAGCAATAGTATTAGTATCAAGTAGAGAGAATGTACCAGTGATGACATTTGGTATCGAGGCATCTTTTCTTGCACTTATCGCATATATTTTTATCGAAGTCCGAGCCTCGAATTTAGCTGTTGAATCTTTTGCAGCACTACGACTACCACCGAAATTTTTAGAATACCGTGGTGGTCTACCCCTCGAGACAGGATTACTCGACTTCAGGGTCTGTTTGATGTCTTTCTCAACCCTTTTCGGGCAATCTTTAAGAAAATGGTTGAGAGAACCACACTTAAAGCAAGCCCCATTTCTCATCCGAAACTCTCCCAAATGCAATTTATTACAGATATTGCATCGTGGTTTAGGGTTTCCAACACTCTCAGCACTGGTTGTTAAGGGAGATAAAGACCTCGAGTCGGTGCGTTTAGAACTTCGTTCCTTTCCCGAATACTCCCTTGATGTAGCAAAGCGTTCATGATAATTCTTTGATTTCTTCGAAGCAGATGGTTGCGTCTTATTAAAAAATCTTTTACTCAGAACCCAAGCTTCCCTTTCTACTTGCTTATTTTCCTTGCTTAACTCCTCGGCCTTGTGTGCCCGTTCAGCCAACACCGCGAATTCTCTTAATTCTAGAATTCCAATCAACAGCTTGACATCTTTATTAAGCCCTTCTTCAAGTCGTTTGCACATTTCAGCTTCAGTCTGAACCCATTCACTAGCATACTTTCTCAATCTAGTAAATTCTCGTTCATACTCGGACACTGTCATATTTCCCTATTTAAGCTCTAAAAATTCCTTCTTTTTCTGGTCCAAAAATCTCTGACTAATATATTTCTTTTTGAACTCTGTTTGGAAAAATTCCCATGTAGCATTTTCCCTTGGTACCATGGAAGATATAGTTTTCCACCAATGGTAGGTTGTGTCTTTCAACAATGATACCGCACATTTCAGACATTTGGCTGGTGTGCAAGATAACTCATGTAACAGCTTAAACTAGGGCCTAGTCGGAACAGTGGTTTCGGGACCACAAATTCGAAAAAGAAAAATTTATTTTGATTATATTTTTATGGTCTACAATTTCACATAATTATTTCATAAATATTTCGTTCGAAAATTTCGACGTTTGGGCACTCAATTTAGTCAAAAGGACTAAATTGTAAAAAGTGCAAAAGTTGAGTTCTACATGTTAGAGGTGTCCAATTGTTATGAAATTTTAAATTGGAGGTCCTTAAATGGTAATTAGACCATTGGTTAATTTTTTGGACAAAAATGGACATGAAATAGGTGAAATAGAATATTTTTAAGTTAGGGGCATTTTGGTCATTTAGTGGTTAAATGATTAAATAAACAAAATTAAAAGCCAATTTTTGCCCATCTTCAACCCCATGGCTGAATTTCATAAGGGAAACCATGGCTAGAGTTTTTCAAGCTTCCAATCTCATTTGTAAGTCTGTTCTAGCCCCGTTTTTAATGATTTTTACGATTTTAAAATCCTTGTAACAAGATCTATCTATTTCTACCACTAATTTGAGATATGGTTAAAGTCGAGGGTTTTGACCCATGATGAATATGTGTGTATTGTTGTGTTTAATGGTAGAAAATGCATGTTTATGGTTAGAAAAATGACTTTTACTAAGTGATTTTCGGTGAAAATGCCTAAAAGGACTAATTTGTAAAAGTTATAAAATGTGTCATAAAAGTGTGTTTTAATGAAAATTGTGGGCTTTTATAGTTATGAAAATGGTTCGGCTAGGCTTAAAGTACAAAGAAAATGAATTAAAATCATTTTACGAGCCTAGGGGCAAAAATGTAAATATGTGAAACTTTAGGGGCAAAAATGTAATTTTTCCATAATACGATTTTTGGGTTACATTGAATAATGTGACTAATAAATAAATTAAATGTGATATTATAGATCAAGGAAAACGAGGTTTGGAACTAGAACGAGGGAAAAATAAGAAATTAGCAAATAAGTCCTTTTCACCGATTGTGCTATCGAGGTAAGTTTGTATGTAAATAATGCATCATTTTTACTTACGTTTTTATATTTTGATAACTGATATGAATTGTGGTTGAATATTTGATGTAATTGACAAAATATCGACAAGTGAGAAATTTCCCAGTTGAACCTTAGGAATAGAATAGGATACAAGTGACATGTCACTAGGGACCTATGTGAAATCTATGTGAAATTGTGACTAAGTGAATCCGGGTGTTGGTCTTAAGTTCTACCATTGGCTGGGTATACCGGCATGTGTTGCGGATACTTAACAACTTGTGTGAGCAGCATTGAGTAGTAACGAATGACCGACAACTTGTGTGAGCAGACCCGTGAAAGTGAATAGCTCGAGAACAAGCCTCTATGTGAAAAGTGATGTTAAGTATCTTTGGCTACAAGTGTGGCACTTATGTGAAAACTTTCAATGTATCCAATAATATTCCAATGTGTTGAACGGGAAAAAGACTAAGTGTTATTGAATGTGATTATGTGATGAACAAGTGCAGGTACATGTGTATATATATTCATGAGCAATGTGCACGATATGTGATCAAACTTTGGTAAGGTTGATATGGAGAAAGTGTTACAATGAAAACTTGTAAATATTTGATGATGAGTAGCTATTGACATGGCAAACTATGGATGTAATTTAGTGTTATATGTGTGTAAATGAGAATTAATACAAAGAAAACATGATAGAGTAAAATTAGCAATAAAACAGTTTGGACATCAATAGTTGTATCACTTTGAAAAAAATCACCAAAAATGTTGGAAATTGAATTATAGGTTGAATAAGATATGAAATTAAATCTTATTGAGTCTATTTTCACATAAAAGAAACGTTGTAAGCAAAAGAATTTCATATTCTGAGATATTTGAATTTTTGTGAGACAGGGTTAGAATGATTTCGAAATCCCTTGTTCTGTCTTGGGAAAATAGTTAAAAATTGTAAAAAATAATCATGGTTTATACTTTATATGCTTAATTTTTTTTAATGAATCTAGCTTCAATAGAAACAAATGGGAACATCATCTGAATCCCGTAGGAAGAGATAATTAATTTTTAGTGAAGAAGGGCCGAAACTGTCAGACAGCAGAATAGGGGAGACTTTAAGGAATAAACTATACTTATTGGCTAAATCAAAAATTCTAAAAATTTTATGGTAATAATATATGTGAGTCTAGTTTCAGGAAAAATTAACGGATCTTAATTTGAAGTTCCATAGCTAAAGATATAAATAATTTAGTGACTATGACTCGAGTAGACATCTTGAGATGAACATAAGTAAATAGTGAAATTATATGCAATTATGATTGTATTATCTTGAGAAAGTATTGTAAAGACTTATAAAAGCATGTTAATAAATTACTTATTATTTACATACCTATTTACTAAGCTATAATGCTTACCCCTCTTCCTCTCTTTTTTCCTATAATGTCACAAATGCTAGCTCGAGTTGGAGGTCGTCGAAGATTCTATCACACTAACAAATTATTGATTGGTATTGTATCAACGATCTTCAAGTATTTTTAAGTGTATGGCATGTATAGGGACTTGAATATGTGTATATGTTATTATGAGTTGGCCTAAAATGTTGGCCTATGCTATTTGATGGTTATTGTTGTATAAGGCCATTTAATGTAGCAATATTTGTTATGTTATAAGTCTATGATGATGGATTTCAAGTATATGTATGCTTGCATGTAAATGGTTAAGTGTGTGTGTGTGATTATGCATGATGAATGTGGTTTGTAAATGGTATGTGGATATCTTAGTGTGGATGATTGAATGCTTAATAATACCATGTTGTGTGATGATAAACTTGTATAAATGTATAAGTGCTTTGGGGTGGCAATGGGCTTAGTAAATAGCCTTACTTGTGACCACATGGGCAGCCACACGGCCATGTGCCCATGGTGTGTGAAGTTTGCACTTGACTTTCAAAAATTCGAAATGCCATACGGCCTAACACACGGACATGTATCTCGGTTTTGTGAAGGACATGGCCTTGGACACGATCGTGTGCCCCTATTTTTCAAGAAATTTTCTAATGTTTTCAAAAGTTCTCGGTTTAGTCTCGGACCACTTCTAAGGTATGTATTGGGCCTCGTAGGACCTATTAAGGGACTCAAAGATAAAAATTTGAAAAATTTTAATTTGGATGAAATTTTATGACTTGGTTTAATACGTTTACAAGTGAATGTGTTTCGGTAAAGCCTCGTACGGCGTCAGATACAAATAAAGAGTGTTATATTTAGTGGTATCAGAGCTATGACTTAGTCGATTCTCAGACTAATGTAGCGTATGTGAGTCTAGCTATACATGCCATAAGTGAACTGTGATAGTGTGATATTTCCTGACTCCGATGAGATTTGTTTTGGTTAAAGAAGGGATGCTTTCCAACTGAGCTACAATCGATAATGCTGAAAGGGGTTAAGTAAGTTCGTGTAACTTAGTGAATATATTGATTTGCCTAAATTGATTCTCTATGATTTGTGATGATATGTATGTGTTAATGGATGCAATGAATTAACCATAATTTAAGGAATATTGATAAAATGTTATCGTTCCAATTGATCATTGCATTTCGATAAATCAGAGTGACTTTTTGCAATGAATAACATGAACCATTTATTTTAAGATGAGCTTATTACAATTGGTTGATATTTATATGCGATAATAGTGAGTGTGTAACTAAGATATTTGAAAATGTGTTCATGATTAGTAGAAACCTAGAGATGTGTAATCAAAGTACATGATATTGTGTTGGTATTGAATGCTATGCTATATGAGTGTATATATGAGAGTCAGAAATTTAAAGGCTTTACAATCTTCACCCCCTTATCGGTATAGTGTTATATGACAAAGTTCACGAGATTTACATTGAATAAGCTCACTAGTAGGTAACTAAAGAGTTCAGTAGTGGAATAATTAATAATGTGATCAGAGATAGGAATGACTTAGCGAGTAGAAAATAGTTATGAGAGAGATATTAGATTATTCTAAAGATTATTTGAAATGTACAATGCCACAATTAGAGGAGAAGTTAATCTCGGATAATCGACTCATTCAGGTATGATGTCTAAAGACTGTACTTATTAGGAATTCTTTTGAATTGATTTTTGTTAATGAATGGAATATAATGGAATTAGTGATGATAGAATTAGTTAGAAGGATGACCTTTGAATTGTAAAGATGTTTGAGTATGATAGCTACAGTTGAGTAATTTATGACTATCTCTTCTAGGTATTCTATGTATTCTTACATTCTTATAGGTATTTCTAATTGCTTATTTTTTGATGAAAGCATCGTTGGTCTAATTGATTTATGATCGACATTCCTTTATCTTCTGTTGGTATTCTATTCCGTTTCATCTGAGACAAAAAGTTGACGGTGAATTCATATGAAACTATTCTTGTAAAACCCCAAAAACTAGGTATTCATTTTTTGTATGTTTGTAAAATAAATTCATGTTTGCTTCAATGGTTAAGTGATTTGGGTGTGTTTGGGAGTGTCTGAAAAGTCTTGGGTTCAAGCCCTGGCTTGTGCAAAAAATTTTGTTTTTAGGGAATAAACCCTTGCCTATAATTAGTAGGCTTTTAAATTATTATGGATAAAAACAAGACATAAAAAGCCTGCTGGTCTAGGGGTAGGTGGCATGTTACCCATGACATAGGACTGGTGTTCGAATCTTGGTGTGAGTAGTGGATTATTTATTTTGCTGCTGCGCTATAAAGGTGTTGGAGCTTGACTAAAACACTAAAGTGGTTGAGGAGAATTCAAATTGAATGGTTGAGGGAAGGTGTGATCAGGTGGAGAGACTTAAGGAGGGATTTTAGGAGAATATCAAGGGATATGAGGGGAGAGGGAGAGTTGTGCCGGAAATGGACTCTAGCACTCAAGAAATTCGACCAGAGAGGTATACTCCACATTTTAAATTTTCTGTGCATTTGGTGATTTCGCCCTTTTTGCTTGAGTACCGTACGTGGTAGGGGTGTTTGCATACTCGTCTGTTTCACTTTTGAAAACTTTTTCTTTGGCCGAATACACCCTTTTTCTCTCCTTGCCTTTTCTTCGTTTCTTTTCCCAAATATTTCTAACGCTTGCTATTGTTTCTCCCTGTCGAATCAGTGGTCTTGTGGTCTCTCTATTTGGATTTCCCAAGATATTACTCTTTTGGAAAAGGTGAGCAAACGGTTTCCTTTTCCCTTGGCTGAATCTTGCCCCTCTTTTCACCCTTCCCCTTTCATTTCTTTTTAGTGATTCATTTCTTTCCCTTGTCGTTGACTGCTTTCCCCTTTCTGTTGTCTGGTTATCATTCTCTAATTTTCGATAAAGTTCTTACACTTCAAAGTGGGTACTCTTCTCGCGTTATGGGTAAGTGGATCATGTTTGTTGAACAGCCCTCGGTATTGGGGTCTTGATTAAATTGATGTGTTGCAATTAATAAGTATGCTTAATATTTGGCTTTTAAGTGACAAAAACCGAAAAATATGGCAATTGACGCTACATGAGCGTGCGCTCGCTCGTGTGGTAAACTGAACGCATAAAACGTGGGCTTTAGACTGTTGAGGCCACTATGAGCGATTTTGTGGCCATAGGCCACCAACGGGCTTGTGGGCCCCATACGGGTAAACCACATGAATGTGTGGAGAATATTGGGCCAAGCTAGGTAAATTACATGGCCGAGACCATTTTATAGGCCTTGGGCCTATTTTTGCTGTTTGACTGTTAAGGTTGCACAGGTTGCCCGAGACGATTGTGAGCCTACTGATAGGTCGGTAAGTATACTTGGACCCCCAAACTGATACAAAAATGACTGTTATGCCCCTATGTGGTAAAAATGACTATTATGCCCCTATGTGGTAAAATGACTGTTATGCCCCTATGTTATAAAATGACTATATGCTTTATGTTATGTATGACTATATTTGAGCATGGCACGATATATATGTTGTATACATATATGATATGTTGCATGGGGATGGGATTATTATGATTATAGGAAGTGTACTGTACTGGCAGCTCTGCTGCAAATACTATTTAGTGCCGCAACTGTAACGTCTCGAATTTGGGCCTAGTAGAATTGGGCCTATAGGGCTTTGGGTCTCATAAAATTTTTAAGTGAGAAAAAAAATGACAAATGACATGACGGCTTTAAAGATTTAATGAATTTGGAGTGTCTAGGTGTGTTGGAAAAGCTCTGGGTCCGAGTTTTGTGGTGGAGGATTCTTAATTTAATTAATTAAAGAATCAGGGTTGTGAGTAGTGGGCTTTTAAATAAAAGTAAGTGAAAAATCGCACAAAGAAGCCTGTGGTGAAGTGGCTAAGTGAGGCCACCAGGGTGTAGAGAGGTGGCGACATATGCATGCAGGAAGGTCTAAGGTTCCAGTGCTAGCTTAGCTTTATTTTGGAGTTTAATTTTAGGCTTCTAGAAGGCTGGGAGTGGAGTGTAGAGGGACTCTAAGGAGAAGTGATCAGTAGAGAGAATTTAGGAGAAGGATAAGGGAGATATCATGGAGAAAAATTAGGAGATGAGTAGTGGTTGAAGTGGTGCCGAATTGGACTTTAGGGGTGGCTAAGTTCCAGCTATAGGCTATATAAATATGTGTGTGTCGATTCTAGGGTCCTAGGTAATACCAAATTTTCCATTCTTTTTTCTTTCCTAACCGAAACCTTATTTTTCCACAACCGAAAATACCTTGCCTTGTTGCCGAAATCTCCTATAGCTGAATCCCTTTTTGCCGAATTCTCTCATAGCCAAACACTTTTATTGCCGAAGTATCATCATCTTCTCTTGCTGAAATCGCTATTAGTGCCGAATCTTTGTTGTTTTCCTCCATTACAAATCGATTGTTATCTACTATCAGTCAAGGTTAAAAGCTGAATCTTGTTCAGTAGCTATCTAGGCCGCAGGTTTAAAAGTGGATTCGGTAAGTGTTCAGTTAACCCCTTAGTGTGTTTTGTTAAAAGCCGAAGGGCTGTCTAACTTCTGATTGTCGTTAATCTTGTATTAACAATGGTAAGGTTCAAAGATCGCAAGCATGGTAAGGATCGTTAGCAAAGTGTAAGTGTACTCAACTCGGTTATGGCCGGAGTTTGATTGTGTATGTCTAAGTGCATATCTAGGGGATACTCGTGATTAGTAGCTAAGGAAGGGCTATTAGAACCCAGTGGCACACGGTAAGGTTACGGTAAGGCTTCGACTTTTGGAAAATATTTTGATTAAGTATGGGTGATTGATTGAAGGTTGGTTGGTAGTAGGTTCAAGACCAAGGATAGTATTGCACGTCGCAGTAACCAAGTGTGTACAAACATTACACACACATGATATCGACAATGACGGATAGTCGAAAGTGGCTAAATGGGCCCGGTGGGCCCTGAGGCTAAGTTTTGTGAAATTGTTGATTTGATTATATGAATTGAGTTGTCATGCATGTTACATACTCTGGAATTGATTTGGGCCTAATGGGCCATATGGATATGATTTGGGCTTAATGGGTTATATGAATGAGATTTGGGCCTAATGGGACATATAGATGTGATTTGGGCCTAATGGGCCATATGAATGGGATTGGGATTAGTGGGCCGTTTGCATGTGTGTAGGCTTATTTGGGCTTTGTATATGGGTTTGATCTTAGTATCTGAAAACTGCTAAAACATACATAAAACTTAAACACAAAATTGCAACCGTAGACAAGTCATAAGGTTGAGGTGTGCTAATGGGTATATGCATGTCTAAGATTGGATCTAGAGAGAGCTTGGTACTTAAGCGGTCTCAATGACCTACCTCCTCTTCTCTAGAATCCTACCTGGTGAATAGTGCCTGCTCACTTGACCGATGGGGACTTGTTAACGGGCGCAGGTAGGTACTGAATCCATAAAACTTAAAATTGATCGAAATGCCCCTAAGGGCGAAAATGACTAAAATACCCTTAGTTTGGAAAATTACCAAAGTACCCCTCATTTGCAGAATTACCAAAAATACCCTTGATTTGGAAATTTATGAAAAAACCCTGTAGGGTAGAATTACAAAAATACCCTAGGTAGTGAAATGACTAAAATACCCCTAAGTGCTTAATGTGTGAAAATGTGTGTTGCATTCATGAAATGTATGTTGCACTTGAGTGGGTTTTGATGATACGGAGGAAGATATGTGAGGATCGCATAGTCGCTCGACGATCGTGGATCCACCGATGGCTTTAAGACCATTATAGTAGCTTTGCTGCAACGTTTGAGTAGTGCCACTGCTGGTGCTACCTTTGGAGTGTAGGAATGGGTGGGTTGATATTTATACCCTCACAGGAGTGTAGGGTTGGAAGGGAAAATGGAGTGCAGGGTTGGATTTGGGATGGGTGCATTACATTCATGTGATACAGATGTGATGTGAGGTCATTGCGGGCTAACGCCCAAGACCATCGAATTTGATAGGGCTTAGGCCCTATGTGATATTTTCGTGTTGATTGGTTACCAAGGTTCGTACACACTGAGTTTAGAACTCACACCCTTTTATTAAATGTTTCAGGTGACCCTCAGTAGACGGCTCGACATGGGAGAGGACTCGGAGATGGCTGCGCTACAAGATACTTAGAAGTTTTATTTATTTGTCTCAAAAGACATGATTTTAATTACTTTATTTTGTTGGATGTAATAAGGCCTTGTACTCCGATTTGACTTTGGATTTTGAGTTTTGTTGTTTCAACTATTTACTTAATTATTAAACCCGAGTAAATTTCTTAAGTTTAAACATGGTTTTCGAAACACTTAAAACATGGGCTTTTATCCCAACTTAATAAATTGCAAGGATTTTGAGTTTCTAAGCTTCAAATCTAGATTTTTAACTTAGTAAAAATCATTTTGAATTATGCCTTTGATGTGACATTCACAGATTCGGCCATAATGTCTGGGCTGGGTCTAGGGGTGTTATAGCAATCGGTGCTAATTTTGGGGTGTAGGGATGGGTGGCTGATTTTATCCCCACATGGAGTGTTGGGCTGCACGGAGTAGAGTGTAGAGGCTAGTTGGGTAGGATTTCTGGTTGCATGGCACACTGATACTGATATTGTAATAGGCTAAGGCCCACACTGATACTAATACTGTAATGGGCTAAGGCCCAACTGAATTGAACTGTTATTGATTAGGGCTTAGGCCCAAACTGTAATTGCATCGGCTATTTGCCTATAGGGGGTTACACACTATAGTTTTCGTAAAATACTGTACAAGCTTCCGCATCAAACATTGTTTTGAAGTATAATAACAAACTAATACGATCAACTTTCTGTTAGAAACAACTGGAGTTTTAAAATCAACAAGATACCCTAAAATTTCTGATAAGATCATAAACGAGAGTTAGTAAGAGAACAGGTTTTCCAATGAAACTATATTTTCGAAAAACACTTCAATGTGATATCGCCAGATCCGGCCATAACGTCTACGCCGGGTTTGGGGTGTTACATATAGTGGTATCAGAGTCAGGTTACAAAACTCGACTGTGGTTTTTGGGTTTCTTCTAAAACTTGGAATTTTCAAAAGAACTGTTCTAAATGATTTGGAAGTACGTTGAATTATTTATACTGAATGTATGGTGCACCGAGTCTTCGTCATCGGGCCACATGCCTAATACTAAAGTTAGAGAAGCACCGGCTTCACCTGTGACTGAGACTAGGTCTCTCGATTGAGCGGCTGGGGATGGTGCATTGCCCCAAGCTATGTTACGAATTTTGGAGAGGGTCGCTGGGCCCAATACTGGTACTATCGGCCGTGGGTCGATGACAAAACGACTCCAGTCTAATGGGGCTGAGATTTTTAGGGGTATTGCTGGAGTTGCCCCTAACGTGGCTGAATATTGGATTGCGGCCACAGAGAGGATCATGGACGACCGCGACTGCACCTCCGAACAGAAACTAAAAGGAGTCGTTTCATTATTATAAGACGAAGCCTATTAGTGGTGGCGTACAGTTAAAGAGGGTACTCAGGCTGACCGATTGACATAGGAATTCTTCAAGACTGCTTTCCAAGGGGAATATGTGGGCCATAGTTTTGTGGATGCCTGGAGGATGGAATTTCTAAATCTAACTCAGGGGGATAAATCAGTGGCTGAATATGAAGCTAAATTTTTGCGATTAAGCCACTATGCACGTGGGATGGTGGCAACTGATTATAAGCGGTGTGTTCGTTTCGAGGACGGCCTCAGGGATAGTCTAAGAGTTTTGATAGCTCCACAGAGGGAGCGAGATTTTACCACACTGGTAGATAAAGTGAAGATCGCCGAGGAGGTGAAGCGTACTGAGCGTCTGAATAGTGAAAATGGTAGGAATAAGAGGGATTCGGAGCCCTCAAGTTCTGTTCAAAGGACGAATAAAAAGGCCAGGTTAGGTAGGCCGGTAAATTTCGAGGCCGAAATTTTCTTTTAGGGGGTAGAGTTGTAACGTCCCAAAATCTAGGTATTCATTTTTTGTATGTTTGTAAAATAAATTCATGTTTGCTTCTGTGGTTAAGTGATTTAGGTGTGTTTGGGAATGTTTGAGAAGTCTTGGGTTCAAGGCTGGGCTTGTGCAAAAAGTTTTGTTTTTAGGGGAAAAACCCTTGCCTATAGTTAGTAGGCTTTTATATTATTATGGGTAAAAGCAAGACATAAAAAGCCTACTGGTCTAAGGGGTAGGTGGCGTGTTACCCATGCCAGAGGACTAGTGTTCGAATCTTGGTAGGAGCAGTAGGGTATTTGTTTTGCTGCTGTGCCTTAGAGCTGTTGGAGTTTGACTGAAACATTGAAGTGGTTGAGGAGAGGTGTGATCAGGTGGAGTGATTTGAGGGATTTTAGGAGAAAATCAAGGGAGATGAGGGGAGAGGGAGAGTTGTGCCAAAAATGGACTCTGGCACTCAAAAAATTTGGCTAGAGAGGTATACTCCACATTTCGGGTTTTTCTGTGCATTTAGTGATTTCTTTCTTTTTGCTTGAGTGTCGTATGTGGTAGGGGTGTTTGCATTCGTCTGTTTCAATTTTGAACACTTTTTCTTTGGTCGAATATGCCTTTTCTCTTCTTGTCATCTCATCTTCTCTCCTTTTCCTGTTGTTGGCTGAATACACCCTCTTCCTCTCATTGCCTCTTCTTCGTTTCTTTTCCCAAATATTTCTAACGCTTGCTGTTGTTTCTCCCTGCTAAATTAGTGGTGTTGTGGTCTCTCTCTTTGGACTTCCCAGGATTACTCTTCTGAAAAAGGTGAGCAAATAGTTTCCTTTTCCCTTGGCCAAATCTTCCCCCTCTTTTCACCCTTCCCCTTTCATTTCTTTTTAGTGGTTCATTTCTTTCCCTTACAGTTGATTGCTTTCCCCTTCTCTATTGTTTTGGTTATCATTCTCTAATTGTCGATAAAGTTCTTACACTTCAAAGTGGGTACTCTTCTTGCCTTGTGGGTAAGTGGATCATGTTTATTTAACCTCCCTCGGTATTGGGGTCTTGATTAAATCGTTGTGTTACAATTAATAAGTATGTTTCAAATTCGGCTTTTAAGTTGGTAATTGGGGAATTTTTGTTGATTGTGATGACAGCTGAAAGTTTGGAGTGAAGGGTTGTCCTGGTGCCGAATTGTTAAGGGCAGCGTCTGGTGTTCGTAAGGTAAGAGTTCAGTTAATGTGTTAAGATGATGTCTTCCAATTTTAGTTAATTGGTTATTAATTGATGTGTATAATAAAGTGCTATATTGGTCAATTGATAGGTCTTGGGTGCTCAGGAGTGCTTTTGCAAAGAAACGGAACCATGTGTGTAAACACTTCCCAAGTTGTAAACCGGTAAAAGCTGAAAAATATGGCAATTGACGCTACACGAGCGTGCGCTCGCTCGTGTGGTAAACTGAGTTCATAAAACGTGGGCATTAGATTGTTGAGGCCACCATGAGCGGTTTCGTGGTCTTAGGCTGTTTTGGGTAACGTTGGGCCAAAATGGGCCGTGTGGGCCCAACTGGCTTGTGGACCCTACACGGGTAAACCACACAAACATGTGGAGAATATTGGGCCAAGCTGTGTAAATTACATGGCCGGGAGCATTTTGGGCTCGTGCGGGCCTGCATTATGGACCTTGGGCCCATTTTTACTGTTTGACTGTTAAGGTGGCACGGGTCGCCCGAGACGACTGTGAACCTACTGATGGGTCAGTAAGTATACCAGGACCCTAAACTGATATAAAAATGACTGTTTTGCCTCTATGTGGTTAAAATGACTGTTATACCCCTATGTGATAAAATGACTGTTATGCCCCTATATTATAAAATGACTGCATGCTTTATGTTATGTATGACTGTATATGAGCATACCACGATATATATGTTGCATACATGTATGATATGTTGCATAGGGATGGGATTATTATGACTGGAGGAAGTGTACTGTACTGGTAGCTCTGCTCCAAATACTATTTATTGCTGCAGCTGGTGCTAATTTTGAACTGTAGGGATGGGTCGGTGATTTTATCCCCTTATGGAGGATTGGGCTAGATGGAGTGGAGTGTAGAGGCTGGGTGGGTAGGATTTCTAATTGCATGGCACACTGATACTGTAATGGGCTAATGCCCATACTGATACTAATACTGTAATGGGCTAAGACCCAACTGAACTGAACTGTTATTGATTGGGGCTTAGGCCGAGACTGTAATTGCATTGGTTATTTGCCTATAGGGGGTTACACACTGAATTTTCGCAAACTCACCCCTCTGTTTATATGTACAAGTAATCCCCAGTCTTAGGGACGGGTGCTGCGAGGGACTCAGAAGTGGCCACATAACCGCACCTGCTTCTATTCTTGGTTTTTATTTGCAATAATTTAATTTGGGTATTTGTTTTGTAATAAGGCCTCTTTAAATTTTTAACTTTTAATTTGGGATTTTAATTATTTAAATTCATACTAACAGTAGTAGGACGCGGATTTTCAAAAGATGGATGCTTTTCAAAACAACACGTTTTCGTAAAATACTATAAAAGCTTCCGCATCAAACATTGTTTTGATGTATAGTAACAAACTAATACGATCAACTTTCTGCTAGAAACAACTGAGTTTTAAAATGAACATGATACCCTAAGATTTCAGATAAGATCATAAACAAGAGTTAGTAAGAGAACGGGTTTTCCAATGAAACTATATTTTCGAAAATCACTCCAATGTGATATCGCTAGATCCGGCAATAACGTCTAGGCTGGGTTTGGGGTGTTACAATTCTTTTGTTTATTCTGGCTATTGTTCTGTTTATATCTGTATGTAGTATATATTATCTTTTTCACAATTGATTTCAGAATGTATGAACAGTGTTTCTCTTTCTTCTGGTTTTCTTTGAGGAATCGTCAGGATCTCTATTATTTCATATGAGTAGTATTCTTGTGCATTCAGTATGGTATTGTATCATGGATTTCATTATCTTGGTTTTCTTAACATCCCTATTGTTTAATTGATCAAGCATGGCTTATCTTTAAAGTTGATATTGGAAAAAATGTGGATTATGACAATTCAAGTTTAAATTGTATATTGATTTTCTTTCTTCGGGTAATTCTAATTATTATCAGTGAGTTCAAACAAGATGTCATGTTTCGTCTGAGTTAATGCAGTTAGTATATATCTCTGACTATCATGTTGGAAGATTTTGTGTGAATATTGACTTACCTTTGGGTAAAGCAAAAATACTTGTAAATACTTGAATGAAAAATCTTTGCTTATTTTGTGAGTGTGGTTTCAAGATTTACCTTATTGATGGTGTCTGGATTCTAGCTAAATTGAAAGCTAAAACGATGTTGCCATTATAAATCAAAAGAGCTCAGAAATGGAATGGTAAGTGGTAAATTAAATGAATACAGTATGAACCGACTTTTGATTCTGAAGTTTAGTTTAGATCTAATTACTGTTACTATTATCCCGAGATAGAATTTATGTACTGGGGAGCTCAGGGCTTAAGCAGAGAGTTTCCATTCAGAGCTCACCGTAATATCTTGTATGTTCATCGAAAGAGAAATAGAAAGTACAGTAATTTGAAGTAAATGTTCTGGTATACGGATATGAAACCGATATTTCTAATTTTTGTGTTCAAATGTCATTTTTATCGTCAGAGTAAGGCCGAATATCAAATGCAATCAGGACTACTATGGTCCACGAGGATACTGGTGTAATGTTGGGAAAAAGATACCATGGATTTTGTATCAGAATGTCTCTTATCCCCAGAAAAAGAGAGATGCTACTTGAATTATGATTTATGAATGATAAAAATCCGTAAAACTATTTGGAAATTCGATGGTTATATCATAGGCTATGGAAAAAGCTATAGGAAATTCTAAGCACAAGGTTGAATTGAATTGTGATTTTGGTGAAAAGGTAGAAGCAATTTGTAAAAGTTGAAAGCAGTTTCAGATCAACGTAAAAAGCTATACAGAAGCAAAACCTAAATATATTGGATTCCTGATCGACGACAGAGTGTTTCTGAAAGGATTGCCCTCGAAGAGGTTCGGTAACGTGTTGGAAACTTTGATAAAAGATGCTAAACCTCATTCTGGTAATATCTTCGGGGACGAAATCCCTAAAGGGGGAGAATTGTAACAACCTTAACTTGGGCCTAGTCGGAATAGTGGTTTCGGGACCACAAATCCAACAAGGAAAAGTTTATTTTTATTATATTTTTATAGTCTACAATTTTACGGAATGATTTCGTGAAAATTTCTTTCGAACATTTTGACGTTCGGGCACTCAATTTAGTTAAAAAGACTAAATTGTAAAAAGTGCAAAACTTGAGTTCTACATGTTGAGGTGTCTAATTGTTATGAAATTTTAAATTGGAGGTCCTTAAATGGTAATTATACCACAAGTAAATTTTTTAGACAAAAATGGACATGAAATAGGTGAGATAGAATATTTTTAAGTTAGGGGCATTTTGGTCATTTAGTGATTAAATGATTAAATAAACAAAATTAAAAGCCAATTTTTGTCCATCTTCAACCCCATGGCCGAATTTCACAAGGGGAAACCATGGCTAGGGTTTTTCAAGCTCCCAAGCTTGATTGTAAGTCCGTTTTAGCCCCGTTTTTAATGATTTTTACATTTTTGAAATCCTTGTAACAAGCTCTATCTATTTCTACCACTAATTTGAGATATGGTTAAAGTCTAGGGTTATGAACCATGATGAATATGTGTGTATTTTTGTGTTTAATGGTATAAAATGCATGTTTATGGTTAGAGAAACGACTTTTACTAAGTGATTTTCGGTGAAAATGCCTAAAAGGACTAATTTGTAAAAGTTATGAAATTTGTCATAAAAGTGTGAATCAGTAGAAATTGTTGGCTATTTTAGTTGTGAAAATGGTTCGGCTAGGTTTAAAATATAAAAAAATTGAATAAAAATCATTTTACGAGCCTAGGGGTAAAAGTGTAAATATGATAAAGTTTAGGGGCAAAAATGTAAATTTGTCAAAATGTGAATTTAGGCTAATTTGAGTAGCAGGATGAATAAATAAATTAAATGTGTTGTTATAGATCAAGGAAAACGAGGTTTGGAACTAGAATGAGGAAAAAACGAGAAATTAACGAATAAGTCCTTTTCACCGGTTATACTACCGAGGTAAGTTTGTGTGTAAATAATGCATTATCTTTACTTACGTTTTCGTATTTTTATAAATGGTATGAATTGTGGCTGAATATTTGATGTAATTGAAAAAATATAGACAAGTGAGAAATTTCCCGGTTGAACCTTAGGAATAGAATAGGATAAAAGTGACATGTCACTAGGGACCTATATGAAATCTATGTGAAATTGTGACTAAGTGAATTCGGGTGCTGGTCTTAAGTCCTACAAGTGGCTGGGTATATTGGCATGTGTTGCGGATACCTGACACCTTGTGTGAGCAATACTGAGTAGTAACGAATGACCGACAGCTTGTGTGAGCAGACCCGTGAAAGTGAATAGCTTAAGAACGAGCCTCTATGTGAAAAGTGATGTGAAGTATCTTTGGCTACAAGTGTGGCACTTATGTGCAAACTTTCGATGTATCCAATAATATTCCGATGTGTTCAACGGGAAAATGACTAAGTGTAATTGAATGTGATTATGTGATGAACAAGTGCAGGTACATGTGTATATATATTCATGAGCAATGTGCTCGATATGTGATCAAACTTTGGTATGGTTGATATGGAGTAAGTGTTACAATGAAGACTTGTAAATATTTGATGATGACTAGCTATTGGCATGACTAACTATGGATATACTTTTAGTGTTATATGTGTGTAAATGGTGGAAATCGAATTAGAGGTTTAATAAGATATGAAATTAAAGTTATTGAGTCTATTTTTACATAACAGAAACGGTGAAAGGAAAAGAATTTCAAATTCTGAGATATTTGAATTTTTGTGAGACAGAGTTAGAATGACTTCGAAATCCCCTATTCTGATTTGGGAAAATAGTTAAAAATTGTACAAAAATAATTATGGTTTATAATTTATATGCTTATATTTATTAATGAGCTTCAATAGTAACAAACAGGAACAACCCCCGAATCTCGTACGAAGAGATAACTAATTTTTAGTGAAGAAGGGTCGAAATTGTCTGACAGCAGAACAGGGGAGACTTTGAGGAATAAACTGTACTTACTGCCTAAACCAAAAATTCTAAAAATTTTATGGTAATAATATATGTGAGTCTGGTTTCAGGAAAAATTAACAGATCCTAATTTGAAGTTCCGTAGCTCAAGATATAAGTAATTTAGTGACCGTGACTTGAGTAGACAGCTTGAGATGAACATAACGAAATAGTGAAATTATGTGCAATTATGATTGTATTATCTTGAGAATATATTATGAAGACTTATAAAATCTTGTTAATAAATTACTTATTATTTACATACCTACTTACAAAGCTATAATGCTTACCCCCCTTCCTTTCCTTTTTCCTATAGTGTCACAAATGCTAGCTCGAGTTGGAGATCGTCAGAGATTCTATCACACTAACAAGTTATTGATTGGTGTTGTATCAACGATCTTCAAGTACTTTTAAGTCTATGGCATGTATAGGGACTTGATTATGTGTATATGTTATTATGAGTTGGCCTAGAATGTTGGCCTATGCTATTTGATGGTTATTGTTGTATAAGGCCATTTAATGTGGCCAATATTTGTTATGTTATAAGTCTATGATGATGCATTTCAATGATGTGTATGCTTGCAAGTGAATGGTTAAGTGTGTGTTTGTGATTATGGATGATGAATGTTGTTTGTAAATGGTATGTGGATGTCATAGTGTGGATGTTTGAATGCTTAATAATACCATGTTGTGTGATGATAAATTTGTATAAATGCATAAGTGTTTTGGGGTGGCAAAGGGCTACGGGCAGCCACACGGCCATGTGCCCAGGGTGTGTGAAGTTTGCACTTGACTTTTGGAAATTCGGAATGCCACACGGCCTAACACACGGGCGTATATCTCGGCTGTGTGAAGAACATGGCCTTGGACACGGGCGAGTGCCCCTGTTTTTCAATAAATTTTCTAATGTTTTCAAAAGTTCTCAGTTTAATCCCAGACCACTTCCAAGGTATGTATTGGGCCTCGTAGGACCTATTTAGGGACTCAAAGATAAAAATTTGAAAAGTTTTAATTTGGATAAAATTTTATGACTCAGTTTAATACGTTTACAAGTGTTTGTGTTCCGATAATGCCTCGTGCCCTATTTCGGCATCAGATACGGGTAAGTGGTGTTACAGCTCATCTAGAACCCGAATAGTATTTTCCAGCCAAAACTCAGCCCTCCCTGGATCGTCATTGGCTGTAGCCCTAAATTCTTCAGCCCTATATATTCTAAATGTATCTACTGGAGCCTTATCAATTGTAACACCTCTTACCGGTGTACTACGCCAGTACCGGGTACGAGGCATTACTAGACTTAACAATACATTCTACCAAATCCCGAGCCACAAAATTTCACTTATAATTTAAAATTTAACAAACACATGCATACACAAGCATTATAACTCCATGACCAATATGAGCCACAACTCGTGGCTAAATAAAGAATAATCCTTATTATCGTTATGAAGCAATACATTTAATCAAATTAATTAAGACATATACAAAATGACTTAGTCAAGCCCCTATACATGCCATAACTTAAATCATTTATAAATAAAGATACCCATAGATAGCTTGATAGTGTGAAGTGATCTCCGACGACCTCTAACCCGAGCTTGTTTAGTAGGACTCTGTAACATGGGAAAGAAAAGGGGGTAAGCTTATAAAGCTTAGCAAGTTCACATGTAAAAATTTTAAGCATTAGCAATGAATTTAGCTTACTACTAAGCTGTCATAACTTGCATACATAATGCTAAGTTCTTACTTTCCCAACTTACTCATTTGTAGCCTTATCAAAGCCTCAACATGACAAATCCTCACAACAAGTTCTCAAATTGATACAATCATTAAATCACATGCTTATACCTTATTACTCATGTTTACATTAATCTGTCTACTTGAATCACTGTCACTAAATTATTTATTTCTTGAGCTACAGAGCTTCGAATTCCAAACTGCTAATTTTCCCTAAAACTAGACTCACATATCTTCATATCATAAAATTTCTAGAATTTTTGGCTTAGCCAATTAGTACAGTGTATTCATTAAAATTTCCTCTGTTTCACTGCTAGACTATTCTGATCACTTTTAACTACGAATCAAGTTTCTCCTTGTACAGAATTCAAATGATGTTATAATTTATTTAATTTGAAACTAGACTCATTAAAAATTTCAAGCATATAACTTATATCCCTTAATTATTTTTGTACAATTTGTAATGATTTTTCCAAGGCAGAACAGGGGATCACGTAATCATTCTGAACCATTACCACAAGAATTTAAATATCTAAAACTATAAAAATCCTTTGTTTTCTATGTTTCTTTTATATGAAAATTGACTCAATAAGCTTTAAATCAATATCTCAGCCAACTTATAATTCAATTTCTACTATTTTTGGTGATATTGCAAATTCACATCACTATTGCTGTCCAAAACAGTTTTATTGTAAATTTTTGCTCTCACTCACTTTAGTTGTATTCATTACTTACCTATAACAATCTTTCCAATTTTCGATTACATATCGAGCATATTGCTCATATATTACAAATGCATATACCTACACTTATCACTACAAGCCACACATAATTTCACTTAATCGATTTTCCCGGTGAACTCATCGGTAACCTTACCAAAGGCTCAGAATACAAAGGGCACCTTACTTAATAACTTGCTTACATACCTGCAACATTCTCATTTAACACATGAGTACTCTTTCATAATATAGGCATATTGCCAATCATGTCATAAAGTGTCACAAGCATAACTGAAAACTCATCACTTACTTAATACTTGATAATCTCAATTACTTACGATCTCAATATTAAATAAGCCTTAAATGCATACCTGTACTCTTTCTTCATGTTCTAACCTTGTCATTTCTTTGACTTACTCTTTGGACTACTCGGGCACCTTTTCCTTTTTGAACTTACCATTGCCATGTCTTGACATGGTCTAACGTGGTATCCTTGCCTTATGAACTCACCAATGCCATGCCTTGGCATGGTCTTACATGGGACATTTGCCTTATAAATTCACCAATGCCATGTCTTGACATGGTCTTGCATGATTTCCTTGCCCTATGGAACTTATCAATGCCATGCCTTGGCATGGTCTTACATGATATCCTTATCTTACCAAATGCCATGTTCCAAACGTGGTCTTACATGGTATCCTTGTCTTACCAAATGCCATGTTCCAAATATGATCTTACATGGTATCCTTGTCTTAGTGCCAATGCCACATCTTGATGGGGTCTTGCATGGAGTCCTTAATCAATGCCGATGCCATGTCTTGACATGATCTTACACGGGATCCTTGCCTTGCCAATGTCATGTCTTGACATGGTCTTACATGGTATTCTTAACCGTCAATTCCTCCTTAAATGCCATGTTATGAACATGGAGTTTTTTGTCAATTCTTCCTTAATTGCCATGGTATAGTCATGGACTTTGAGATATCAATGCCTTGTCAAGTCATAGCTGAAACATACTTGCTCAAATTCTCAAGGTTAGTCGCATAACTCATAATAACATTACTAATAACAATAATTGCATAATAATAAAATGCTACTCAACTTACATACTTACATTCTAAATCTCATCATATCATCAACTTAACTTATTCTCATCAAACTATGCTAGTCAATACTTTCTTGTTATCATACAAAGCCATAATACAAAATATGGTCTAACATATAAATTATACAAGTTCTCTTTCCAATATCGAATTATTATCGAACATTAATCATTATATCTGAAACTCAATACTATAGTATTTATGGCCAAAATATCAATTTATCATTCGAATATGCATAATTAAATGCTTATTAAACATATGAACTTACCTCGATACCAAAACGGTCATTTTACCAACTTTTCTGATTTTTGATTTTTCTCCCGTTCTAGGTCCAAATCTCATTTTTCGGGGTCTAAGACATCACATTTCACTTATTTAATTAATGTACTACTCAAAACAGTCCCTAACTCAAACTTTGGAAAAATTACAATTTTGCCCCTAAACTTTTGCGTAATTATGATTTTGCCCCTAGGCTCAAAAATTAAACTTCATCCCTTATTCTTATGTTTTATAGCATGCTGATAATTTTTCCCTTCTATGGCAACATCAAATTCTTGCTCTAACATGCACTTATGTACATTAGGTATTTTTGTCGATTATGTCGTTTTACTCATTTTCCCTTAAAATCGCTTAGTAAAAGTTGTTTAACATAATTCTAAACACATTTCACCTATGGGTATTTTTCAAAATATGAACCCTAGGTTAAATTATTGCTAGAATATGCTAAATCAAGTTACCGGGACTCGAAAAACGTAAAAAACATGAAAAACGGGGCTAGAATGGACTTACCATGAAGCTTGGAAAGCTTGAAAACCCTATCCATGGCTTCCCACATGTTAAATTCGGCCTAAGCTTGAAGATGGACAAATTTAGCATTTAAATTTTGTTTTTAATTCATTTAATTCACTAAATTACCAAAATGCCCCTAAAAAAATCTGTTGAAACATACCCATCTATGTCCAATTTTGTCCACCAACTTAACCAATGGACTAATTATCATTTAAAGACCTCCAATTTAAAATTTCATAACAATTGGACACGTCTAACATGTAGAACTCAACTTTTGTACTTTTTACAATTTAGTCCTTTCGACTAAATTGAGTGCCCAAACGTCAAAATTTTCGAATGAGATTTTCACGATATCATTCCATGAAATTGTAGACCATAAAAATATAAATAAAATAAATTTCTCCACGTCGGATTTGTGGTCTCGAAACCACTGTTCCTACTAAGCCTAAAATCGGGCTCTTACATCAATTCTAACAAGTCTAGTACTCTGTGGCGTTTTATCATGTTGTGAAGCAGGTGGGGGAGGTCGTTGAATAGCGGGATTTGTTCTCACATATTCGCTAAACCACTCATCCATCATTTTGAAGAAGGCTGTTTTTGCCTCTTCACGGCCCTCAGACATAGGCCTCCTACTACTACTAGTTACGGCTCGTTGCACGGAAGCTTGAGCTATGCTCTCAGCTTCCTCAGACTCATCTCTCGCTTGGATGGATGACATTACTATATGAAAACACATTTAAGAGTGGTCAGAAGATATCACACTATCATGATTTATATAATGGCATGTATAGCTAGACTCATACTTGCTATGTTAGTCTGAGAATCGGCTAAATTGTAGCTCTGATACCAATAAATGTAACTCCCCTAACCCGTATCTGTTGTCGGAACAGGGTTACGGAGTATTACCAGAGTTTATAGAACCATTACAAATAAATCATGTAAAAATACTATTCATATCTGAAAGCAATCATATCGTCCCTTAAATGGACCCTCAAGACCCATTATAAGCATTAAAAGCAAATTGGGACTAGATCGGGATCTCATAAAAATTTTCTCAAAATTTCAAAGTTTTTTTATAAATAGTGGCCACATGCCCGTATGGTCTAGGGACACACCTGTGTGGTCGGGGCGTGTGGTCACACACGCCCGTGTCCCTAACCCGTGTAACTTTCTGACTTGTAAATGATGAAGTAATTAAAGTCACAGGACCAAGTCACACACCCGTGTAACACGCTCGTTTTCAAGGCCGTGTCATCCACACGACTGAGACACATGCCTGTGTGCCCAATTCTAAGCATCATGTTTCTCATTTTTAAGATACAGGGGACACACGGCCAGGCCGTATGCCCATGGGACAAGCCGTGTGTCACACACGGCCAAGACACACACCGTGTGTCTACCCGTATGGACAAAATAAAGTCATTTCCTAGCCTTGTTTGTCGCCTAAAACTTACCCCTTTCCTGCACCAAAACTCACTAACATATATCCACCAATCCAAACATTAAAACCAAGCCAATTCTAGTACCTAGCATGGTATATTATCACATACAATTCATGTTTATAATTTTATTTTTAGTGAACATGCACCTTAAGCATAATCCAATCAACCAACTTAGCACATAGGAATTTAATCATATGATAACTTTATAAACATGCTAAGTAAAACATTACCAGCCATTCCAATGGCTATATTACAAAACATCACTTACAAGCCATCATTTGGCCAAATGAGCCTATACATGCCATTACACCAAAATGAGATTTCTATTTATACCAAATGAGATAGTGGATAGTGTGATTGATGCTCCGACCGACCTCCAACCTTCACGAGCTTACGAGTACTATAAAATAAAGAAAATTAAATGGGGTAAGCATTTTCATGCTTAGTAAGTTCGTATAACGGGAATTAAACTTACCGGTTATATTTATTCATACGAGCATACATAACCATACCATCCAAAATTTTTGGGTAAATTTACCTAAACATCTGCACTTAATCAAATAAGTTAGTCACATAACATCATATGAATATCAAGTAAACATAGATGAGCTCATCACATTATAAACTTCTATTTAGTTTCACCTTTCCATATTTCAAGAATCTTTCCCGTTGAACTATTGAAATTTCAATGGACATTCAAGTAATATACAAAAAGTATTCATATCAACTATCCATCAATTCATGTTCAAAAGTATCCATTTGGCACATGATCATAAAGCACACTTTCAAGCCACATATTTTATAACAGGATTACCAGTCTAGGCTAAATTCTTTTTGTAGCACATGCTCTAAAAAGCATGATTTGGATTACCCGTCTGGGCTAAATCCAATCTATAACATATGCTTGAGAGGCTTATTTCAGGTTTACTCGTCCGGGCTAAATCCTATTGCAACATATGCAGTATTATACTCTTTTCAAGAAAGCATCTTATTCCATCGAGTTTCAACATTCAACCAGGACATAGCATTTTATCATCATTTTCCAATTTGTGGTCATTTCATAATGTATATCTTCACATACATATCATCACAAACATACAATTCAATTCAAGCACCTTAACATACATATTTAGGTTACACAAACTGACCTTGACAAATGTTCGTTTTTGAATTTCAACTAATCCGAAACCTTTTGTTGCCCTCGATCTAGTTCAGTAGTAGGTCTTTTTGGGTCTATATAAACAAATTTAACTATCAATTTATCATATTTCATATAGATTTGCTGTAACACCCCAAACTCGGCCCATACGCCACGGCCGAATTTAGAATGCCACTGTAGAAAACGTTTGAAAAATATTTTAATTTAGAGTGAAAACATATAAATTTATTGTCTCTAGAAAAACATGGTGTATTTAAAATTCTAAATAAAATTAAGTTGCTAAAAATAAACATTTCCAGATAACAATATAATCAACAAACCAACTTAAAACATAATAATAATCCATAAATACTTTAAATGGGCCTTATTACAATAAATAACCTTTCATAAGAAAAATGTGTAAAACAAATAAATTTATCTTCTGCATGGGCCACCTCGTATCCACTCCAACCTGGTCCAAGCTTTATGCATCACCTGTAAGGTTTGAGAAAAATTGGCTGAGTCAACAGACTCAGTGCATAATTATTACACATGTCCCCACATATGGGCTTGGCCCAATTCCACACAGTCCACATACATAAATATGCAAAATGAAGCCCAACCCAACCTAGTGTCCATCCGTTACACCTACCTTAGCAGACTCCCTGCCCAAGGCCGTGGCTAATCCACCGATCACATAGTGATCCACATATCTTACCTTGGCAGACTTGCTGCCCAAGGCCGTGGCTAAGCCACCGATCACATAGTGATCCACATAGCTGTATCTACGAGGTGACTCGAGGTCATCCTCAATCTACGGTGATGCACACAGCTATCATCCGCCGAGATGTGGCACCTAGCCAACACCTCCCTTGATGAAGCACATAGCTAACATCAAGCGCCAATGTAGCATAAGGCTAACATTAGACCACGTACATAAAGTACACCCTTTCCTTCGATAGTCACATCCCAAGTCCCATGCATATATATATGTACCATGGCAACATATCACTTGAACAATAATGCATCACATGCCATCACATTTCATATATTCATCAATGATCATTTAATATCGTAATTCACTGACCTGAGTACGTACAAACAATCGATGAAGAACCACGAACAAACAATGGCTCGGGAGTACGTACAACTTCAAATAATCGATCTTCGCTGGCAAGGGGTCCACATCCTGGTGGAAAGTCTCGGACTCCCGACACAGCCCTTCGTTTGAAATTTGAGGGTATAACAGAACCACCCTTCTTCCAAACACTATTTATCGCTTTTTTCGAACCCATTCTTGATTGCCCCAAAATCTAATGTTCACAGAAAAATAATAATAATAGTCGAACGATAGAGTCCCCAAAATCGATTGCTTCCAAAGTCCCGAAGACCCTATCTTCCAAAACCGATTATGAAAACCAAATGAAAACCTACTCTTGTTGAAATTCGGCCAAAACAATTCAAGAAGAAAATGCAAAGTTCCGACTATGGTTTTGAAAGAAGAAAGCAATTGATATGTGGATGAAAAGAAGTAAAGTACGTGAGTGGCAAAGAAAATCAAAATGAGAGAGAGGATTCGGCTAGAGTAAAAAAGAAGAAGAAAAAGAAAAGTAAAACGGAAGAGAGAAATTCGGCAAAGAAAAGTGAAGAGGATTTCGGCTCAAGAGTTTGAAAGAAGAAAAGAAAGAGATGAAAGAGAGGAGATAGATACTTTCGGCTTTGAGCAAAGAAATGGCAAAGAAAAAGAAAGATATGGGAGAGTATGGTTTCGGTTTCCAAGAAGAAAAAGAGAAAAGAAACAAATGTAATTTGGCTTAAAGACCAAGTGAGTAAATCATCAATTCTACTTGGGTTATCGGGTTTGTTTCAACCAAAAGCATTAGCAAGAAAATGACAAAGCAAAGGGAGATTTCAGCTTGACACAAAAACAAAGACTAACACCTACAAAACTAGCCGAAAATGTCACCTAACTACAAAGAAATTTCGGCACCCTTTTTCCCCCTACACAAATCAAAAATTCGGCAACCATACTTTTGCCAACAATTCAAAGTAATTTTGAATTAAACACACTCCTAATTTTCTCCCTATTTCCTCCTATTCACTCACAAAACTTAAGCCAACCCCCTTAGTCCATGAAACCGTCCACATTCATGGACAAATAGCCATTAAAAAGCTTCCAAAAACCTCACCTTAAACCAAGCCTTATGTCCTCTATCCTTCCTTAATCCATATGATTCCTTTCCCAAAGTTCAAGCTTTCCTAAATTACTATTCAACTTGCCCTAAAAATTGAAAGTCCAACTTACCTTAATTAGAGTTGACCGACACTTAATGCTAGGATACATAAAATAAAGCCTTCAAAATGCTCTCCAAGAAACTCGAACCACTTCCCTCAAGCAACTCTTCCTACATCCTAACCATCTTACCACTAGCTCCTCATATGCTAAAATTTAACACTTAAATTAACTTAAGTGTCAAGCTCATCTAATCCACTTCACTAAATTTTTAATACTAATAATTATTCTAACTTCATAAATAAAATCAAGCATTCACAAGACTATGCTAAACACACAAACAATCCTACCCGAGCTAACACAAGTAACTAGATAACACACAAATTTTCCTAAAGCCCATGGCCCAATCGGCCCAATCCTATTAGGCCCAATTTCGGGATGTTACAATTCTACCCTCCTTAAAAATAATTTCGTCCTCGAAATTACTTATTAACGAACAATCGTACATCCTAACTCACCATACTACGCTACTGCTGCGCACTATGATCTTAATAAAACTAACATACTTTCTACTAAATCTTGGAATCCCGACTGCACTCCAACCGGTTCCACACACGACCATTCTTCCTCTACCACGTCCACACACACTACGACTACGTCCCTTAAAACTCATGTCTACGATCGCCCTTTAATCAGATTAGAAAGTTTTATGCATTAGTACTTTTGGTTCCACTGTTTATCCGCGAACAGTTTTATGAAAAGAAGTTTAATACTGGTTCTTTCGATCAATCAAAGTTTTCATCTCAAGTTCACTATTCTAATTCAGAGAATCACATCCATTCACAACATTCAACGCACTATTATGGGCATCTTTGTCCATTCCCAACCCAGGGGTAATTCCGTCATTTTTCCTATAGGGGTATTTTGGTAATAAATCGGGGTCAATTTGAAAATCTTTACAAATCAAAGGCATTCCAAAATATACAAATCTCGAGGTTATTTTGAAAATTCTACCAAATCAATGGTATTGTAGAAATTTCAGAAATCGGGGTTATTTTGGTAATTTTGGAAATCAGGGGCATTTTAGTAATTTTTTCCAAATCAGCATATCTTACTATTTTGTAAAATAGAAGTTTTTGGTATTTTTGTAAAGTAAGAATGTTTTTACAAAAGTCGTGGGTAGTATGGTAATTTTATAAACCAAGGGCATTTTCGTAATTTTTCAACCAGGGGTATTTTAGTAATTTTATGAATAAAAAATTTTCATAAAAAATTTCAAAGTCGAAAATTTTTTTTTTTTTTTTTTACAAATCAAGGGGTAATTCAGTGATTTTAAAACTGAGATTTTTATAAAAAAACGGCTAGTCCCTTTCGGGTTTTAGTGATTGGTTTAGCCCGCGAATAAGTCCTCTTGGTTAGGTGAACGGTTACTACGCACCAGGTAGGATTCGAGTAAATAGGAGGTGAGTCGCTAGGACTGCTTAAATACCAAGCTCTTACTGAATCCACTCCTAGACATGCGTACAACAGTTGCCACACCTTAACTCGGAGACTTAATCACAGGTTTGTCCGATAATCCTTAAGTCTTATGTACTTGTGTTTGAGTAGTCTAGTCCTAAAGTTCAATAACTTAATATACAAATCTATGTTCCCATCATACCCACATACCATTCATATAATAATTCACACAACAATTAGAGGTACTTACAGTGGACTTGAATTCGGAGATATACAGGGCCATGCGAATAACCTGAAAAATTTATAAAAGCCCAAATCTTTGAAAAGCCCATCTAAAAATATTTTTAGGCCCAAAACCCTCAAAGCCGAGTTTTGAACCAAGGCTCTGATACCAAATTGTAACACCCCAAACCCGGCCCATACGCCACGGCCGAATTTAGAATGCCACTGTGGAAAACGTTTGAAAAATATTTTAATTTAGAGTGAAAACATATAAATTTATTGTCTTTAGAAAAACATGGTGTATTTAAAATTCTAAATCAAATTAAGTTGCTAAAAATAAACATTTCCAGATAACAATATAATCAACAAACCAACTTAAAACATAATAATAATCCATAAATACTTTAAATGGCCCTTATTACAATAAATAACCTTTCATAAGAAAAATGTGTAAAACAAATAAATTTATCTTTTGCATGGGCCACCTCGTACCCACTCCAACCCGGTCCAAGCTTTATGCATCACCTGTAAGGTTTGAGAAAAATTGGGTGAGTCAACAGACTCAGTGCATAATTATTACACATGTCACCATATATGGGCTTGGCCCACTTCCACACAGTCCACATACATAAATATGCAAAATGAAGCCCAACCCAACCTAGTGTCCATCCGTTACACCTACCTTAGCAGACTCCCTGCCCAAGGCCGTGGCTAATCCACCGATCACATAGTGATCCACATATCTTACCTTGGCAGACTTGCTGCCCAAGGCCGTGGCTAAGCCACCGATCACATAGTGATCCACATATCTGTATCTACGAGGTGACTCGAGGTCATCCTCAATCTACGGTGATGCACACAGCTATCATCCGCCGAGATGTGGCACCGAGCCAACACCTCCCTTGATGAAGCACATAGCTAACATCAAGCGCCAATGTAGCACAAGGCTAACATTAGACCACGTACATAAAGTACACCCTTTCATTCAATAGTCACATCCCAAGTCCCATGCATATATATATATATGTATCATGGCAACATATCACTTGAACAATAATGCATCACATGCCATCACATTTCATATATTCATCAATGATCATTTAATATCGTAATTCACTGACCTGAGTATTCGATCACCCACCACAGGTATTCACAATCTTAGCCCTTAATTCGGCTACCATTAACATCATATCACATATACATAATTATAACACATACACACAATCAAGAGACAGTGCGATAACTACGCACCTGATAACAGTGAGAACTATACTTTCCCGCTCGTCGATACCTAAATATTTATCACTATTGATTAGAACACTAACATTCATAAAACTATACAAATGATAAGTAATCTCAATCCTTACCCTCGGAATCCCAAACAACAACTATATGCGATTTCACTCCAATTGATGGTTCATAACCTGATGAAGAACCACGAACAAACAATGGCTCGGGAGTACGTACGACTTCAAATAATCGATCTTCGCTGGTAAAGGGTCCACATCCCGGTGGAAAGTCTCGGACTCCTGACACAACCCTTCGTTTGAAATTTGAGGGTATAGCAGAACCACCCTTCTTCCAAACACTATTTATCGCTCTTTTCGAACCCATTCTTGATTGCCCCAAAATCTAATGTTCACAGAAAAATAATAATAATAGTCGAGTGATAGAGTCCCCAAAATCGATTTCTTCCAAAGTCCCGAAGACCCTATCTTCCAAAACCGATTATAAAAACCAAATGAAAACCTACTCTTGTTGATATTCGGCCAAAACAATTCAAGAAGAAAATGTAAAATTTCGACTATGGTTTTGAAAGAAGAAAGCAATTGATATTTGGATGAAAGGAAGTAAAGTACGTGAGTGGCAAAGAAAATCAAAATGAGAGAGAGGATTCGGTTAAAGTGTAAAAGAAGAAGAAAAAGAAAAGTAAAATGGAAGAGAGAAATTCGGCAAAGAAAAGTGAAGAGGATTTCGGCTCAAGAGTTTGAAAGAAGAAAAGAAAGAGATGAAAGAGAGGAGATAGATACTTTCGGCTTTGAGCAAAGAAATGGCAAAGAAAAAGAAAGATATGGGAGAGTATGGTTTCGGTTTCCAAGAAGAAAAAGAGAAAAGAAACAAATGTAATTTGGCTTAAAGACCAAGTGAGTAAATCATCAATTCTACTTGGTTTATCGGGTTTGTTTCAACCAAAAGCATTAGGAAGAAAATGACAAAGCAAAGGCAGATTTCGGCTTGACACAAAAACAAAGACTAACACCTACAAAACTAGCCAAAAATGTCACCTAACTACAAAGAAGTTTCGGCACCCTTTTTCCCCCTACACAAATCAAAAATTCGGCAACCATACTTTTGCCAACAATTCAAAGTAATTTTGAATTAAACACACCCCTAATTTTCTCCTTATTTCCTCCTATTCACTCACAAAACTTAAGCCAACCCCCTTAGTCCATGAAACCGTCCACATTCATGGACAAATAGCCATTAAAAAGCTTCCAAAAACCTCACCTTAAACCAAGCCTTATGTCCTCTATCCTTCTTTAATCCATATGATTCCTTTCCCAAGGTTCAAGCTTTCCTAAATTACTATTCAACTTGCCATAAAAATTGAAAGTCCAACTTACCTTAATTAGAGTTGACCGACACTTAATGCTAGGATACATAAAATAAAGTCTTCAAAATGCTCTCCAAGCAACTCGAACCACTTCCTTCAAGCAACTCTTCCTACGTCCTAACCATCTTGCCACTAGCTCCTCATGTGCTAAAATTTAACACTTAAATTAACTTAAGTGTCAAGCTCATCTAATCCACTTCACTAAATTTTTAATACTAATAATTATTCTAACTTCATAAATAAAATCAAGCCTTCACAAGACTATGCTAAACACACAAACAATCCTACTCGAGCTAACACAAGTAACTAGATAACACACAAATTTTCCTAAAGCCCATGGCCCACTCGACCCAATCCTATTAAGCCCAATTTTGGGATGTTACAATTCTACCCTCCTTAAAAATAATTTCCTCCTCGAAATTACTTACTAACGAACAATCGTACATCCTAACTCACCATACTACGCTGCTGCTGCGCACTCTGATCTTAATAAAACTAACATACTTTCTACTAAATCTTGGAATCCCTGACCAGATCCAACTAGTTCCGTCACAGCTATTCTGCCTCTACCACGTCCTCACACATTACGACTACGTCCCTTAAAACTCATGTCTACGATCGCGCTTTAATAAGATTAGAAATTTTATGCATTAGTACTTTTGGTTCCACTGTTTATCCGCGAACAATTTTCTGAAAAGAAGTTTAATAGTGGTTCTTTCAATCAATCAAAGTTTTCATCTCAAGTTCAGTATTCTAATTCAGAGAATCACATCCATTCACAACATTCAACACACTATTATGGGCATCTTTGTCCATTCCCAACCCAGGGGTAATTCCATCATTTTTCCTATAGGGGTATTTTGGTAATAAATCGGGGTCAATTTGAAAATCTTTACAAATCAAAGGTATTCCAAAATATTCAAATCTCGAGGTTATTTTGAAAATTCTGCCAAATCAATGGTATTGCGAAATTTGAAATCGAGGTTATTTTGGTAATTTTGGAAATCGTGGCATTTTAGTAATTTTTTCCAAATCGTGGTATCTTACTATTTTGTAAAATAGAAGTTTTTGGTTTTGTAAAGTAAGAATGTTTTTACAAAAGTCGTGGGTAGTATGGTAATTTTATAAACCAAGGGCATTTTCGTAATTTTTCAACCGTGGTATTTTAGTAATTTTATGAATAAAAATTTTCGAGAAAAATTTTCAAAGTCGAAAATGGTTTTTTTTTTTTTACAAATCAAGGGGTAATTCAGTGATTTTAAAACTGAGATTTTTATAAAAATACGGCTATTCCCTTTCGGGTTTTAGTGATTGGTTTAGCCCGCGAATAAGTCCTCTTGGTTAGGTGAACTACATTACTACGCACTGGTAGGATTCGGGTAAAGAGGAGGTGAGTCGCTAGGATCGCTTAAATACCAAGCTCTTCACCGAATCCACTCCTGAACATGCGTATAAACAGATTTGCCACACCTTAACTCGGCGACTTAATCACAGGTTTGTTCGATAAGCCTTAAGTCTTATGTACTTGTGTTTGAGTAGTCTAGTCCTAAAGTTCAATAACTTAATATACTAATCTACGTTCCCGTCATACCCACATACCATTCATATAATAATTCACACAACAATTAGAGGTACTTACCTAGTGGACTTCGGGTCGAAGATACAGTGCCATGCCAGAATAACCTGAAAAATTTATAAAAGCCCAAATCTTTGAAAAGCCCATCTAAAAATATTTTTGGGCCCAAAACCCTCAAAGCCGAGTTTTGAACCTAGGCTCTGATACTAAATTGTAACAGCCCAAACCCGGCCCATACGCCATGGCCGAATTTAGAATGCCACTGTGGAAAACGTTTGAAAAATATTTTAATTTAGAGTGAAAACATATAAATTTATTGTCTTTAGAAAAACATGGTGTATTTAAAATTCTTAATCAAATTAAGTTGCTAAAAATAAACATTTCCAGATAACAATATAATCAACAAACCAACTTAAAACATAATAATAATCCATAAATACATTAAATGGCCCTTATTACAATAAATAACCTTTCATAAGAAAAATGTGTAAAATAAATAAATTTATCTTTTGCATGGGCCACCTCGTACCCACTCCAACCCGGTCCAAGCTTTATGCATCACCTGTAAGGTTTGAGAAAAATTGGGCGAGTCAACAGACTCAGTGCATAATTATTACACATGTCCCCACATATGGGCTTGGCCCAATTCCACACAGTCCACATACATAAATATGCAAAATGAAGCCCAACCCAACCTAGTGTCCATCCGTTACACCTACCTTAGCAGACTCCCTGCCCAAGGCCGTGGCTAATCCACCGATCACATAGTGATCCACATATCTTACCTTGGCAGACTTGCTGCCCAAGGCCGTGGCTAAGCCACCGATCACATAGTGATCCACATATCTGTATCCACGAGGTGACTCGAGGTCATCCTCAATCTACGGTGATGCACACAGCTATCATCCGCCGAGATGTGGCACCGAGCCAACACCTCCCTTGATGAAGCACATAGCTAACATCAAGCGCCAATGTAGCACAAGGCTAACATTAGACCACGTATAAAAGTACACCCTTTCCTTCGATAGTCACATCCCAAGTCCCATGCATATATATATATATGTATCATGGCAACATATCACTTGAACAATAATGCATCACATGCCATCACATTTCATATATTCATCAATGATCATTTAATATCGTAATTCATCGACTTTGAGTATTCGATCACCCACCACGGTATTCACAATCTTAGCCCTTAATTCGCTACCATTAACATCATATCACATATACATAATTATAACACATACACACAATCAATCAAGAGACGGTCACGATAACTACGCACTTTTGATAACGATGAAAACTATACTTTCCCGCCACAATACCTAAATATTTATCATCGTTGATTAGAACACTAACATTCATAAAACTATACAAATGATAAGTAATCTAAATCCTTACCCTCGGAATCCTGAACAACAACTATATGCGATTTCACTCCAATTGATGGTTCATAACCTGACGAAGAACCACGAACAAATAATGGCTCGGGAGTACGTACGACTTCAAATAATCGATCTTCGCGGCAAAGGGTCCACATCACGGTGGAAAGTCTCGGACTCGACACACGATTTCTTCGTTTGAAATTTGTGGGTATAGCGAACCACCCTTCTTCCAAACACTATTTACTGCTCTTTTCGAACCCATTCTTGATTGCCCCAAAGTCTAACGTTCACAGAAAAATAATAATAATAGTCGAGCGATAGAGTCCCCAAAATCGATTGCATCCAAAGTCCCAAAGACCCTATCTTCCAAAACCGATTATAAAAACCAAATGAAAACCTACTCTTGTTGATATTCGGCCAAAACAATTCAAGAAGAAAATGTAAAGTTTCACTATGGTTTTGAAAGAAGAAAGCAATTGATATGTGGATGAAAAGAAGTAAAAAATGCGTGAGTGGCAAAGAAAATAAAAATGAGAGAGAGGATTCGGCTAGAGTGAAAAAGAAGAAGAAAAAGAAAAGTAAAATGGAAGAGAGAAATTCGGCAAAGAAAAGTGAAGAGGATTTCGGCTCAAGAGTTTGAAAGAAGAAAAGAAAGAGATGAAAGAGAGGAGATAGATACTTTCGGCTTTGAGCAAAGAAATGACAAAGAAAAAGAAAGATATGGGAGAGTATGGTTTCGGTTTCCAAGAAGAAAAAGAGAAAAGAAACAAATGTAATTTGGCTTAAAGACCAAGTGAGTAAATCATCAATTCTACTTGGGCTATCGGGTTTGTTTCAACCAAAAGCATTAGAAAGAAAATGACAAAGCAAAGGGAGATTTCGGCTTGACACAAAAACAAAGACTAACACCTACAAAACTAGCCGAAAATGTCACCTAACTACAAAGAAATTTCGGCACCCTTTTTCCCCGTACACAAATCAAAAATTCGGCAACCATACTTTTGCCAACAATTCAAAGTAATTTTGAATTAAACACACTCCTAATTTTCTCCCTATTTCCTCCTATTCACTCACAAAACTTAAGCCAACCCCCTTAGTCCATGAAACCGTCCACATTCATGGACAAATAGCCATTAAAAAGCTTCCAAAAACCTCACCTTAAACCAAGCCTTATGTCCTCTATCCTTCCTTAATCCATATGATTCCTTTCCCAAAGTTCAAGCTTTCCTAAATTACTATTCAACTTGCCCTAAAAATTGAAAGTCCAACTTACCTTAATTAGAGTTGACCGACACTTAATGCTAGGATACATAAAATAAAGCCTTCAAAATGCTCTCCAAGAAACTCGAACCACTTCCCTCAAGCAACTCTTCCTACATCCTAACCATCTTACCACTAGCTCCTCATGTTCTAAAATTTAACACTTAAATTAACTTAAGCGTCAAGCTCATCTAATCCACTTCACTAAATTTTTAATACTAATAATTATTCTAACTTCATAAATAAAATCAAGCCTTCACAAGACTATGCTAAACACACAAACAATCCTACCCGAGCTAACACAAGTAACTAGATAACACACAAATTTTCCTAAAGCCCATGGCCCAATCGGCCCAATCCTATTAGGCCCAATTTCGGGATGTTACAATACTACCCTCCTTAAAAATAATTTCGTCCTTGAAATTACTTATTAACGAACAATCGTACATCCTAACTCACCATACTACGCTACTGCTGCACTCTGATCTTAATAAAACTAACATACTTTCTACTAAATCTTGGAATCCTTGACCAGACCCAACTGGTTCCGTCACAGCCATTCTTCCTCTACCACGTCCTCACACACTACGACTACGTCCCTTAAAACTCATGTCTACGATCGCGCTTTAATCAGATTAGAAAGTTTTATGCATTAGTACTTTTGGTTCCACTGTTTATCCGCGAACAGTTTTATGAAAAGAATTTTAATACTGGTTCTTTCGATCAATCAAAGTTTTCATCTCAAGTTCACTATTCTAATTCAGAGAATCACATCCATTCACAACATTCAACACACTATTATGGGCATCTTTGTCCATTCCCAACCCAGGGGTAATTCCGTCATTTTTCCTATAGGGGTATTTTGGTAATAAATCGGGGTCAATTTGAAAATCTTTACAAATCAAAGGTATTCCAAAATATACAAATCTCGAGGTTATTTTGAAAATTCTACCAAATCAATGGTATTGTAGAAATTTCAGAAATCGGGGTTATTTTGGTAATTTTGGAAATTAGGGGCATTTTAGTAATTTTTTCCAAATCAGGGTATCTTACTATTTTGTAAAATAGAAGTTTTTTGTATTTTTGTAAAGTAAGAATGTTTTTACAAAAGTCGTGGGTAGTATGGTAATTTTATAAACCAAGGGCATTTTCGTAATTTTTCAACCGGGGGGTATTTTAGTAATTTTATGAATAAAAATTTTCATAAAAAAATTTCAAAGTCGAAAATGGTTTTTTTTTTTTTTTAAATCAAGGGGTAATTCAAAGATTTTAAACCGAGATTTTTATAAAAAAGCGGCTAGTCCCTTTCGGGTTTTAGTGATTGGTTTAGCCCGCGAATAAGTCCTCTTGGTTAGGTGAACGGTTACTACGCACCAGGTAGGATTCAAGTAAAGAGGAGGTGAATCGCTAGGACTGCTTAAATACGAAGCTCTTACTGAATCCACTCGTAGACATGCGTACAACAGTTGCCACACCTTAACTCAGCGACTTAATCACATGATTGTTCGATAATCCTTAAGTCTTATGTACTTGTGTTTGAGTAGTCTAGTCCTAAAGTTCAATAACTTAATATACTAATCTATGTTCCCATCATACCCACATACCATTCATATAATAATTCACACAACAATTAGAGGTACTTACCTGGTGGACTTCGGGTCCGAGATACAGGTGCCATGCCAGAATAACCTGAAAAATTTATAAAAGCCCAAATCTTTGAAAAGCCCATCTAAAAATATTTTTAGGCCCAGAACCCTCAAAGCCGAGTTTTGAACCAAGGCTCTGATACCAAATTGTAACACCCCAAACCCGGCCCATACGCCACGGCCGAATTTAGAATGCCACTGTGGAAAACGTTTGAAAAATATTTTAATTTAGAGTGAAAACATATAAATTTATTGTCTTTAGAAAAACATGGTGTATTTAAAATTCTAAATCAAATTAAGTTGCTAAAAATAAACATTTCCAGATAACAATATAATCAACAAACCAACTGAAAACATAATAATAATAATCCATAAATACTTTAAATGGCCCTTATTACAATAAATAACCTTTCATAAGAAAAATGTGTAAAATAAATAAATTTATCTTCTGCATGGGCCACCTCGTATCCACTCCAACACGGTCCAAGCTTTATGCATCACCTGTAAGGTTTGAGAAAAATTGGGTGAGTCAATAGACTCAGTGCATAATTATTACACATGTCCCCACATATGGGCTTGGCCCAATTCCACACAGTCCACATACATAAATATGCAAAATGAAGCCCAACCCAACCTAGTGTCCATCCGTTACACCTACCTTAGCAGACTCCCTGCCTAAGGCCGTGGCTAATCCACCGATCACATAGTGATCCACATATCTTACCTTGGCAGACTTGCTACCCAAGGCCGTGGCTAAGCCACCGATCACATAGTGATCCACATATCTGTATCTACGAGGTGACTCGAGGTCATCCTCAATCTACGGTGATGCACACAGCTATCATCCGCCGAGATGTGGCACCTAGCCAACACCTCCCTTGATGAAGCACATACCTAACATCAAGCGCCATTGTAGCACAAGGCTAACATTAGACCACGTACATAAAGTACACCCTTTCCTTCGATAGTCACATCCCAAGTCCCATGCATATATATATGTATCATGGCAACATATCACTTGAACAATAATGCATCACATGCCATGACATTTCATATATTCATCAATGATCATTTAATATCGTAATTCACTGACCTGAGTATTCGCTCACCCACCACGGGTATTCACAATCTTAGCCCTTAATCCGGCTACCATTAACATCACATCACATATACATAATTATAACACATACACACAATCAAGAGATAGTGCGATAACTACGCACCTAATAACAGTGAGAACTATACTTTCCCGCTCGTCGATACCTATATATTTATCACTATTGATTAGAACACTAACGTTCATAAAACTATACAAATGATAAGTAATCTAAATCCTTACCCTCGGAATCCCAAACAACAACTATATGCGATTTCACTCCAATTGATGGTTCATAACCTGATGAAGAACCACGAATAAACAATGGCTCGGGAGGACGTACGACTTCAAATAATCGATCTTCGCTGGTAAAGGGTCCACATCCCGGTGGAAAGTCTCGAACTCCTGACACAACCTTTCGTTTGAAATTTGAGGGTATAGCAGAACCACCCTTCTTCCAAACACTATTTACCGCTCTTTTCGAACCCATTCTTGATTGCCCCAAAGTCTAACGTTCACAGAAAAATAATAATAATAGTCGAGCGATAGAGTCCCCAAAATCGATTGCATCCAAAGTCCCAAAGACCCTATCTTCCAAAACCGATTATAAAAACCAAATGAAAACCTACTCTTGTTGATATTCGGCCAAAACAATTCAAGAAGAAAATGTAAAGTTTCGACTATGGTTTTGAAAGAAGAAAGCAATTGATATGTGGATGAAAAGAAGTAAAGTACGTGAGTGGCAAAGAAAATAAAAATGAGAGAGAGGATTTGGCTAGAGTGAAAAAGAAGAAGAAAAAGAAAAGTAAAATGGAAGAGAGAAATTCGGCAAAGAAAAGTGAAGAGGATTTCGGCTCAAGAGTTTGAAAGAAGAAAAGAAAGAGATGAAAGAGAGGAGATAGATACTTTCGGCTTTGAGCAAAGAAATGGCAAAGAAAAAGAAAGATATGGGAGAGTATGGTTTCGGTTTCCAAGAAGAAAAAGAGAAAAGAAACAAATGTAATTTGGCTTAAAGACCAAGTGAGTAAATCATCAATTCTACTTGGGTTATCGGATTTGTTTCAACCAAAAGCATTAGGAAGAAAATGACAAAGCAAAGGGAGATTTCGGCTTGACACAAAAACAAAGACTAACACCTACAAAACTAGCCGAAAATATCACCTAACTACAAAGAAGTTTCGGCACCCTTTTTCCCCCTGCACAAATCAAAAATTCGGCAACCATACGTTTGCCAACAATTCAAAGCAATTTTGAATTAAACACACTCCTAATTTTCTCCCTCTTTCCTCCTATTCACTCACAAAACTTAAGCCAACCCCCTTAGTCCATGAAACCGTCCACATTCATGGACAAATAGCCATTAAAAAGCTTCCAAAAACCTCACCTTAAACCAAGCCTTATGTCCCCTATCCTTCCTTAATCTATATGATTCCTTTCCCAAAGTTCAAGCTTTCCTAAATTACTATTCAACTTGCCATAAAAATTGAAAGTCCAACTTACCTTAATTAGAGTTGACCGACACTTAATGCTAGGATACATAAAATAAAGTCTTCAAAATGCTCTCCAAGCAACTCGAACCACTTCCCTCAAGCAACTCTTCCTACGTCCTAACCATCTTGCCACTAGCTCCTCATGTGCTAAAATTTAACTCTTAAATTAACTTAAGTGTCAAGCTCATCTAATCCACTTCACTAAATTTTTAATACTAATAATTATTCTAACTTCGTAAATAAAATCAAGCCTTCACAAGACTATGCTAAACACACAAACAATCCTACCCGAGCTAACACAAGTAACTAGATAACACACAAATTTTCCTAAAGCCCATGGCCCAATCGGCCCAATCCTATTAAGCCCAATTTCGGGATGTTACATTTGCAGTCAATTACATCTTAAGCAAAATTACCATTTTACCCCTATGCTTTTCATAAATTCCAATTTCGTCCCTAGGCTCGGAAAATGAAATTCATGGAATTTAACCTTCTTTCCAAGCCTAGCCAAAATTTATGTACAACTTTTACAACAACCACATTTGTCAAATTTCAGCATTTTCCATGGGTTTTACCCATTTTTCATTTTAGTCCCTAACCTGAGTTTTCATCAGAAATTGCTTTGTAAAAATTGTCTATCTACTAACAACCTTTCAGTTTCTACCATAAATTTCTAATTTTCAGCATATTCATCCATGACCCAAAGTTCATACCTTGATAACTTTTCAAATAGATCCTCTAAATAGAAAGATTAGACTATCTCGATTCTAAAAATATAAAAATTACTAAAAATGGGACTTGATTTCATACCTTTTTAAGCTTGAAAAGTTGTCTTCCTCTGTCCTAGGGTTTCCATAGAAATTTTGGAGAAGAAGATGAATAAAAAGATGACAATTTCCTTTCTAATTATTTGTGATCTTTTAATTTTAGTGTTTTCCATTTCTAATTATTCCATGGATGAGTCACTAAATTACCTACTAACTTTTCTCCAATGGTCTAATTACCATATAAGGACCTTAAGTTTTTAATTCTATAGCTATTTGATACTTATAACTACTAGAAGACAACTTTTGCATTTTATGCAATTTAGTCATTTCCTTAATTAAACATGCAATCGGTAAAATATTCGTATCAAAATTTTCATATGACCTTCCTATAATAATGCAAATTATAAAATAATATTAAAATAAATTTTGTTTTTGGCTCGGATTTGTGGCCCTGAAACCACTGTTCCAATCTCACTGAAATTGGGCTGTTACATATATATTACATGAAAGAAAATTTGAAAGATAAAAATGTTGAAATAAACTGGTTAATTTAAAAAGGTGAAATATTTTTGTTGTTAACTATAATTATAGATGAAAATTTTAAAAATGATCAATGATAATATTACTATTACATATTTATTACAAATATTTATTGATAATAAAAGTATTAAAAATACTAAAAAATATAAATATTATTTTTAATTAATAATGGCAATTTTTTTTTTAAATTATTATTCTATTTTTAGGAAAATACTTACTAAACCAAATATTTGTAACATATATCAAATATTGTAAAGTAAATATCCCATCAATCACGTTCTATTAGAATTATAACATAAGTAAGCACCTGTAACACCCTTACCCGTATTCAACACCGGAACAGGGCTCGAGGCATTATCGGACTTATAACACAAGCATCCACACAATTTCGATTCATAAATTTGCATGCAAATTTAAAACCATTCATATTCAATCATAAAGTCCCTTATATGAGCCTACGAGGCCCAAAACATGCTTTTGAAGTGGTTCGGGACTAAACCGAGAACTTTAGAAAAATTTTTCATGTTACAGGGAAACCAAGAACTTTAGAAAATTTTTCATGTTACAGGGGTCACACACCCGTGTGGTTCAAAGGACACGCCTGTGTGACCCTGAGACACGCCCGTGCTACAGGCCGATTTCAATTTAGGGTGCTCTCTGACTTGCGCCTGTGCTAGGCCATGTGGTAAATTTAATTTTCATAGCTTTTCATAAAATAGGTCCAGAATTTACACGACCGGGACACATGCCCGTGGGGCGGACCGTGTGTCACACACGACCTAGACACACGCCCGTGTGTCTACTCATGTGGAAAAAATAAAGACTATTTACCAAGCCATTTGCCACCCTTGTTCACACATACACTTACTCCAATTCAAGGAACAAACATAACATACTTAAGCAACCAAAAACATCCATAATTATGACCAACACAATATCAACATCTATCATGCTCACAACAATTATTGAGCCACAATTGACTACTTCCAAGATACCTAATTGTACACCACTTTATCATCTCATCAATAAACCACATTGCCAAACATTTCACATTCATGTCATAAATCACATTTCTATCATTCACCAAGTATACCGTGATCATATCACTAAAGACATTAGCACATATATGTATCTATACTTAGGATTACAACCATGATAGCCCAAATAAGCCAAATCTATATGGCCAAATATCAAAATAAGCCTTTGACAATTATAAGCCAACGCATTGGCTACAATCTTAATGGCACATATAACAAAATAACTAAGTCCCTATACATGCCTTACTTTCAAAATACTAAGATCATCAATACCCAAAACGAGAGGGTTTGATAGTGTGATGCGAATCTCCGACGATCTCCGATCCCAAGCTAGCTTGGTAACACTATAGGATAATGGAAAGAAAAGAGGTAAGCTATATAGCTTAGTAAGTTCATATGCAAATAATACAAAACATTATTCATACATTTGACATATAAATAACTTAACAAATATTAACAGAAATGTCATTAAGCTTCATAAGCACAACTCATAACATAATCACGTAGTTTATCATCTTACCAATAGCTTATCATATACTGAATCCATTTTCTTTGAGTTTTTCGTACATACATGTACCAACTCATAACATAATCACGTAGTTTCTCATCTTTGATATACCCGTTGAACCACTTGGAATACTATCGAATACATGGCAATCTTTGCACATAAGTGCAACATATGTAGCCAATGCTACCACAAATCACATAACACATATAAGCTCACACTCGAGCTATCCTCGGGCCTGCTCACACAAGTTCTCAATCGAGACGTGGCTACGCGGTGCTGCTCACACAAGCTGTCAGGTATCTACAATATATGCCGGTATACCCAGCCACTGGTAGGATGTACAGGACCAGCACCCGGTACACATAAATCACATAATTACATGGGTTCCCAGTGACATGTCCCTTGTATCCTAATCTATTCCTAAGTTTCAACCAGGATTTACTCGCTTGTCGAAATTTTTTCAATTTCATCTATAGATTCAATCATACAATTCATGCAATAACAAAACATTATAAATACAATTATAATGTTGCATTATTTACATACAAACTTACCTCGATACAAAAATAGCGGAAATAGACCTAATCGTCAAACATTTTGGTTTCCCCCCGATCTAGACCTGAACTTCATTTTTCTTGATCTATAATGCCAAATTCATCTCATTTAATCATCATATTAATCAATTCAGCCCAAAAGTAACATTATGCCAAAATTACATTCTTGCCCCTAAGCTTTTGACATTTTACACTTTAGTCCTTAGGCTCGTAAAATGAAATATATTCAATTTCCTCAAAACCCAAGCCTAGCCAAACCATTTCATACTCATAACAGCCCATGTTTTCCATTTATTCACATTTTTCTACTCATTTTATAGACTTTTACAAATAGGTCCTTTTTGACATTTTTGCCGAAAATCACTTAGCAAAAGTCGTTTAACAAACATCAAACATGCATTTTCTACCATCAAACATCAAAATACATACATGTTCAACATGGGTAAAATTTTAAACTTTAATCCCTCTTCAAATTAGTCCTAAGAAAGGCTAGATTAGGTTGAGACAACTTCAAAAACATAAAAATCATGAAAAATGGGACAAGAACGGACTTACAATCGAACTTGGAAGCTTGACAAACCCTAGCTATGTCTTCCTTTGGGGCATTCGGCCATGGGAGGAAGAAGATGGACAAATTTTGGCTTTATTATGGCTTTTTAATTTATTTAATTACCAAATTACTAAAATGCCCTTAATGAAAAACTTTAGAAACATACCTAACCATATCCATTTTTGTCAACCAATTAACCAATTGTCTAATTACCATCTAAGCACCTCTAATTTAAAATTTCATAGCAATTGGACACCTTTAACATATAGAACTCATATTTTGCACTTATTACAATTTAGTCCTTTTTTACTAAATTGAGTGCCAAAATGTCAAAATTTTTTAAAGAAAATTTCACGAAATCATTCCATAGAACTGTAGACCATAAAAATATAATAAAAATAAATTTTACTGTGTCGAATTTGTGGTCCCGAAACCACTATTTCGATTACACTCAAAATCGGGCTGTTACAAAGGGATTTTCGTCCTCGAAATCTTACCAGAAAAGAGGTTTGGGTATTATTTTCTCATAGCTTCCTCAGGTTCCCACGTAGACTCTTCGACCCCGTGTCGTTTCCACAAAACTTTAAATAGGGCTATAGTTTTATTTCTCAATTGTTTGACTTCTCAAGCCAAAATCTTGATCGGTTTTTCACCATAAGTCATATCGGGTCGAATCTAAACCTCTGTCAGAGAAATCACATGCGAAGGGTCTGATCGATAATGTCACAACATCGACACATGAAATACATTGTGAATTCTTTTCAACTCTGTCGGCAAAGCTAATTGATATGCCACTGGCCATATTCTTTCAACTATTTCATACGAACCATCCGAATTTTCTTCCATGGAGATACTTTAAACTTATGGGATCAGAAAACATGACATTTTTCGTCGAACAACTGATGTCATCAAATTCTCAACACAGACATAAAAAGTGGCCGACTCTAAATCACCTGTCAGACAGTTCCTTTCATGTGACTTTAACCGTCTAAAAGCATAAAGTATAACTTTAAATTCTTGTATTAAAGCACATTCCAATCCATTTGATAGTGCATCGCTGAAAAATCAAAAATTCTTTACTCAATTTAAACTGGACCCAGAATCAGTGCTTCGGTTAACAATACCTTCAACTATTTTCAATTTTGCTAACACTCAACAGACCATTCAAACTTTCATAAATGTGATAACTTTATCAATCAAAACAACTTTAACTCATAATAATATCATCCAATCAGAACTGATCTAATAGGTACGTCCTTGTATCACACCCTTTTTGAATATAAGTTCTTCATTCAGACTGTTCATCAATTTACCCATGAATATACTAGATTTTATCTTCTTACCTGAGGAGAAACTTAAATGCGTTTAACTCAAATTACCTTTCATGAAAATTAGAGAAATCCAGATACCAGAATCACCACGTTCCTATGGTCGAACCAGAAATACAACCATAATAGACATAGTTATCACAAGACAAAGAACACACTTTAAAGATGAGACATGATTGATAATTTACGAAATAAGGATGATAAGAAAACCAAGATAAAGAAATCCAAGATGCGGTATCATACTGAAAGTCCGAGAACATAACTCATAAGAAAATAATAAAGATCTTGATGATTCCTTAGAGAAAACCAGAAGAAAAATATTCTTATACGCTCTGGAATCAATTGTAATAGAGATAATATATTTTCCAAATATATACATAAAACAAAACAACATCCAGTTGAAACAGAAGAATAGCCTCACATAAATTTTCACCAACAACTTTTATTCCAAACATAATAGAATAGAATCCTAAAGAGAGAGATAAGAAATGCTACTCATCAACCAACCAGACCAACAGTGCTTTCATCTAACATTATAATAAGTTAACATTCTCATACGATAAGAATTTCATCAGAAAATAAACAATACATTATAATAAGTTAACATTCTCATACGATAAGAATTTCATCAGAAAATGAACAATCACATATATCTCTGAGGATAAATGAATATACAAAATACCCAAGAGAGATCATCACAATCTATTCAATTACAACTATTACACTCAGACATCTTTACAATTCAAATATCATTTCTCTGACTAATTCTGTCATCACTAATCCTGTATTATTCTATTCACTAACGAAAATCAATCCAGGAGAAATTCCAGCGAATACATACTTTAGATATCATACCCGAATGAGTCAATTAACCGAGATTAACTTTTTTTTTAATCGTGACATCACGAAATCTGAATGATCTTTAGAATAACATGGCATCTTTTCGAGAACTATATTCATTTGCCAAACTATTCTTAACTCTGACCACATTATTAGTTATTCCGCTATTGAACTCTTTAGTCTCTTACTTGTGAGCTCATTCAACTTAAATCTCATGAAATTTCGTTAAAAAATACATTAGTAACGGGGTGAAGTCGTAAAGCCTCTAACTCGACTATCATAAATACATACATATAACTTAGCATTCATCATCAACATAATATCTTCACAATCATATAATTCAATTCAAGCTAATTAACATACATATTTATGTTACACAAACTTTTCGATTATCTTTATTCAAACAAGTGTACTTAAACATACATTCCATAAAATTTGAGTAAGTTTACTTATAGCATCCACTTAATCAAACAAGTTAGGCACATAACATCATATAAATGCCAAACAAACATGGATGAGCTTACCATAATATAAACTTTCATTTCACTTCACCTTTCCATATTTCAATAATAATTCCCATTGAACTATTGTAATTCGATGGATAATCGGGTAGTATACTCAAGGTATGCATGTCAACAATCCATCAATTCATATTCAAAAGTGCCCTTTTGGCATGTATTCATAGAGCACACTCTCAAGCCACATATGATATAACAAAATTGCCAGTCCAGGTTAAATCCTTTCAATAACGTATGCTCTAAAGGGCTTACTCTGGATTACCCGTCTGGGCTAAATCCATTTCATAACATATGCTCGGGAAGGTTTAATTCAGGATTACCCTTCTGGGCTAAATCCTTTTTGCAACATTTAAAACATTTTATCCATTTCATGAAATCACCAAAATCTATCGAAATACAACGTTCAACCGGAACAATGACATTTTATCCATATTTCTCCACTTATGGTTATTTCATTTTGTACATCATCACATACAATCATGAACTCTTATTCACTACTTTCCAAGTTACGACTTATCACAAACACATTTTCAAATATCTTAGTATCACTTTCAACATTTTCAAAAGTAGCTCGGTTGGAAAGCATCTCTGCCTCAACAAAACAATTTCATCAAAGTTGGGAGATATCACACTATCACAGGTAGTAATATAGCATGTATAGCTAGACTCACATACGCTACGTTAGTCTGAGAATCAACTAAATTGTAGCTGTGATACCACTAAATGTAACACCCGTTACCTGTATTCAGCACCAGATTAGGGCTCGAGGCATTACCAGACTCATAACACAAGCACTCACACAATTCTGAGTCATAAATTTGCATCCAAATTTAAAACCATTCATATTAAATCATAAAGTCCCTTATACGAGCCTATGAGGCCCAAAACATGCTTTGGAAGTGGTTCAAGACTAAACCGAAAACTTTAGAAAATTTTTCATGTTACAGGGGTCACACGCCCGTGTGGTTCAAGGGACACGCCCATGTGGTTCAAGGGACACGCCCGTGCTACAGGCCAATTTCAATTTATGGTGCTCTCTGACTTGTGCTGTAACACCCAAACCGGGCCTAGAAGTTAGGCCCGAATCCGGTGTGTCACATCAAAGGCATAATTCAAACACTTCCCCTATAGTCCAATTTGGCACCAACTCTTCCCACCTCTCATCTCCTAATTTTTTTCCATGATATCTCCTTTATCTCATCAAAAATTCCCTCCTTTATCAGCTCACAATACCAATTTAAACACATCAACAAAAGAGTCCAAATCCCACACAACTCTTGCCGCCCACTATGCAAAATAAACACTCCAAAACACCTTACCACTACTCGAACCTTGGACCTCTTCACGCCACCTTGTAGCTCCCTTAGTGACACCATCTTGCCTCTGAACCACAGGCCCACTTGTGTCCTATTTTCCCCTTAATCTACTTAAGAGGCCTAATGCCTGAGACTAGGGTCCACTAAAGCAAGAAAAAATAAATTTTTCCCTATGGTCATCCCTATATCTAAGACTTCAAATAATCCTGATAATACCTTAAAATTAATATTCTAAGTGCTACTCATACATACCAACCTCAGTGCACAGAAATTTAAATTTTCGGGATTTTTGGGGCGTTACAACCCAATAGGCCCAAATCTACTAGGCCCAAATTTGGGGCGTTACAATTCTACCCTCCTTAAAGAAATTTCATCCTCGAAATTTCCAACTAACCATCAATCGTACTACCCGAGTCTCACCACTATGCTTTCGCTGCGCACTCTAATTCTAAAGCCAAAATAAGCACTCAGTATACTACGATCGGGTACACACCATTATTCGCATCTGGAGTGTCTTTGTCCCCTTGGGGATGTGCTACATAGACCAATGCTGGCTGCCCCGACTCAGCATAACCTGCACCTCTACCTGGTGCTCCACGACTGTGTCCATTACCTTTATCGCCCCTGGCTTGTCCACGGCCCCTTGGTGGTTGTTGACCACCCCTTTATGGCTGAAAATTACCTCTGCCATCGGCTCGCACCTGATTTGGCCTTCTTGGGCACTCTCTAATCCTATGTTCCACAGATCCACAGCTCAAGCAAGCTCCTATTCTCCTCCAAAATTCACCCGTATGCCCTTTTCCACACACAACACAAGGTGGTATCTTGATATTAGCAACAGCAACAGGGGCCTCAGCTCTAACCGGCCCATTCACTCTGGCCCTTCTTGTAGGCCTCTATTCAGTCCCCATAGCTTCCACGTTTCGTTTGTTCTTGACCTTCTCCTTTTCTCCATGGAGGTGCTCCGTGTGCTTTACTTCCTCCACTATCTTTGCCTTCTCCACCAAGACCGCAAAGTCCCGCTCCCTCTGGGGAGCTATAAGCACCCTAAGGTTGTCTCTTAACCCATCCTCGAACCGTACACATCTCTCATGCTCTGTTACGACTATCCCTTTGGCATATCGATTGAGGCGCAAAAACTCAGCCTCATACTCTGCTACCGACTTATCTCCCTGAGTCAGATTCAAAAACTCCTTCCTTCGGGCATCTACATAGGCCGCTCCAATGTACTTCCCCTAGAATGTCGACTTGAAGAACTCCCAGGTGATCTGCTTTGGTTGGTTGCCCTCTTTTACGGTCAACCACCACCGATAGGCTTCCACCCTAAGTAAGGATATCGCCCCTTTTAATTTTTGTTCAGCCGTGCAATCTAGGTCGTCCATTATTCTTTTAGTAGCTTCCAACCAATACTCCACCATACTCAGGGCCACCCCTGCTACTCCTTTGAAAATCTCTTCCCCATTAGCTTGGAGTCACTCCACGATCGACCCACGGCTTCCCGTACCATTATTGGGCCCAACGACCCTTTCTAAGATCATTAACATGGCCTGTGATACGGCATCTTCCGTAGCAGCAACCCATTCGTATGGTCCCCTTTCAGCTACTGGTGAAGCCAGAGCCTCCTCTACTCCAACGTTGGGCATATGGCCCAACTCCGATGACCCGGCCCTAACACTTCCACATCTCGGCCGTGACCTCTTGCACCTCTTCTAGTGCTCATCGTTGCGTATTTCTGAATTAAAATTTTTATGAAATTAGTACATGGTTCCACTTGTTTAAGGCACATGACTTATGCGAGTAACATTTTTTTAAAGTTATTATGCGGTCGAGAATCCACTAAAGACTTAAGTTTCCTACGAGCTTTAGCTCTAAAAGCCTATTTTACGTAGCCCATTATCTATATAGTTTATTAATTTAAACAAATGTAGTACAGAAAACTTACTTGGCTCGACGTCAAGGGCTCGGTGAACCATACTTCAAGAATCCTGCAAAAACTTTTTAAAACCCCAAATCTAAGGCCCGTTTCACAATCCAACCTTTGCAACCTGGTTCTAATACCACTAAATGTAACACCCCAAACTTTACTTAGAAGTTAGGCCCAAATATGGTGTGTCATATCAAAGGCATAATTCAAATGATTTTGCTAATTAAAAATTTAAGCCCAAAAGCCCAAAACCTTTGAGTCTTGTTAAGTAGAAAAAAAACCCATTTTATAATTTTAAGTACTCCAGAAACCAAGTTTACATGTAAGAAATTTACTCAGATTTAATAATTAAGTAAACAGTTGAAACAATAAAACCCAAAGTCTAAAGTCAAAACAGAGTACAAGGCCTTATTACATCCAACGAAAATAATCAATTAAAACTATGTCTTTTGAAGTAAATAAATAAAAATTTAAACATCATCTTGTAGTGTGGCCATCTCCGAGTCCTCTCCCACGTCGAGCCATTTATTGAAGATCACCTGAAACATTAAATAAAGGGTGTGAGTTTCGAAACTTAGTGTGTACAACCCTTGGCATTCAATTCAATATATAATTATCACATTGGCCTGAGCCCTATCAAAATCGGTGGTCTTGGGCCTTGGCCCACAATGACCTCATATCATATCTTATCATATCATATGCAAAACAAGATAATGCAAAACCCACCCCAAAAATCCATCCACTACACACCATTTCCCTTCCAACCCTACACACCTGTGGGGATTTCTAAATCGACCCACCCATCCTCTACACACCAAAGGTAGCACTCATAATGGCACTACTCAATGTTGCAGCAAAGGTGCTAATCAGATAATAGGCTTAAAGCCACCGGTGGATCCATGGTCGTCTAGCGACTATGCGATCCTCAAATCTTCCTCCATACCATAATTCCCACCCATATGCATCCTAATTAGATTGCATGCAATAAGATGGACTAATGCCTCAAATATCAACAATACTCAAAGCAATAGCTCGTTTATGTTGCTTAAGAATATGAACCAATTTCTTTTCTTGAGTTACGTCCAGTGTTGCAGAGACAATAACTAGAAGAGTATTGTTATCTCCAAGAAAGATGTATTTAAGATAAGTAAGTAATGGTTTCAATTGCAGAGTAGGAGCTTCATCGATAGATGACTTGAAAATTGGAGCTGTTTTGTTGGCTAAGTCTAAGGATTCAATCTGCCATCCTGTCTGAGATCAATAGTATTAGCTTCAAACCTACTGCCACAAGTATATAAGAATTCATCAGTAGATATCACTACAAACTCCTCAAAAAGTATTGTGCTTTGGTCATTAAATTCTTTCGTAATTAAATCATCTAGCACATCAATAGTATCGCATTCTTCGTTGTCCTTGCAATTCAAAAACACTAAAGGAAACGTGCTCATCATTAAGTCGCATGGTTAGTTCACCTTTGTAAACATTAATAAGAGTTCGTTCGGTGGCTAAAAATGGTCGTCCCAAGATTATGGGAACCTCCTTTTTTTCCTCGTAGTCAAGTATGATAAAATCAGCCGGAAAAATGAATTTATCCACATGAACTAAGATATATTTGATTTGCCCTTCAGGTTGAGCCAAGGATTGATCAGCTAGTTGCAATGTCACTGTAGTAGGTTTTATGTGACCTATTCCCAACTTTCTAAAAGTTGATAGTGGCATTAGGTTGATGCTAGCTCCCAAGTCACATAAAGCCTTGCCCAAATAATTGTTTCCAATTAAACATGGGATAGTAAAGCTCTCAGGATCTTTCATTTTGGGGGACAACTTATTTGTCAAAAGAGCACTACAGCCCTCTGTGCGTGCAATAGTTTCCACATCACTAAGCTTCTTCTTCCTGGACAAGAGTTCATTCATAAATTTCCCATAATTTTGAATTTACATAAGAGCATCTCCTAAAGGAATATTAACCTTAAGTTGCTTCAGTGTGTGCAAGAATTGTTGGTACTGCTTATCCTGGAAAAGGTAAGGGTGGAGATACATCTGATTGCGTCGACACCTTTGGTTGCGTCGACAGTTTCGAGGGTTGGACATAGGCACACGAGTGACAATTTGTGGAGCTTCTTTGTCTGATGCATCAATTATCTTTTTAGATTCAACCTTCCAGGGATCACTTCATCAGTAGCTTGAGGTGCGACAATAGAATCTGGAGTTGGCTCGCTAATTTGTTTACCACTCCTAAACATGATAGCCTTGCAATATTCTTTTCCCCTTGGATTGGGATTTTCTGTGTCACTAGGTAATGTGCCCTGTGGTCGAGTATTCAGATTTGAAGCAAGTTGTCCTAATTGTACCTTTAATGCTCGAATAAAATATGAATTCCCATACATAATAGCTTCTGAGCGAGTCATATGCTTCCGCATTAAATCCTCAAAAGTAGCTAACAAGTCAGAAGGAGAAGCTTGCGTGTACTATTGTCGTTGATGTTCTGAAGCATGCTGATTTAACATTGAAGAGTGTTGTGATTGCGTTTGACTCTGGTGTGGGTGCATCTACCTTTTTTTGTGGCTGTATCTGAGTGTGCTGATTATGGTTCTGGTGTTGTTGATTGTAATTCCCTTGTCTTGAATTATAATTGCCTTGAGTAGATATATTCCTATATCGAAATGTTACAGCATTTTGTCCAACATTCTGAATTCCCCAAGACTATTGATTGCCTATAGAATTATTATAAGAGTTACCATAAGAATTGTTGCCGGTGTTATTGACATAAAAGGCATTCTCTGCATGTTTTGGACAATCTTCATAGTTATGGTTGTCACTGCAAATGTCATAACAAAAAGGTAGGAACATCAACTTGTTGAGCAACTTGTATAAGTACAACTTCACAGACCCTTACATATTTTTTATCATATTTGCAAGACAAGAAACCTAAGCACTAAGTGCAGATATTGCATCTAGTTCAAAAACTCCCGAAGTAACTTTTGCTTGTGCAGCTCCAGAGATAGGATATTGATAATCATTTTGAATAATTCTCTTAAGAATTCCAACAGCATCATTATAAGTACAATCTAGCAAAGGTCCATTAGCTAATGTGTTGACAAGATTCCTTGTGTATGAATTCAGTCCATTATAAAAAAATCTCAATTTGTGTTTCCTGTTGAATGTTGTGCACGGGACAACGTCGAAGCAATGATTTATAATGTTCCTATGTGGTGTGAAGATTCTCATTGTCTAGCTAATGATAAGTTGTAATATCATTGCGGAGATGAGCATTCATTGTTGGAGGGTTAAATCGCAAAGCAAACTGTGTTGCTAGTGCATTCCAAGAAGTAATTGATCCAGCAGGTAGCCCAAGGAACCAAGTACGAGCTCTTCCTTGTAAGGACTAAGGGAATAATTGCATCTTCAAAGCGTCATCAGGAATGCCTTGTTGGCTAAAGGAAGCACAAATCAATAAAAATGATTTAAGATGTTCTCGTACATCTTCATGCGGCAGTCCAGCATATTCCCAATTAGAATTCAATATTTGAAACGTTACTGGCTTGAGTTCAAAATTTCCAATTTGGATTGTTGGCTTAACAACTCCCAGTTGTAAGTCATCCAAGACAGGTACTACCTATAGTCCTGTTTTGTATTTAAGCGTCTTACGGCAACTGTTGGTAATTAGCATTTTGGTTCTGCATCGGGGTATGACTGCATTGTTTCTTGGCAAAGCCATATTCCTTCATTCTTGAAGTCTCATTCGAATCTGGATCAAAATCAGCAATAAACTCCGAATTGCTTCGGGTCGTACAACTCATAAAATAAAATGTGAAAATAACGAAAAAAAGAAAACAAGTTAGTAACAACTAAATATTATGAAATAAAAACAAACAAAAACAAACATAAAACAAATGCCATCCCCGGAAATGGTACCAAAACTTGATCGGCTATTTAACGTCATAACAATAATGTACATGCGTACAGTGTTGATGTAAGTATAATAGACAGATATGAGTCTGTCGGATATAGATCCCACGAGGATTATAGTATTTTGTTTGTCAATTTTAGTGCAATAAATGGATAGAAACAAGAGAAATTGTGAGAGTAGGTGTCGAAGCAATAATTTGTAAATAATAAGATAAAATATGCTAGTGAGAAACTTGGATCCCAAACGTGAATATTCAACAGAATGCTCAGTGCTCACAATCTAACAACCCAATTTCTGTGAAATCGAAACAGTGGTTTCGGGACCACAAATCAGACCCAAAAATATAATTTATTTTTATTTTATTAAATGGTCTGTATTATGATAGATATGATATGTGGAAATTTTGGTACGAAAATTTTATCGATTTAGTGCTTAATTACGAGAAGGACTAAATTACATAAAATGTGAAAGTGAATTCTAGAACTATAAGGATTAAATAGGTATGGAATTCAAAATTAGAGGTCCTTATATGGTAATTAGACCATTAAGAAAAGTATGTAGATTTTTCTTGGTGACTCATCCATCGAAAAATTAGAAAAGGCTAGGGACTAAATTGGAAATCAACAAATTAAAAAGATGATAGAAAAATAAAAAAAAAATTATCATCTTTTCTATTCATCTTCTTCCCCAATATTTTTTATGGAAACCCTAGGAGAGAGGAAGAGGACTTACCAAGCTTGAAAAGGTATGAAATCAAGTCCCATTCTTAATGATTTTTATATTTTTAGAATCGGGATAGCCTAATCTTTCTATTTTGGGCTTTATTTGAAAAGATAACAAAGTGTAGAAACTTTTCCATGATTGTAAATGCTGGAAATTTAAAATTTATGGTAGAAAATTAAATATAGTTGATAGATAAACAACTTTTACAAAGCAATTTTTCATGGGAACTTAGTTAAGGACTAAAATGAAAAAAGTAGTAAAACCCATGAAAATTGTTGAATTTTTGAAATGTGTGTGCTGTAAAGATTGTTATTTAAATTTCGGTTAGGCTTGGAAAGAGGAATAGATTGTATGAAATTCATTTTCAGAGCCTAGGGACGAAATTGGAATTTTTGAAAAGAGTAGGAGCAAAATAGTAATTTTTCCTAGGATGTAGTAGAATGCAAATGTATGTAAAATGTGATGAGTTAATAATAAAATTTGCTTATATAGACCCAAAAAGACCAACTACAAATTTAGATTGAGGGAAACAAAAAGTTTCAGATTAGTTGGAATTCAAACACGAACAATTGTCAAGGTAAGTTCGTGTAACTTAAATATGTATGTTAAATTGCTTAAATTGAATTATATGATTTTAATGATATGTATGTGATGATGAACATAATGAAATAACTATAATTTAGAAACTATGGATAAAATGTCATGTCCCAGATGAACATTGAAATTCGATGAATTGTGGTGATTTCTTGAAACGAGTAGGATATGACAAATGTTACAAATAGGATTTAGCCTAGACAGGTAATCCTGAATTAAACCTCTCGAGCATGTGTTATAGATTGGGTTTAGCCTAGACGGGTAACCCTAATTAAGCTCTTCAGAGCATTGGTCACTAATAGGATTTAGCCTGGACTGGCAATCCTAAATGACTCCTGTGAACGTCGATTGAATAACCGGGGTTTAGCCTGGACTGGTAATCCTTCTTTAAAATATGTCACTCAAGAGTGTGCTTTTTGAACTAATGTCCAATGGATATTTATGAATATGAATTGATGGATAGTTTATATGTATACCTTATGTACATCACCCGAATGTCCATCGAAATTTCATTAGTTCAACGGAAAAGACTCTAAAAATATAGAAGGGTGGAATTAATGGAAGTTTGTATGTAATGAGCTCATTTATGTTTACTTGATATTTATATGATGTTATATGACTAACTTGCTTGATCAAGTGTATATGTTTAGGTGAACTACCTATAATGGATGAAATGTATGATTATGTATGCTTGTTTGAATAGTTATGATTGGTATGTAACACCCCTAACCCATATCCGTCATCGGAGTAGGGTTACGAGGCATTACCAGACAATCTAAAACTTTTAAGGACATTTCATAAAACAATTCATCAATCGCAATCAAAGTGTCCCTTTTATAGGTCAACAGGACCTTAATCATGCTTTAGAATAGGGTCGGGACTAAACCAAACACATATGAAATTTCTCAGAAATTTTAAAAAAATTTCTAAGTTACAGAGGTCACACGCCCGTGTGTCTAAGTCGTGCCAAAACACGACATACATACTGACTTGTCCACACTACCGTGGACACACCAGTGTGGCTTACCCGTGGTCGATCCTGACTTGCACCACACGGCTAGTCACACGCCCGTGTGTCCAGCCCGTGGTCAATCCTGACTTGTTTTGAATTTCAACCAAGAGGGACACGGTCGAGCCACATGCCCGTGTACTCAACCGTGTGGGCAAATATAGGCCATTTTCAAGGTCAAATTGCCACCCACACAAGGATCATCCCTATAAGCAATATACCAATTCATTTCATGCACAATTGACAACACAAGACATGTCAAATAATCAACAAATCTTCACATTCAATCCTATTTCTAAATATGCTAATTTGCATACCAATTTGCTCAACTAAAACACATATATAACCAAGCATGATACATCCACATTTTACCCTTCATATAACCATTTCATTGATCAAACATACATACTCATATTGTATTCATATGCTTACCATAGCCTTGACCATTTCTTTTGATATCAAGCCAAACCAAAACATGTATCATATATTATGTTCACTCATGCATATTACCAACATTTATCAAGCCACATTTCATGGCTATTTATACACATTTCCAACATAATCCAAAATGACTAGCCTATACATGCCATATTTAGCTATATACACATTCAAAAGTACCAAAATGAGTTTGAGTAGTGTGATGACGATCCTCGACGGTCCACGAGCCTTTCGTAGCTTTAACAATCTATAAAATAGAACAAACACACACAAAGTAAGCTTTCAAAAGCTTAGTAAGCCATATACAAATAAACTTAACATAAATCATTTATAAGCATAGATATGTGAATTCATTAACATTTCTTCAATTCAAGCACATAAATAACTCTTTGGTTTACTTGGTTTGCCTTTGCTTATTAATTTATCACATCTCAAGTATCTCATTTGCTCATATCTCAAACTTACACATATATTTCAAATGATCATTTGCATTAGTGCACATACATTCTCACCTTTTCATGCTTATACAAAGCATATATATATCAACGTACCTGAAATGGATGTATCATTCACATATTCATTCATTTCTCAGACTTGCCCGTTGAACCATTCGGAATCTAATAGGATACTTAGAATGCTTGGAATAGTTGTACAATGCCAACGTCCCAGGCACGGTCTTACATGTAATCAGATATCAGTGCCACTATCCCAGACAGGATCTTACACGAATCAATACGATGCCAATGTCCCAGACATGGTCTTACATGTAAGTCTCATATCGATGCCAACATCCCAGACGTGGTCTTACACAAAATCTCGAATCAATGCCAATGTCCCGGACGTGGTCTTACATGATATAACATAACGAACAACTATGTCATGACATATACTATCCTATCTATCCCTAGGTTCAAACGGGGACTTCTCGGACTTTAACAACTTATCGACTTATTCGTAAAATTAAATTTCACATACATTCCATCTCAATGGATATTCATAGCAATTTAAATATCATATCTACTCAAATAATTCAATTCAACTACATTTATTTGTATATCGACTTACCTCGAATTCGGTTTAACAAAAACGGATACAGCTACTCGATTACTTTCGATTTCTCGCGATCTAAGTCCATTTTCTTCGGTTCTTGATCTATACATATACAAACTTAATCCATTTATTTACCAAAACATTCGATTCAATCCAAAAACACGTATTTAGGGCAATTTACAAATTAGCCCTCACATTTTCACATTTGGACAATTTAGTCCCTATTTTAAAAAAATCACAAAATACACCAAATTTGCTTACACCTATGCTTGGCCGAATATACACTATGATCATATCAATCCATAAATTTCATTTTCTCAATTTAATCCAAAATACTCAAATTCATCAAAAACTCAAGAACAAACTATGTTAATCAAACACATATCTTTCATAATTCACCACCAAACATCCAAAAACTCACAAAATGGAGGCATGGGTTTTGAAGTATATGAAGCAACGATTACGAAAACGTAGAAATTATCAAAAATCGAAACAAACCATACCTTAAATTTGGAACAAACCTAGCCGAAACCTTGAAAGTTCTTATTCTTTATTTTCATTTGTATATTCGGCTAACAAGGATGAACATATGACTTATTTTCATATTGTTTTTATTATAACATTACTATTAATTCATTTACTATATTAACCTTTTGAATTAATAAATAAAACATATAAACATTAAGGACATACTTGTCCTTTTTCATCCACTAACTCAAATAATGGGCTTATTGCCTTTTAAGGACTCCACATTCAAAAGCCACATCAATTTAGCCATTAATCAAATAGAAAGCTACTTTTAAGCTTTACGCGATTTAGTCCTTTGCTCAAATTAGGCACACAAACAAACAAATTAATTCACAGAAATTTCACACATGCTTAATCACGTATCATAGGCACGAAAAATAATATTAAAATATTATTCTAACTCGAATTTGTGGTCCCAAAACCACTGTTCCAACTAGGGTCTAAACCGGACTGTTACACGGTAAGTTTATTTTCCGTTATATGAAATTACTAAGAATGAAAATGCTTACCCTATTTACTTTTTCCTTGTTTTATAGTATTCGTAAGCTCGCAAAGGTTGGAGGACCGGTCGGAGCATAATCACACTATCCACTATCTCCTTTTTGGTATATTTAGAAATCTCATTTTGGTATAATGGCATGTATAGGCTTATTTGGCCAAATAATGACTTGTAAGTGATGTTTTGTAATCTAGCCATTGGAATGGCTAGTAATGATTTATTTGGTGTGTTTATAAGTTATTTCACGTTCAATGCTTATGTGTTAAATGTGGATGAATAGAGTATGTTTATCTTGTATATGCCCTAAAAGTATAATTATAAACATGAATTACATGTGATATTATGCCATGATAGATGTTAGTTTAGGCTTGGTTTTAATGCTTGATTTGGATGGTATATACATGCAAGTATTGGTGTAGGTTGTTGGCAAAATTGGGAGAGAAAATGAAACTAAGAAATGACTTCATTTTGTCCACACTGGTAGACACAAGGGCGTGTGTCTATGCTGTGTGTCACACACGGCCTACCCCATGGGCGTGTAGCCAGGCCGTATGTCCTCTACACCTTAAATTTAGAGAAAACAAAATGCTCAAATTTGAGCACACGAGTAGAGACACGAGCGTGTTCTCAGCCGCGTGGTTGACATGGCCTTGAACACGGCATGTTACATGGCCGTGCGAAAATTGCAGCTAATTTTGAAAATAAAAATTCGCCACACGACCTAACACACGGACATGTGACTTGGCTGTGTGACTTAAATTTCTTCATGACTTAGAAGTTAGAGAGTTACACAAGTTAGGTGCACGGGCGTGTGAGACCACACGGCCCGACCACACGGGCATGTCCTTAGATCACCCAGGCGTGTGAACCCTGTACTTGGGAAAAATTTCAGATTTTCACAAAAATTCCCTGAGATCCCGATTTAGTCCCGATTCGTTCCTAATGCTTGTATTGGGCCTCAAGGGCACATTTAAGGGGCGTTATGTATAATCTCGGTAAATGAATAGTGATTAATGTGAAATGTTTGTAAATGTTTCGAAAATCTCTGGTAACGCTTTGTAACCTTGTTCCGACGATGAATATGGGTTAGGGGTGTTATATTTAGTGGTATCAGAGCTACGGTTTAGCTAATTCTTGGACTAACGTAGCAAGTACGGGTCTAACTATACATGCCATTAAATAAATCATGATAGTGTGATATCTCCAGACCACTTTTAAATGTATTTTCATATAGTAATATCTTCCAACCAAGCTTGAGATGAGTCTGAGGAAGCTGAGAGCACTGGTCAAGCTTCTCTACAACGAGCCGCAACTAGTAGTAGTAGGAGGCCCATGTTTGAGGGCCGTGAAGAGGCAAAAGTAGCCTTCTTTGAAATGATGGATGAAGGGTTTAGTGAATATATGAGAACACGCCTTGCTGTTCAACAACCTCCCCCACCTACTTTACAACCTGATGAAATGCCACAGGGTATTGGACCCGTTAGAATTGGTAAGGCTTTAATTGATAAGATTAGAAAATATAGAGCTGAAGAATTTAGGGCTACGGCTGGCGATGATCCAGAGAGGGCTGAGTTTTGGCTGGAAAATACTATTTGGGTTCTTGATGAATTGTCATGTACCCCCGCCGAGTGTTTAAAATGTGTCGTATCCTTGTTGAAAGATACAACTTATCATTAGTGGAAAACCATATCTTCTATCGTACCGCGAGAAAATGTTACATGGGATTTCTTCCAAACCGAGTTCAGAAAGAAATATATTAGTTAGAGGTTCCTAGATCAAAAAAAGAAGGAATTTTTAGAACTCAAATAGGGAAATATGATAGTAGTCGAGTATGAACAAGAGTTTGTTAGACTGAGCAGATATGCTACTGAATGGGTTTAGGCTGAAGCCGATATGTGCAAACAATTTGAAGAAGGGCTGAATGAAGACGTTATGTATTTTATTGGGATTTTTAAATTAAAGGAATTTGCGGTATTGGCTGAAAGAGCCCAAAAGGCCGAGAAATTAAGTAAAAAGAAGAAGCAAGCCAAAAGAGAAGCTCAGGTTCCGAGTAAAAGATTTATGAGCAAAATACAATCATCTAGCTCAAAGAAATCAAGAAGTTACCAAGAACATATTGCCTCATCAGTGGAATATTAGGGAAAGGAAAGAAGTTCTAAATGCTCCAACCCGAGGTCTTCATCTCCACTAGCAACCAGTTTTGGGAGTGTTGGAAACCCAAGCAACGATGCAAAGTCTGTAACAAATTACATGTTGGAGAGTGTCGGGTGAGAAGTGGAGCATATTTAAAATGTGGTTCTCTCTACCATTTTCTTACAGATTGCTAAAAAAGAGTTGAGAAAGATATAGAACAAACCCCTAAGTCGAGTAATCCCGTCTCAAGGGGTAGACCACCATGATATCCCAAAAATGTCAGTGTTAGTCGTACTACTACAAAAGAGTCAACGACTAAATCTGAGGCACGGGCTCCGGTGAGGACATACGCCATACGTGTAAGGGAAGATGCCTCAACACCAGATGTTATCACTGGTACATTCTTTTTACTTGATACTAATATTATTGCATTGATTGATCCTGGTTCAACGCATTCATATATATGCATGAAACTTGTGACTGTTAAAAATATGTTGGTTGGATTCACCGAATTTGTGGTTAAAGTTTCAAATCCCTTGGGTCAGCATGTTATGGTAGATAAAATTTGTAAGAATTGTTCGTTGATGATAGAGGGTCATTGTTTTCTAGTAAATTTGATGTTGTTAGCTTTTGATGATTTTAATGTGATTTTGGGAATGGATTGGTTAACCCAACATGATGCAAGAGTTAATTGTAAACATAAATATATCGTGTTGAAGTGTCAAAATGGTGAATTACTTCAGGTTGAATTTGAAAAACTAGGTGGGTCATCCAATGTGATTTTAGCAATATCAGTACAAAGATATATTAGAAAAGGTTATGAGGCTTATCTTGCTTATGTGCTAGATACGAAAGTGTCTGAGTTGAAAATCCAGCCAGTGCCGGTTGTTTGTGACTTTCCTAAGTCATTTCCAAAAGAATTGCCGGGTTTACCACCAGCTAGAGAGGTGGAATTTTCCATAGACCTTGTACTAGGGACAGCACCGATATTGATGGCACCATATAGAATGGCTCTTACTGAATTAAAGGAGTTGAAAGTGTAGTTGCAAGAATTAATTGATAAAGGATTTGCTCAACCTAGCTTTTCACCGTGAGGTGCACCAGTATTGTTTATAAAGAAGAAAGATGAATCATTGAGGTTGTGCATTGATTACAGACAGCTCAATAAAGTCACAATAAAGAGCAAATATCCATTGCCCCTAAATGATGATTTGTTTGACCAACTAAAGGGTGCTACTGTATTTTCAAAGATTGATATACGATCTGGTTACTATCAACTACAGATAAAGGATTCAGATGTGTCGAAGACAGCTTTCAAAACCAAATATGGGCATTATGAATTTTTGGTGATGCCATTCGGATTAACGAATGCCCTGGCGGTATTTATGGATTCGATGAATAGAATTTTCAGACCATACTTGGACAGATTTGTGGCTGTATTTATTGATGAAATTTTGGTCTATTCTTGGAATGAAAATAAGCATGCTAAGCATTTGAGAATTGCATTGCAAGTTCTGTATGAGAAACAACTATATGCCAAATTCAGTAAATGTGAATTCTGGTTATAGGAAGTTAGTTTCCTTGGACATATTGCATTTGTAGAAGGTATCCGGGTAGATCCGAATAAGATTTAAGTTATTGTAAGTTGGAAGCCTTCGAAGAATGTTTCAGAAGTCTGAAGTTTTCTGGGGCTAGCCAGATATTATCGGAGATTTGTTAAAGGGTTTTCAATGATAGCTTCTCCGATGACTTGATTGCTGCAAAAAGATGTGAGAGTCGAGTGGAGGGATAAATGCCAGCAAAGTTTTGATAAATTGAAAGCCTTATTGATGGAAGCTTCCGTATTAGTTCAACCTGAATCGGGTAAAGAATTTGTAATCTATAGTGATGCATCATTGAATGGTTTGGGTTGTGTATTGATGCAAGATGGTAAAGTTGTAGCTTATGCATCTAGACAGCTGAAGCTACATGAAAAGAATTACCCGGTACATGACCTTGAGTTAGCAACCATTGTATTTGCACTGAAGATATGGCGGTATTATCTCTTTGGTGAAAAGTGTCATATCTTTACGGATCATAAAAGTCTAAAGTATTTAATGACACAAAAAAAAATTGAACTTGAGACAACGGAGATGGTTAGAATTATTGAAAGTTTATGATCTCGTTATTGATTACCATCCGAGGAAAGCTAATGTGGTTGCGGATGCCTTGAGTCGAAAATCTTTTTTTGCCTTGCAAGTATTGAACGCCCAATTGTCCTTGTTAGATGATGATTCAATCATAGCTGAGTTAAAAGCTAGATCAACGTTTTGACAACAAATCTGTGGGACTCAGAAGGATGATGATAAGTTACAGGCCAAATGAGTGCAAAGTGAGTCAGATCCTGATTCAGAGTTTCAAATTGATTCAGATGGTTGTTTGTTGTTCAGAGACAGAATATGTGTACCGAAGAATTCAGAACTAGTACAGAAGATTTTACATGAAGCACACAATAGCATTATGTGTGTGCATCCCGGTAGCAATAAAATGTATAAAGACTTGAAGAAAATATACTAGTGGCCGGGAATGAAAAGATATATTTCTAAATTTGTATCTAGATGCTTGATATGTCAACAAGTAAAGGCTAAACACCAAGTGCCTTCGAGATTATTATAGCCAATTACGAATCTGGAATGAAAATGGAAAAGGATTACCATGGACTTTGTATCGAGATTAGCCTTGTCGTCGAAAAAGAAAGATGTTGTATGGGTAATTATCGATCGTTTAACAAAGTCAATGCGCTTTATCTCGGTACATATGGATTTTTCTTTGGATAGGTTGGTTGAGTTATATGTCTCTGAAATTGTAAGACTGCATGGAGTGCCGACCTCCATTATTTCAGATAGAGATCCTCGGTTCACCTCCCGATTTTGGAGTAAATTGCAAGAAGCACTGGGCACTCAGTTACATTTTAGTATTGCATTCCACCCTCAAATAGATGGACAATCAGAACGTGTGATACAGATTTTTGCGGTGTTGTGTACTTGAATTTGGGGGTAACTGGGAAAAGTATTTGCCTTTGATTGAATTTGCTTACAATAATAATTATCAGTCCAGCATTAGAATGGCACTGTATGAGGCTCTATATGGTCGTAAATGTATAAATCCATTGCATTCGATAGAGTTAAGTGAGAAAAAGATAGACGGAGTTGACTTGATCCGTGAAACTGAAGAAAAGGTGAAGATAATCCGAGACAATTTGAAGGCAGCCTCAGACCGTCAAAAGTCCTATGCTAATTTGAAATGAAAAGAGATAGAATTTCTGGTCGGTGATAAAGTATTCTTGAAACTATCACCATGGAAGAAAGTTCTCTGATTCGGTCGTAAAGGGAAACTGAGTTTGTGGGTCATCGGACCTTATGAAATCATTGAAAGAATCAGGTCGGTTGCATATCGGTTAGCATTACCACCTAAGATTGATAAGATTCACAATGTTTTCCATGTATCCATGTTACAACGACATCAATCAGATCCTTCACACGTTATTTGATCAACAGAAGTTGAGATTCAGCCTAATATGACCTACAATGAAAAACCGATCAAAATACTGGCACATGAGACGAAAGAGCTAAGAACTAAAAAGGTGGCATTGGTAAAAGTGCTCTGGCAATGACATGGATTAGAGGAAGCTACTTGGGAGCTGGAGGGTACTATGAGGAAGCAATACCCTAACCTCTTTTCTGGTAAGAATTTTCGAGGACGAAAATTTTTAAGGGGGAGAGTTGTAACAACCCAATTTCGGTAAAATTGGAACATTGGTTTCAGGACCACAAATCTGACCCAAAAATATAATTTATTTTTATTTTATTAAGTGGTTCGTATTATGATAGATATGATATGTGAACATTTTGGTACGAAAATTTTATCGATTTAGTGCTTAATTACGAGAAGGACTAAATCGTATAAAATGTGAAAGTTTAATTCTAGAAGCAATAAGGATTAAATAGCTATGAAATTCAAAATTAGAGGTCCTTATATGGTAATTAGACCATTAAGTAAAGTATGTAGATTTTTATTGGTGACTCATCCATAGAAAAATTAGAAATGGCTAGGGACTAAATTAGAAATTAATAAATTAAAAAGATGATAGAAAAATAAAAAGAATTATCATCTTTTATATTCATCTTCTTCCCCAATATTTTCTATGGAAACCCTAGGAGAGAGGAAGGGAACTTACCAAGCTTGAAAAGGTATGAAATTAAGTCCCATTTTTAATGATTTTTATATTCTTAGAATCGGGATAGCCTAATCTTTCTATTTTGGGATTTATTTGAAAAGATAACAAAGTGTAGAAACTTTGCCGTGGATGTAAATGCTGGAAATTTGAAATTTATGGTAAAAAATGAAAGATAGTTGATATAAACAACTTTTACAAAGCAATTTTTCATGGAAAGTTAGTTAGGGACTAAAACGAAAAAAGTAGTAAAACCCACGAAAAATGCTGAAATTTGTTAAACGTGTATGCTGTAAAAATTGTTATTTAAATTTCGGTTAGGCTTGGAAAGAGGACTAGATTGTATGAATTTCATTTTCCGAGCCTAGGGACGAAATTGGAATTTTTGAAAAGAGTAATAGCAAAATAGTAATTTTGCTTAGGATGTAGTAGAATGCAAATGTATGTAAAATGTGACAAGTTAACAATAAAATTTGCTTATATAGACCTGGAAAGACCAACTACGGAATTAAATCAAGGGAAACAAAAAGTTTCGGATTAGTTGGAATTCAAACACAAATAATTGTCAAGGTAAGTTCGTGTAACATAAATATGTATGTTAAATTGCTTGAATTGAATTATATGATTTTAATGATATGTATGTGATGATGAACATAATGAAATAAATATAATTTAGAAAATACGGATAAAATGTCATGTCTCAGTTGAACATTGAAATTCAATGAATTATGGTGATTTCTTGAAACGAGTAGGATATGACAAATGTTACAAATAGGATTTAGCCCGAACGGGTAATCCTAAGTTAAGCCTCTCGAACATGTGTTATAGATTGGGTTTAGCCCGGATGGGTAACCCTAATTAAGCTCTTCAGAGCATTGGTCACTAATAGGATTTAGCCTGGACTGGCAATCCTAAATGACTCTTGTGAATGACGGTTGAAAAACTGGGATTTAGCCTAGACTGATAATCCTATTGTAAAATATGTGGCTCGAAATTGTGCTCTTTGAACTTATGCCCAGTGGGTAATTATGAATATGAATTGACAGATAATTTATATCTATACTTTATGTACATCACCTGAATGTCCATCGAAATTTCATTAGTTCAACGGAAAAGACTCTGAAAATATGGAAGGGTGGAATTAATGGAAGTTTGTATGTAATGATCTCATTTATGTTTACTTGATATTTATATGATGTTATATGACTAACTTGCTTGATCAAGTGTATATGTTTAGGTGAACTACCTATACTGGATGAAATGTATGTTTATGTATGCTTGTTTGAATAGTTATGACCGGTAAGTTTATTTTCCGTTATACGAACTTACTAAGCATGAAAATGCTTACCTCATTTACCTTTCCCTTGTTTTTTAGTGCTCGTAAGCTCGCGAAGGTTAGAGGATCGGTCAGAGCATAATCACACTATCCACTATCTCCTTTTTGGATTATTTAGAAATCTCATTTTGATATAATGGCATGTATAGGCTTATTTGGCCAAATAATTACTTCTAAGTGATGTTTCGTAATCTAGCCATTGGAATGGCTAGTAATGACTTATTTGGTTCATTTATAAGTTATTTCATGTTTAATGCTTATCTGTTAAATGTGGATAAATAGAGTATGTTTATCTTGTACATGCCCTAAAAGTATAATTATAAACATGAATTGCATGTGATATTATGCCATGATAGATGTTAGTTTAGGCTTGGTTTTAATTCTTGATTTGGATAGTATATACATGCAAGTATTGGTGTAGGTTGTTGGCAAAATTGGATGAGAAAAAGAAGCTAAGAAATGGCTTCATTTTTTCCACACGGGTAGACACACGGGCATGTGTCTAGGCCGTGTGTCTACGCCATGGGCGTGTAGCCAGGTCGTGTGTCCTCTACACCTTAAATTCGAGAAAACAAAATGCTCAGAATTGATTACACGACAGAGACACGAGTGTGTGTCTCAGTCGTGTGGTTGACACACCTTGAACACAGGCGTGTTACACGGCCGTGAAAAAATTGAACCTAATTTCGAAAATAAAAATTCGCTACACGGTCTAGCACCCGGGCCTGTGACTTGTAACAATTCGTTTTTAGCTAAATCAAAATAGTGGTTTCAAAACCAAAAATCCAACATCAAAAAATTTATTTTATTATTATTTTAATATTTACAGCATGATATTAGAGTTTGTGAAATTTTCGTAAAGAAATTTTATCGTTTGAATGTCTAATCTAATAAAAAGGACTAAATCGCGTAAAGTGAAAAATGTGAATTCTATAGTTCAAATGCATTAAATGGCTAAGAGATAAAGTAGTTGGGGGATTCATGTTGTAATTAGCCCTTTTATATTGTAAGTGAACGGTTATGTGCATATTTTGGTGAAATTTCAATGTTTATAACAAAGAATAAAATGGTAATTAGTGTAATAAGTTAAATTAAATAAAATAATGACAATTTCATGCTTATTTGTCATCATCTTCCACTGAAAGTGAAACAAAGAAAGAACACCATTGAAGCCTTTGAAAATTCGGCACTTGCATAACTTAATTGGTATGTGTTTTCAACTAGGTTTTTAATAATTTCTTTGTTTTTGAGATTGTTGCTTCATATTCTAGCTAGCCCGTATCTCTGATTTCAAAATTGTTAAAGTATTTGAATGTTTCCATTGTTGAATGCATGAGTATTTTGTTAGTTGATGATGGAAAATAAATTATTGTTGTTAGATGTACAAGTTTTGTAAAGTAAATTTTGTTAAAAATGTCAATTTTGGATTAAATTGTAAAATATGAAAATCTAGTGGTTAAATTTTAAACTAAATTGAAAATATGGGCTGATAGTAATATATGGAAAATTCGGCTAGCTTGGGTTTTTGTTTAATTTCATGAAATTGTGATTTTATGTGATAAGGACTAAATTGTAAAAATGTGAAATTATGGGGGCAAAAGTGTAAACGTACTTTAAAGTAAATTTTGGATTAAATTGAATAGAGAGAGTATTACATAAGCTGATTTTGATTATAACTAGATTGAGAAAAGTGAAATACGGGTCTAGATCGAGGAAAAGATAAAGTATCGGACTAGTCGATTCGTTCTGTCGTTTTCACGATCGAGGTAATTTCGTATGTTAAATAACATTTTGAAATTGTGTTATAAATGTTTATTTATCATTGAATTGAATTCAATGTTGAACGGATGAGTACGAGCATGAATCGACAGAGTTACGACGTCTGAAAGTCCCGTACGAACCTTAGGAATAGCTCAGGAGATAAATGTCATGACATTAGGATTACCGAGATATGAGATTTGTGTAAGACCATGTCTGGGACATTGGCATCGATATGAGATTCATGTAAGTCCATGTCTAGGACATTGGAATCGATATGAGATTTATGTAAGACCATATCTGGGCTATTGGCATCGATATATGATAACATGTAAGACCATATCTGGGATATGGTATTGTATGAGTTATACGAGATTTCCAAGTATCCTTAGCGATTCCGAATGGTTTGACAGGCATTGTCAAGACAAGAATGAAAGTACGATCGAAATAAATAATACAGGTACGTACAAACTTATGTGAGAATCGAATAAAAGTGGTGAGTTTATATTGTATCATGTATATGAAATGAGAAAGATTTGTGTATAAATATGTTTTATGCCAAAATGGGTTCATTTGGCTATATGGAGGTATAAATTGGATGTTAAATGAGGCATGAGTTGCATTTGTTTTAATTATATATACATAAGGTATAGAACGTGCAAAATACTGTTACTTGATGATAATTAACACGATTCACCTTGGCTAAAGAAAATGTGAGGAATGTTGGTCTGAATGAAGTTATATAGTTAGTTGATTTTGTATATGTAAATGTGATCGAATTGATAAGAATGTTTTTGATTTGTATGAGCATAGAAATAAATAAACTTTTGAAGCTTTGTTAATTATGTGATTGAAATTATGGTATAAAGGTGAAATCAAATGAATTTATCTTATAGTATATGCAAATGCTTAATATGTGCTTATTCAATAAGATAAGTTTAATATCATACGAGCTTACTAAGCTTTATAGCTTACTTTGTGTTATTTTTCTATGTTTTATAGTGATTCAGACATTCGCTCGAGTTTGAAGTCAGCAGAGATCGCATCACACTATCCGATTTTTGATTTTGGTATTTATACACTTGTGACTTGGTTATATGGCATGTATAGGCTTGACTTATGTGAAAATGTGTTTGGTAATGTTGAATGTGAGTTTCGCTTGCATATGATGTAAATGTTGGTGTGTATTTGGCCATTTAAGTTAGCTTAATTCATAAGTTTTATAAGTGATATATGATGTGTATATATATATATCCTTGTGTTTTGGCATGTTTGGTATGGTATAGGGATGACGAATTGGTATATTTTGTGGCATGAATTAGATGATAATATGGAAGATAAGTGAAAAAATGTAGGTTTTGACATATTGATGTGGTATGTTTATGGTTATGATTTGAGTAGTGAAATGGTTGAAGATGAAATGGCATGATTTGTTTATGAATTGGCATGTTTTGGTTGCTTATAAGTTCATTGAAATGGTATGAAATGATGTGGTTTAGGTATGCTTGAGGAGGGTGAGAAATGTGGCTTAAACCAAGCCTAATTTCACCCCACACGATTGAGCACACAGGTGTGTGACTCGATCATATGTCTGCTGTAACTTAATTAAACAAGTCAGTGAGTTACATAGCTTAGGCACACGGACATGTCTACTGGCTGTGTGTGGCATACGGGCTGGCATATGGGCGTGTGGTCGACCGTGTGACCAAGTCAGTATACCTTCCATATTTCACACGGTCATGGCACACGGGGGTGTCTTCGGTCGTGTGATGCAAGTCAGTATGTATGCCCTATTTCCACACGGCTTATGACATGGGCGTGTCTGGTGGCCGTGTGAGGCACACAGCCTGTTCACACATGTAACACCCCAAACCGGGCCCAAACGTCATGACCGGATCTGGTATGCCACGAGTTAACAGTTAAAAGCTTCCCTTTTGAAGGGTTTTCCAATCTTGGTTGATTTGTAGAAGTATTCGTTGAATAAGTGACAAATGAAGAAAACTTCTGTAGCGTTTTTTTTTCTAAAACTTTTGTTTGAGAAGCCAGTTTTATTTCTTTTTATAATTAAAACTTTGAACATAAATTGATAAATGTAAACATCATCAAATATAGATCAAAACATTAAGCTAGGGAGGCCTTATTACAAAACTAGTCCCAATAATTCATAACTTAAATAAAACACCCGGAATAGTCTATGAAAATAAATAACTTGATGCCCTTGAGTCTGTCTCGGCTCCTATGTCCATGATCTACTGCTCATCTGAAAGAGTAGAGAAAAATAAAAGGGTGAGTCACCAAGACTCAGTGTGTAAATCCCAAAACACAATGGCCTGAGGCCCACAAACACATTATGAGCCCTGGCCCATACATAAAGGCAACAACCATAATCACATGATAACTAATAAATGATGAAAAGCCCAACCCATCCTAGAATTCCATCCTCTACACACCAATCCATACCAATCAACACACCTTGGGGATTTCTACAATCAACCCTCCATCCGCTACACAGCATAATGACAGCCGTACTGCCTATTCCTATTAATGAGGAATCATTAAACGTGGCATAGCCATCGATCACTATGTGACCCAATGTTTGAATTTGTGGTTTAACCACCGATCACCAAGTGACCTATCATGCACTTCCCCTTCATTATCATAATCCCACCCCATGCATACACGCATGAAAAATTGAAAACATCATACCATCTTTAAGAAAACAGGCTTTCATAAATACATATTGATACAGATAGAGATTTCTATCACGTACCTGGCATCCTTTGCCTAACCCTTTTAGGGTTTTATTCGACTGTCTACACAGCCTCTTTCCGACTTTTAGCCCATAACATATATGTTACAGTTAACTAATGTGTTAGAGATCTACACACCTGATTACCGTTAGAACGAGACCCTCTAAGTCGACGCTATCCATAGCCAACCATCGCTATCTGCCTGAGGTGTTGTTCAGAAGTCGGTCCACAACCCAGTGGCCAATCTTGAACCGCTGACACCGCGCGTTTCTTAAACTTAGGGATTGGGTTTACAAACCCAACCCTCTCCTTTGCCTGATCCATATTTGATTCCATCAAAAGTCCTTGTCAGAACTACTATAACGAAATAGGGTTGTTAAACCATAACATATGGTTAAGATCTCAAATGTGATAGCGAATCTAACGAAAATCTAAAGAAAACCCCTTACCTTGAATTCCCGAAATTAGAGACTAACGATTTTTGGCTTTTATATCTAGATGATCTTCTTCCATTCCCAATGTCGCCCAACAAAAAAATACATAAAACCATTAAACCATTAGCCTTTCGGCTTTGTCTTCCAAAAACTGAAAGAGATCTTAAGGAATAACAAGAGTCGACACTTACCTTAATAGAAAAAATTCTGCTACTCTTAGGAGATTTCGGCTTTTTGCAAAAATAGGAAGTAAAGATGATTCAAAGAAGTCTATGGTGATTCAATTTTTAATGAAAAATTCTGTAACACCCCTTACCCGAAACCCTTGCCGAAATCGGGTATGTGGTATTACTAGACTTGACTATTAACTCGGAGCAAAAAAAAAAAAAAAAATTTAAAGCTGTCCAACTGTGTCACGCTGACTAAATTGACCATAACTCGAGTTACAAAACTCGAAATTTAGATCCGTAAATTTTCCTTGAAACTAGACTCATATAAATTTTCACCATAATTTTTTCAGAATTTTTCATGTGGCCAATTAGTACAGTTTATTCATCAAAGTTACCTTTATTACACTGCTTGACAATTCTGACCTGTCTTTACAAAAATACAGTTATCTCATTCCACAAATTTCCTATAATGTTCTTGTTTATACCAATGAAAAATAGACTCACTAAGGATTCTACACATATAAACCATGCTTCTTAATTATTTTTGTACACTTTTTAACAAATTTTCCAAAACAGAACAGTGACTCACGAATTCATTCAGAGCAGGTCTCACTAAAACTTAATTATCTCATAATATATAAGTCCTTTGCCTACTCTATTTCTTTCATGTAAAAATAGACACAATAAGGTTTAATTTCATATCTCATTCACCTTCTAATTCAATATATCCAATTTTTGGTGATTTTTCCAAATCACATCACTGCTGCTACAACAAGCTGTTTCGTTGCAATCTATGAAAAACTAACTTCTAACCAAACATACCTACATCCCTAATTCAAGGATTCATTTCGTACACAAACATTTCATTATCAACAACGATTAACTCCGATTAAGTATGCATAAACATTGCCAACATGAACCGACATTCGTATAAAAAACACAAGGAAAAGCATACTTAACTAAAAATTTAGCCATATTCGCATGGCTATTATATACATGAACCTTAAGAATTTATCAAAACAAGACCAAGTCATTCCTATACATGCCTTCATTTAAATCCAAAATGAAAGAGTACCAAAATGTAGATTGATAGTGTGAGCGACTTTCCGAACGATCCCGACGAGCTTGTAGCTTGTACCTAGTCTATAAAACAAAGGAAACATTTCACACGATAAGATTGCTAGCTTAGTAAGTCCTAATTTCATAAAAATATAACATTCAAAAATCAACAATTTAATTACTACAATTCAACTTGTAGGCTTGTGCTCATATTTATTATCAAACTTTCAACTTCATATCGATGTGACTAAGTATAAATTCGTAGGAAAATTTCTCTTTGTCCACATATTGTGATCAAAATATTTGTTCATAATCCAATCTTTAAATCCAAAGTGTCATCATGTAACCATAGGTACAAATATTCATATACTTGAATATCAATTATTATAACATGTCATCAATTTTACAACCACATCATTCATCAATAAAACCGAGAACACATACTATTGGTAATAAATCACTAGTTTACCTTGTCTTAATTAAGTAAGAAGCTCATTCCTACTTTACATACTCACCTGAACCGTTAACTCGATAAATCTCTTTAATTCGCCTTGAACACAATTTCGGTTTCTAATTTGTGAAATACAACACCAAGATCAAACTGCTTTGGGCATAAAAGCCCGATAAATAACACCGGCACAAGGCCTGCTAGGCTTAAAGCCCGAATTAAATCACCGGCACTAGGCCTGCTAGGCTGCACTAGGCCTGCTAGGCTTAAAGCCCGAATTAAATCACCGGCACTAGGCCTGCTAGGCTTAAAGCCCGAAACACATTAATGTAATCAATCATCGCTAATACCCTTTTTATACTATATCACATAATGAAAGTACTTTGGCTTATTTACATCAAACAATCAAAACCATTCTAATAGGCTTATATACATTCGGCTATGACATGAATATCTACTAAAATTTATCAAACATTATCGTACAATTGATTTATAATTAATTCTTCAATATACTATAGCTTAAGGACTTACTTATTCACTTTGCCTTAGCCAAAATAAATTCACTTTAATGCTATTCATTTACATTCGGCTACATTATGAATTTATACTCTAAATTTTCACAATTCATCATTCATTAAGTTCATAATTAATTTATTGAAGTATTTTAGCTAAAGGACTTACCTCGGTTGTCGATAGTCCGCGAATCGGCTATTCGAGAACCTTCGTTTTTCCCCTGTCTAATTCTCGTTTTCTTTGCTCTTGATCTAAAACACATTAGAATTTAGCTCATTTAATCTCATTTCATCTCAATTTAGTCTCAAAACACCGTAATGGGCAATTTACAATTTTGCCGCTAATATTTCCCATTTTTACAATTTGGTCCAATTTACACAAAACACCAAATAAGCAAAATTTTCCAACTTTATAGCTTGGCCGAATATCCCCTATGGCCATATGTGTCCATGCATTTCATTTATTTGACATTTTAATCCTTCACAAATTTATTCTTTTCAATTTAGCCCTATATACTCAAAATTACCAAAAATCCCAATACAAAACTTGTAAATCTTTAACATACATTTAATTTAAAATCATCAAACATCAAAACTATCCAAGCTTGTTAATGGCCAAATCCTACATACATAGTATTTTCAAAAATTTAGACATGGGTCGGGTAAAATACGAAGCAACGATCTCAAAAACGTAAAATTTATCAAAAACTAAGCAAAATACCTACCCCAAATCAAGCTCTAAGTTGCCGAAACTTCAAGCTCCAACAATGGAGTTTTTCTCCTCAAAAATTCGCCAAGAAGATGAACAATGTGATGTTCTCTTTCTTCCCACTCATGCTTATTATAATAATGTTGTATTTCACATATAATTTAACATTATTACTTAATATTCTAATATAACTTGGTAATAAACTAAATTAACATGTAATTTGGACTTATAAAAGCCCATTGCCGTCCCTTACTATGGTGAATGGGCTAATTGCCCTTTGGTACACCCACTTAAAAGCCACAATCAATTTAGTACTCTTCACTTAAGCATGCAACTTTTGCGCTTTTCTCGATTAAATCCTTTTTATCAAATTGAGCACTTAAACGACTAAATTTTTCTACTGAAATTTTCACACTCACTAAATCACATATAACAAACACAAAATATAATATTAAAATATTTCTCGGACTCGAATTCGTGGTCCCAAACCACCGCCCGATTTGGGTCAAAATTGGTCATTACAACTCTCCCTCTTAAGGATTTTCGCTCTCCAAAAATCTTACCGTTAAATAAGTTCGGATATTGTTGCCTCATTGACTCTTCGTGCTCCCACGTAGCCTCTTCAACTCCATGACGATTCCATAGAATCTTTACTAATGGAACCCTTTTATTTCTTAACTCTTTGGTTTCCAGAGCTAAGATACGGATCGGTTCCTCATCATAGGTCAAATCGGATCGAATTTCAATCTCGACGGGGTGATCACATGGGACGGATCCGATCTGTACTGCTAAGCATCAAACGTGAAATACATTGTGTATCTTTTCTAAGTCAAGGGCGCTTTCAATCGATAAGCAATGTGCCCTATACGCCGATGATTTCATACGGTCCGATAAATCTCGGACTCAACTTGCCTTTCGGACCGAATCGGAGTATTTTCTTCCACGGAGAAACTTTCAAGAACACCGATGTCCGACACGAAATTCAATGTCCTTACGCTTTAAATCGGCATAGGACTTTTGACGATCCGGCGACTTTTCAAATTACTTTTAATTACAACTACCTTCTGCTCGGTTTCTTTAATCCAATCAACCCCGTGTATCTTATTCTCACCGAGCTCACCCAATACAACGGTGTGCGACATTTTCGACCATATAAGGCTTCATAAGGTGCCATTTTTATGCTAGATTGAAAGCCATTATTGTAAGCAAATTCGATCAAAGGTAGGTATCGTTCCCACGCACCTTCAAATTCGAGAACGCAACACCTCAAAGATGTCCTCAAGTATCAAAATAGTTCGCTCAGATCGACCGGCCTCGCTTGCGGATGGAAGGTCAGACTAAAATGAAGTTTGGTACCTAGAGCATCTTGCAATTTCTTCCGAATCGTGATGTAAACCTCGGGTCCCTATCTGAAATAATGGAACTCGGTACACCGTGCAATCTTACAATCAGCGACACATACAATTCGCAAGCTTATCAAGTGAATAGTCGGTGCGCATCTGGTATAAAATGAGTGATTTAGTCAGGTCTATCGACGATAACCCATATCTGCATCTTTCTTACTCGGTGTCATAGGAAGACCGGATACAAAATCCATTGTAATTCTATCCCATTTCCATTCGGGTATCATGATTGGTTGAAGTAGTCCTGACGGGTACTTGATGCTCGGCTTTTACTTGTTGGCGATTAAGCACTTAGAAACAAACTCGGATATATCTCGTTTCATGCCGTGCCACCAATAGAATTGCTTCAAATCGTTATACATTTTAGTGCTACCTGTGTGTACCGATAGTCGACCACTATGGGCCTCACACAGATCACCAGTATCAAATCGAGTTCTTTGGAACACACAATCGGCCTTTATAATTCAAACAATCATTTGCATCAATCTGAAAATCGATTACTGTACCACTTCCACACCGACCGAATAGCAATCAACTTTTCGTCAACTTTCGTGCATCACAAATCTGCTTTGAATAAACATCGTTCTTGCTTGTAGCTCGCCACGATCGAACCATCATCGACATAGCCACCCGTATGCGTTCAATGCACGAAGTGTAAATAATGATTTTCGACTTAACGCATCCGCTACAACATTAGCTTTCCCCGGATGGTAGTCAATCACTAATTCATAGTCTTTTAGCAATTCTAACCATCTGCGTTGTCTCAAGTTTAAGTCTTTCTGAGTCATCAAATATTTCAAACTTTTGTGATCTGAATAAATATGACATTTTTCGCCAAATAAGTAGTGACGCCAAATTTTTAATGCGAACACAATGGCTGCTAACTTCAGATCGTGAGTTGGATAATTTTTCTCATGCGGCTTCAATTGTCTCAAAGCGTAGGCTATCACCTTGCCTTCTTGCATTAAAACACAACCCAACCCATTTAAGGAAGCATCACTAAAAATAGTAAATTCCTTACCCGATTCAGGCTGAGTTAACACTGGGGTTTCGGTCAAAAAGGCTTTCAACTGCTCGAAACTTTTCTGACACTTTTCTGACCACTCAAATTTGACATCTTTCTATAGTAGTCTTGTCAACGGTGTAGCTATAACAGAAAAACCTTTTACAAACCGTCTGTAATACCCACTGAGCCTAGGAAACTTCAATCTCTAAACATTCTTTGGTGGTTTCCAATCGAGTATGGCTGCTATTTTGTTTGGATCCACCCGAATACCTGACACCGAAACAACATGACCCAAGAAGTTGACTTCATTCATCCAGAACTCACACTTACTGAACTTTGCATACAATCGTTGATCTCTCAAAGTTTGTAGTACTAATCTCAAATGCTCAAGATGTTCCATTTCATTTTTGGAGTAGATCAAGATATCATCAATAAACACTACTACAAACCGATCCAAAACTCGTCCGGAAGACCTTGGTTCATTAGATCCATAAAAACAAAGCAGTGCATTAGTGAGTCCAAAAGGCATAACCAAAACTCATAGTGTCCGTACCTCGCTCGGAAAGCGCCTTTGGCACATCTCGAATCTCGACTGCAAGAATCGATAATAGCCCGATCTCAAATCTATTTTCAAAACACCAAGCCCCTTCAATTGATCAAATAAGTCATCAATCCGAGGTAACGGGTATTTATTCTTTATGGTTACCTTATTTAGTTGCTTGTGTAGTCGATACACATTCGCATAGTCCCATCTTTCTTTTCACAAATAAAACCGTGCACCCTACACGGAGAGAAACTTCGGCCGCGCGCAAGCCCTTATCTCACAACTCTTGCAATCGCTTTTTCAATTCTTTTAATTCAATAGGTGCCATTCGATGCGAGCTATCGAAATCGAGCCGCACCCTGTACTAACTTAATGCCGAACTCAATCTCTCGTGATCGGGGTAAACCCAGTAGTTCTTCAGAAACACATCGGGTATTCACATACAACCGATACTGATTCAATTTGTATCTTGGACATTTTATTATCCAAAGACATAGGCCAAATAAGCTTCACACCCTTTTCTCACATATTTTCGGCTAACATTGAAGATATTATCAGAGGCAACCCATTTACGCCACAGATTTAATTGCGATGGTCTCACCATTTCGACATTTCAAATCGATAAGCTTCCTTTTTACAATCCACTACCGCCTCATGTGAAGTTAACTACCCATACCCAAGATTATATCAAATTCGTCAAAGGGCAACAACATTAAATCACCGAAAGCAATAATCCCGAATCATCAACGGGCAACCTCTACACACTTTATTAACAAGCACACATCTACCCAAAGGGTTGGACACACGAATCACAAACTCGGTAGACTCAACTAGCAGAGTCTTGCCAAATTTTAAAGTTTCACACACATAAGAATGAGTCGAACCAGGATCAATTAGTGCAATCACAGTAGTATCATAAAGAGTGAAAGTACCGGTAATGACGTCGGGGGAGGAAGCATCCTCTCTAGCTCGCGCAGCATATGCTCTAGCCGGAGCTCTAGCCTCAGATCGATCTGTAGTGTTCTTCGTTCCTTTCTGACTACCACCTACATTGCCTGAATGTCTGGGTGGTCTACCTCGCATTGACACGTTGCTCGGTTTAGTGTTCTGAACTGTATTCTGCTCAGCTAACTTCGGACACTCTCTAATAAAATGATCTGACGATCCACATTTATAGCAAGACCGATCATGGAATCTACAACTCCCTGAGTGCCATTTCCCACAGTGCTTGCATTCAACTCTATTTTGTGGAACGTTACCAACACTGGCTATCGAGGTAGCTCGGGAGCTCATAGGAGGTCGATCCCGTCTAGGTGGATCTGTAGTAGCTTTTCAGCCTACCAGTAGTCATCTCTGGGCTTCTTGATCGTGGAATGAAAGACTTTACCCGAAGACCTTTTTCGGATGTCTCTAGCTTCTGTCTCAGCCTTTCTTTTCTCTTTTCCGAGCTCTTCAGCTTTGCAAGCTCTCTCAACTAAAGTTACAAACTCTTGGATTTCAAGAATGCCAACAAACATCTTTATATCTTCATTTAGGCCGTCTTCAAATCTTTTACACATAATAGCTTCGGTAGAAACACACTCTCTAGCATATCGGTGAGCTCGACAAATTTTCTTTCATATTCTGCATACTACGGTCATTCGCCTGCTTTAGCTCAAGGAACTCCTTTCGTTTTTGATCAATGAATCTTTGGCTAATATACTTCTTGCGAAATTCAGTTTGGAAGAAATCCCATGTCACTTTTTCTTTCGGAACCACTGATACTAGTGTATTCCACCAGTGATATGCAGTGTCCCGCAATAAGGATATAGCACACTTCAAGCATTCATCCGGAGTACAAGACAAATTTCATCCAATGACTGAATAGTGTTATCAAGCCACATTTCGGCTCTCTCAAAGATCATCATCATCGCCATTAGCTTTAAATTCTTCGCCCCAAATTTTCGATTTTATCAATCAAGGCCTACTAGATCTCATTGGATCTATCATCGGGGAGCTGAAGGAATCGAGTCGGATTATTCGGGGTGGGGTTGGTGTATCTGTCGGGTTATTTTGAATAAATTGGGCAAACCACTCATTCATCATCCGATAAAAGGCTTGTTTAGTCTCTCCTTCGTGGCTACCCAAACAGTCCAGAGTTCATCGGCGCTGATCCGCATGCACGGTCAAGTCAGCTACGCTCTCTACATCATCACTACGACTCTTTCAGATCGTGATCCATTTACTAAATAAAACGAAATTCAGTCGTCGAAATCCCCACACTATCAACATATAATAAAGGCATGTATAGCTAGACTCACACGCGCTACGGTAGTCCTAGAATCGACTAAACCGTAAGCTCGATACATAATCAAATGTAACACCCCTTACCCGAAACCCTTGCCGAAATCGGGTATGTGGTATTACTAGACTTGACTATTAACTCGGAGCAAAAAAAAAAAAAAAAACTTAAAGCTGTCCAACTGTGTCACGCTGACTAAATTGACCATAACTCGAGTTACAAAACTCGAAATTTAGATCCGTAAATTTTCCTTGAAACTAGACTCATATAAATTTTCACCATAATTTTTCCAGAACTTTTCATGTGGCCAATTAGTACAGTTTATTCATCAAAGTTACCTTTATTACACTGCTTGACAATTCTGACCTGTCTTTACAAAAATACAGTTATCTCATTCCACAAATTTCCTATAATGTTCTTGTTTATACCAATGAAAAATAGACTCACTAAGGATTCTACACATATAAACCATTCTTCTTAATTATTTTTTTACACTTTTTAACAAATTTTCCAAAACAGAACAGTGACTCACGAATTCATTCAGAGCAGGTCTCACAAAAACTTAATTATCTCATAATATATAAGTCCTTTGCCTACTCTATTTCTTTCATGTAAAAATAGACACAATAAGGTTTAATTTCATATCTCATTCACCTTCTAATTCAATATATCCAATTTTTGGTGATTTTTCTAAATCACATCACTGCTGCTACAACAAGCTGTTTCGTTGCAATCTATGAAAAACTAACTTCTAACCAAACATACCTACATCCTTAATTCAAGGATTCATTTCGTACACAAACATTTCATTATCAACAACGATTAACTCCGATTAAGTATGCATAAACATTGCCAACATAAACCGACATTCGTATCAAAAACACAAGGAAAAGCATACTTAACTAAAAATTTAGCCATATTCGCATGGCTATTATATACATGAACCTTAAGAATTTATCAAAACAAGACCAAGTCATTCCTATACATGCCTTCATTTAAATCCAAAGTGAAAGAGTACCAAAATGTAGATTGATAGTGTGAGCGACTTTCTGAACGATCCCGACGAGCTTGTAGTTGTACCTAATCTATAAAACAAAGGAAACATTTCACACGATAAGCTTGCTAGCTTAGTAAGTCCTAATTTCATAAAAATATAACATTCAAAAATCAACAATTTAATTACTACAATTCAACTTGTAGGCTTGTGCTCATATTTATTATCAAACTTTCAACTTCATATCGATGTGACTAAGTATAAATTCGTAGGAAAATTTCTCTTTGTCCACATATTGTGATCAAAATATTTGTTCATAATCCAATCTTTAAATCCAAAGTGTCATCATGTAACCATAGGTACAAATATTCATATACTTGAATATCAATTATTATAACATGTCATCAATTTTACAACCACATCATTCATCAATAAAACCGAGAACACATACCATTGGTAATAAATCACTAGTTTACCTTGTCTTAATTAAGTAAGAAGCTCATTCCTACTTTATATACTCACCTGAACCGTTAACTCGATAAATCTCTTTAATTCGCCTTGAACACAATTTCGGTTTCTAATTTGTGAAATACAACACCAGCATCAAGCTCCTTTGGGCATAAAAGCCCGATAAATAACACCGGCACAAGGCTTGCTAGGCTTAAAGCCCGAATTAAATCACCGGCACTAGGCCTGCTAGGCTTAAAGCCCGAATTAAATCACCGGCACTAGGCTTGCTAGGCTTAAAGCCCGAATTAAATCACCGGCACTAGGCCTGCTAGGCTTAAAGCCCGAAACACATTAATGTAATCAATCATCGCTAATACCCTTTTTATACTATATCACATAATGAAAGTACTTTGGCTTATTTACATCAAACAATCAAAACCATTCTAATAGGCTTATATACATTCGGCTATGACATGAATATCTACTAAAATTTATCAAACATTATCGTACAATTGATTTATAATTAATTCTTCAATATACTATAGCTTAAGGACTTACTTATTCACTTTGCCTTAGCCAAAATAAATTCACTTTAATGCTATTCATTTACATTCGGCTACATTATGAATATATACTCTAAATTTTCACAATTCATCATTCATTAAGTTCATAATTAATTTATTGAAGTATTTTAGCTAAAGGACTTACCTCGGTTGTCGATAGTCCGTGCGAATCGGCTATTCGAGAACCTTCGTTTTTCCCTGTCTAATTCTCATCTTTCTTTGCTCTTGATCTAAAACACATTAGAATTTAGCTCATTTAATCTCATTTCATCTCAATTTAGTCTCAAAACACCCTAATGGGCAATTTACCATTTTGCCCCTAATATTTCCCATTTTACAATTTGGTCCAATTTACACAAAACACCAAATAAGCAAAATTTTCCAACTTTATAGCTTGGCCGAATATCCCCTATGGCCATATGTGTCCATGCATTTCGTTTATTTGACATTTTAATCCTTCACAAATTTATTCTTTTCAATTTAGCCCTATATACTCAAAATTACCAAAAATCCCAATACAAAACTTGTAAATCTTTAACATACATTTAATTTAAAATCATCAAACATCAAAACTATCCAAGCTTGTTAATGGCCGAATCCTACATACATAGTATTTTAAAAAATTTAGACATGGGTCGGGTAAAATACGAAGCAACGATCTCAAAAACGTAAAATTTATCAAAAACTAAGCAAAATACCTACCCCAAATCAAGCTCTAAGTTGCCGAAACTTCAAGCTCCAACAATGGAGTTTTTCTCCTCAAAAATTCGCCAAGAAGATGAACAATGTGATGTTCTCTTTCTTCCCACTCATGCTTATTATAATAATGTTGTATTTCACATATAATTTAACATTATTACTTAATATTCTAATATAACTTGGTAATAAACTAAATTAACATGTAATTTGGACTTATAAAAGCGCATTGCCGTCCCTTACTATGGTGAATGGGCTAATTGCCCTTTTGGTACACCCACTTAAAAAGCCACAATCAATTTAGTACTCTTCACTTAAGCATGCAACTTTTGCGCTTTTCTCGATTAAATCCTTTTTATCAAATTGAGCACTTAAACGACTAAATTTTTCTACGAAATTTTCACACTCACTAAATCACATATAACAAACACAAAATATAATATCAAAATATTTCTGGACTCGACTTTCGTGGTCCCGAAACCACCGCTTCGATTTGGGTCAAAATTGGTCTCATTACAAATTCAAAGAAGAAGAAAAGAGAATTTCGCACTACTACGTGTGTAGGTTCGGCTTCAGAAAAGATCAAAAGAAAAGAATGTAGAGAAAGGATTATGAGGTTTTGGCTTCTAGAAGAAATTAAAAGGAAAGATTGCAGAGAATGGCTGAGGGTTTCGGAAGAGAGAACGAAGAATAGGGTTCAAATGCCACAATTGAAGAGATACTACCCCTATTTATAGAGAATTTCGGCACTTACTTATCAAATCCCGAAAGTGCCCTTCCTGATAACTAAAAATTAAACAAATAATAGGGAAAATTCGGCACCCCCTACGGCAAATAGAAACCGATTTCTTTCCCCCTCTTAGAGTCAAAATTTCGGCCACCACCTAGCCTTGCAGATAACTCCTTGATTCTTTCCTTATCCTCATCTGACTACTCATCCACAGTGTCATGGATAACACTACCTCTTCCTTCCTTTATCAGCATATTATCCACCTTATTATCACATTAAATAAATTCCTAAATTTAAGCATCATTTCCTAACTCCACTACTACTCTTATAAGTGCCAAAAATATTTAAAATAAAAGGTACCAGGCGACTCAAACCTTGGACCTTCAATTGACGCCAACTCCCTTCCCTTTTAGTGGCGCCATTTTGCCACTGGGCCACAAGCCCATTTTGTGTTTTAAACACAGCTAATATCTGTTATGCCCTAACTTAACAAGCTTTCCACTAAAGTGTTCAAACAAGAATTTTAACTACAGCCTCGGCCCAAACCTGAGCCCATTCTGAACCCCTAACACTCATATTAAACATAACCACACATTAAATGCATAGGCCCAAAAATTTAGGATGTTACAACATAGGTGTGTGATCCTTGTTTGCATGAAAATTTTATAAGTTTCTCGAAGTTTTCAAATGTTATCAGTTTAGTCCCAAACCTCTTTCAAACATGTTTTAAGGTATCGTAGAGCCTTATAAGGGACAATGTGATTATGTGATTGATGTTTATGTGATAATGGCTTTATGTTTGAGAAATGTATGTTGTATGTTGTGATTTGATCGGTAATGCCTGGTAACACTATTCTGGTGACGGATACAGGTTATGGGTATTACATGACTTGGTCGTGTGACTTAAATTTCTTCATGCCTTAGAAGTCAGAGAGTTACACGGGTTAGGGGCACAAGCGTGTGAGACCACACTACCCGACCACACGGGCATGTCCCTAGACCACATAGGCGTTGGACCTGTGCTTGGGAAAAATTTTGGAATTTCACGAAAAATTCCCTGAGATCTCGATTTAGTTTCGATTTGTTCCTAATGCTCATATTGGGCCTTGAGGGCCCATTTAAGGGGTGTTAAGTATAATCTCGATAATAGTGATTAACGTAAAATGTTTGTAAATGTTTCGAAAATCTCTGGTAATGCTCTGAACCCTATTCCGGCGATGGATACGGGTTAGGGATGTTACACACAAGGTATAAAGGGATAGGTGATTGTCGATGCATTAAATTGCAATGAATATCTTACCTAGCTTAACTTCTATATTTAATCTAAGACTTAAACATGGACATTAACCCCGTCTTCTGATGCTGGCAATGTAGCACTATTAAGAACAAGCAGATTAAATTCCTCTAATTCTTAAGCAACTTTCGTTGTCATGCTTGTTAGCTTGAACTCTCACTATACTTTCCAGTGTCAGTGACCACAATAACACTTCGATGCTAAAAACATTCAAAACCAAAAATTAAATAGTAGAAGCAAGATTGAATAAAATAACATTCAACCCAGAAATCATGTGTAATTCCATACAACCATGAATTAGAAAGTAATCACTAGCATTTAGAAAAGAAAATTAAAGAAACAAGTGCAGAATACTATTCCTAGACAACTCGACTTGAATCTATCTATTCCCTCTTGTGTCGTACCCAGGGCTCTTCGTCAAGAGCTAAGTGATCGACTGTTTAACATCACAGTAATAATGTGCAAGCGTACACTGTCGATGCAAGTATAGTAGATAGATAGGAGTCTATTAGATATCAATCCCACAGGGATGGTAGTCTTTGTCTATTACTGTCGGTGCAACAACTAGATAGAAAAGAGATAAATTGTGAGAATAGTTGTCGATGCAATAACTTGAAAATAATAAAATAAAATATGATAACGATAAACTGGGATAACCAATATGAGTCTTCAGCAGAATACTAAGTGCTCACAAGGTACAAAACAATAGGTGATTGTCGAGGCAATAAAATTCAAGGTATATCTTAACCAGCGTCACTTATCTATTAAATTTGTGACTTAAACGCTGTAACATCCTTAATTTAAGGGTCTGCCATTTTTGTGTTGTTGCATGTGTTTGGCTCGCTAAGCTTGTTATTTAGGTGTGTTTGGGAGTTCTGGGGAGGCTCGGAGTCGAGCCTAGGCCTAGGTAAAATTTTACTTTTTGGGCACTTAAGGGGGGGAAGGCTGTTGGTGGCAAGGTTTAAGAGGAAATGTTGGTAAATTGCTAGCACAAGTGAGCATTTGGCAGTATGGTGGTGGCGTTAATACGAGAGCATGGTGGGGTGGGGTTCGAATCCCACAGGCTGCATTTTGGAGTATTTATTTTGTGCCCAGGATGGTGAAGAGATGATGTTGGCGTGGGACTCTAAAGGGGTGGTTGTTGAATGAGTCAAGCAATTCGAAATAGATGGAGGAGAGGAGTTTGGGGAGTTTGAATGGGTCAAAGTTGTTGGGTGTTTTCAAATGAGGGATGAGGAGTGAATTGTGGAGGAAGTGGAAGAGAGAATGGTGGGAGTGGATGTGTGAAATGTTTGGCCGAAAGTGGGAAGGTGTATAGGGGGCATATTCAGTTGGGTGAGTGTGTGTGTGCCGAAATTTCTTTTAGTTTCTTAGGCAAACTTTGTTTGGATATTCAGTCTTATGTGGTGTATGGGATGCCGAACTTACAAAGCTCTTTTGATTTTCTTTTCGGGTTGGTTACTCATTTTTGTGCTTGTGCCGAATCTCTCAAAGCTTCCTCTCAATCTTTCTTATCATTTGTGTGATAGCCGAACTTATAGAGATTTACCACTCGCGTTTTCCTCTCCATCTTTTCTTTTTAAATTTTCGTATTCTTTTTCTCCTTTGTTCTTATCATAGCCGAATTTCAACTCCTCTTCTACTTGTTTCAATCGATCATTTCCTTTCTTAATCCTCTAATTATCATTGGAGTTTCATTTCTTTTAGCCTCCATAGTCAAACTTGGAGTGTCTTCTATTATTTCTGTAAGTGTCGAATTTCCTTGGGTTCCATTCGGCTTTTCTATGATCAAGGTAATGTTCTCTTCTTTTTATTTATTATAATTCTTTTCAGTCCCTTACTTCCAAAAAGAAGCCAAACACTCATCTTCTAAATCATCAAACCAAATTTGGTTTCTCTCTTTCGTAACCGATTACTTTATCACTTTGTGATTTTATTTCTTTCTGTGATTGGTGGTAGACTTTCATTGGATAGATCGAACACCTTGCAACCGAAAGTTTGGTGTTCTTTGGGTGCCGAAGTAGTCAGGGGTGTTAGGCTTTTCTGGGATCATAAGGTTCACTTCGATTTAGTAGTGGAATATGTTGTTGTGCGGTTCATCATTTATCAAGGTAAGAAGTCATCTCTTCGATTTTTTTGCTGTTATTTCCTTTTCGTTTTACTCTGCCATAACCAAATCTCCCTGTTAGACAACCATTGTTTCTCTCTAAAAGTACTGTACTGATCAAGACTCTCTTCATGGATGCATGTGCTAGCCGTTCTGAGAAGGTTGCGTTAAGGGAGCCTGAGGGGAGTGGACTCGTAGTCTCTACTCCCAAGTTCAAACGGTGTAGGGTATCAGCCATTTGGGATTTCCCACCGAGTTGTGGAATAGAGGCGACGTCAAATCTAACTAGACAGATCCTAGTTGTTCGAGATAGTGAGGATAAGTATTAGTAAATCGTTTGATTATATGTGGAATAAAGGTTTCCCATTTGTTAGTTAATTGTTTAATGTGTTGGCATAGGTGACGATGATCAGGAGTGTATAGTTCTTTACGTAATCGGGTGTGTAATTTCGAACCTTTATTTTGTTTTGTTTGTATTATACTGCGTGTCGGCTAAAAGCCAAAATATCCTTAGCGGGAATGCGGTTGAGGTACATTAATGGGTAAGGTTGGAGATATACCATGTAAGTACTACTTATGACTAAACCATTCGGTTAAATTAGCATGAATGTATGTGTGTTTTGATTACATGATGTACGTAGATATATGTATGCATTCACCACCTTATGATGATGATATGACATAATGCATGGGAAAGGGATATGATATTGATGAAAGGGGAATTGTATTTCAGTGGCCCTGCCACATATTTCAGTGACTTTGTCACATATCTTTCGATGGCCCTGCTACATCTATTTCGGTGACCCTGTCACATTATTTCGGTGGCACTGCCACAATTTCGGCGATGAGCAGCGTGACTGCCATCAATGGTGTGTAGCGGATGAGTGTTGATTGTAGAAATCCCCGCTGGTGTGTGTTTTGGCTGGAACGGGCGATGTGTAGTGGATGGATAATTAGGTTGGGCTGGGTTGTATTGCATTGAATGCATTTATCTGTTATACCCTGTTAAAAGGACTTAAGCCTAGTTCGTTTCCGTAAGGGCTTCACCCAGTTTGATTTCGTAAGGGCTAAGGCCCAATTTGTATCTGAATGGGCTCGGGCCCAGTTAATGTTCATTTAGGGGATTACACACTGAGTTCTCGTAACTCACCCCTCCATTTATTTTTTTTTTTCAGGTGATCCCCAGCATTGAGGATTTGGAGCCGAGGTGGACTCTGTGGTGGCCATACATCGTTGCTTTAGTAAATTTCATTTTACTTTACTTTAATTTTTATTTTATTTTTGGGATTATGATCTGTAATAAGGCCTCTAATATTTTATTTGGTTTTAACTTTTAATTCGGCTGCTATCTTTTATTAAATGTTCAATACGAGATTTTCTTAAAACCTCAACACTTGTTGTTTTAAAAATAAAAATGTTAACGAATGATTTCCAAACTATAATTGATTATATACTGGATTCTCTTAAACCTTAGTAACTAATTTCAAAATATCACATGTTCAAAATTCACTGAAACTGTTTTCTGTTAATAACAAGATATTACCAATAACTCAAACTCGATTTTTCTAATATAAGCAGTTTTCAAATTAATCACAACTTTTCAAAAATGAACAATGTGTTAAACCGGTTTTTATAAACAAACCACCTAAACTCGTAGTTTTAAAAAGAGTACGAACATTTTAGCAAACACGCAACTTCTTTTAACAACCCTTCCATGTGACATGCCAGATTCGGTCGTGACGTTTAGGCCGGGTTTGGGGTGTTATATTTTGTTGTATCAGAGCCTGGGTTGCAAAACACGGTTGTGGAATAGGTTTCAAAAACGTTTTCGCAAAATTGGTTGAAATATGGTTTAGAAAAATATATGTCTGTTTTGGAAGTATGGCACCCGAGTCTCAGGCACCAAACCTGTAAGTCTTCTAACTTTGTTTGATATTGTAAAATGATTTCAAAAAGAAATTATTAGATTTAGTAGTAGAACACTGAAACTTCTAGCTTTAGTAGTTAAGGCTATGGAGACTGAGACATTAGAAAATTTGATCTGCAAATACAACTACTACACTCACTTTGCATAAAACATTGTTAATAAACCTTGAAATGATACACTAATTCATAGAATTTCTAATCAGATTAATTCGTTCGAGCGAACATGAGCACTAGAGGACGTGGACGTGGTGGACGTGGCCGTGGTAGAGGCTGGGGTGCTGAGGCTGGATCCTCAGAATCAAGGCATTCGCCAGAATGCGAAGTGCCAGCAACACCAATAGCAAAAGCAGGGTCTCAAGATAGAATTGGAGGGGACGATGCTTTGTCCCAAGCTATGTTACGAGTCTTGGAATGGGCTGCTAGAGCAAGCACGGGGTCGATAGCTCAGAAATATATTCGTGAGCGACTTCGGCAAATGGGGCTGAGATATTTAGAGGCATTTCTGGTGTGGCCCCAAATGTAGCTGAATACTGGCTGGAAGCAGTTGAACAAATTATGGATAACCTCAACTGCACAGTGGAGGAAAAATTGAAAGGAGCAGTGTCCCTCATTCGAGATGAGGCGTACCAGTGGTGGCTCACAGTGAGGGAAGGTACTTCAGTAGACCGTATCACCTAGGACTTCTTTAAGACAGCGTTCCAGGGAAAGTATGTTGGGGCAAGTTATGTGGATGCTCAGAGGAAGGCATTTCTGAACTTGGTCCAGGGGAATAAGTCTGTGGCTGAATATGAGGCGGAGTTCCTGCGCTTAAGCAATTACGCTCGGGGTATCGTTGCAACTGATTATGAACGTTGTGTTCGGTTCGAGGATGGACTGTGGGATGAGCTACGAGTACTGATAGCTTCGCAGCGGGAAAGAGATTTTGGTAGACTGGTTGAAAAGGAAAAAATTGCCGAAGAGGTGAAATGTTATGAGAGGCAGAACCGGGATAAAGATAAAGGCAAGAATAAGAGAAGTTTTGGGACGTTAGGGTCTACCGTGGGTTTCCAAAAGAGGCCTAGGTTAGATGGGCCAGTTCGAGCGCCATTTGCTGTAGGTTAGCTGTGACCTTGTACACAGTGTGGGAGAACACATCTGGGGGAGTGTTGGAGAAGAACTGGAGGATGTATCAATTGTGGATAGAGGGATCATCTGATAAAGGACGGTCCACAAGAGTTGGAAAGGATGCGGATGATAGGTAAGGGTTTTGCAAAGTCAAAGAGAGGTGGTCAACAGCCGCTAAGAGGTCGTGGTCTGGCCACAGGAGGAAATGGTTTTGGTCGAGGTTGTGGTGCACCAGGCAGAGGTGCTGATAATACAGATACAAGACTGCCAGGGTTAGCCTATGCAACTCGACGGCGAGAGGATGGCGACGCACCGGACATTATAACCGGTACGTTTCTTATATTTGATGCACCCTTTTACAACTTTGATAGATATTGGGTCTACAAATTCATATGTTGCCTGTACTGTATATGGGACTTTGGGTATTGAATCTGAGTTGGCTGCTAGAGAAATGTCTGTGGTTAGCCCTCTAGGACAATCTGTGGTAGTGAACAAACTATTTAGGAACGTGCCTTTAGAAGTTCAAGGAGTAGTGTTTCTGGCAGACTTGATGGAACTGCCATTCAGCGAGTTTGATCTGATCTTATGCGTGGACTGGCTAGTTAAGCATCGTGCAAACTTTGATTGTGCTGCTAAGTGCATAATACTGAAGACTTCCAGGGAAGAAGAGGTGATTGTGATAGGAGAAAGAATGGATTACCTATCCAATATGGTGTCGGCACTAAAGGCAGAAAAGATGGTGGGAAAAGGGTGTAAGGCATATTTAGCTTTCGTCAGTATGTCGAATGCCAAGGAATTGACTGTAGGGGATGTCAGAATTGTGAAGGAGTTTTCGGATGTCTTTCCTGAAGAGCTTCCTGGATTGCCTCCGGACCGCCAGGTCAAATTTGGCATTGAGCTATTGCCAGGAACGGCTCCAGTGTCCATCGCTCCTTAGGGGTTGGCACCGAAGGAGCTGGCAGAACTAAAAGCTCAGATCCAAGATCTGTTGGATCGGGGATTTATCCGACCAAGTGTATCTCTGTAGGGAGCGTCGGTTTTGTTCGTGAAGAAAAAGGATGGGTCGATGCATATGTGCATTAACTATAAGCAATTGAACAAGTTGACTATTAAGAACAAATACCTGCTACCAAGGATTGACGACCTGTTCGATCAGCTGCGAGGAGCTTCAATTTTCTCGAAGATAGATTTGAGGTAAGGGTATCATCAGTTAAGGGTTAAGGAGGCGGATATTCACAAGACTACTTTTCGAACACGGTATGGGCATTACGAGTTTCTAGTGATGCCGTTCGGGTTAACAAATGCACCAGCTGCTTTTATGGACATGATGAACCGGGTTTTCCAACCTTACCTAGACCGGTTCATGGTGGTATTCATAGATGACATCTTGGTGTACTCAAGGACTGAGGAGGAGCATGATTTGCATCTTTGTGTTGTTCTGCAGATATTGAGAGAGAAGCAACTTTATGCGAAATTCAGTAAGTGCGAGTTCTGGCTAAAGGAAGTGACGTTCCTGGGTCATGTTGTGTCTGCTGAAGGGATTAGAGTCGATCCCTAAAAGGTTGAAGCCGTGTTGGATTGGAAGCAATCGAAGTCAGTGTCTGAAATTTGAAGTTTTCTGGGTTTGGCTGGGTACTACAGAACATTCGTTGAGGGGTTTTCATTGATTGCTGCACCGTTAACCAAGTTGGTGTGAAAAGGAATACCGTTTGTGTGGACCGATAAACAACAGGAAAGTTTTGAGAAGTTAAAGAAGATTTTGACTGAGGCACCAGTATTGATTCAACCTGAGGCTGGGAAGGAATTTGTCGTCTACTGTGATGCATCACACATAGGTTTTGGTTGTGTGTTAATGCAAGAAGGGAAGGTGGTGGCATATGCATCTCGTCAACTAAGGCTGCATGAGATGAACTATCCCACTCATGACTTGGAGTTAGCTGCAGTGGGGTTCGCCCTAAAGATATGGAGGCACTATCTGTACGGGGAAAAGTCGGTTATCTATACGGATCATAAGAGCCCGAAATATCTCCTCACCCAAAAGGAGTTGAATTTAAGGCAACGGGGGTAGATAGAATTGCTGAAAGACTATGATTGCTCAATTGAGTATCATCCGGGTAAAGCTAACATGGTGGCGGATGCGTTGAGTTGTAAGTTGATATCGGATTTGAGAGCAATGTTTGGTCATCTCAGTCTTTACGAAGATGGTAGCTTGTTAGCGGAAGTGCAGGTAAAGCCGACGTGGGTAGGTCAGATTAAGGAAAGGCAATCGTTGGATAAATCTTTGGGTTCTCGACTTCAGCAAGTGGAAAGAGTGGAGACAGTGGATTTTGGGTTGAACAATGAAGGGGTATTATGTTTTCGTGAAAGAATTTGTATGCCGAAGAACTCTGGGTTGAGGCAGATGATTCTGTGGGAGGCGCATAGTAGCCCATACGCTATGCATCCTGATGGAAGCAAGATGTATCGGGACCTGCGTGAACTGTATTAGTGGTATGGTCTGAAATGGGAAGTTATCGACCTTGTGAGTAAGTGTTTGACATGCCAGCAAGTGAAGGCAGAACATCAGTTGCCTTCGGTATTGCTGCAACCGGTGAAGATTCCACTTTGGAAGTGGAAGAGGAAAAGATTACTAAGAAAGATTCAGTGTGGGTAATCGTTGACTGGTTGACTAAGTCCGCACACTTCATACCGATTCGTACCGACTATTCGTTACAGAAGTTAGCCAAGCTGTATGTGGCAGAAATCGTGAGGTTGCATGGGGTACCCATGTCTATCATATCAGACAAGGATCCTAGATTTACATCAAGTTTCTGGAAGGCGTTGCATGAAGCTTTGGGTACAAGGCTAGATTTCAGCACAGCGTTCCACCCACAGACCGATGGTCAGTCGGAAAGGGTAATTCAAATCCTGGAAGACATGTTAAGGGGCTGTGTGATTGACTTCAGAGGAAGTTGGGAAGATTACCTGCCATTGGCTGAGTTTGCGTACCATAATAGCTATTAGTCTAGCATTCAGATGGCACCCTCCGAGGCGTTGTATGGTCGTAGGTGTCGTACTCCTACCTGTTGGACAGAGTTAGGTGAGCGACAGTTGTTGGGTCCGAAATTGATCTCAGAAACAGAGGAAAAGGTTAAGTTGATTCGAGATCGGTTGAAAGAAGCTTTCAATAAATAGAAATCCGGATCTGAAGCGTAGGGAGATAGAATTTTCAGAGGGGGATCGCGTCTTTTTGAAAGTCTCACCCTGGAAGAAGGTTTTAAGGTTTGGACGGAAGGGCAAGTTGAGCCCCAGGTTCATCGGGCCTTATCGAGTGTTGAAACGTGTGGGATCAGTGGCCTACCAGCTTGAGTTACCCCCGGAGGTGAGTCAGATACATAATGTATTCCATGTTTCGATGCTAATGCGCTATCGTTCAGATCCATCTCACGTAGTGCCGGTGGAAGAAATTGAGGTAAGACCTGATCTGTCTTTTGAAGAAGAACCAGCGCAGATCGTGGATCGGGATATTAAGGTATTGAGGAGAAAACTGGTTCCATTGGTTAAAGTATTATGGCGTAATCACTGTTTAGAGGAAGCCACGTGGGAGCTGGAAGATGTGATGCGACAGCAATACCCTCACCTCTTTTAATCATGTAAATTTCGAGGCCGAAATTTCTTTAAGGGGGTAGAACTGTAACATCCTTAATTTAGGGGTCTGGCATTTTTGTATTGTTGCATGTGTTTGGCTCGCTAAGCTTGTTATTTAGGTGTGTTTGGGGGTCCAGGGGAGGATTGGGTCGTGCCTAGGCCTAGGTAAAGTTTTACTTTTTGGGCACCTAAGGGGGGGAAGGCTGTTGGCGGCAAGGTTTAAGAGGAAATGTTGGTAAATTGCTAACACAAGTGAGCATTTGGCATGGTGGTGGTGGCGTCAATATGAGAGCATGGTGAGGCGGGGTTCGAATCCCACAGGCTGCATTTTGGAGTATTTATTTTGTGCCCAGGATGGTGAAGAGATGGTGTTGGCATGGGACTCTAAGGGGGTGGTTGTTGAATGAGTCAAGCAATTCGAAATAGATGGAGGAGAGGAGTTTGGGGAGTTTGAATGGGTCAAAATTGTTGGGTGTTTTCAAATGAGGGGCAGGGAGTGAATTGTAGAGGAAATGGGGGAGATAATAGTGGGAGTGGGTGTGTGAAATGTTTGGCCGAAAGTGGGAAGGTGTGTAGGGGGCATATTCGGTTGGGTGAGTGTGTGTGTGCCGAAATTTCCTTTAGTTTCTTAGGCAAACTTGGTTTGGATATTCGGTCTTATGTTGTGTGTAGGGTGCCGAACTTACAAAGCTCTTTTGATTTTCTTTTCGGGTTGGTTACCCATTTTTGTGCTTGTGCCTGTGCCGAATCTCTCAAAGTTTCCTCTCGATCTTTTCTTTTCATTTGTGTGATAGCCGAACTTACAGAGGTTGACCACTCGCTTTTCTTCTCCATCTTTTCTTTTCAAATTTTTGTATTCTTTTTCTCCTTTGTTCTTATCATAGCCGAATTTCAACTCGTCTTGTAGTTGCTTCTATCGATCATTTCTTTTCTTAATCCTCTGGTTATCATTGGAGTTTCATTTCTTTTAGCCTCCATAGCCGAACTTGGAGTGTCTTCTATTATTTCTGCAAGTGCCGAATTTTCTTGGGTTCCATTCGGCTTTTCTCTGTTCAAGGTAATGTTCTCTTCTTTTTATTTATTATCATTCTTTTCATTCCTTTTACTTCCAAAAAAGAAGCTGAACGCCCATCTTCTAAATCATCAAACCAAATTTGGTTTCTATCTTTCGTAACCAATTACTCCATCACTTTGTGATTTTGTTTCTTTCTGTGATTGGTGGTAGACTCTCATTGGATAGATCGAACACCTTGCAACTGAAAGTTTGGTGTTCTTTGGGTGCCGAAGTAGTCAGGGGTGTTAGGCTTTTCTGGGATCATAAGGTTCACTTCGGTTTAGTAGTGGAATATGTTGTTGTGCGGTTCATCATTTATCAAGGTAAGAAGTCATCTCTTCGGTTTTTTTTTGTTATTTCCTTTTCGCTTTTACTCGCCATAACCAAATCTCCTGTTAGACAACCATTGTTTCTCTCTAAAAGTACTGTACTGATCAAGACTCTCTTCATGGATGCATGTGCTAGCCGTTCTGAGAAGGTTGCGTTAAGGGAGCCTGAGGGGAGTGGACTCATAGTCTCTGCTCCCAAGTTCAAACGGTGTAGGGTATCAGCCATTTGGGATTTCCCACCGAGTTGTGGAATAGAGGCGACATCAAATCTAACTAGACAGATCCTAGTTGTTCGAGATAGTGAGGGTAAGTATTAGTAAATCGTTTGGTTATATGTGGAATAAAGGTTTCCCATTTGTTAGTTAATTGTTTAATGTGTTGGCATAGGTGACGAGGATCAGGAGTGTATAGTTCTTCACGTAATCAGGTGTGTAATTTCGAACTTTTATTTTGTTTTGTTTGTATTATACTGCGTGTCGGCTAAAAGCCAAAATATCCTTAAAGGGAATGCGGTTCAGGTACCTTAATGGGTAAAGTTGGAGATATACCAGGTAAGTACAATTTATGACTAAACCATTCGGTTAAATTAGCATGAATGTATGTGTGTTTTGATTACATGATGTACGTTGATATATGTATGCATTCACCACCTTATGATGATGATATGGCATGATGCATGGGAAAGGGATATGATATTGATGAAAGGGGAAGTGTGTTTCGGTGGCTCTGCCACAGATTTCAGTGACTCTGTCACATATCTTTCGGTGGCCCTGCCACATCTATTTTGGTGACCCTGTCACATTATTTCACTGGCACTGCCACAATTTCTGCGATGAGCAGCGTGACTTCCATCGATGGTGTGTAGCGGATGAGGGTTGATTGTAGAAATCCCCACCAGTGTGTTTTGGCTGGAACGAGCGGTGTGTAGTGGATGGATAATTAGGTTGAGCTAGGTTGCATTGCATTGCATGCATATATCTGTTATACCATGCTAAAAGGGCTCAGGCCCAGTTTGTTTCCGTAAGGGCTTCGCCCAGTTTGATTTCGTAAGAGCTAAGGCCCAATTTGTATCTGAATGGGCTCGGGCCCAGTTAATGTTCGTTTAGGGGATTACACACTGAGTTCTCATAACTCACCCCCTCCGTTTAATATTTTTTTTAGGTGATCCCTAGCATTGAGGATTTGGAGCCGAGGTGGACTCTGTGGTTGCCATACATCATTGCTTTAGTAAATTCCGTTTTACTTTACTTTAATTTTTATTTTAATTTTGGGATTATGATCTGTAATAAGGCCTCTAAGATTTTATTTGGTTTTAACTTTTAATTCGGTTGCTATCTTTTATTAAATGTTCAATATGGGATTTTCTTAAAACCTCAACACTTGTTGTTTTGAAAATAAAAATGTTAACGAACGATTTCCAAACTATAATTGATTATATGCTGGATTCTCTTAAACCTTAGTAACTAATTTCCAAAACCACATGTTCAAAATTCACTGAAACTGTTTTCTGTTAATAACAAGATATTACCAATAACTCAAACTCGATTTTCCTAATATAAGCAGTTTTCAAATTAATCACAACTTTCTGAAAATGGACAATGTGTTAAACGGGTTTTTATAAACAAACCACCTAAAATCGTAGTTTTAAAAAGAGTACGAACATTTTAGAAAACACGCAACTTTCTTTAACAATCCTTCCATGTGACATGCCAGATCCGGTCGTGACGTTTAGGCCGGGTTTAGGGTGTTTCAAACGTGCATACTAACCTCACATTCTGATGATGACAATACGGCACTATTAAGAACAAGTGGACTAAATTCCTCTAATACTCACTCAACTTTCGTTGTAATGCTTGTTGGCTCACACTTTCATTGCACTTTCCAATGTCAGTGACTGCAATAACAATTTTGTGTTAAATAACATTCAAATCCCAAGATTAAACAATAAAAGCAATAATGAATAAGATAACATTTAACCAAGAATTCATGTGTACTTCCATTCAAATAGAAAACAGTGAATAATCACCAGCATTTAGAAAGAAATAAGAAAGAATCAAGTGGAGAATACTGTCCCTAGACAACTCAACTTAATCTTCTCTTCCCTCTTGTCTCACACTTAGGTCTTCTCATCAGAAGCTAGTCTGCATCTTATTTTCACGTTGGCTCACCCGTGAAAGGCTTAAGTCTCCATGGCCGCAAGCTTCAAGGTAGGATGATGAAGGTGATGATTTGAAAAAAAGCTCCCTTGTCTTCTCACGTCCACCTTTTATATCCTTCTCCAACAGTACAGGTGTCCTTTCTTCAAAATTATTCTATCCTTGTACGTACAGGTTGGTTATACCAGACAGGTCAGTTCACACAATTTTAGTTCTTATCCGGACAACTGTCAGGTGCAGCGACAATTCTGAACACAATCTGAAATTAACTCATATAGCGACATTAATGCAAAAAGATAACAAAATAAGGATAAAATAGGCTACGATTCACTGAGTTATAAAATGCAATTTACTGAACTGAAAATGCTAAAATGTATGCTAAGGATAACTAAATGAGAATAATTTAACTAATAAGTAAGGGGAAAACCTATGTTCTTTCTAGTGCTATCACTAAACTGCATCCTTTTCACGTCGGCTCACCAGTTGGAGCTTAAGTTGCCATAACCAAAAGCTTCAAAGGATAATTTGAAGAAGATGATAACTAAAAAAAAAAAAAGCTTTCTCAAAAAAAAAGCTTTCTCTCTCTTCTCCCCATGTGAATATATATATCTAAATAGAATATGTGTCCTTTCATCAGAATCATGTTGCGTCTATACGTACAAGTTAGTTGTACCAGATTGGACAGTTCACACATTTTTGTTTCTATCCGTACAGCTATCATGTGTAGTGACAATTCTGGGCGCAATCTGGAAATACTCATGCAGCGACATCAGTACCAAAACATGACAAAATTAAGGTTAAATCAGCTACAGTCCATTCAGTTATAAAATGTAAATTACTGGACTGAAAATGCTGAAAAATGTGCTAAAGATAACAAAATGGGAACAAATTAACCAATAAGTAGGGAGAATGTAACACCCCAAACCCGGCCCATGCGTTACGAGCAGATTTGGTATGTCACACGAACAAAACATGTTAAACCTTTTTTATTTTTACTAAAGTATTGCTTTGTTAAAAGAAAAAAAAAGAGGTTTGATTTGATAAAATACTACTAACTTCGAAGATTTGATTGATAAATCAATAAATTTGAACTAATGATCTTTACAAAACCGTGACTTTTGAAAACAACGTTGAAAATTCGAAAGAGAATCCTAGTCTTTTGAAAATAGCGTTATAAGTTCGAGAGAAAATATCTGTGTTAAAAATATTTGTAAAAGTTTGTTTTGAAAATTCATTTGTTAATCGATTTTGGAAACCATTATTTAAGCTTTCAGAAAATTCCCTCTTTAAACAATTTAAGAAATATAATAAAAACATCCCAACCATAAAGCAAAATAAAAATAGTCCAGAGGCCTTATTACAACATTTAACCCAAAATAGTAAAGTAATAAAATAAACGAGCAAGAAGATTAAAGTCCAAATAAACCATTTCTAAAGTATGGCCTCCCTCGAGTCATTCATAGTCCAAGTCCATATCATCAATGTAACATCCCGAAATTGGGCCTAGTATTGGGCCTTGGGCTTTAGGAAAAATTAGAGTATCAACTTGTTACTTGTATTAACTTGGGTAGGATGTTTATTGTGTGCTTAGTATAGTTTTGTGAAGGCTTGGAATTATTAGCTAAGCTAGAATAATTATTAGTATTAAAAATTTAGTGAAGTGGATTAAGTGAACTTAACACTTAATTTAAGTGTTAAGTTCACTTAATCCACTTCACTAAATTTTTAATACTAATAATTATTCTAGCTTAGCTAATAATTCCAAGCCTTCACAAAACTATACTAAGCACACAATAAACATCCTACCCAAGCTAATACAAGTACCAAGTTGATACTCTAACCAAGGCCCAATCGGCCCAATCTTACTAGGCCTAATTTCGGGATGTTACAGTTCTACCCTCCTTAAAGAAATTTCACCGTCGAAATTTCCAACTAACTAATAATCGTACATCCTATCTCGCCACACTATGTTCTAGCTGCGCACTCTGATCTTAATAAAACTAACATACTTTCTAGGTACAGTCCCCAAGAACTCATGTCTATCGTCGCGATTTAATCAGATTTAAAAGTGTTTTATGCATTAGTACTTTTGTTCCACTTGTTTATGCGCGGATAATTTTATGAAAAGAAATTTTCGGAAGTAGTTCTTTCGATCCACTAAAGTTTCAGCTCAAGATAACTATTCTAATTCAGAGAATCACACATTCACCTTCATTCACAACTTTTACCATGCTACTATGGGCTTCCTTGTCCATTCCCAACCCAGGGGTAATTTCGTCATTTTTCCTTTAGGGGTATTATGGTAATAAATCGGGGTCAACTTAAAAATAATCTTGACAAATCAAAGGCATTCTAGAATTTCAAAACTCGAGGGTATTTTAAAAGTTTTTTTTTTCCAAATCAAGGGTATTGCAGAAATTTCGAAAATCGTGGTTATTTTGGTAATTTTGGAAGTCAGGGGCATTTTAATAAATTTCCCAAAATGGGGTATCTTGATATTTTGCAAATATAGGAATTTTGGTATTTTATAATGTAAGAAAACGTAGTAAAAATCGAGGGTAATATGGTAATTTTATAAACCAAGGGCATTTTGGTAATTTTACACCCAGGGTTTGAGTAATTTTGTAAATCGGAAATATTTTGAAAAATTTTCCAAGTATAAAATGGTTTTACAAATCAAAAGAGTAATTTTGAAAACTTAAGGTTTTTATAAAGCTGTGTGGCTAGTCCCTTTCGTGGTTTAATTATCGGTTTAGCCCGTGAATAAGTCCTCTTGGTTAGGGTGAACCGTTACTACGCACCAGGTAGGATTCGAGTGGAGAGGAGGTGAGTCGCTAGGACTGCTTAAATACCAAGCTCTTACCGAATCCACTCCTAGACATGCGCACAATGGTTGCCACACCTTAACTCGGCGACTTACTTCACAGGTTTGTTCGGTTGCTCTTAAGTCTTATGTATGTGTTTGAGTACACTAGCCCTAGGGTCCAATAGTCCTAATATTCTAATCTACGAGCCCAAATAAGCCCATAACATTCACATATATAAATCACTTCAATAGTCGAGGTACTTACCCGTGGACTTGGCCTCGGATATACAAAGCCATGCCAGAATAAACCTGAAAAATTTATGAAAGCCCAAATTTTTGAAAAGCCCATCTAAAAAATATTTTTGGGCCCAAAACCCTCAAAGTCGAGTTTTGAACCGGGCTCTGATACCAAACTATAACACCCCAAACCGGGCCCATTCGCTATGACCGAATTTGAAATGCCACTGCGGAAATCGTTTGAAAAACTTTTGACTTAGAGATTAAAAACATAAAATTTTGTCGTCTTTACTAAAACATTGTGTAATTAAAGTTCCAAATAAAATTAAGTTGTTTAAAATAAAACATTTTCAAATAATAATATAATCGACAATCCAACTTAAAACATAATAAAAGTCTATAAATACTTTAAATGGCCCTTATTACAATAAATAACCTTTCATAAAAAAAATGTGCAAAACAAATAAATTTATCTTCTGCATGGGCCACCTCGTATCCACTCCAACCCGGTCCAAGCTTTAAGCATCACCTGTAAGGTTTGAGAAAAATTGGGTGAGTCAACAGACTCAGTGCATAATTATTACACATGTCCCCACATATGGGCTTGGCCCAATTCCACACAGTCCACATACATAAATATGCAAAATGAAGCCCAACCCAACCTAGTTCCATCCATTACACCAACCTCGGCACACCTGCCGCCCAAGGCCGTGGCTGATCCACCGATCAAATAATGATCCTCATATTTTACCTTGGCAGACTTGCTGCCCAAGGCCGTGGCTAAGCCACCGATCACATAGTGATCCACATATCTGTATCCACGAGGTGACTCGAGGTCATCCTCAATCTACGGTGATGCACATAGCTATCATCCGCCGAGATGGGCACCTAGCCAACACCTCCCTTGATAAAGCACATAGCCATCATCAAGCGCCAATGTAGCACAAGGCTAACATCAGACCACGTACATAATATACATCCTTTCCTTCGATAGTCACATCCCAAGTCCTATGTATCATGCCACAATATCATTAAAATAAGCATATATCACATGCCATCACATTTTCATACATATATCATATGTGAATTAAAGTCATAAAATACTGACCTTGTCAATTGATTACCCAACATGGGCATCCACCCTTTTTAGCCTTTAATTCGCTACCATGCACATCATATACATATTTATATAAAACACATTCATATTTATATAAAACACATTCACACAACAAAAGAACAGTGTGATAACTACGCACCTGTTTTGGCACAATCGATCAAATCCCGAAATCGCACGTTGCACTTAAAAGTCTACCGAAATCCCTAAATGGAACCATATTAGTTTCGGCCTCTATACCAAAAAGCATTAGAAAGTGGCCTTTGCCCTCAAGAAAACGACATAGAAAAGAGAAAGGAAATACAGCCATGAACACTTACCTATCTTCCAAAACCGATTGAAGAAAACCAAATGAAGACCTACCCTTATTGATATTCAGCTAAGACAAAACAAAAAAAGTATGGGAAGTTTCGGCAATATGGTTGATTTGTAACAACAAAAAGGATTCGGCTAGAGTGGAGAAAGAGAAAGGAAAAGAAAAGTGAAAGAAATAGGAGAAGGATGATTCGGCAACAGAAGAAAGAAGAGAATAGAGAGAAAAAAATAAAATGGGAGAGGGATGTTTTCGGCTTTGAGCAAATGTGGAAGAAAGAAAAAGAGAAATGGAGGGAAGGAAGGTTCGGCTAACCACTAAAGATGAAGAAAGAGATGAAGGGAAATGAGTTGGCTTTAGGCTTCAAAGAAAATAAAATATGAGAGAGACTCAAATGAATATTCGGCCAAATGCCTAAAAGAAAATTCGGCAAACCACAATGGTCCTTTCGGCTTTGACACTAAACAAGAAAACAATGCCAAAACTAAAACAAAAATTGTACCAAATGCCCAAGACACAATCGGCTAAGGAGGAAGATTTTGGAGAGGAAAAGTAAAATGCAAAAGATGCACAAAATGTTAGAATTGACCAACTAAAACCCCCCTCAAATTCCTATCAACATTCGGCCAACCCCCCTAGACACCCATACCGTCCACATTCATGTCAAACTTTCTACACAAAACTTTTCATAGCATATCACCTTACAACATGCCTTATGTTCTCACATCAACCTTTAATCAAATGATTTATTTCCCAAACATCAAGCTTACCTAAACTATCATTCAACTTACCATAAAAATATAAAGTCCAACCTACCAAAGCCTCCAACAAAAACGGTCAACCCTCCCCCTAGACCAAAATGTCGTCCACATACATGGACTAATGGCCATAGAAGAGTTTCCAAAACATCACCCCATACTTCAAGCCTTATGTCCCCTTATCCTACCTTAACTCCTTGATTCCATACCATAAATAAGTACTTTCCTTTTTCCTTTAGTCTACTATCCAAAAATAACAAAGTCCATCCTTACCATAATTAAAACTTAACCAACACTTAATGTAATGATGAATAAAAATAAAGTCCTCAATATGCCTTCCATGCTACTCGAACCACTTCCCTCAAATAACCTTTCATGCACCATAACCACCTTGCCACAAACTCCTCATGTGCTTCATCAAGGGAGGTGTTGGCTATGTGCCACATCTCGGTAGATGATAGCTGTGTGCTTCACCGTAGATTGAGGATGACCTCGAGTCACCTCGTAGATATTGACATAAGGGATCACTTAGGTGATCGGTGGCTTAGCCACGGCCTTGGGCCGCAAGTCTGCCAAGGTAAGATATGAGGATCATTATTTGATCGGTGGCTTAGCCATGGCCTTGGGCAGCAAGTCTGCTAAGGTAAGATATGTGGGATCACTATGTGATTGGTGGATTAGCCACGGCTTTGGGCAGGGAGTCTGCTAAGGTAGGAGTAACGGATGGACTCTAGGTTGGGTTGGGCTTCATGTTGCATATTTATGCATTTTGCATGACTAATTATATGGATCAATGTGGATATGGGCCAAGCCCAACATGTGAAATTATGTGGATATATTGCCTTATCATCTGATATGTGATTGATGTGTGGATTTGGGCCAAGCCCATAGGTGGGGACATGTGAAATAACTATGCACTGAGTCTGTGTGACTCACCCAATTTTTCTCAAACCTTACAGGTGATGCATAAAGCTTGGACCGGGTTGGAGTGGATACGAGGTGGCCCATGCAGAAGATAAATTTATTTGTTTTACACATTTTTCTTATGAAAGGTTATTTATTGTAATAAGGGCCATTTGAAGTATTTATGGATTATTATTATGTTTTAAGTTGGTTTGTTGATTATATTGTTATCTGGAAATGTTTATTTTTAGCAACTTATTTTTTTAAAATATACATACTAAAGCTTTTAATTTGGGAATTTGTAACAACTTAATTTGTTTCGAAATTTTAAATACACCATGTTTTTCTAAAGACAATAATTTTATACGTTTTCACTCTAAATCAAAATATTTTTCAAACGTTTTCCACAGTGGCATTCTAAATTCGGCCGTGGCATATGGGCCGGGTTTGGGGTGTTACAATCAAGCATTACCTACAAGGGTTAAGAGAAAGGGGGGTGAGTTACTAGAACTCAGTGTGAAACCCACTTACCATTGTCCACTGGGCCAAAATCCCATTAAGCAATTATTTGGGCCAAAGCTCGTTTACAATAATATAAATGTATCATATATAATATGCATATGATATGCAATTCCCAAACCAAACCTAGTTTTCCATCCGCTACACACCACCCGTACCAACCAACACACACTGCGGTGATCTTTTAGTTAACCCACCCGCCAACACACACCAAACGTAAGCATTAAGCCATTTATATCAGATTTGTGGACAAGCCACCAGATTTACAGAATTTACATGGCATTGCCATTTTTTAGATTTGTGGCAGAGCCACCAGATTTATGTAGCAGAGCTACTAGAACTTCTCTTCATCATTATCCCATCCCATGCAAAACATGTATATAATGCATAACAATTCACAACATTGTATTCAGATATTTCTTACAAAATTTATGGCCCATGATAACAATTTCTCAAGTTGGCCAATTAAGCAAAATATCAGATGTGGCCCATTTAGCAAAATATCAGATTGGCCTACTTAGCAAAATATCAAATTGTCCCATTTAGCAAAATATCAGATTGGCCCATTTCGTAAAATATCAGATTGGCCCACTTATCAAAATATCAGATTGGCCCATTTAGCAAAATATCAGATTGGCCCATTTAGCAAAATATCATATTGGCCCATTTAGCAAAATATCATATTGGCTCATTTAGCAAAATATCATATTAGCCCATTAATCAATATGTCCATTCGGCCCATAAGCAATTTCGTATTTCGGCCATTTAGGGGCATTTTCATAATCCGGTAATTTTACCCAATAAGGATAATTTAGTAATCTCGCAACCCACTTACCATTGTCCACTGGGCCAAAATCCCATTAAGCAATTATTTGGGCCTAAGCTCGTTTACAATAATATAAATGTATCATATATAATATGCATATGATATGCAATTCCCAAACCAAACCTAGTTTTCCATCCGCTACACACCACCCGTACCAACCAACACACCTGTGGGTGATCTTTAGTTAACCCACCCCGCCAACACACCAAACGTAAGCATTAAGCCATTTATATCAGATTTGTGGACAAGCCACCAGATTTACAGAATTTACATGGCATTGCCATTTTTTAGATTTGTGGCAGAGCCACCAGATTTATGTAGCAGAGCTACTAGAACTTCTCTTCATCATTATCCCATCCCATGCAAAACATGTATATAATGCATAACAATTCACAACATTGTATTCAGATATTTCTTACAAAATTTATGGCCCATGATAACAATTTCTCAAGTTGGCCAATTAAGCAAAATATCAGATGTGGCCCATTTAGCAAAATATCAGATTGGCCTACTTAGCAAAATATCAAATTGTCCCATTTAGCAAAATATCAGATTGGCCCATTTCGTAAAATATCAGATTGGCCCACTTATCAAAATATCAGATTGGCCCATTTAGCAAAATATCATATTGGCTCATTAATCAATATGTCCATTCGGCCCATAAGCAATTTCGTATTTCGGCCCTTTAGGAGCATTTTTATCCGGTAATTTTACCCACTAAGGGTAATTTAGTAATATCGCAACCCATGGGTATTTCAGTAATTTACCCTCCAAGGGTATTTTGGTAATTTCGCAACCTAAAACTTAACTACTAATGTGAGGCACAAAAATTGAAACTGTCCACCTGCATCATACTGACTAAATTGTCTATAACATGAGTTAGGAATCTCAAAATTTAAATCCATAAATTTTTTGTAAAACTAGACTCATAAACCTTCTTACTACAATTTTTCCAGAATTTTTGACTTAACCATTTAATACATTTTATTCCTTAAAATTTCCCTTGTTTCACTGACCAACGATTCTAACCTCTCTTACCCAAAATTCAAATATCTAACTTTACAGTTTTCATATGTTGCTTCCACTTGCTTTTATTGAAAGTAGACTCACTAAGGAATCTGTACATATAGACTATAACTCATAATTCACTTTGTACAATTTTATAACATTTTTTCGAGATAGATCAGGGAACCACGAAGTCAATCAGAACCAGTCTCACTAAAATTAACATATCTTAGAGTATAAAATTTTGTTTCCTTCTCCGTTTCTTCCATATTAAAACAGACACAGTAAGCTTTAATTCGATATCTTATTCACTTTCTAATTGATTTTCTCCTATTTTTCATGATGTTTCAAAATCACATCACTGCTGCTGATCAAACTGTTTCATTGCGGAAAATGGTTACTACTACGAACATACGCATGCCCAAGTGGTCACAAAAGCCAATTTTCAGTTTTTCTTCGGTATTTCTACCGAATCATAGAATATTTCATGTAACATTCAAAGAGGTATGGGATTACACACCATCTCATCCATGTATTCAGAAGGGTACGGAATTACACACCTTGATTACAAGTTGTGCTTTCTACCGATTTCAACACCTATAATGATAGTTGATAGAAGGTTAGTCTCAACTTTGATAATCGTAACTGGAAACACTTTACTAGGCTAACTCCACTTACCACGAATTCTGATGATCAACAAGTTGATAGATCAAGCGATTTAATCCCTAAAACATAATCGATTAGTCGAAACTTCAATCTGATTTGCAACATAGCCAAATAGAGATATAGCGAAAAATCCAAAATGAACCCCCTTACCTTATCGATATTGATTCCAATTTCCACTGTTTGACTTCGGCTAGAACAATACACGGTCTCCCACTTAAGGCATGAAGAAGTGGAGGATAACACCATTTTTGGTTACGATCACGATTTACAACCGAATAGTGATAAATACTTATTCGGCTAAAGAGAAAAGAATATGATCATAGAAAAGAATTCACTTACCGATTTAATCAAAGAAGGAATGTCACTTCAAACGGGAAAGAAATTATGAAGGAGTGACTGTGGATTGTGAGTTTCGGCTATGGAAGAAAATGAACAAGATTAGTTTCAGTTATGAGGGTATGGATTAGAGGAAAAAGATAGTAGAGTTGGAGAATTTCGTGAAAAGAAAGGAAAGGTTGAGAAGGGGTGCTTAATCAATTTTCAGTTTTCAAGAGAAGATGAATGAAAATAGTTTAGTCTCAATGGTTTGGTACATACAGCAACAAGAAAGAATTGAAGAAAAGAAATGCTCACTAATGGCTTGAAGTTTTTGCAAAGAGGAGAAGAAGTTTGAGAGAAATGGCACAAAAATGCAAGAAGGAATTTTGGCCAAAACAAGCACTAAAGATTTACCAAAACATCAACAAAAATTCGGCTACCCCCCTTTAGCCCCAAAACCGTCCACATACATGATCAAAATGGTCAAAATTAGCCAACCATACTTTCCATAACGTTTCCCTTGAAAAAGGCCACTTGTTCCCCCTACTTTCCCCTTTTTCTTGATTTCTTTCCTCACCTTCATTCTTTCCTATTCCCCTTAGCCATCTTGCCAAAAATAAAAAGTCCACCTTGCCATATTTACATGCTTGGTCGACACTTAAGGAAAGAGTGCAAAAATAATAGTCAAAATTTGCACACAATCGGATTTGAACCTCTTCCCTCAAAGTCCTTCACTTAATGCTATAACATCTTTACCAATTTCTAATTTATGCTAGCAATTTACTCTTTTATTTCCATAAGCCTTGATGCCACTTACTATCTCTCCTTAATAGGCTTAAACACAAAATTTTACTAAGGCCCAACTTGAACCCGGAACTTCATAAAACCCCATAATTTTCTAAAATCACCTTCTTAATAAGTCCAATTTGAATTAATGTCGTTCTCTTGTTCTCAAATTTTTAAACACTCCTACGCCCAAGGCCCATTGGGCCCAATCCTACTAAGCCCAATTTTGGAATGTTACAATTAAAAATAGGAGAAAAGGAATTAGAAAGTAAATAAGATATCGAATTAAATCTTACTGTGTCTATTTTAATATGGAAGAAATGGAAAAGGAAAAGGAATTTTATATTCTGAGATATGTTAATTTTAGTAAGACTGGTTTTGATTGACTTCGTGGTTCCCTAATCTGTCTTGGAAAATTTGTATAACATTGTACAAAGTGAATTATGAGTTATAGTCTATATGTACAGATTCCTTAGTGAGTCTACTTTCAATAGAATCAGGTGGGAGCAATATATGAAAAGTGTACAGTTAGATATTTGAATTTTGGGTAAGAGAGGTCAGAATCGTTTGTCAGTGAAACAAGGGAAACTTTAAGGAATAAACTGTATTAAATGGTTAAGTAAAAAATTCTGGAAAAATTGTAGTAAGAAGATTTATGAGTCTAGTTTTACAAAAAATTTACGGATTTAGATTTCAAGATTCCTAACTCAGGTTATAGAAAATTTAGCCAGTATGACGCAGGTGGACAGTTTCAATTTTTGTGCCTCACATTAGTAGTAAAGTTTAGGTTGCAGAATTACCAAAATACCCTTGGAGGGTAAATTACCGAAATACCCCTGGGTTGCGAGATTACTAAATTATCCTTATTGGGTAAAATTACCGGATTATGAAAATGCCCCTAAATGGCCGAAATACGAAATTGCTTATGGGCCGAATGGACATATTGATTAATGGGCTAATATGATATTTTGCTAAATGAGCCAATATGATATTTTGCTAAATGGGCCAATATGATATTTTGCTAAATGGGCCAATCTGATATTTTGCTAAATGGGCCAATCTAATATTTTGCTGAATGGGCCAAATCTGATATTTTGCTTAATTGGCCAACTTGATAAATTGTTATAATAGGCCATAAATTTTGTAAGAAATATCTGAATACAATGTTGTGAATTGTTATGCATTATATACATGTTTTGCATGGGATGGGATAATGATGAAGAGAAGCTCTGGTAGCTCTGCTACATAAATCTGATGGCTCTGCCACAAATCTGAAAAATGGCAATGCCATGTAAATTCTGTAAATCTGGTGGCTTGTCCACAAATCTGATATAAATGGCTTAATGCCTACGTTTGGTGTGTTTGCGGGGTGGGTTGACTAAAGATCACCCACAGGTGTGTTGGTTGTACGGCTGGTGTGTAGCGGATGGAAAACTAGGTTTGGTTTGGGAATTGCATATCATATGCATATTATATATGATACATTTATATTATTGTAAGCAGGCTTTGGCCCAAATAATTGCTTAATGGGATTTTGCCCCAGTGGACAATGGTAAGTGGGTTTCACACTGTGTGCTAGTAACTCACCCCCCTTTCTCTTAACCCTTGTAGGTAATGCTTGATGACATGGACTTGGGCTATGGATGACTCGAGGGAGGCCATTCTTCAAAAATGGTTTATTTGGACTTTAAACTTCTTACTCGTTTATTTTATTACTTTACTATTTTAAGTTAAATGTTGTAATAAGGCCTCTGGACTATTTTTATTTTGCTTTATGGTTGGGATGTTTTTATTATATTTCTTAAATTGTTTAAAAAGGGAATTTTCTAAAAACTTAAATAATGGTTTCGAAAATCGATTAACAAATGGATTTTCAAAATAAACCTTTACAATTATTTTTAACACGGATATTTTTCTCTCAAACTTATAACGCTATTTTCAACGTCGTTTTCAAAAGTCACGATTTTGTAAAGATCATTAGTTCAAATTTATCGATTTATCAATCAAATCTTCAAAGTTAGTAGTATTTTATCAAATCAAACTTGGTTTCTTGATTTTAACAAAGCAATATTTTAGTAAAAATAAAAAGGGTTTAACATTTTTTGTTCGTGTGACATACCAAATCCGCTCGTAACGCATGGGCCGGGTTTGGGTTGTTACAAAGAAAACATATGTTCTTTCTAGTACTATCACTCTTGTATTAGCTTATATATAGGTTGTTGGTCAACTACATTTGAGGTGATTGTCGAGTGCATTTTGGGAGTTTTTGTTGAGTGTCTTATTGATATTTTGATTTGTATTTTTTCACTCATGTTAGACATTTTATTGAAGAGTAAACCTTGTTCTAAGTGAGGTTATTTGGAGAGTCACTATTGGGGCTGTAATTACTTCTCATGTAAGGTTAAATTGATCTTAAATTAATAGGTGACCCAAACAATTGTTGAATAAAATCGAGACCTCGCAAAGTAAGTTTTTTATGTGAATTGCATTAACAAACATCGTGTGTTGATTTCGCTCCTTGCTTTACTCTTCGTTATAAACTGTTGTTAAACTATCATGTTCAAACTTATGTATATTGGAACAGCAAGTTAGACAGAGAGCAATTCAACTTGTTCTCTTTCAAATAATACTTGTTTTTTTTAGCATTTGATATTTGTTAAATTTTATATATTAAAAATATTTTATTAATATATTATTAATTAAAAAATTTAAATAGAAAAATCATTGATTATAATTAACATAAAAATGAATACAATTTTATAATTTAAAGTAATAAAAATTGAATTTCTACTTTTTACAGTGAGCATTTAAATCCAATAAAAATGTTATTAAATTAAATCTAAAAAAAAACTTTGAATAAATAAAGTTTAATAAAGATTTAATTACAATTTATATTCTTCTTAAATTATGCTTTTTGTTATAATTTAGATTATTCAAATTTATAGATCAGAAATATTTTATTATTTTAAATTATTTCTTACATAGAAATGCTTTTTTTATGATTATATTAAAATTAATAGAAAAATAAATTGATAAATTTTGATAAAATATTGAATTACACATTATATTTTTCTTAAATTACACTTCATTATAAATTGAACAAATATTTTCTTTATTATATTGAAACTAAATAAACAATTGATTAGATGAAGTTCTTCAAATACTTATATTGAAATACTTTTTTTATTATAAATTAAACTATTCAAGTCTATAAATGTCACACCCCGATATATATAAGGTTAAGTGTCTAAATTAAACAAGAAATGAGTGATACTCTTAGTGGTTAAATGTAGAGAATCCATCCTATATACCCGAGTTTGAGCCTCTCCTTCCCTTTTATTTTTGTGATTTTCGATAAGCATTGGGTGATTTGCTTGTGTTACCCCTAGGGTTTACAAACCCCAGGTATTTAATCAACTTTTCCTAAATAGATTTTGCACGTTGCCTTTTCTATGATTCTAATAGAATTTGCTCTCCAAATTCTTTTTCTTTTCTTTTCCCTCTTTCTTGCAACATATTTTCATCCTTGTGCTGTCAATTCCTTTTCTTTTCCCTATCGAACTTCCCTTCGTTCATCTAGTTTCAATTGGGTTTAGATCTATCTTCAATAGCATCCATTATATTTGCCAAAGGTCGATAAGTACACTTCATTTCAATGATTAGATATTGTATGTTCTTAATATAATTATCCTATGTTAATCTTTTCGTTCGATTAATCAATCTTTTTTCAATCTTGCCAAACCTTTGATACCAACTATTAATTGTGGGTACTTGTCGTTGAAGGATCGGATCTAGGTAAATCGAGTCAGAATTGATCGTGAGGATTGTCGATCAAACTCGTGTTAAAAGGTGTGTGTTCTTTACCAAGTGAACTGGTGGCAAAACGTGTGTAGGTTTAGGGTCACACGGTTTCCCACACGGGTGTGTGGACCACATGGGATGACCGCATGACCATGTGCACCTTTATATCTTAGGGACTTTCGTGAATCATATGGCCTCAACTTGTTACATGACCTGCCACACGGTCGTGTCCTTATCGTAAGGAATTTTATCGTTGATGACCGGACATTAGGTTTTTACATGGCCTGTCCACACGGCCATGTAACCCCTATTTTATAATTTTGGCCAAAATTTTGTGATATGCTTAGTTTAGTCCTTGTATAGTCCCTGAATTATTCTTAGAGTTTTTGTACACTCAATTGAGACCCTAATATTATGAATATTCTGGAATCTAAGGTTTGAATGATTGAACTATTTCTGTTATATTATATGGCATATGAATGATGCACGCCTACCTTCATTATGTATTTGATGATCTGTTACTATTGCCATTGTTTTTGTATTACTGATTGCATGCTCAACATGCCTACTGTTACTATTAAACTAATTGCATGATAAGGATGACTATTGCTTCTATATTGTACTTTTATTAGCATGCCATATTGCATAACATGGAGATTGGGACGATATGAAAGAATGAAGTACTGACTGTCTTAAATTTGCAAACACTGGTGGTTTATCCACAACTTACTGGCACTTCATCTGCAATCTTTTTATCTGAAAATTTCGGTGGTTTACCCATTATTTTTTATTGGCAATTTATATGCAATTACTGGTGGTTCATCCACAATGCGATGTGTAAGGGTGGAGGAGTTCTAGGGAACTCTTATTGTGGTGTGTACTTTAGTATGAGTATGGACTTCTTTGTTAAACATGAATTGCATTGGCATACTTAAGCATGCTCAAATAAACTGTCAAATTTTGTTTTTCTACACAATTGTGTTGTTTTGGGAACTGTTATTTTGTATGACATGTCTATTATTTTTTTTTGTGTGTTTAGACTCACATAAAGCTCTTTAAGCTCACCCCTCTTATTTCTATCTTCACAAACAACCCACAAGGTTAGGATGCAGACTTGGCATTTGAAGGTCTCGACTCGAATTATTTTCATTTAAAGTATTTTAGACTACTATTATAATTACTTATAGTTGGACTGTAATGTTTTATACAAACTATGACATTTGAATTTATTTTGGGGTTTATTTGGCATGCATGACATTTAAATTGATTTTAGGATATTAAAATATGGAATTTTTGTTAATTATGCATGCAAATATGGCTTTCATTAAAACTATGTTGAATATAACTTTTCCACTGCAATATTTTGTTAATGAGATTTTGATAAGTAAATAAATTGAAAATCAACTAAGTATTCAAAAATAATCACCATTACAAAGAATATGTTAAAATCAATTGGTTTTCGAAACTCGTATGCTTTAGCAAAAATGAGATAACATGCCAAGTTTTTCTTCTAAGGTAAGCAAATGTTTTAAAGAGACTGTTTTAAATTTTTCTTCTAAGGTAAGCAAATGTTTTAAAGAGATTGTTTTAAAATTCTGATAATTTTACTAGGACATCTCGGTGGCTAATGTAGTTTTAAGAATGGGGTCATAACTTCTAGGCTAGGTTAGGGACTTAAATTTGATTATATCAAAGCCAGGTTCAAAACTCAGACCGTGGATTTTTAATAAGTCTGTATGCATGTCTTAAAAATGGATATTTTCGGAAAAACCATGCCAAAAAATGTTTGAAAAATTATTTTTTTCAAAGAAATTAAATCTGAGACTCCGATGTCGTTCCTAAATTAGTTACTGTTACTTTTGAAACTATAGATAAATTGTAGACTGTAACTAAAACTATAGATAAACTTTTGATGACAAGACTTCTAATTAGTTATCATACTCTTTGAACTATAGATATATGCTAAAACTCTAAACTTTCAAGAATTCTTTATGAGAACTCGGGGCAGGCGTGTTAGAGGTAGGCTGTGTAGTGCCACTCCTCTTGAGTCGCCTATCACTCAGGATGAAACCCCAATTCCTGAAGTGGATTATGTAAAGGATTCATCTACTTTTAGTGGTGGAGGTTATGATAATGGTAATGATGCAGTATCCCAACTGATACTGACAGTTCTTCAGAGGGTTGTTGGAGCCCCAAATGGATATGAGAATCATGCATCTGTTACTGAGAGGCTCTGTTTTAAGGGGGCCAAATTGTTTAGGGGTGTTGCTAGAATGACCCCTATTATGGCAGAGTACTGGATGGAGTCAATGTAACAGTCCGTTTTTGGTTAAATTAGAACAGTGGTTTCAGAACCACAAATCTGAAGTCAAAATATTTATTTTATTATTAATTTAATGTCTGTTGTATGAAAATGTGATTATGTGAAAATTTCGTCAAGAAACTTTATCATTTAAATGGTCAATTTTAGAAAAAGGACTAAATCGCGTAAAATACAAAAGTGTCGTTCTATTAGCTAAAAGTGTATAATAGCTATAGAACCTTTTTGTTAAGGTTCTTATGTGGTAATTAGACCATTATTCATTTGAGTGGACATATATGGACATATTAACATATGTATTAGTGGTTTATTATAAAGATTAAATTGGTAATTAGTAATATAAGTTAATTAAATTAAAACAAAACCATTTTCATAAACCATTTTCATCTCTTTCATCGATTTTTAAAGGAGAAAAACCATGGGTGCATGTTAGGGCATTCGGCCAAGCTAATCATCTAGCTAGCCTAGGGACTAATTTGCGAAATTGTTAAAGATTTTAAAAGTTTCCATTGATGAATATATGTGTTCTTTGATGTTTGATGATGAAATATGAAATCTTGTTGTTGGATACACAAGTTTTGTAAAGTAATTTTTAGAGAAAATGCAAAATAGGGATTAAATTGATAAATGTGAAAAATTAGTGGTTAAATGTGTGAAATAGTGATAAACATGGGCTGCTAGGGGTCTTATAGGAATTCAGCTATAATGGGTATTAAAGAAGTTTCATGAATTTGTGATTTTATGGAATAAGGACTAACTTGTGAAAATATTAATGCTTAGGGGTAAAAGTGTAAATGTGCTTTAAAGAGTGTTTTGGACTAAATTGAATGAATAGATGATTAAATAAGTTAATTTTGAATATATTTAGATCAAGAATTTGAATATATTTAGATCAAGAAAAGCAAAATGCATACTTGGATTAGGGAAAAGATAAAGTTATTGACTAATCGACTCGATTCGTCATTTTCACATCCGAGGTAAGTTCTTATGTTATAATTTAATTACAAATGTATTTTATATGCTTTGATATAGCATGAATTGTGATTATGGGATTACAGACAAGTTCTAAAATGATTTGACGATGATTCGACAGTTGAAATCTCGATTAAACCTTAGGAATAGTTTAGGATGCTAGTGACATGTCATTAGGTATATTTGAGTTGGCTTCGGGCCATGTTTTTTGCACTTCGGGTGCAAGATATACGGATTTGGGTTTAGGCCATGCATATCGGATGATTTGGCTTTGGGTCATGATATTAGAATTTTAGATAAGTTACCTTGATTTGGCTTCGGGCCATGGTATAGGTACTTATCAAGTGAGACCTTGAGTATCCAACTTCTATTTCAAATGGTTCAATAGGTAAAAGAAGAATATGGTTGATTAAGAGATTGGCAAGAGATGGTACAGGTGCGTACAAAAATTAATTGAGTATTGAAAACTTTGAAATTTATGAGTTCCTTGGTAAGTTATATGAATGATCATTTCATAGCTTGAGATTTAATAGAATTGTTGTATAATGTTTGCTATTATTGAACAATTAATGAATGGTTATATTTGTTTATTTTTAACATACGAGCTTACTAAGCTTTATAGCTTACTTTGTGTATTTTCCTTGTTTTATAGTGTTATGGAAGCTCGCTCGGACTCGGGGATCATCGGAGATCGTTTCAAACTACCACCTATCATTTGGTACCTTTAAAAATTTTGTATTTTAAGTATATGGCATGTATAGGAACTTTAATCATGTTAATTATGTTTTGGTAATGACTTTGGCCAAATGAATTGGCTTGTAATGATTATATTTTGGTTTGTATATGTAGCCATGGGTGATGGCTTAACTTTGGTAAATTTAGTATGTTTGAATCATGCGCATATATATATATGCTTATGTCTTGTGTTCATTTAGTTGGTTGTAATAATTGATGATAATAGGTACTATAAATGGTAAATTGATGATTTGTGTATATAGATATGTTTGTGAAATTAGGCCTAATAATGCATCTTTGATAATTGTCATTTTGATGAGTTAAGATTATAAGGATTGGGATGAATTTAGATAGCATAGTGTGGTACTTATGTGCCTTGAATTGGTTAGTATTGAAATGGTAAGATTTAGACTTGGCTTGGTTGCTTTGGACAGTGTATTATGCTATGTTTTGATGTCATATGTATAGGTGAATATGTGTACCAAATAGGGTGGCAAAATGGCTTGGTAAATAGCCTATTTTTGTCCACATGGGTAGAGACATGATTGTGTGTGACACACGGTCATGATACACGGCCATGTGTCCACTGGTGTTGAAATTGAAATGAAGTTAGTATGCTCCACACGGTCACACACACGGGCGTGTGATCGGCCGTGTGGTACAAGTCAGTATACCCCCTAATTGGCACATAGGGGTGTATGACTTGGTCTTGTTGCATAATTCAGTATACCCTACAGGTTTGGCATGGCCTAGCACACAGCCTGGCACACAGGTGTGTGTGGCTACTTTGAAGGGCACACGGGCTAGGCACATGGGCGTGTGGTTGGCCGTGTGACCCAAGTCAGTATATACACCCTGTTTTCACACAGCCTGTGACACGGGCGTGTCTGGCGGCCGTGTGAGACACACGGCCTGGCCACACAGGCGTGTGTCCCCTGTTTTGGAGAAAAATTTACTAAGTGTTGAAAAATTTCTCGAATATCCAATTTAGTTTCGAACCACTCTTAATGCATGTTTAGGGCATCGTAGGCTCGTTTAAGGGACACTATGATTATTTATGAATGAATTTTATTTTTTTTACTTGATAAATTGTATATGAAATGTATCTTTAAAAGTGTTTTAAGTTTGGTAATGCTCCGTAACCCTATTCTGGCGTTGAATACGGGTGAGGAGTGTTACATTTATTGGTATTAGAGCTACAGTTTAGTCGATTCTAGGACTAACATAGCGCGTGTGAGATCTAGCTATACATGCCACATATAAACTGTGATAGTGTGATGACTCCTGACATTTAAAAATGTGTTTTCATATAGAAAATGGATCCCGATCAAGTGATAGCTGAGGAGGTTGAAAGTAATATGCCTGCTCTCGCTCAAGGGGTAATGCCGCCTGATTCTAGACCTGTGACGTGTAGCCAGGGAGGATAGGCTAAAAAAGCCTTCTTCCAAATGATGAAGGAATGGTTCTCTCAATATATTCGAATGAACTCGGCTGCTCAACAACCTCCACCCCCTCCTGTTCCCCAACCTGTACCTGTAGCTCCTCAAGGAGTCAAGCTTTTAAGAATGATTAAGCTTTCAGTTGATAAAATCCATAAACACAAGGCTGAAGAGTTCAGAGCTAATGTTGATGATGATCCTCAGAGAGCTGATTTTTGGCTTGAAAATACTATTCAAGTGTTTGATGAACTTTCATGTATGCCAGCTGAATGCTTAAAGTGTGCTATTTCTCTTCTGAGAGACTCTGCGTATCAATGGTGGAATACCTTGGTGTCTGTAGTGCCGAGAGAGCGTGACTTGGGAATTCTTTCAGACAGAGTTTCGAAAGAAATATATAAGTTAGCAGTTCCTTGATCAAAAGCATAAATAGTTTCTAGAGTTGAAACAGGGCCGAACGACATTGACAGAGTATGAAAGAATTTGTATGGTTAAGCAAGTATGCTCGGGAGTATGTTTCTACTGAAGAGATAATGTGCAAGTTGTTTGTTGATAGGCTGAACGAATACATTAAACTTTTGGTTGGGATTTTAGATTTAAAAGAATTTGTTTTGTTAGTTGACCGAGCTTGCAAAGTCGAAGACTTTAGCCGAGAAAAGAAGAAAGCTGATTCAAAGGCTAGAGATTTGAGGAAAAGACCGATGAATAAACCTTTTCATTCTTTATCAAAGAAATTTCAAGATTCGTTTAGTTGATCGAATGAATCATTAGGATATTAGAATAGAGATCGTGGAAATTAACATGTGAATCCTAAATCACAAGCTACTTCTGTCTCAAGTGTTGGCAGTGTGAGAAACAATAAACCCGAGTGTCAACAGTGCGGGAGAAGAAATTTTGGTGAATGCTAGAATAAGAGTACTAAAACTTGCTTCAAATTTGGTTCGCCAGATCACTTTATCCAAGATTGCCCATAGTTATCTGAGAAAGAAAAAGTTCAGAATGTAAGATTGAGTAATACGACTGTGAGAGGGAGACCACTGAGAAATACGGGAAATGTATCCAGTGGTAGAGGTACAACTAGGGACTAAACTGTGAGATCCGAGGCCAAAGCACCTGCTAGAGCCAATGCTATTCATGCTCGCGAAGAAGCATCATCCCCAGATGTTATTACCGGCACTTTTTCCCTTTTCGACACTGACATAATTATGTTGATAGATCCTGGATCAACCCATTCATATATCTATATGAATTTAGTGTTTAAAAAGAGTTTACATGTCTAGTCCATAGATTTGTAATTAAAGTATCAAACCCCTTAGGCAAGTTTGTTTTAGTTGATAAGATTTGTAAGGATTGTCCTTTAATTGACTCAAGGTTAGTGTTTTTCGGCTGACTTGATGCTTCTACCGTTCGATGAGTTTGATATGATTCTGGGTATGGACTGGCTAACTATGCATGATGTGGTTGTGAATTGTAGACGAAAGATTATCGAATTGAAATGCCAGAACAGTGAAATTCTTTGGATTGAGTCTGATGATTCGAGTGAATTACCTACTGTGATATCATCTATGTTAGCTCAGAAATATATGAAAAAGGGTTATGATGCATATCTTGCATACGTACTGGATACAAATATGTCTGAATCAAAGATTGAATCTGTACTTGTTTTTTGTGAGTTTTCGGATGTATTTCCAGAAAAATTACCGGGTTTGCCACCAATTAGAGAGGTTGAATTTAGTATTGAATTAGTACCGGGAACAACACTGATATCGATAGCTCCGTACAGAATGGCTCCAATAGAATTAAAAGAGTTGAAAGCTCAGTTGCAAGAATTGACAGATAGGGGTTTTGCACGACCGAGTTTTTCGCCCTGGGGTGCGCCTGTATTGTTCGTTTAGAACAAAGACGGGTCAATAAGAATGTGTATTGATTATTTTCAACTCAACAAATTTACGATAAAGAATAAGTATCCGTTGCTGATAATAGACTATTTGTTTGATCAGTTGAAAGGTGCAAAAATGTTTTCAAATATTGATTTGAGATCTGATTATTATTAGTTGTGAGTTAAAGACTCAAATGTGCCAAAAACTATGTTCAGAATGAGGTATCGACACTATGAATTCCTTGTTATGCCTTTTGGGACTAACTAATGCTCCTGCCATTTTTATGGATTTGATGAATCGGATTTCTAAACTGCATTTAAACAGACTTGTTGTTGTGTACATTGACAACATTCTGATCTATTCACGAGATGAGTCTGAGCATGCCGAGCATTTGAGGATTGTGTTGCAAACCTTTAGAGATAAGAAACTATATGCTAAATTCAGCAAAAGTGAGTTTTGGCTCCAGGATGTTGGATTTTTGGGACATATAGTTTCAGTGGATGGCATTCGAGTTGATTCGAGCAAGATTTCTTCTATTATTGACTGGAAACCTCCGAGGAATGTGTCTGTAGTCCGTAGTTTTCTGGGCTTAGCGTGCTATTACTGAAGATTCGTGGTAGGATTTTCGATGATTACAACACCGATGACACGACTGCTTCAGAAAGATGTGAAATTTGAAAGGTTAAAAAAATGTCAGCAAAGTTTCGAACAGTTGAAAGTACTGTTAACTGAAGCACCAGTTTTGGTTCAACCTGAATCTAGGAAAGAGTTTGTGATTTATTGTGACGCGCCATTAAATGGTCTGAGATGTGTTCTGATGCAAGAAGGAAAGGTTATAGCTTGTTCTTCTTGACAATTGAAACTGTATGAAAAGAACTATCCGACACATGACTTAGAATTGGCTGCAATTGTGTTCGCATTGAAAATTTGGTGATATTACTTATACGTTGAAAAATGCCACATTTATATGGATTGCAAAAGCTTAAAATATCTGATGTCACAGAAAGATTTGAATTCGCGACAACGAAGATGGCTCGAGTTATTGAAAGATAACGAATTTGTGATTGATTATCACCCGGGAAAAGCTAATGTTGTTGCTGATGCCCTGAGCCGAAAATATTTGTTTGCATTACGAGCAATGAATACCTAGTTGATGATTTGTGATGATTGGGCCTTTTAGCTGAATTAAAAGCTAAATCAGTATTTCTTCAACAAATTTGTGATGCTTAGAAAGATGACCGTGAATTGCAAGTTAAACATATTCAATGTGAGACTATCCTTAATTCAGAGTTTCGAATTGGAGCCAATGATTGTTTAAGGTTCCGGAATAGAATTTGCATACCAAGAAATTTAGAGCTCATTTAGAAAATTTTGCACGAAGCGCACAATAGCTGCTTATCTATTCATCTGGGGAGTACCAAAATGTACAATGATTTGAAACAGTTTTATTGGTGGCAAGGTATGAAACGAGCTATCTCAAAGTTTGTTTGTAAATGTTTGATTTGTTAGCAAATTAAAGCTAAACATCAAGTACCATCGAGTTTACTGCAACCTGTGATGATTCCCGAGTAGAAATGGGATAGAGTTACAATGGATTTTGTATCGGGATTGCCCCTAACTTCGAAAAGGAAAGATGCTATCTGGGTTTTCGTTGACCGACTAATGAAATCTGCTCACTTCATACCTGTAACGCCTCGAATTTGGGCCTAGTAGAATTGGGCCTATTGGGCTTTGGGTCTCATAAAATTTTCAAGTGAGCAGAAAATGACAAATGACATGACAGCTTTAAAGGTCTAATGAATTTGGAGTGTCTAAGTGTGTTGGAGAAGCTCTGGGTTCGAGTTTCGCGGTGGAGGATTCTTAATTTATTAAGTAAGGAATCAGGGTTGTTAGTAGTGGGCTTTTAAATAAAAATAAGTGAAAAATGGCACAAAGAAGCCTATGGTGAAGTGCTAAAATGCCTCACTACTAGGTCAGTAGAGAGGTGGCGACATATGCATGCAGGAAGGTCTGAGGTTCGAGTGCTAGCTTAGCTTTATTTTGGAGTTTAATTTTAGGCTTCTAGAAAGCTGGAAGTGGCGTGTAAAGGGACTCTAAGGAGAAGTGATCAGTATAGAGAATTTAGGAGAAGGATAACAGAGATATCGTGGAGAAAAATTAGGAGATGAGCAGTGGATGAAGTGGTGCCGAATTGGACTTTAGGGGTGGCTACGTTTCGGCTATAGGCTATATAAATGTGTGTGTCCCGAATTTGGGGTCCTAGGTAATGCCAAATGTTTCATTCTTTTTCTTTTCCTTGCCGAAACCTTATTTTTCCACAACAGAAAATACCTTGCATTGTTGCCGAAATCTCCTATAGCCAAATCCCTTTTTGCCAAATTCTCTCATACCAAACTCTTTTATTGCCAAAGTATCATCATCTTCTCTTGCCGAAAACCCTATTAGTGTCGAATCTTTGTTGTTTCCTCCATCACAAATAGATTGTTATCTACTATCAGACAAGGTTAAAAGTCGAATCTCGTTCAGTAGCTATCTAGGCCGCAGGATCAAAAGTGGATTCGGTAAGTATTCAGTTAACCCCTTAGTGTGTTTTGTTAAAAGCCGAAGGCTATCTAACTTCTCATTATCATTAATCTTGTATTAACAAGGGTAAGGTTCCAGAGATCGCAAGCGTGGTAAGGATCGTTAGCAAAGTGTAAGTGTACTCAACTTGATTATGGTTTAAGTAAATGGCCGAATGTGTGTATGATCTATAGGGGTGACTTGTGTGGATTATGAGTCACTCGAAGTTTGATGGTGTATGTGTGAGTGCAGATCTAGGGGATACTTGTGATTAGTAGCTAAGGAAGGACTATTAGAACCCGGTGGCACATGGTAAGGTTACGGTAAGGCTTCGGCTTTTGGTAAATATTTTGATTAAGTATGGGTGGTAGATTGAATGTTGGTTGGTTGTAGGTTCAAGACCAAGGATAATATAGCACGTCGCAGTAACCAGGCATGTACAAACACTACACACACATGATATCGACAATGCCGAAAAGCCGAAAGTGGCTAAATTTGATGAAATTGATTGATTTGGTTATATGAATTGAGTTAGTCATGCACGTTACATGATTTGGAATTGTTTTGGGCCTAATAGGCCATATGAATGAGACCTGGACCTAATGGGCTATAAGGATCTAATTTGGGCTTAATAGGTTATATGAACGTGAAATGGGCTTGATGGGCTTTATGGGGACGTTGACAAGTATGCTAGGGTTTAATGGACTTTAGGACTAGTTCTGAACAACTCTTAAACCGCATAAGACTTAATCTAATAATTAAACATGTCCGTACACAAGTCACTGGGCTAGAGTGTGGCAACGGACATATGCATGTCTAGGATTGCATCTAGGAAGAGCTTGGTACTTAAGCGGTCCTAGTGGCCCACCTTCTCTTCTTTGGAATCCTACCTGGTGTGTAGTGTCTGTTCACTTTAGCCACAAGGACTTGTTAATGGGCCAAAGTTCATAACTAAAACCCGAGAGGGACCAAAATACCCCTGATTTGAAAATTACCAAAATACCCTTAATTTGAAAATTACCAAAATACCCTTAGTTTGAAAATTACCAAAATACCCTTAGTTTCAAAATTTCCAAAATATCATTAGATTTGCAAAATTACTAAAATACCCCGAATTTGTAAAATTACCAGAATACCCTTAATTTGCAGAATTACCAAAATATCCCTGATTTACAAAATTTCCAAAATACCCCTAGGTAGTGAAATGACTAAAATACCCCTAAGTGCTTAATGTGTGAAATTGTGTATGTTGCATTCATGAAATATATGTTGCATTTGGCTGGGTTTTGATGATACGGAGGAAGATATGTGAGCATCGCACAGTTGCTTGATGACCGTGGATCCACCGGTGGCTTTAAGCCCATTATGGTAGCTTTGCTACAACGTTTGAGTAGTGCCGCTGTTGGTGCTACCTTTGGAGTGTAGGGATGGATGGGCTGATATTTATATCCCCACAAGAGTGTAGGGTTGGAAGGGAAATGGAGTGCAGGGTTGGATTTGGGATGGGTGCATTTTATTCATGTGATACTGATGTGATGTGAGGTCATTGCGGGCTAAGGCCCAAGACCACCGAATTTGATAGGGCATAGGCCCAATGTGATATTTGCATGTTAATTGGTTACCAAGGGTCGTACACACTGAGTTTCAAAACTCACACCCTTTTTATTAATGTTTCAGGTGATCCTCAGTAAACGGCTTGACGTGATTGAGGACTCGGAGATGGCCACACTACCAGATACTTAGAAGTTTTATTTATTTGTCTGAAAAGACATGATTTTAATTACTTTATTTTCGTTGGATGTAATAAGGCCTTGTACTCCGATTTGACTTTGGATTTTGAGTTTCGTTGTTTCAACTTTTTACTTAATTATTAAACCTGAGTATATTTCTTATGTTTAAACATGGTTTTCGGAATACTTAAAATAATTAAATGGGCTTTTATCATAGTTTAACAAGGATTTTGGGCTTTTGGGTCTTAAATTTTAACTTAACAAAATCGTTTTGAATTATGCCTTTGATGTGACATTCCCGGATTTAGCCATAAAGTCTGGGCCGAGTCTGGGGGTGTTACAATATCGGTACGTATAGATTATTCATGTAACAGCCCAATTTAGACCCTATTCAAAACGATGGTTTCGGGACCACAAATCTGAGTTAGAAAAATATTTTAAAATTATTTTCAGTGTTTATTATGTGTGAATGTGCTTGTGTGAGATTTTCGTGTTTAATTTTGTTGTTTGAGTGTCTGATTAAATAAAAAGGCTTAATAGCTTAAAATGAAAATTTGATGGTAAAATATGAAATTGCCTAATTGTTGTTGTCTTTTTAATATGGAGGTTTTATGTTGCAATTTAGCCATTGAATAAGTGATGGACGACATTATGGTTATATTATATAGTTTTTATATTAAATATAAAAGTTAAAATAATAAATAACATATTATAAAGATATTATAATAAAACAAACATAAAAATAAAAGCTGTAACACCCTAAACCCGGCCTAAACGTCACGACTGGATCTGGCATGTCACATGGAAGGGTTATTAAAGGAAGTTGCGTGTTTGCTAAAATATTCGTACTCTTTTTAAAACTAAGAGTTTAGGTAGTTTGTTTATACAAACCCGTTTAACACATTGTCCATTTTCCGAAAGTTGTGATAAATTTGAAAACTGCTTATATTAGGAAAATCGAGTTGAGTTATTGGTAATATCTTGTTATTAACAGAAAACAGTTTCAGTGAATTTTGAACATGTGATATTTTGAAATTAGTTACTAAGGTTTAAGAGAATCTAGTATATAATCAATTATAGTTTGGAAATCATTCGTTAACATTTTTATTTTCAAAACAACAAGTGTTGAGGTTTTAAGAAAATCCCGTATTGAACATTTAATAAAAGATAGCAGCCGAATTAAAAGTTAAAACCAAATAAAATCTTAGAGGCCTTATTACAGATCATAATCCCTAAATTAAAATAAAAATTTAAAATTAAAATAAAAATTTAAGTAAAGTAAAACGGAATTTATTAAAGCAATGATGTATGGCCACCACAGAGTCCACCTCGGCTCCAAATCCTCAATGCTAGGGATCACCTGAAAAAAATATTAAACGAAGGGGGTGAGTTATGAGAACTCAGTGTGTAATCCCCTAAACGAACATTAACTCGGCTCAATCCCATTCAGATACAAATTGGGCCTTAGCCCTTACGAAATCAAATTGGGCGAAGCCCTTACAGAAACAAACTGGGCCTGAGCCCTTTTAGCATGGTATAACAGATAAATGCATGCAATGCAATGCAACCCAGCCCAACCTAATTATCCATCTGCTACACACCGCCCATTCCAGCCAAAACACACCGGTGGGGATTTCTACAATCAACCCTCATCCGCTACACACCATCGATGGCAGTCACGCTACTCATCACCAAAATTGTGGCAGTGCCACTGAAATAATGTGATAGGGTCACCGAAATAGATGTGGCAGGGCCACCAAAAGATATGTGACAGAGTCACCGGAATATGTGGCAGGGCTACCGAAATACACTTTCCCTTTCATCAATATCATATCCCTTTCCTATGCATCATGTCATATCATCATCGTAAGGTGGTGAATGCATACATATATCAACGTACATCATGTAATCAAAACACACATACATTCATGCTAATTTAACTGAATGGTTTAGTCATAAATTGTACTTACCTGGTATATCTCCAACCTTACCCATTAAGGTACCTCAACCGCATTCCCGTTAAGGATATTTCAGCTTTTAGCCGACACATAGTATAATACAAACAAAACAAAATAAAGGTGCGAAATTACACACCTGATTATGCGAAGAACTATACACTCCTGATCGTCGTCACCTATGCCAACACATTACACAATTAACTAACAAATGGGAAACCTTTATTCCACATCTAATCAAACGATTCACTAATACTTACCCTCACTATCTCGAACAACTATGATCTATCTAGTCAGATCCGATGTCGCCTCTCTTCCACAACCTGGTGGGAAATCCTGAACGGCTGATACCCACACTGTTTGAACTTGGGAGTAGAGACTAGGAGTCCACTCCTTCCAGGTTCCCTTAACATAACCTTCTCAGAACGGCTAGCAATCGCATCCATGAAGAGAGTCTTGATCAGTACAGTACCTTCAGAGAGAAACGATGGTTGTCTAACAGGGAGATTTGGTTATGGCAGAGTAAAATGAAAAGGAAATAATAGCAAAGAAACCGAAGAGATGACTTCTTACCTTGATAAATGATGAACGGTACAACAACAGATTTGACTACTAAACCGAAGTGAACCTTATGATCCCAAAAAAGCCTAACACCTTTGACCACTTCGTCACCCAAAGAACACCAAACTTTCGGTTGCAAGGTGTTCGATCTATCCAATGAGAGTCTACCACCAATCACAGAAAGAAACAAAATCACAAAGTGATGGAGTAATCGGTTACGAAAGAGAGAAACCAAATTCGGTTTGATGATTTAGAAGATGAGTGTTCGGCTTCTTTTTGGAAGTAATGGGAATGAAAAGAATGATAATAAAAAAAAAAAGAGAACATTACCTTGAATAGGGAAAAGTCGAATGGAACCCAAGGAAATTCGGCACTTGCAGAAATAATAGAAGACACTCCAAGTTCGGCTATGGAGGCTAAAAGAAATGAAACTCCAATGATAATTAGAGGATTAAGAAAACAAATGATCAATTGAAACAAGTAGAAGAGTAGTTGAAATTCAGCTATGATAAGAACAAAGGAGAAAAAGAATACGAAAATTTGAAAAGAAACGATAGAGAGGAAAATACGAGTGGTCAATCTCTATAAGTTCGGCTATCACACAAATGGAAAGAAAAGATGAAGAGGAAGCTTTGAGAGATTCGGCACAAGCACAAAAATGAGTAACCAACTCGAAAAGAAAATCAAAAGAGCTTTGTAAGTTCGGCACCCCACACACAACATAAGACCGAATATCCAAACAAAGTTTGCCTAAGAAACTAAAGGAAATATTGGCGCACATACACTTACCCAACCGAATATGCCCCCTACACACCTTCCCACTTTCGGCCAAACATTACACACACCCACTCCCACCATTCTCTCCCCCATTTCCTCTACAATTTACTCCCCATCTCTCATTTGAAAACACCCAACAACTTTGACCCATTCAAACTCCCCAAACTCCTTTCCTCCATCTATTTCGAATTGCTTGACTCATTCAACAACCACCCCCTTAAAGTCCCACCCCAACACCATCTCTTCACCATCCTGGGCATAAAATAAATACTCCAAAATGCAGCCTGTGGGATTCGAACCTCACCCCACCATGCTCTCATATTGACGCCACTATCACCTTGCCAAATGCTCACTTGTGCTAGCATTTTACCAACATTTCCTCTTAAACCTTGCCGCCAACAGCTTTCCCCCCTTAAGTGCCCAAAAAGTAAAATTTTACCTAGGCCTAGGCTCGACCCTGAGCCTCCCGAGGACCCCCAAACACACCTAAATAACAAGCTTAGTGAGCCAAACACATGCAACCACACAAAAATGCCAGACCCTTAAATAAGGATGTTACAAAAGCCATGTTCATCTTTTTGTGCCGAAATTAAAAGAGAAAGAAAATAAGAAACCAAGCTAGGTATTCAACCCTTTTTGAAGCAAATTAGGGTATGTTTCGATTTTGGTTTTTGATAATTTTTACGTTTTTGTAATCGTTGCTTCGAATACTACAAGACCCAATCTTGAATTTTTGAAATTGATGGTGATTTTGTGTTTTTCCATTGATGATAGCTTGTGATTTTTGTTGTTTGATGATGAAATATTAAAGATATGTGAAAGATTAACATGTTTTCTCTTGGAATTTTTGGTGAATTTGAGTAATTAGGGCTAAATTTTAAAAAAAAAAAATTGAGGGACTAAAATGTGAAATAAATGAAATGTGTGGACTTAGATGGACTATAGGAAGATTCGGCCTAGCTAAGGTATATGCAAATTTTGTGTGTTTTGTGTTTTATGCAATAGGGACTAAATTGTAAAAAAGTTTAAAATGTCAGGGGCAAAATGGTAATTTTCCCATTTATGTGTTTTTGGATTAAATTGAATGAATGTGTGTTTAAATTAGTTAAAATTGAATCTATTTAGATTAAGAACAGAAGAAAACAGAATTAGATCGGGGGAAATCGAAAGTAATCGAATAGTCGATTATACCGTCCGACAACATTCGAGGTAAGTCTATAAGCATTTAAATGTTGTTAAACTTGAGAATATATATGAATGTTATGTGATGAAATGAATTATTCAATTATATATGTGTTTTGGTCGAATGTGATTTGAGATAGGGAACTATGTTTCGAGCTTGTTTCGATCGAGATTCAATATCCGAAAGACTCGTACGAACCCTAGGAATAGATAGGATACATATGTCATGGCATAGGATTCCGATATGGGTTTTCATGTAAGACTACGTATGGGACATTGGCATCGATTTGTGTTTACGTGTAAGACCATGTCTGGGACATTAGCATCGTATTTGATTTGTGTAAGACCCTGTCTGGGACAGTGGCACCGATATGTGATTACATGTAAGACCACATCTAGGACGTTGGCATTGTACAATCCTTCCAACTATCCACGTATCCTTTTTAATTCCAAACGGTTCAATGGGCAATGTGAAGTAAAGACCAAATGTGAAATTGAATTACAGGTTCAAGTATGTGTTAGTTATTTGTTTATATGAAAACAAGTTAAGTTGGTTAATTGAAATGATAAAAGGTTATGTGAATATGAATTATGTGATAACATATTTGAACATATAAGTGATTCGACCTATTGATGTGTAATAAAAATGAAAATTTATATATGTATATGATTGATTATATTCGGCCATATGATATATGTATGTGAGGTTAAAATGTGATCTAGTAGTAAATGATAACTTGTATTTGATATTATGCAAATTTGGCTTTGTTAACAAATTGTTAATATGTAATTGTTGTTATATATGTTTTTGCTTAAGACTTACTAAGCTTAAATGGCTTACTCTGTGTGTGTACATGTTTACCTCAGTTTTATAGATTTTGGAGTCACGCTACGAGCTCGGGGATCGTCAGCAAAGTCTATCACACTATTGACTTCTTTTGGTATTTTGTTAAAGTTTGAACTCAATCTTATGGCATGTATAGGTTTGCTTATGTTTTTGATTAGTTTTGGATCATGTATACATAAATTGCCATGCGAAAATAGATTAATTTCCATGCTTGTGTTCGGTTTGGTTTAAAAATGGCTTGTCTCTGATCAATTTGTTTAGGTTGGATTTTATGTACTTTTGAATGGGTGTTTGACGTGCTCAATTTTTATGCTCGAATTTGACTACATTTGATCATGATTTGAGATTGCATACGAATGAGATATTCAAGTTACATGTGTGTGATAAATTTGGTTTATCCTAGGTATTAAAATCTTGAGATATGAGTTCATTAAAATGGGTGATATTTGGTTATGTGTTTCAGCAATAAGATTAATATTGAATGTTAGTTAAATTAAGATTATGTTTTGTGATAATTAGGTATTTAGAAATATTTTATATACATGTAGTGTATTTAAAGTATGTTTGATTTGAAAATGTAAGTGATTATATGATTCAGTTTTGATGTACATATTTATATTGATAAGTATGTGTTTTGAAGAATATTATGAAAACATAAATATGCTATGGTTTGAGTGTTATAGTGACTGAATATGTATTAATTAGTTTTGTAGTGATAATGAAATATAGATGTTCGGAAATGGCTTATTTGGAGTACACACATGCACAAGCTTGTAATAGATAAATAAGTATGTTTTGGTCTTATAGAATGATGTGTAGTTGTCTTTTAAATGAGCTTAAGGTTAGTAAATAATGTATATGATAAATTTGGGTAATGTTAGTTAACTGAGAGATGCATGTTTAAATCTAACTTTTATAGACTTAAATGGGTTAGTCGAATTGAGTACATGGTAAATGGCAATGTATATTTTGTTTGAATGATTTAAAAAAAAAAATATATGTGAATAAATGTGCGTAAGGATTTTTATTACCCAGTGATTTTCATTGAATTGATTTGATAGTACATAATTCATGCTTATTATTTTTAATGTATATTTTTTTTGTATGGCTTGTGGCATGTTTGTTTAAGTATAATTATGATTATATGCAAGTGAAACGTATGTGTTTTTATTATTAATAGTGTATGTTAAATTTTAATCAGCCATTAGTTTTATTTGTGTGAATTTGGCATATGTGCATCCGGAATTGTTTGAAAGTTATGTCTTATTCGGTAATGCCTTGTAACCCCAATTTGGTGACTAATACTATAACATCCCCAAACCCGGCCCAAACATTATGACCGAATTTGGGTTGCTACTGAGAAAAACATTTTTGAAATCTTTTTAAACCCGTTTTAAGTTTTGAAAACCTTTTATTTTAGTGACTTTGCTAAAACCATACTTAGATTTAGGGTGGAAATTTATTTAAGTCAAGTTATTATACAAATTTCAAATGTGCCCGATGGCACGATAAAACATTTTTCGTTCTAATTTGGAAAACATGTGAATTTAATTTAATATTAATAACATAGTTTAAAACAAGTATCCAACATATGAAAAATAATGAAATAAAGTATCAGAAGGCCTTATTACATCCCAAAATAAAATCTAACCAATAATGAAATAAAATAACTAAATTTAAAGTCCACTTAATTTAAATCCACTGCATGGCCACCTCGAGTCCACCCGGCTCCACATCCGCGATCTACGTGTCACCTGAAAAATGTAAAGGAGAAGGTGAGTCACCAAGACTCAGTATGTAACCCTTCCACCGGATTTAAACAATTTCATACACAGCATATAATCAATCATCATGTACTAAGTCATGCACCCAACCTAGCCAACCGAACGCCTTGTCTACCCCGTGTGGTACCAAACCACTGGTGGTGCCAAACCACTGGTGACGTATAGTCACAGATGTGATGCCAAATCACTGGAGGTGCCAAACCTCTGGTGTCCGTAGACACAAACGATTGATGGGGCCAACCCATTGTGTGATGCCAAATCACTGGCGTCAATCCCTTATGATAATCTATGGGGCCAACCCACTGTGGTGCTAAGCCACTGGGACGAGACGCGATGAGGTACCAAACCTCTGGTGACCGTAGTCACAGTGTGTTACCAAAACACTGGTGCCCGTCGGCACGAATATATCGCCCCTTCCACTCATCAATCCCACATCAAACATTTATATCACATAATTCATGCTACCATATACTTAATCACATGTACAGGTTTTATCATCAGCCATATGCAATGTGTATTAAACATACCATGCTTCCCAAAAGCATCTTAAAATATTTCATAATCAACAAGGACTTACCTGGTTCCTTGCTTATACCATTCATGGTATTAGTCCCGAATCTACACAGATCCGGTTAGCACACACAACAATTTAGTACATTTAATTAATTATAAGTGTGTATGTACACACCTGATGTCGACGATAGTCCTAAACCCGAATAGACAAATCGGCCACACAAGCTTTTCTTTGTCCCTATATTCAGCCAAACACTTGGGTTAGTATTATGGCCTATTCGGCCAAATCAAATTATTTGAGAGGGGTTCCTTGTGAACCCGAAATCTTACCTTTTCACTTTTGGCTACTAATCACAGCACTCGAGGTACAAATCTACTTTACCAAATAACATTTTCAAATGACAATATCAATATCCTTCGGCTTTTAATTACTAAAGAGAATAATCTATTAACAATAGGCCCTTACCACCACTTACCAAAGTCGACTGTCAGAGAATGGCCTAGATCGCTTGTTCCACAAATCCCGGGAATCCTATAATCAATCGGTTTCACAAGAATGTTAACATCTTTGCTTACAGTACTGAAATCGGCCCTTACCCTTTGTAAATAAAATCGACAGAGACACAGAGGGGAAACAAAATAGCATTCGGTCATGATTGCTTACCCACCTTATGGACCGATTGGAGTCGAGTCTAGAGAGGGCTACCTTCACTTGATATTCGGTCAAGGTACTTTGGAAAAGAAGAAAGAATTCGGCACTCTCAACTAGGGGTATTCGGCTAATATGAAGAGAAAACAATGGAAAGAAAACTAATGGAGAGGAAGGGGTGATAAGAGTTTCGGCTAGAGGTGTTTGAGAGAATAGAAAAATGAAAGAAAAAAAAAGAAAAAAAAAATAAGAAGGAAAAGGTTTTAGAAATTTCGGCTAAGCAAAAATGGAAAAAGAAACACAAGGTGGTCAATTGGTGTTTTTATAGGCATTCGACACCCCCCCTTTTTGAGCTTGCCGTCCACTTCTCCTTTGAAGTGTTTAAAAATTCATTCACTACCTAAAATAATTCTAGGCCACTCATTTGAAGCAATTCAAATTGAATTTGAATACTTAAAATAATAATCAAATAATAATTCTATAATAATCCAAGATAAAAATCAACTAATATCTTTATTATCTCTTATCCTATTATCTAAAAAAAAAAAAAACAAAACAGATACCATGTGCCCATCAACTAGACGAACCAAGAATCCATGTGCAGGCCATCTCCTTTCACGCCAGCTTTCAAAAAAAGAAAAAAAACAAAATGCTGCTCCTTAGGTTCAAACCAAAGACCTCACGCACCAGCCCTCTCTTCCACGTCCCTAGCCACTTCTTCCAGACCGACTTTCATGCCCATTTACCCCACCATTTATTTATAAGACCTCCCCAGGCCGTTTACCCAAAAATTAAAATGAAAAACGCTGCTTCAGCAGCTCGAACATGCGCCCAACAACCTTCAAGCCTTTAAGTAGCACACGCTAGCCACTTAGCCAACCCAACTTTCATGTCTACACCTAGCCCCAAAATTCTTTAAAGCCTTCTTACTCGGCCCCCTTCCCTTTAGCGTCAAAAAGCCAAAAATAAAACTCATCCCCCTTGTACCTTCCAAGACTCGAACCTCCTCCCTTGCAACACCCTTAGACGTACCAAGCCAATTGTGCCAGTTAGTTCCTTGTGTCACACTTTTCCCAAATTTTTACTTAACCCCTATCTCACCTAACTTCCTCCTTTTAGACACTTAAAAGAAATTTTTAATCTTTGGGTCGAGAGCCTAGCTCGGGTTATTTTAGACCTTTAAACATGTCAAAAAATCCTAGAATTTAACTCTTCAAGCACACACATGGGAAAGTATTTAAAATAATTAAATTCTCAACAACCCCTAATTTAGGGTGTTACAATTCTACCCCCTTAAAATAATTTCGTCCTTGAAATTACTTACTATCGTCCAATCGTGCATCCTTAACTCATCACACTACGCTACTGCTGCGCACTCTGATCTTAAAGAACTATCATACTCCCTAGAAACATTCCCTACGTTCATAATCCAAATTTATACACTTTACTAGCAATCCTAAGAATGAACCAACGTAACCATAACCAAGACAATTGAGGGTATTCCAAAAATAAGAAACTTACCCGTTGTCATGTCTGGCACATCTTCCGCCTCGCGATGGCCAACTGCATAAACCAACCTTGGTTGCCTCGCCTCTGCACCTTCAGCACCTCGGCCACGCCCGTTACCATTATCATTACCTCTAGCTGCACCTTGACCCCTCCGTGGTTGCTGGCCATCCTTCCTGAATTGGCCACGTCTTTGATCCTCAGTTTGAGTCCTTGTCAACTTTCACGGACAATCCCTTACACGGTGATCCAACGATCCACACTCGAAGCACCCTCTACTTCCCGCCAAACATTCTCCCGAATGGGATTTCCCGCATCTAACACACTGAGGTGGCCACTGAGCAGGCTTTGTGGCTCTTTCTAATTCCCCAAATCTAGCCCTCTTCTCCACATTACTGCCCGATCCAGGCGATCCAAAGCCTCTCTTCTGTTTGTTCCTATCATGCTTCTGTCTTGTGGTCTCCTTGATCCCTTCGGCCACCTTAGCCTTCTCCACTAGCGACGAAAACTCACGAACCTGCTGTGGAGCAATTATCAGCCTCAAGTCATCTCTAAGCCCGTCCTCAAAGAGGACGCAACGTTCATGTTCAGTAGCCAGGATGCCTCTAGCGTATCTACTTAGCCTTAAGAACTCTGCCTCATATTCCGACACTGACTTAGTTCCTTGCACCAACCCCAGAAAAGCCCTCCTTTGCGCGTCAGTGTAGCTGGTACCCACATACTTTTTCTAGAAAGCAGCCTTAAAGTAATCCCATGTAAGATCCTCTGCCGTGGCTCCATCTCAGACCGTGAGCCACCACTGGTACGTTTCATCCTTCAGAAGCGACACAGCTCCTTTCAACTTCTCCTCGTTAGTCAGGTCAAGGTCGTCCATAATCCTTTCCGTAGATTCTAGCCAATACTCTGCTGCACTAGGTGCCACTCCTGACACGCCCCGAAATACCTCAGCTCCATTAGACCAAATTCGCTCGGGGATAGATTTTCGAGCTCCTAAATTTCCACTAGCCCCAGCCACTAACTCGAGAACTCGCAACACCGCTTGCGATACTGCCTCTCCTCCCGTCTGATCCTGCTCCTCAGTTCCAAAAGCTGGAGGTGGTGGTGGCGGTGGTACTTCGTTTTCAGAACCTTGACCCGACCTGACGGGTTCAGACACCGTCATCCTACCCCTACCACGTCCACGGCGTCCACGTCCTCTAGAACTCATTCTATCCACTGCGCTTTTAATCTGATTAAGAAAAATTTTATGCATTAGCGTTTGTTCCACTTTATTATTCGCGAAGAAATTTTATGAAGGAATTTTAGTTAGAGATTCTTTCGAGCAAACAAGGTTTCAGTCTTCTACCCTAGTTCACACAAGGGAGTACATACATCCATTCCCTAATACTTTCCATACCTATTCGCTCCTCGGACATTTCTGCCCATTTCTAACCTAGGGGTATTTTCGTCATTTTCCTACAGGGGTATTTTCGTAATAAAAGAAGTTGTAAAATTTTAATAAACATGTCACTTTGAAATTCCCAAAACTGGAGGGTGTTTTCGAAAATTTGCAAAATCTAAAGATATAGCATCGTTTGGAACCAGGGGTATTTTGGTAATTTTGATCATTCAGGGGCAATTTTGTTATTTTAACAAATGAGGGATGTTTCAACAATTACAAAACTTGGAGGGTTCCCTTTTTGAAAGTTTTTCCCCTTGAAGAGGTCATGTTCGTAAAGATTCAAAACCAGGGTCATTTTGGTAATTTTGCAACTTGAGGGCATTTTCGTAATTTCCCAAAACCAAAGTATTTTATTGGCGATAATCAAAGTAGAGTTGTTGGTTTTTTATAGAATAATGAAATTTTCGAGCAAAACCATTGAGTTGAAATTTTATGGGCCAAGGGCATTTTAGAAATTTTACCCCCTAAGGGCATTTCTATAATTTTTCACAAATCAAGTTTTTCAGGGAAAACATTGTAAAAATGGTTGTTCTTAGATTCAAAAGAGTAATTTTGATAGTTTTGAAAACATTAGGGTTTTGTTGTTTCATTCTTTTTCAAAAACGCGGCTAGTTCCCTTTCGGGTTTTAGTCGTTAGGTTTAGCCTATGACCGAGCCCTCTTGGTCAGGGTGAACCGAAGCTACGCACCAGGTAGGATACCTGCGAAGAGGAGGTGAGTCACGAGGACTGCTTAAATACCAGGCTCTTCCGGATCCACTCCTAGACATGCGTACAGGGGTTACCACACCCTAGCTCAGTGACTAAGTCATAGGTTGGTTTAGTTCCTTAAGTCTTATGACTTGTTTTGTGTGTTCGAGTAGTCTAATCCTAGGGTTCAAGTTCCTATAAGTCTATCTACGTTCCATGCTTCCTACCCTTCTACAGAATATAATTCACAAAGAGGTTTCGATGTACTTACCTGGGCGGATCGGTGCCGGAGACTCGGGCCATGCTATTCAAAAATCAAAAAAATTATTCCATAAGGCCTACCAAAACATTTTTGGGCCTTGGGCCCCCACAGTCGAGCTTTGAACTGGGCTCTGATACCAAATTTGTAACATCCCCAAACACGGCCCAAACATTACGATCGAATTTGGGTTGCTACTGAGAAAAACATTTTTGAAATCTTTTTAAACCCGTTTTAAGTTTTGAAAACCTTTTATTTTAGTGACCTTGCTAAAACCATACTTAGATTTAGTGTGGAAATTTATTTAAGTCAAGTTATTATACAAATTTCAAATGTGCCCGATGGCACGATAAAACATTTTTCGTTCTAATTTGGAGAACATGTGAATTTAATTTAATATTAATAACATAGTTTAAAACAAGTATCCAACAAATGAAAAATAATGAAATAAAGTATCAGAAGGCCTTATTACATCCCAAAATAAAATCTAACCAATAATGAAATAAAATAACTAAATTTAAAGTCCATTTAATTTAAATCCACTGCATGGCCACCTCGAGTCCACCCTTACTCCACATCCGCGATCTCGTGTCACTGAAAAATGTAAAGGAGAAGGTGAGTCACCAAGACTCAGTATGTAACCCTTCCCCCGGATTTAAACAATTTCATACACAGCATATAATCAATCATCATGTACTAAGTCATGCACCCAACCTAGCCAACCGAATGCCTTGTCTACCCCGTGTGGTACCAAACCACTGGTGGTGCCAAACCACTGGTGACGTATAGTCACAGATGTGATGCCAAATCACCGGAGGTGCCAAACCTCACGGTGTCGATGAGACACAAACGATTGATGGGGCCAACCCATCGTGTGATGCCAAATCACCGGCGTCAATCCCTTATGATAATCAGTGGGGCCAACCCATCGTGGTGCTAAGCCACTTTGGGGCGACGCGATGAGGTACCAAACCTCTGGAGGTACCAAACCTCTGGTGACCGTAGTCACAGTGTGTTACCAAAACACTGGTGCCCGTCGGCACGAATATACTGCCCCCTCCATTCATCAATCCCACATCAAACATTTATATCACATAATTCATGCTACCATATACTTAATCACATGTACAGGTTTTATCATCAGCCATATGCAACGTGTATTAAACGTACCATGCTTCCCAAAAGCATCTTAAAATATTTCATAATCAACAAGGACTTACCTGGTTCCTTGCTTATACCATTTTTGCTTACAGTACTGAAATCGGCCCTTACCCTTTGTAAATAAAATCGACAGAGACACAGAGGGGAAAGAAAGTAGCATTCGGTCATGATTGCTTACCCACCTTATGGACCGATTGGAGTCGAGTCTAGTGAGGGTTACCTTCACTTGATATTCTGTCAAGGTACTTTTGAAAAGAAGAAAGAATTTGGCACTCTCAACTAGGGGTATTCGGCTAATATGAAGAGAAAACAATGGAAAGAAAACTAATGGAGAGGAAGGGGTGATAAGAGTTTCGGCTAGAGGTGTTTGAGAGAATAGAAAAATGAAAGAAAAAAAAAGAAAAAAAAAATAAGAAGGAAAAGGTTTTAGAAATTTCGACTAAGCAAAAATGGAAAAAGAAACACAAGGTGGTCAATTGGTGTTTTTATAGGCATTCGACACCCCCCTTTTTGAGCTTGCCGTCAACTTCTCCTTTGAAGTGTTTAAAAATTCATTCACTACCTAAAATAATTCTAGGCCACTCATTTGAAGCAATTCAAATTGAATTTGAATACTTAAAATAATAATCAAATAATAATTCTATAATAATCCAAGATAAAAATCAACTAATATCTTTATTATCTCTTATCTTATTATCTAAAAAAAAAAAAACAAAACAGATACCATGTGCCCATCAACTAGCCGAACCAAGAATCCATGTGCAGGCCATCTCCTTTCACGCTAGCTTTCAAAAAAAGAAAAAAAACGAAGTGCTGCTCCTTAGATTCGAACCAAAGACCTCACGCACCAGCCCTCTCTTCCACGTCCCTAGCCACTTCTTCCAGCCCGACTTTCATGCCCATTTACCCCACCATTTATTTATAAGACCTCCCCAGGCCGTTTACCCAAAAATTAAAATGAAAAACGCTGCTTCAGCAGCTCGAACATGCGCCCAACAACCTTCAAGCCTTTAAGTAGCACACGCTAGCCACTTAGCCAACCCAACTTTCATGTCTACACCTAGCCCCAAAATTCTTTAAAGCCTTCTTACTCGGCCCCCTTCCCTTTAGCGTCAAAAAGCCAAAAATAAAACTCATCCCCCTTGTACCTCCCAAGACTCGAACCTCCTCCCTTGCAACACCCTTAGACGCACCAAGCTAATTGTGCCAGTTAGTTCCTTGTGTCACACTTTTCCCAAATTTTTACTTAACCCCTATCTCACCTAACTTCCTCCTTTTAGACACTTAAAAAGAAATTTTTAATACTGGGTCAGGCCTAGCTCGGGTTATTTTTAGACCTTTAAACATGTCAAATAAATCCTAGAATTTAACTTTTCAAGCACACACATGAGAAAGTATTTAAAATAATTAAATTCTCAACAACCCCTAATTTAGGATGTTACAAATACGGGTTAGGGGTGTTACAATTCACTTGATAGACTAGCTAAATTGTACATTTCTGAGAATGTTCGATTGCACGGGGTGCCACTATCTATTATTTCTGATAGAGCTCCGAGATTTACATTACAATTCTGGAAGAAATGGCAAGAAGCTCTGGGAAAAAGTTAAATTTCAGTACTGCTTTTCATCCTCGGGCTGACGGTCAGACCGAGAGAGTTATTCAGATTCTCGAAGACATGTTGAGATGTTGTATTTTAGAGTTTGAGGGCAGTTGGGAAAAGTACTTACCGTTGATTGAGTTCACGTATAACAACAATTTTCAGACGAGTATAAATATGGTACCGTACGAAGCTTTATATGGTCGCAAATGTCGAACTCCGTTATACTAGACTGAACTAAGTGAGAAAAAGATTCACGGGGTTGAGTTGATTAGAGAAACTGAAGAAAAAGTTAAAACAATTCGCGACAGTTTAAAATCAGCTTTAGATCGTCAGAAATCGTACGCGGATTTGAAACAAAAAGACATTGAATTCTAAACCGGTGATAAAGTGTTTTTGAAAGAATTTCCATGGAAGAAAATCATTAGATTTGGTAGGAAAGGCAAGTTGAGTCTTCGTTTCATCGAGCTGTACGAGATCATTGAAAAAATAGGGCCAATTGCATATCGATTAGCCTTACCATCAGAGTTAGAAAAGATCCATAATGTGTTTCACATATCTATGTTACATCGATACAAATTCGATCCGTCACATGTGATTTCTCTGGTAGATGTTGAGATACAGATTGATTTAACGTATAGCGAAGATCCGATCAAGATTTTAGCTCGTGAAATTAAAGAACTGAGAAATAAACGCATAGCCCTAGTGAAGGTTCTTTGGCATAAACATGGGATCGAGGAAGCTATGTGGGAATGAAACACCCACACCTGGCCCACGAGCCTTGACTGGATCTGGTATGTTCCTCGATGTAAACCGATTAAATTTTTTTTCGTTACTTTGGAAAATAGTGTGGTTTGAAAGAAATATTGTTTTGGGTTGGGCTCGAGTTGAAAACAAATTCGTTTTATATTGAAAACCCGTTTTAATTTTTAGGTGATAAAACATTTAGAGTTCATTAGAAAGTAAATTTACTTAATCTTTAACTTAATAAAAATTTGTAAACATAATAAAATAATGAAATAGTTCCACAGTGGCCTTATTACATCAAAAAAACCCAATTAATTTAAAGTACTTAAATAAAATACAATGTCCAAATAAAATAAACTTCAAGCTGAGCATGGCCACCTCAAGTTCTGCCGTCCCGGTCCATCACTGTTCATCACTTCTCCCTTATTTTCCTCTTTATCTCTTTATTTTAAAAATTAAAGAATAAATCCTCATTTATCTCTTGGAAATAATCTAAAATAAATCCATTATTTATCCCCTATTTAGCCGAAATTTTAAAAGGATTTAAACTCCTCCCTTAATGCCTTATTGCCGTCCATTACCTTTTCTAGTGCTGAAAAAAATAAAACTTTATTTGCTTCCCACGCGACTCGATCCTTGGCCCCCTTACCCTTGCTGGTGGCGTCATTTCCAGAGCCCTAAGTGGCATCTCCAGGCCACTTTTCCAAGGCCAATTTCATGTCATATTTCCTCCATAAATTTTCTTAAGACCACCTTGCCTTAGTACCCTCTTTTAAACTTTAAACTTAACATTTCTAAAGCATTTCTTCACATTTCCAAGACATTTCCTCACATTTCCAAGACAAGACATTTCCTTACATTTCTAAGACAAAACATTTCCTTACATTCCAAGACATTTGTAACATCCTAAAATTGGGGTTGTTTGTGATTAAATTATTTCTCTTGTGTTTGAATTACTATGATATTAATTATGGAATGACAGGGCTTAATTAGAGGTCTTAAGTAGGCTAGGAATGGTAGAAAAATATTTTTATAAGCTTTAAAGGTGGAGAGCCTTAGTAGGTAGGGGTTACAAGAATAAATGAGGAATTATTTGACACAAAAATGGCCTTGGAAAAGTGGCAAAAGGAGGGCCACTTAAGGGGCTGGAATTGACGCCATCAAGGGAGAGAGGGGGCCTGGGTTCGAGTCGCGAAAATCCCCTTTTTACTCATTATTTTGGACGGCAATAGGGGGAGAGTTTTTCTCAGTTTAAACTCTTTTTGATAATGAGGATATTATTATGTTTTAATTGGATTATTATGAGAATAATCAACAAGAGTTGGCAAGAGAAAATTTAGGCATTAGAGTGTTCAAATAATTTTGAATAAATTTAAATTAGTAGCCAAGAGTGAATTAAGGTAGTTGTTGAATTTTTAACTCTTCATGGAAGAGTGGACGGCAAGCATAAGGGGAGGGAGGTGCCGAATTCTTTTTAAGGCACATACTTAGCATCTTGTTTCTCTTTTCTTCATTCTTGCACCTAGCCGAAATTCTTCTGCTCACCTTCTATTTTCTCTCCTTCTCATTCTCTCAAAACCGAAACCTTCATCAATATCTTTCTCTTCCATTTGTTTGCTTAAACACCAAAATCTCCTCTACTCTCTTATTGCCGAAACTCTAACACTCTTTTCTATTTTCTTCCTCTAAGCCAAATCCATTCTCTACCCCTAGGCCGAACTCTTCCTCCTATTTTGAACCCCTTTGGCCGAATATTGAAGTGGACAGATTTCTTTGGAGTTTCGTTGTCAATTGGTGTGGAAAAGGTAAGTGGTTATGGCCGAATCTCTTTATGTCTTTTCTTCTCTTTATCGATTCTTTTTGGAGACAGAAGCTAATTTCGGCAATTGGTAGCAAGGGTTCTAATCACTTGTGATGATCGGATTAGGGCCTTCGGGATTTTAGAAGTAATCAAGCGAAGCCTTCATCTTTGATTAGTCAGATTCGATAAGTGGTGGTAAGGGTGTAGTAACCATTTATTTGGTATTTGAAAGGCTAATATTGTGATACTAATGACTGCCGATTATAGGAAAAGGAAAGCAGAGTCGCAAATCGTGTGCTATAATTATACTCAAAGGCATTCGGGTAAGGTTTCGGGTTCACAAGGAACCCTTTGTAATTAATTTGGTTTGGCCGAATAAGCCATGGCACTAACCTTGTGTTTGGCCGAAATATAGGGCAAGGATTTTTGTAGGTGGCTGATTGGTTATTTCGGGATTTAAGGCTCTCGTTAGTTTCAGGTGTGTACATACACACTTTATGATTAATAACTGTACTAAATCTATTGTGTGCTAATCGAATCTATGTAGATTTGGATTGAATACCATGAATGGTATAAATAAGGATTCAGGTAAGTCCTGGTTGATTATGGGATTATTTTACGATGCTTTTGGTAAGCATGACACATTTGGTATGTGTGACTTAAGACATATGGCTAATGTTTAATCTGTTAGATGATGTTAAATAAATCTATTAGCATGAAATTTGTATATGCATGTGATTAATTGATGTGGGTTGATGAGAGGAGGGGCAGTGATATTCATGTCGACGGACACCAGTGGTTTGGTACCACATTGTGACTACGGTCACCAGAGGTTTGGCACCTCCAGAGGTTTGGCACCTCATAGCGTCTCATCCCAGTGGCTTAGCACCACAGTGGGTTGGCCCCACAGTTTACATTACGGGATTGACGCCAGTGATTTGGTATCACACGATGGGTTGGCCCCATCATTGGATTGTGACTTCGAGTCACCAGTGGTTTGGCACCACCAGTGGTTTGGTACCACACGGGGTAGAGAAAGGTGACACGGATGGTTAGGTTGGGTGCATGATTTAGTGCATGTTAATATATTATAAATTGTGTATGATGTGGCATTAAACCGGCGGAAGGGTTACACATTGAGTCTTGGTGACTCACCTTCTCTCTTATCTTTTCAGGTGACCCGTAGATCGCGGATAAGGAGCCGGATGGACTCGAGGTGGCCATGCAGTGGAATTAGATTTAATGGACTTCGAATCATAGTTTATTTCTCTTTATTGTTGGTTTTGTTTTCAACCAAGTTGTAATAAAGCCACCTAGGGTTATTTTTATTATTTTTACATGTTTTGAATATTTTTGATTAAACTATTTTCATGAAATTAAAACAAGTACACACGCTTTTCTCAAATTGTACGCAAAATGTTTTATCGTGCTATCGGGTACTTTTAAAATATGTAACAACTTGACTTAATAAATACACCTAAGTATGGTTTTCATAAATCTCAGCTGTTTTAAACAAAGACACTATTTTTATCAAAAACTCACATCGGTTTTAAGAAGTTTTACAAAGCATTTTCTCCGTAGCACTCCAAATTCGGTCGTAGTGTTTGGGCCGGGTTTGGGTTGTTACAAAATTGGTATCAGAGCCCAGTTCAAAGCTCGGCTGTGGGGGCCCAAGGCCCAAAATGATTTGGTAGGCCTTTTTGAAGTACTTTTTGGTTTTTGGAATAGCATGGCACCGAGTCTCCGGCACCAATCCGCCCAGGTAAGTACCTCTAAACTTCTCTGTGAATTATTACTTGTAGAATGGGTAGGAATGGAACGTAGATAGACTTATAGGAACTTGAACCCTAGGATTATTCTAATCACAGAAACAAAGCATAAGCTTTAAGGAACTAAACCAACCTATGGCTAAGTCACTGAGCTAGGGTGTGGTAACCCCTGTACGCATGTCTAGGATTGGATCCGGAAGAGCTTGGTATTTAAGCAGTCCTAGCGACTCACCTCCTCTTCGCAGGTATCCTACCTGGTGCGTAGCTTCGGTTCACCCTAACTCAGAGGGCTCAGTGGTGTGGCAACCTCTGTGCGCATGTCTTGGAATGGTTTCGGTGGGAGCTTGGTATTTAAGCAGTCCGCGTGACTCACCTCCTCTCTACTCGAATCCTGCCTGGTGCGTAGCTTTGGTTCACCCTGACCAAGAGGGCTAGGTCATAGGCTAAAACATAATGACTAAAACCCGAAAGGGAACTAGCCATGTTTCCAGAAAAAGAAGAAGACAACAAAACCCTAGTTTTTCAGAACTTTTAAAATTACTCTTTCAAATTTGAGAAACAACCATCTTCACAACTTTTTCCAAAAATTTGATTTGTGGAAAATTACAGAAATGCCCTTAGGGGTAAAATTACCAAAATGTCCTTGGTTCATAAAATATCAACTACTCAATGGTTTTGTCCAAAAATTTCATTATTTTATAAATATCCAAAAACTCTACTGTGCAAATCACCAATAAAATACTTTGGTTTTAGAAAAATTATGAAAATACCCTCGACTTGCAAATTACCAAAATGACCCTAATTTCTAAGATTTTTGCAGCAGCATCGTTTTAAAAAGGGAAACTCTCAAAAAGGAACCCTTAGAGTTTTACAACCGTTAAAATATCCCGAATTTATTAAAATTACAAAAATTACCCCTGATTAATAAAAATTACCAAAATACCCCTAGTTTCCAAAAATTTTGGATATACCTTTAATTTATGAAATTCTTCGAAAATACTCCCCAGTCTTGGAAAATTTCGAAATGTATTGATCTATTAAAGTTTTAAAATTTCTTTTATTACGAAAATACCCCTGTAGGAAAATGGCGAAAATACCCCTGGATAGAAACAGGACAGAATTGTCCGAAGAGTGAATAGGTATGAAAGGTATTAGGGAATGGATGTTCCTCTCTGTGTGAACTAGGATAGAGAACTTGAAACTTTGTTTGATCGAAAGAATTCCTATTAAACTCTCCATAAAGTTTCTTCGCAAATAAGAAAGTGAAACACATGCTAATCTATAAAAATTTCTTAATCAGATTAAAGCGCGATAGTTAGAATGAGCTCTAGAGGACGTGGACGTCGTGGATGCGGTAGAGGCAGGATGACCGTGTCAGAACCCTTTAGGTCGGGCCAGGGTTCTGAAAATGAGGTACCGCCACCACCACCCCCAACTTTTGGAGCTGAGGATCAGGATCAGACCGGGGGTGAGGCAGTATCGCAAGCTGTATTGCGAGTTCTTGAGATGGTGGCTGGTGCTAGTGGAGGAATGGGAGCTCAAAAATCTGTTCCCGAGCGACTCCGATCCAACGGAGCTGAGGTATTCCGGGGTGTGTCGGGCGTGGCACCCAGTGCAGCGGAGTACTGGTTAGAATCAACTGAGAGGATCATGGATGACCTCGATCTGACCAATGAGGAGAAACTGAAAGGAGCGATATCGCTTCTAAAGGATGAGGCATATCAGTGGTGGCTCACAGTTCGGGATGGTGCTGCGGCAGATGATCTTACTTGGGAGTATTTCAAAGCTGCTTATCAGAAGAAGTATGTGGGCACCCACTACACTGATGCTCTGAGGAAATCTTTTCTGGGCTTGGTACAAGGAAATAAGTCAGTGTCAGAATATGAGGCGGAATTTCTGAGGCTGAGCCGCTATGCTCGGGGAATTGTGTCAACCGAGCATGATCGTTGCGTCCGCTTTGAAGACGGACTTAGAGATGAGTTAAGGTTGTTGATTGCTCCACAGCAGGAGCGTGAGTTTGCTGTGCTGGTGGAAAAGGCTAAGGTAGCCGAAGGAGTCAAGGAGTCTGGGAGACAGAGCTATGATAGGAACAAGCAGAAGAGAGGCTTTGGGTCGTCTGGGTCAGGTAGTAATGTTCATAAAAGGGCTAGGCAGAGTGGGCCAAATCTGGTAGAAAGGCCCATGGCGACTAATCAGAGACTGACTCAGTGTAATCACTGAGGAAAATCCCATTTGGGAGGTTGTTGGACCGGTGAGAGGGGTTGCTTTGAATGTGGATCTTTGGATCATCGTGTAAGGGAATGTCCTCAGAAGCAAGCTAAGAATCAGCCAGAGGGGCAGAACCGTACTCAGGATAGAAGTGTGGGACCACCGCAGAGGGGTTGTGGTAATGGTAGAGGAGGAAATGGTCCTAATAGAGGTCGCAAAATTCAAGGCAGAGGTGCGGGCAACACAGAGGCAAGACAGCCTGGCTTAGTCTATGCAGCGAGGCGTCGCGAGGAGGGTGACGCACCGGATGTCATAACCGGTACGTTCCTAATTTTTTGTCTTCCATATGTTACCTTAATTGATGTGGGTTCAACGCATTCATACGTTGCTAGTAGTGTGGTAGAGACTATGAACTTAGACTCTAAGACTGCTTCTAGGGAGATGACTGTAATTAGCCCTTTAGGTCACTCTGTAGTCGTAAACAAGCTTTATAGAGAGGTACCCCTAGAACTCCAAGGGGTAGTGTTTGTGGCCGATCTAATGGAACTGCCGTTTGGGAAGTTCGATTTGATCCTTGGAATGGACTGGTTGGTTAAGTATCAAGCGAGATTGGATTGCGCTGCTAAGCGCATGGTTCTTAAGATGGCTGAGGGTGATGAAGTGGTCATGATAGGTAATAGAAGAGATTACCTATCCAATGTGGTGTCTACTTTGAAGGTTGAGAAGATGGTCAAGAAGGGTTGTGAGGCGTTTTTGGTTCGAATATGTGCCTTGGAGGCTAAGGAGTCAGCAATTGAGAAGGTTCGAGCGGTAGGGGAATTCACTGATGTGTTCCCGGAAGAACTTCCAGGTCTGTCGCCAGATCGGGAAGTGGAATTCAGTATAGACTTGCTTCCCGGAATAGCACCCGTGTCTATAGCACCGTACCGAATGGCACCAAAGGAGTTGGTGGAGCTGAAGGCTCAAATTCAGGAGCTTTTGGATAGAGGGTTTATACGACCAAGTATATCTCCGTGGGGAGCACCGGTGTTGTTCGTCAAGAAGAAGGATGGTTCAATGAGGATGTGTATCGATTACCGTCAAATAAACAAGTTAACGATCAAGAACAGGTATCCGTTGCCTCGGATTGATGACTTGTTTGATCAACTGATGGGTGCATCTGTGTTTTCAAAGATAGACTTTAGGTCAGGTTATCATCAACTCAAGGTGAAGGAAGTTGATGTTTACAAGACGGCATTCCGAACTCGGTACGGGCATTACGAGTTCTTGGTGATGCCATTCGGGTTGACTAATGCGCCGGCAGCCTTTATGGACTTAATGAATAGGGTTTTCCAGCAGTACTTGGATCAATTTGTCATGGTGTTCATAGACGACATATTGGTTTATTCAAAAACGGAGGAGGAGCATGATAGACATTTACATATAGTTTTGCAAGTGCTGAGAGAGAAGCAGTTATATGCCAAATTCAGTAAGTGCAAATTTTGGCTTAGGGAGGTGGCTTTCTTAGGTCACGTAGTATCAGCTAAAGGGATTAGAGTGGACCCTCGCAAGGTTGAAGCGGTATTGGATTGGAAACCGCCTAGGTCAGTGGCGGAAATTCGAAGTTTTCTGGGGTTAGCAGGGTACTATAGGAGATTTGTGGAAGGATTCTCTTTAATTGCATCGCTGTTGATGAAGTTATTAAGGAAGGGAGTTCCATTTGTTTGGTCGGAGAAGCAGCAAGAAAGTTTAAGGAAGATTCGCGAAGCTCAGCTTACGCACACCAAGCGAGGAAGTTGTTTACGGTTTATTGTGATGCATCCCATACTGGTTTGGGATGTGTGTTGATGCAGGAAGGGAAGGTAGTGGCTTATACGTCCCGTCAGTTAAGACCGCATGAGGTTAACTATCCAACTCACGACTTGGAGTTAGCGGCAGTAGTCTTCGCATTGAAAATATGGAGACACTACTTGTATGGGGAGAAGTCGATAGTCTATACGGATCACAAAAGTTTGAGGTATCTTTTGACTCAGAAGGATCTAAATTTAAGGCAACTTCGATAGATTGAACTATTGAAGGACTACGACTGTTCAATAGAATACCATCCGGGCAAGGCTAACGTGGTGGTTGACGTGTTGAGCCGGAAGGTCGTGACAGACTTAAGAGCGATGTTCGCTCACCTCAGTCTATATGACAATGGAAGTCTTTTGGCAGAGCTACAAGTTAAGCCAACTTGGATCGAGGAGATTAAGGAAAAGCAATTGATGGATGATAGCTTAATGCTTGAAGGTTGCAAGTGCAAGATGGTGGGTTGAAAGGGTATAGTTTGACTGAGGATGGCATACTATGTTTTCAAGGGCGGCCGTGTATGCTGAAGGATGGGGAGTTGAGGCAAAGAATTCTTCAAGATGCACATAGCAGCCCATACGCTATGCATCGTGGAGGTAGTAAGATGTGTGGGGATTTACGGAAACAGTTCTGGTGGCCAGGGTTGAAACGTGAGGTAACTGAGTTCGTGGGAAGATGTCTGACGTGTCAGCAGGTTAAGGCTGAACACCAGTTGCCATTAGGGTTACTTCAACCGGTAAAGATCCCTCAATGGAAATGGGAGAGGATCACTATGGATTTTGTCAGTGGGCTACCCCTCACGCCCAGCAAGAAGGACGCAGTTTGGGTAATTGAGCTCACTTTATACCGGTGAGAGTGGATTATTCCCTCCAGAGGCTAGCAAAGTTGTATGTGGCAGAGATAGTAAGATTGCATGGTGTGCCAGTGTCAATTATCTCGGATAGGGATCCGAGGTTCACGTCAAGGTTCTGGAAAGCATTGCATCAGGCTTTAGGAACACGATTGGATTTCAGCACAACTTTCCATCCACAGTCTGACGGGCAATCGGAAAGGGTTATACAGATCTTAGAGGATATGCTGAGAGGGTGTGTGTTGGATTTCAGTGGAAGTTGGGAGGAGTATCTACCGTTGGCGGAATTCGCTTATAACAATAGTTATCAGCGAGTATTCGAATGGCTCCATACGAAGCAATCAGATGGACGGAAATGCCGTACTCCTACGTGTTGGACGGAGTTGGGTGAACGACAGGTTTTGGGTCCGGAATTGGTGACAGAAACTGAGGATAAAGTTAAAGTGATTCGGGCTCGTCTTAAGGAAGCGTTAGATAGACAGAAGTCGTATGCTGATATTAAGTGTAAAGAAATAGAGTATGCGGTAGGAGATAAAGTCTTTCTGAAGGTGTCATCTTAGAAGAAGGTGTTGAGATTTTGGCGGAAAGGGAAGCTAAGCCCAAGGTTCATCGGCCTATATACAGTTGTAAAGTGAGTAGGACCAGTAGCTTATCAGCTCGAGCTGCCGGCAGAGTTGAGCCAGATTCATGATGTCTTTCATGTGTCGACGCTGAGATAGTATCGGTCAGATCTATCACACGTTGTGCCAGTGGCTGAGATTGAGGTGAACACGGACTTATCTTTCGAGGAAGAACCTGTGCAGATCTTGGACCGAGATGTCAAAGTTTTGCGTAGGAAGTTAGTACCCTTGGTGAAAGTGCTTTGGCAAAACCATGGTGCAGAGGAAGCTACGTGGGAACCCGAAGATGTGATGCGGTAGCAATACCCCCACCTCTTCTAATCAGGTAATTTCGAGGCCGAAATTATTTTTAAGGGGGTAGAACTGTAACATCCTAAAATTGGGGTTGTTTGTGATTAAATTATTTCTCTTGTGCTTGAATTACTGTGATATTAATTATGGAATGACAGGGCTTAATTAGAGGTCTTAAGTAGGCTAGGAATGGTAGAAAAATATTTTTATAAGCTTTAAAGGTGGAGAGCCTTAGTAGGTAGGGGTTACAAGAATAAATGAGGAATTATTTGACACAGAAATGGCCTTGGAAAAGTGGCAAAATGAGGGCCACTTAAGGGGCTGGAATTGACGCCATCAAGGGAGAGAGGGGGCCTGGGTTCGAGTCGCGAAAATCCCCTTTTTACTCCATATTTTGGACGGCAATAGGGGGAGAGTTTTTCTCAGTTTAAACTCTTTTTGATAATGAGGATATTATTATGTTTTAATTGGATTATTATGAGAATAATCAACAAGAGTTGGCAAGAGAAAATTTAGGCATTAGAGTGTTCAAATAATTTTGAATAAATTTAAATTAGTGGCCAAGAGTGAATTAAGGTAGTTGTTGAATTTTAAACTCTTCATGGAAGAGTGGACAGCAAGCATAAGGGGAGGGAGGTGCCGAATTCTTTTTAAGGCACATACTTAGCATCTTGTTTCTCTTTTCTTCATTCTTGCACCTAGCCGAAATTCCTCTGCTCACCTTCTATTTTCTCTCCTTCTCATTTTCTCAAAACCGAAACCTTCATCAATATCTTTCTCTTCCATTTGTTTGCTTAAACACCAAAATCTCCTCTACTCTCTTGTTGCCGAAACTCTAACACTCTTTTCTATTTTCTTCCTCTAAGCCGAATCCATTCTCTACCCCTAGGCCAAATTCTTCCTCCTATTTTGAACCCCTTTGGCCGAATATTGAAGTGGACAGATTTCTTTGGAGTTTCGTTGTCAATTGGTGAGGAAAAGGTAAGTGGTTATTGCCGAATCTCTTTATGTCTCTTCTTCTCTTTATCGATTCTTTTTGGAGACAGAAGCTAATTTCGGCAATTGGTAGCAAGGGTTCTAATCACTTGTGATGATCGGATTAGGGCCTTCGGGATTTTAGAAGTAATCAAGCGAAGCCTTCATCTTTGATTAGTCAGATTCGGTAAGTGGTGGTAAGGGTGTAGTAACCATTTATTTGGTATTTGAAAGGCTATTATTGTGATACTAATGACTGCCGATTATAGGAAAAGGAAAGCAGAGTCGCAAATCGTGTGCTATAATTATACTCAAAGGCATTCGGGTAAGGTTTCGGGTTCACAAGGAACCCTTTGCAATTAATTTGGTTTGGCCGAATAGGCCATGGCACTAACCTTGTGTTTGGCCGAATATAGGGCAAGGATTTTTGTGGGTGGCTGATTGGTTATTTCGGGATTTAAGGCTCTCGTTAGTTTCAGGTGTGTACATACACACTTTATGATTAATAACTGTACTAAATCTATTGTGTGCTAATCGAATCTATGTAGATTCGGATTGAATACCATGAATGGTATAAGTAAGGATTCAGGTAAGTCCTGGTTGATTATGGGATTATTTTACGATGCTTTTGGTAAGCATGACACATTTGGTATGTGTGACTTAAGACATATGGCTGATGTTTAATCTGTTAGATGATGTTAAATAAATCTATTAGCATGAAATTTGTATATGCATGTGATTAATTGATGTGGGTTGATGAGAGGAGGGGGCAGTGATATTCGTGTCGACGGACACCAGTGGTTTGGTACCACATTGTGACTACGGTCACGGAGGTTTGGCACCTCCGGAGGTTTGGCACCTCATAGTGTCTCGTCCCAGTGGCTTAGCACCACAGTGGGTTGGCCCTACAGTTTACATTACGGGATTGACGCCAGTGATTTGGTATCACACGATGGGTTGGCCCCATCATTGGATTGTGACTTCGAGTCACCAGTGGTTTGGCACCACCAGTGGTTTGGTACCACACGGGGTAGAGAAAGGTGACACGGATGGTTAGGTTGGGTGCATGATTTAGTGCATGTTAATTTATTACAAATTGTGTATGATGTGGCATTAAACCGAGGGAAGGGTTACACATTGAGTCTTGGTGACTCACCTTCTCTCTTATCTTTTCAGGTGACCCGTAGATCGCGGATGAGGAGCCGGATGGACTCGAGGTGGCCATACAGTGGAATTAGATTTAATGGACTTCGAATCATAGTTTATTTCTCTTTATTGTTGGTTTTGTTTTCAATCAAGTTGTAATAAGGCCACCTAGGGTTATTTTTATTATTTTTACATGTTTTGAATATTTTTGATTAAACTATTTTCATGAAATTAAATCAAGTTCACACGCTTCTCTCAAATTGTACGCAAAATGTTTTATCGTGCCATCGGGTACTTTTAAAATATGTAACAACTTGACTTAATAAATACACCTAAGTATGGTTTTCATAAATCTCAGCTGTTTTAAACAAAGACACTAGTTTTATCAAAAACTCACATCGGTTTTAAGAAGTTTTACAAAGCATTTTCTCCGTAGCACTCCAAATTCGGTCGTAGTGTTTGGGCCGGGTTTGGGTTGTTACAACATTTCCTTACATTTCCAAGACAAGACATTTCCTTACATTTCCAAGACATTTCCTTACATTTCCTAGGTTCTAAAAATGCACACAACACATCCATATCACAATAGACATGCTATTTCATAAAATTAAGCAAAAATGCACAAGCCCAATTTCAGGATATTACAGTTCTACCCCCTTAAAATAATTTCGTCCTCGAAATTACCTGGCTGAAATAGTTGAGGGTATTGCTGTCGCATTGCTTCTTCTGGTTCCCACGAAGCTTCCTCTGATCCATGGTTGCGCCATAACACTTTGACTAGAGGAACTGACTTCCTTCGTAGCACTTTCACATCTCATTCCAAGATCTGAATCGGCTCTTCCTCGTAAGACAAATCTGGTCTTAGCTCCACCTCCTCGATTGGTACCACATGAGATGGGTCTGATCGATATCGATGTAGCATGGGCACATGGAATACGTCATGCATCTACTTCAATTCCAAAGGCAACTCTAACTGGTATGCCACTGGTCCAACTCGCTTTAATACTCGATAAGGTCCTATGAACCTTGGACTTAACTTCCCTTTTCGTCCAAATCTCATTACCTTCTTCCAAGGTGACACTTTAAGGAACACTTGATCTCCCACATCAAATTCTATTTCCTTCCGTTTGAGATCTGCGTACGACTTTTGCCTATCAGATGCTTCCTTCAACCGTGCTTGAATTATCTCAACTTTCTCTTCGTATTCTGCCACTAACTCTGGACCCAAAACTCGTCGTTCCCCTAATTCAGTCCAACACGTAGGAGTTCGACACCTCTGACCATACAATGCTTCATACGGTGCCATCTGAATACTAGCCTGATAGCTGTTATTATAGGCAAACTCTGCTAAAGGCAAATGGTCTTCCCAACTTCCTCGAAAATCCATCACACAGCCTCTCAACTTATCCTCCAACCCCTGGATTACTCGTTCAGACTGCCCGTCTGATTGTGGATGAAAAGCCGTAGTGAAGTCTAACTTAGTGCCTAAAGCGCCCTCCAAAACCGAGACGTAAATCTTAGGTCTCTATCCGAAATGATTGACACCGGCACTCCATGTAACCTCACAATTTTCACCACATATAACTTGGCTAACTTTTGAAGAGAATAATCAACTCTTACCGGGATGAAGTGCACGGATTTGGTCAAACTGTCTACTATTACCCATACCGAGTCCTTCTTAGTAGGCGTAAGGGGAAGCCCACTAACAAAGTCCAAGGTAATCCTTTCCCACTTCCACTGCGGAATATCGATTGGCTGAAGTAATCCCGATGGAACTTGGTGTTCAAATTTTTAACTTGGCGACACGTTAGACATTTTCCGCGCGAATTCGAGAACTTCCGCTTAAGATCGTGCCACCAAAACTGTTCCCTTAAATCATTGTACAACTTAGTGCCTCCGGGATGCATAGCATAAGGGCTACTATGCGCTTCCCGAAGAATCCTCTGTCTTAACTCCTCGTTCCTCGGCATACAAACCTTTCCCTTGAAGCACAATACTCCTTCATCATTAACACCATAATCCTCTAACTCTCCGTTCTGTACTTGTTGTAACTTAACACTTAAATCCTTACCCACCAACTGACTTCCCTTTACCTCATTCAACCATGTTGGTTTGACTTGCAATTCTGCCAGCAGACTCCCATCATCATACAAACTCAAGTGTGCGAACATCGCCCTCAGGTCCGACACCACTTTCCGACTTAAGGCATCTGCTACCACATTCGCCTTGCCCGGGTGGTACTCTATCGAACAGTCATAATCCTTCAGTAATTCCACCCACCTTCGCTGCCTCAAGTTCAATTCCTTCTAAGTCAGCAGATACTTAAGACTCTTGTGATCTGTGTAAATTATCGACTTTTCTCCATAAAGGTAATGCCTCCACACCTTAAGAGCGAAGACCACTACTGCCAACTCCAAGTCATGAGTCGAGTAGTTAACTTCATGAGGCCTTAACTGTCGAGACGCATAAGCGACTACTTTTCCATCTTGCATTAGAACACAGCCTAACCCCGTGTGCGAAGCGTCACAGTACACCATAAAATCCTTTCCTGCCTCTGGCTGAATTAACACTGGAGCTTCAGTTAAAACCTTCATGAGCTTCTCAAAGCTCTCCTGTTGCTTATCCATCCATACAAAGGTACTTCCTTCCTCAACAACTTTTTCAAAGGCACGGCTATTGACGAGAATCCTTCCACGAACCTTCTGTAATAGCCTGCCAAACCTAAGAAACTACGGATCTCAGCCACGGACCTAAGTGGTTTCCAATCCAACACTGCTTTAATCTTCCTAGGATCCACCCTTATTCCTTCTGCGGATACCACATGCCCTAAGAATGCTACCTCCTTAAGCCAAAATTCACACTTGTTGAATTTGGCATAGAGTTTCTTCTCCCTTAATACTTGTAATACTATCCGTAGGTGCTCATCATGCTCCTCTTCAGACTTAGAGTACACTAGGATGTCATCGATAAACACAATGACGAACCTATCCAAGTAAGGTTGAAAAACCCGGTTCATCATATCCATGAATGCGGCTGGAGCGTTTGTCAACCCAAACGGCATTACTACAAACTCATAATGACCGTACCTTGTCCTAAAGGCTGTCTTATGGATATCTGCCTCCTTCACCTTCAACTGATGATATACAGACCTTAGATCGATCTTCGAAAATACGGTGGCCCCCTTAAGCTGATCGAACAAGTCATCTATCCTTGGCAAAGGATACTTGTTCTTGATGGTCAGCTTATTCAACTGACGATAATCTATGCACATGCGTATAGTTCCGTCCTTCTTCTTCACAAACAGGACCGGTGCTCTCCACAGAGACACACTAGGTCGAATAAACCCACGGTCAAGCAACTCCTAGATCTGAGCCTTGAGCTCCACCAACTCCTTTGGTGCCATTCGATACGGAGCAATTGACACAGGAGCTGTTCCCGGCAGCAAGTCAATTCCAAACTCCACCTCCCTATCTAGGGGTATTCCTGGTAGCTCCTCTAGAAAAACATCCACGAAGTCCCTTACCGTTCTAACTCCACTAATTCCCTCTTCTTTTGCGTCCACAGCACTAACGAAGGCCAAAAATGCCTTGCACCCTTTTCGAACCATTTTCTCCGCCTTTAACGCCAAAACTACATTAGATAGGTAGTTTCTTCTTTCTCCTACCATACTGACCACCTCATCCTCCGGGGTCCTCAACTCCATTCGCTTAGCTGCACAATCCAACACAGCTCGATGCTCTACTAGCCAGTCTATGCCAAGAATAAGGTCAAATTCTCCGAAAGGAAGTTCTATTAAGTCGGCTCGAAATTTCACTCCCTGAATCTCTAGAGGTACACTCTGAAAGATCTTATCCACCACTACAGTTTGGCCTAATGGGCTTACTACAGTCATTTTCCTATTAGAAAGTTCAGAGTCTAGGCCTAGTGTTTCCACTACACTACATGCAATATAGGAATGGGTCGAGCCCACATCAATCAGAGCAAAATAGGGCTTGCCATAAATAAGGAACGTACCGATTATGACGTCCGGCGCGTCTCCTTCCTCCCTACGGCGAACCGCATACACTAGACCCGGTTGCCTTGCCTCAGTATTAGCAGCACCTCTGCCCGGTGTTCCACGTCCTCTGCCAGCACCATTACCTCTACCATTCGGACCACGACCTTGTTGAGGCTGCTGTCTACCTCTACCAGCCTGATTATTATTCTGAGCTGCTGGTCGATTCCCCCGGTTTCATAGGATAGTTTTTGATCATATGGTCCTTGAACCCACACTTAAAGCATCTTCTTGTCTTCTTTCAACACTCCCCTAAGTGCTTTTTCCCACATTGATCACAAGTGCGATACTGCCCTCCTGTAGCAACTTGCTGGCCTCGCGGCCCATCAACTCTAGGCCTTTTATTCCCAGATGATCCTGACGATCCAAAGCCTCTTTTCTGCCTATTCCGGTCAAAGTTCTGCTTTGTAGAATCCTTAATTCCCTCAGCTACTTTTGCCTTTTCTATTAACGCAGAAAATTCCCGCTCCTGATGTGGAGCTATCAACAAACTTCGACCATCCCTTAAACCGTCTTCGAACCGGACACGCCGCTCATGCTCCGTAGCCACTACTCCTCCAGCATATCGGCTTAACATTAAAAATGCAGCTTCATATTCTGCTACGGACTTGTTCCCTTGAACCAGTCCCCGAAAAGCCTTCTTTTGCTCGTCAGTATACCTTGTGCCGACATACTTCATCTGATATGTGGCCTTAACATATTCCCAGGTCAGATCCTCAGCCGTGGCACCATCACGAACTGTAAGCCACCATTGGTATGCTTCATCGCGTAGCAATGCCACCATTCCTTTTAGCTTCTCCTCAGGGGTCAGATCAAGCTCATCCATAATTCGTTCAGTGGCCTCCAACCAATACTCAGCGGTACTGGGTGCCACACTCGATACACCACGGAACACCTCAGCTCCGTTGGCACGAAGTCGCTCAAGTACCGACTTTTGAGCTCCCGAATTTCCTCTTGCACCAGCCACCAACTCAAGAACTCGCAAAGCCGCGGCTGCGATACATGCGTCGTCTCGTCGATCCTGATCCTTCGGCATCAAAGATCAACGGGTGGTGGTGGTAGCGGTACCTCATTTTCAGTTCCTTGACCCAATCTAACGGGTTTCGACACAGTCATTCTACCTCTATCGCATCCTCGTACGTTACGTCCACGTCCTCTAGAACTCATTTCTATCGTCGCGATCTGATTAAAAAGTTTTATGAATTGGTCCTTGTTTCACTTGTTATTCGCGAAGAAGTTTTATGAAAGAAGTTTAATAGTGGTTCTTTCGATCAATCAAAGTTCAAATCTTCTATCCTAATTCAGAGGAACACATTCATTCAAGCATCCATTCACACACATTCTCTATTTCTATAGTTTTTGTCTATTCCTACCCTAGGGGTATTTTCGTAATTTGCCTTACAGGGGTATTTTCGTAATTTTTCAAAATAAGGTTCCTTGGTGATTTTGTCAATAAGGGTATTTTGGTAATTTTGCATTTTCGGGGGTATTTTAGAAATTTTGAAATCCGAGGGTATTTCGGTAATTTTGAAACTCAGGGGTATTTTGGTAATAAACCAGGGTAAATTTGTAAAGTTTAATAATTCAGGGGTATTTCAAAATTTGCAAAACTTTGAAGGTTCTTTATGAGAATTTGTTTTCCAAAACGGTGATGTTGCAAAAATTTTTGAAATTAGGGTCATTTTGGGTAATTCGTAGGTTAGGGGCAATTTCGTAATTTTCCAAAATCATGGTATTTTGATATTTTGCAAATTAGGATTTTTGGGTCTTGTTATAAAGTAATGAAATTTTGATAAAACTATGGGTAGTTTGAACATTTTATAAATCAAGGGCATTTTTGTAATTTCACAACCAGGGGTATTTAGGTAATTTTGTAACTTTGAAATTTTTAGGAGATTTTTCGAAAATATAAATTTTCACGGTTCAAAAGAGTAGTTTGTTGACTTTTAAAAACTAGGTTTTCCATGAAAATGTGGCTAATCCCTTCCGGGTTTTAGTTATCGTTTTTAGCCTGTGACTGAGTCCTCTTGGTTAGGATGAACCGAAGCTACGCACCAGATAGGATTCCAACGAAGAGGAGGTGAGTCACTAGGACTGCTTAAGTACCAGGCTCTTCCAGATCCAATCCTAGGCATGCGCACAGGGGTTGCCACACCCTAACTCGGCGACTTAGCGACTTAGCCATAGGTTTGTTTTAATTAGGCATTAAGTCTTATGTGCTTGTTGGGGAAAACTAGTCCTAGGGTTCAAGTACCTATCATACTATTTCTACGCTCCATTCCTACCCTTCTACAAACCATTCAATAAATCACACAGTGGATGGGGGTACTTACCTGGTGGACTGCGGGTCGGAGACTTAGGTGCCATGCCAGAAAAACCTGCTGGTTTCATAAAATATTTTTATAAAACTTATTTGGGCTCGATTCGAAAATGTTTTGGGCCTTAAACCCCAGGCCGAGAGTTTAAAAGTAGGCTCTGATACCAAGCTGAAACACCCCACAACTGGCCCACGAGCCTTGACCAGATCTGGTATGTTCCTCGATGTAAACCGATTAAAAATTTTTTCGTTACTTTGGAAAATAGTGTGGTTTGAAAGAAATATTGTTTTGGGTTGGGCTCGAGTTGAAAACAAATTCGTTTTATATTGAAAACCCGTTTTAATTTTTAGGTGATAAAATATTTAGAGTTCATTAGAAAGTAAATTTACTTAATCTTTAACTTAATAAAAATTTGTAAACATAATAAAACAATGAAATAGTTCCACAGTGGCCTTATTACATCAAAACAAACCCAATTAATTCAAAGTACTTAAATAAAATAAAATGTCCAAATAAAATAAACTTCAAGCTGAGCATGGCCACCTCAAGTTCTGCTGTCCCGGTCCATCACTGTTCATCACCTGAAACATGTTCCCACAACGGGGTGAGTCAACAGACTCCATGTGTAACCAACACTAAAATTTAATAGCTCAGGCATACATTATCATATCACATGCATATTCATATAACAGATAGGAAAAAGTGATGAAACCCGAACCCAAACCTATATGCCATCCGCTACACATCACCCGTACCAACCTGCACACCGTGGGGACTACTAAGTCAACCCTCCATCCGCTACACACCATCGAAGGCTGCCACTGCAGACGACATGCTCATTGCCCTTATAATTTTCGTGGCATAGCCACCAAATAATATTTGTGCCATGTGACACCACATTCAGATAATGTGACCGGAGTCACCACATTCACTTCCCCTTTTTCATATAACCCGAATGCCCCACGTCATACATATCATGCACATCATGCCTAAATTCACATTCTTATCATTAATCACATGTTATATTTAACATATATTCCTAGTCCTAGTAGGAGTAGGAAATGTACCTGGGTACTTTGTACCATAGCATGGTACCTTAGCCACATTCACATTCTCATAAACATGCTCACATTAAATATTGCCATAAATCATATTAAAAGATAATGTGGCGTACACACCTGATTCCCTTAGCAAATTCACTGATTTCCCGAAATCCGATCTACTGCCTTAGATATTTAACTCCCTACATTTGGTCAATCACTCAATATTGAGCAAAAACCTATTCGACTATAAGATTAAATCCCGAAGGGTTTATCACAAACAAAATCTTACCTTGCTATCGATTAGATTCCTAAACAAATCTCGAAACTTTGTGATGCTTCTTTATTGCAATCGACTATACACTTAATCATTGAACTAGTTAGTTTTCGGCTTTTGAACAAATAAGAAATAGATTCAAGTCACTACTTATGGCCTTGGCCGAATGTACTTAGTCACTTACCTTATGGATTTAAATCCCGAAAAATATATCCCTTGGTTGTGGTATCAGTCGAAATACCCATGGACACATGTTAAATCAATTTCTAACATTTAATCACCATTAAATGGCCCTTTTCCGAATATCATATATGACTTACCTTCGATCTTTAAAATCCCAAAAGATCCTTCTTTGTAGTCGACAACATCTAAATCCCGAAACTTCCTTCAAGTGGTCGGCCATAGAATAACAAGGTGATTAGTTCCTATGTTTTGGCTAGAAGAAAAAGAATAGGAATTGAATAACACTTGTTCTTACCCTTACTGTTGTAGTCGACAGCACCTTTACCTTACACCACAAAGAGACTCGGCTTTTATGAATACTAAAGAGATTTGATTTCAACAATGGAAAAGAAAGAAGAGATACGAGACTTAGAGAGAATCGGCAATGGTTTAGGAGGCTTCTACTTTCGGTTTTGACAAAATAAGAGAAGAAGAGAATATTGGCTAGAGAATTCGGCAGATGAACAAAAGAGAAAAGGAAGAATGAAGGTTGGCCTCTCTTTTCCTTTTTCAGCCAAAATTACTAACTTAAAGTCCCTTACTTGGCCATCACTTCTCCCTTATTTTCCTCTTTATCTCTTTATTTTAAAAATTAAAGAATAAATCCCCATTTATCTCTTGGAAATAATCTAAAATAAATCCATTATTTATCCCCTATTTAGCTGAAATTTAAGAGGATTTAAACTCCTCCCTTAATGCCTTATTGCCGTCCATTACCTCTTCTAGTGCTGAAAAAAAAATAAAACTTTATTTGCTTCCCACGCGACTCGATCCTTGGCCCCCTTACCCTTGCTGGTGGCGTCATTTCCAGAGCCCTAAGTGGCATCTCCAGGCCACTTCTCCAAGCCCAATTTCATGTCATATTTCCTCCATAAATTTTCTTAAGACCACCTTGCCTTAGTACCCTCTTTTAAACTGTAAACTTAACATTTCTAAAGCATTTCCTCACATTTCCAAGACATTTCCTCACATTTCCAAGACATTTCCTCACATTTCCAAGACAAGACATTTCCTTACATTTCCAAGACAAAACATTTCCTTACATTCCAAGACATTTCCTTACATTTCCAAGACAAGACATTTCCTTACATTTCCAAGACATTTCCTTACATTTCCTAGGTTCTAAAAATGCACACAACACATCCATATCACAATAGACATGCTATTTCATAAAATTAAGCAAAAATGCACAAGCCCAATTTCAGGATATTACAGGGAACTATAGGAAGCTATGAGAAAACAATACCCTATCCTTTTCACTCGTAAGATTTTCGGGCACGAAAATCCCTAAGAGGGGGAGAGTTATAACAACCCATTTTTGGTTAAATCGAAACAGTGGTTTCAGAACCACAAATCCGAAGTCAAAATATTTACTTTATTATTAATTTAATGTCTGTGGTATGAAAATGTGATTGTGTGAAAATTTCATCAAGAAATTTTATCGTTTAAATGGTCAATTTGAGAAAAAGGACTACATTGCGTAAAATGCGAAAGTGTCGTTCTATTAGCTAAATGTGTCTAATAGCTATAGAAGCTTTTTGTTAAGGTCCTTATGTGGTAATTAGACCATTCTTCATTTGAGTGGACATATATGGACATATTAACATATGTATTAGTGGTTTATTATAAAGGTTAAATTGGTAATTAGTAATATAAGTTAATTAAATTAAAACAAAACCATTTTCATCAACCATTATCATCTCTTTCACCGGTTGTTGAAGGAGAAAAACCATGGGAGCATGTTAGGGCATTCGGCCAAGCTAATCATGTTGCATTTGTATGATTTTTCATCCTGTTTTTAATGATTTTTATGTTTTTGTGATCGTTGCAACTAGTACTAGCTAGCCCAGGGACTAATTTGCAAAATTGTTAAAGATTTTGAAAGTTTTCATTGAATATATGTGTTTTTTGATGTTTGATGATGAAATATGAAATCTTGTTGTTAGATACACACATTTTGTAAAGTGTTTTTTAGAGAAAATGTAAAATAGAGATTAAATTGAGAAATACGTAAAATTAGTGGTTAAATGTGTGAAAAAGTGATAAATATGGGCTTCTTGGGGTCTTATAGGATTTTAGCTATAATGGTCATGAAAGAAATTTCATGAATTTGTGATTTTATGAAATACGGACTAAATTGTGAAAATGTGAAAGTTTAGGGCTAAAATTGTAAATATGCTTTAAAGAGTGTTTTGGACTAAATTGAATGAATAGATGATTAAATACGTTAATTTTGAATATATTTAGGTCAAAAAAAGGTGAAATACGGACTTAGACCGGGGAAAACATAAAGTTATCGACTAATCGACTAAATTTGTCGTTTTAACATCCGAGGTAATTTCGTATGTTATAATTTCATTACAAATGTATTTTATATTCTTTGATATAACATGAATTGTGATTATGTGATTACGGACAAGTTCATAAATGATTTGATGATGATTCGACAGTTGAAATCCCGATTGAACTTTAGGAATAGTTTAGGATGCTAGTGACTTATCATTAGGTATATTTGAGTTGGATTCTGATCATGTTTTTAGCACTTCATGTGCGAGATATACCGATTTGGCTTCGGGCCATACATATCGGCTGATTTGGCTTCGGGCCATGATAATAGAGTTTTGGATAAGTTACCTTGATTTGGCTTCAGGCCATGGTATAGGTACTTATCAAGTGTGACCTTGAGTATCCAACTTCTATTCCGAATGGTTCCATGAGTAAAAGAAGAATATGGTTGATTAAGAGATTGGTAAGAGATGGTACAGGCATGTACGAAAATGAATTGAGTATTGAAAACTATGAAATTAATGAGTTCTTTGGTAAGTTATATGAATGATCATTTGATAGGTTGAGATTTAATAGAATTGTTGTATAATGTTTTCTATTATTGAATGATTAATGAATGGTGATATTTGTTTATTTTTAACATACGAGCTTATGAAGCTTTATAGTTTACTTTGTGTATTTTCCATGTTTTATAGTGTTATCGAAGCTAGCTCGAACTCGGGGATCGTCGGAGATTGTTTCACACTACCACCTATCATTTGGTATCTTTGAAATTTTGGTATTTTAAGTATATGGCATGTATAGGAACTTTGATTCATGTTAGTTATGTTTTGGTAATGACTTTGGCCAAATGAATTGGCTTGTAAATGATTATATTTTGGTTTGTATATGTCGCCATGGGTGATTGCTTAACTTTGGTAAATTTGGTATGTTTGAATCATATGCATATATATATGCTTATGTCTTGTGTTCATTGAGTTGGTTGTGATGATTGATGATAATAGGTACTATGAATGTTAAATTGATAATTTTTGTATATAGATATGTATGTGAAATTAGGCCTAATAATGCATCTTTGATAATGGTCATTTTGATGAGTTAAGATTATAAGGATTGGGATGAATTTAGATAGCTTATTGTGGTATTTATGTGCCTTGAATTGGTTAGTATTGACACGGTAAGATTTAGATTTGGCTTGGTTTCTTTGGATGGTGTATTATGCTATGCTTTGATGTCATATGTATAGGTGAAGATGTGTACAAAATGGGGTGGCAAAATGGCTTGGGAAATACTGTAACACCCCAAACCCGGTCAATACACCACGACCGAATCTGGCATGCTACAGAGTGAAAACCTTTTGAGGAAAATGAGTTACCGGTTAAAATTCTATTGGAAACCCTGTTATCTTTTAAAGTTTGGAAAACATCGTATAAAGTGAAGTTTGAAATCATTTTAGGTGTTTCTTTAAACCTAGCAACTTTATTTCCGAAAAATCTATTTGTTATCCTCGATATTAGAAAACATTTGGTACGTATTAAAAACAGCGTGTGATAAGTATTGTCAAGTATAAAACCTTTTACATTTGAAGTGGTTTTAAAAAAAAAAATTAAAATTTATAAAAGCATTTAAGTTACCTTTGTTATCATCTTATAAGTTGTGTTACCCGATGGTAACGGTTAAAAACCCGAAAGAGTTATAGTTTTGAAAACATAGCTTTTTACCGGATAATTTAACAAGTCTATAAATCCAATATATGTGTTTAATATAATCAAAATAAAAGCAAATAATTTAAAACCCAAAATAATAAAACTTAGCGGCCTTATTAGAAACCCAAAACCAAATTAAAGAAAATTTATAAAATTGAAATAGCAGTTTAAAGTCCAAAACCAAACTAAGATGCATGGCCACCTCGAGTCCTCCCCGGCTCCATATCCGCGATCTATGCCTCATCTGCAAAATGTAAGGGAAGGGGTGAGTCACCGAGACTCAGTGTATAATCCCCAACCTGATAATTCAACTACTTACACATATCATTAGCCAAACATGCAAATCATGCAATCCATAACCTAACCATTCGATCTCCTTTTTCTACCCCATGTGGTCAAAACCACTGGTGGTCAAAACCACTGGTGACCGAAGTCACAATATCATATATCGGTGTGGTCAAAACCACCGGTGACCGTAGTCACAAATCAAGTGATGGGGCCAGCCCATCGTGTGGTCAAAACCACTGATGACAATCCCGTAATAATCATGTGGGGCCAACCCACTGTGGTACCAAACCACTGGGACGAGTTACAATATCCATGTGTGGTCAAAACCACTGGTGACCGTAGTCACAAATATCAATCGTGTGGTCAAAACCACTGGTGGTCAAAACCACTGGGACTTAGTCACAAATCATATCAATAGTGTGGTCAAAAGCACTGGTGACCGTAGTCACAAATCAACTGATGGGGCCAACCCATCTTGTGGTCAGAACCACTGGTGACAGTCCAAATAGATCATCCCCCTCCTCTCATCAATCCCATCATCATCATGCTCATATCATACGTGTCATAATATCATGTATCATGCATTTAAGGCATAGCATAGCATTTAACAAATCATGATGATGTATATTAGAAATCACATAGCAGGGGACTTACCCGGAATCCAAGCTCATGCCCACAAGGTAAAGTCACTAATACCGAAGGTTATACAGTAACATAATAAGCATCATTAAACTAATAAAGTGTGTAAGCGTTTACACACCTGATTAAACATAGATCTAAGTGAAAATCCCAAAACTATACGAACTCAGCGAAATCCCGAAGCGTTGTTTTTCCCCTACAATCGGCCAACACTTGTTAGTGACCAAAAAGCCCATTCGGCTGGAATAAAAATCTCGAAGGATGTGTCGCATAAATGTACTACCTTACCTTAATGCCGATTTGGTTTCCAACCAAATCCTGAGACTCTGTGATGATTCTCCCTTGCAATCGGCCACACTATCACATGGAAACAGTTAGCCTTCGGCTTTTGATCAATTAAGAAATGGATATTGTGAGGATAACACCCTTACCTAGATCACTTAGCCAAATCCCGAAGATCCACAGCGTTAGACTGCACTCCTCCCTACAATCAGCCTTCACACATCAATATGAATCATAGGGCCATTCGGCCATGGCATAAATCCCGAAAGAAGAAAAGAGTTGCCGCACCCTTACCTTAATGATAGATTCGGCTAATCAAACACCAATGTACAGCACCCCCTAAATGATCTTAAAGGTTTCGGCTCCCTTCAAAGAATAGGAACAAAGTTTTTTTGATACTTAGATCTAAAATGGAAAAAGAAGATAGAAGAGAAGTGGGTTTCGGCATTATCCACCTTGATCAAGAAAAGAAAATGAAATAGAAGTTTACTTACCAGAGTTTCGGCTATGATCCAAAAAGAAGAGTAGGTTCGACACTTGCCAAAGGGGACTAGATCTCGTGAAAAGAGAAGAGGAAAAAGGACTGGGGATATTCGGCCAAAGTGGCAATCAAGGGAAAGAAGTAATAAAGAGGTTTCGGCTATGGCTTATGAATCTAAAAGAGGAGAAAAAAACACAAGGGATGATGCTGTCGAATGAAAGAGGAGAATAAAGTTGGGTATTTCGGCACAAGTGTTTTGAGAAGAGAAATCGAATAGAAAGGAGATTATTGATTTCGGCTTTTGAACAAAATAAATAAAAAGAAGAAGAAGCAAGCAAGTTTCGGCTCTTGAAGATGAATGCACTAGAAAAGAAAGGTTTCGGCAATAGGCAACCAAAAGAAAAGAGGAAGAATGCCACTTGGGTTTTGGCTTTTACAGAGAAACAGCAAGGGTGGTTCGGCCAAGTACCTAAAATGCCGAAAAGAGAAAAGAAAGATTGAGAGGGGTGCAGTTTGAGGTTTCGGCTTGACACTAAACACAAAACACAACCAAAAAGGAAAAGAGCAAGACCCTCCAAGCTTTGCCGATTTTATCTACTACCCAAAGCACATTCGGCCACTTCCCCTATAACCCCAAAATCGATTACACCCTCTCCCCCAATGCCTAAAATTCAGCCAATACCTTCAAATGAGTTTGAAATAATTCAAACTCCTAACTTTCCTCCCTTTCATCAGTTTAAATTCATTTGAACGAGTCAAACTCCTCAAATTTCTCCTCTCCATCCATATCTCCAAGAGTCCCTCCTGAACACTCCACTTCCTGCTTGTGGCGTCAAAAATAAAGACACAAAGGGGGATTGCTACAGCTCGAACCAAGGCCCCTTGCTCCCTGTGGCGTCACCTCCTCCAAGCCTTAAGTGGCGCCTCCTTGCCACTTTACCAAGGCACTTCTTGTGTCTTAAACCCCAATAAATTCTTTTAACCCCTATTTCCCTTAGCTCCATTTCCTTAAGCACTAAAACAAAATTCTTAGCCCTAACTCAGGCCTAACCTAGGGTTATAACTAGACCCCAAAACATGTTAAATGAACATTATGAACAATTCATCACATGTAACACAAGCAAAATGTAGAACCCCGATTTAAGGATGTTACAAATACCCTACTTTTGTCCACACGGGCAGAGACACGGCCGTGTGTCTCAGCAGTGTGTGACACACGGTCATGATACACGGCCGTGTGTCCCCTGGTGTTGAAATTGAAATGAAGTCAGTATGCTCCACACGGTCTCACAAATTGGGGTGTGATCAGCCATGTGGTACAAATCAGTATACCTCCTAATTGGCACACGTTCTAGCACACGGGCGTGTGACTTGGCCGTGTTACATAGGTCACTATACCCTACAGGTTTGACACAGCCTAGCACATGTCCTGACACAGGGGTGTGTGTGGCCATTTTGAAGGGCGCACGGGCTAGACACACGGGCGTGTGGTTGGCCGTGTGACCCAAGTCAGTATGTACCCCCTGTTTTCTCACGGGCTGTGACACGGGATTGTTTGGTGGCTGTGTGTCTCACACAGCCTGGCCACACCGGCGTGTGTCCCTATTTTGGAGAAAAATTTACTAAGTGTTGAAAAATTTTCGGAATATCCGGTTTAGTTTTGAACGACTCTCAATGCATGTTTAAAGCCTTGTGGGCTCGTTTAAGGGACACTATAATTTTTTATGAATGAATTGTATTTTTTTTGACTTGATAAATTGTATATAGAATGTATGTTTAAAAGTGTTGTAAGTCTGGTAATGCTCTGTAACCCTATTCTGGCATTGAATACGAGTGAAGGGTGTTATAGTCCACTAAGAGTATTTTAGAGGATCTGGACTGTACTTCAGAATAGATATTAAAGGGTATTATGTCCTTGCTAAGGAGTGAGGCCTACCGCTGGTGGCAGCCTGTGGTGAGAGGTACATAGGCTAAATGATTGACCAAGGAATATTTTTAGGAGGCCTGCCATAAAACGTATATGGACACAAGGTATGTGGTGGCCCACAGACTCGAGTTCATCGAGTTAAAATAGGGGGGATAAGATTGTGGTTGAATATGAGGTCGAATTTCTAAGGTTTAGCCGCTATGCTCAGGGTATGGTTGCCGCTGAGTAGGATAAATGTGTGATGTTTGAGGATGGATTGCGTTATGACCTTAAGATACAGGTTTCTCTATATTATAAGGGTATTTGAGACCATGGTGGAGAAAACTAAGATTGTGGAAGAAATTAAGCGGTTGGAACATGAAAAGAGAGTCAAAAATAAGATCTCGATTAAGAGAGATTTAGGTTCTACTGGTTTAAATTCTCATCCCATGAAACGGGCCAGAGAGGCTAGACCACAGCAGGGGGTAGTAGTTGCTGGTTATGGGGTAGGAATCTGAATTGTTCATATTTTGATAAGCTTCATTTGAGCGAGTGTTGGAAGAAGTTGGGTGCTTGCTTGAGATGTGGGTTGACTGAGCATAGAATAAAATATTGTCCTCAATGGGTGAAATAGATGCAAGCTCCGACTCAGAACCAGGCCTAGAATCAGAGAATGGGTCAATTACCTCAGAGGGGTTGAGGTCAAAATGGGGCTGTGAATATTGTTTCGATTGGTAATTAAGGACAATGAGCACTGGGACAGGGTGTGAACCAAACTGAAGCAAGGCAACCAACTCTTGTATATGTTGTTAGGGGCTGTGAGGACAAAGACGCGTCTAACGTCATAGCAAGTACTTTTACCATCCAGTCTGTTCCGTATTTTACCTTGATTGATATATGATCTACCCTTTCATATGTTGCTTGTGATATGATTGATAAACTGGGTATTTGGGTAGAGAAAACTACTAATGATGTTACTGTAGTTAGCCCTTTGGGATAATTAATCGTTGTAAACAAAATCTATTAAGGATGTTCGTTAGAGGTTCAGGGTGTATTGTTTCAGACTGATCTGATGGAATTGCCTTTTAGTGAGTTTAATTTAATTCTAGGAATGGATTCGTTGGTTAAGTATCATGTTAGTTTGGACTGTGCCACTAAGAGAGTGACTTTGAAAATGACTGAGGGTAATTAGATCCTTGTGATTGGTGAACGGTGAAATTACTTGTCTAAGGTGGTCTTCGCAATAGTAGCAGAGAAATTGGTGCAAAAAGGGTGTGAGACCTATCTAGCCGATGTGTTGGATGTGAGTGCTAGTAGTGCAATTATGGAAACAATTATGGATTTCTGGATGTTTTTCCTGAGTAACTAGTAGGGTTACCTCCAGATCATGAGGTTGAATTTGGAATGGAGTTGTTACCGGGAACTACTTCGATTTCCATTGCTCCGTACCACATAGCACCTAAGGAGCTTAAAGAATTAAAAGTCCAAATTTAGGAGCTTCTGGATCATGGTTTTATAAGACCCAGTGTTTCACCTTGGGGAGCTCTAATTTTGTTCGTCAAGAAGAATGATAGTTCTCTAAAGTTGTGTATTGACTATTGACAATTGAATAAGCTAGCTTTTAAGAATAAGTAGCTGTTGCAAGATTGATGACTTGTTTGATCAATTTCGAGGGACAACAGTGTTCTTAAAAATTGATTTGAGGTCTGGGTACTATTAATTAAAGGTGCATGAATCAGATGTACCTAAGATTGCATTTAGGATTCGGTATGGTCCTTACATGTTCCTTGTGATGCCTTTCGGATTAACCAATGCTCCTGACACATTTATGGATCTAGCGAACTGATTATTCCAACCATTTTTTTATCAGTTCATCATTATCTTTATTGATGACATCTTGGTTTATTCTAAATCTGAAATTGAACATGATGAGCATCTTAGGGTTGATTTCCAAATTCTCCGATAAAAGAAGCTTTATATGAAGTTGAGTAAGTGTGAGTTTTGGCTTAAGAAAGTAATGTTTCTAGGTCATGTGGTATCTGCTGAAGGTATCCAACTGGATTCGAAAAATATAGAGGCTATTCTGGAATTGAAGCAACCTAAAAATGTTTTTGAAATCTAAAGTTTCCTTGGTTTATCCGGGTATTATTGAAGATTTTTGAAATGTTTTATTTAATTGCTGCTCCCTTAACTATGCTATTAAGGAAGAATGCTCACTAAAGCACTTATGTTGATACAACCTGAATCGTGAAAGAAAAATGTAGTGTATAGTGATTCATCTTACATTGGCCTTGGATGTGTGTTGATGCAAGATGGGAAAGTAGTCTCCTATGCATCGAGGCATTTGAAACCGCATGAGTGCAACTATCCGACTAAGGATTTAGAATTGGCAGTAGTGGTGTTTGCATTGAAAATCTGGAAGCACTACTTGTATGGTGAAAAGTGCTACATCTACACGGATCATAAGAGTCTGAAGTATCTTCTTACCCCCAAAAGAGTTGAACTTCACGCAATAGAGGTTGATCGAACTACTGAAGGACTATAACTGTATGATCGAATACCAGCCCAGGAAAGCTAATGTGGGGGTGGATGCTCTAAGTAAGAGGTAGGTGACTAATTTAAGAGCGATGCTTGCTAGGTTAAGTTTGTTCGATGATAGAGGCTTATTGGAAGAATTGCAAGTGAAACCCACATTGGTCAGTGAGATTAAGGAAAAATAACCATTAAATGTGTCCTTGTTGCCACGGATTACGTAGGTTGAGGATAGTGAGACTAAGGACTTTAGGTTTAATGTCGATGGTATCTTGTGTTTCCGATGGAGGTATTATATGCCAAATAATAAGGATCTAAAACCGTCCATTCTTTTGGAAACAAAATAGTAGCCCTTATGCTATACATCCAAAGGAGATAAGATGTATTGAGATTTAAGGGAACTGTACTGGTGGCCTGGACTAAAACGGGAAGTGACAAATTTTATAGCTAAGTGCTTAACTGTTAGAGTATACCTAAAGACCAATCATGAGATGATTGTAATTATATACTCGTTTTACCTTGTTATTAATATAAAAAATGCCATTATTATTTCAAATTCTTTTTCTATGTGTATAAATAAACTGATTAATGATAAAGTCCTAAGAATAATATGATTATTCTTAAAAGGTCCTTAGTCAAGTATTATTGTGGGCTTGGACAATAATAATGCATAAAGACTAATGTGTAGTTGATTGATGAAAATAATTTTCATTGACATAGGGATGTCAAAATCAACACATGAGTATGTGTTAGAGAACAACATACTGGACTAACCCGCCATGGGTATGTTCTTGGATTATTATGTAATAGTCACAAACATTAATCATAGTGATAACTGTAACAACCCATTTCTTGTGAAATCGAAACAATGGTTTTGGGACCTCAAATTTGACAATTAAATAATTATTTTATTATTTATTTAATGTATATGGGATGTTCGTAAGGTCGTATCAAAATTTCGTTTGCACGATTAATTAAGTAAAAGAACTAAACCATAAAAGTGTAAAAGTTGAGTTCTAATAGCTAAAGGAGTCAAATCGCTATGGAATCTTAAATTAAAGGACTTAAATGGTAATTAGACCATTTAATGAGTTAGAGGATATACATGGCATGGTTTTATTGATATTTTAATGGTTTTAAAAGGTTAATTTAGTCATTTCATAATTAAAAAGAAAACTAAATAACAAAAGATGAGTAAAACATTGTCATCTTCATCTTTTGCTAAATTGAAAATCTAAGAACACCATTAGAGAAAGGCAGATATTCGGCCAAGCTAACATTGGGTGCATGGTATTTAATTTTGCCCCGTTTTTAATGATTTTTATGTTTTTGAAGTCATTTGAGCTTATTCTAGCTAGCCCATCATCCATGAAATCAACATCAAAGAAAATAAGGAAGAGGATTAGAAGGGAAGAGAGCAATTAGGAGTCGGGCAGTAGCGATTGCCCTCAACTGATAAGGCACATGCCATAAAGGGAGCCTGTGACTACAACTGTCCCTACACCTTCTGTTCATGCTCTCCCAGAGATTCCATTATTTCTAGATGAGTTTGCCCAACATCCTAGTTATCCGATGCCTTTTTCTGATCCTACTTTGTCACAAAGTCCTTCAAAATCAATTCTTGTCGCTTAACCAACATTTCTTCCTTCTCAAACTTCAGATGCTACCCCTACTGGAACAGGGAGTATCTTCCCTTGGCGAATTCTTTTTGGAGTCTGTGCCAATAGCCACACCTCTCAGCACCATTTTCCAACAACATCAGAATATGTTACCTCCTCAACTAAGGGAATCTTTCTTTTCTTATCTTACAACCACTTCAAAAGAGGATCCTCTAATTGTTATAGCCCAAGTCTTAGAGATTATGTCAGTGGAACATGGTCTTTGTAGTGGGGCTGTAACATCCTGGAAAGGGCCTATGCATTTTTGGTTTAATTGTACGAAATGACATGTCTTAAGTTTTATGAATACATTTTTAACATTTTTGGAAACCTGGAAAGGCATGGAAATGGGAATGGAAATGAACATTTTTGGAAACCTAGAAATGTAAGGAAATGATACAAAATGACATGTCTTAAGTTTTATGAATACATTTTTAACATTTTTGGAAACCTGGAAATGCATGGTAATGGGAATGGAAATGAACATTTTTGGAAACCTAGAAATGCTTGGAAATGAAAATGGAAATGAACATTTTTGGGAAATGAACATTTTTGGAAACCTCGAAATGTAAGGAAATGATTCAAAAATGGAAAGTAAACATTTCTGGAAACTTGGAAATGTAAGGAAATGTCAAGTTTACAGAGTCGATCGAAAATTTTTGGAAACTTAGAAATGACCTAGAAATGACGAGTTTTAAGGTTTAACAGGGGAAATTAAGGCAAGGTGGCCTTAAAAGAAAAAGTTCGTGAAATTTGACACACAAACAGGCTTGGAAAAATGGCCTGAAGATGTCACTTAGGGCCTATGGAAATGGCGCCATATGCAAGAGGAATGGGCCTGAGTTCGAGTCACTTGGGAAGCAAATAAAGGAGGTTTTATTTTTGCTTCCAGAAGACTGAGGTGGACGGCACATGCTTCTAGAAAGGAGGTGTTTTATTTTCATAAATATTCGATTAAAAAGGAGATAAATAAAGGATTTTTAAATTGGATTATTTTGAAGAGATAAATGTTGGATTAAACTCTTTTATTTATGATAATTAAAGGGTAAAGTTATCAGATAGAGGAGTGGTGGCCAAGTAAGGGACTCCTTAGATGATAATTTCGGCTATAAAAGGAAGGAAGGAGGGCTACTCATCAATTTTTGCTTCCTCCTCTCTCTGCCGAATTCTTAGTGCTCTCCTTTCTTCTTTTCTTTTCTTTTGTCAAGCCAAAATTAAGTAATTGTTGGAACCTAGCCGAATATTTTCCTCTCTATTAGAAGCCATAGCCGAATCTCCCTGTGAATCTAAGCAAGGAAGCAGTCGACTGAAGTATTAAGGGGATCTCTCGGGTTTCTACAACTGTCGACTACAAGGAGGAATATTTCGGGATCTAAGGTAAGAAACTATAAGATCCAAAGGTCTTGTTTTAAGTTTTAATGTTAGATTAAACCTAACATGTGATTATAGGAATTTTCGACATCCCTAGGAAAGCAAGGATACTTTTCGGGATTTGAGATCACAAAGGTATGTGTTTAAGACATTCGGCCAAGGCCTATTTTAAGTATTTGGATTTTTTCCCAAAAGCCGAAACTAACCTATGATGTGTTTTAATGTTGGCCGAATGCAAGAAAGAATACAACAAAGTTTTGGGACTTGATTCTTAAGTCAATTGGCAACAAGGTAGGTTTTCAGTATACAAATCCTACTAGGATTTGGTTTTAAAGCCAAAAAGGTTTATTAATGTGTTTAAATGATTGGCTGAATATAGGAGTTAAGGATCTAAATCAGTAGATCAGTTCTTCAGGATTTCAAGGACCTCGTTAAACGAATCAGGTGTGTACCCCACACTAACTTTTAATATGATTATGGTAATATGTAATATATGCATGGTTATAAGAATAAGAATATGGCTAAGGTTCCGTGTTATGGTACAAAGTACTCAGGTACGTTTCCTACCCCCACTAGGATTATGAAATATGTTATTTATAACATGTGAAATTTTATAAAAATGTGAATTTAAGTATGATATGCATGATATGAATAATATGGGTCATTCGGGATATATGAGAAAGGGGAAGTGAATGTGATGACTACAGTCTCACTATCTGAATGTGGTGACTTCGGTCACATTATCTGAATGTGGCAACTTCGGTTACATTATCTGAATCTGGTGTCTCTTGACACAATTATATCTGGTGGCTATGCCACAAATTTTATATGGGCGATGGGCATGTCGACTGGAGCGACTGCCTTCGAAGGTGTGTAGCGGATGGAGGGTCGACTTAGTAGTCCCCACGGTGTGCAGGTTGGTACGGGGATGTGTAGCGGATGGCATCTAGGTTTGGGTTTGGGTTGCATCATTTTTATCTGTTATATGAATAAGTAATTGATGTGAAAATGTATGCCTGATCTATTGAATGTGAGTGTTACGTACACATTGAGTCTGTTGACTCACCCCGTTGTGGGATTACTTTTCAAGTGACGAACAGTGATGGATCGGGCCGGTAGATCTTGTGGTGGCCATGCTCAACTAGAAGTTTTGATTCAATTCAGACACTTTATTTTATTTAAGTACTTTGGAATTTTATTTTGGGATTTTACTTGTTGTAATAAGGCCATAGTTATATTTCTTTACTTTTATTTTTAATTACTATGTTACAAATTATTTTAAATTAAAGATCAAGTAAAATTATTTCTTTAAAAATAAACCCTAAATTGTTTTGTCACCTTAATTAATTGGATTTTCAAATAAAATAAATGGGTTTCCAACCTAAGCCCAACCCAAAATGATATATTTTTAAAAATTACACAAGTTTTCTCTAAGTAACAAGAACTTTGAAACCGGTTTACTTAAGGAACATACCAGATTTGGTTCAGGCTCGTGGGCCGGGTTTGGGGTGTTTCAGTTTGGTATCAGAGCGCAGTTTTAAAACTCTCGGCCTGTGGGCTAAGGCCCAAAACATTTTCAAATCGAGCCAAGTAAGCTTTTTGTAAGGATTTTATGAAATAAACAGCTTTTCTGGCATGGCACCTAAGTCTCCGACCCGCAGTCCACCAGGTAAGTACCCCTAACTATTTGTGTGATTATGTGTTATGAAATATGGAAGGGTAGAAAAGGAATAGAACGTAGAATAGCATGATAGGAACTTGAACCCTAGGACTAGTCTACTTAAACACAAACACATAAGACTTAATACCTACTCAAACAAACCTATGGTTAAGTCACTGAGCTAGGGTGTGGTAACCCCTGTACGCATGTCTAGGATTGGATCCGAAAGAGCTTGGTATTTAAGCAGTCCTAGTGACTCACCTCCTCTTCGCAGAATCCTGCAGTGCGTAGCTTCGGTTCACCCCAACCTGCAGGGCTCGGTTGGTGTGGCAACCTCTCATGCGCATGTCTAGGAATGGTTTCGGTGGGAGCTTGGTATTTAAGCGATCCCGCGTGACTCACCTCCTCTCCACTCGAATCCTACCTGGTGCGTAGCTTTGGTTCACCCTGACCTAGAAGGCCCGGTCATAGGCTAAACACAAGGACTAAAACCCGAAAGGGAACTAGCTGTGTTTTTATAAAAAAAAAACGATAAAACCCTAGTTTTAAAACTCTTAAAACTTTCTTTTAAGTTGATGAAAACCATCTTTGCAAAATTTTCCAAAGAACTTCCAATTTATGAAAATTACTAAAATACCCTTGGTGGCAAAATTACTAAAATGCCCTTGGCTTATAAAATGTCCAACTACTCAACAGTTTTACCAAAATTTAATTATTTTATAAATGCTCAAAAACTCTAATTTGCAAACTATCAAAAATACCTTGATTTTGAAAAAAATTACAAAATTGCCCTTAATTTACAAAAAAAAATTTACCAAAAAGACCCTGATTTTTAAATTTTTGCAAACATCACCGTTTTGGAAAGTACAGTTCTCAAAAAGAGAACCCTCAAAGTTTTGCAACTTTTGAAATATCCCTGATTTATTAAATTTTACAAATTTATCCCAGTTGTGAAAAATTACCGAAATACCCCCGAGGTCTAAAATTACCGAAATACCCCCGGATTTCAAAATTTTTCCAAAATACCCCGGGAATTTAAAAATACCAAAATACTTTATGACAGAATCATCAAGGAACTTTTTCTTTTGAAAAATTACGAAAATACCCACAGAGGGCGAAATTACGAAAATACCCCTAGGTAGTGGAAAAAGCAACAACAATGAAAACTACAACGTTTCTCTGAATGAACGGAAGTTCATACTTGTTTGATGGATGAATGAATTAATGGAAAGACTGTGTGCATGTATGAATACAAAAGAACCACTCCTAAAACTCTGTCATAAAACTCCTTCACGGGTAAACAAGTGGAACAATAACTAATTCATAAAACTTCTTAATCAGATTCCGACGTTAGAAATGAGCTCTAGAGGACGTTGTCATCATGGACGAGGTAGAGGAAGGATGACTGTGTCAAAACCCGTTAGATCGGGTCAAGGTTCTGACAATAAGATACCACCGCCACCACCACCACCCCCAGCTGTTGTTGTTGAGCAACAAGCTCAGACGGGGGAAGATGCTGTGTCGCAAGCTGTGCTGCGAGTTTTGGAATTGGTGGCTGGTGTAGGTAGAAATTCGGGAACACGTAAGTCTGTACCGAAACAGCTCCGAGCAAATGGAGCGGAAATGTTTCAGGGAGTATCTGGAGTTGCACCCAGTACAGTTGAGTACTGGTTGGAAGCAACGGAGCGCATCATGGATGAGATTGATTTGACCCCTGAGGAAAAGTTGAAAGGGATGGTGGCACTGTTACGCGATGAAGCGTATCGGTGGTGGTTAACTGTTCGGGATGGTGCCACACCGAGGATCGACACAGGAATATGTTAAGGAAGCATTTCAGAAGAAATATGTGGGAACCAGGTATACAGATGAGCAAAGGTAGGCTTTTCTGGGGCTGATGAAAACCATCTTTGCAAAATTTTCCAAAGAACTTCCAATTTATGAAAATTACTAAAATACCCTTTGGTGGCAAAATTACTAAAATGCCCTTGGCTTATAAAATGTCCAACTACTCAACAGTTTTACCAAAATTTAATTATTTTATAAATGCTCAAAAACTCTAATTTGCAAACTATCAAAAATACCTTGATTTTGAAAAAATTACAAAATTGCCCCTAATTTACAAAAAAATTTACCAAAAGACCTCGATTTTTAAATTTTTGCAAACATCACCGCTTTGGAAAGTCAGCTTCTCAAAAGAGAACCCTCAAAGTTTTGCAACTTTTGAAATATCCCCGATTTATTAAATTTTACAAATTTATCCCGCTTGTGAAAAATTACCAAAATACCCCGAGGTCTAAAATTACCGAAATACCCCCGGATTTCAAAATTTTTCCAAAATACCCCGGGAATTTAAAAATACCAAAATACTTTATGACAGAATCATCAAGGAACTTTTTCTTTTGAAAAATTACGAAAATACCCCTGTAGGACGAAATTACGAAAATACCCCTAGGTAGTGGAAAAAGCAACAACAATGAAAACTACAACGTTTCTCTGAATGAACGGAAGTTCATACTTGTTTGATGGATGAATGAATTAATGGAAAGACTGTGTGCATGTATGAATACAAAAGAACCACTCCTAAAACTCTGTCATAAAACTCCTTCACGGGTAAACAAGTGGAACAATAACTAATTCATAAAACTTCTTAATCAGATTCCGACGTTAGAAATGAGCTCTAGAGGACGTTGTCATCGTGGACGAGGTAGAGGAAGGATGACTGTGTCAAAACCCGTTAGATCGGGTCAAGGTTACGACAATAAGATACCACCGCCATACCACCACCACCCCCCGTTGTTGTTGAGCAACAACAAGCTCGACGGAGGAAGATCTTTGTGTCAAGTCGTGGCTGCGAGTTTTGGAATTGGTGGCTGGTGTAGGTAGAAATTCGGGAACACATAAGTCTGTACCGAAACAGCTCCGAGCAAATGGAGCGAAAATGTTTCGAGGAGTATTCGAGAGTTGCACCCAAAGAGGTTGAGTCTTCGTTGGAAGCAACGGAGCGCATCATGGATGAGATTGATTTGACCCCGAGGAAAAAAGTTGAAAGGGATGGTGGCACCGCATTCGCGATGAAGCGTATCGGTGGTGGTTAACTGTTCGGGATGGTGCCACGGCTGAGGATCTGACCTGGGAATATGTTAAGGAAGCATTTCAGAAGAAATATGTGGGAACCAGGTATACAGATGAGCAAAGGAAGGCTTTTCTGGGGCTGGTGCAAGGGAGCAAGTCTGTTACGGAATATGAAGCTGAATTTCTGAGGTTAAGCCGCTATGCTCGAGGAGTAGTAGCAACTGAGCATGAGCGCTGTATTTGTTTTGAGGACGGACTGAGGGACGATCTGAGACTGTTGATAGCACCGCATCAGGAGCGGGAGTTCTCTGCTTTGGTAGAAAAGGCCAAGGTGGCCGAGGGAATTAAGGATTCTACCAAGCAGGCTGTGGATAGGAATAAGCCCAAAAGAGGTTTTGGACCATCTGGAAGGGTTCATAAGAGGCCTAGAATTGATGGGCCGCGAAATCAGCAAGCTGGTACAGGATGGCAGTATCGTCCTTGTGAGCATTGTGGAAAGAAGCACTTAGGGGAGTGCTGGAAAAAGACGGGAGGATGTTTTTGGTGTGGGTCCTCAAGGATTGTCCTAAGAAACCAGATGAAAGTCGACCAGCCGCTCAGAATGTTAGTCAGGCTGGTAGAGGAGGACAGCAGCCTCAACGAGGTCGTGGTTCGAGTAATCGAGGTAACGGTGCTGGTAGAGGACGTGGAGCATAGGGTAGAGGTGGTGCTAATGCTGAGGCAAGGCAACCGGGTTTGGTTTATGCGGTTCACCAGAGGGAAGATGGAGACGCGCTGGATGTTATAACTAGTACGTTCTTTATTTTTGACAAGCCCTATTTTACTCTAATTGATGTGGGCTCGACCCATTCATATGTTGCATATAGTGTAGTAGAAACACTAGATCTAGACTCTGAACTCTCTGATAGGCAGATGACTGTAGTAAGCCTATTAGGCCAAACTGTAGTGGTAGATGAGATCTTTCGGAATATACCCCTAGAGATTCAGGGAGTGAACTTTCGGGCTGACTTAATGGAGTTACCCTTCGGAGAGTTTGAACTTATACTCGGAATGGACTGGCTAGTAGAACACCAAGCCGTGTTGGATTGTGCGGCTAAACGAATGGAACTAAGGACCTCGGAGGATGAAGCAGTAGTAATGGTTGGAGAAAGGAGGAACTACTTGTCTAACGTAGTTTCGGCGCTGAAGGCGGAGAAAATGGTTAAGAAAGGGTGCAAGGCATTCCTAGCCTTCGTAAGTGCGATGGGTGGAAAGGAAGAAGCTCTTAGTGGGGTTAGAACGGTCAAGGACTTTGAGGATGTATTTCCAGAGGAACTACGAGGAATACCCCCAGATAGGGAGGTGGAATTTGGAATAGATTTGCTACCGGGAACAGCTCCTGTGTCAATCGTTCCACACCGAATGGCGCCAAAGGAGTTTGTTGAGCTCAAGGCTCAAATCCAAGAATTGCTGGATCGTGGGTTCATCCGATCCAGTTGTCTCCATGGGGAGTACCGGTCCTATTTGTAAAGAAGAAGGACGGAACTATGCGTATTTGCATAGATTACCGTCAGTTGAATAAGCTGACCATCAAGAACAAGTATCCTTTGCCAAGGATCGATGATTTGTTCGATCAGCTGAAGGAGGCCGCAGTATTTTCAAAGATCGACTTAAGGTCGGGATATCATCAGTTGAAGGTGAAGGAGGCTGATATCCATAAGACAACTTTTAGGACAAGATACGGCCATTTTGAGTTTGTGGTGATGCCGTTTGGGTTGACGAACGCTCCGGCCGCGTTCATGGATATGATGCATCGGGTTTTCCAACCCTACTTGGATAGGTTCGTCGTTGTATTCATCGATGATATTTTGGTGTACTCTAAGTCTGAAGAGGAGCATGATGAACATCTCCGAGTTGTCTTTGCAAATCATTAAGGGAGAAGAAGCTTTATGCCAAATTCAGCAAGTGTGAATTTTGGCTTAAGGAGGTGGCATTTTTAGGACATGTGGTATCCGCAGAGGGAATAAGAGTGGACCCTAGGAAGATCAAAGCAGTATTGGATTGGAAACCACCTAGGTCCGTGGCTGAAATCCGAAGTTTCTTAGGTTTGGCAGGCTATTACAGAAGGTTTGTGGAAGGGTTCTCGTCTATAGCCGCGCCTTTGACAAAGTTGCTAAGGAAGGAAGTACCCTTTGAATGGACTAATAAGCAGCAAGAGAGCTTTGAAAAGCTTAAAAAGGTGTTGACGGAAGCTCCAGTGTTAATTCAGCCAGAGGCAGGAAAAGATTTTGTGGTGTACTGTGACGCTTCGCATACGAGGTTAGGCTGTGTGCTAATGCAAGATGGAAAAGTGGTCGCTTATGCATCTCGGCAGTTAAGGCCTCATGAGGTTAACTACCCAACTCATGACTTAGAACTGGCAGCAGTGGTTTTCGCCCTTAAGGTTTGGAGGCATTACCTTTATGGAGAAAGGTCAGTTATCTACACAGACCACAAAAGTCTTAAGTACTTGTTGACTTAGAAGGAGTTGAACTTGAGGCAACGAAGGTGGGTGGAATTGTTGAAAGACTATGATTGTTCGATAGAATATCATCCAAGCAAGGCGAATGTGGTAGCTGATGCCCTAAGTAGGAAGGTTGTGTCGGATCTAAGGGCTTTGTTCGCTCACTTAAGTCTGTATGATGATGGAAGCTTTGTTAGGCGAGTTGCAAGTCAAGCCCACATGGTCGAAAGAAGTGAAAGAGGGACATTGGCTGATAAGGACCTAAGTGCTAAGTTACAGCAAGTATAGAACGGAAAATTAAAGGATTATGGCGTCAATGATGAAGGAGTATTGTGCTACAAAGGAAAAGTCTGTATGCCGAAGGACGTGGAGTTAAGACAAAGGATTCTTCGGGAGGCGCATAGTAGCCCTTATGCTATGCATCCCGAGGCGATGAGTCAGTATAGAGAGCTAAGGGAACAATTTTGGTGGTCTAATCTTAAACAAGAAGTTACCGAATTCGTGGGAAAATGTCTGACGTGTCAGCAAGTTAAGGCTGAACACCAAGTCCCATCGGGATTGCTTCAACCAATCGAAATTCCATAATGGAAGTGGGAGAGAATTACCATGGACTTCGTTAGTGGGCTTCCCCTTACGCCTACTAAGAAGGACTCGGGATGGGTGATAGTGGATCGCTTGACCAAATCCGCGCACTTTATTCCTGGTGAGTCGACTATTCTCTTGAAGTTAGCCAAGTTATATGTGGCGGAGATCGTAAGGTTACATGGAGTACCAGTATCGATCATCTCCGATAGGGACCCAAGGTTTACGTCTCGGTTTTGGAAGGCACTTCATCAAGCTTTAGGCACTAAGTTGGACTTCACTACGGCTTTTCATCCACAATCAGACAGGCAGTCCGAACGAGTTATACAAGTGTTGGAGGATATGCTGAGAGGCTGTGTGATGGATTTCCGAGGAAGTTGGGGAGATTACTTGCCTCTAACTGAGTTCGCCTACAACAACAGCTATCAGGCTAGCATTCGGATGGCACCATATGAAGCATTGTATGGTAGTAAGTGTAGAACACCTACTTGTTGGACTGAGTTAGGAGAACGTCAAGTTTTGGGTCCAGAGTTAGTGGCAGAAACTGAAGAGAAGATTGAGTTAGTTCGGGCACGGTTGAAGGAAGCCTCTGATAGGCAGAAGTCGTACGCAGACCTCAAGTGGAAGGAAATAGATTTTGAAGTTGGAGATCGATTGTTCCTGAAAGTCTCGCCTTGGAAGAAGGTTATGAGGTTCGGTCGCAAAGGGAAGTTAAGCCCAAGGTTTATAGGGCCCTATCAAGTACTGAAGCGAGTTGGGCCAGTGGCATACCAATTGAAGTTGCCACCAGAGTTGCAGCAGATGCACGACGTATTCCATGTATCCATGCTACGTCGCTATCGATCGGATCCGTCTCAGGTGGTACCTGTTGAAGAGGTGGAGCTAAGGCCAAACTTATCCTACGAGGAAGAGCCGATTCGGATCTTGGAACATGATGTGAAAGTATTACGAAAGAAGTCAGTTCCTCTAGTCAAAGTGTTATGGCGCAATCATGGATCGGAAGAAGCTTTGTGGGAGTCAGAAGAGATAATGCGACAGCAATACCCTCAATTATTTTAGTTAGGAAATTTCGAGGACGAAATTTTTTTAAGGGGGTAGAACTGTAACATCCTGGAAAGGGCCTATGCATTTTCGGTTTAATTGTACGAAATGACATGTCTTAAGTTTTATGAATACATTTTTAACATTTTTGGAAACCTGGAAATGCATGGAAATGGGAATGGAAATGAATATTTTTGGAAACCTGGAAATGTAAGGAAATGATACGAAATGACATGTCTTAAGATTTATGAATACATTTTTAACATTTTTGGAAACCTAGAAATGCATGGAAATGGGAATGGAAATGAACATTTTTGAAAACCTAGAAATGCATGGAAATGAGAATGGAAATGAACATTTTGGAAACACAAAATGTAAGGAAATGATTCAAAAATGGAAAGTAAACATTTCTGGAAACTTGGAAATGTAAGGAAATGTCAAGTTTATAGAGTCGATCGAAAATTTTTGGAAACTTAGAAATGACCTAGAAATGACGAGTTTTAAGGTTTAAAAGGGGAAATTAAAGCAAGGTGGCCTTAAAAGAAAAAGTTTGTGAAATTTGACACACAAACAGGATTGGAAAAGTGGCCTGAAGATGTCACTTAGGGCCTATGGAAATGGCGCCATATGCAAGAGGAATGGGCCTGAGTTCGAGTCACTTGGGAAGCAAATAAAGGAGGTTTTATTTTTGCTTCCAGAAGATTGAGGTGGACGGCACATGCTTCTAGAAAGGAGGTGTTTTATTTTCATAAATATTCGATTAAAAAGGAGATAAATAAAGGATTTTTAAATTGGATTATTTTGAAGAGATAAATGTTGGATTAAACTCTTTTATTTATGATAATTAAAGGGTAAAGTTATCAGATAGAGGAGTGGTGGCCAAGTAAGGGACTCCTTAGATGATAATTTCGGCTATAAAAGGAAGGAAGGAGGGCTACTCATCAATTTTTGCTTCCTCCTCTCTCTGCCGAATTCTTAGTGCTCTCCTCTCTTCTTTTCTATTCTTTTGTCAAGCCAAAATTAAGTAATTGTTGGAACCTATCCGAATATTTTCCTCTCCATTAGAAGCCATAGCCGAATCTCCCTGTGAATCTAAGCAAGGAAGCAGTAGACTGAAGTATTAAAGGGATCTCTCGGGTTTCTACAACTGTCGACTACAAGGAGGAATATTTCAGGATCTAAGGTAAGAAACTATAAGATCCAAAGGTCTTGTTTTAAGTTTTCATGTTAGATTAAACCTAACATGTGATTATAGGAATTTTCGACATCCCTAGGAAAGCAAGGATACTTTTCGGGATTTGAGATCACAAAGGTATGTGTTTAACACATTCGGCCAAGGCCTATTTTAAGTATTTGGATTTTTTCCCAAAAGCTGAAACTAACCTATGATGTGTTTTAATGTTGGCCGAATGCAAGAAGGAATACAACAAAGTTTTGGGACTTGATTCTTAAGTCAATCGGCAACAAGGTAGGTTTTCAGTATACAAATCCTACTAAGTTTTGGTTTTAAAGCCAAAAAGGTTTATTAATGTGTCTAAATGATTGGCCGAATATAGGAGTTAAGGATCTAAATCAATAGATCAGTTCTTCAGGATTTCAAGGACTTCGTTAAACGAATCAGGTGTCCCACACTAACTTTTAATACGATTATGGAAATATGTAATATATGCATGGTTATAAGAATATGAATATGGCTAAGGTTCCGTGTTATGGTACAAAGTACTCAGGTACGTTTCCTACTCCCACTAGGATTATGAAATATGTTATTTATAACATGTGAAAATTTATAAGAATGTGAATTTAAGTATGATATGCATGATATGAATAATATGGGTCATTCGGGATATATGAGAAAGGGGAAGTGAATGTGATGACTACGGTCTCACTATCTGAATGTGGTGACTTCGGTCACATTATCCGAATGTGGTAACTTCTTACATTATCGTAATCGTGTCTCTCTTGACACAATTATATCTGGTGGCTATGCCATAAATTTTATATGGGCGATGAGCACGTCGACTGCAGCGACTGCCTTCGAAGGTGTGTAGCGGATGGAGGGTCGACTTAGTAGTCCCCACGGTGTGCAGGTTGGTGCGGGGATGTGTAGCGGATGGCATCTAGGTTTGGGTTTGGGTTGCATCATTTTTATCTGTTATATGAATAAGTAATTGATGTGAAAATGTATGCCTGATCTATTGAATGTTAGTGTTGCGTACACATTGAGTCTGTTGACTCACCCCGTTGTGGGATTACTTTTCAGGTGACGAACAGTGATGGACCGGGCCGGTAGATCTTGTGGTGGCCATGCTCAACTAGAAGTTTTGATTCAATTCGGACACTTTATTTTATTTAAGTACTTTGGAATTTTATTTTGGGATTTTACTTGTTGTAATAAGGCCATAGTTACATTTCTTTACTTTTATTTTTAATTACTATGTTACGAATTATTTTAAATTAAAGATCAAGTAAAATTATTTCTTTAAAAATAAACCCTAAATTGTTTTGTCACCTTAATTAATTGGATTTTCAAATAAAATAAATGGGTTTCCAACCTAAGCCCAACCCAAACGATATATTTTTAAAAATTACACAAGTTTTCTCTAAGTAATATGAACTTTGAAACCGGTTTACTTAAGGAACATACCAGATTCGGTTCAGGCTCGTGGGCCGGGTTTGGGGTGTTTCAGGGGCTCTTAGAGTTGCCAACCAACAATATTGAAATAAGTTATCCAACTTAGAAAATGTTGTACAATCTGGCAAAGACTCCTTGGCTGAACTACACCAACAACATCAAGAGGATACCAATTTGATTATAAAACTAGATACACACCTTTCCATTATAATAGACAAATATAGAGACGGTCAAACTAAAAATAAGCAACTACAAGAGGAAGTCAATTTGTTGAAGGGTGAGAAAATTGCTTGGGAAGAGAAAATCAAAGCCTCGGGAGAGAATCATAAGGCAAAGCTAGAGAACTAACACTGTTCTCATGATGAGGCTTTCAAGTAGTACCAGTAAGATAGCTATAGGAAACTGTTGAGGCACTGCTGATGTGGAAGTCCAGCTTAGGGTCCACTTGTTTGACTAAAAATGATTTTCAGAAAATAATTTCTGGGAAATGACTTTTCTGGGAAAGCTAATATTTTCTAGTGTTTTAATGAATCTGTATAAAATATTTTTTGTTGTTTGGTAGATTTTCTAAAAATATTTCATAAAAACTGTTTTAAATAAGACAAACTATAACACCCCAGACCCAGTCGAGACGTTACGACCGAATCTGACGTGTCACATCGAAGTGATTTCCGAAATTTGGACCTGTTGATAAAAATCTGTATTTAAGTTAAAACCCATTTAGTTTTTATTGCTTGAAAACACTCGGCAATTTAAGTTATTAATATGAAACCAGCTTATCAAAACGATTTTCATATTTATTACCATTGATTTCTTTAACTGAATAAAACCGCAGAAGCTTCTCTAACTAAAAAACTTGAAGTTTAAAATGCGTGTTTTCCTTAAAAATAGTTGTGATTTTGAAATCTCTTTTGTGTCCGTTTGGCAGTTTAAAATAAGAAATCAAAGCCCAACTGAAACTTAAATCCACCAATGGCCTTATTATATAATCAATAGCCCAATATGAAAATTAAAATTAAATAACTAAGTCTAAAGCAGAACATTAGCGATCATGTGGCCACCTCCGAGTCCCTCGCGGCTCCAAATCGTCTAAGGCTGGGGATTATCTATATAGTTAAAACAAAAGGGTGAGTTTATGAAAACTCAGTGTGTAATCCCCTATCAGTTAGTCAATAAAAATATATGCAGTAACAGTCTGGTCCTGAGCCCTATTCAGAACAGTGTAGTGTGGGCCTTAGCCCATTACAGTGACAGTGTGGGCCTAAGCCTAGTACAGTATCAGTACGGTGCAAATATGCAACCCGCCCCAATCCATCCAACACACCAACCGTACTAACCAACACACCATGTGGGGATAAAATCGAACCACCCAGCTAGCACACCAATATTGCAGCATAGCCGCCAAGATAATAACGCTTGCAAAGAGAGCCGCCAAGAATAAGATATATGTGGCAATGCCACCATGAATGATGAATGTGGCGAGCCACCAAGACGATTATTCCTCCATATCGGAATCCCAACCCCATGTAGTATGTCATGTCATAAATAGTTCGTGTATGCAAAGTGTCCTACTCAGTACAGTCTTACAAATAATCATACACTCATCAGTCAACCTACCTATAAGGGCTAAATGGTCATTTCCATCTAGTAGGGGTATAATAGTAATTTTACCTTTTAGTGGTATTTTGGTCACTTTACTTAGTTTGGGATCTCGGTGCAAATAGCGACCTCACCGAAGGTCTATAGTCGCTTCGAGCGACACAGATAATTTAAATGGTCATAACAGTGTAAATAGGCCCAAGGCATATTATCCGGGCCAAGTGGGCCCACACGTTCGTGTGGCCTATTTAGCCCAAATTCAGTCACGGCTATGCGAACCATATAGCCCGGTCCAGTATTGGCCACTTATTGTGGATTTATTCCGTATGGGGCCCATAAGCCCGTTGGGCCCCACATAGCCCAATTCAGACAAACGAGGCCCATATCGGCCCAAGAGCACGAGAACGCTCGTGGTGGCCTCTACAATCTATCACCCACGATTTGTGTGCTCAGTTTACCACACGAGCGATCGCACGCTTGTGGGGCCACAAATGCGAAAGTTTCAGCTTTTCATCTTTCGCTGATTCACAGTAGAGAGGGTTGTGATTACACACTTTCCTGACTTTTACACTTATTGCCGCTTGCAGGGTACGATTACACACTTGTTTACGAACGCGCGATTAAACCACTCGTATCAAACCTATAGTGCATCAGAATATTTTGTTAGCTAGTTGTTCTCTAGGGGTAATCACTTTTAATACTTAGCCTAAAAATACACCTTCCTTACCCTGTCTGAACGAACGTCCTTAAACCTCCTAAGATCGTTGATCACAACCGAGTACACGCCTTTATCAAAAAATTGTAGTATAATAGATCTCATTAGAAAAAAATAGTCATAAATGTGATTTAAATCTACACATATCGTGCTTACAGGCACAAAATCCCATTCGGCCAAAACCCAATATTATGATAATTGTTCTTACCTTGATAGAACGATGAACAGAAAATAGAAGTTTGATTACTTCAAGCCACTTACACCCCTTCATGCCACTGAAATCACTAAGCACGACGATGGCCATATCACAGAGAAGAAATGTATTTTGCAGTCAGAAGGCGTAAGGAGAGAACATTCGGTTGTTAGGGAAGAAGTCAAACGAAAGCAGAGTTATCGAGAAAAGAAAGAATAAAGAATGCATAAGTACTTACCGATTGTCAGAATCTTTGCAGTACTGAAATAGAGGGGGAACAGTACTGTGTTTCATCCAAGGACCCAATTACAAGGTAAGGTGGAAATGACAAACAAAAAGGGTAGATAGTATTCGACCAAATAAGAATAGGAGAATCGAGAGGGAATGAACTGAAAATAAAGAAGCAAAATGAGAAGGTTCGGCTATGAGAGAAGGCAATTGAAGAAGAAATGGTAAAGGAGAGTAGGTGCTAGCTTCAGCTAAGTGGAGAAAGAAAATAGTAAAGATGGAGAGAAAGAAGTAGTGGATAGCAATAGGTAATTCGGGCACCAACAAAAGAAATGACCCAAATGGTTAGAAGAAAATGACATGAATGGTTAGCCTCCCACAATGAATTCATAGCACAGAGAAGAAACCAAAAATGCAAAATGGAAAAAAACTCAAAATGGCAGCAAGAGAATTTGGCAGCCCCTCACTACTAGCCTAAACCAAATTTCTGAGTAGCTAGCTTACCAATTCGGCTGCAACACTCCAAATTTTAAATTCCAAGATTTCTTCCACATAATTCTCTCCATATCCATACCTCCCTTTATCCATATCCCCTGATTCTCTCTCAAGACCAATTCAACTCTCTCTCCCAGTAGAGTTTCAGTTAAACTTCGCCTCTCACGCGGTAATGAGATAAAATAAATTCTCTTAGAGCAAGGGGTGACTCGAGCTCAGGTTCCCCAGCAGAAGCAACCCGCTACCTACCACTGAGCTACAAGCTCCTTTTGTGTCATCTTTCCACCACAATTATAATTAAAGCCTATATGCCAATGTCCAGATTCATTTAAGAGAAAAACTAAAAATTTTGCAAAAGCCAAGACTTGAACCCAGGCTTCTCAAACACTCCCATACACACCCAAATCACATAGCCATTAAAGCAAACAAGCAATTTGTGTCAGAACATGCAAAATTAAAGACCCTATATTTTTGAGGGGTTACAACTCTACCCCCTCAAAGAAATTTCAGCCTCAAAATTTACTAGGTCAGAATAGGTGAGGGTATTGTCGACGCATCTCCTCTTTAGGTTCCCATGTGGCTTCTTCTGAACTATGAATATGCCAAAGCACTTTGACTAGTGGAATAGATTTCCTCCTCAGTATTTTAACCTCATGGTCCAATATCTGCACTGGCTCCTCCTTGAAGGTCAGATCTGGCGTAACCTCGATCTCCTTGACTGGTACTATATGTGTGGGATTAGAGCGATAACGCCTCAACATGGAGACATGAAACACATCGTGAATCCGGTCTAATTTCGGAGGTAACTCAGGTAGATAGGTGACCGGCTCCACACGTTTCACTACACGGTAAGGCCCAATGAACCTAGGGCTAAGCATACCCTTTCGTCCAAATCTCAGAATTTTCTTCCATGATGAGACCTTAAAGAAGACACAATCCCCCACAGGGTACTCAATCTCCTTATGCTTCAAGTTTGCATATGACTTCTAACTATCAGACGCTTCCTTTAATCGATCTCAAATCAACTTTACCTTTTCCTCGGTATCAGAAACTAACTCTGGCCCCAAAACTCACCGTTCGTCTAGCTCAGTCCAACAGGTAGGAGTACGACACCTATAACCATACAACGCCTCATACGGCGCCATTTGAATACTGGACTGATAGCTATTATTATATACAAACTCTGCTAGCAGCAAGTAGTCTTCCTAGTTGCCTCGAAAATCCATTACACAACTTCTTAACATGTCTTCCAGTATCTGAATCACCCTCTCTGACTGACCATCTGTCTGAAGATGAAATGCAGTACTGAAGTCCAACCTGGTACCCAAAGCCTCATGTAACTTTTTCTAGAACCGAGATGTGAATCTAGGATCTCTGTCAGATATGATAGAAACCGGTACCCCATGCAATTTCACAATCTTAGCCATATATAGCTTTCCCAGCTTACAAAATAAGTAATTAGTGCGGACTGGTATAAAATGGGCAGATTTAGTCAATCGATCTACAATAACCCTTACCGAATCCTTCTTAGTAGGCGTTAAGGGCAACCCACTCACAAATTCCATAGTTACCCTATCCCACATACAAAGTGGAATCTTAACTGGCTGCAGTAACCCAGAAGGCAGCTGATACTCAGCCTTAAGTTGTTGACATGTCAAGCACTTACTCACAAAATCCGTAACTTCGCGTTTCAGCCCTGGCCACTAGTACAACTCACGAAGATCTCGGTATAACTTGTTTCCAGTAGGATGCATAGTATATGGACTATTATGCGCCTATCGCAGTATAGACTGCCTCAGTTCAGAATCCCTCGGTACACAGACTCTCCCACTGAAACATAGTACTTCTTTTCTATTCAGCCCAAAATCTGAAGTTTTCCCATTCTCAACCTGTTGGAAATGACTAACTAGTGACTCATCCAACAACTATTTACCCTTAATTTGTTCAGTCCACGTCAGTCTAACTTGCAGTTCAGCTAACAAGCTACCATCATCAAACAAGCTAAGACGAGCAAACATTGCTCTCAATTCAGATACAGCCCTACGGCTTAGTGCGTTAGCTACCACGTTAGCCTTACCAGGGTGATACTCAATCGAGCAGTCATAATCCTTAAGCAGCTTTATCCATCTTCGCTACCTAAGATTCAACTCCTTCTGAGTAAGAAGATACTTGAGGCTCTTGTGATCTGTGTAGATAATACACTTCTCACCATATAAATATTGCCTCTAAAATTTTAGAGCGAATACCACCGCGGCTAACTCCAAGTCATGTGTAGGGTAATTTACCTTGTGAGGCTTAAGCTGACGAGACGCATAAGCAACCACCTTACCCTCCTGCATCAGTACACAACCCAAACCAACATGTGATGCATCACTATATACTATGAATTCCTTCCCAGACTCTACCTGTGTTAAAATAGGGGCCTCAGTTAGAACCTTCTTTAGTTTCTCAAAACTCTCTTGCTACTTATCAGTCTAATTGAACGGTACCCCTTTACAGAGTAACTTAGTCAGAGGTGCAGCAATCACAGAAAACTCCTCTACAAAACATCTGTAATACCCTCTCAGATCCAGAAAGCTTCAAATCTCAGATACGGTCTTAGGTGGTTTCCAATCCAGTACGGCTTCAATTTTTCGAGGATCAACCCTAATCCCCTCAGCAGATACCACATGACCCAGAAATGTCACTTCTCGTAGCCAGAACTCACACTTGCTGAACTTAGCGTACAGTTGTTTCTCTCTCAAAATCTGCAGAATAATTCGAAGATGTGCATCATGTTCATCCTCGGTTCTCGAATACACCAAGATGTTTTCTATAAATACCACCACGAATCGATCCAGGTAGGGCTGGAATATTCGGTTCATCAAGTCCATGAAAGTAGCTGGTGCATTCGCCAGCCCAAACGACATCATTAGGAACCCGTAATGACCATAACAAGCCCTAAACAGAGTCTTATACACATCAGCCTCTTTAACTCTTAGCTGATGGTACCCAAAACAGAGATCTATTTTAGAGAAAATCGGCGCTCCTTGCAGCTGATCAAACAGATTGTCAATCCTCGGCAAGGGATACTTATTTTTTATAGTTAGTTTATTCAACTGCCGATAATTAATGGACATGTGCATGAATCCATCCTTCTTCTTCACAAACAACACTGGTGCTCCCCATGGAGACATATTCCGTCTAATGAATCCTCGGTCTAGCAGTTCTTGAATTTGAGCTTTTAACTCAACCAATTCCTTTGGTGCCATCCTGTAAGAAGCGATAGACATATAGCTGTTCCAGGCAAGAGTTCAATACCAAATTTAACTTCGCGGTTCGGAGGCAACCTAGGGAGCTCATCAAGAAATACATCAGAAAAATCCTTAACTGTTCTGATATCTCCAACAGAAGGTCCCTCAAAATCAGATACACCAATATAGGCTAGAAACGCCTCACAACCCTTGCGAACCAGTGTTTTGGCCCTTAATGCAGTGATCATATTAGACAAAAAGTCTCTTCGTGTAACATCCTTAAATCGGGGTATTTGCATTTTTGTGTGTTTGCATGTGATAGTATGATTGTTGTGTTAGTTTAGGGTGTTTTGGGGTCCAGGCATGAGCTTGGGGTAGGCCTGAGCCATAGCAAAAATTTTTATTTTGGGTACTTGGAAGGGAGAGCTGAGTGAGTTGGGTGTTAAGGGAAATTGTGTGAGTGCTTTGACACAAGTATCTCAGTGGTAAAGTGGCAAGGGAGGCGCCACTTAAGCACAACGAGAGTGACGCCACATGCAAGAGGGAGAGCCTTGGTTCGAGCTGTAGGAATTCCTTTCTGCTTATTCTTTTTAACGCCAGGACCTGGAGGAGGTGTACTCAGGGTGGACTCTGATGGATAGCTATTGAAAGAGGCAACAGATTCAAATGGGTGGAGAAGAGAAATTGTAGGAGTTTGACTCATTCAAATCGGTTTGAATGAGTGGCCAGGAGAAAATTTATGAGATGGACATGGGAGCTAGAGTTGGCCGAATTCTAAACTCTGCATAGGGAAGGGGGAATCAGTTTTGTGTTGGCAGGGAGTGAGTGTGCCGAATTTGGTTAAGGTGCAAGTGGTTTCGGTTCTTTCTTTCAGCGTGTAGAGTTGTGCATAGAACTCTCTCTCAAAACCCCTCTATTTTCTTCTTTGCCGAAAGTTGTCTAGGCAATTTCGATTTTTCATTTTTCTCTATCTTAGCCGAAACAATAAAAGACCACTAGGGTCACTTTGGTGTATTCTTTCCTTCTCAGCTTTAAAAGTCGAAAACACCATACCTATCTCCTTTCACTTTTGTTTCATCTTCTTCCTTGAAACCTTCAATAGCCGAACCTCCTCAAAACCGAACCATATTTCTTTTCTTCTTTCATTCGAAACCATCACCCTCCCTCTCATTCAACTTCTTTTCTTCTCTCAATCCCTCTCTAGTACCGAAATACATAAATCTTCCTTCTCTTCTCATTTTGGTCATAGTCGCAACTAGTATTCTCATTTTTCTTAATCTCCCTAAGAGCCGAAAACTACCTCATCTCTTCATCACTTTCAAGCCGAAGCTATTTGCTCTTCTCCATTTCTTTCGGGTTGAGATCAAAGCAGCATCAACATTCATCATTGGTAATATCTCACTGAGTTTTTCGTTCTCTTTTTCTTTTCTTCCTTCTCTTATGTCTTTATGGCCGAATCTTCTCCCATCTATACTCTCTTCCCTTTGTCATTTTCTATAGAGAGAAAAGCCGAGATTTGGCAATTGTGTGGGTAGTGCTTTAGCCGAATACCCTTGGTTCTCATAATTCACCTTTGGTTTTTGTAGCAGCAAAGCATCATCATCCATCCACTCTCAATCAGTTTCGTTAAGTGCTATGATAAGGGTTCCTGTCGATTCAATCTTTTCTTATTACGTTTAATGCCGAAGGCAGTAGTTGATCATGTAGGATCTTGGCCGATTGAAGGGTGATAAGGAAGCCTTGGCGTTGGTCGACTGAGTATTCGAGTACTATGTTGGTCTAAGCCACTGAAACTTCGGGATCTATTGATCTAGGTAAGAATCTACTCTTTCGGGTTTGATATCTTTATGTATCGTTAGTCACTGTATTAATTCGATTTAGTGACCAAAGGTTTTATGGACTCTAATGCCAGCCAAGTGTTAGGTGGGGTTAGATCTGAGACCCCATCCCCTAAGTTCAAAAAAAGGGCAGTGTCGGTTATTTGCGATTGGCCAAGGGGTGTGGACTGGCATCTGAGCAAACCAGTAGACAGATAGCGGTAGTGTCGAGTAACGACGGTACCAACATAGAAAGCATTGTATTACGGGTAATCAGGTGTGTAACTCTTACACACTTCATTAGTTAATATGTTATCATGTATATTGTTAAAAGCCAGATGTACCGATGAAACTGTTATGTTACTCTTGTGGGTAAGAGCCAGGACTTCAGGTAAGTCCACTATTGATTGATTAACGATAAATGCCTCTATAATATTTGCATATGCCATGCCATGTGATGTTAGTATGTTAAGCATGTTTGGTATGTCATGAAAAGTATGTTCATAAAGTTGGTATGATAAGAGGAGGGGGATAGCATGATTCTAGACTGTCACCAGTAGTTTTGACCACACAGTGGGTTGGCCTCACTTTCTATACTATTGTGACTAGTCTCAGTGGTTTTGACCACCAGTGGTTTTGACCACATATTCCCATCTTTGTGACTCGTCCCAGTGGTTTGGTACCACAGTGGTTGGCCCCACATATTGATATATGGGATTGTCACTAGTGGTTTTGGCCATAATGTGGGTTGGCCCCACACATATTGTTTGTGTCTACGGTCACCAGTGGTTTTGACCACATACATGTTATTTGTGACTACGGTCACCAGTGGTTTTGACCACCAGTGGTTTGGTACCACACGGGGTAGATACAGGAGTTCGGATGGTTAGGTTGGGTTGCATGACTTGCATATTGGCTTATGAAATTGTGTAAGGGCACTGATATTATCGGGATGGGGATTTATACACTGAGTCTCAGTGATTCGCCCCGTCCTTTACATTTTGTAGATGATTCGTAGATCGTGTATACGGAGTCGGGGCGGACTCGAGGTGGCCATGCGCATTCTGTTCGGGTTTTATTTTAAATTACTATCTTGGTTTTACTTTACTTTGAAATTTGTTTTTTTTTGGGGTTGTAATAAGGCCACTAGGTTTTGATTTCGGGGTTATTTATCTGCTTTGAATTTCCATTATATTTTGCTTAAGTTAAACAAAACGGCATGCCTAATAAATCTATTAATAAATGTTTTCTAAACTTTTTCCAAAGCATCGGGTTTTCTAAAACTTTACCATTGGGTAACGGCAAATAAGTAATTTTAACTAGCTAACGAAAGTTACTTTAAAAACTGCATTTATCCTAGAAGTCTAGAGTTGAACGATTCATTTGTTTTTAGCAACATCACTCAAACTAACTCGGCTTTTCATTAAATCAATAGTTTTCCTAAAATAAAAGACGACAAACAATTTTTCCCGAAAGTGTTCTTCTTTTGTCCAAACTTCAAACAACAAGATGTTTCCAATAACGTTTCTTCACAAAATCAAACCGACAACCTTTTTTCTTCAAAAACGTTTTTCCTGTGACATACCGGATTCGGTCGTAGCGTGTTGACCGGGTTTGGGGTGTTACAATTTTGGTATCAGAGCCAAGTTCAAAAGCTCGGCTTTGGGCCCGAGGCCCAAGATGTTTTCAATAATGGGTTACAAGATGATTTTGACGAAAAATGCATAATTTGGGAAAGCATGGCACCGAGTCTCCGGCATCGATCCGCACAGGTAAGTACCCCTAACTACTATTTATATAATTGTGATGATGGTGATATGACTGACTGTAATAGGAAATTACTTTAGAGACTGAAACCTGTAAGATTGTGTGAACTTGCGGAAACAATCTCTGTAATAAACTGTTCATAAAACTGTGCTGTATTAACAGTGGAACAAATCTAATGCATAAAATTCTTAACTCAGATTAATTCGAGAACGATAGTCATGAGCGCATGAGGGCGTGGGCGTAGTACACGTGGACGTGGTAGAGGTAGGATGACTGTGTCGGAACCTGTAGGGTCTGGTCATGGGTCGGAGAATGAGGTACCACCGCCGCCAGCTGTGAGCGCGGAGTTTCAGGATTAGACGGGTGGTGATGATGCAGTGTCGCAGGCGATACTGCGGGTTCTGGAGAGAGTCACGGGTACAGGCATCGGAACGAGAGCTCGAAAATCTTTGTCCGAACAACTCCAGGCTAGTGGCGCAGAGGTATTCAGGGGTGTATCCGGTGTGGCTCCCAATACAGCTGAGTATTGGTTGGAGGCGACAGAAAGTATAATGGACGACTTGGATTTTACGGCTGAGGAGAAGCGGAAGGGGATAGTGTCTCTTCTCCGAGATGAGTCTTATCAGTGGTGGCTCACGGTCAGGGAAGGAGCAATGGCCGATGACATCACCTGGGATTTCTTTAAGGAAACTTATCAGAGGAAGTATGTCGGGGCTAGTTACATTGATGCACAGCGCAAGGCGTTCTTGAATTTAGTCCAGGGGAGTAAGTATTAGAGTATGAGGTAGAGTTTCTCCGGTTAAGTCGCTATGCTCGGGGTATTGTGGCTACGGAACACACGCGCTGTGTCAGAATTGAGGACGGGTTGAGAGGTGAGCTGCGAATGTTAATCGCTCCACAGTAGGAGAGAGAATTTACGGTCTTGGTAGAGAAGGCCAAGATTGCAGAGGAAGTGAAACAGTCGATGAGACGGAACCAGAATAGGAATTAGACTAAGAGGAGTTTTTGGTCATCTGGGTCTACCGGGAATCCGCAAAAAAGGGCTAGATATGATGGGCCGAATCAAGCTGCAAGGCTTGCTGCTACTACTCAGTGGCCGCCACAGTGTGCTCGGTGTGGGAAGTCTCATTCAGGAGAGTGTTGGACTTAAAACAGAGGGTGCTTCGAGTGTGGGTCAATGGGGCACCGAGTAAGGGATTGTCCGCAGAGGTCAGCTAGGATCCAGTCTGAGGGTCAAGGCCGTACATAGTTTAAGAGGGATGGTCAACAACTACAGAGGGGTCGAGGTTCAGCCAGAGGAGGTAATGGTTCGGGACGATGCCGCGGAGCATCGAGCAGAGGTCCTGGGAGCTCGGAGGCAAGACAGCCTGGGTTGGTCTATGCAGCAAGGCGTCAAGAGGAGGGCGATGCACCGGACGTCATAACCGGTACGTTCTTAATTTTTGGACTGCCTTATACTGCTTTGATAGATGTTGGTTTGATGCACTCTTATGTTGCCATTAGTATAGTGGGAACTATGAACTTAGCCTTTGAGAGTTCTTCTAGGGAGATGACAGTAGTAAGCCCTCTAGGTCACTCTGTAGAAGTAAACAAACTGTATAGGGAAGTACCCCTAGAACTTCAAGGGGTAGTGTTTTTGGCTGATCTGATGAAACTGCCATTCGGGGAGTTCGATTTGATCCTTGGGATGGACTGGCTAGTGAAGTACCAAGCAAGTTTGGACTGCACAGCTAAGCGCATGGTATTGAGAAGGGTTGAGGGTGAAGAGGTGGTGATGATAGGTAATAGAAAAGATTATCTATCCAATGTTGTATCTGCTCTGAAGGCCGAGAAAATGGTGAGGAAGGGTTGTGAGGCGTTCATGGTTCATGTTTGTGCACTGGAGGCCAGGGAATCAACTGTATGGAATGTCTGAACAGTGAAGGAATTTACCGATGTATTCCCAGAAGAACTTCCGGGTCTGCCTCCGAATCGTGAAGTCAAGTTTGGCATAGATTTGTTACCCAGAACCCTGCCTGTATCTATTGCTCGATATAGGATGGCACTGAAGGAGTTGGCGGAATTGGAAGCACAGATCCAGGAATTGTTGGACCGGGGTTTTATCCGACCGAGTGTATCACCTTGGGGAGCGCCTGTGCTTTTTGTTAAGAAAACAGACGGTACAATGCGGATGTGCATAGATTACCGTCAGCTGAATAAGTTGACAATCAAGAACAAGTACCCGTTGCCGAGGATAGACAATCTGTTCGATCAACTTAAGGGTGCATCAGTCTTCTCTAAGATTAATTTAAGGTCGGGGTATCACCAGCTTAAGATAAAAGAGGCCGATATCTATAAGACCGCGTTTCGCAGTCGTTATGGGCATTGCAAGTTCTTAGTAATGTTGTTTGGGTTGGCTAATGAGCTAGCAGCGTTCATGGACATGATGAATCGGGTGTTTCAGCCGTACTTGGACCGGTTCTTCGTGGTGTTTATAGACGACATATTGGTGTACTCAAAATCTGAGGAGGAGCATGATGCACATCTACGTGTGGTTTTGCAGATTCTGAGGGAGAAGCAACTATTCGCAAAGTTTAATAAGTGCAAGTTATGGCTTAAGGAAGTAACCTTCTTGGGTCATGTGGTGTCAGCTGAAGGGATTAGAGTAGACCCTCGGAAGATTGAGGCGGTGTTGGACTGGAAACCACCTAAGTCGGTAGCAGAAATTCAGAGTTTTCTGGGGTTGGCAGGATATTACAGAAGGTTTGTGGAAGGGTTTTCTTTTATTGCAGCTCCGTTGACCAAGTTATTAAGGAAAGGGTTCCATTTGTGTGGTCAGATAAGCAACAGGAAAGTTTTGACAAGTTTAAGAGGATTCTAACAGAAGCTCTGGTTTTGATTCAGCCTGAAGCGGGGAAGGAGTTTACGGTTTATTGTGATGCATCACATACCGGATTAGGATGTATGGTGATGCAAGAGGGGAAAGTAGTGGCGTATGTGTCTCAGCAGTTAAGACCTCACGAAGTGAACTACCCGACACATGATCTGGAGTTGGCTGTAGTGGTTTTCGCCCTGAAAATTTAGAGGCATTACTTGTATGGGGAGAAGTCTATAGTCTACACGGATCAGAAGAGTTTGAAGTACCTCTTGACTCAGAACGAATTGAATTTGAGGCAGTGGAGGTGGATCAAGTTGTTAAAGGACTACGACTGCTCGATTGAGTACCATCTAGGTAAGGCTAACATAGTGGCTGACGCATTGAGCCGCAAGGTGGTAGCAGACTTAAGAGCAATGTTTGCCCATCTTATTCTGTATGATGGTGGGAGCCTGTTAGCGGAATTGCAGGTAAAGCCGACTTGGGTAAATCAGGTGGAGAAATAGCTAGTGGATGAGGTCCTGACTGCTTGGAGGTTACAAGTGTAGAATGGGGAATTGGAGGGTTACAGCTTGAGCAGCGATGGAGTGTTGTGTTTCCAAGGGAAAGTTTATATGCCGAAAGATGTTGAGTTAAGGCAGAGGATTATTCAGGAAGCTCATAGTAGCCCATACGCTATGCATCCTAGAGGTAGCAAGATGTACTGTGATTTGCGGGAATAGTTACGTGGCCGTCCGGCGGAGGTAGCGAGAATTTGTAAGTAAGTGTATGACGTGTCAGTAAGTCAAAGCTGAACATCAGTTACCATCAGGTCTGTTGCAGCCGGTAAAGATTCCACAATGGAAGTGGGAAAGGATTATGATGGCTTTTGTCAGTGGGCTACCCCTTACGCCTAGCAGGAAAGATTTAGTCTGGGTGATTGTTGATCGTCTGACAAAATTAGCTCATTTTATACCGGTTCGGGTTGATTATTCGCTCCAAAAGTTGGCTAAGTTGTATGTAGCAGAAATAGTGAGGTTACATGGAGTACCGGTGTCGATTATTTCAGATAGAGATCCCAGATTCACGTCAAGGTTTTGGAAAGCATTGCATCAGGCATTAGGTACAAGGTTGGATTTCAGCACAGCATTTCATCCGCAGTTGGATGGGCAATCAGAAAGGGTGATTCAGATCTTGGAAGATATGTTAAGGGGTTGTGTTTTGGATTTCAGAGGTAGTTGGGAAGAATTTCTACCGTTGGCGGAGTTCACGTACAACAATAGTTATCAGGCCAGTATCCAGATGGCACCGCATGAAGCATTATACGGACGTAAGTGTCGTACCTCTACGTGTTGGACAGAGTTGAGTGAACGTCAGATGTTGGGTCCAGAGTTGGCTGCTGAGACAGGGGATAAGGTTAGGGTGATTCGAACTCGTCTGAAGGAAGCTTTGGACAGGCAGAAGTCTTATGCCGATCTCAAGCGAAGGGATATAGAGTTCGCTGTGGGTGACAAGGTCTTTCTGAAAGTGTCGCCATGGAAGAAGGTGCTGAGGTTTGGTCCGAAAGGCAAGCTGAGCCCTAGGTTTATCGGGCCTTATACGGTATTGAAGTAGGTAGGACCAGTAGCTTATCAGCTCGAGTTGCCATCAGAATTGAGTCAGATTCACGACGTATTTCATGTCCCCATGCTTAGACGCTATCGTTCAGATCTGTCGCATGTTGTGCTAGTGGAGGAGATCGAGGTGAGCTCAGATTTGTCTTTTAAGGAAGAACTAGTGCAGATTCTGGATTGGGATGTCAAATTCTTACGTAGGAAATCGGTTCATTTGGTGAAAGTATTATGGCAGAATCATGGAACGGAAGAGGCCACCTGGGAACCAGAGCATGTGATGCGATAGCAATACCCTCAACTCTTTTGACCAGGTAATTTCGAGGTTGAAATTATTTTTAAATGGGGTAGAACTGTAACATCCTTAAATTAGGGTCTTTTCATTTTTGTGTGTTTGCATGTGATAGTATGATTGTTGTGTTAGTTTAGGGTGTTTTAGGGTCCAGGCATGAGCTTGGGGTAGGCCTGAGCCATAGCAAAAATATTTGTTTTGGGTACTTTGAAGGGAGAGCTGAGTGAGTTGGGTGTTAAGGGAAATTGTGGGAGTGCTTTGACACAAGTATCCCAGTGGTAAAGTGGCAAGGGAGGTGCCACTTAAGCACAAGGAGAGTGACGCCACATGCAATAGGGAGAGCCTTGGTTCGAGCTGTAGGAATTCCTTTCTGCTTATTCTTTTCGACGCCAGGACCTGGAGGAGGTGTACTCAGGATGGAATCTGATGGATAGCTGTTGAAAGAGTCAACAGATTCAAATGGGTGGAGAAGAGAAATTGGAGGAGTTTGACTCATTCAAATCAGTTTGAATGAGTGGCCACGAGAAAATTTAGGAGATGGACATGGGAGCTAGAGTGGGCCGAATTCTAAACTCTGCATAGGGAAGGGGGAATCGGTTTTGTGTTGGCAGGGAGTGAGTGTGCCAAATTTGGTTAAGGTGCAAGTGGTTTCGGTTCTTTCTTTCGGCATGTAGAGTTGTGCTTAGAACTCTCTCTCAAAACCTCTCTATTTTCTTCTTTGCCGAAAGTTGTCTAGGCAATTTCGGTTCTTCATCTTTCTCCATCTTAGCCGAAACATTAAAAGACCATTAGGGTCACTTTGGTGCATTCTTTCCTTCCCATCTTCAAAAGCCAAAAACACCATACCTATCTCCTTTCACTTTTGTTTCATCTTCTTCCTTTAAACCTTCAATAGCCAAACCTGCTCAAAATCGAACCATATTTCTTTTCTTCTTTCATTCAAAACCATCACCCTCCCTCATATTCAACTTCTTTTCTTCTCTCAATCCCTCTCTAGTGCCGAAATACATAAATCTTCCTTCTTTTATCATTTTGGTCATAGCTGCAACTAGTATTCTCATTTTTCTTAATCTCCCTAAGAGCTGAAAACTACCTCCTCTCTTCATCACTTTCAAGCCGAAGCTATTTACTCTTCTCCATTTCTTTCGGGTCAAGATCAAAGCACCATCAACATTCATCATCGGTAAGATTTCACTGAGTTCTTCGTTATCTTTTCCTTTTCTTCCTTCTCTTATGTCTCTATGGCCTAATCCTCTCCTATCTCTACTCTCTTCCTTTGGTCGTTTTTTATAGGGAGAAAACCCGAGATTTGGAAATTGTGTGGGTAGTGCATTAGCCGAATACCCTTGGTTCTCATAATCGATCTTTGGTTTTTGTAGCAGCAGATCATCATCATCCACCCACTCTCAATCGATTTCATTAAGTGTTGTGGTAAGGGTTCCTACCGATTCAATCTTTTCTTATTATGTTTAATGCCAAAGGTAGTAGTTGATCATGTAGGATCTTGGCCAATTGAAGGGTGATGAGGGAGCCTTGGCGTTAGTCGATTGAGTATTCGAGTAGTGCGTTGGTCTAAGCCACTGAAACTTCGGGATCATTTGATCTAGGTAAGAATCTACTCTTTCAAGTTCGATATCTTTATGTATCGTTAGTCATTGTATTAATCTGATTTAGTGACCAAAGGTTTTATGGACCCTAGTGCTAGCCAAGCGTTAGGTGGGGTTAGATCTGAGACCCCGGCCCCTAAGTTCAAAAAGAGGGCAGTGTCGGGGTGTGGGCCGGCATCTGAGCAAAGCAGTAGACAGATAGCGGTAGTGTCGAGTAATGACAATACCGACATAGAGAGCGTCGTATTATGGGTAATCAGGTGTGTAACTCTTACACACTTCATTAGTTAATATGTTTATCATGTATATTGTCAAAAGCCGGATTTATCGATGAAACTATTATGTTACTCTTGTGGGTAAGAGCGAGGACTTCGGGTAAGTCCACTATTGATTGATTAATGATAAATCCCTCTATAATATTTTCTTATGCCATGCCATGTGATGTTTGTATGTTAAGCATGTTTGGTATGTCATGAAAAGTCTGTTCATAAAGTTGGGCATGATGAGAAGAGGGGGAAGGCATGATTCTAGACTGTCACCAGTGGTTTTGACCACACAGTGGGTTGGCCCCGCTTTCTATACTATTGTAACTAGTCTTAGTGGTTTTGACCACCAGTGGTTTTGACCACATATTCCCATCTTTGTGACTCGTCCCAGTGGTTTGGTACCACAGTGGGTTGGCCCCACATGTTGATATACGGGATTGTCACCAGTGGTTTTGACCATAATGTGGGTTGGCCCCACACATATTGTTTGTGACTACGGTCACCAGTGGTTTTGACCACATAAATATTTTTTGTGACTACGGTCACCAGTGGTTTTGACCACCAGTGGTTTGGTACCACACGGGGTAGATACGGGAGTTCGGATGGTTAGGTTAGGTTGCATGACTTGCATATTGGCTTATGAAATTGTGTAATGGCACTGATATTATCGGGATGGGGATTTATACACTGAGTCTCGATGACTCACCCTATCCTTTACATTTTGCAGATGATTCGTAGATCGCGGATACGGAGCCGGGGCGGACTCGAGGTGGCCATGCGCATTCTGTTTGGGTTTTCTTTTAAATTACTATCTTGGTTTTACTTTACATTAAAATTTGGTTTTTTTTTCGGGTTGTAATAAGGCCACTAGTTTTTGATTTTGGGGTTATTTATCTGCTTTGAATTTCCATTATATTTTGCTTAAGTTAAACAAAACGACATGCCTAATAAATCTATTAATAAATGTTTTCTATACTCTTTACAAAGCATCGGGTTTTCTAAAACTTTACCATTGGGTAACGGCAAACAAGTAATATTAACTAGCTAACAAAAGTTACTTTAAAAACTACATTTATCCCAGAAGTCTAGAGTTGAACGGTTCCTTTGTTTTTAGCAACATCAGTCAAACTAACTCGGCTTTTCATTAAATCAATAGTTTTCCTAAAATAAGAGACGACAAATGGTTTTTCCCAAAATTGTTCTTCTTTTGTCCAAACTTCAAACGACAAGATGTTTCCAATAACGTTTCTTCACAAAATCAAGCCAACAGCCTGTTTTCTTCAAAAACATTTTTCCCGTGACATACCGAATTTGGTCATAGCGTGTTGACCGGGTTTGGGGTGTTACACTTCGTTCCCTAATCTCAACCACCTCCTTATACTCTGAAGTCTTCAACACCATGTGCTTAGCAGCTCAATCCAACATTGCACGGTGGTTTACGAGCCAATCCATCCCCAAGATTAGGTCGAACTCACCAAACGGTAGCTCTATCAAATCCGATGGAAATATAACTCCTTGGACCTCTAGGGGCACATCTCTGAACAACTTGTCTACTCTTACTGATTATCCCAGTGAACTTAACAAAGTCATCTCATTAACAGTACACTCACACAGGATACCCAAGGTGCTAGCCACAGTGCATACGAAGTATGAATACATAGACTCTATATCAATTAGAGCAGTGTAAGGTACATTATGAATTTGGAATGTACCGGTTATAACATTTGGAGCATCACCATCTTCTCGGCTACGAGCAGCATAGACCAGAGATGGCTCCCTTGCCTCAGTGTTACCAGCACCTCTGTCTAGTGCTCCATGACCTCGTCTAATACCGTTTGCACCTCTGGCCTACTCGCGGCCTCTCGGTGGCTGGTGACCACCCCTCACTGGCTGAACATGACCCTGCCCTGTAGCTTGCATCTGAACAGGCCTCCGAGGACAATTCTTAACTTGATGATCCATAGACCCGCATCTGAAGCACGCCCCAATTCTCCTCTAGCACTCACCCTGGTGAGATCTCCCACAATCAGCGCAAGGCTACGGTCTAGCAATAGCAATAGGAACTCCAGCTTGAACTGGCCCATCAAACCTGGCCTTCTCTATAGGCCTTCCAGAAGAACCTGAGGGCCCAAATCCCTCTTATTTCTGCCCCTTTCTTTTTTGTGGTTCTGGCGCTCACAGCGCTTCACATCCTCAGTAATATTTGCCTTTTCTACAAGGGCAGCAATGTCTCTCTCCCTCTGTAGAGCTATCCATACTCGTAACTCATCTTGAAGGTCGTCCTCAAAACGTACACAGTGTTCATACTCAGTTGCTACTATTTCATGAGCATATCGACTTAACTGCAAGAACTCTACCTCATATTCCGCCACTGTCTTATTCCCTTAGGTTAGGCTCAGAAATTCCCTTCTTCGGGCTTCCACATAACTTGCACCTACATACTTCCCTTGAAAGGCCGCCTTAAAGAAATCCCATGTTAACTAATCAGCCTGCGTACCCTCTCTCATGGTGAGCTACCACTGGTAGGCCTCTCTCATAGTACAGACACTACTCCTTTTAACTTTTGTTCCACAATATAGTCGAGGTCGTCCATTATTCTTTTCGTGGCCTCCAGCCAGTATTCTGCCACATTTGGGGCTACTCCAGAAATACCACTAAAAATTTTCGCTCCATTAGACTGGAGTCACTCTGAAATTGACCCTCGACCCACTGCACTAGCATTAGATCCAGCAACCCTCTCTAAATTGTGAAGCATAGCTTGGGACAGGGCATCATCCCCAGCCGCTCGATCGTAAGACCTCGTCCCGGTCACCGGTGAAGCTGGTGCTTCCCTAGCAGGCATGTGGCCCGATCCGAAGACCCAACCTGAGCACTTCCTTGACCTCTACCTCGGCCCCACATACCCCTTCCGCGAGTACCTCTTATGCTCATTTCAATGTATGTTTTATCTGTTTTACAAGTCTTATGCATTAGGTTATACTTTCAGTAATTAATAACAAATGTGTTATGAAAGACAATCATTAGGGGTTTGTTTTCGCAGATCGAGATCTCACTACAGTTTTCAATCTTTTATGATCTCAGTTTCCTGTATCTAGAGTTTCACAATATAGTCCTACCATCCATAGTAGTTTCTCAGTATAATGTCTCAGTCTATAACAGAAAAAATTATTTAGAGGACTTACAGATTTGGCGCCGGAGACTCAGTGTGCCACACTTGTGAATCTTTCAAAATGTTTCCAATCTTTAAAATCCGTTTTCATAAAAAACTTTTCAAAAACCTATTCCGCAGTAGAGTTTTGCAAACTGGCTCTAATATCACTAAATGTAACACCCCAAACTCAGCCTAAACGTTACGACCGAATCTGACGTGTCATATCGAACTGATTTTCGAAATTTAGACTTGTTGATAAAAAACCTATTTTTATGTTAAAACCCATTTAGTTTAATTGCTTGAGAGCATTCGTCAATTTAAGTTGTTACAATCTGAAACTAGCTTATCAAAATAATTGCCATATTTATTACCGTTCATTTCTTAAACTGAATAAAACCGTGGAAGTTTCTCTAACTAAAAACCTTGATGTTTAAAATGCGTGTTTTTCTTGAAAACAGTTGTGATTTTGAAAACTCTTTTGTGTCCGTTTGGCAGTTTAAAACAAGAAATCAAAGCCCAATTGAAACTTAAATCCACCAATGGCCTTATTACATAATCAATAACCCAGTATGAAAATTAAAATTAAATAACTAAGTCTAAAGCAGAACATTAGCGATCATGTGGCCACCTCCGAGTCCCTCGCGGCTCCAAATCGTCTAAGGCTGGGGATTACCTATATAGTTAAAATGAAAGGGTGAGTTTACGAAAACTAAGTGTGTAATTCCCTATCAGTTAGTCAATAACAATATATGCAATAACAGTCTTGGTCTGAGCCCTATTCAGAACAGTGTAGTGTGGACCTTAGCCCATTACAGTGACAGTGTAGGCCTAAGCCCAATACTGTATCAGTACGGTGCAAATATGCAACCCAACCCACCCCAATCCAACCAACACACCACCCGTACCAACCAACACACCATGTGGGGATAAAATCGACCCACCCAACCAGCACACCAATATCGCAGAGAGTTGCCAGTAATAATAACGCAGCAGAGCTGCCAGTAACAGTATATGTGGCAAGGCAACTAGTAATAGTGAATGTGGCAGAGCCACCAATACATTAATTCCTCCATATCAGAATCTCAACTCCATGTAGTATGTTATGTCATAAATAATTCATGTATGCAAAGTGTCCTACTCAGTATAGTCTTACAAATAATCATACACTCATCAATCAACCTACCTATAAGGGTAAAATGGTCATTTCTATCTAGTAGGGATATAATAGTAATTTTACCTTTTAGGGGTATTTTGGTCAATTTACTTAGTTTGGGATCTCGGTGCAAATAGCGACCTCTCCAAAGGTCTATAGTCACTTCGAGCGACACAGATAATTTAATTGGTAATAACAGTATAAATGGGCCCAAGGCCCATTATTCTGCCCAAGTGGGCCCACACGCTCGTGTGACCCATTTAGCCAAAATTTCAGTCACGGCTATGCGAACCATATAGCCCAGCCTAGTATTTTCCATTTATCGTAGATTTATTCCATGTGAGGCCCACGAGTCCGTTGGGCCCACATGGCCCATTTCAGCAAATCGAGGCCCATATCGGCCCAAGAGCACGAGAACGCTCGTGGTGGCCTCTACAGTCTATCATCCATGATTTGCGGGCTCGATCTACCACACGAGCGACCGCAAGCTTGTGGGGCCACAAATGCCAAAATTTTGGCTTTTCGGCTTCCGCCGATTTACAGTAGAGAGGGGTATGATTACACACTTTACCGGCTTTTACGCCTATTACCGTTTGTACTATACGGTTACACACTTGTTTATGAACGCGTGATTAATCAACTCGTATCGAATCTATAGTCCATCAGAATATTTTGTTAGCTAGTTGTCCATTAAGGGTAATCACCTTTAATACTTAGCCCCAAAATACACCTTCCTTACCCTGTCTGAACGAACGTCCTTAAACCTCCCAAGATCGCTAATCACAATCGAATATACGCCTTTGTCAAAAATTTGTAGTATAGCAGATCTCATTAGACAAAAACGAATATAAGTGTGGTTTAAATCCACACATATCGTGCTTATAGGCACAAAAGCCCATTCGGCCAAAACCCGATATTATGAAAATCGTTCTTACCTTGATAGAATGATGAACAGAAAATAGAAGTTTGATAGCTTCAAGCCACTTGCACCCCCTCACACCATCGAAATCCCTAAGCCTAACGATGGCCATATTACAGAGAAGAAATGTATTTTGCAGTCAAAAGGCGTAAGGAGAAAACATTCGGTTGTTAGGGAAGAAGTCAAGCGAAAGCAAAGTTATCAACAAAAGAAAGAATAAAGAACGCATAAGTACTTATCAATTGTCAGAATCTTTGCAGAACCGAAATAGAGGGGGACCAGTACTGTTTTCAGCCAAGGACCCAATTACAAGGTAAAGTGAAAATGACCAAAAAAAAAGGGTAGATAGTATTCGGCCAAATAAAAATAGGAGAATCGAGAGAGAATGAACAGAAAATAAAGAAGCAAAATGAGAAGGTCCGGCTATGAGAGAAGCCGATTGAAGAAGAAATGGTAAGGGATAGTAGGTGCTAGCTTTGGCCAAGGAGAGAAAGAAAACAGTAAAGATGGAGAGAAAGAAGCAGTCGACAGCAATAGAAAATTCGGGCACCAACAAAAGAAATGACCCAAATGGCCAGAAGAAAATGACACGAATGGTCAGCCTCCCACAATGAATTCGCAGCACAGAGAAGAAACCAAAAAGGAAAAAAGGAAAAAAACCCAAAATCGCAGCAAGAGAATTTGAAAGTCCCTCACTACTAGCCTAAATTGAATTTCTGAGTAGTTAGCTTACCAATTAGGCTACAACACTCCAACTTTCAAATTCCACGATTTCCTCCACATAATTCTCTCTATATCCATACCAACGTTTATCCATATCCTCTGATTCTCTCCCAAGACCAATTCAACTCTCTCTCCTAGTAGAGTTTCAGTTAAATCCACCTCTCACGCAGCAAGGAGATAAAATAAATTCTCCTAGAGGAAGGGGTGACTCGAACTTAGGTTCCCCAGTAGAAGCAACAAGCCACCTACCACTGAGCTACAAGCTCATTTTGTGTCATCTTTCCGCCACAATTATAAGTAAAGCCTATATGCCAATGTCTAGATTCATTTAAGAGAAAAACTAAAAATTTTGCAAAAGCCAAGACTTGAACCCAGGCTTCTCAAACACTCCCATACACACCCAAATCACTTATCCATTAAAGCGAACAAGCAATTTGTGTTAGAACATGCAAAATTAAAGGCCCTATATTTTTGAGGCGTTACACAAACATACACTTAAGAACTTATTATCTTCTCATTGTTTAATTGAGTTTAATTTATATCTATTACATTTATAGTTTACATAATGATTTATTTATAAAAACAATACATCAAATTAAACATGAATAACCAATGCCAAAGGAAAGGATTCAAAGAGAAAAAAAATCAATTACAAAAAGAAATTCTCTGGTCTAAGAAAGTAGATTACACAAGAATATGTATATATGGTTTTAGTGGGCCCTTCTACATTAGTCGAAATAACCATGTTGGCTGCCGACCATGGTTTTGACCTCCACATGATTGAAAGGTTCATGCCAGATTCAACTAGGGTAACCACTACCATTTTCTTCACCTATGTAATATATATAATTTTATAATATGAGCTTTGTAACATCCTAAAATTGGGGTTATTTGTGTTTGCATTATTTTGCCTGAGTTTGAATTGCTATGATATTATTTATGGAATCATAAGACTTAATTAGGGGTCTTGAGTTGACTCGGGATAGTGGAAAATTTTATTTGGAAACTTTAAAGGTAGGAAGCCTTAGAGAGTAGGGGTTACAAGAATAAATGAAGGCTTATCTAACACTAAAAAGCCTTGGAAAAGTGGCAAAAGGAAGGCCACTTAGGAGCTGGAGTTGACGCCATCAAGGAGCAAGGGGGAGCCTTGGTTCGAGTCACAAAAATCCCCTTTTTGGCACTTTAATTGGACAACACAGAGAGAGAGAAAAGGGCTCAATTTTAAATCTCAGGATAATGATGAGATTATGAGGATTTTCTTTTTAATTAATTAGATATTATTGGATTAAAACTAAAAGGGTGGCAAGAGAGAATTTAGGCCTTGGAATAATTCAAATTATTTTGAATTGGTTTAAACTATTGGCCAAGGGGAATTGTAGGAGTTTAGCCAAAATTTGAACACTTGGGGAAGAGTGGGCGGCAGCGGGAGGGGGTGCCAATGCCTATAAAAGCATCAACTTATCACCTTGTTTTTCTTTTTCCATTTTTGCTATTAGCCGAAATTCCGAACCTCTTCCTTTTTTGTTTGTTTTCTTTTATTTTTCCATTCTCACCGAAACAAAAAACCATTAATTCTCTTCTTAATCTTTGGTCGAATTCCCCACACCTCCAAAGCTCATCTATTTCTTTTCTTCAAAACCCCTATAATTTTTCCTTCTCTTTCCAAACTGTAGCCGAATCTACTTTCCACCTGTGTGCCGAATCTCTCTTCTTTCTTTGGAACCCATCTTAGCCGAATATTAGAGTAGGATAGATCTCCTCGGATCTTCCTTGGCAAATGATTTGAGAAGGTAAGTGTTTTGGCCGAATACCTATTGTTCTTCTCACTTATCTTCTGTCGACTTTTACAAGGGTAAAGTGCTGATTTCGGCAGGAAAGGCTCCTAAACACTTTTGGTAATCGATTTCTTCTAGGTACTCCGGGATCGGGAAGCAGTCGACCCAAGTCCCTAATCTTTAGTGTTCGATTTTGGTAAGTGAGGGTAAGATCTATTTTAGTAAGTTATTAGTTAGTGATTAAAAGCCGAAGGCTATTAACATGTGGTTGCCGATTGTAGAAGGTGAAGCAGAATCACATCTCGTGTGTTGGAGTTAGAACTCAAAGGGCGTTAGGTAAGGCTTTTGGGTTAAATATTAACCCTTTGGATATTTTGGTTTGGCTGAATGGCCTAGGACACTAAAACTTGTGCTTGGCCGAATATAGGGGCAAGGAGGTCTTGTGTGGTCGATTGATTCTTCGGGATCTAGGAATTACGATAGTAACAGGTGTGTAAGAACTCACTACACACTTTATTAATTTACATGATTATTGCTGTTGTATTCACCTTTGTGGTAGTGTTTTGCTTATGGCTAAGCATGGATTCCGGATAAGTCCCCTAACTTGTGGTTGTTGATATATGATTTGCATGCCATCACATGATGCTAAATGTTATGCCATGGTATATGATAATTGACATATAAGCGTGTGATGGTGGGATTGATGAGAGGAGGGGGATGAATTATGGACTGTCGTCAGTGGTTTTGACCACACGATGGGTTGGCCCCATCATTTAAATTGTGACTTTAAGTCATCAGTGGTTTTGACCACACGGGGTAGAAAAGGAGTATGGATGGCTAGTTGGGTTGCATGAGCATGTTTATTAATGAATTGTGTATGAGATGTATTTTTCGGGTGGGGGATTTACACACTGAGTCTTGGTGACTCACCCCTTCCCTTAACATTTTGCAGATGAGTAGATCGCAGAGATGGAGCCGGAGAGGACTCGAGGCGGCCATGCTTGACGTTGGAATTATTTTTACCTTGCTTTAGTTAAAATTATTATTTTCTAAGTTTTATTTTGGGAATTGTAATAAGGCCGCTATTTATTATGTGGATGCTATTTTACTTATATTATGTTACAAATGAAATTTTTAAAAGTTAAGTGAACCGGTTAAAAGAATTTCTTTATTTTTTTTTTACCTTAATAAATTTCTACGGGATTTTAGAAGAGGTTACCATCGGGTAACAAAATTTACCAAGTCACCAATAACTCAGATGATTTTAAAATGTTACTAGTTCAAATGCTTTCAAAAGGGTTAATCAGCCCACCTATATTGTAAAAAGCCCAACTAAGTTTTCCAAACCCCGTTTTAATACCTTAGCCAAAATTTTATCAAATTCTCACCAAACTTCCAAATGAGTTCAAATTATTTTACTCAGTGACATACCAGATCCGGTCAGGACTCGTGGGCCGGGTTTGGGTGTTACAAGCTTACAATAGAAAAAATGTAAAATACACAGTATCAAAGAAAAGGATATCAATTATATAACAAACTGTGAACTATGAAAAAAAAGGACCTTGTTGATTAGCCCATCATCTATAACAACACTAGTTATGTTCTTGAAAAGCTCATAAAGTGCTTCTATTTTACTTACACTAACTGCATGAAGATGAGAAAAATAATAAATTTTAGTAGAATGGCTCAAGAACTAAAATAACATAGGCAAAGACTGAACAAATGTTAAATCAAGCAAAACTATTGATTTTATCACATAAGCAATACAGAAAAAGATTTAAAAATAAAAGAAAAAATGATAACATACAAACTGTCTCTCTTGCAAAAAGTTCAGGATCAATATAACAAGATTACAACACTGAAGCAAATAAATGCTTCAATTTGTCTACGCACTGCAACATGATATTCTCTTCACATCAATACACTCCATACCTAGGAAACAACAAAAGAGACCAGAAATCTCATTCATGTAATTCTTTCCATACACTCGATCATTTTAAAGGCAAACAACAGGACTAACCTTTTAACCATTTCGTGATTCTACTGACTGAAGTCCAAATATTGGAGTTGGAGTCTGATAAAGCCAGAGACCTCAAACTCAAAGTGAAATCAATATCTATCTTATAAAATCAAACCATGATCTTAACCTTTTAACCTAATTGAATTTTCTTTTGTCCTAACAGTTTTAAAAGCATTCCATAAGTATTTCCCCTTCCTTATTTTTTTGTCTATTTCTCATAAAGAATTAACTCCTCTGTGTCTATTTCTCATACATAGGAGATCAACAAAATAAAATCAGGCAATGAATACAGCACTATTCATCATGAATTAAGAAACGCAAAGTAGAGGATAAAAATAAGTAATCCTACCAAACAAAGAATTAAGGGTGACCACAAATCACCAATCTTTGTTAACATCCATTCCAGCGTTGTAGTATAAAACAAACAATCTAATGAAGAGAAGTAGCTCAAAATCAAATACCCATAAAATCAAACACATCAAAAAGGCCCAATTCAAACACAAAATCATTAACTCCATCACAAATTGAACCTGATCAGGATTCCATCTAATCAATTCCACAAAAAAATAAAGTTAGTTTTAAAAAAATACAAACAAACCGAATTGCCAACTTAATAGATTTATTGAAGTGTAGGAATTAATTAAAACTACCTACTTTAATCTCACATCGATTCAAAAGGGTCTCTTTTCAATTATTATCGAGAACAACCAGTGGGAAAAATGAATATATCAAAACAAAAATGTTATTACCTTTTGTTAAGAAGCAAGAAAACAAATCATATAATTCCAAAATGGTTCTCAATTTCTCATTATTTCCCATAGTTAATTGTCTCACCATCCATTCTAACAATTGAGTTTTGAACTTGAATTGGCTGATTTCGGTTGAAGTGGCAAATTACTAAAGAGAAATAGACAAAAAAATTGAACAAAAAAATCACCAAATTGTTGATAGCTCCATTTTTGTAAAGACTAGAAATGGCTAGGGGCTTTTTTCTTTATGTCAACGAAACTGCTGCTGGTTGTTTTTGATACAGAGATGAATCTTGGGCCGGGGACGTAATGAAGGGGGAAGGGGAAGGAGAAGGAGTAGAGTGTTTAGCAAGTGCTAAGTTGCTAGGATGTGAAGGGGAAAATTTTTGGAAAATGTCTTACAAAAATAAAAAGGGTGAGACATTTTCCCCAAAAGAGCTCTTGGTACGACGGAAATGTGCAAGTGTACACAATCGCAACAAGTAGCAAAGTGACAAGTAAATGTCGAGTTGTTATACCCACAGGGACTGTGAAAAGAATTATTTATGAATGCAATTTTAAAAACACTTTAGTGAAGAAAAAAATATTTTGATTTGAGAAGGTGATTAAAAACTAAGATTTTAACTAAGTAAAATAAATAAACAGAAAATAAAAGTTTCAATGCACGATTTCAAAAGATGATTTTAATCAAGATGACATAATTGTGTTAGATTAATTACATTTCTTAACTTAGAATTATTAAACTCATGTTCATGTTGTTAAGAATAAATTCACGACAATTCGGTAATTTGCTAACTTATGAACATACTTTCCTACCAAAATCCATTTATCTCTTGACTATATCTCTATGTCAATTCAACCGATTAAACAAATTTTAATAAGCAAATGTATTAATGCACATACATACTTATGAAATTAATATAATCTCTTGTACATATCTCTATGCCAATTCAAACAATTAATTCAATCTCATAAGCACATAAAAGATTACGTGAGATAACAATGTATTTCTACCTTGAAACAATTTAATCACAATAATCTTGCAAGTTATGCAAGGCTAATGTATCGTTAGATACCGTTGCTAACTTAATCCTCAGCTACCTTAGATGATTAAACATGCACTGATTAAGTATCGTATCAATTAATTACAATTTCAATCCATTTAAATAATTAATTCAGTACTTACCTTACAATTGTAATGCAAGAATAAGTTAGTCATGGTTTTACTTAATCAAACATCTTACCGAGGCTTATAACAACACAAACACAATTTTATTAGACGAAATGCAATCAACCTAACACGAATTAAAATTAAGCCATATTAATCAAATTAAACATTTAAAAATTATAAATATTCATAGACATGTTCATCATAACAACAACAAAATTAAGAGGATAAGGAACCAGAATCAAATTCGGTGTTCTCTCCGTGGCTTGACTAGTTTGCTCCACTCCTCTTTTGCTTGTTCTTGTTGAACCGAGGCTTCTATGAACACTTGAATGCTACTCCAAACGGTGGATGAATGACATTTTTTCAAGAGATGAAATTGGTAAGGTAATGAAGAATATTGAACGGGAAATGAGATGAAATTGGCAAGGTAATGAAGAATATTGAACGGGAAATGAAGAGAGAAAAATGAGAGAGAATTGAACAGATGAAAAGAGTTGAGATGTGTTTGAAGTGAGCAACCAAGGGGGTATTTATAGGTTGAGATGGCTGCTAAAATTAGCAAAAATCAGCAGCCATAGAGTCCCCCAATGGTCGGCCACACGTGTGGCAAGTTTGAAGAATTCAAACTTGCTATTTTAAGGTAGGGGCAAATCTAGAAAGACACAAATAGTGGAGGGGTTTGAATGCAATTTGAAGGAGTCTTCAAGGGCCATTTTGCAAGTTAAATAATCAGCCAAACAAGCTGATTGGGTCAGCATGTTAGACGGCTTTGGGCTGCCCAGTGCTCAGTTGGTTTGGTTTTCTCAGTTCTACTCAACTAGGCCCCTTTTCATAATTAATTAATAATAATCCATTTAACCCAAATTAGATTGGATTAAAATTAAAATTATTTATCTTACGAATTAATACACATAATTTGGACTGTCTTAAGCTGAAAATTTATTTAATCCTGATGCTTCACAATTGCTTCTCGGTTCTGTGCTTCTAGCAGTGTCTGCCAAGCCGTTTTTTGCCCTTTGTGCAAATCTTTCGAAAATAATCAAAATTTGGTATAAAATGAATTAAAATTCAACATGTACATAATTTGAGTGTAAATTAATTATTTTATAATAATTATTTATTTTTTGACAAGTATTTTACCGAAACTGCATGAATTTGAGTTCAAAATGCCATAAACAAGTTTGTATATTTTCGTGTTTCCACACCTCCAAACTTAATTCATTGCTCGTCCCGAGTAACGCACAAAGTTGGAAAGAATTTTTCGAGAACACATTTGAAAACTTTCTTCAGAACAACATTCTTCCCAAAAATCATGATTTAAGTATACTTATGCTCAAAAACAAAAAAAAAAAAAAAAAAAAATTGATTCTTATGCTACTTATGTATACATATCATTAAAATTAATCTCAAATATTATTATGATAGCAAAAATAGACTAAGTGCTTCTCAATAAAGACATGCTAAATTCCTACCAATTTGATTTTAGTCCTTTATTCAAGAAAGTTGCAATCATTAAGTTTAACTTATGCCTTCATATGTTAAACATAGCAATTTCTCTCCACTAATGTAGGTGTCATAAAAACTTGAATCAATAGGTTTTTAAAAAGGTTGTAATGTGGCTAGGCTAGGAGTGGGTAAAAGATAGGTAAATTTAGGCTAAAAGCCCTAGACTCAGCTTCAATTGGACCATCGGAATAATTATCTTCAATCCACCAAGTTACTTTGCTTTCACATGCTCTTTTGTACATCCATTTTCTTTCAAGTACATATGCTCTTTTTTTTTTTTACATGAGCATTTTGCTGTATGTACTACAATTTTTGAGCATTTGATACTTCTTTTCATCTCCCCCAAACTTATTTTCAAAGAACATTTTGAATAGTACTGAGTCTAGTGTTTGGGACAATTTAAATATAATTAAGAGAAAAGTGAAGGCTAAATATTGCAAGGGTTCAAATAAAATTAGATCATATAGTCTCAAAGTTGGGTTTCACGGGATAAAAATTCATCATGGTTGGCTTGAAAGGCTCAAACGGTACAAACAAAAGTTGCATAAACCATTTTCAACTTCCCATGCATCCTAGGATTTCACGTCAGGAAACTACTAAGTCAATTCTAGAAACTTAAACTTTCATACATACCTAACTTTCCTGAGGAACTAAAAATTTTATGGTATGATTTCCATGCTTTATTAAAAAGACATTTATGTCATATTTCAGTTAACATAACAATTATTGAAATAATTGAACTTTATTCATGCTGAAGTTTAGTATACTTAACAAAATTTTAGAATTTTGAACAAAATATAACCTATTCATAACTGAAAGAAAAATTTATTCTGAGTGGAAATATTTTCAAATTTTCGATCCCCCTGCTTCAGATGAAAAAGGTCCTCATTGTTTAAAAGTGAATAAATACTATACACTAGGTAGGATTCTAGAAAAGAGGAGGTGAGTCAATTTGACTGCTTAAGTACCAAGCACTCTCTAGATCCAATCCTAGACATCTATATATCTATTGACACACTTTGCACTTTGTGATTTGTTCATTTTTATTTATGAATTCCACCTCTTATTTTATTATGCAAAAATAAAAATTCCTAGTAAAACCTAATCCTAAAATATTAAATAACCTAAGAACAAAAATAAAATAAAATCAAGATCCCCTTTTTTATTTATTTGCAGATCCTTTCGAATCCGACACATCCTTTGCTCCATCCTCTTTGTTTTTCCATGAATCGCTTCGCTCCCTCTTTGATTGTGACTCCATGGTTCAAATATGAAATCTAGAAATTCAGGCACAAAAACAAATGGGTCATTGTATATTTTCATAAGAGCACTTCTCATTGAGTCATCCCATATTTTTTAATATCTCCAGTAAGCTTGTTGCTGCCACTATATATGTTGCATTATGTCCATCAACTTTGATAGCTCATCTCGAAGATATGAGCGAGGCGATTGAATCTTAAACATTGAAGTTTTAACGTCAGGTTCGGTTACTAGTTCTATTGGTTCTTCCTTATCAGGAATTTTAGCTGATTGTATCGGTTCAATCTTTTTGGGATCTTCTTCTTCTTCTTCGGGATCCTCGCTTTCTTTAACTCGTTGCTATAGAACAAAGTCTCTGGCTATTCGGTAAAGGTCCCAATCTGTGATTCTACCCTGGCTATACCCTATCTTCTTTACATTTGTAAGAATTTTAGCTTTCAAGCACAAAATTGTTATTGTAAAGGGGAAGTAAGCTGGGCCAGAATGTCTAGCGGCACAATTTCACATTTCTCTCAGGATGATTTTTCCCACATCAATGGTCTTTCCACTTAAAATCGAGTGTAATAAGACCATTCGCTCTAATGAAATTGTAGTCCAATGTGAAATAGGCATAAGTTGAATCGAATGAAATAGAACCATATCTTCACCAGAGGTGTCAAATATTCTCTGCGACAAGTGTGAATTCCTTGCTTTGACACAATCCACATAAAACCTGGAATTTAAGTTCCTCGAGAATTTCTTGCAGATTTTCAGACTCAATATTACTCATCAAGGAAGAATATTTGTCGTTTTCGAAATCAAGTAATTTAAAGAATTCATCAATAGCTTTTGAGCTTATTGGTACCTTGATTTCGCAAACAAAAACTTCAGCTAATTCGCTTGAAATTCACATAAAATTCACGAACTAACTCCTTATCTACACTAGGTCTTTTCTCACAAAATAACTCCCAATTGAGAGCTCTAGTAACTTGTCGAATGTTCGCCATGAAATCAATATAGTTGTTTTGTTTCAGTGTAAAGCACTTCTGTAACACCCCAAACTCGGTCTAAATGCTACGACCATATCTGGTATGTCACAAGGGAAGGTTGTAAAAGGAAATTTTTATGTGATTGTATGTGATGATATGCCTGCTGTGCTAGTTTAGGGTATTTTGGGGTCCAGGCATGACCTCGGGTTAGGCCTGGGTTGTGGCTAAAACTTTCGTTTTAAGTACTTGGAAGGGGGAGTTAGGGAAGCTAGGGGTTAAAAGGAGTTGTTGGAGTGTTTTGACACAAATAACTTGGTGGTAAAGTGGTAAGGGAGGTGCCACTAAGGTACCAGAAAGATAACGCCACATGCAGGGAAGGAGAGCCTTTGTTTGAGCTGCAAAAATCTCCCATTTTCCATTAATTTTTGATGCCAAAGCTGAGGAAGTGGTGTACTCAGGATGGATTCTTGAAGATAAGGATGGATGGGGTCAACAGATTTGAATAGATGAAGGAGAGGAAATTTAGGAGTTTGAACCTTTTCAAACTCATTTGAATGGGTGGCTAGGAGGATTTCGAGGAATCGGCTAAGGGAGCTTAGTGCTGGCTGAATGCCAAACACTAAGGGGTGAGGGAGGAATCGGTTGGGTTAGCAAAAGGGTGTGCCGAATGTCGTTGGTGTTTTTGGGGAGCATTTCGGCAAGTTGAGAGAGTTCCTTCCTCTTTCGTTTAGGGTCAAAAGTCGAAACCTTGTTTGCATCTTTTTCTTCTTTTATTTTTCGGCAATAGGGAGCTTGGCCGAATCACTTTTGCTGTTTCTTTAGTGATCCAAAACTTGCTTCCACTTTCTTTTTTCCATTGTGCTTAAAGCCGAAATCAACTCTCCCTACTACTTCTTCTTCTTCTTCTTTCAATTCCCTTATGCCGAAAATACCCAACCTTCTTCCATTCTTCCATTCGACATCACCATTCCGCATCCCCTGCGATTTCTTTCTCTTCTCTTCTCTTCTCTTTCATATTCGTAAGTCAAACTTCCTTTGTTAGCCAAAACCTCTCTACTGTCCTCTTCTTGATTGACCCTTTGGCCGAATATTAGTCAAGTGTAGATCTTTCTTCTTCTTTTTCCCCTCGTGTTTGGTGGATCGATTTCGTTTTAGAGGAGGTAAGTTGTTATGGCCAAATCTCTCTTATCTTCTCTTTTCTTTCTTCATCGACTTATATGAAACAAAAGTCGAATTTCGGCATTTGGCTGCCATGATTCTTATACATCCATGTGGTACTCATAAAATATTCTTTCGAGTTTTGTGACAACAGATTCGGCATTGGCTATTCGTCATCACACTTAGTCAGTTTCATTAGTGTGGGGGGAGGAGTGTAGCCGGATTCAGTGGATCTTTGGGATTTGGTTGTCGATCTAGCCGATTATAGGAGGAGGTTACCATCGCATCACTTTAGGATTTGCTAAAAGATCGGAAGGGTGTTAAGGAAGGGAGGAGGCCAATGTTTGGGATCTTCAGGTTCTATCGCTTTGTGGGTAGATCGTAATTTCGGGATCTCGCTAGATTTGCGATTAGCCATGTGTGTAACGCTTACACACTTCATTAGTAAATTGTGTTAATTATGTTTACTGTTAAAAGCCAAAATAGCCATTAAATCCAGTATTGTACTTTGTGGGTACGTGTGTGGACTCCGGGTAAGTCCTTTATCGATTGATTATCAAGATGTACTGTTATTCCATTGGATTATGCTATGTTATGTGATATTTGCATGTTAAACATGATATTTATGCCATGGAAAATATGTTCACAGATGTAGGTATGATGAGAGGAGGGGGAAGGATGATTTTAGACTGTCACTAGTGGTTTTGACCACACGTCGGGTTGGCCCCACTTTTGATACGGTATTTGTGACTAAGTCTCAGTGGTTTTGACCACCAGTGGTTTTGACCACACGTACGATATTTGTGACTACAGTCACCAGTGGTTTTGACCACACATGGATTATTGTGACTCGTCCCAGTGGTTTGGTATCACAGTGGGTTGGCCCCACATGTTGATTACGGGATTGTCATTAGTGGTTTTGACCACACGGTGGGTTGGCCCCACAATATGATTTGTGACTACGGTCACCAGTGGTTTTGACCATATTTATATTATTTGTGACTACGGTCACCAGTGGTTTTGACCACCAGTGGTTTTGACCACACGCGGAAGACACAGGTGTTCGGATGGTTAGGTTTGGGTTGCATGATTGTATGTTTACTTATGATTTGTGTAAGTGCTTGTTTTATCGGGTAGGGGATTTATACACTGAGTCTCGGTGACTCATCCCTTCCCTTATATTTTACAAATGAAGCATAGATCGCAGATGTGGAGTCGGGGAGGACTCGAGGTGGCCATGCACATTACTTTCGGGTTTTTGTTTTAGACTTTAATTTCAGTTTATATTTTTTGTAAAATTTGGTTTGGGTTTGTAATAAGGCCGTTGAGCTATTATTTTGGGTTTTTAATTACCTGTTTTTATGTTTATCCTATTATGTTTGAGTTAAGTAACCTTGCATACCCAAATAACCGGTAAAAATTAATGTTTTCAAAATGTTACTTCTTATCGGGATTTTCAAACCTTACCATCGGGTAATAATCTATACAAGATGATAACAAGTTAACTTAAATGTTTTCCCAATTTAAATTTTCTACAAGTTCAAATGCAAACGGTTTTAACTTGACTATGCTCAACTCACTCGGGTTTTAGTAGAATTGAATGATTTTACAAAATTAGAAACGACAAACGGATTTTCCATAAATGAGTTTTCCCGGGTTTCAAATCAGTAAAACGTTTTCAACTATTCGTTACACATGATTTCTCTGTATCCAAAACGATAAGAGAGTTTCTCCTAGAATTAAACCGGCAACTTGTTTTCTTCAAAACGTTTTCACCTTGTAACATGCCAGATTCGATCGTGGTGTGTTGACCGAGTTTGGGGTGCTACATTATCGAGGGTGACATCTTGAAAACAGTGATTTGCAGTTTAAGTAAAATTTTCGAATTTAAGTTAATCGATCATTTGTTATTTCTGGTGGCATTTGAGAGAAAAAAAATGGTTGTCTATGTTATTTAGGGTTTGGAAAAAACCTGTACTTAAATTACCAAGTTTGAAACTTATATCAAGGTCATAACAAAATTTGGATCATAATATAAAACCGAAATAAAAATATTAGGAAGGCCTTATTACATAATAAAAACCCAAATTAAGTAAATACTAGAAAATAAACGACTTTACAAAAAAGAACACTTTATCGCCTCCACGAGTCCGCCTCGTCCCCCTGATCCACGATCTACTGATTACCTACAAGAATTAGCAGAGGGATGAGTCACCAAGACTCAGTGTGTAAATCCCCTTATGTCACACATACGGCTTTAAGCCCATAATCGCATATTGGCCTCAGCCCACTCAGGATATCAAACACAACCATGAATGCAAAATGTGTCCCAATCCAACCTAGTTTTCCATCCTCTACACACCACCTGCACCAGCCCATCACACCCTGGGGATTTCTACAATCAACCCTCCATCTGCTACACACCTCATACGTGGCATTAGGCCACTCGTGGTTTTAGACCATCGTGATACTAGATCACCGTGACAAAGTCACTAATAATATACGTGGGGCCAACCCACCGTGGTAACAACCACCATGACAATCCCGGATGAATATACGTGGAGCCAACCCACTGTGGTAACAACCACTAGGACGAGTCACTAATCATATATAATCGTGGTATTAAACCACCGTGGCACCAAGCCACCAAGACATGGTCACTATCATCAAATATGTATCTATGGGGCTAACCCACCGTGGTAATAACCACCGTGACAGTCTCAAATACTTCCCCTTTCACATCATTTCCCAACCCATGAAGAACATACAATTATATGAATGCACATGCTATCTTTACAGAGACAGGTTACAATGTTTATTTCATATCCATCAAGAGATTAATAAAATCTCAGCTTTACCCAGCTTTACCCCCCAAGGGTATTACGACTGCTTCTCAGTCATTTTGGCTTTTCAGCCCACACAATAATAGTACAAGCAAATAAATAAGTAGTGTGAAGTTTACACACTTGATAACACACAATACAACGCTTTCTATGACGACACTATCGCTAACAGGAACTACTGCTATTTGTCTACTATTCTGTTCAGAAGCCGGCCCATAACCCGGTGGCTAATCCTGAACAGCAGACACCGCGCGCTTCTCGAACTTTGGGGCTGGGGCTATGGGTCCAACCCCTTCCTTTGCTTGGCTAGCGTTTGAGTCCATGAAAAAGATCTTGGTCAATTGACCGGATTAAAATATTGAACAGAGAACAAATAAGAATATATGCCCAAAACGCAAAGATCCCTTACCTAGATCAATAAATCCCGGAGATTATAAGACTTGGATTAAGGCACCGATTGAATACCTAAGTCAACTAAAACCGAATGTCCCTTAACACCCTTCAATCACAGATCAGATGCCGAAAGAACGCAAAGACAAAGCCCCTTCTTCAATCGTCAAGAATCATAAGACAAGATTAATGCCATTGGCATCCAAAAGGAGAGAAAAGAGAATTGAAACGAAAAGGGAATACTTACCACGATCAATGAGAATCCGGTTGACAAAGTTGTGGAACAGAGTTACGGCAATCCACTGAACAAAGAACGAAAGAAGAAGATGAGCACTCAAGAAAGATTCGGCAAAGAAGAAATATAGAAGGAATAAGAACAATGGATGCTTCGGCTTTGAAAAAGAAACCTGTGAGAAGATAAGGGATATGTTTCGGCAAATGAAGGACAAGAAGAGAGGCTTAAGAGATTTGGCTAAAGCAAGATGAAATCAAAGAGATGAATGGGAGTAATGGAGAATTCGGTCAAGAAGAAGAAAAGAATAATGAGGTTTCCGGCTCTAAGTGATGTAAGAGAAGAAAGAAATGTGAAGTAGAGAGGATGATAGGAGTTTCGGCTAAACAAAGAAAAGGTTCAAAAGTTGTCAAAAAGAAGAACACCAAATGCCGAAAGGGAAAAGAGCTCTCAAACTTGGCTGCTAAACACCTCCAAAAATTTGGCACCTACCAACCAAAACCAAAATTGCACTTTTGAGAACTAAAAGGCCTATGACCATAATTGAAATTTGGCACACCCTAAACAAGCTAGAACCGATTCCTACACTCCCCCCAAGCATTCAAAATTTGATCACTTCCTTCACCACATGGTAATCCCTTCCTTTTCTCCTTAATTCACTCTTGAACACACATTTGAAATAGTTTGAATGATTCAAACTCCTCTTTCTTCTGTCAGCCACACATTTGAATTATTTGACTCAATCAACTCTTCCCTCTTAAAGTATCCTAGCCGAACTCTACCTCTGCTCCCCTTGACGCCAAAAAGAATTCCAAAATGAGCACCATGCAACTTGAACCTGCTCCCTTATGGCATCACCTACTTGAACCTTAAGTGGCGCCTCCTTGCCTCTTTCCCATTGACTTTCTTGTGTCTTCAAACACCAGTAATATCCCTTAAGTCCTATCCCAGCTAGCTCTCTACTAAAGTGCCCAAACAGCGAATTTTGGCCAAGGCTTCGACTCAACCCCAAATCTTTCCTGGACCCCTAAACACCCTAAACTAACACATTAAGCATAGCATACACACAGAAACACATCAGATGCAAAGCCCCCCAATTCAGGATGCTACACCTTCTCAAGATGCATGTGTTGATTCTTGAAAATACTTTCGTACCTCACTTTGGCTTCCTCACAGTGCAATTTATTTTGTGATTCGTCAATTTAAGCAAAAGCACAAGCTCTTTTGCGAGGCATGATTAACTTGAACATAAGATGAAAACAAATATTTTCTTAAAAATTTAATTAGGATAAAATATTAATAATTCAATAAGTTGAAAAGTGAATGTAACGCCCCAAAATCTAGGTATTCATTTTTTGTATGTTTGTAAAATAAATTCATGTTTGCTTCAGTAGTTAAGTGATTTGGGTGTGTTTGGGAGTGTCTGAGAAGTCCTAGGTTCAAGCCTGGACTTGTGCAAAAAGTTTTGTTTTTAGGGAATAAACCCTTGGCTATAGTTAGTAGGCTTTTAAATTATTGTGGGTAAAAGCAAGAAATAAAAAGTCTGCTGGTCTAGAGGGGTAGGTGGCGTGTTACCCATGCTAGAGGACTGGTGTTTGAATCTTGGTGGGAGTAGTGGAGTATTTATTTTGCTGCTGTGCCATGGAGGTGTTGGAGTTTGACTAAAACACTGAAGTGGTTGCGGAGAATTCAAATTGAATGGTTGAGGAGAGGTGTGATCAGGTGGAGAGATTTGAGGAAGGATTTTAGGAGAAAATCTAGGGAGATGAGGGGAGAGGGAGAGTTGTGCCGAAAATAGACTCTAACACTCAAGAAATTCAGCCAGAGAGGTATACTTATTTTGGGTTTTTCTGTTCATTTGGTGATTTCTCCCTTTTTACTTGAGTGTCGTATGTGGTAGGGGTGTTTGCATATTCGTCCGTTTCACTTTTGACAACTTTTTCTTTGGTAGAATATACCTTTTCTCTTCTTGTCATCTCATCTTCTCTCATTTTCCTACTGTTGGCCGAATACACCCTCTTCGTCCCCTTACCTCTTCTTCGTTTCTTTTCCAAAATATTTCTGACGCTTGTTGTTATTTCTCCCTACCAAATCAATGGTCATGTGGTCTCTCTCTTTGGACTTCCCAGGATATTACTCTTCTAAAAAAGGTGAGCAAACAGTTTCCTTTTCCCTTGGCAGAATTTTCCCCTCTTTTCACCCTTCCCCTTTCATTTCTTTTTAGTGATTCATTTATTTCCCTTACAGTTGACTGCTTTCCCCTTTTCTGTTGTTTTGGTTATCATTCTATAATTGTCGATAAAGTTCTTACACTTCGAAGTGGGTACTCTTCTCGCGTTGTGGGTAAGTGGATCATGTTTATGGAACCGCCCTTGGTTTTGGGGTCTTGATTAAATCGTTGTGTTAAAATTAATAAGTATGTTTAATATTCGGCTTTTAAGTTGGTAATTGGGTAATCTTTGTTGATTGTGATGACAACCGAAAGTCTAAAGCGAAGGGTTATGTGGTCCCGAATTATCAAGGGCAGAGTCTGGTGTTCGTAAGGTAAGAGTTCGGTTAAGGTGTTAAGATGATGCCTTCCGATTTAGTTAATTGGTTATTGATTGAGGTGTATAATAAAGTGTTATATTGGTCAATTGATAGGTCTTGGGTGCTCAGGAGTGGTTTTGCAAAGAATCGGAACCAGGTGTGTGTAAACACTGGCCAAGTCGTAAACCGGCAAAAGCCGAAAAATATGGCAATTGACGCTAAACGAGCATGCGCTCGCTCGTGTGGTAAACCGAACGCATAAAATGTGGGCATTAGACTGTTGAGGCCACCATGAGCGATTTCGTGGTCTTAGGCTGTTTTGGGCCACGTTGGGCCAAAATGGGCTGTGTGGGCCCAACGGGCTTGTGGGCCTCACAAGGGTAAACCACACGATTGTGTGGAGAATATTGGGCCAAGCTGTGTAAATTACATGGCCAAGAGCATTTCTAGGCTATGTGGGCCACACAAGCGTGTGGGCCCATATGGGCCTACATTATGGGCCTTAGGCCCATTTTCACTGTTTACTGTTAAGGTTGCACGGGTCGCCCGAGACGACTGTGAACCTACTGATGAGTTGGTAAGTATACATGGACCCCCAAACTGATATAAAAATGACTGTTACGCCCCTATGTTATAAAATGACTGTATGCTTTATGTTATGTATGAATGTATATGAGCATGCCATGATATATATGTTGCATACATGTATAATATGTTGCATGGGGATGGGATTATTATGATTGAAAGAAGTGTACTGTACTGGCAGCTCTGCTGCAAATACTGTTTAGTGCCGCAACCGGTGCTAATTTTGGAGTGTAGGGATGGGTGGGTGATTTTATCCCACATGGAGTGTTGGGCTGGACGAGGTGGAGTGTAAAGGTTGGTTGGGTAGGATTTCTGATTCCATGGCACACTGATACTAATATTGTAATGGGCTAAAGCCCACACTAATACTAATACTATAATGGGCTAAAGCCCAACTAAACTGAACTGTTATTGATTGGGGCTTCAGCCCAGACTATAATTGCATTGGTTATTTGCCTATATGGAGTTACAAACTGAGTTTTCATAAACTCACCCTCTATTTATCTGGAGTTACACACTGAGTTTTCATAAACTCACCCTCTATTTATCTGTACAGGTAATCCCCAGTCTTAGGGACCGGTGCTGCGAGGGACTCGGAGGTGGCCACACAACCGCATCTGCTTCTATACTTGGTTTTTATTTGCAATAATTTAATTTGGGTATTTGTTTTGTAATAAGGATTCTTTAAATTTTTAACTTTTAATTTGTGATTTTAATTATTTAAATTCATACTAATAGTAGTAGGACGTATATTTTCAGAAGATGAATGCTTTTCAAAACAACACGTTTTCGTAAAATACTATAAAAGCTTCTGCATCAAACATTATTTTGAAGTATAGTAACAAACTAATACGATCAACTTTCTGCTAGAAACAACTGGAGTTTTAAAATGAACAAGATACCCTAAAATTTTTGATAAGATCATAAACGAGAGTTAGTAAAAGAACGGGTTTTCCAATGAAACTATATTTTTAAAAAACACTTCAATGGGATATCGCCAGATTCGCCATAACGTCTAGGCCGAGTTTGGGGTGTTACAATTAAATAATTAAATAAAATTAAAATTTAGGAGAAAAATTTGTCATACCACATTTTTATAAAAGTTAAGAACTCAAAGAAAATAAATATAAAGCAAAAGAGGTCGGTTTATGGATGTTTGTAGGGTATCTTAATGGTGTAGTGCAAGTAGCAAGGCGGCAGCGGCACGCTAGGGAGTAGCAGGACATGCATGTGCCGTGTGGATGGGTAGGAAGTAGGCAGCAAATGGCACAATCGGGCGAACAGTAGGGCTGGTGCGTTGGCACGCACGAGCAAGTGTGTGAGAGTCAGTCTGGCATGAGCAGGAGTAGCGACGTGAGCTACTGGTGCGCACATGGGCTGCTGGCCGAATGGGGCTACTGGGTGGTGTTGTGGTTAGGGAGTTGGGAGCTATGGCACTAGGTGATTTGGTGGGTTTTGGATGCTTGGTTTGATTGAGGGATGAGTGAAAAAAATGGAAAATGAGGGTGAAATTTATAGTGAAAGGAGTAGGGGTTTAATTAGAATTCTTAGAATAATTTAATAAAATATTCTAAGTTCTAATTCTACACAAAGTTAACAATAATTAATAATTAATATAATGCATATTAAATTATTATTTGCTATTAATTTATTAAAATAAAACTTATGAAATAAAATATGATCAAATTTAAACTAATCCTAATTCTATGCAAAGTTGATAATAATTAATATATATTATAATATATATAATTATATATTAATGATTATGATCTTATTTATTAAATTAAAAAAAATTATTCTAGATGCCTTTTGAAAATATTTACAAAAAGAGACATCTAATTTTTAATATTTACAAAAAAGCAACTAAATTTTAAAAATAATTCAATTAAGTACCTATACTTAAAGAAAATTTGAAATTGAGTTGCAATTTAAAACTTGGATCAAAATTGACCCTTTTATTTGAAAAAATAAAAATTTATTTTTCCATTTAGAGAATAATTTCTTAGTAAATTATGTTAAAATCAATTCCCAGGAAAGATTGGAGGGGTCACAAGCGGTCTCGCTTAAGTTCCAATCTCCTAGACAAAATTTATTTAAACATACTAATCCCGAAAATATACCTTAAATCATTTATTTAAAAAGGAAAACAAGAAAAAATAATCATCTGATAAAATGAACGAGATTTGATCTCGTTCAATTTTATCTCCCCAATAATGTTTTAAGCGCTGAGCATTAACTCGAAAATTACCTCCCTTACTTTGAAGTTCGACAACTCCGTATGGATAAACTCGGTGAATCGTAAATGGACCAGACCAATGTGATTTTTACCTACCTAGAAATAACCTTAATCTGGAATTGAATAACGACTTGCTGACCTCTTCAAATTCTCGAACTCAAATGTGCTTGTCATGCCATTTCTTAAGTCTTTCCTTGAGTAATTTAGCATTTTTGTATGAGAACATTCAGAATTTTTCTAACTCGTTGAGTTGGAGAATCCGTTTCTCTTTAGCAAGCTTAAGATCCAAGTTGAGCTCTTGAAGAGCTAAGTAAGCTTTGTGCTCTAACTCCAAGGGCAAATGACAGGCTTTCCCAAAGACCAACCTATAGGTTGACTATAACAGCCCGTTTTTGGTCAAATCGGAACAGTGGTTTCGGGACCACAAATCTAAAGTTGAAATACTTATTTTATTTTTATTTTATTTTTTACGGCATGACTATATGATGGTGTGAAATTTTCGTTTAGAAATTTTAGCATTTGAATGCTCAATTAGGTAAAAAGGACTAAATCGCGTAAAGTGCAAAAGCAATGTTCTGTTAGCTAAAGGTATTAAATAGGTATAGAACCTTAAAGTAAAGGTCCTTAAGTAGTAATTAACCCATTTGAGAGTTAATGGATGATAGTGGAGTGGTATTTGGTGTAGTTATTAAATATTTTTAAGGTTAAAATTGGTATTTAGTAATTAATGTATAATTTAATAAAACAAAACCAAAATTTATTTCATTCTCTTCATCCTTAGTTGAATTTTACAAGCTTGGAAGCCATTGTTAGGGCTTTTTCAATTGACCACTTTGAAGGCTAGATTAAGGTATGGTTTTAACTCGATTTTTAATGATTTTTACATTTTTGAGATCGTTGCTTCGTATTCTAGCTATCTCATACCCTAAATTTCAAAACTGTTAAAGATTTATCATGTTGCCATTGTTGAATGCTTGAGTAATTTGATGATTTATGATAGATTTGGAAGGTTTAATGTTAGATTAATAGCTTTGGTAAAGGGATTTTTAACAAAAAATGTCAAAAAGGGATTAAATTGAGAAAATGTGAAATGTGGTGGTTAAAAGTGTGAATAAATTGAAAATATGGGCTGCTAGTAACATGTATTAAATTCGGCTAAGCATGGATTTGTACTAAATTGCATGAATTTGCAATTTTATGTAATAAGGACTAAATTGTAAAAGTTGTGAAACATTACGGGCAAGTGTGTAAAATTATCTAAATAAGTGTTTTGGACTAAATTGAATAGTGATATGATTAAATAAGCTGATTTTGATTACTTATAGATCGTGAAAAGAGGAATTCAGATTTAGACCGGGGAAAAAGTAAAGAAATTGAATAGTCAGTCCATTTCATCATTTTTGTACACAAGGTAAGTTCGTATAATTGAACTTGAATGTGTAATTATTCAATTGATGGATGGTATTGAGATTTTATTTATTCTATGGATAAATGTGATGAATTTGATTTAAATGTATGGTTTACGTAACAGTCTGGTTTAGACCCTAGTCGGAATAGTAGTTTTGGGACCACTAATATGAGTTAGAAAAATATTTTAATATTATTTTCTGTGTCCATTATATGTGATTTAGCATGTGTGAAAGTTTCGTATGAAAATTTTATTGTTTGTATGCTTAATTTGATAAAAGGACTAAATTGCATAAAGGGTAAAAGTGACATTCTATATGATAATATGGTCATTTGAGTTAGCTTTTAAATGTAGTGGCTTTATGAGGCAATTAAGCCATTTTATAAGTTAGTGGATGGCAAAGGACAAGTATGCCTTAATGTATATAAGTTTCTTATATTAATTAAAAGGTTAATATAGTAAATAATCTAATAATATGATTATAATAAAAATAAAGAGCAAGCTAGGTTTCAGCTATGGTTTGGCTTGATTCAAGATCAAAAACCAAAAGAAAAAGGACCTAGGTCGCGGAAAGTCGAAAGTGATCGAATAGTCGAGTCTGTATGTTAACCAAATCCGAGGTAAGTCTATATACAAATAAATGTATTTACATTGATATTTGAATGTTCATATGAAAATTTATCATGATGAATGTATATGAGATGATAAGTTCATGAAATCCAAAGAAGAATCGATGGTATAACAAAGTCCGAGAAGTCTCGTACGAACCTAGGAATAGATAGGATTACATATGTCATGACATAGGTTTCCGATATGTGAGATCATGCAAGACCACGTCTGGGACGTTGGCGTTGATTCAAGATTTCGTGTAAAACCACGTCTGAGACTTTGGCATCGATTTGAGATTTACGTGTAAGACTATGTCTGGGGCATTGAAATCGTATTTGATTCGTATAAGACCCTGTTTGGGACAATGGCATTTATATATGAGTACATGTAAGGCCTCGTCTGGGACGTTGGCATTGTACGACTATTCCGAGCATTATGAGTATCCTATTTAGTCCCGAACGGTTCAACGGGCAAGTCTGAAAAATGAATGACTATGTGAGTTGTATATCCATTTTAGGTACATCTGATATAGATGTTTTGAATAGGTATGAAAGGTGAGTAAATTTGTATATAGATGCAATGAGCTAAAATACGATATATGAATGCATGTGATAAGAGCAAATGAGATAGATGGAGATATAATAATTGATAAGCAATGGCTAAACAATGAGCCAATGAAGAATCATGAATTTGATATTGAGATATGTTAATGATTCATGTATTGATATGATAATGTGAATTTTATGATAAGTTTATTTGTATATGGCTTAATTGTAACATCCTGAAAAGGGCCTATGCATTTTCGGTTTAATTGTACGAAATGACATGTCTTATGTGTTATGAACATTTTTGGAAACCTGGAAATGTATGGAAATGTTAGGTTTAAAAGAGGAAAGTGAACATTTTTGGAAACACTGGAAATGTATGGAAATGTTAGGTTTAAAAGAGGAAAGTGAACATTTTTGGAAACTTGGAAACGTAAGGAAGTGATTTAGAAATGATTCAAAAGAGGAAAGTGAACATTTCTAAAAACTTGGAAATGTAAGGAAATGTCAAGTTTAAAGAGGCAAACGAAAATTTTTGGAAACTTAGAAATGACTTAGAAATGTCGAGTTTTAAAGTTTAAAAGAGGAAATTAAGGCAAGGTGGCCTTAAGAGAAAAAGTATGTGAAATTTGACACGCAAACAGACTTGGAAAAGTGGCCTGGAGATGCCACTTAGGGCCTCTAGAAATGGCGGCACATGCAAGGGGATTGGGCCTGAGTTCGAGTCACAGGGAAAGCAAATAAAAGAAATTTTATTTTGCTTCCAGAAGAAGTGAGGTGGATGGCACAAGGCTATAATTTAGGAGCCTTTATTCTTTTATTTTTAAGAGATAAATAGTGGATAAATAAGGGATAAATAATGGAATTATTTTAGATTATTTTCAAGAGATAAATGAGGAATTATTCTTTAATTAGGAAAATAAGGGAGAAGTGATGGCCAAGTAAGGGACTTTGAGTTTAATAATTTCGGCTAAGTAAGGATAGTTGCTGAATTATCTTTTATTTTAGGAGATAATTAAAGAGATAAAGCTATCAAAATAGAAGAGTGATCGCCAAGTAAGGGGTTCTAAGTTAGTAAATTCGACTATATAAGGAAAAGAGGGCCATTCATCATTCTTTCTCTCAACCCTTCTCTCTACTGAATTTCCTAGAGCATTTGTTCTTCTTCTTTTTGTTAGCCAAAGCCGAAAATTCAAGATATCACCATTAGCCAATTTCTTTTCTTTCCAATCCATCAAAAGCCGAATCTTTGAAGGGCTTCAAGCGTAGGTGCTGTCGATTTCTTCAAGAAAGGGTAAGAACAAGTTTTGATTTCTATTCTTTTCTTTTAGATTTGTCGAAATCTAGGACTAATCCTATCAATATTCTTATTTGCCGAAATTTGGAAGGATTCTTTCGGGACTTTTGCCATAATCGACTGTAAAGGAAAAGATCTTCGGGATTTGACCATCAAGGTAAGTCATATCTAACATTCGGCCAAGGGCTATTGATTGTGATTAAAGGTTAGAAGTTGATCTAACATGTGGGTTTAAGGATTTCGACAGAAGCTATAACCAAGGGATAATTTCGGGATTTAAGATCCTTAAAGTAAGAAACTATAAGATTCAGCCAAAGGCCATTCATTATGTTTAATGTTAGATTAAACTCTAACATGTGTCTATAGGGTTTTCGACAACAGTAAGGAAGCAAGGATTCAATTCGGGACTTGATTCTCAAGTCAATCGGCAGCAAGGTAAGTTTTAGTATACTAATCCTACTAGGATTTGGATTTATGGCCGAATGGCCTTTTATTAAATTAGTAAGTGATTAATCAAATGTAGGGATTAAGAATCTAAGCGATAGATCAAATTTCAAGATCTCAAGGAATTTGCTAAGCTAATTAGGTGTGTACCCCACACTATTTCATAATATGTTTTATGGCTATGTTTAATTAATATATGTGAAATTAAGAATGTGAATATGGCTAAGGTACCATAATGTGGTACAAAGTACTCAGGTACGTTTCCTACTCCTACTAGGAATATGAAATATGTTATTTGTAACATGAGAATAAGAATGTGAACTTTGGCATATTAATGCATATTACAAAATGGGGCATATGGGTTATGGAAAGGGGAAGTGAATGTGGTGACCTAAGAGCACGAACACGGTGACCTAAGACCGTGGTATCTGAATGTGGTGACCTAAGACCACAATAATCTGAATGCGGTGACCTAAGACCGCGATATGGTGTGTAGCGGAAGGAGGGTCGACTTAGTAGTCCCCACGGTGTACAGGTTGGTACGGGGGAGTGTAGCGGATGGCTTATTAGGTTTGGGTTTGGGAATGCATCATAATTTTATGCTATGATATGAGTGTATAATATTTGTTATGCCTGATTCTATTATGATTTAGTGTTGCGTACACATTGAGTCTGTTGACTCACCTCGTTGTGGGAACATTTTTCAGGTGATGAACAGTAATGGACCGGGACGGCAGAACTTGTGGTGGCCATGCTCAACATGAAGTTTTTATTTTTATGGACTATTAATTTTTAAGTACTCTGAATTATTTGGATTTACTTGATGTAATAAGGCCATAAGGCCATAGTGCACTATTTTATTTCTGTTTTTATTTTTTATTTCTGTTTTTATTTATTATGTTATGAAATTTTTATTAAGTTAAAGATTAAGTAATTTACTTTAAATGTATTCTATATGTTTTATCACCTAAAATTTAAAAGGGTTTTCATTATAAAACGATTTTGTTTTCTACTCGAGCCCAACCCAAAATAATATTTCTTTCAAAACACACTATTTTCCCAAAGTAACAAAAGAACTTTGAACCAGTTTACTTGAGGAACATACCAAATCTGGTCAAAGCTCATGGGCTAGGTTTGGGGTGTTTCATTAATAAACTTTTGGAAAGCTTACTTTGTGTGTGTTTACTCTGTTTTACAGATCCTCAAAGCTACGAAAGGCTCGGGAATCGTCGAGGATTATCATCACACTACTCAAATAACATTTTGGTACCTTTTGAAAATGTATAGATATTAAAGTATGGCATGTGTAGGGTAGTTGTTTTGGAGTATGTTTGAGATATGTATATAGCCATATGATATGGCTAGGTAAATGGTTATGTTATAAATGTGTAGCCATGTCTTATGATGCTTAGTTTTGGTATGTTTTAGTGGTTAATGAAATGGTCATAATAATGGTAAGCTTATGGATGCATAGTTAGCATATTATTGATGGTAAGTTGTGGATGAGTTATGTTTAGAAATGTTTGTGAATAAGTTGAGCTAAATGGCTTATAAGTTGGTGTGATTGTTGAGCTAATAAATGATTAGAAATGATGCACATTTTAGTATGTTTTGGTTGCCTATGATGCTTGGATTGAATTGGTATGTTGCTTGTAGGAATAACCCAATGTGTGGGTGGCATTTTGGCCTTGAAAATGGCCTATAATTGCCCACACGGTTGAGCACAAGGGCATCTGACTCTACCGTGTCCCTCGTGGTTGAAATTCAAAACAAGTCAGACTTGACCTCGGGCTGGACACACCGGTGTGTGACTGGCCGTGTGGTGCAAGTCAGTAGTGACCACGGGTGAGGCACATAGGCGTGTCCATGGCCATGGGGACAAGTCAGTTTGTATGCCCTGTTTTGACACGGCTTAGACACAGAGGCGTGTCTGAGGCCGTGTGAGGCACACGGCCTGCCCACACCGGCATGCGACCTCTGTAACCTTGAAAAATTTATAAATTTTTGAAAATTTTCGTATGTGTTCGGTTTAGTCTTGGCCCTATTCTAAAGCATGTTTAAGGTCTCGAAGACCTATTTAAGGGACACTTTGATGTGATTTGTCGAATTATGTTTTGAAATGTCTGTAAAAGTTTCTGATTGTTCGGTAATGCCTCTTAACCATAAACCAGCGACGGTTACAAGTTAGGGGTGTTACAGTTTAAGTTGACGATATACTGAATAGGACCATAGCTGGGCTATGGCAATCAGATAATAAGACCATAGCAGGGTTATGGCATGTGAATGTAAGACCACAGCAGGGCCTTGGCAATGTATGTGTAAGACCATAGTTGGACTATGGCGTCGAAAAATCGACGTACTTATATCGTAATCATTTATAAACTCGAAGTGATTTGATAAGTGAATTTGTGAGAATAATATGTATCAGTACAAGTATGTACAGAAAACTGTTCGAATGATGAATTAAAAGAAAAGGAGAACTTATGAATTGCTTTGTAGTTAAACTTTATGTTATATCATTGATTGAGGTTTTAGTTGCAAATTATGTATCTATTCGGAATTGTTAATGAATGATGTTGATTATTTCATATATGCATAAGAACTTCCTAAGCTTTATAGCTTACTTTGTTTATTTTCTTATATGCTTTATAATATACTGAAGCTAGCTCGGAACCGGAAAGACAACCCCTGGAACCACAGAGGGCACGTCTCTGAACAACTTATTCACCCTAACTGACTGTCCCAGTGGACTTAACACAATCATCTCACTATCAATAATTTCAAACTGAAAACCCAGCATCCCAGACACACTGCATGCAACAAATGAATGTGTAGACCCAATGTCAATTAAAGAAGTGTATGGTACATTATAAATTAGGAACATACTAGTTATGACGTCCGGGGTGTCGCCATCCTCTTGGCGACGAGCAGCATAGACCAAAGCTGGCTATCTCGCCTCAGTGTTACCAGCACCTCTGCTCAGTGCTACACGACCTCTTCCCAAACGATTTCCTTCTCTGGCCTGACCACGGCCTCTCGGTGGCTACTGACCACCTCTCCCTGGCTGAACATGGCCCTGGCTTGTAGCTTGCAACTGAACAGGTCTCTGAGTACAGTTCTTAACCTAATGATCCATAGACCCACATCTGAAACACACCCCAGTTCATTTCCAGCACTCACCCTGGTGAGCTCTCCCATAATTTACACAAGGCTGGGGTCTAACCATAATAACAAGAACTACTCGGTCTGGCCCATCAAATCTGGCCTTCATTGTAGGCCTTCCAGAAGAACCCGAGGGCCCTGAATCCCTTTTAAATCTACTGTTATCTTTCTCGTGATTCTGACGCTCAGAGCGCTTCACATCCTCAGCAATTTTTTCTTTCTCAACAAGGGCAGCAAAGTCTCGCTCCCTCTGTGGAGCTATCAACACACGTAACTCATCCTGGAGGCCATCTTCGAACCGTACACAACGTTCATACTCAGTTGCGACTATACTACGAGCATAACGACTCAACCGTAAGAATTCTGCCTCATATACTGCCACTGTCTTATTCCCCTGGTTCAGGCTCAGAAATTCCTTTCTTCGGGCGCCCACATACTTCCCTTGAAAGGCAATCTTGAAGAAATACCATGTCAAGCGGTCGGCCTGCATACCCTCTCTCACAATGACCAACCACTGGTATGCCTCGTCTTGCAGTAAGGACACTACTCCCTTTAATTTTTGTTCCACAGTACAGTTGAAAACACGAAAATTGACATGTTTTTACATGGCCTTTTTAACTTAAAATCATGTTATTTCAGTTAAATTCTTGTCAAAAAATAATTAAATATTATAAAATAATTAAATTGTGCTAAAAATATGAACATGATGAATTTTAATTAATTTTATAGTTAATTTTGATTTATTTTGACTATTTTCGACAGATTCGCACAAAGGGCGAAAATTGACTTGGCAGACACTGCTCGAAAATAAACCCGAGAAGCAATCTGAAGTATCAAGGCGAATTTATTTCCAGCCCAAGACGGTCCGATTATGAATATCAAATCATAATATAATTAATTTTAATTTATTCCCAATTTCATTTGGGCTAAATAAATTATTATTAATTAATTATGAAAAAAAGGGTCCAGTTAAACCGCACTCGTTGAACCGAATTCAGTGAACCGAACCAGTCACCAATTGAGCAGCCCAAACCGTCCATATGCTAGCACAAATCAACTTATTAGCTGATTAACTAAGCTTGCAAAGAACCCCTTGAAGACTTGTAAAAGTTGCATTCAACCCCCTCCACAATTAGTGGCTTTGTAGGTTTGCCCCATGCCATATTTAGCAAAGTTGAAGCCAGCAACTTTGCCACATACGTGACCGGCCAAGGTGTGGCTTCTTGCTGCTATTTTTAGAAAACTTTAGCTGCCACATTAAGCTATAAATACCACCCTTGTCTGATCATTCAAATCATTCCTCAAGCCTTCAACATTGTCATTCTCTCATCACTTCTCTTCTCTCCATTCTCTCTTTATCTCCAAAAATAAAACCAAGCCTTCTTGTGCCGATTTCTCCTCTTGGGAAAGAGGTGTTTTCTTAGCCATTGGAGCAGCAATTGGAGTTCTCATAAGCCACCTTGATAGCCGAGGACAACGGAGAATGAGGAATAGAGCAATCAGTCAAACCACGGAGAAACACCGAATTTGCTTATTGTTCCTATCTCTTTAAATTTTTTTTTTTTGCTTTGACAAACATGTTTATGAATATTTATGCTATTGGAATGGTTAATTTAATTAGCTTAGCTTTAATTTAATTCGTGTTGGGTTGATTACATTTCGTCCTCTTAAATTATTAAAATTGTGTTTATGCTGTTATAGGCCTCGGTAAAATGCTTGATTAAGTAAAATCATCCTTAAGTTATTCTTGCATTATAATTGTTTAGATAACTAAAGAATTAATTATTTAAAAGCATTGAAATTGTAATTAATGGACACAGTACTTAGTCAGTGCATGTTTAATTCTTCTAAGGTAGCTGAAGAGTAAATTAGCATTGTGTTTGGCGATACATATGCCTTGCATAGCTTGCAAGATTATTGTGATTAAACTGTTTCAAGGTAAGGATACTTTGTTACTTCACATGGTCTTTTATATGCTTATTAGGTTGAATTAATCATTTGAAACGACATAGGAATATGCGAGAGATTGTTTAATCTAATAAGTATATATGTGCAATCACATCTTTACCATTATAAATTCGTTTAATCGGTTGAATTGACTTAGGAATATGTACAAGAGATGAATGGATTTTTTATTTGTAAATATGTTTATAAGTTAGAAAATTATCGAGTTGCCGTGATTTATTCGTAACAAGTATAAGCATAAGTTTAATAATTCTAAGGTACGAAATGTAATTAATCCAACACAATTATATCATCTTGATTAAAATCAGTTTTTGAAATCGTGTATTAGAACTTTGTTTTATTTTATTTTACTTTGTTTTTTTTAGTTTTTAGATATTTATTAAATCCAAATATTTTCCCTTCACCAAAGTGTTTGAAATCATTTTCATAAATAATTCTTTTACAGTCCCTGTGGGTATGATAACTCGACATTTACTTGTCACTTTATTACTTGTTGCGATAGTGTACACTTTCACATTTCCACCATTCCAAGTTTTTGGCGTCATTGCCGGGGACTATTTTTCAAAGCCATTATTTGTGAATCTGTTTTACTTTTTGGTTTATTTATTTTCGCATTGAAATTTTTACTTACTCAATTTTCTGTGATTATTTCAGGTGTTTATGAGTATTGACCAGATTATTAACTTACTCCCTGTGGACCCTGAAATAGAATGAACTTTTCGGCAACGAAGAAGACAAGCAAACTGGAGAAGGACCGAAGAAATGAACTTTGAGAGTATGAACCAAGGAAATGGAGCAAACCCTGCTCAGAATCCTATCCTTATTGCTGATGACAGGGATAGAGCCTTAAGACAATATGTCGTGCCAGTGTTCAATGATCTTAATCTGGGTATTCGAGGACCCGAGATCGAGGCACAACAATTTGAGCTGAAGCCAGTCATGTTCCAGATGCTTCAGACAGTGGGCCAATTCAGTGGAATGCTGACTGAAGATCTTCATCTTCACTTAAGACTATTTATGGAAGTAAGCGATTCTTTCAAGTTGGCCGAAGTCTCCAAAGATGCCTTACGATTAAAGTTGTTCCCATATTCGCTAAGGGAAAGAGCTCGTGCCTGGTTGAACTCATTGCCACCGAACTCCATTTCTACATGGCAAGAGTTAGCCGAGAGATTCCTCATGAAGTATTTTCCGCCAAGCAAGAATGCTAAGCTGAGGAACGAGATCACTGCTTTCCACCAAATGGATGACGAGTCCTTGTATGAGGTATGAGAAAGATTTAAAGAGTTATTATGAAAATGCCCTTATTATGGAATCCCTCATTGCATTCAAATTGCGACATTCTATAATGGTCTCAACACTCACAAAAGGATGGTAGTGGACGCCTCTGCTAATGGTGCTTTCCTTTCTAAGTCTTATAATGAGGCTTATGAAATTATTGAGAGGATTGCCAGCAACAATTATCAATGGCCAACCCAGATCGTGCAACAAATCGGGAAGACAGTCATTGGAATTCATGAAGTAGACGCTCTTACTTCACTCGCATCTCAGGTATCATGTAACATCCCGAAATTGGGCCTAGTAGGTTTGGGCCTTGGGCTTTAGGAAAATTAGAATATTATTTATTATTGTGTTGGCTTGGGTATGAATTTTTTTTAATGGTTAGCATAGTCTTGTGAAGGCTTGATTTTATTTAGGAAGTTAGAATAATTTTTTAGTAAGGTTTATTTAATGAAGTGCATTAAGTGAGCTTAGCACTTAAGTTAATTTAAGTGTTAATTAAAGCATAAGAGGAGTAAGTGGCAAGTTGGTTAAGAAGCTTGAAAAGTGGCTTGAGGTTAGAGGTTCGAGTAGCATGTTTAGCTTATAGAAGACTTTATTTTTGAATCATAGCATTGATGGACGGTCAAACCTTATTTATGATAGGTTGGACTATTTCTTTTGGTAAGTTGAATTTTTGTTAAAGGAAAGCATGAAATAGGGGATAAGAATCTTAAGGTTATGGAAGGTTGGGGAGACATAAGGCTTGGTTGTAGGAAAATGTTTTGGAAAGTAATCCTAGGCCTTTAGTGAATGTATATGGACGGTATGGGTGTCTAGGGGAGTGGCCGAATTTTGTAAGTAGCTTTGGGGGGGAATAGTTGGCCAATTTCTCCTTTTGAACATCTTTTTGCATTTTTGTTTTCCCTCTCCAAAAACTTTCTCTTTGGCCGAATGTTATTGTGCATTTTGGTGCAATTTTGCTTTTGGTTTTTAGCCTTATTTTGTGTAAACCAAATACCATTTCTCTTCTTTCATTTGTCCTCTTGAAACCGAAGCAACATTGGAACTTTTGTGCATTTTTCTTCTTTGGCAAAATAGTGTTTGGCCGAACCTCTCTCTTCCACATCTCTCTTTTCTTCATTCGACTTTTGTTCAATCACATTTTCTTTCTCTTCATTCTGGCCGAACCATTCTCTTCTTCAACCTCTCTCTTTTCTTTTCTTCTTTTTGATTTTTGATTAATCACATTTTCTTTCATCCTCTCTTGGCCGAATCTTTACCCATCTCAAATTCCATTTCTTTTTCATTCACTCAAAGTTTAAACATCCATTACCATTCTATTTCTCTTCACTTTTTTACTTCACCATAGCCGAATTTTTCTACTTCCTTTTAGTATTATTTTTGGCCGAATATTCAAGGGGAAACTCTCTTTGATTTTCTTCAATCGATTTTGGAAAACGGTAAGTGTTCATGGTCGATTCTCTTCAATTCTTTTCTCGTCTCTATGTTATTTTCTTGTGGATTAAGGCCGAATCTATGGGCATTGGTTTGCAAGGTTCTAACCATTTCAGGAACCGATTTCTTTTAGGCTCTTCGGACGTTGGAAGCAATCGATCTAAGCCTCGTTTCGTTGACAATCGTTTTGGGTAAGTTTAGGTAAGACTTGGTATTTTGAAGGATAACTATTCGGGATTTAGTGATATGGCCGAATGGCCTTTGTTCATAATCTTAATATTGGTCTATTGTAGGACAAGGTGATCTAGTGGTAGATCGGATCTTCGGACGTTAGTTATTGCTTTGGTGAAAGGTGTGTATCTTACACACTTTATAACTTGGTTTATATATGTATATATATGTGTGTTAAATGACTATTCATGTTGTTAAAGCCGAAACTATGAGATATTGATATGATACCTTGATGGGTATGAGCAAGGATACGTGTAAGTCCGTTTCGATATGATGTTGCTATATGTTGTTTATCACATTCGTGTCTTCGGACACCAGTGGTTTGGGACCTCATAGCGTCTTGTCCCTGTGGATTAATTCCACCGTGGGTTTGCCCCACTTTTGAGATATGGGATCATCGCCAGTGATTTGGTATCACACGTGGGTTGGCCCCACACTTAATTATTCGTGACTTTGGTCACCAGTGATTTGGTATCACATTTGTGTCTTTGGACACCAGTGGTTTGGCACCACCAGTGGTTTGGTACCACACGGGGTAGAAAAGGAGTTATGGATGGCTAGGTTGGGTGCATTATACATGTATGTGCTTTCTTATAATTTGTGTAAGTATGTGGCATTTACCCGGGTGAGGGAATATGCACTGAGTCTTGGTGACTCACCTTCTCCCTTATCATTTCAGGTGATTCGTGAGATCGCGGATGAGGAGCCGGATGAACTCGAGGAGGCCATGCAATAAATTTTGGTTCTACGTGAACTTTGGTTTGAGAACTTTACTTTATTTATATTTGGTTTTTTATATTTTGTGGGTTTGTAATAAGGCCTCTCTAAATTATGGTTTGGATTATTTTTATTTTTCGAGCATGTTTTAAATATGGGTTATAAATTTCTTGATTATTATAATAAATTGAGCACAAAGTTTTCTAAACTACACAACGCGATGATTTTAAAAGCGTTACCATCGGGTAACATAAATTATTTGACAATTTTAACAACTTGAGTGTTTTCGATAATTTAAATGATTTTTTCTACATTCAAATGCAAATGGCTTTCAAAGTAATAATTCGAGTTTTCTTAAAATGATATAAATGTTTTCAAATTTACGATTTATTCACTTATTTTAAAGTTTTATGTAATTTCAAATTAAATTTTCAGTGTTAACTTATTAAACATGTATTTTGTAACATCCCCAAACCCGGCCCATTCACTACGACCGAATCTGGTTATGTTAGTGAAAATATTTTTCTTTACTTAGAATTTAAAACACGAAAAATTTACTATCTTTCTGGCAAAACCCGTGTACTTTTAAAACTATACTTTTGGACCTTGAAATTAAATAAAAGTGTCCATTTTAAAGCACTTTATTAACCCATGAATACTTTGAATAAGTAAATTAGAGTAAAAATCATTTCCACAAGCTTATAATTAAATTTTTACCAAGTCATAATCAAATTAAAATAAAATAGTAAAAATAATAATTAAGTAATTTCCACAGTAAATAAAAAAATAAATAAAAACCCTTATTACACAAAGTTTAAACCCAAATACTTCAAATATAAATAAGCTTTAAAAGTATTTAAACTTCTCTTCCTGCATGGGCCACCATGTGTCTTCTCCGATCCCGGTCCAACTATGCGTCACCTGAAATGGTTAATGAAAGAGTGAGTCCACTGACTCAGTGCATAATCAAAACACAGATTCCCACACGTATGGGCTTGGCCCAATACCATACCATTCTCGTAACAAGTCATGCAATATGCATCTCAGCCCAACCCATTGTCCAACCGTAACACCAACCTTAGCAGACTCCCTGCCCAAGGCCGTGGATAAACCACCACTGATCACATCGTGATCCAAAACCTTACCTTGGCTACTCACTGCACAAGGCCGTGGCTGAGCCACCGATCAACCCAAGTGATCCAATATCGTAAACCGTCTACGGTGATGCACATAGCCATCAACCGCCGAGATGGGCACCGAGCCACACCTCCCTTGAGGTAGCACAAAGCTAACCATCAAGCGCTAATGTAGCCGGAGCTATCATTAGACCACGTACAACTTGTGTACTCTTCCTCCTTCATCGAATCAAGCCCAAATCCCATGTATGCATGCATAAGTTCAACATGTCAGATTAACAAAAGAGTAAGCATCACATGTGGATTATCATATCATGTATATGTCATAAATAACTCACCATTCAAGCCACTATAATCGGCCATCACACATCACGCATATGTAAACACATTTAACAAACCAAAGACCGAAGAAATAGTGCGTTGATTACGCACCTTATTACTAGCACAATTGATCAAATCCTGAGAACGTTACTTGATTGAGAACCTTGTCGAAATTCCTTGATGAATCGAACCTTAAAAGATCCTTAGTGCTCCCTTTCTATGGTACCACGCTTGCAGAGACTGAGAGAGAATACTTAACGGCCTTAAGAATCGGCTTAGCAAGATAACAAGAGGAAATCAAAGTTTCGGCTAAGTGAACCTTCGGCTTTGGTGAAAATAAGAAAGTAACGAAATGTTGATGGCTTAAAGAGGTTCGTCTATTGATAGTTAAAGAAGAGAAAAGCAAGAGATATTCAAAGGAGAAATGGTTTCAAATGGACAAGTAGAGGTAGTGTTACGTTTTGGTGTAGGTAGTGTTTGAGAAGAACAAAAGTGAAGGCTTGGGAGTAAGGCTAAAATTCGGCAACAAGGAGGCTCACACCCTTTAAATAGAGTTTGGCTACTCCCCCCCAACCTTCAAGGACGAAAATGTCAACACAAGAGCCCCCCTAGCCGTCCAACACCTTTGTCTCTCTCCCAATCCCTTGATTTCCTCCTAAAAACACTCTACACCACCCTTTCAAACAATTTCAAACTTAAGCCAACTCATCCTTCCTCCTAGCCACCCATTTAAAATAATTTGAACAAGTCAAATCCTACTTTTAAGGTGCCAAAACCGAATCCAACACTTCCCCCTTGCTCATGACGCAAAAAGAAAAGAAAATGCTGCCTCTGCAGCTCAACCCTGAGACCCCAAAGCCCCCTTGAGGCGTCACTTCTCCATGCCCTTAGTGGCATCTCCCTTGCCACTCTGCCAAGCCATTTCTTGTGTCTAATTCTCCCAAATAAATTTCTTAAGGCCTCCTCCATCCAAGCTCCCTTTTTAACCCTTAAAACTAAAAATTTTCCAGGGCATTCCACTACACTTTAGGGTTCTCAAGACCCCTAAAACTAACCCAACCACACATTGAAGTGTGCCAACCTCTGAGCTATGCACCAAACGCATAACCCCTAGAACCAGGGTGTTACAATTCTACCCTCCTTAAAATAATTTCGTCCTCGAAATTACTTGTCTAAACTAACAGTCCAATTCCTTCCACTACGCTATCGCTGCGCACTCTGATCTTAAAGAGCTAACATACTTCTAGGCACAGATTCTAAGTTCCTACTCAAAGTCCCAATACTTTACGAGTAACAACACAAACAGTCACCAAAACTAACAAGACCACAAAGAATATTCCGAACATAAGAAACTTACCTACCGCACATCCAGCACATCATTATCCTCCTCCGACGGACCGCATAAACTGGACACGGCTATCTTGCCTCGGTGCCACCATTACCGCGGTCTCTCGCTTCCATGACCTCGGCCAAAACCATTTCCTCCTGGTTCGGACCCTCGACCTCGTCGCTGCGACCACCTCTGCCTGGTTGCACATAACCCTGACCCACTGGCTGAGCCCTGTTCGAATTCTGGGGACAATCCTTAATCAGGTGGAACTTGGACTTGCATCTAAAGCACTCCCGAACACGATTCCAGCATTCGCCAACATGGTACCTTCCACATTGAGCACACGGACGATCTGGATTTCCGTGGGCTGGCTTAGCAATATTAACAGGAGTCTCAACCCTCGGTCTTTTCTGAACCCTCTCAAACACTTCGACGATCCAACACTTCTCTTATCACGGTTCCTTTCTCTATTGTGCCTCTCAGCCTTCTTGACCTCCTCAGCTATTCGAGCTTTCTCCACTAAAAACTGCGAAGTCTCTTTCCTGATGCGGAGCAATCAAAACTCGCATGACTCATCCCGTAGCCCATCTTCAAATCGGCGCATCTCTCATAATCCTTGCCACGATGCCCCGAGCATACCGGCTCAAACGCAGAAACTCAGCTTCGTACTCGCTATTGACTTGTCACCTTGCACCAAGTTGAGGAACGCCTTCCTCTGAGCATCCACATAGCTCGCTCCGACATACTTCCCTTCAAACTTGATCTTAAAGTAACCCCAGTCCACTCGATCCGCAGGGGTACTTTCCTTAACAGTGAGCCACCACTGGTAGGCTTCATCCCGTAGCAACGAAACAACACCCTTAAGCTTCTCCTCGCGGCTTAAGTCTAAGTCGTCCATAATCCTTTCAACGACCTCAAGCCAATACTACGCCACGTTTGGAGCTACCCCGGACACTCTCTAAAAACCTCGGCTCCATTCGCCTAAGCCTTTCGGGCACTGACTTCCGATTCCTATTGCCCACATTGGCTCCTGCCACTCGTTCGAGCACTCGCAACACAGCTTGTGACACTACGTCGTCTCCCCCAGTCTGGTTCTGCTGTTCAACCTCAACAACTGGTGGCAGTGCATCGCTCTCTGACCCATGGCGTGACCCAACCGGTTCCGATACTGACATCCTACCTCTACCATGTCCACGAGTATTGCGACCACGCCCCCTAGAACTCATATCTAGCGCCTCGATTTAGTCTGTTTAGAAAGTTTTATGGATTAGAAATTCTTGTTCCACTGTTTTATCCACGAGCAATTTTATGCAATAAAGTTTCCGAGAGTAGTTCTTTCGAACAATCAAGTTCCACTTCCTACCCAGGGGTAATTTCGTCATTTTCCTATAGGGGTATATTGGTAATAACTCGAGGTAAATTTTGAAAATAAAATTCCAACTTAAAGATATCTCCAAAATTCACAAAATCTCGGGGTTCATCTTGAAAATTTTGTTTTTCGAACAAAATGTGTTGCACAAATTTAAAATCGGGGTTATTTCAGGTAATTTTGGAAATCATGGGCATTTTCAGTAAATTCTCAAAATCGAAATATCACAACAAAAAATAGAATTTTCTGATATTTAGTGAAATAGGAATATTTCAGTAAAGATCGAGAGAAATCAAAGATTTAGAAACCAGGGGGCATTTTGGTAATTTTATGGCCCGGGGTATTTTCGTAAATTTCCACAAACTAGGTTATCTTAATATTTTGGAAATCTCAAGATTTTGGTATTTTGTAAAGTAAAAATCAAAAGTTGAGGTAGTAGTGCGGTAATTTTGCAATCTGAGGGCATTTTTGTAATTTTGCCACTAAGGGCATTTTGGTAATTTTGTAAATCAAAACGTTCTTCCGAATCAAATTTAAGATTTCACAAACCAAAAGGGTAAATTTGGAAAAGTTTTAGTACAGAAAGTTTTAGAAAACAACAAGGCTAGTTCCCTTTCGGGTTTTAATAATAGGTTTAGCCTATGAACAAGTCCTCTTGGTTAAGGTGAACCGTAGCTACGCACTAGGTAGGATACCTGCGAAGAGGAGGTGAGTCACACGGACTGCTTAAATACCAGGCTCTTCCGGTTCCACTCCTAGACATGCGTCTGAGGGTTACCACACCTTAACTTTCTCGACTTACTTCACAGTTTTGTTTAAGAGATCTAAGTTTTATGCACATGTTTGAGTAGTCTAGTCCCGGGTCCAATAGTCCTAACTTTCTAATCTACGAGCCCAAACTAAGCCCAAATCAATTCATACAAACAAAAAACACAATTTAAAAGTTCAAGCACTTACAGTGGACTTGGGTCTGAGGTACAAGTGCCATGTCGAATAACTCAAAACTTTTATGAAAACCCACCTTTCGAAAAGCCCATTTTGAAAAGCTGCTTGGACCAAAAACCCTCAAAGCCGAGTTTTGAACCGGCTCGATACCAAATCAGTAACATCCCCAAACCCGGCCCATTCACTACGATCAAATCTGGTTATGTTAGTGAAAATATTTTTCTTTACTTAGAATTTAAAACACGAAAAATTTACTATCTTTACGCAAAACCCGTGTACTTTTAAAACTATACTTTTGGACCTTGAAATTAAATAAAAGTGTCCATTTTAAAGCACTTTATTAACCCATGAATACTTTGAATAAGTAAATTAGAGTAAAAATCATTTCCACAAGCTTATAATTAAATTTTTACCAAGTCATAATCAAATTAAAATAAAATAGTAAAAATAATAATTAAGTAATTTCCACAGTAAATAAAAAAAATAAATAAAAACCCTTATTACACAAAGTTTAAACCCAAATACTTCAAATATAAATAAGCTTTAAAAGTATTTAAACTTCTCTTCCTGCATGGGCCACCATGTGTCTTCTCCGATCCCGGTCCAACTATCGTCACACGAAATGGTTAATGAAAGAGTGAGTCCACTGACTCAGTGCATAATCAAAACACAGATTCCCACACGTATGGGCTTGGCCCAATACCATACCATTCTCGTAACAAGTCATGCAATATGCATCTCAGCCCAACCCATTGTCCAACCGTAACACCAACCTTAGCAGACTCCCTGCCCAAGGCCGTGGATAAACCACCACTGATCACATCGTGATCCAAAACCTTACCTTGGCTACTCACTGCACAAGGCCGTGGCTGAGCCACCGATCAACCCAAGTGATCCAATATCGTAAACCGTCTACGGTGATGCACATAGCCATCAACCGCCGAGATGGGCACCGAGCCACACCTCCCTTGAGGTAGCACAAAGCTAACCATCAAGCGCTAATGTAGCCGGAGCTATCATTAGACCACGTACAACTTGTGTACTCTTCCTCCTTCATCGAATCAAGCCCAAATCCCATGTATGCATGCATAAGTTCAACATGTCGACAACAAAAGAGTAAGCATCACATGTGGATTATCATATCATGTATATGTCATAAATAACTCACCATTCAAGCCACTATAATCGCCATCACACATCACGCATATGTAAACACATTTAACAAACCAAAGACCGAAGAAATAGTGCGTTGATTACGCACCTTATTACTAGCACAATTGATCAAATCCTGAGAACGTTACTTGATTGAGAACCTTGTCGAAATTCCTTGATGAATCGAACCTTAAAAGATCCTTAGTGCTCCTTTTCTATGGTACCACGCTTGCGGACCGAGAGAGAATACTTAACGGCCTTAAGAATCGAACAGCAAGATAACAAGAGGAAATCAAAGTTTATTTAAGTGAACCTTCTGGCTTTGGTGAAAATAAGAAAGTAACGAAATGTTGATGGCTTAAAGAGGTTCGTCTATTGATAGTTAAAGAAGAGAAAAGCAAGAGATATTCAAAGGAGAAATGGTTTCAAATGGACAAGTAGAGGTAGTGTTACGTTTTGGTGTAGGTAGTGTTTGAGAAGAACAAAAGTGAAGGCTTGGGAGTAAGGCTAAAATTCGGCAACAAGGAGGCTCACACCCTTTAAATAGAGTTTGGCTACTCCCCCCCAACCTTCAAGGACGAAAATGTCAACACAAGAGCCCCCCTAGCCGTCCAACACCTTTGTCTCTCTCCCAATCCCTTGATTTCCTCCTAAAAACACTCTACACCACCCTTTCAAACAATTTCAAACTTAAGCCAACTCATCCTTCCTCCTAGCCACCCATTTAAAATAATTTGAACAAGTCAAATCCTACTTTTAAGGTGCCAAAACCGAATCCAACACTTCCCCCTTGCTCATGACGCAAAAAGAAAAGAAAATGCTGCCTCTGCAGCTCGACCCTGAGACCCCAAAGCCCCCTTGAGGCGTCACTTCTCCATGCCCTTAGTGGCATCTCCCTTGCCACTCTGCCAAGCCATTTCTTGTGTCTAATTCTCCCAAATAAATTTCTTAAGGCCTCCTCCATCCAAGCTCCCTTTTTAACCCTTAAAACTAAAAATTTTCCAGGGCATTCCACTACACTTTAGGGTTCTCAAGACCCCTAAAACTAACCCAACCACACATTGAAGTGTGCCAACCTCTGAGCTATGCACCAAACGCATAACCCCTAGAACCAGGGTGTTACATATTTTCTTCAAATATAGAATTTCAAAAGGGTTTTTCACAAAAATTAAATCGTTAACTCATTTTTCTTCAAAGTATTTTCCTCAGTTACATACCAGATTCGGTCATGGCGTATTGACCGGGTTTGGGGTGTTACATATCATCAATATCCTCAATGCTTAAAAATCTTACTACTAATGGGGCTAATAGTTTTGCAGCACAACTACCTAATCAATTTGAAAATATAGCTTGTGTTTATTGTGGGGAGGGACATTTGTTTGAAGAATGTCCGTTGAACCCAGAATATGTATACTACATGGGTAATCAGAACCAAAACCGAGGAAGGCAAGGGCTGCAATCCAACTTTTATAACCCATCGTAGAGAAACCACCCGAATTTCTCCTGGAGTAACCAAGGGGCTGGAACCAGTACCACTTACACCCAACCTAGACCAACCTAGCCGCCTAATTTTCCGCAAAAAGTTCAGAAACCAGTTCAAGCTGAATAGCTTGGAGAGTTTTCTGAAGGCATACATGGCAAAGAATGATGCCTTAATCCAGAGCCAAGCAGCTACATTGAAGAATTTGGAGAATCAAATGGGCCAACTTGCAACTTCACATCAACATCCCGTTGGTCGAAGCACTTGAGCAAATGCCGAACTACATCAAGTTCATGAAAGATATCTTGTCTAAGAAATGAAGACTTGGAGAATTTGAGATGGTAGCTCTGATGAAGGAATGCAGTGCATATCTTCAGGACAAACTACCCCCAAAATTGAAGGATATTGGATGTTTCACTATACCGTGCAACATTGGATCAACATATTGTGGTAAGGAATTATGTGACTTAGGTGTAAGTATCAACTTGATGCCTATGTCAATATTTAGGAAGTTGGGGATAGGAGAAGTTAGACCTACTACGGGTACACTTCAACTAGCAGATCGATCCTTAGCGCATCCAAAAGGAAAAATTGATGACGTATTGGTACGTGTAGATAAATTTATCTTTCCTACTGACTTTGTAATTCTAGACTTTGAAGCAGACAAATAAGTGTCAATTATCCTAGAAAGACCATTTTTAGCAACTGGAAGGATCCTTATTGATGTACAAAAGGGTGAGCTGACTATGCGTGTTCAGGATGATCAAGTAACATTTAATGTTTTTAAGTCAATGCGATTTCCTGACACAATGAATGATTGTTCTGCAATATCCGATTTAGAGGAATTAATAGTAGAGAAGCAACTTAACTGTGTTGAGGACCCACTGGAAAGAATTTTGACATCAGATCCCCCAAATGATGAAGAGGAGGATGAATACTTAGCTATGCTAGAAGCTAATAAAAAGGGATTTAATCTGCAATCCCATTTTGAATCTTTGGAATTAGAAAAAAGAGATTACATCCAGCCAAAAGCATCAATCGAGGAGCCACCTAAGTTAGAACTCAAGGTATTACCTTCACACTTAAAATATGTTTATTTAGGTAACGCCTCTACTCTGCCTGCGATTGTTTCAGCAGAATTAACTACTAAACAAGAAGAGAAACTTATCATAGTTTTGAAACAATTCAAGAAGGCTATCGGACCGTAGCCGATATTCGTGGTATTAGCCCATCTGTATGCATGCACAAGATCATATTAGAAGATGGTAAGAGAGGAACGATTGATGTACAACGGAGACTAAACCCCATCATGAAAGATGTAGTAAAAAATGAAATTATCAAGTGGTTTGATGTGGGTATAATTTACCCCATCTCAGACAGTTCATGGGTAAGTCCAGTCCAGTACGTGCCAAAGAAAGGAGGTATCACGGTCGTGGAGAACGAGAACAATGAGATGATACCAACTAGATCATTTACAGGATTAGCATTGATTATCAAAAGCTAAACAAGGCGACTAGGAAAGATCACTTTCCTCTGCCGTTTTTGGACCATATGCTGGATAGACTCGCAGGACGAGATTACTACTATTTTCTCGACAGATACTTATGGTATAACCAGATTACAATAGCACCGAAAGATCAATACAAAAATACATTCACCTGTCCGCACGGTACATTTGTATTTAGACGCATGCCATTTGGTTTATGTAATGCACCAGCTACATTTCAAATATGTATGATGTCTATTTTTACTGACATGGTTGAGAAGTACTTAAAAGTTTTCATGGATGATTTCTTAGTATTCGAAGATACTTACGATAATTGCTTAACCAATCTAGCTAAGGTACTAAGGCGATGTGAAGAAACGAAACTCGTACTCAACTGGGAAAAGTGCCATTTTATGGTACGAGAATGAATTGTTCTAGGGCATTGGATAACGAGACATGGGATCGAGGTGGACAAAGCAAAAGTAGACGTTATTGAGAAACTCCCACCTCCAACATCTGTAAAAGGTGTTAGGAGCTTTTTGGGCCACGCTGGTTTTTATCGAAGATTTATCAAGGACTTCTCCAAAGTGGCTAAAGCCTTATGCAAGCTATTGGAGAAAGACTCGATATTCAAGTTTGATGAGGAATGCTTAAAAGCCTTTAACGATCTGAAGAGTCGATTAGTCACGGCACCCATAATCGCCACACCAGACTGGGATTCGCCATTCGTGTTGATGTGTGACGCAAGTGACTTCGCCATTAGAACTATCTTGGGCCAGCGAAGAAAAAAAGTTTTTCATCCCATCAACTACGCAAGTAGAACTCTAACCGAAGATTAACTGAAGTATACGGTAATAGAAAAAGAATTACTTTCTATTGTGTTTGCTTTCGACAAGTTTCGATCCTATCTTGTAGGTACCAAAGTGATTGTCTATACGGACCACTTCATAATTAAGTACTTATTGGCCAAGAAAGATGCTAAGCCAAGATTGATCCGGTGGGTGCTTCTACTTCAAGAATTCGATCTAGAAATTCAAGATCGAAGGGGAGTAGAAAACCAAGTAGTAGATCACTTATCCAGATTAGAGCCGTAAAAGGGAAATTCTCCACTTGTACCGATCCAGGAGACATTTCCAGATGAACACATATTGAAGGTAGATCATGTCCATAATATTCCTTAGTTTTCTGATATTTCTAACTATTTAGCTGGTGGTTTGATGACGATTGATAAAACGTATCAACAAAGAAAAAAGTTTCTTCACGATGTGAAGTACTATTTCTGGGAAGAGCCATATTTGTTTAAAAAGTGTGCAGATTAGATGATTAGGAGATGTGTGGCAGAAGATGAAATACCGAAGATTTTATACCACTGTCATTCAGCTCCGAGTGCGGGACACTTTGGAGGTACACGTACAGCGGCCAAAGTATTGCAAGCCGGATTCTATTGGCCAACACTATTCAATGATGCATATGCTTACGTAAAGAATTGTGATCGATGTCAGAAGGTTGGAAATGTCACCAACAGAAATGAGATGCCTCGAACAAATATCATTGAGGTAGAATTGTTCGATGTTTGGGGTATTGACTTTCTTGGTTCTTTCCCTCAGTCTTTTGGTCACAAGTACATATCGGTAACAGTAAATTATGTGTCCAAGTGGGTCGAGGCTGAAGCTTATCCGACGAACGATGCCAAGGTTGTGATGAAGTTCTTGCAAAAACATGTGTTCACAAGGTTCGGAACCCCAAGAGCTATTATCAGCGATGAAGGGACCCATTTTGTGAACAATTGGTTAAAATGGTTGTTAGATAAACATGGAGTGAAACACAAGGTTACTACAGCTTACCATCCGCACACAAACGGGCAAGTTGAGCTAGCGAATAATGAGATCAAAGGCATACTTGAGAAGGTAGTTTGCCTGAACCGATGAGATTGGTCCAAGAGACTTTATTGGGTTACAGAACAACATACAAGACACCTTTAGGAATGTCACCCTATAGGTTGGTCTTTGGGAAAGCCTGTCATCTACCTTTGGAGTTAGAGCACAAAGCTTACTGGGCTCTTCGACGACTCAATTTGGATCTTAAGCTTGCTAGAGAGAAACGGATGCTCCAAGTCAACGAGCTAGAGGAATTTCAAATGTTCTCATACGAAAATGCCAAATTACTCAAAGAAAGACTCAAAAAATGGCATGACAAGCATATTCAAGTTCAAGAGTTTGAAGCAGGTCAACAAGTCTTGCTATTTAATTCCAGATTGAAGTTCTTTCCAGGTAAGTTAAAATCACGTTGGTCCGGTCCATTTACGATTCATCGCATCTATCCATACGAAGTTGTTGAACTCCCAGGTAAGGGAGGTAATTTTCAAGTCAATGCTTAACGTTTGAAACATTACTGCAGAGAAAGACCTGAACGAGATCAAATCTTCTTCAGTTTATCTGATCTTTAGATTTTCTTGTTTTCAATAAATTATTTAGGGTATATTTTCGGGTTTATTATGTTTAAATAAATTCTGTCTAGGAGATTGGAACTTAAGCAGGACTGCTTGTGACCCCTCCAATCTTTCCTGGGAATTGATTTTTACATAATTATTCGAGAAATTAGCCCCTAAATGACAATAAACTTTTGGTTTTCCAAATAAAAAGGTCAATTCTGACCCAAGTCTTAAATTGCAACTCAATTTTAAATTTTCATTAAGTCTAGGGACTTAATTGAATTATTTTTAGAATTTGGTTGCTATTTTCGTAAATAATAAAAACTAGGTGCCTTTTTTTGTAAATATTTTTAAAAAGCATCTAGAATAAATATTTTTACTTAATATCATATTTATAAATTATTGATAAACTTTAATATATAATTATATTCATTATAATTTATATATTAATTTTTATCAACTTAGCTTAGGATTAGGATTAATTTTATTTTATGTTTATCTTAATATATTAATAGCAATTGATAATTACATATGCATATTGTTAATTGTTGTTAACATTGAGTAGAATTAGAATTAGAATATTTTTATTATTAAATTGCTCTAAGAGTTCTACTCTAATTCCTACTTCTTCCACTATAAATTACACCCTTGCTTCTCCCCATTCATTCATCACTCAAAACCCCAAATCACCAACTCATCAAAGTGCCGCAAGTCTCTAGCCACAACACCCCAGCTCCAGTAGTTGCCTAGGCGGTGTCCTGCTCCTATGCGCCGCACCTTCGCACGCCCATGGCCTACCTGCCGCAAGGCCTTGCACGCTGCTGCTTGCGTGCAGCCCCTACCACGCAGCCATCGGCCCACGCACTCATTCGTCCGTGCACCTAGCAACCCTCCAACCCTCTTCCCATTTTGCTATCTATTTCTCCATTATCTTTTTAGAGTTCTTTTATTTTTACAAGAAAAAAAAAGGTGGTAAGACCTAATTTTCTTTCAATTTATTTATTATTTAAATTTTTTTCATTGAATTATTAATGATTTTTGTTAAATAAATTTTTGAGAAAATAATTTTTCCCATGTTATGTTCAGATCAATCATGCCTCGCAAGAGAACTCGTGCCTCCACCCAAATTGACGAAGCACAAAACAAATTTCACTATGAAGAAGCCAAAGATACGAAAGTATCTTCAAAAATCAACAGATGCATCCAGAGAAAGGCTTCACATTGAAGGAAAGCAACTACAGAAACTTTATGGCACGTATTCGTCAAGTTGCTGAAGCCCTCAATTGGGAATTGTTTTGTGAAAAGAGACCAAGTGTGGATGAGGAACTAGTTTGTGAATTCTACGCGAACTTAACCTCAAGCGAATTGACCGAAGTTCCAGTCCGTAGAATCAAGAAATTCTTGAGAAACTTACAGTTCCAGGTTCTAAGTGGACTGTGTCAAAGCAAGGAATCTACACATGTCGAAGAGAGTATTTGACACCACTTGCGAAGGTATGGTTCTATTTCATCCGTTTCAGCCTTATGCCTAGTTCGCACGGGACTACAATCTCATTAGAGTGAATGGTTCTATTATACTCAATTCTAACTGGAAAGACCATTGATGTGCAAAATTATCCTAAGAGAAATGCAAAATTGTGCCCTTAGACGTTTTGGCTTGGCCTATTTCCCCTTTACAATAACAATTTTATGCTTAAAAGCAAAACTCCTTGTAGACGTGAAGAAGACAGAGTATAGTCAAGGCACAATCACTGATTGGGACCTCTACCGAGTAGCTGGAGATTCTGTTCTACAACAACAAGTTGAAAAGAGCGAGGATCCCGAAGAAGCAGAAGATGATCCCACAGAAATCCCACCAGGGCAATCAACTGAAGTCCCTAATGAGGCAGAATCAATGTGATCGCTGAAATCAAAGCTTTAAAATGTATAAGAGAATGATCGGACCTGGAAACTAACTCTGACAACAATTAAAGGCAAGTGTACCTATCAAACAGTAGTATAGCTTAGGCAAGACCGGATTGTTGAACCCAAAGGAATTAAAAGTGTTAATACTAACTTTCTTTTTATTATTTAGCCTAAAATAAAGTAAAGTTGTTTTAATCTAAATTAACGACGACTAAGCTAAGAATAAAGACAAAAAGAGCAAATTGGGAAATAACCTGAAGAAAAACTCAATTGATCACGACGATACCCTCAAGAAGAATCCACCTAGACTTCACTTGTTACCTAACCCTGAATCATATAAGTTATTTACTTAGCTTGATCCGTGAGACTCCCTAACATATATTAAACCCTCTCTCGAGGTGAATAACGTCTAACCCTAGGTTAATTAGTGGAACTCTCGTTCTCCTATAATAACCCCCTAGAATAGCAGTAAATCGATCTATGGGTTCCATATTAGGTTTCACCCTAATCTGGAAAAATCTCGTCACCTATCTCTAGGTGTGCGATCAACTCCACTTAAATACACTAGATCTACTCTTAAGCAGGGTCTATTCCTCCTCCACCTAAGCACATCAATTTTGGATTAAGCATGCATAATTAAGAATAAACTAAGTATTTATCATATAATTCAAAAATCAAATAACAAGATTCATCTAGGTTTCATCCCCTTCAGGTATCTGAGGGGTTTAGTTCATAACTAAATAAGAAAACATCTCAAGAGAAAAGATAAAACAAAACATAAGAAATCCCTAAAACACCCTGAAGGAATTGAAAGAGAAATCCGCCGTCTTGAGTAGAACTCCGGCTTCTTGAGATGGATCAGCTGGCTAACTTCGAGTGATTCCCGCAACTCTGATCTTTCCAGATTGGCTCCTTGGCCTAGCACGACGCCCTGACAGAGGGCTTCTGCTGACTCCCTTCTCAAGTTGCCTCATTGGGTGTTTATATAGACTTTGAGATGCCTTACTTGGCCCTTAAGTATCCTAATTTAAGTAGAATTCCTACTAGGGTGTTTGAATAGGCTTTGGAGTGTGTTTCTTTCCCTCTAAGTATCCTTTCCCGAATGAAATTGCTCTTTCCAGTGACAAGGACACGACCATGGTACACGCTCGTGTGAATCGTGGCCAGGCCGTGTTCAGACTTTTGATGAGGCACGGCCGTGTGGTATTTGGGCCAGGCCGTGTCGATTTATCTCTTGGCCCCATTTGGTCTGTTTTAAGCCCGTTTCTCGTTCTTCTCATCCTTGGGTGCTTTCCTGAGTAAAAAATATGAAAAAAAAAAGGATTAAGAGCACCTTTTTACATAAATCAAGGGATAAATTATCCAAAAGCATACTAAATGTGGGCTTAAAATATGTTACTTTTACGGTTTATCAAATACACCCACACTTAAGCTTTTGCTTGTCCTCAAGCAAAATTCTCAACTTACAATTAAAACGAACTTCCTTGATTCATAATATTCATCAATAATGTTTCATCATAATTCAAAGATAATTTATACATGGATAATAATTTATACATGGATAATTCAACTCAAAGAGTCCTAAAGATTCAAACAATCAAAGTCATATATTTGTAGCACGAAAACCTAGGTGTTTCCCTTTATCTAAATAATTACCTTTAATTCAAAACATACAAGGATTGACATCCTCACAAAAGATTCACTCAAATCACTCAAAAAGTGTTTAAGGTTCAAAATCAGAAGATCACTAGTAAGTCGAACATGAAAAGTTAATCCCATAGGCTTGCATGAAAATCAAATCTCCACCACTGTAAAATGAGATGATATACAAATCAAAAGGTCTCTAACAAGGTTGTAACGGGGCTTAGGTTAAGGGTATGGATAAAGGCTAAATTAGAAGGTTAGAATCGAGATTGACCTGAAAAATTACCTAACTAGAAATACGAACTAATGATATGTAATTGCATCAAATGAAAAATTGTAATACTAATACTGTAATACGAGCTTTTTCTTCAAGACTTCAAATTTACATGCATAAGCTCACCTAACATAGAACTAATAATGAATATACTTCGTTTTTTTAAGCACACGTCAAATAATATATAGAAAGGAACTTTTACAAATGAAATATAGAACATAGTAAGGAAACTTGTTCAAATCAAATCTCTACAAAAAGGGAGTCAAGGAATGGTAATAACAAATACAAGATAGGTTTTGGGTTAACATTAGTTGGTAAGTCAATAAAAAGGTTGTTAGGATCAAAAAGGGTTCACTAAGGGTTAATTGTTAAGGTAGCTTTTTAGTGGTGTAAGTGGGTTAAACCCTAAATGCCTTAATCATCTCTGTATATCAAATCAAAGGTGTGGTCTCGACATGTATAATCGATGCAAGTTCTAGAATAACAAATCAATGTTGACACACTCATAATCAAAAAGTGAGCATGAAAAGAATGTATGCTCTATCAAGTTCAAAATCTCACAAAAATTATGGTTATTTTGTTTCAACCTCGTAAATTTCAAACTTCAAGATAATATTCAAATTCAGGTGGACAACCTATATTTTTTTTCAAAAAAATAGACTTATCTTGCTTGATTCTCTAGTATCCTTCAAATTTAATGATCAATGCACAATTATCAGTGGCTTACTCTAAAACATATCAATAAAAATCATAAATCAAAGGAATTTTCATTGTAATCATAATATGAGAGACTTTCTTTAGAACAAGGCTTAATTCAGGGATTTTCAAATGATACTATAGTTAACCCCCCACACTTAAGATGTACATTGCCCTCAATGTACAAAGATAGATAATATGACAATATAGTGAGACAATCAAAGGATAGGAAGAGATGTGAAACTTCCTGAATTTTGGATGAAGTTAATGAAAAGAAACCGGATAGGATTGGAGGTGAACGTGGGGAAGCGTCTCGAACCGTTTGAAATTGAATCCTCGAAGTAGCCGGTCGAATTTTATTGTAACCTAAGCTAAATCTAAATGACATAAATAATAAAAAGAAGATAATAAAGAAAATAAAAATAAAAATAAATAAATGAAGATAAAAATAAAATTAAAATTAAAAATAAAATGAAAAAATATAAAAATAAAATAAAATAAAAGTAAATAGTGATACGGTCCACGCCCATGTGCCTACCCGTGGTGTCCACACGGCCACGGCCACGGCCGTGTGCAAAGCCGTGTGGTATGGAAATCATGTTTTACTTATTCGGTTAGTCTGTACTTAGATGCTGAAAAAAATATGAAAGTAAAAATTAAAATAAAATATGAAAATTTAAATGAGGTTAGTGCTCGGGTTACCTCCCGAGAAGCGCTCGTTTATAGTCTTAAGCTAGACTTTACCTCTTATTCGTATGGTCATGGTGGTTTGAGGAGGTGAAAATCCTTTCTCATGCAATCAAATCGATTTTTGATATAAAGTTTAAGTCGGGTAATATTTACATCAAAAGTGCTAAATTTAGGATTGCTTACCTCGACTGTCCCGTATAGAAAGACATTAAGTACCTCAAAAGTGATTTCTTCATTTGTCTTTAGGTCTGAATTGGAAATTCGAGGGTCTTCCTTATTCATCAATACTTGATCCCATATTTGAAGTGATTTGTTATTCCTATCGGCTTGTCTGGAGGTTCCTTTGGTTTTTCTTCTTGCGGTTTTGGTTTCTCTTTAAAGTGTGTCTTCCACTCTTCTAGTTTTTCGACCGTAAGGCTTTGTTCCTCATATAATTCTTCTTTATTGGCATGAGGTCTATGATTCGACTCAGGTTTGTGGCTTCGTGGTGTTTCCTGTGATGAAGGTTGAACAAATTTGTTATCAACTGAATTTACTTTCTTACCTTCATCAGTCGATGTTCTGGCCGAGTCAAGAGCGTGTAGACTGATTGATTCGTCACCTATACGAAGAATGAGTTCTCCTGTACCAACATCAATTTTAGTCCTGGCATTTGCTAGAAAGGGTCTTCCTAAAATTAAAGGAATCGAATTGTCCTTATCCATATCTAAAACGACAAAATCTGCTGGGAATACGAATTTATCAATTTTGATTAGTACATTTTCTATTATACCCCTAGGAATTCTGATAGTTTTATCAGTTAATTGAATACTCATCCTAGTTTGCTTGGGTTTTCCTAGACCTAGTTGTTTAAACATTTTATAAGGCATAACATTAACGCTTGCCCCTAAATCAGCTAAAGCATTATCAATAGATAAACTACCAATTAAACATGGAATTGTAAAACTCCCTGGATCTTTTAGTTTCCGTGGCAGTTTATTTTGTAGAATTACTGAGCACATTGTGTTTAGCTCCACATACGATGCCTCGTCTAGTTTCCGTTTGTTTGTCAACAGCTCTTTTAAAATTTCGTATAATCGGGTATCTGCGAAAGAGCTTCAAGAAACAGTAAGTTAATATGTAATTTCTTTAAAAGTTTAAGAAACTTACCAAACTGTTCCTCTGTGTTGTCCTTCTTCATTGCTTCGGAATATGGTATACAAGGTTGGTACTCTGTAATCACCGATTTTGGTATTTCATGGCTCACCTCAACCTTACCTTCACCTACCACAGGCTCTTGCCTCGGGTCAGATTCCACTAACCTTTCACTATCATGAGCTGTTATGGCTTGAATTTGCTCTTTTGGGTTAGTTTCAATTTTGCTTGGCAAGCTTTCTTGTGGTAGTTCGAAAATCTCTGATCAAATTTCAGAAACTATCTTAGTAAGTTGTCCAACTGACTTAGTAAGTTCCCCAACTTGGTTCTCGATCCTTTGAATCGATGTCTCTTGATCTTCAAGTGCTAGTTTAGTGTTTTGGAAACCAGTTTCTATCACCGTTACAAATTTTGTCAGCATCTCCCCAAAGTTTGACTCTTCTTCCTGTTGGTGAGGTGGTTGTTGAAAATTGGGAGGAAGTTTCGGTCTTTGGCTACTTTGATCATCCCATGAGAAATTGGGATAGTACCTCCACCCTGCATTATAAGTGTCATTATAAAAATTATTTTGAGGTCTAGAATAGTTACCCATATAGTAGACTTGTTCGTTCTCCATGCCATATCCGTAAGGTAGGTACTCAGGATTCGCCACACCTCCTGGATTCGAGTCATACTGCATTACTGGGTGTACCTGCTTAGAACCATACCAACCGTCAGATTTTTTATTTAAAAGCTCTACCTGGTTAGATAACATGGTGACCGCATCGAGGTTGAATACATCAGCTGCTTTTGTTGGCGTTGTCCTCATAACTTGCCACTGATATTCATTTAGCGCCATCTGCTCTATAAACTATAATTATCTTCCAAAAGCAAATAAAATAAAAATTAACAAAGTAAAAATAAAAATAAAATTAAAATTAAAAATAATTTGCAAAAAAATGGCTAAAATAATAAAAATTAAGCTTTCTTAATATTTTAGTTCCCTGGCAACGGCGCCAAAAACTTGATTGCTGAAACCAGAGCTTTAAAATGTATAAAAGAATAATCGAACCTGGAAACTAACTCTGACAACAATTAAAGGCAAGTGTACCTATCGAACAGTAGTATAGCTTAGGCAAGACCAGATTGTCGAACCCAAAGGAACTAAAAGTATTAATACTAGCTTTCTTTTTATTATTTAGCCTAAAATAAAGTGAAGTTGTTTTAATCTAAATTAACAAAGACTAAGCTAAGGATAAAGACAAAAAGAGAAAATTGGGAAATAACTTGAAGAAAAACTCAATTGATCATGACAATACCCTCAAGAAGAATCCACCTAGACTTCACTTGTTACCTAACCCTGAATCATATGAGTTATTTACTTAGCTTGATCCGTGAGACTCCCTAACGTATATTAAACCCTCTCTCGAGGCGAATAACGTCTAACCATGGGTTAATTAGTGGAACTCTTGTTCTCTTATAATAATCCACTAGAATAGTAGTAAATCGATCTAATGGATTCCTATATTAGGTTTCACCCTAATCCGGCAAAATCTCGTCACCCTCTCTCTAGGCGTGCGATCAACTCCGCTTAATTACGCTAGATCTACTCTTAAGCAGGGTCTATTCCTTCTCCACCTAAGCACATCAATTTTGGATTAAGCATGCATAATTAAGAACAAACTAAGTATTTATCATATAATTCAAAAATCAAATAACAATATTCATCTAGGTTTCATCCCCTTGAGGTATCTGAGGGGTTTAGTTCATAACAAAATAAGAAAACATCTCAAGAGAAAATATAAAACAAAACATAAGAAATCCCTAAAACTCCCTGAAAGAATTGAAGGAGAAATCTGCCGTCTTGAGTAGAACTCTGGCTTCTTAAGATGGATCAACTGGCTAACTTCGAGTGATTCCTGACCTTTCTGGCTTGGCTCCTTGGCCTAGCTCGATGCCCCGATAGAGGGCTTCTGCCGACTCCCCTCTTAAGTTGCCTCATTTGGTGTTTATATAAACTTTGAGATGCCTTACTTGGGCCCTAAGTATCCTAATTTAAGTAGAATTCCTACTAGGGTGTTTGAATAGGCTTTGGAGTGTGTTTCTTTACCTCCAAGTATCCTTTCCTGAATGAAATTGTTGTTTCCAGCGATAGGGACATGGCCATGGCATACGCCCATGTGAATTGTGGCCAGGCCGTGTCGATTTCTCTCTTGGCCCAATTTGGTCCGTTTTAAGCCCATTTCTCGTTCTTTTCATCCTTGGGTGCTTTCCTGAGTATAAAATATGAAAAGAAAGGATTAAGGGCACTGTTTTACATAAATCAAGGAATAAATCATCCAAAGGCATACTAAATGTGGGCTTAAAATATGTTACTTTTACGGTTTATCACAATGGAACAAGAAGCTAAACCTGTTGTCGAGACCTCAATGTTTGGAGCTCAACTGCCTAGCCCAGATTTTCGTTGTAGGCTGTCAAAGCTGATGGACTTGATGCAACACATGCAATGGCAGCAACAAGTCTACTGGAGATACTAAAAAATAAGGGATGACTCGATGAGAAGTGCGCTCAAGAAAATTTATAATGACCCATTTATTTTTGTGCCTGAGTTTCCAGATTTCATATTTGAACCATGGATTTCATCATCAAAGAGGGAGCAACGTGATTCATGCAAAGGCAATACTGATGGAGCAAAAGATGAGTCGAATTCAGAAGGATCGGCAAACAAATAAAAAAAGGGGAGGACTTCAACTTTAGTTTATTTTTATTCCTAAGTTATTCTAGGATTAGGTTAATTAGAAATTTTTATTTTTGTACAATAAAACAAGAGATAGGAATCATGAATAAAATCTGAACAAGTCACAAAGGCTAAAGTGTGGCAATAGATATATACATGTCTAGGATTGGATTTTAGAGAGAGCCTGGTACTTAAGTAGTCAATTTGACTCACCTCCTCTTTTCTAAATATCCTACCTAGTGTATAGTATCCATTCACTTTAAACAATGAGGACATTGTTCACTTTAAGTATGGGGGATCGAAAATTTGAATTAATTCCACCCAGAATAGAATTTTCTTTTAATTATGATTAGGATATATTTTGTTCAATAATTCGAAATTTTGTTAAATATGCTAAACTTCAATATTAATAAAGTTCTATTAGTTCAATAAGTTATTATGTTAGCTTAATAATGATATGAATGTATTTTTAAATAAAACATGCAAATTCGTACCGTAAAATTTTTAATTCCCTACGAAAAAATTAGGCATGCACGAAAGTTTAAGCCTTTAGAATTGACTTAGTAATTTCTTGAGGCGAAATCCTAGGAATCATGGAATATTGAAAATGATTTAGGCAACTATTGTTTAGACCGTTTGAGCCTTTCAAGCCAACCCTGATAAAATTATCCTTTGAAACCCAATTTTGAGACTATATGGCCTAATTTTATTTGGACCAATGTAATATTTAGCCATCAATTTTCTCTTCATTACTTTTAAAATTTTCCCAAACACTAGACTCAGTACTATTCAAAATATCGTTTGAAAATAAGTTTGGGGGAGTTGAAAAGAAGTATCAATTACTCGAAAATTATAGTACATGAAGCAAGTGCTCGAATATGAGCTTGATAATTAAAAAAAAAATGTACTCGAAATAAAATAAATGGTCGAAAGAGCATAAATTGGTGTATCAAGGGTAAGAATTCCGAAGGTTCGATTTTAACCTGAGTCTAGGGTTTTTAAGCCAAAAATTTGTCTATCTTTTACCTACCCCTAAGCCCAGCCACATTGCAACCTTATTAAAGACCTATTGATTCAAAGTTCCAATGTTTCCTACATTAGTGGAGAGAAATTGCTCTGTTCAACATATGAAGACATCAGTTAAGCTTAATGATTGTCGTTTAATTTTGAATAAGGAATTAAAATCAAATTGGTAGTGAGTAACATGTCTTTATTAAGAAACATTTAGTCTATTTTTGCTAGTATAATAGTTGTTGGAGGTAATTTGCACGATATGTATACTCAAGTAGCATAATTATCAAATTTCTTGTTTTTGACCCTAAGTATATTACATTCATAATTTTGAGAAAGAAGTTGTTCTGAAGGATTTTTTTCAAAAGTGTTTTGTTTCTAATTTTTTTTCAAAATTTGTGCATCACTCAGGACGAGCAATGAATTAAGTTTGAGGGTGTGGAAACATGAAAATTTACATGTTTTTACATGGCCTTTTTAACTTAAAATTATGCAATTTTGGTTAAATTCTTGTCGAAAAATAATTAAATATTATAAAATAATTAAATTGTGCTAAAAATATGAACATGATGAATTTTAATTAATTTTATAGTTAATTTTGATTTATTTTGACTATTTTCGATAGATTCGCACAAAGGGCGAAAATTGACTCGGCAGACACTGCTCGAAGAATAAACCCGAAAAGCAATATGAAGTATCGAGGTGAATTTATTTCCAGCCCAAGACGGTCCGATTATGAATATCAAATCATAATATAATTAATTTTAATTTTTTCCCAAGAAAGAAGTTGTTCTGAAGGATTTTTTTCAAAAGTGTTTTGTTTCTAATTTTTTTTCAAAATTTGTGCATCACTCAGGACGAGCAATGAATTAAGTTTGAGGGTGTGGAAACATGAAAATTTACATGTTTTTACATGGCCTTTTTAACTTAAAATTATGCAATTTTGGTTAAATTCTTGTCGAAAAATAATTAAATATTATAAAATAATTAAATTGTGCTAAAAATATGAACATGATGAATTTTAATTAATTTTATAGTTAATTTTGATTTATTTTGACTATTTTCGACAGATTCGCACAAAGGGCGAAAATTGACTCGGCAGACACTGCTCGAAGAATAAACCCGAAAAGCAATATGAAGTATCGAGGTGAATTTATTTCCAGCCCAAGACGGTCCGATTATGAATATCAAATCATAATATAATTAATTTTAATTTTTTCCCAATTTAATTTGGGATAAATAAATTATTATTAATTGATTATGGAAAAAGGGTCCAGTTAAACCGCACTCGTTGAACCAAATTCAGTGAACCGAACCAGCCACCAATTGGGCAGCCCAAACCGTCCATATGCTGGCCCAAATCATCTTATTAGCTGATTAATTAAGCTTGCAAAGAAGCCCTTGAAGATTTGTAAAAGTTGCATTCAACCCCCTCCACAATTAGTGGCTTTGTAGATTTGCCCTATGCCATATTTAGCAAAGTTGAAGCCATCAACTGTGCCACATAGGTGATCGGCCAAGGTGTGGCTCTTTGGCTGATATTTTTAGAAAACTTTAGCTGCCACATTCAGCTATAAATACCACCCTTGGCTGATCATTCAAATCATTCCTCAAGCCTTCAACATTGTCATTCTCTCATCACTTCTCTTCTCTCCATTCTCTCTTTATCTCCAAAAATAAAACCAAGCCTTCTTGTGCCGATTTCTTCTCTTGGAAAACCATTGGAGCAGCAATTGGAGTGTTCATAAGCCACCTTGATAGCCGAGGACAACAGAGAACGAAGAACGGAGCAATCAGTCAAGCCACGGAGAAACACGGATTTGCTTCTTGTTCCCTATCCCTTTAAATTTTGTTGTTTTGACAAACATGTTTATGAATATTTATGCTATTGGAATGGTTAATTTAATCAACTTAGCTTCAATTTAATTCGTGTTGGGTTGATTGCATTTCATCCTCTTAAATTATTAAAATTGTGTTTATGCTGTTATAGGCCTCGACAAAATGCTTGATTAAGTAAAATCATGCTTAAATTATTCTGGCATTATAATTGTTTAGATAACTAAAGAATTAATTATTATTGAAATTGTAATTAATGAACACAATACTTAGTGCATGTTTAATTCTTCTAAGGTAGCTGAAGATTAAATTAGCATTGTATTTGGCGATTCATATGCCTTGCATAGCTTGCAAGATTGTTATGATTAAACTGTTTGAAGGTAAGGATACTTTGTTACCTCACATGGTCTTTTATACGTTTATTAGGTTGAATTAATCATTTGAATCGACATAGGAATATGCGAGAGATTGTTTAATCTAATAAGTATGTATGTGCAATAACATATTTACTTTTATAAATTTGTTTAATCGGTTGAATTGACATAGGAATATGTACAAGAGATCAGTGGATTTTTTATTTGTAAATATGTTCATAAGTTAGCAAATTACCGAGTTGTCGTGATTTATTCGTAACAAGTATAAGCATAAGTTTAATAATTCTAAGGTAAGAAATGTAATTAATCCAACACAATTATATCATCTTGATTAAAATCAGCTTTTGAAATCGTGCATTAGAACTTTGTATTGTTTTATTTTACTTTGTTTATTTTAGTTTTTAAATATTTATTAAATCCAAATATTTTCCCTTCACCAAAGTGTTTGAAATCATTTTCATAAATAATTCTTTTAAAGTCCCTGTGGATACGATAACTCGACATTTACTTGTCACTTTATTACTTGTTGCGATTGTGTACACTTGCACATTTCCACAGTTCCAACAGTCAAGGTCATCCATTATCCACTTGGTAGCCTTCAACCAATACTTTGCCACATCCGGGGCTACACCAAAAGCACCCCTGAAGATTTTCGCTCCATTAGACCGGAGTCGCTCAGAAATTGACCATCAGCCCACTGATCCAGTACTCGCTCCAGCAACCCTATCTAGAACGCGGAGCATTGCTTAAGATAGGGTATCATCCCCAGCTACTCGATCATGAGACCCGTCTCGATTCATCGGTGGTGGGTGCCTCCTAGCGAGCATGTGACCCGATGTCTTGAAGACTCACTTAGTACCCCCGACCTCTGCCGCAGCCTCGTGTACCCCTTTTGCGAGTACCTTTTGTGCTCATATCGATACCGCATATTTTTTGATTTAAAACTCTTATGAATCAGTTCATAATTCCAATAATTATTAACGGATGTTTTATGAAATTCAGTATTTAAAGTTTTTGTTTTCGTCGATCGAGATATCTTACTACAGTTTTTAGTCTTCTACAGTATCATTCTACCTAACAAAAGAGTTTTTGTATATGTAGAACTACTACATATAGTAATTTTTTCATATAGCATTTCTATCTATAGTGATAAATAGTGTCAAAGAACTTACAAATTTGGCGCCGGAGACTCGGGGTGCCACACTTTTAGTAACAACCTTTCAATTGTCTTTCCAAACCCAAAATTTAGACAATTTTAGAAAAAAATTTCAAGAACCCATTCCACAGTCGAGTTTTGCAACTTGACTCTGATAACACTAAATGTAACACCCTAAACACGGTCTAGACGTTACGATCGAATCTGACGTATCATATCGAAGTGTTGATTTGAAAACTGGTCTTATCGATGAAAGTTTGTGACTAAAGTTTTAAAACCCTTTTAAACTAATTGCTATTGAAAATGTTGGTGTTGTAAAATCAAAACATGTTGACCAATTATTGGTCATATCATTTGTTACAAGTTTATTACTCTGAATTAAAAACCGCGGAAGCTTTTCTAATAGTAAACTTTAAAATTTGAAATGCGTGATTTTCTTTGGAAACAGTTATTATTTTGAAAACCTGTGTTTCCTAATCTAGCAGGTTGAAGTAAGAAGTTAAAACCAAATAAAAGTTAAAACCTCAAATGGCCTTATTACATAATCAAACCCAAGTATAAATTTAAAATATTTAAATCTCAAGTGGAAAATCAGTGTTCAAGCGGGCACCTCCGGGTCCCTCACGGCTCCAAATTGTTTAAGGCTGGGGATTACCTGTACAGTTAAAAAAGAGGGTGAGTTTGCGAAAACTCGTGTGTAGTCCCCTATTAGTCAAATAACAATCGTGTAGGCAAAACAGACTGGGCCTAAGCCTATCAAGATGTGATTAGTGCTGGCTTTAGCCCTATACTGATGCTGATGTGGGTCTAAGCCCAAAATAATAACAGTATAGTATAGAGAAGCAACCCAACCCAATCTAGCCAACACACCACCCATACCAACCAACACACCATGTGGGGACTCATTCGACCCACCCAGCCAACACAACAATATCGCAACATACTTGCTAATAGTAATGCAACAAAGCTGCTAACAACAGTAATCGTGGCCTAGCCACTAAGATCAGAATAAGTGGCGAAGCCACTAGAATAGTAAAAAAGTGGCAGACCCACTAGTATAGTACTTCCTCCGAATCAGAATCCCAACCCAATGCAGAATGTCGTGTCATAAATATTACGTGTGTGCAGTATTTCATACTCATAACCAGTCATATATATATATCATACACACATTAGTTAAACTACCACTAGGGGTATAATGGTCGTTTCATCAGTCAGGGGGAAACGATAATTTCATCCCTCAGGGGTATTTTGGTCATTTAACTACTTTTAGGGCCTCGAAACAAATGACGACCCTTCAGAAGGTCTACAGTCGTCTCGAATGATTCAGATAACCTATATGGCCAAAACAATGTATTTGGGCCTAAGGTCCATTACTCGGCTCAAGTGGGCCCACATAATCGTGTTGCCCATTCAGCCCAAATTTCATCATGGCTATACGAACTTTATAGCCTAATCCATTATTATTCACTTACCGTGGATTTTACCCCATGATCCCATTGGGCCCACTACAGCCTAATGAGGCCCAATGTGGGCTCGGGTCACCACACACACGATCGAACGCTTGTGTGGCATCATACGTCATATTTCTAGCTTTTTGGCATTTTGTTGATCTACAGTCATAGCAGTGTAAACCACGCATACTTTCAGCTTTACAGCCAATCATCGAATACCGCATACAAATACACACGTGATTGCAACAACGAAGAGTGCAAATAATCTGGAGCACAAAACCTATAACCAACACAGCACAAGATTAACTCATACTCTTAATCCATAAACTTTATTTACTGAACCAAAAACACCCACCTTTGTAGAACCAACAGATACTAGCGCCTCACTGCTGATAAAGGGCGATCCCCCTCTTAACATGATTTGGCAGATCAAAAGTTGTTTGAAGAACCATACATTTGGCCCCCAAGAGAAAGAAAAGGGAAAATAGAAGCTTGTTAATAGAGCCAAAAGAATTTGACTAAGAATGAAATAATAAAGTGGTTGTAACACCCCCTTACCAAAAAACCAAATGTATTTCGGCAATAGTCAGACAAGAAGATTCGGCTTGAAACCAAAAGAACAAAGAGATTTGGGAGGGAGAGAGTATAAGAATTCGGCCTACTAGAGAAAGGAAAACGAAATTGGAAAGAAGTAGAGATGACAGTAAAAGAGAGGGTCGGCTATAGCAAAAAATGATTAAAGAAGAGATGAGTAGGAAGTTTCAAGCAGAAAAGAAACAGTATTCTGTTTCTTTTGGAGAAAAGAAGAAAAACTAAAGCTGAAAATGAGAGACCAATCGGCTACATAAAAAAGAGCAAGCAAAGAAAGCACCTCCAGCACTTCAGGTATACCTAACAAAAGCCCCTAGCTGAATTTCCAAGAGCAAGAAACCTATTTCGGCACAGCTTCTCGAGCCTTCAAACTCCTTGGAAATCTTCACCGATCTCTCTTAGATTTACTCTAAACCCCCCATTCAAATTCTGATGACCAATTCTCCAACCACCTCTGCAGAGTTTGACTCAAACTCTACCTCTTACGCCACAGAGACATAAAATAAAACCCCCTTTTTGTATGCCATGGGATTCGAACCCATTCCCTCTTAAATGCCCCAACATGCCACTTGCCACCACAACACAAGATCTCTTGTGTCAAAAAACAAACACAACTTAATATATGCCCTTTAAGCTAACATCCAGGTGTCCAAAAGAGCAAAAATCAAAATTTTGCCAAAGGCCATACTTGAACCCAGGCTTCCTAAAATCCCCAAAACATGCCCAGATTACCTGACCCACAAGCAACCATGATATTTACGTCCAAGCTTGCAAAAACAACGACCCTAAATTTTTGGGGCGTTACATATAGTATCATTATGTATTGGTTGATGACTTTTGGCTGCATATTTGTGTCTTAAATTGTTACCAATTGAGCTTGTATAGGTATGTTCAAAATTGGTGGAAAAATGGCTCGGTAAATAGCCTATGTTTGTCCACATGGGCAGAGACATGAGCGTGTGTTTCATCCGTGTCACACAATCATGTTACACAGTCGTGCGTCACCTGGTATTGAATTTGAAATCAAGTCAGTATGCTCCAAACGGTCTCACACACGGGCATGTGATCAGTCGAGTGACATAAGTTAGTATACCCCCTAATTGGCACACGGCCTAACACACGGGCGTGTGACTTGGTCGTGTTACATAAGTCAGTATACACTACAGGTTTAGGACGGCCTAGCACACGGTTTGGCAATGGGCTTGTGTGGCCATTTCAATGGGCACAAGGGTGTGTGGTTTTCTGTGTGACCCAAGTCAGTATGTACCCCCTGTTTTCACGTGGCCTATGACATGGACGTGTCTGGTGGCCGTGTGAGACACGTGGCCTGGCTACACGGGCGTGTACTTTTTTTTGAAGTAAAAAATTTCCTAAGTTATCGGTTTAGTCCCGGACCATTTCTAGTGCATGTTTAAGGCCTCGTAGGCTCGATTAAGGGACACTATCATTAGTTGTGCTTGAATTGTATTTGATAAGATAAATTGTATATGAAATGTATGTTTATAAGTGTTGTAAGTCTGGTAATGCTCAGTAACCCTATTCCGGTGTTGAATACGGGTGAGTGGTGTCATAGTGACATCCCAAAAGGTGTCTTGTATCCTGTCCTGTAGGCCCATAAAGCATCATCTAGTCTTTTGGACCAATCTTGTCAGTTTGGGCAAACTACCTTCTCAAGTATGCCTTTGATCTCTTTGTTTGCCAGGTCAGCTTACCCATTTGTTTGTAGGTTGTAAGCTGTGGCAACCTCGTACTTCACTCCATGTTTGTCAAGTAACCATTTCAACCACTTGTTCACAAAATGAGACCCTTCATCACTAATGATGGCTCTTATGGTTCCAAACCTTGTGAACACATGCTTCTGCAAAAACTTCATCACAACCTTAGCATTGTTTGTCGGATATGCATCAGCCTCAACCCATTCAGACATGTAGTCTACTACTACCAATATGTACTTGTGACCAAAAGATAGAGGAAAAGGATCGAGAAAGTTAATTCCCCAAACATCAAATAATTCTACCTCAATGGTGTTTTTTCGAGGCATCTTATTTTCGTTGGTGACGTTTTGAACCCTTTGGCATCGATCACAACTTCTTACATAAGCAAATATGTCTTTAAATAGTGTTGGCCAAAAGAATTCAGCTAGCAATACTTTGGCCGTAGTACGTGTACCTTCAAAGTGTCCCTCACTCAGAGCTGAGTGGCAGTGATATAGAATCTTATGTACTTCATCTTCTGCCACACATCTCCTAATCATTTGATCTACACACTTTTTAAAAAACTATCGCTCTTCCAAGAAATAGTACTTCACATCGTGAATGAACTTTTTCTTTTGTTGATACGTCTTATCAATCGGCATCAAACCACAAGCTAAATATTTAGCAATATTAGCAAACCAAGGGGTATTATGGATATGATTTACCTTCAATATATGTTCATCTGGAAATGTCTCCTGGATGGGTATAAGTGGAGAATTCCCTTCTTGTGGCTCCTATAACACCCCTTACCCGTATTCAACACTGGAACAGGCTATGAGGCATTTACCAGACTTACAACACAAGCATTCACACAATTCTGAGTCATAAATTTTGTGTCCAAATTAAAACAATTCATATTCAATCATAAAGTCTGTAACACCCCAATCCCGGCCTAGATGTTATGGCCGAATCTGGCATGTCACATTGAAGTGTCTTTCAAAAATTTGACTTGTTGGTAAAACTTGTTTCCAAATTCAAAACCCCGTTATAGTTATTTAACAAATAATCTAGTCAAAACATTCGTCTTATTATCAGTTATTGTTATAATAGGTTGATTTAAAATTACAGAAGCTTTTGGAAAAATCTAATGTTTAACTTTCGTGTCTTTGAAAATAGTAATTATTTTGAAAATTCGCCTTCTCCTAAACTAGGAGTTTTAAGTATATTAGCAAAGCCCAATTAAAATTTTAAGCAAACATAAATGTCTTTATTACATAAACAAAACCAAACATAAATTTTAAATTTAAGTAAAAACAGTGTAAAACAGCTGCAGTAGTGTGGCCACCTCCGAGTCCGTCATAGCACCAAATCGCCTATGGCTGAGGATTACCTATAAAGTAAAAAGGAAAGGGTGAGTTTACGAAAACTCAATGTGTTATCCCTTACCAGTCAATTAGTATGCAACATGCAGTAACAATGCAGGCACAGCCTTATATGATAAGAATAAAGACAAAGATAGGTCTTAGCCCAATACAAGAATAAATGTGGGCCTTAGCCCAATACAATAATAGTGTAATAATGCAACCCATCCCAATCCAACCAACACACCACTCCGTACCACCAACACACCATGTGGGGATAAAATTGACCCACCCAACTAACACATCAATATCGCAGCAAAGTTACCCAATGATGATCGCAAAGAAAGTCGCGAGAATGATATTACAAAGAAAGTCGCGAAGAATGAAAAATGTGGCACAGCCACCAATACAGTATACTTCCTCCATAACAGTATCCCAACCCCATGCAATGTGTTATGCATAAATCATATGTATATGCAGAATGTCATATTTAGTAACAGTCATATATAAATCATAAACACATCAATCAACCTACTTTTAGGGATATAATGATCATTTCCATCTATTAGGGATAAAATTGTCATTTCACCCTTTAGGGGTATTTTGGTCATTTTACCTACTTTGGGGTATCGGTGCAGATATCACCTTCTCGGGAGGTTCGCAATCGCCTTGAGCGACTTTAGTAACCTAAACGGTCATAACAATACAAATGGGCCCAAAGCCTATTACTCAGCCCACATGAGCCCACACACTCGAGTGGCTCATTCAGACCAGATTTTACAAGGACTATGTGACCTACATAGCCCAATCTAGTATATGCCACAAATCGTGGATTTCATCCGTGTGGGCCCACGAGCCCATTCGGCCCACACAGCTCATTTCGGCCCAACATGGCCCAATACGACCTAAGCCCAAGAGAATGCTCATAGAAGCCTCTTACAGTCTATCGCCCACGTTTCATGGGTTTTGCTTACCACATGAGCGATCACACGCTCGTATGGTCTCAAAGCCATGTTTTCAGCTTTTTGACTTTTTGACTTTTGTCGTGCTACAGTTACAGTGGGGTGTTTACACACCTATTTAAGAAACCGCTCTAAGTTCCACGAGCACCTAACCTTGTTTGAATGAGGCAACTTTAGTCCTCCGAGACCGTTACCTAGAATTGATCACATGCCTTTAGTGATTATCTTGATTGAGTGCTGAGAACGAGGGTTGTGACTATTTTGAAACCACTGACACCCCACCACTCCTCAGGGAAAACCCTAGAACTGGGATGAGTAACACATCATGGAATAAAGGAAACAACAGTCCGTAATCAAAAGAAGAATAAGAGGGTAATCGACTTTAAGAAGAAGAATAGAAGCGAACAGGTTTAATCACCAAGTGAAGAGTATAAACACTTACTGATAATCTGAGACACTTGCAGCACTAGAAGAACAAGAAGCAGCAAAGAGAAGATCGGCGCAAAGTGTGATAAATAAAAGGTGATATTCAGCCAAACTAGAAGGTAAAAGGAGAAATATTCTGACAAGGCAAGCTGATTGGAAGGTAAGGGATATTCGACCAAAAGAGAGTACAGCTTGAGCGATTGGAAGGCAAGGGATATTCGGCCAAAAGAGTACAGATTCAGGAAGAGAAGAAGAGGGGAAAGAAAAGGAAGAGTTGCTAAAAAATGACTAACAACTATTGACCGAAAAGAGATGGATGAAATGAACTAAAAGATGATGAGTGGAAGGGAAGAAAAGTGAATCTGGAAGAGGAGAAGAAAGAAAAATGCAACAAGGAAAAGTGAGCAGAGAAAAACTGCCAAAAGGACCTACCACATTCGGCCAAAGAGAGGAAAAGAACTCAAATGAGCAGTATTCCTCTCTTGGCCGAATTCTTGAGTGCTAGAATCCCAAATTGGCACAAACTCCCACCCCTCTCATCTCCTTGATTTTATCCTAAAATCTCTCCCCTTATCCCTCCTTGAATCTCTCCATGACCAGTTCAAACACCCTTCAAATTCTATTCAAACTCACATTTCCTATGTTTCAGTCCAACTCCACTACCTACACAGCTCAAGCAGCAAAATAAACACTCCATTGTGCAACCCATGACTTGAACCTCAGACCTCCCAGTTACACAACACGCCACCTTGCCACTAGACCATATGCTCTTTTTGTGTCATAAAATAAGCACTCTTATATATAAGGCCTATATGCCAGTGTTTAGATTCATTTAAGAGCAAAACTAAAAATTATGCAAAAGCCAAGATTTGAACTAGGCTTCTGATACACCCCCATACACACCGAAATCGATTAGCCATTATAGCAAATAAATAATTTATGTCATAACATGAAAAAATTAAAGACTTAAATTTTTGGGTCACTACAACTCTACCCCCTTAATGAAATTTTAGCCTCAAAATTTCAGTTCCTCATGTTCCCACGTGGCTTCCTCTGAACTGTGATTGTGCCAAAGCACTTTGACTAGTGGAATAGATTTCTTACTAAGTACTTTAACCTTACGGTCCAATATCTGCACTGGCTCCTCCTCAAAGGTCAGATGTGGCCTAACCTCGATCTCCTTGACTGGTACTATATGTGTGGGATCAGAGCGATAACACCACAGCATTGAGATGTGGAACACATCGTGAATCTGGCCTAATTCTGGAGGCAACTCAAGTTGATAGGCGATCGGTCCCACATGCTTCAGTATACGGTAAGGCCTAATGAACCTAGGGCTAAGCTTACCCTTCCGCCCAAAACCTCAGTATCTTTTTCCATGGGGAGACCTTGGGAAATATGAATTCCCCCATAGAATACTCAATCTCTCGGAGTTCAAAATTCGTGTAAGACTTTTACTTATTAGATGCTTCCTTCAACCGATCTAGAATTAATTTTACCTTTTCTTCGGTATTAGAAACTAACTCTGGCCCCAAACTCGCCGCTCACCTAGCTCAGTCCAGCAGGTAGGAGTACGACACCTACGAGCATATAACGCCTCGTACGGTGCCATTTGAATACTTAATTGATAGCTATTATTATATGCGAACTCTACTAGCGGCAAATAGTCTTTCCAGCTACCTCGAAAATCAATTACACAACTTCTTAACATGTCCTCCAGTATCTGAATCACCCTCTCTGACTGACCATCTGTCTGAGGATGGAACACAATACTGAAGTTCAACCTAGTAACCAAAGCCTCGTGTAATTTCTTCCAGAATCGAGATGTGAATCGAGGGTCTCTGTCGGATATGATGGAAACTGGTACCCCATGCAGTCTCACATTCTCAGCCACATTTGCCAGCTTTTGCAATGAGTATTTAGTGTGGACTGGTATAAAATGGGCAGATTTAGTGAATCGGTCTATAATAACCCATATCGAATCCTTCTTAGTAGGCGTTAAGGGCAGCCCACTCACAAAATCCATAGTTACCCTCTCCCACTTCCAAAGTGGAATCTTAACTGGCTGCAGTAACCCTAAAGGTAGCTGATGCTCAGCCTTAACGTGCTGGCACGTCAAGCACTTACTAACAAAATCAGTACCCTCGCGTTTCAGTCCTAGCCACCAGTATAGCTTACGAAGATATCGGTATAACTTGTTTTCGCCAGGATACATAGCATATGGACTACTATGCGCATCCTGCAGTATAGACTGCCTTAAATCAGAATCCCTAGGTACACAAACTCTCCTACGAAAACACAATACTCCTTTACCATTCAGCCCAAAATCCAAAGTTTCCCCATTCTCAACCTGTCGGAAACGAGGAACCAGTGACTCATCCAACAACTATTTACCCTTAATCTGTTCAGTCCACGTCGGTCTAACTTGCAGTTCAGCCAATAAGCTACCATCATCAAACAAGCTGAGACGAGCAAATATTGCTCTCAAATCAGATATAGCCCTACGGCTCAATGCGTCAGCTACCACGTTAGCATTACTAGGGTGGTACTCAGTCAAGCAATCATAATCCTTAAGCAGCTCTATCCATCTTCGCTGCCTAAGATTCAGCTCCTTCTGAGTGAGGGGGTACTTGAGGCTCTTGTGATCTGTGTAGATAATACACTTCTCACCATATAAATAATACCTCCAAATGTTCAGTGCAAATATCGCCGCAGCTAACTCCAAGTCATGAGTAGGGTAATTCGCCCCGTGAGGCTTAAACTAACAAGACGCATAAGCAACCACCTTACCCTCCTGCATTAGCACACAACCCAAACCAACGTGTGATGCATCCCTATAGAAGGTGAATTTCTTCCCAGACTCTGGCTGTATCAAGACAGGGGCCTCAGCCAGAACTTTCTTCAGTTTCTCAAAACTTCCTTGCAGGTTATCAGTCCTATTAAATAGTACCTCTTTACGCAGCAACTTAGTCATAGGTGCAGCAATCAAGGAAAACCCCTCAACAAAATGTCTGTAATACCCTACCAGACCCAGAAAGCTTTGAATATCAGATACGATCTTAGGTGGTTAACAATCTATTACGGCTTCAATTTTTCGAGGATCAATCCTAATCCCCTCGGTAGATACTACGTGACCCAAAAATGTCACTTCTCGCAGCCAAAACTCACACTTGCTGAGCTTAGCGTACAGTTGTTTCTCCTTTAAAATCTACAGAACAATTCGGAGATTTGCATCATATTTAGCCTCAATTTTGGAATACACAAAGATTTCATCTATAAATACCACTACGAACCGATCCAGGTAGGGCTGGAATACTCGGTTCATCAGGTCCATATAGGCAGCTGGTGTATTTGTCAGCCCAAACGGCATCACTAGGAACTCATAATGACCACAACGAGTCTTAAAAGCAATCTTATACACATCAGCCTCCTTAACTCTCAGCTGATGGTACCCAAAATGAATATCTATTTTGGAGAAAACTGAAGCTCCTTGCAGCTGATCAAATAGATCATCTATCCTCGGTAAAGGATACGTATTCTTGATAGTCAATTTATTCAATTATCGATAGTCGATGCACATAGGCATGGACCCATCCTTTTTCTTTACAAACAACACTAGTGCTTCCCATGGAGACACACTAGGTCGAATGAATCCTTGATCTAGCAGTTCTTGGATTTGAGCTTTTAACTCCACCAGCTCCTTCGGTGCCATCCTATAAGGAGCGATGGACACCAGAGCTGTTCCAGACAGGAGCTCAATACCAAATTCCACTTCGCGATTCGGAGGCAACCTAGGGAGCTCATCAGGAAATAGATCAGAAAAATCCTTAACTGTTCTTATATCTCCAACAATAGGACCCTCAGAATCAGATACACCAATATAGGCTAGAAACACCTCACAAGCCTTGCGAACTAGTTTTTCGGCCCTTAATGCAGAGATCACATTAGACAGAAAGTCCCTACGCTCCCCAATCACATCCACCTCCTCTCATCTGTTGTATTCAACACCCTACGTTTAGCAGTACAATCCAAACTTGCACGGTGTTTTACCAGCCAATCCATCCCCATGATTAGGTCAAATTTACCAAACAGTATCTCCATTAAATCTACTGGAAATATAACTCCTTGTACCTTTAAGGGCACATCTCTGAACAACTTGTCTACTCTTACTGATTGTCCTAGTGGACTTAACACAATCATCTCATTAACAGTACTTGTAGTGCCCCAAAAATATTGGGTCTTTAATTTTGGCTGTTCTGACACAATTGCATGTTTGGTGTGTTGGTTAGGTGATTTAGGAGTGTTTGGGAGTGTCTGAGAAGTCCTGGGTTCAAGCCCTGACTTTTACAAAATTTTTGGTTTTTCTCTTAAATGAACCTGGAGACTGGCACTTAGGCTTTATTAATAATAATATTTGGTTAATGACATAAGAAGAGCTTGTGGCCTAGTGGCAAGTGGCGTGCTGGGCATCTATGTGGTCTGTGGTTCAAATCTTGGGATAAACAGTGAAGTGTTTATTTTACTGCTTGAGCTGGGAAAGTGGAAGAGTTGGATTGAAACACTACTGATGAGGTGTTTGAATTGGTCATTGAGAGATTGTAGGAGCAAGTCGTGGAGAGAATCAAGCATTTTCAAAGGTGGGTGTGTTGTAGCCGAACTAGAAGTCTTGGGCATGCAAATTCGGCTAGGGGGTTTCAGAATGCCTTTCTCTGCTGTTGTTCAGTTTTTGGCAATTTTTGTTGTTTTTAGGTGTGCTAAAATTTCAACTTACCATTCGTGCATCTTTTTGTCTTGCAATTAACAATTCATGCACTTTTTTTGTTCAGTTTAGCACTTCTTCTTCAAGCTCCTCATTGGCCGAATCTCTGCTTCCCTCTCCCTTCCTCTTCATTCATTTGTTTTTCGTCTTTTCCCTTTCTTCTCCTAAGCCGAATATCATCTCTCTCCTTTTTCTTTCGGCTTCCTATTGTATTGTGAATCAAATCTTTCTTTTTTCTCTTGATTAGTTTGGTGGTGACCAAATTTCTGCTTCCTTTCCTCTCTGTTTCTCATATCATTCCTCCGTCTGAGATAGAAATTCAACCTGATATGTAGTACAATGAAGAACAGATCAGAATTTTAGCTTGAGAGGTTAAAGAGTTGAGAAATAAAAGCATAGCTCTAGTGAAGGTTTTATGGCAAAGTCAAGGGGTAGAAGAAGCTTCGTGGGAACCCGAAGAAGCTATGAGAAAAAAGTACCCTAACCTTTTTTTTTTGGTAAGATTTTTGGGGACGAAAATTCCTAAGGGAGGAGAGTTGTAACAGCCTATTTTTAGTCAAATCAGAACAGTGGTTTCGGGACCACAAATCCAAGATTGAAATAATTATTTTATTATTATTTTAATTTTTATATTATGATAGAATAATTGTGTGAAGATTTCGTTCAAAAATTTTAATGTTTGAGTGCTCAATTTGATAAAAAGGACTAAATCGTATAAAGTGCTAAAGTGATCTTCTAATAGCTAGAAGTATTAAATGGCTATGGAATATTAAAGTAAAGGTCTTTAAGTGGTAATTAACCTGTTAATTAGTTAGTGGAAGATGTTGGTTTGGTATTATTGAAAGTTAGTTGATTTTAAAATGTTAATTTTGGAAATGTGTAATTAAAGGATAAAATAAATAAAACCATTTAAAAAGCCATCATCATTAATGTTCTTCAACCAATTCTTAGAAGAAGAAAAGCCCTTGTTAAAGCTTAAGCATTCGGCAACCCCAGTGTCTCTAATTAGGTATGTATTTTGTGTTTTTGAGATCGTTGCAGCTTAGTCTAGCTAGCCTAGGGACTAATTTGCAAAAATTTGTTAAAGGTTTAGGGTTTTACCATTGATGAATCTATGTATGTTTTGAAGTTTGATGATAGAAAATGCATGCTTGTTGTTAGATAAACAACATTAGTAATGTGATTTTTTACAAAATTGTCGTTTAGGGATTAAATTGTGAAATGTGTAAATTTTGTGCTAAAATTGTGAAATAAATGAAAAATATGGACTGCTAGGGAGCTAATTGAAATTCGGCTAGCTTGGGTTTTGGTTGAATTGCATGAATTTGTGATTTTATGAAATAATGAATAAATTGTAAAAATGTTGAAATGTTAGGGGCAAATGTGTAAATTTTCCTTAATGTGAATTTTAGACAAAATTGAATAGAGAGATTATTAAATAAGTTAATTTTGATTATATTTAGATCAAGAAAGGTGAAAAACGGATTTAGATCGAGGAAAGAATAAAGTTTTGGATTAATCGACTTGATTTGTCGTTTTTACATTTGAGGTAAGTTCGTATGTAATAAGCTTTGTTATAATTGTATTTCAAATGCTTTGATATTGCATAGACTATGAATACGACTCTTCAGACATGTTCAACTATAATCTAGCAAGTGTGAAATCCCGGTTGAACCTTAGGAATAGATTAGATTACGAATGACATGTCCTTAGGGGTTATTATTGTTTTGGGTGCTGGTCCGTACGTTCTACTGCCGGCTGAGTTATCCAGCATGTGTTGCAGATTCTCATCAAGTTGTGTGAGTAGCACCGTGTAGCTACGTCATGATGTCATCTTCTGTGGGTAGACCCGTTGATAGCTCGAGAGTGAGCATTATTGAGATATGCTCTTGAGATAGCTTCGGTTATGTATTGTCACTTCGGTGCAAGATTTTATTGAGATATATTCGGCTATATATATTGGCACTTAGGGTGCGAGATTCTCGAGTATACTATATTATTCCAAATGGTTCAACGGGTATATCGAGGATATAAAATGGTGAGAAATAGATACGTATCAATCCAGGTATGTACGAAAATTGAATATGCATTGAACATATGAAAGAAATGAATTCATGGTTAAATAGATGGTTGAATATATGTTAACATTGGTTATATATAATTTGTAGTATGTTATATGCATATTTTGAATGGTAACTAAATTTTGAGTTTTGCTTATTATTTTCATACGAGCTTACTAAGCTTTATAGCTTACATAGTTTATTTTTCCGTGTTTTATAGTGAAATGAAGCTAGCTCAGATTCAGGGACCATCGAAGACTTCATCACACTATCCAACTATCACTTTGGTACTTTTGAAATTTAAGTATTTTGAGTATATGGCATGTATAAGAGTTTGGTCATTTTGGTATTTGAATTGGTAATGACTTTGGTCATTTGAAAATGTTTGTAAATGTTAAATGTTTTTAGTTTTGTATATAGCCATGAGAGTTGGCTTAATTTGGTTGGTATAGTTGTGTATATATATGTGTATATGACTTGTGTTGTGAGTTTATGGATGGATATATGATGCTTGTGGATTATAGATATTGTGGTTGTCAAATGGTTGATATTGGAAAAGTTATATGCTTGCAAGTTTGAGCATAATGGTGCATGTTTGAACGTGCCTAATTAGTTGAATGGTATATGTGAATTTGGTATAAATGGAATGGTCTATTTTGTTACTTGTGTGTATTGTGGATGTTGGTATAAAACTAACATGAATTAGGCTTGATTTAGTTGGTTTGAATGCCTATTTATGCCATGTCTTGGTGCCATTTAGTTTGATATAAGTGTGTGCAAGATTGGGTGGCAAATTGGCTTGGTAAATAGCCTATTTTTGTCCACACGGGCAGAGACACGGGCATGTGTCTCAGCCGTGTGTGACACATGGTTAAGTTACACGGCCATGTGTCCCCTGGTGTTGAATTAAAAACCAAGTCAGTATGCTCCACACGGCTTAGCACACGGGCGTGTGACTTGGCCGTGCGGCATAAGTCAGTATACCCTACAGGTTTGGCACGACCTGGTACACGGTCATGTGTGGTCCTTTTTAGGGCACACGGGCTAACCACATGGGCGTGTGTGCTAGCCATGTGACCCAAGTCAGAGAGTTACATGGGGTCAGACATGGGCTGGGACACGGCCATGTCATCCCATTTCGAATGTCCACACGGCGTGTGACACGGGCGTGTGCCCCTTGGAATTTGAAAAATTTTCTAAATTTCGTAAAAATCTCTTGAGTTATCGATTTAGTCCCGAACCACTCTGAATACATGTTTTGGGCCTCATAGGTTTGTAATAGTGACAATGTGGTTGAATTTGAATGATGTTTATTTGAAATTTAGAAATGTATGTGAAATGAATGTTTAATTGTATTGTAAGTTTGGTAATACTCCGTAACCCTATTCCAACATTGAATACGGGTGGGCGGTGTTACAGCAATAGTGGTGATGATAACATGAACCGGTATGACAATGAAAGATCGTGGTGGCAAAATAGAAGATCCAAAGTATGCTTTGGGTGACTTTTGTAATTTTATTATTTTTCTTGGATGGAATCATGGAAACTGTGGCTGGTTATAGTCATTTAAATTTTATGCTTTTATTTATGATAGCATGGTAATATTTATTTGACTGTGAATATGTGTCCATGCATATGTATCATAAGCATGTCATATAGTTTTGGGAAAGAATGTCACATGTACTTGTCATAAATTTATTAATCATTCATGATTGAAATTGGACATTAAAAATCTTGCATATTTCTGAAAGTTTGAGTGGGAAAAGGTCCCTAAACAAGACCTATAGCCTTCATCAATGATCTTTTGTGATGGCATGACAATTTAACTACCCCACGATAAGATTATCATGTGGATCTCATTGAGGAGATTTCTTGAAAGAAATAAGAATTATCTTGTAATCATTTGATAGTTGGCCGAACCTATTGTAGGTATTATCATGCGATATAACAATAATTTTTTTCTTTAAAGAGAACAACTAATCACAATATGTTATTATTCATTTGTGGTACATAATGTGATAGGTGTGTTGGATATAGTGCCCTAGGTGAAGTGTTTTCGTCTAAGTACACTTGTAATTTTTTAATAGGTTGGTTAATAAAATAAATTCATTGATTACATTAATATAATTTGTATGATTGTCCTCATATGGTTTTTGCATGCAAAGCAAAATGGAAGCAAATGTTTCTCATTGGTTGTCTAATGTTTAATCTAATACTAAGCGGTATTATGTGGTCAGATCATAATACAGAAAGACAACATATATTATTAGATGAACCTAAACATGTTCTTAGTTTAATTAAAGATCAGCAAACAAATTGAAAGACTAATATGTTGTCTATCAGGTCCAATTGGGGAGATGCTTGGTCTCAGGCATCGGAGCGATGACTCCCAGAAGATAGAGACATAGATGTTACTGACTAGACTAACAGTACATCAAACTGGACTCAAGAATAAGTCCTAAAGTTGTTTATGGATTTATTTACTTGTGGCGTTCATAAAGGCATACCTAAATTATAACATCCCGGTTTAGGCCCCAGTCAGAACAGTGGTTTGAGACCACAAATCCAAGGTCGTAAAAATATTTTAATGCTGTTTTCTGTATGAATAGTATGTGATATAGTTTGTGTGAAAATTCTGTGTGATAATGTGATTGTTTAGGTGTCGAATTAAGGGAAAGGACTTAATCGCGTAAAGAGTAAAAGCTAAGTGCTGATTTATAAGTATCTAAGTGTTGTTGTCTTTTAAATAAGGAGGTCTTATGGTGCAATTAGACCATATTTAGTGATAGTGGAAGGTTGATGGACATTTATAACCATCCATAATAAGCTTTAATATTTATTTCATTAAGGGTATAATTGGAAATCAATTATAAAAGTTATAATAAACAAAAATGAACTAAAATGCTCATCTTTAACATATATATTCCACCAACAATTGAGAAAGAAAAGAGGGTTTTGAAGTTTTCATGGTTTCGGCAACTTCAAGCTTCAATTAGTAAGTGTTTTGTGTTCGATTTTTGTTAATTTCTACGTTTTCGTAATCGTTGCTTAGTGCTCTAGCTAACCCAAGTTGTAATATTGTCAATTGATGATGTTTTTGTGATGAGCCATTGATGACTACTTGAACTATGTGCTAGTTGATAGTAAAATATGAGAACTTGGTGTTAGATTAAAATTGTTGTTTTTGAATCGTCCCGGTCTATTACTGTTCATCACCTGAAACATGGTCCCTCAACGGGGTGAGTCAACAGACTCAATGTGTACACAACACTAAATCATAATAGAATCAGGCATAACAAATATTACACATTCATATCATAGCATACAAATTATGATGCATTCCCAAACCCAAACCTAATAAGCCATCCGCTACACTCCCTCGTACCAACCTGTACACGGTGGAGACTACTAAGTCGACCCTCCTTCCGCTACACTCCATATCGCGGTCTTAGGTCATCGCATTTGTGGTCTTAGGTCACCACATTCAGATATCGCGGTCTTAGGTCACCGCATTCGATTCATCGTGGTCTTAGGTCACCACATTCGGATACCATGGTCTCAGGTCACCGTGTTCGTGGTCTTAGGTCACCACATTCACTTCCCCTTTCAATAACCCATATGCCCCATTTTGTAATATGCATTAATATGCCAAAGTTCACATTCTTATTCTCATGTTACAAATAACATATTTCATATTCCTAGTAGGAGTAGGAAACGTTCCTGAGTACTTTGTACCACAATATGGTACCTTAGCCATATTCACATTCTCAATATCACATATATTAATTAAACATAGCCATAAAACATATTATGAAATAGTGTGGGGTACACATCTGATTCACTTAGCAACTTTACTGAAAATCCCGAAACCTGATCTACTGCCTTAGATCCTTAGTCCCTTGGTGCCGATTGATGTCTAATCAAATGCCAGAAACTTTGTATCCTTTTTTCTTGAAATCTGCAATCACTTGTGGATTTTAAATCCTGAAACTCACCGAATAATAGTGAACACGCGGCCTATGGTGTACCTTCGGGAAAAGAACTTCTCCTTCCTTGTAGTCGGCACTTAGTAAATCCTGAAAGATCTCCTTACTTTAGGAATCGGCAATCCTTGCTTGAACCTTTAACAATATTCGGCTATGTAGGCTAGAAGGATCTTGATTTCGGCTTTTTGATTGGTATAAAGAAAGAAAAGATAAAGAAGAATAAAGATTGAGGATTCGGCAGAGAGAGAGTTGAAAGAAAGAATGAATGGCCCTCTTTTCCTTTAGTAGCCGAAATTACTAACTTAGAATCCCTTACTTGGCCATCACTCTTCTATTTTGATAGCTTTATCTTCTTTAATTATCACCTAAAATAAAAGATAATTCAGCAACTATCCTTACTTAGCTGAAATTATTAAACTCAAAGTCCCTTAATTGCCATTACTTCTCCTTATTTTCCTTATTAAAGAATAATTCCTCATTTATTGTCTTTTATCCTTATTATCCCACCTTTTATCTCTAAATAAAAATAAAAGGATTTTAAACTCCTAAAATATAGCCTATATGCTGTCCACCTCTGTCCATCCTTGAAGCAAAATAAAACTTTTATTTTGCTTCCCCTACAGCTCGAACCTTTGCCCAATTTCCCCTGCATGTGGTGTCACTTACAAAGGCCTTAAGTGGCACTTCCAAGCCACTTTTCCAAGCCCAATTTCATGCTATATCCTCCCTACATTTTCTCTTAAAGCTACTGTAACATCCTGGATTATAGCCTATGTATTAGTATGCCTTATGTCTTATGGATGTGATGTGTGCATTTTTAGAATCTTGGAAATGTAAGGAAAGGACTTGGAAATGTAAGGAAATGACTTGTCTTGGAAATGTAAGGAAATGACTTGGAAATGTAAGGAAATGTCTTGTCTTGGAAATGTAAGGAAATGACTTGGAAATGTAAGGAAATGATTTAGAAATGGTTTAAAAGAGGAAAGTGAACATTTCTGGAAACTTGGAAATGTAAGGAAATGTCAAGTTTAAAGAGGCAAAGAAAATTTTTGGAAACTTAGAAATGACTTAGAAATGTCGAGTTTTAAAGTTTAAAAGAGGAAACTAAGGCAATGTGGCCTTAAGAGAAAAAGTATGTGAAATTAACAGGCTTGGAAAAGTGGCCTGGAGATGCCACTTAGGGCTTCTGGAAATGGCGCCACATACAAGGGTATTGGGCCTAAGTTCGAGTCACATGGAAAGCAAATAAAAGAAATTTTATTTTGCTACAAGGAGCAGAGAGGTGGACGGCACATGGCTATAATTTAGGAGCCTTTATTCTTTTATTTTTAAGAGATAAATAGTGGATAAATAAGGGATAAATAATGGATTTATTTTAGATTATTTTCAAGAGATAAATGAGGAATTATTCTTTAATTAGGAAAATAAGGGAGAAGTGATGGCCAAGTAAGGGACTTTGAGTTTAATAATTTCGGCTAAGTAAGGATAGTTGCTGAATTATCTTTTATTTTAGGAGATAATTAAAGAGATAAAGTTATCAAAATAGAAGAGTGATGGCCAAGTAAGGATTCTAAGTTAGTAAATTCGCCTATATAAGGAAAAAGAGGGCCATTCATCATTCTTTCTCTCAACCCTTCTCTCTACCGAATTTCCTAGAGCATTTGTTCTTCTTCTTTTGTTAGCCAAAGTCAAAAATTCAAGATATCACCATTAGCCAATTTCTTTTCTTTCCAATCCATCAAAAGCCGAATCTTTGAAGGGCTTCAAGCATAGATGCTGTCGATTTCTTCAAGAAAGGGTAAGAACAAGTTTTGATTTCTATTCTTTTCTTTTAGATTTGTCGAAATCTAGGACTAATCCCATCAATATTCTTATTTGCCAAATTTGGAAGGATTCTTTCGGATTTTTGCCATAGTCGACTATAAAGGAAAAGATCTTCTGATTTGCCCATCAAGGTAAGTCATATCGACATTCGGCCAAGGGCCATTGATTGTGATTAAAGGTTAGAAGTTGATCTAACATGTAGTTTTAGGGATTTCGACAGAAGCTATAACCAAGGGATAATTTCGGGATTTAAGATCCTTAAGGTAAGTGACTATGAATATTCAGCCAAGGCCTATTTTAGTAGTTAGATCTATTTTTATGTGTTTTAAGCCGAAAACTAACCGATTCAAGGGATCTAGTGATTAGCCGATTTCAAAGGGAAGAATACAAGTTTCGGATTTGATTAATTATCAAATCGGCAAAGAAGGTAAGAAAGTGGATACGATAATCCTTCGGGATTTGATTAAATTAGCTGAATAGGCTTTTTCCTAAAATACTAAATATGGCCAAATGTAGGGATTTAGAATCTAAAGCGATAGATTGGTTTTTCGGGATTTCAAGGAATTCGTTAAGTTAATCAGGTGTGTACCCGACACTATTTCATAATATGTTTTATGGCTATGTTTAATTAAAATACGTGATATTAAGAATGTGAATATGGCTAAGGTACCATAATGTGGTACAAAGTACTCAGGTACGTTTCCTACTCCTACTAGGAATATGAAATATGTTATTTGTAACATGAGAATAAGAATGTGAACTTTGGCATATTAATGCATATTACAAAATGGGGCATATGGGTTATTGAAAGGGGAAGTGAATGTGGTGACCTAAGACCATGAACACGGTGACCTGAGACCATGGTATCTCGAATGTGGTGACCTAAGACCACGATGAATCAATGCGGTGACCTAAGATCGCGATATCTGAATGTGGTGACCTAAGACCACAAATGCGGTGACCTAAGACCGCGATATGGAGTGTAGAGGAAGGACCACAAATGCGGTGACCTAAGACCGCGATATGGAGTGTAGCGGAAGGAGGGTCGACTCAGTAGTCCCCACGGTGTACAGGTTGGTACGGGGGAGTGTAGCGGATGGCTTATTAGGTTTGGGTTTGGGAATGCATTATAATTTGTATACTATGATATGAATGTGTAATATTTGTTATGCCTGATTCTATTATGATTTAGTGTTGTGTACACATTGAGTCTGTTGACTCACCCCGTTGAGGGACCATGTTTCAGGTGATGAACAGTAATGGACCGGGACGGCAGAACTTGTGGTGGCCATGCTCAACATGAAGTTTTTATTTTTATGGACTATTAATTTTTAAGTACTCCGAATTATTTTGATTTACTTGATGTAATAAGGCCATAAGGCCATAGTTGAACTATTTTACATTTATTTTATTTATTATGTTTACAAATTTTTATCAATTAAAGTTTAAGTAGATTTCTTTTAAAACAAAGCCTAAACGTTTTGTCACCTAAAGTAAAGGATTTTAATAATGAAATAAACTTGTTTTCAACTTGAGCCCAACCCGACACAATCCTTCTTTCAAATCACACAAGTTTTTCCTAAGTAACAAAAGAATTTGAACCGGTTTTCATCGAGGAACATACCAGATCCGGTCAAGGCTCGTGGGCCGGGTTTGGGGTGTTTCAGCCACCTTGCTTCATGTCCCTCTTTTAAACTTTAAACATGACATTTCTAAAGCATTTCCTTACTTTTCTAAGACATTTCCTTACATTTCCAAGACATTTCCTTACATTTCCAAGACAAGACATTTCCTTACATTTCCAAGTCATTTCCTTACATTTCCAAGACAAGACATTTCCTTCCATTTCCATGTTATTTCCTTACATTTCCATGACAAGACATTTCCTTCCATTTCCGAGTCATTTCCTTACATTTCCAAGTTTCCAGAAATGTTCACTTTCCTCTTTTGAATCATTTCTAAATCACTTCCTTACATTTCCAAGTTTCCAAAAATGTTCACTTTCCTCTTTTAAACCTAACATTTCCATACATTTCCAGGTTTCCAAAAATGTTCATAACACATAAGACATGTCATTTCGTACAATTAAATCGAAAATGCAGAGGCCCTTTTCAGGATGTTACAGGTTTTCAGTGGTGGCAACGTCATAGAAATACGGTGAAAAGACAGTGACGTTAGAAACATGAACTGGTGCTGCAACAGAATTTTGTGGTGGCAAAATTGAAGACCCAAAGTATGCTTTAGGTGAATTTTGTAAATTTGCATTTTATTTTATTTTTCTAGGATGGAATTAGGGAAAGTTTGGCTAGTTAGAGTCATTCTAATTTTATGGTTTTTAAATTTCATGAGGTAAGCATGATGATAATCATATGACTATGAATGTATGTTCATGCATATATGAGAAAAACATGTAACACCTCTTGCCTGGTTCGCTCATCGAACCCAAGCTACAAGATGTTACTACTGGTTACTTGAACGATTTTTTAACACCACATGATATAGGTGGTAGGCACACAGCTCACATAACTTACAATATGCATAATACACAGTGCACATATATATGTACATATAGCAAACCATTCTATGGACAGATACATGGCGAACTATGCTACGAACAGTCCAACTGTGTATAGTCCTACAGACACCTACATCACTAAACGTCCTACGGATACACACATATTTAATGGAGTGTTCTATAGACACCTATATATATAGCAAAATTTCCTACGGACACCTAAATCATGACGCATACAGTCCTATGCTTTTCATAACAATAGCCAAGTCAATATGTATCATTTATATACATGTTCAAAATCAAAATCCTTATCCATTTCATTTCTAACATCAAAAGGAACCACAACATTTAGCTACAACTTTGACTCCATTATCCATTTGCAAGTATCCAGCTAAATACATGCAGTTTACCGCAATGACATAAACAAAATCTACCAGTCAGCGAACAGATAGTGTGAGCTTGTTGTGGATCTGATTAAGGCGATTTGAACTTCCAAAATCTATAGGAAATGTAACAATGCAGGAGTAAGTATTATGAATATTTAGTAAGCTCATACAAGATCAACCATCAACTTACCTCACGTACAATTTAAAATTTAATCTAATATGTATTCATAGTTTACCAAAGAACCCAATACCATTTTTAATGTGATGAGAGAACACTTTATCCCTATACAATATATCAAGTACATAACATGATATGTTAACACTTTCATGGCAGATTCATTCCCATTCATTTTTCAACAACATAAATGCAGACACTCTATCAATCATACAAAATACCAAGTACGCAACAGTATGTTAACACTTTCATAGCTAGTTTATTCCCTTCCCTCTCAATGCTTCAGACTCAAAATTTAACAATCAAATCTTCCATTACCTCTTATTCCATAATTCACCAATTTCACACCTTGCACGTTTTATGATACCCAATGAAACATCGTAAAAGAACTTAATATAAAGGTATTGTAACCCCTTAAACCCAACCTAGACATTATGGTCAAATCTCGAAGACTACATTTGCCATGATGATGGCACAAAAAATGTTTTGCTACTTTGTTTAAAAAATGTTACTTTATTCACTGGAAACATCATGTTGATTTGCTCGAGAGAATATGAAGCAATCAATCTAAACCCTTTTTGAATTATTAACATCAAAAGTCGATTATGTTTGAAAATTCCAATTTAAATATTTGGAAGAAAATGTCTTAGTTTCAAAATGTCATAGCAGAGTTTTGACAAAATATTATTTGTTGTTTAAAAATCACTGTTCGATATGTTACATAAAATATTGATTAAGTAAATAAAATAGATTAAAGTTTTGTAAAAATGTATTCTTGAATTTGTAATAGAAGCATTGGGTGTAACACCCCAAACCCGGCCCATGCGTTAAGGCCAGATCTGACATGTCACACGAGAAAAATACATTTAAGTCCTTTTCATTCGTATGTAAATAGATTTGTCAAAATCAAGAAAAACAAGTTTTGATTTAAAATAATTGACAATATATATATATTAATAACTTCGAAGATTGCTTGATAAATCTATAAATTTATATAAGTTTATAAAAACCCATTTGTGTAACCATTTTGGAAAATCTTTATTTAGGTTTTTAGAAAAATTCCATTTTAAGTAATTTGAGCAAAATATAAATACGTCAATCATAAAGCAATATAAAATAAACCAGAGGCCTTATTACAACACTTAACCCAAAATAGTAAAGTAATAAAGTGAACGAGAAAGAAGTCTAAAGTCTAAATAAAACCATTTCAGAAGTATGGCCTCCATCGAGTCATCCATGGCCCAAGTCCACGTCACTGAGCATTACCTACAAGGATTAAGAAAAGAAAGGGGGTGAGTTACAAGAACTCAGTGGGAAATCCCCTTATCGTCTTCCACTAGGCCTGAACCCATATAGCAATATCTTGGGCCTAAGCCCATTTACATAACAATCTTAAAATGAAATGTATGAATGTATGCAACCCAACCCATCCTAGATATCCATCCGCTACACACCACCCGTACCATCCCATCACACCTGTGGGGATCAAGTCAACCTACCTCGCCAAACACACCAATCGCAGGCAAGAAGCCATTTAATTCGCCGGCACGAAGCCATTTAATTCGCAGCCAAGATGCCATATATAATATATATTTTTATTGTGGCCAAGCCACCGAAATCAGAATATACGTGGCATAGCCACTATCAACGGTAATATAATCGACACACAGCCTTGGGTAAATATGATCGACACAAATTCATTGATTCATATGTTAGGCACATAGCCGTTATCAGAATTTGTGGCAGAGCCACCGGAGTCAGAATGTGGCAGAGCCACCAGGCTACACTTCTATTCAACATTTTTCCATCCCATGCAAAATTATGTAAATGCAACATAATAAAACATAATACATACAAATATAAACAACAATCATTAATCCAGAGATTTGTTACGATAAATCGGTCCATTATAACACTTTGTAATTCGGCCCACTAAGGCATTCTTGCAATTCGTCCCATAAGAGCATTTTCATAACTTGGCCCATAGGGGTATTTTCGTAAATCGGCCCATAAGGGCATTTTTGTAACTCGGCCATAGGGGCATTTTCATAAATCGGTCCATAAGGTCATTTTCGTAAATCGGCCCATAAGGGCATTTTTATAAATCGGTAATTTTACCAACTAAGGGCAATTTGGTAATCTCACAACCCAGGGTATTTCGGTAATTTCACCCACTAAGGGTAATTTGGTAATTTCGTAATCCAGAGATTTGTTACGATAAATCGATCCATTATAACACTTTGTAATTTGGCCCACTAAAGCATTCTTGCAATTCGGCCCATAAGGGCATTTTCGTAACTCGGCCTATAGAGGCATTTTCGTAAATCGGCCCATAAGGGCATTTTCGTAAATCGACCCATAAGGGCATTTTCGTAAATGGGCCCATAGGGGCATTTTCGTACATCGGCCCATAGGGCATTTTCGTAAATCGGCCCATAAGGGCATTTTCATAAATCAGTAATTTTACCCACTAAGGCTAATTCGGTAATCTCGCAACCTAGGGGTATTTCAGTAATTTTACCCACTAAGGGTAATTTGGTAATTTCGCAACCCAGACTTAACTACCAATTTGGGGCATAAAAATTGAAACTGTCCATCTGCGTCATATTGACTAAATTGACTATAACTCGAGTTACGAAACTCAAAATTTAGATCCGTAAATTTTCCTTGAAACTAGACTCATATATCTTCTTACTCAATTTTTACAGAATTTTTGGCTTAGCCATTTAGTATAGTTTAATCATTAAAATTTCCCTTGTTTCACTGTCCAACGATTCTGACCTCTCTTAACCTAAACTCAAATATCTCACTGTACAACTTTCATATGTTGCTTCCACTTGTTTCTATTGAAAATATGCTCACTAAGGAATCTATACATGTAAATTATAACTTATAATTCACTTTGTACCATTTTAAACAATTTTTCCAAGACAGAACAGAGAACCACGAAGTCGATCAGAACCAATCTAACTAAAATTAAAATATTATAGAATATGAAATTCCTTTTCCTTCTCTGTTTCTTTCATATAAAAATAGACGTAGTAAGCTTTCATTCTATATCTTATTCACCTTCTAATTCCCTTCCTCCTATTTTTCATGATTTTTTCAAAATCACGTCACTGCTACTAACCAAAACTATTTCATTGCAAAATATGGTTACCACTACGAACCTAACTACAAACCTACGCACGCTCGAGTGATCACGGATGCCGATTTCTAGTTTTCTTTGGTATTTCGACCGAATCACAGAACATTTCATGCAAACTTTCAGAGAAATGTGATATTATACACCATTTCAAACATGTATTCAGAAGGTATGGGATTACACACCTTATTCGAAATTTGTAACACGATACTCTTCGCGGCACCTAAAGGTACAATCGGTCCACAATTAGTCCAAAGCACAAATTACAACTTCAATCAAGTATTGCGATTGATTAACAATCTATATCACTTACCAAGAATCTGAGAATCTTATCACGAGGGATAGGTGTTCGATTGGCCCTCCGATAAAGTACTTCGAGAGCTACTTACCAACCTTCTTCCAAAAGCCAACGGCTAGAAAGATGATGAGAGTATAAGCTAACACTCTACCGATTTAGCCCACACCAAGAGAACCAAGAAGATGGAAGTGGCAAAGAATAGATTCGGCCTTGGTCACAAGAACAGGGTGAATAATCGGTTTTAGAAGAGGGAGTAAAAGAGAGACAGGAAGAAAATAATAGAAGAGGAAGAACACTACCTTGCAACCACCGAAAACCCGAGATGGCAAAGAAGCTTCGGCAACCACAAGAACCAAATTTCGGCTATGAGATGAAGTTGATGTTTCGGTTATGGTGTATAAAAGAGAATGTTTGAAAAGAAAATAGTAAAAGACAATAGGCAAATTGAAGTTTCGGCCAAGAGGGAATGCAATCAAAAGAACTAAAATATTTAGAAAGGAAAATGAAATGACCCCTAAAAATGTGAAAATGCAAGGGAGAGCTAGAGAAATTTGGCTCCCCCTATTTCCCTTTACCAAAACCATGTATCATCTTTTCCAAAAGATGAGCATTGACCTCCAAAAATGCTTTCCAAAACATCCACCACGTAATAGGCCAACATGTTCCCTTCTCTTACCTTTTTCCTTCATTTCTTTCCCTCTTTTTCCCTAGTCTTCCTCCTTACCATATTCCTTAGCCATCTTTCCCAAATTAAAAAGTCCATCTTGCCTTAATTAGTACCATGGCCGACACTTGGAAAGAAAGCACAAAAATAAATCCAAAATTGCAATAGATGGGATTTGAACCCTTTACTTTCATGCTCTCCACTTGACACCACACCACTCCACCATGTGCTCAACTTATTCTAGCAAAATACACTCTTATTTCCTAAAGCCTTGATGCCACTTACCTTATCTCCTTAAAGTGCTTAAACATAAAAATTTACTTATAGCCTAACTTGAACTCGGAACTTCCTAGAAACCTCGTAGCTTTCCAAAATTACCTTCTTAATAAGTCCAAGTTGAAATAATGTCATTCTCTTGTTCTCAAAAATTCTAAACACACCTATGCCCAAGGCCCAATGGGCCCAATCCTACTAGGCCTGATTTCGAGATGTTATAATTCTACCCTCCTTAAAGAAATTTCGTCCTCGAAATTTCCAACCAACTACTAAACGTACTGCTCAAGACACCACTATGTTTTCGTTGCGCACTCTGATATTAATAATACTAATGTACTTTTAACAAAATCTTGAATCCTATTTCACACAACCAACCATCTAACCATTGAAGCAAGTCGTTATCTACCACGTATACCTAAAATTTTCTACATTCAATCATCACGTCCAACCAAAACATACCTGACTTTATGGTGATGAAACAATCCCGAGCCTTATGCTCCTTAGACCCGCATCTCAAACATGCTCCTGACCTCCTCCAGCATTCTCCCGGATGACGCCTTCTACAATAATCACAAGCCGGAAAGTTTGGACGTGCCTTAACATGTTTTATGGAATGAGACTGAGACCCTAAAGAATCGCGATCTCTTTTCTTCTTACAGCCCACGCACCCAACACGAAGTGCTTTACTGATTCCTTTAACCTTCTCTAATACCTCCTTAACTATCTGAGTCAGCTCATCAACTCCAGCTCGATCATGAGATCCCGTCTCAGCCACTGTCGTTGCCAATGCCTCCCTTTCGGTAACATGCCTCGGTGTGGAAGATCTAGCCCTAGCACCTCGGCCTCCACCACGTCCACGTCTTCTAGCGCTCATGTTCACTAAGTTGATTTAATCAGATTACAAGTCTTATGAATCAGTATGCTATTCAATGTTTATTAGACAATGTTTTATGGAGTATAAAAAGTAAAGTTGTTTTTGTAGTACGTATCTAAGGTCTCAATCTCTATAGTTTCAGCTCCTAAAGCTAAAAGTTCTAGAGTATTTCTACAGTCATACCACAATAATCATAAATTGAAAACATAAACTTACTTGACTTGGTACCGGATACCCGTGGTGCCATACTTCCTTTAACACATGTATTTATAATTTAAAATTCAAACAGCTTTTGAAAATGCTTTTGAACCCAAACCACAGCCGAGTTTTGCAGCTGAGCTCTGATACCATCAAAAGTATCACCCCAAACCCGGCCCATTCGTTAAGGCCAGATCTGACATGTCACATGAGAAAAATACATTTAAGTCCTTTTCATTCGTACGTAAATAGATTTGTTAAAATCAAGAAAAACAAGTTTTGATTTAAAATAATTGACAATATATATATTTATAACTTCGAAGATTGCTTGATAAATCGATAAATTTATATAAGTTTATAAAAACCCATTTGTGTAACCATTTTGGAAAATCTTTATTTAAGTTTTTAGAAAATTGCCATTTTAAGTAATTTGAGCAAAATATAAATACGTCAATCATAAAGCAATATAAAATAAACCAGAGGCCTTATTACAACATTTAACCCAAAATAGTAAAGTAATAAAGTGAACAAGAAAGAAGTCTAAAGTCCAAATAAAACCATTTCAGAAGTATGGCCTCCACCGAGTCATCCATGGCCCAAGTCCACGTCACTAAGCATTACCTATAGGGATTAAGAAAAGAAAGGGGGTGAGTTACAAGAACTCAGTGTAAAATCCACTTACCATCTTCCGCTGGGCCTAAACCCATATAGCAATATCTTGGGCCTAAGCCCATTTACATAACAATCTTAAAATGAAATGTATGATTGTATGCAACCCAACCCATCCTAGATACCCATCCACTACACACCACCCATACCATCTCATCACACCTGTGGGGATCAAGTCAACCTACCCCGCCAAACACCCCAATCGCAGGCAAGAAGCCATTTAATTCCCAGGCACGAAGCCATTTAATTCGCAAGCAAGATGCCATTTATAATATATATTTTTATTGTGGCCAAGCCACCGAAATTGAAATAAACGAGGCATAGCCATTATTAACAGTAATACAATCGACACACAGCCTTGGGTAAATATGATCGACACAAATTCATTGATTCATATGTTAGGCACATAGCCGTTATCAGAATTTGTGGTAGAGCCACCAGAATCAGAATGTGGCAGAGCCACCAGGCTACACTCCTCTTCAAAATTTTTCCCATCCCATACAAAATAATGTAAATGCAACATAATAAAACGTGATACATACAAATATAAACAACAATCATTAATCCAGAGATTTGTTACGATAAATCGGTCCATTATAACACTTTGTAATTCGACACACTAAGGGATTCCTGCAATTCGGCCCATAAGGGCATTTTCGTAACTCAACCCATAGGGACATTTTTATAAATCAGCCCATAGGGGCATTTTCGTAAATCGGCCCATAGGGGCATTTTTGTACATCGGCCCATAGGGGCATTTTCGTACATTGGCCCATAAGGGCATTTTCGTAAATCGACCCATAAGGGCATTTTTGTAAATCGATAATTTTACCCACTAAGGGTAACTCGATAATCTCGCAACCCAAGGGTATTTCGGTAATTTTACGCACTAAGGGTAATTTGGTAATTTCGCAAGCCAGACTTAACTACTAATTTGGGGCATAAAAATTGAAACTGTCCATCTGCATCATATTGACTAAATTGACTATAACTCGAGTTAGGAAACTCGAAATTTAAATCCGTAAATTTACCTTGAAACTAGACTCATATATCTTCTTACTACAATTTGTCGAGAATTTTTGGCTTAGCCATTTAGTACAATTTAATCATTAAAGTTTCCCTTGTTTCACTGTCCAATGATTCTGACCTCTTTTACCCTAAACTCAAATATCTCACTATACAGTTTTCATATGTTGCTCCTACTTGTTTCTATTGAAAAATAGGCTCACTAAGGAATCTATACATGTAAATTAAAATTATAAATCACTTTGTACAATTTTAAACGATTTTTCCAAGACAGAATAGAGAACCACAAAGTCGATCAAAACCAGTCTCACTAAAATTAAAATATCATAGAACATGAAATTCCTTTTCCTTCTCTGTTTCTTTCATATAAAAATAGACACAGTAAGCTTTCATTCCATTGTCTTATTCAATTTCTAAATCCCTTTCTCCTATTTTTCGTGATTTTTCAAAATCACATCACTGCTATTAACCAAAATTGTTTCATTGCAAAATATGGTTACCACTACGAACCTACGCACGCCCGTGTGATCACGGATGCTAGTTTCCAGTTTTCTTCGATATTTCAACCGAATCACAGAACATTTCATGCAAACTTTCAGAGAAATGGGAGATTACAACCATTTCAAACATGTATTCGGAAGGTACGGGATTACACACCTTATTAAAAATTCGTAACACGATACTCTTCGCGGCATCTAAAGGTACAATCGGTCAACAATTAGTTGAAAGCCCAAATTACAACTCCAATCAAGTATTGCAATTGATTAACAATCTATATAATTTACCAACAATTCGAGTCTCTTATTACGAGGGATAGGTGTTCGATTGGCCCTCCGATAAAATACTTCGAGAGCTACTTACCAACCTTCTTCCAAAACCCAACGGTTAGAAATATAATGAGAGTATAAGTTAACATTCTACCAATTTGGCCCACACCAAGAGAACCAAGAAGGTGGAAGTAGCAAAGAATAGATTCGGCCTTGGTCAAAAGAACAGGGTGAATAATCGGTTTTAGAAGAGGGAGTAAAAGAGAGACAGTAAGAAAATAATAGAAGAGGAAGAACACTACCTTGCAACCACCGAAAACCCGAGAAGGCAAAGAAGCTTTGGCAACCACAAGAACCAAATTTCAGCTATAAGATAAAGTTGATGTTTCGGTTATGGTGTATAAAAGAGAATGTTTGAAAAGAAAAGAGTAGAAGCCAATAGGCAAATTGAAGTTTTGACCAAGAGGGAATGCAATCAAAAGAACCAAAATATTTAGAAAGGAAAATGAAATGACCCCCAAAAATGTGAAAATGCAAGGGAGAGCTAGAGAAATTCGGCTCCCCCTATTTCCCTTAACCAAAACCATGTATCATCTTTTCCAGAAGATGAGCATTGACCTCCAAAAATGCTTTCCAAAACATCCATTACCTAATAGGCCAACATGTTCCCTTCTCTTACCTTTTTCCTCCATTTCTTTGCCTCTTTTTCCCTAGTCTTCCTCCTTACCATATTCCTTAGCCATCTTTCCCAAATTAAAAAGTCCACCTTACCTTATTTAATACCATGGTTGACACTTGGAAAGAAAGCACAAAAGTAAATCCAAAATTACAATAGATGGGATTTGAACCCTTTCCTTTCATACTCTCCACTTGATGCCACACCACTCCACCATGTGCTCAACTTATGCTAGCAAAATGCACTCTTATTTCCTAAAGCCTTGATGCCACTTACCTTTTCTCCTTAAAGTGCTTAAACATAAAAATTTACTTATAGCCTAACTTGAACCCGGAACTTCCTAGAAACCTCGTAACTTTCCAAAATTACCTTCTTAATAATTCAACTTGAAATAATGTCCTTCTCTTGTTCTCAAAAATTCTAAACACACCTACGCCCAAGGCCCAATGGGCCCAATCCTACTAGGCCCAATTTCGGGATGTTACATTGGGTCGAAATCGTATTTATGTTGAAAAAACCAATTTTTCATACCAAATTAATAGATCAATTTTAGAGTTTGTTTTAAAACCAAATCATGCAGAGTTAAACCAAAATAAAAAATCAACGTCCCATGCCACAGTCCGCAAATAATAATTGAATAGTCCAAAAAACCAAAATATAAAGTATAAATGTCTATATGAAAAATGTCTGAGTACCCCTCCATAAGTCGTGCCAATGGAATTTAGACATACATTTCATATATATAGAAGTAGTCCATGTAACATCCCAAAAATTAGGGGTTTGTAGAATCGTGTTTATGAATCGATAGAGAGTGATCATGCCTTAATTTTTAGATTATCTATGGTTTTTTATCAATAAATGAGGTGTTGGTTTGTTGGATAAGTGTTAGTGAAACGTTCCTTGAAACCCAAGTTCAAATCACTTATTTCTCACCAATTTTATTACTTTGCTAATTTTGCCTCAAACCTTAGTATGTGACACGCATTGTTTTTAAAATAAATATTGCAAAATTATTTCAAAAATAAGGAAATAGCCTAGTGGTTAATTGATAAATTTAAAAGTATGAAAATTAAATTGAGGTCTCAAGTTCGAATCCTTTCCTATGTAAAATAACTAATTTTTACAAAATCTGTTATTTTTAATGTGTGTACCATCCATACCCTTGTAAGCCTAAGTATAAACGGTAATTTTACAAAAAATAATAAGCCTTTATTCTATTTTTACTCACCCTATTCATTCCTCCCCTCTCCTCCCCTCCTTGGTCTTCAATTTTTTTTCTTTCTTCGTCCATTGTTGTCGTCGCCTACACTTATTTTTACCCTTTATTTTTCTTTTTATCTCAAGATTTGTTAACATCTTCTCTACCATCTTTCTGGTATTTTTCCTCATTAAAATTAGCCACAAATATGAAATCTTGAACTCTAAGATCGATCCCGAACATTGCCATGAAAGTGTCATTGTCGTTTCTCTCAACTTGCTTGTGTAAGATCTCTTCTTTCTTCAATTTGTTGATTAATCTTGTCAACTAAAAACCTAAATTTCTAAATCTTGAATTAAGGGGAACTTTAAATGTGTTTTCTAATATTTTTAAAGGATCTTTAAATCATTTTTAAATTAGCCCCGAATTTGGGCACCACAGGTGGTGGTGCGTGCGCCTATGTGCAAGAATGGGGGTTGTTTTGGTTCTTGGTTCTTGCCATCTTTTCCTAGAATTAATTTGAGTTCATGAACCCTCCTAATCAGCCTTTAATCACATGTTAATTAAGGAAAGGCGTTCTTGATCAATTAGCCATTTGGATCTCACAATTCGGGAAGTGTAAGTGCGATTAATTGTAAACTAGTTTGCTGTTTCGAAAAGGTTGTTGGGAAAAGGTTATGGATTGATTAAATGAGTGATTTTAATCAATATTAGCTACTTATTTTTAAGTATATAATTGTGTTAGGTTTTGACCAAAACACCCCAAATCAATAGTAAAGCCGAAAGACGTTCGTGCGCATGATTCGCAATAAAATAGTGTAAGAAATCTAACTAGTTTGGATTCGTAAAATAGTAGTAATTTTGATGATTGGTTGGAACCCATAAGTTGGTGTTTAAGGTATGGTTAAGAGATGAATTTATGTAATTTATATTGACTTTTTACTTAGGTTCATTTTAAGGATTATTAAGGAAAATTGGAAGATTTGCTAGTGTACTGTGAGAAAGCAAAAAATAAGGTGTGGTTCCTAAACTCAAAAACTTAACTAAAAATGATAATTTTTTTTGATATATTTGATGATTTAGATTGCTGATTGGATTGACTTAATAGCAAAAAAAAGTTTTTGTAAGTGGCCGAACCAGGTATGTTTTGAGCCTTAAAAGATTGGCATGTTAGCAAAGTTGCTAGTTTGACAGTGTAACTGTGTGAATGGTATTGTGATGCATGATTGTGTTATTTCGTATGAGATTGATTGTATATATAGCATGATTTGCTGAGATATGAGTTTATGCATGATATAATTGCATGGATAGTTTGTTATGTTATATTGGAAAGGCTGGTATACATGCACATTGGAAAATCGTAAAAGTATGTGAAATTGTGTAATGTTGAATGATATAATCTTAATGGTAATTTGAAAGTTGGAACACTGTTTCCATTTACTAAAAGTATGTGATTGTTGAGGGCATGTTGAACATTTGAAATAAATGTGAAAAGTATTAAGATATGATTATGTATGAGTTTGTGTGACATATTGCATTTGCATTGAGATGGGATATCTTGTGGTTAACGGAGGAGTTCTATGGAGTTCTAGAGGCATATTAAGTCTGCATTTATATGTAGTTAGTGCACTACACATAGAGTACTGAGGGGATTGGCAATTTTATCTCATATTATATGTTATTGGGATTGTATCGCACTATTTGATATTCAACAAATTTTCTACATTATTGACTATTGGGTGGTTTTACCACATAGAGCTACGCTCACATTTTTTGGAGTTTGGTAGATAGGTTTTGGGGAACTCATGGTGTGTAGTGGATGGTATGGGTAGGAACCTCTTTGCATTGCATCATGCTCACGACATATTTGAATATTATTGATTTATGTTACGTAACCTCCCTAACCTGACCTAAACATTATGGCTAGATTGAGAAGGCTGCATTACCATCAAAATGGCGAAGCCCGATATCATGTATTTTTCAGTTATTATGCTTGAGTAATCCATACATCCAAAAAAATCTCCAAAAGAAAAGTTATCAAGCCACAGACTATAAAGAAATTAAAATTTACAAGCAAAAACTAGTAAATACTTAATAATACCTATTAAGAATAGTGTGAGGTCCAAGGTGGTCATCCGAATGCCAAGTTTGGTCCTAATTTCAAGGTTTACCTCAAAAGTTAAACACTATTAGGGGTGAGCTTATGAAAACTCAGTGTGAGTGGAACAGTTATTTAAATAGACATAGATATCGAATACAGTGAAACATATTAGCTTCAATAGACGAACACAGAACCATGATTGGAATTTCATATCATTACATAGCATTATCAAATTGATGTCAAATGATGTACAAGCATGGGTCATCCTTCATTCGAGTAAAAAGTGTAACATCCCAAATCCGGCCTAGACGTTATGGTCGAATCTGGAGGTGTCACACTGGAATGCTTTTAGAAAACTTGCTCTGGTTGATAAAAACCCGTAAGAAGGTTAAAGCCTCTTTGTTAAAACTCAACTCATTCTAGCCATTTCTTATCCATTTTAAAAGGTCATTACTTTTAATGCACGGTTTATTGCAAAAGCATTTCAACAGTATTACGAAACGTGATGTTTTGAAAATAGTTATCGTTATGGAAAATCGTGTTCTACTTCTATCAGATGCAAATCACAATGAATCAAATCCCAACTTAAAAGCTAGAAAGTTATAAAGAGGCCTTATTACATAATTCAAAACCCAGAACGAAATTTAATAGTAAATTAAAGCCAAATAAAAGAAAACAGGAGCAGTAGTGTGGCCATCTCTGAGTCCCTCGCAGCACCGATCTGCCTAACGCTAGGGATTACCTGTACAATTAAAAACTGGGTGAGTTTATGAAAACTCAGTGCGTAATCCTTTAATATGCAGTCAGTCAGGTATGCAGAATGTAGCAATAGTCTGGGCCTGAGCCCATTATAGCAACAATTGGGCTTAGCCCATAACAATATTACTTGGGCCTTCGCCCATATCAGTACCAAATCCCATATGAACAATGCATGTTATCCCATCCAACCCTCCACTTGCCTCCGTCCAACCCTACACTTATAGTGGGGAATAAATCACCCACCCATCCCTACACTTACAATGTTAGCACTGGTTGCGGCACTAACCAAAATTCGCAGCCAAGCTACCAGTATTGGTATATGTGGCACAGCCACCAGTACAGTGTCCCAATCCCCATGCAATATGACGTGTATGCAGAATGTCATGCAAAAAATCAGTCATACCAATCATAGACAAATCAGTCATTTACCCTCGAGGGGCAAAATAGTCATTTTACCCTTTATGGGTATATCGGTCAACTTCATCATATTAGGGTCTAGGCACGCTTACCGACCCAATAGAAGGTCCATAGCCATCTCGGACGACTCGTGTAACCTCAATATACATAACAGTGTAAATGGGCCCAAAGCCCATTATGCGGCCCATATGAGCCCACACGCCCGTGTGGCCCATTAAGCTTGAAAACGACCACGGCCACATGAACTACACAGCCCAATCCAGTATTATCCATATTTTTTGGAATTTATCCGTGTGGGGCCCACGAGTCCCTTGGGCCCACATGGCCCATTCCGGCCCAACGTGGCCCAAAACAGCCTATGTTCACAAGAACGCTCATGGCGGCCTCTACAGTCAATCGTCATGTTTCGTGGGTCGAAGTTATTACACGAGCGATCGCATGCTCGTGTGGCACCGTGTACCATATTTTCAGCTTTTTGGCTTTTTCAGCTCTTCGGCTTTTGCCGTTTTATAGTCTAAGCAGTGTGTGTGTACACACCTGTTTACGAGAAGAGCGTAAATCTCCATGTACACCAACCAAGATTCAAACACAATGTTTGTCCTTTAATCATTAGGGTAAAACACCCCTTTATTAACACTTAATCCCCAATATGGTGCATGCTACTTACCTTGACCGAATGATAAGCAATTTATTTCACCAAGATCGTTGGTTGAAAACAACCGCACAATTCTTGCCGATTTAGCATTAATAACAGATCCCATTAAGATGGATCGATTATAAATGTGGCTTTAATTCATAAATATCAATCTTACAGAATCAAAGAGTTAATCGGCTTTTATTCAGAAAGGAAGGTAATACTTTTACCTTGATTGAATAACGAGGGAAAAGGTTTCGATCGCTTCCTAAACAACTTGTACTCCCTAGAATCCCATGAACACCACATCGCAAAGAAGGAATGAGAACCGTAGTCAAAGCATATATGGAAAAGAACATTTGGCTTTTTAGAAAAAGATTAGGGAGAATAGATTTGAATGAAAAGAGGGAATAAGAACACTTACCGACTTGTTAGAAACACTTACAGAACCGAAATAGAGAGGATTAGTACTGAGTTTCAGCCAATGTAAGAAACACCCAGAGAAAAGAAGAAATCGAATCGAGAAAGGAAGGGAAGAACTTTCGGTCACAACCTACCAAAATACCAAAAAAGAGAAAGAATCACAAGAGAGAGGCAAAGGTGATGGGTTCGGCCGAAACAACAGTCAATAAGTAAAAAAGATGAAAAGGGGCAGTTGGCCAAAGCTTGAAAAGAACAGAGAAGAGGGGGGTTTCGGCAGAGGTTGGTGCAAAAGGAAGGAAAGGGATGGACTTGATAGGAGCAGCTTAATACTTTGCCAGAACAGCAGGAGCCGAACAACAAAAATGCACGAATGGTCAATTGCAATTTCGGCGCTAGAGAGAAAATAAAGAAACAAGAAATTAGAAGTTCCAAAAACTGGTGACAAAACTGACCAAAATGACAGAAAAACCCCCAGCCAAATTTCCTAAACTTCGCTATACCAATTCGACACAACCATCCCCACACATTTCAACCTTCTTGTTTCTCTCCACAAATCTCACTATAATCCTCTCCATAATCCTCTCCATGATTTGCTCCTAATATCCCTTCATGACCAGTTCAAACTGCTTTCAACAAGAGTTTCACTCAACACCACCACCACCTCACCTCACAGTGTGACAAAAATAACACTCCCTCAATGCGACTCAAGATTCAAACTCGCACCCCCAAGGTTACTCTACACACCACCTTGCCACTAAACCACAAGATCTTTTTGTGTCACACTTCCGCCACAATTATTCTTAAAACCTACTCTCCAGAACCAAGGGCCTTATTCACTTAAAAATTAAAAATTTTGCTAAAGCCTAGGTTTGAACCCAGGACTTCCTAAACATTCCCAAACACTCCAAACTCACTTAACCATTAAGGCAAGCAGTCAATTGTGCCATTTTCTTGCACAACTAAATACTTATGTGTAGTCTCATAACTGTTCCCTTGTTTCAAAACCTATTTCTCCTAGGCCTAAAATTTGGGGCGTTACAACAGGCATTAATTTTGATACCATTCAGTACAACACACAAAACGTAGCATAAATCAATAACATTCGAATATGTCCTAAGCATGATGCAATGCAAAGAGGTTCCTACTCATACCATCCACTACACACCACGAGTTCCCCAGAACCCATTTGCTAGACTCCAAAAAGTGTGAGCATAGGTCCATGTGGTAAAACCATCGAATAATCATTAATGTAGAAAATTTTTTGAATATCAAATACTGCGATACAATCCATAATAACATATAATATGTGATAAAATTGCCAATCCCCTCGGTACTCCAAGTGCAATGCACTTCCTACATATAAATGTGAACTTAATATGCCACTGGTACTCCACGGAACTCCTCTGTCAACCACAAGATATCCTATCCCAAAGCAAATGCAATATGTCACACAAATTCAGACATAATCATATCTCAATACTTTTCACATTTATTTGACATGTTTGACATGCCCTCAATAATCACATACTTTTAGTAAATGGAAATAGTGTTCCAACTTTCAAATTACCATTAAGATGATATCATTCGACATTACACAATTTCATACTTTTACGATTTTCCAATGTGCATGTATACCAACCTTTCGAATATAACATAACAAACTATCCATGCAATTATATCATGCATAAACTCATATCTTAGAAAATTATGCTATATATACAATCAATCTCATACAAAATAACACAATCATGCATCACAATACCATTCACATAGTCACATTGTCAAACTAGCAACTTTTCTAACATATCAATCTTTTAGGGCTTGAAACGTACCTAGTTCGACCACTTACAAATTTAATTATTTGGCTATTAAGTCAATCCAATCAGCAAGCTAAATCATCAAATATATAAATTTTTTTTACCATTTTTAATTAATTTTTTGAGTTTACGACCAACACCTTATTTTTCGCTTTCTCACAGCACACTAGCGAATCTTCCTATTTTCCTTAATAAACCTTAAAAAGACCCTCAGTAAAAAATCAGCATAAATTCCATTCACATCTTAACCAGACCTTAAACATCCATGTATGGGTTCCAACTGTAACACCCCTAACCCGTATTCGTCACCAGATTAGGGTTATGAGGCATTACTGGATAAATCAAAGACATTTCATAATACCAGTCATCAATCACAATCAAAATGTCCCTTTCATAGGTCAACGAGACCTTAATCATGCTTCAAAATAGGGTCGGGATTAAACCGAACATATATGAAAGTTCTCAAATTTTTAAAACTTCTCTAGGTTATAGAGGACACACGCCCATGTGGGTGGGCTGTGTGCCTCCCACGGCTACTAGACACACCCATGTGTCTTGGCCGTGCCAAATCGGAGCATGTATACTGACTTATCTACACGGCCACTAGACACGCCCGTGTGCCATGGCCGTGTAAAATTATGCTAGCTACTGACTTACTAACACGACCACTAGACATGCCCATGTGCCTTAGCCGTGTAAAATTAGGCCAGCTACTGACTTACTAACACAGTCACTAGACATGCCCATGTGCCTTAGCCGTGTAAAATTAGGCCAGATACTGACATTTTCATAGTTGCCGGAGCTTTAGAGCTCAACTATGATCTAACTCGATCTCTACTAGAATATCCCATATTAGTCCTGGAGCGACTTTGTTCATCTCTTAATTTCTTCAAAGCAGACTGAAATGATTTACCCGAAAATTTCTTTCTCACATCTCTAACTTCAGACTCAGCTTTTCTTTTGTCTTTCTTGAGTGCCTCGGCTTTACATGCCTGATCAACAAGCATAGTGAACTCTTTTATTTCTAAAATACTAGCAAGCGGATGTCTTCATTTAAAATATCTTCAAGCCTCTTACACATTATTACTTTCGATGATACACATTCTCGAGCATACTGACTTAACTTCACGAACTCTCGTTCGTATTCAGTGATAGACATGCGACCCTGTTTCAATTCCAGAAATTCTTTCCGTTTCTAATCAATGAATCTTTGACTAATGTATTTCTTTCGGAACTTAGACTGTAAGAAATCCCATGTAACCCTTTCCTTCAGAACAATAAAAATAATAGTTTTCCACCACTGATAAGCCGCGTCTCGTAACAGTGAAACAACACATTTAATACTTTCTTCCGAAGTTAAAGACATTTCATCAAATACCCAGTTTGTATTCTCTATCCAAAACTTAGCTTTCTCGGCATCGTCATCGCTAGTAGCCTTGAACTTTTCAGCTCCATACTTACGGGTTTTGCCTACTGGAAGCTTGTTCAATAGATTCAGATTCATAACCGGAGGCACAACTGAAGTCTGAGGGGGATTAACCCGGGGCGAAGGTTGTGAAATAGTCGGGTTATTTCTAACAAACTGAGTGAACCACTCACTCATCATCTGGAAGAAAGATTGTTTAGCTTCTCCCTCTTGACCGCTCGAGCGTGCAAGCGCTTGTAGTGATAAACCAAGCCATTAGTGAGGGCGGTAAACCGTTGAGAATGTCACGAACACTCTCGTGAAATTGAGGCCGTAATGGGCCCTGTTGAGTTGAGGCAGGCTAAACGTGCCCAACAAGTTAATGGGCCCCTGTGAGCAAAAATGATGAAAAATGTAAGTTAATCAATGCGACTGTGAAGTCCACAGAATCGCGACTGAAAACGAATGAAATGGGCCACACGAGCGTTTGGGCTCGAATAGGCCGAAATTAGGTTTTAGGCCCAATAGCACTGTATTGACCAGAAATGGAAACCGAGTTGCTCAAGGTGACATTAGGCCTTCGGAAAGGCCGTTGTAGGGATAAAATTACTGAAATACTCTTATTGGGTAAAATTACCGAAATACCCTTAGTGGGTAAATTACTGAAATACCTTTATTGGGTAAAATTACCGAAATACCCTTAGTGGGTAAATTACTGAAATACCCTCGATGGGTAAATTACCGAAATACCCTTAGTGGGTAAATTATTGAAATGCCCTCGATGGGTAAATTACAGAAATACCCTTAGTGGGTAAATTATTGAAATACCCTCGGTGGGTAAATTATGGGAATACCCTTTAAGGGTGAAATTACTGAAATGCCCTCGTTGGGTGAAATTACTGATATACCTCTAAGGGGTAAATTATGGTTTTACCCTTACCAACTAGATTACCATTATACCCTTAGGGGTAGATTTCGTATGCTGGTGTGTAAACCGTTAAATTGCTATGATGATAAATTATTGCATACACTGAATTAATATGTCACGACATGTTGCATTGGGTTGGGTTATGTATTTGGAGGAAGTACTGTACTGGTGGCTATGGTACGTTATACTGATTTAGTGGCTCTGCCACGATATACTGATTTTAGTGGCTCAGCCACGTATACTGTTACTGGCAGCTTTGTTGATACTAGCAGCTCGATTGCGATCTTGGTGTGTAGAGCTGGGTGGGTTGACTTGGTCCCCATAGGTGTGTATGGTTGGTACGGGTGGTGTGATGGTTGGATTGGGTTGGGCTGCATTTTTGTTGCATTAGCATGATTTTGGGGCTTGGGCCTGATTGTGACTGTAACTGGGATTACATATCGAGTTCTTATAACTCACCCATTCCCTTTTAACTGTGCAGGTAATCCCTAGCCTTAGAGGATTTGGATCCGTGAGGGACTCAAAGGTGGCAACACGTACTGCAGCTTTCGAGGGTGAATTAGTATTTCAATTTGGGATCACTTTACTTAATTTTTGGGTTTTATAATTGTTGTAATAAGGCCTTTGGAACTGTTTTAACTTTTATTTGGGATTTCTTTAAACACTGCGAATTTAATCAACACGGGGTTTTCAAATTAATAAACAACTATTTTTCAAATATCATGTTTTTCGTAATTGAAACATCCCAAACCCAGCCCACTAGTCTCGACCGGATCTGACATGTTCATTAAGGAAGATTTAGCTTTATCTCATTTTATCTTCTTATAAAATATGACGATTTGAAAACAGGTTTGTGTTTTTATCAAGTTAATAACCAAGTTGCCGCTCAAGTTTGTATTTCTTTAAAATGCATCCTTTATATTTCATAAATTAAAAGTTTTTCCGGATTTTAGAGCTCATTAAGTTGAAAACCGTAGTTGATTAGGTGATAAAACATTTGAAGTTGTTTTAAGAAAAGTATTTAGTTACTCATTTGTTTACCATCGCATGGTCATGAAATTTAAACACAAAATTTAAAACAGTTAAGTAGTGGCCTTATTACAGATCAAATACCAAAATAAATCCTGAAAGAAAACATACTAAACCAAATAGAAAGAGTTCAATTATAAGAAAACCCGAAATTTGCTGAGCATGGCCACCACATAGTCCCTGCCGACCTGGTCCATAGCACTAAGTATCACCTGCAATATGTTAGCCCTTGAAGGGTGAGTCAACAGACTCAATGTGCAACAACCACCACAGGTTCCCAATCGATTATAGCCTTTATTATAACATTTTGGGCAAAGCCCATCCGAAATCATTATCGGCCATAAGCCCATATCACAGCATATTAAATCACATATATGTAAAAACAATGATGCAATCCCGAGCTCGCTTAGTTATCCAACCTCTTCACACCACCCGTACCTGCCAGTCACACCAATAGGGATTACTAGATCGATCCTCCATCCGCTACACACCCTTGAAGGCAGTCGCTGCAGTCAACTGCTCATCACCCTTAATACGTGGCATAGCCACCGGATATTGTGACATCGTCACTGAAAGTATAATATTGTGACATGAGTCATCGGATTAATGTGGTAAAACCACCAGAACACTTCCCATTTACATTATTACCCGCATGCCCATGCAACATACAAATTATACAGATATCATGCTATATGCTTTATTCCAAGCCCATATAAAAATTATACATGCTTTCATATCAATGATTGTAACCACTGTAAACAAGGGTTAGATATAATGTACCTGAACGAACTGTACCAATGGATGGTACCCTTACCCATGTTTATTCATAGTCTTGTTAACACATATTTAATATTATTATTCTATCGGGAAAAAGTGTGGAGTTACACACCTGAAAACACAGAGGACAACACTCTCGATCTCACTGACACTTTCACTTGCAGGGATCACAGCAATCTATTTATCCCTTTCTGAAGCTGGCCCACACCCCGGTGGCCAATCCCGTACTGCAGAAACTGAGCGTTTCTTGAATCTAGGGGTAGGGACTACCCCTTTCTCTCCTCCACTGGTACTCGCATCCATCAATAGTATCTTAGTCAGAAAACCCCGTTAAGAAAATCAAATCAATCTATACAAGAACTAAATGTCACCCAAATCGAATGATCTTCCCTAAGTAAATCCAAGACCCGAAGATTCCTTTTTCAAGCCTGTCGAATCCCCCTACAACACCACAGTTAGAATCGGCTAACACTTAAAAAGTATGGCCTTTGGCCAAATAGCATTATCCTCTTACCTTAATCAATTGAATCCCGAAAGCTCCTAGATGCCCCTAACGCCGGCTCCCAAGAAGAGTTATGAATCCAAAATCTTGCATAGATTCAGCCATACACATGATTATAGGCTTAAGCCTCTGATTTCGGTAGGCCAAAATAATAAAGAGAGATTTAGACCAAAAGAGATCTCTTACCCTAATACTCACCCGATTTGGCTTCCTGGCAGCCCTTGGAGATCAACGCGATAGAGGAGAATGGAAGAAGAGTGTAGTCAAAAATAAAAGAAGAGAAGAAGAACGATGGATAGGAGGTTCAGCCAAGGTACTATTCGGCCTTTGACGAAAAACAAGAGAAGAAGAATTAGCGAAGAGACTCAAAGAGGTTCGGCTGTGGTCTCAGCAATGGGAAAGGTTCTTTCGACTTTTGAAAATGGGAGAATCAGTGCAAAGAAGAAGAGAAAGGGTTGGAGTTTGTGTGATTTCGACTATGGTGAGTGTGAAGAGTATGTTTCGGCTTTTAGAGGGTGAATGAAGAAGAAGAGTTTGGGGTTTAAGGAGTTGCAAAAATGGAGAGAATGAGGGATATGTTTCGGCTACCAAAAAAAGAAAAAGATGAAGTTTCCTTGGAAGGACCGGTTGGTTGAGTATTTGAGGGAAATGAGGTATTCGGGAAATACAAAGGAAGTAAAGATGAATGATTGAAAGTGTAACAGTCCGAATTTGACCCTAAACGGAAGTGGTTTCGGGACCACGAATTCGAGTCAGAAATATTTTAAAATATTATATTCCGTGTTCATTATATGTGAATTAATGTGTGTGAAAGTTTCGTACGAAAATTTGATGTTTGTGTGCTTAATTAAATAAAAAGGACTTAATCGCGTAAAGTGCAAATGTTGCAACTATAGTGAAATGCACTAATTTGAGTGTGGCTTTTTAAAGTGAGGCATTAAAAGGGGAATTAACCCATTTTATGAGTTAGTGGGCTTATGACTAATATGCCCTTATTATATATGATAGTTTATTTTTATTTAAAGGTTATATTTGTAAACTAGTAAATAACATATTATATGCTTAATAAAATAAAGGAAAAAAAAGGAAAGGCCATTATCATCTTATTTTGTTTGGCCGAATGTGGGAGAAGAAATAAGGGCTTCATTTTCTTTGATTTTCGGCAATTAGAAGTTCAAAATCAAGGTTAGTTTGATTTCGGTTCTTGTTAATTTTTACGTTTTTGAGATCGTTGCTTCGAACCGTAGCTAACCCATGTTATAATTTTGAAAAATAAGCATGCTTGATATTCGGCCATTGTAGTGTTTATATGATTTTTGGTGTTTGATGATTTTAAATTAAAGATATGAAAAAGATTAGCATGTTTTGTATTGAAAGTTTTGGTGAAATTGAGCAATTAGGGCTAATTTGTAAAAATAAAATTTTAGAGGCACTTATTTGCAAAATAAATGAAATGTATTTCTTGGTATGAATGTATAGAAGATTCGGCCCTAAAGCATTATGTGCAAATTATGTGTATTTTGTGTTTTATGCAAATAGGATTAAATTGTAAAAATGTGAAGTATTAGGGGTAAAATGGTAATTTGCCATTTATGAGTTTTGGGACTAAATTGAAATGAAATGTAGTTGAATGAGATTATTTTTTTGATATGTTTAGATCAAGAACAAAGAAAATCAGATTTGAATCGGGGAAAGACGAAAGTTGCGGAATAGCCGGTTTAAGTCGTCCGTTGTTAATCGAGGTAAGTTCTTAAGCGAACTTATGTTAAAAGATTATTTATGAATCTAACGAATGATAAAATTTATATAATTATAGTGTAAAACCATGAGTTGGCCGAATATGATAATGATAAATTGGATTAAGTGTAATTGTATTTAATGTGATGTGAATAAGTGTATTTAGTTTGATATATGATTATGAAATGTGAAATGCAAGATTAACTATATTGATATTCGGGCTTCGAGCCTAGCAGGCCTCGTGCCGGTGATCAGTATCAGGCTTTATGCCTAGCAGGCCTAGTGCCGGTGACATATTCAGGCTTTATGCCTAGCAGGCTTAGTGCCGGTGACACATTCAGGCTTATTGCCTAGCAGGCTAAATGGCGGTGTTTTGGACTACGGACTTTGAGTTCAGCAGGCTTAGTGCCAGTGTATGAAACCCAAGGTAACGTTTAGTAGGTTTGAACTAGTGAATTGCTATTTTAAGATTTAATTGGTGTTAACAGATTTATGAAATGAATTAAGAGTGCCGAATTATACAAAGGTGAGATTGTTATTTCGGTTACAAGGTAGGTAATATTCCTACTCAAGTGTTATATGAAAAAAAAAATATATGTATGTATATGATGTTTTTGATCAATGAAATGATAAAAGTAATTTGACATGCAAGTGATAGCCAAAAGAAAATTCTATTAGATTGTGTTATAAACAAATTTGGTTTCATACAAATATAAGTAGTCGAAAGTATTTGTAAAAGTATATAGATGTGTACAAGTTGATATTGGAAACGTGAATGTTGTATTTATATATATATATGCTTTCGGTTCTAATGTATATTATAGATTAAGCTATAATTATGTAAGGTTATGAGATAAGTGTCTTAATTAATTGTATGTGATTATGTTCTGCTTAAAGACTTACTGAGCCAGCAGGCTTACTTGTGTGTTATGTCTCCTCTGTTTTATAGATTCTGGTTAGTCTACGAGCTCAACGGAATCGTCAAGACAGTCATCCACACGATCATCCTTTTGGTACTCATATTCTAGCTTTGATTCGAAAGGCATGTATAAGCTAGGTTTTTTATGTAAGAAATGGTACTTAATTTTGTGTATAAATATAGCCTTGCGAAAAAGGCTTAGTTCTTTTGGGTAAATTTTTGTTCTATATGATAATGGCTTGCATAATTTTGTTTATGGTTTTTGTTCATGTTGAAAGAAAATCGAATGGCCTATGCGTATTTATATGTATAGTACGGTTAATGTCAATGTTTAAGGTAGGAACTTTGGTTATGTACCTAAAGTAAAGTCATGCGATTATGGCTAATATTTTTTTTTTATAACTTGCGTTTAGAATGTTTTATATTTAATTATGATTTGCTTGGTTATAACGAATTCATGAATATGAAAGCTTGGTTGTTGTAAAAGCATTAATATATTTTATGTGATATGAATACATGAATGGTGATATATTGGATAAGTTAAATTAGTAGTGTCAGTTTAATATGCTTTTGCTTTATGCTTGTTTAAGTAAAGAAAATTAGGTTCGGATTCAAGCTAATATAAAGTATGTTTGTATATTCGGTTAAGGTTAGTTTCTTATTAATATCCATGAACTATGTATACGGAATGTCTTTCATTAAGTATGTTATCAATATAAGTCTTACGAATGTTTTGGTATGATCTTAAGAGGATTGATTTTTGAATGAATATTGTTTAAGGAGCCAAAGATACAATTGTTATTTTTTTTAAAGGTATAGACCATGCATAAAAATATATTTATATATTGATACGGTCATTTGTGGCATAAAAATTTGAATCTGTTTGTGATGGTAAAGATTTCTTTGCGTGTACTGAATTTAGTAGAATGCATGATTGGACTTGAATTGAGTTTATAATATCTTGTAACCCTAATTCGGTGACGGATGTGGGATATGGGTTTTACAGAAAGGCTTGATTCGGCTAGCTTTGAAAAGAAAGAATGCCGAAATGGCACTTTGAAGGTTTCGGCACACCAGAGAAAATACCCAAGAACTCTCACTCACAAAGCCGAAAATGAAACCAACACTCCCTCACCCTAGAACACCTCCAAAAATTCGGCTCACTCCACCCCCAAAGCCGAATGTATCCCTTTTCACTACCCCTTTCTAGATTTCGGCTGACATTCAAACACCTGCTTCCCCTTGTTTTCCTCCTAAAACTTCTCTTTTCCACTCATTCAAAAGAGTTTGAATGAATCAAACTCTGATCTCCCTTCTTAGCCGAAAATTCAAGTGCCTTGACCAAGTCAAATTCTCATCCATTTAGAGTCTAATTGCTGTCCAACTCTTCACTCCCCTTGACGCAAAAAGAAACCCCAAAAACGCTTCCCTTGTTGCTCGAACCCAGGTCCCTTCTCACTCCCTGAGGCGTCACTCTTCTGATCTCTAAGTGGCGCCTCCTAGACAATTTACCACTGGATTTCTTGTGTCATAACCCACACATAAATTTTCTTAAGGCCTAGCTCTCTTAGTTCTCCCTTAAAGGCTTAAAGTCAAATATTTTTCTAAGGCTTTTACCTACACCCCAAGGTTCCCGAAGCCCCCAAACACTTACAAACAGCACACAAAGCACACTACTACATAAATATGAGTTAAAACGCATAACCCCTAAATCCTGGATATTACAATTCTACCCCCCTTAAAAAAATAATTTCGGCCTCGAAATTACCTGGCTAAAATGGATAAGGGTATTGCTGTCGCGTTGCTTCCTCCGGCTCCCACGAAGCTTCTTCCGACCCTTGGTTCCATCATAACACTTTAACTAGAGGAACTGATTTCCTCCGTAACACCTTCACATCCCGTTCCAAAATTTGAATCGGCTTTTCCTCGTAGGACAAGTTTGATCTCAACTCCACTTCCTCAACTGGCACCACGTGAGATGGGTCTGATTGGTAACGACATAGCATCGAAACATGAAACACATCATGCATCTGCTTTAATTCCGAAGGCAACTCTAACTGATATGCCACTAGTCCAACCCGCTTCAAAACCCGATAAGGCCCTATAAACCTGGGACTCAGCTTACCCTTGCCACCGTTTCCATGGTGAAACTTTCAGAAACACCTGATCCCCTACTGCAAACTCTATCTCTTTCCGCTTGAGATCTGTATACGACTTTTGTCTATCAAACGCCTCCTTCAACTGTGCCCGAATCACCTTAACCCTTTCTTCTAATTCTGTCACCATCTCTGGACCCAAAACATTATGTTCCCCCAACTCTGTCCAACACGTAGGAGTACGACAATTCCGTCCATACAGTGCTTCATACGGTGCCATCCGAATACTTGCTTGATAGCTATTGTTATATGCAAACTCCACTAAAGGCAAGAACTTCTCCTAGCTTCCTCTAAAGTAAATCATGTAACCCCTCAACATATCCTCTAACACTCGAATTACTCGTTCGCATCGGCGTCCGTCTGGGATGAAATGCCGTGATCTTGAAGTCTAACTCGGTGCCTAATGCTCCGATGCGAGTGCTTTCTCAAAATCGAGACATAAACCTCGGATCCCTATCCGATATAATCGACACCGGCACCCCGTGCAGTCTCACAATTTCTGCCACATACAACTTTGCCAACCTTTGCAGCGAATAGTCAACCCGCACCGGTATGAAATGTGCAGACCTTGTCAACCGATCCACTATCACCCATACCGAATCCTTCTTAGTAGGCGTAAGGGGAAACCCACTAACAAAGTCCATTGTAATTCTCTTCCACTTCCACTGCGGAATCTTTATTGGCTGAAGCAACCCCGAAGGTACTTGGTGTTCAGCTTTAACCTGCTGACACGTTAAGCACTTCCCCACAAATTCTGTAACTTCCGGTTTCAGACCAGGCCACCAAAACTGATCTCGTAGATCCCTGTATAACTTACTTCCTCCAGGATGCATAGCATAAGGACTAATATGCGATTCCCGAAGAATTCGCTGCCTTAATTCCTCATCCTTCGGTATACAGACCTTACCTTGGAAACACAACACTATGTTGCTGTTTATACCATAGTCTTCCAATTCCCCATTTTGCACTTGCCGTAGCTTAACACTTAGATCGTCATCTACCGACTGTTTCGCTTTCACCTGACTTAACCATGTCGGCTTCACCTACAACTCTGCTAGCAAACTCTCATCGTCATAAAGGCTAAGATGTGCAAACATCACCCTCAAATCCGCCACTACTTTTCGACTTAGGGCATCTGCCACCACATTCGCCTTACTCGGGTGATACTCTATTGAGCAATCATAGTCTTCAACAACTCCACCCACCTTCGCTGTCTCAAATTCAGTTCCTTCTGAGTTAGTAGATATTTCAGACTATTGTGGTCCGTGTAGGTCACTGACTTTTCTCCATACAAGTAGTGCCTCCACACTTTTAAAGCGAACACTATCGCAGCCAACTCCAGATCATGCGTTGGATAGCTAACCTCATGAGGGCTTAATTGCCGAGACGCATAAGTGACCACCTTTCCTTCTTGCATCAGCACGCATCCCAATCCTGTGTGAGAAGCATCATAATACACCACAAAGTCTTTCCCTGTCTTAGGTTGAATTAAAACCGCAGCTTCTGTCAATACTCTCTTAAGCTTCTCAAAACTCTCCTGTTGCTTATCCGTCCACACAAAAGGTACCTCCTTTCTCAACAATTTCATCAAAGGTGCTACTATTGACGAGAACCCTTCAACAAATCTCCTGTAGTAGCCTGCTAACCCCTAGAAACTACGAACCTCTGCCACAGACTTAGGTGGTTTCCAATCTAGCACCGCCTCAATTTTCCGAGGATCCACCCTTATCCCTTCCGCAGTCACCACATGTCCTAAAAACGCAACTTCCTTCAACCAGAATTCGCACTTGCTAAACTTGGCATATAACTTCTTTTCCCTTAGAACCGGCAGCACTACCCAGAGATACGCATCATGCTTCTTCTCAGACTTGGAATATACCAGGATGTCGTCTATGAACACAACGACGAACTGGTCCAAGTAGGGTTGAAAAACCCGGTTCATATCCATGAACGCAGCTGGGGCGTTCGTCAATTCGAACGGCATTACTAAGAACTCATAATACTCGTATCTAGTCTGGAAAGCTGTCTTATAGATATATGCTTCCTTCACCTTAAGCTGATGATATCCCGACCTTAGATCTATCTTTGAAAATACCGCGGCCCCCTTAAGTTGATCAAACAAGTCTTCTATCCTCGGCAACGGGTACTTGTTCTTGATGGTCAGCTTATTCAACTGCCGATAATCTATGCATATGCGCATAGTCCCGTTCTTCTTCTTCACGAATAGGACCTCTGCTCTCCATAGAGACACACTAGGTCGGATAAACCCACGATCAAGCAACACTTGGATCTGAGCCTTGAGCTCAACCAACTCCTTAGGTGCCATTCTGTACGGGGCGATAGATACTGGCGCTGTACCTGGCAACAAGTCAATCCCAAATTCTACCTCGTGATCCGGAGGCAACCCTAGAAGTTCTTCTGGAAAGACATCCACAATGTAACACCCCAAACCCGGCCCAAAACACTACGGCCGAATACGGAATGCTACTAGAAAACTTTAAGTTGAAATCGGCTAAGTGATGATAAAACTTGATTAAACAGTATTAGAGTTGGAATGAAACAAGTGCTTAACCAAATCTTTATTAATAAAGGTTAACTTTTAAAACAGGATTCAATTTCTTAAACAAGCGTTTCCTTCAGACAACAATTTAAAGTTCACGGGTAGTTGGAAACATGTCCCTTTGAAAAACTTTAAAAGAATCCGAGTAGTTACGAGTATCTCAATTAGAAAACCTTGGTTAAGTTTTTAAGTTATAAGGATGTCATTATTTGAAATTGTTCGCAATTACTAATTCATGTCCAGTCTAGCATAAACCATAATAAAAACCCAAAATATTTAAATGGCCTTATTACATCAAAGCATCCCAAATAAATCGAAATTAAAAGTAAATGTTTTTAAATATGGAAACTACGTCTGCATGGCCATCTCGAATCCCATCCAAACCTGGTCCAATCGTCACGATTCACCTGCATTGTTTGGTAAAAATTAGGTCAGTCAACAGACTCAGTGTGTAATTAGTCCACAGATTTCCAATGTGGGCTTGGCCCAAAACCACACCGATCCACATATCAGAAGATAATGCAAAATGCACCCAACCCAGCCTAGGGTCCATCCTCTACACACCCCCATATCCAGCCACCACACACTAGGGGATTACTAAATCGACCCTCCAACCTCTACACACCAATTTGGCAATCAATGCCATCCACCGAGTGGTCTAGCCACTGGTCCATGTGATCAAATTACAATATAATCCACAATGTGACTGTAGTCAACGCCAATCCATGATGTAGCTCATAGCTAGCATCAGTCCACGATGAGGCACATAGCCATCACCAACCACGATATGGCACAAAGCCAACACCAACCACGATGAGGCACAGAGCCGATCATCAATCCACGGGAGGCTCGTAGCCATCACTAAACCACGTACATAAATGTACACCCTGTTCTTCTTTCAAATATACAAGTCCCGTCCCATGATTATGCAACATACGATAATAATATGATAGAATAATGCATGAATAGGTTAATAAGCATACAACACATATTCACAGCAATAATCACAATCTTATCGGCATTTAACACTGACCTGGTTATCGACATACCCATTAAGGGTAACCATCTCACTATTGTCGCTGCATTAGTCACCATACATATAGCACATACACATATTTTATACATATTTAGGAAATCGCGAAATAATCACACACCTAAAGTATCACGCTCTCAATATCGACACTGTCACTAACCGAAACTACCGCTATCTGCCTACATTCTCGTTCTGACGCTGGCCCACACCCTGATGGCCAATCCCGTACTACAGAGACTGATCGCTTCTTAAACTTAGGGGTAGGGGCTACCCCTGTAATAGACTGAATTTGACCCTAATCGGAACGGTGGTTTCAGGACCACGAATCCGAGTCTGAGAATATTTTTTATATTATATTTGGTGTTTATTATATGTGAATTGATGTGTTTGAAAGTCTCGTTGAGAAATTCTATCGTTTGTGTGTTTAATTTAGAAAAAGGACTAAATCGCGTAAAAGGTAAAAGTTGTAAATTATAATGAAATATACCTATTTGATTGTGGCTTTATAAATGGAAGTCCTAAAAGAGTAATTGGCCCATTATTTAAGGTAGTGGATGGCTTTGGACTACATTACCCTTATTTTATAAGTTGGTTTTATTATTATTAAAAGGTTATATTAGTAATTAGTTTATTATGTTAATATATGTTAAAATACCATAAAATAAGCCATCATCTTTTGGCTTTCTTCTTGGTCGAATGTTAAGGAAAGAAAGAAAGGGTTTTTGGCTTTGAAATTTCGGCATTTAGAAGCTTAAATTGAAGGTTAGTTTGACATTGGTATTTGTTAATTTTTACGTTTTTGAGATCGTTGCTTAGTATATTATCCGACCCATGTTAGAATTTTTGAAAATGAGCATGTATGAGGTTCGGCCATTGCTATATTCTTGTGATTTTTGGTATTTTATGATTTTATATAAATGATATGTTAAAGATTAGTATATGTTGCATTGGAAATTTTGGTAAATTTGAGTATTTTGGGCTAATTTGTAAAAGTGAAATTTTAGAGGGCTTAATTGCAAAATAAATGAAATGTTGGGGCTTGTAAAGTCCCTAGGAATATTCGGCCCTTGTATAGTCTTAGCTAATTTGGTGTATTTTGTGTGTTATGCAAATAGGACTAAATTGCAAAGTTTTGAAATACTGAGGGTAAAATGGTAATTTGACCATTTACGTGTTTTGGGACTGTAACACCCCAAACCCGGTCAATACACCACGACCGAATCTGGTATGTTACAGGGAAAAATGTGTTTGAGGGGTTTGGTTTCCGGTTAAAGATTTGATAGAAAACTCCTTGTTATAGTTTGTACTTGTCAAAATCTTGGGCATGATGGTTTTAAAAATGATAGTGTATTTTGAAAACCTGGAAATTTTGAAAACTTAATTGAACCCACAAGTAAAACAAATTTATAACATTTAGAAATCTGAGAAAAATTCCTTGTGTTTGCTTAGAAACATTTTAAACTTAGTGTGAATAAAATCTCAAGTTTGGAAAACATTTGGGTGTAATCATTTTAATGTTTAGTGTGATACCCGATGGTAAAGTTTTAAATATATCGCTTTGTAGTTTTAAAAACCCTTTTTCTTTCCAAGTTTTATCCAATGTTAATCCAATTACTTTGTTAAGGCATATTTGAAAGCACATTAAGCATATAAATAACCCAAGCATAATTTTAAAAGGCCATTTACAATCCCAGCAAAACCAAATGAAAATAAAGGAAATAAAGTACCAAGTATTTAAATCAGGGCAAATCTGAATTTATTCATGGCATGGTCACCTCGAGTCCACCTGGCTCTATGTCCGCGATCTAAGTGTCACCTGAAATGATAAGTGAGAAGGTGAGTCACAAGACTTAGTGCATAAATCCCCCTCCCGATAAATGCAACAAGCTAACACACATCATAGCAAAGCAATACAATTAATGCACCCATATCCTAACCATCCATATCACCTTTTCTACCCCGTGTGGTACCAAACCACTGGTGGTGCCAAACCACTGGTGACCCAAAGTCACGATATCCATAAGTGTGGTGCCAAACCAATGGTGACCCAAAGTCACGAATAATCCAATGATGGGGCCAACCCATCGTGTGATACCAAATCACTGGCGTCAATCCCGTATCTCAACTGTGGGTGTAACAACCCAAACCCGGCCCAAACATTATGGCCGAATCTAGTTTGTTACAGGGGAAAATATTTTGAAATCTTTTAGAAACCGGTTAAGTTTTGAAAACCTTTTATTTTAGTGGTCTTGCTAAAACCATACTTAGTGTTTTTTTTTTTTGAATATTAATTAAATCAAGTTACTACAAAATTCCAAATGTGCCCGATGGCACGATAAAACATTTTTCGTTTAAGGTTGGGAAATCATGTGCATTTAATTAACATTAGTAAGATAGTTTAAACAAATTATCCAAAATATGTAAAGTAACAAAGTAGAGTATTAGGAGGCCTTATTACATCCGAAATAAAATTTAACCAACAGTAAAATAAAAATAACTAAAGTTTAAAGTTCATCTAAATCAAGTCCACTGCATGGCCACCTCGAGTCCCTCCGGCTCCATATCCGCGATGTACGTGCCACCTAAAAAATTAAAGGAGAAGGTGAGTCACCAATACTCAGTATGTAACCCTTTCCCCGGTTTAAGCAAATTCATAAACACTTTATAACAATCAACATGCATAAGGTTATGTACCCAACCTAGCCAACCAAACGCCTCTGTCTACCCCGTTGTGGTACCAAACCACTGGTGGTGCCAAACCACTGGTGACGTATAGTCACAGGTGTGATGCCAAATCACTGAAGGTGCCAAACCTCTGGTGTCCGAAGACACAAATCGGTTGATGGGGCCAACCAATCGTGTGATACCAAATCACTGGTGTCAATCCCGTATTATCATCTGTGGGGCCAACCCACTGTGGTGCTAAGCCACTGGGACGAGACGCTATGAGGTGCCAAACCTCTGGTGACCGTAGTCACGATGTGTTACCAAAACACTGGTGTCCGTCGACACAGATAACAATTCCCCCTCCTCTCATCAACCCATATCAGATTTCATGTCATCAAATATTTAAGTAACATATATTAAACAATATCATGCTTCCCAAAAGCATCCAATAGTAATCTCATAGAAATAAGGACTTACCCGAATCCTTGTTAATACCATGATGGTATTACATCCAAATCTACACAAACCGATTAGGCATAATATAACGCTTAGCATATTAAAATGTTATAAGGTGTGTATGTACACACCTGTCACCACGATAATCCTAAATCCCGAAAAGAGAAGTCGGCCACACCAGATCTCCCTGCTCCTATATTCGGCCAACCATAGGATTAGTACTATGGCCTATTCGGCCAACCCAAAGTAATTGAGAAGGGTTCCTTGTGAACCCGAAACCTTACCTATCTCTTTTGATTATTAGTCACTGCTCACCAAGTACTTCTGTTTTCCCTAAATCGGCAACCACATGTTAGTAGCCTTCGGCTTTCGATTACTAAAAGAACAATCTATTTACAATAGATCCTTACCATCTACTTACCAGTCGTTTGATCAAAGAATGGAAGATCAGCTTCTTCGCTTTGAGATCCCGGAGCACCTAGACAGATTCGGTTTTTAAAGCAGATACTTAGCACCTTGTAAATAAATGCCGAAATCGGCTCTTAAACCTTAAGAAAAAGTCGACCAAGATAGGAAAAGGGTACATAGGCATTCGGCCAACCATACTTACCTTCTCAAAATCGATTATCAATGAAATCTGAAAAGATCTATCCCTCTTTAATATTTGGCTAAGGCCACTAAGGAAATAACAGGGGGTTTTGGCTAGAGGGAAAAATAATGGGGGAAAAGGGTGTTAGAGTTTCGGCAATAAGGAGTGGATGTTCGGCTAATAGGGAAATAAAGAAAAGGGAATTAAGGATAAGGATTCGGCAAGGGTCAAAGAAGAAGAGAAAGGTTTTTGGTTTATTTGAGAGAATGAAAGTGGAGAGAAAAATAATAATGGCTAAAAGAAAATCAAGATGGTAGATAGGTGCTTATAAAGGAATTCAGCACTTCTTATATGCTTAGTCCACTCTTCTCATGAAGAGTTTGAAATTTCGGCAACCTCCTTGAGTTGCTCTTGACCACTTGTTTGTTTTAATTCAAAATAACTTGAATTAATCCTATAATAATCTAAATAAAAATCTAATAAAAAGCTAATATTATCCTTTATCTTATTGATTAAAAGAGTTTAAAGAGAGAAAGACTCTCCCTATCTATGCCGTCCACAACAAGGAGCAAAAAGAGGGATTTTTGTGACTCGAACCAAGGCTCTCCCTTATCCCTTGTGGCGTCATATGCAACTCCTAAGTGGCCCTCCTTTTGCCACTTTACCAAGCTGATTTTTATGTCAATAAATCATCTATTTATTCTTGTAACCCCTACTTGCTAGGGCTCCTTACCTTTAAAGTTCCCAAGTTAAAATTTTCTACTAAACCGAGCCTACTCAAGACCCTTAATAAAGCCTTATTATTCCACGATTAATACCATGGCAATTCAAACACAAGGAAAATCATTCAATCACAAATAGCCCCATTTTTAGGATGTTATATTTCTACCCCCCTTAAAAATAATTTCAGCCTCGAAATTACCTGAATAGAAGAGCTGGGGGTATCGCTACCGCATCACATCCTCGGGTTCCCACGTAGCTTCTTCTACACCATGGTTTCGCCATAACACTTTCACCAAAGGCACTGACTTCCTACGCAAAACCTTGACATCTCGATCTAAGATCTGAACCAGTTCTTCTTCAAAGGACAAATTTCAGTCGACCTCAATCTCAGCGACTGGCACAATGTGCGATGGATCTGACCAATATCGCCTAAGCATCGACGCGTGGAAAACGTCATGGATCTGACTCAACTCCGCCGGCAGCTCGAGCTGATAAGCTACCGATCCCACTCGCTTCAGCACTGTATATGGGCCAATGAACCGTGGGGTTAGCTTCCCTTTTCGTCCAAATCTCAACACCTTTTTCCAAGGTGACACCTTCAGAAAGACCTTGTCTCCTACATTATACTCCATTTCCTTACGTTTCAGATCAGCATAAGACTTCTGTCTATCTGATGCTTCCTTAAGACGAGCCCGAATTACCTTAACCTTATCCTCAGTTTCAGTAACCAATTCCAGACCCAAAACTTGTCGTTCTCCCAACTCCGTCCAACATGTAGGGGTAAGGCATTTCCGTCCATATAGTGCTTCATATGGAGCCATCTGAATACTCGCTTGATAACTATTGTTATAAGCGAATTCCGCCAATGGTAGATACTCCTTCCAACTACCACTGAAGTCCAAAACACAACCCCTCAGCATATCCTCTAAGATCTCATATAACCCTTTATCATTTGCTGTCTAGCTGTGGGTGGAAAGTCATCTTCGAATTCCAATCATGTACCCAAAGCCTGATGCAACGCTTTCCAGAACCTTGACGTGAATCTCGGATCCCTATTCGAGATAATTGACATCGGGACACCGTGCAATCTTACTATTTCAGCCACATACAACTTTGCTAGCCTTTGAAGAGGATAATCCACTCTTACCGGTATGAAGTGAGCTGACTTAGTTAGACGGTCCACAATCACCCAAACTGCATCCTTTTCTTTGGCGTCGGGGGTAGCCAGCGACGAAATCCATAGTAATCCTTTCCCATTTCCATTGAGGGATCTTTACTGGCTGAAGTAGCCCTGATGGCACCTGGTGTTCAGCCTTAACCTGCTGACACGTCAGACACTTTCCCACAAACTCAGTTAACTCACGCTTCAACCCCGGCCACGAATCAAGCTAGAAGATCTCCATACATCTTGCTTCCTCCGGATGCATAGCGTATGGGCTGCCATGTGCATCTTGGACAATTTTACGCCTTAATTCCACATCCTTCGGCATACAAGCTCGCCGCCGGAAACCACGACACTCCATCACTAGACAGTTTGTACCGTCCTGACCACCATCTTGAACTTGCACCCTCTTAGCATTCAACCCCTCATCCACTAACTGCCTTTCATTAATCTCCACAATCCAGGTTGGCTTAACCTGGAGTTCTGCCAAAAGACTTCCATCATCATATAGACTCAAACGAGCAAACATCGCTCTCAAGTCCGACACGACCTTCCGGCTCAACGCGTCAGCCACCACGTTAGCCTTACTCGGATGGTACTCTATTGAACAGTCGTAGTCCTTCAACAGTTCAATCCATCGGCGTTGCCTCAAGTTCAGATCCTTCTAAGTCAAGAGGTACCTTAGGCTCTTGTGATCCGTGTAGACCACCGACTTCTCCCCATATAGGCAATGTCTCCATATCTTCAAAGCAAAGACGACTGCTGCTAACTCTAAGTCGTAAGTTGGGTAGTTAACCTCATGCGGTCTTAATTGACGGGATGCATAGGCTACTACCTTCCCTTCCTGCATCAACACACATCCCAAACCAGTATGGGACGCGTCACGATGAAATCGTAAACAACTTCCCGCCACAGTCGTACTACAAAACCGGAGCTTAAAGCGAATCTTCTTTAACTTATCTAAACTTTCTTGTTGCTTCTCTGACCATACAAATGGAACACCTTTCCTTAGTAACCTAGTCAATGGCGCTGCAATAAGAGAAAATCCTTCCACAAATCTCTGATAGTACCCCGCTAGACCCAAAAAGCTTCAAATTTCGGCCACTAACCTAGGCAGTTGCCAATCCAACACCGCTTCAATCTTGCGGGGATCCACTCTAATCCCTTCCGCTGACACCACGTGACCTAAGAAAGCCACCTCCCTAAGCCAAAATTCGCACTTACTGAATTTGGCATATAATTGCTTTTCCCTCAATACTTGTAAAAGTATACGTAAATGCCTGTCATGCTCCTCCTCCATCTTTGAATAAACTAATATGTCGTCTATGAATACCACGACAAATTGATCCAAGTACTGTTGGAATACTCTATTCATTAAGTCCATGAACGCCACGGCGCGTTGGTTGGTCAATCAAATGGCATTACGAAAACTTCGTAATGCCCATACCTCGTTCGAAATGCCGTCTTGTGCACATCAACCTCCTTCACCTTAAGTTGATGATAGCCCGACCTAAGGTCTATCTTCGAGAATACTTAGGCACCCTTTAGTTGATCGAACAAGTCATCAATCCGAGGCAACGGATACTTGTTCTTGATCGTTAACTTGTTTATTTGACGGTAGTCAATACACATCCGCATCGAACCGTCCTTCTTCTTGACAAACAGCACAAGTGCTCCCTACGGAGATATACTGGGTCGGATAAACCCTCTATCCAAGAGCTCCTGAATTTGAGCCTTTAGCTCCACCAATTCCTTTGGTGCCATTCGGTACGGTGCTATAGACACAGGTGCCGTTTCGGGTAGCAAGTCTATACCGAATTTAACTTCCGGTCCGGGCGGACCGGAAGTTCTTACGGGAACACATCGGTAATTTCCCAACCGTTCGGACCTTCTCCACTTCGACTCTTTGGCCTCCAAAGCACAAATCACGAACCAAATCGCCTCGCACCCTTTTCGACCATCTTCTCAGCCTTCAAGGCCGACACCACATTGGATAGGTAATTCCTTCTATTACCAATCATAGTCACTTCATCACCCTCAGCCATCTTAAGAACCATACGCTTAGCCACGCAATCCAATCTCGCCTGATACTTAACCAACCAATCCATTCCAAGGATCAAATCGAACTACCCAAACGGCAATTCCATCAGATCAGCTACAAATACGACCCCTTAGAGTTCTAAGGGTACATCCCTATACAGCTTGTTCACAACTACAGAATGGCCTAAAGGGCTAATTACAGTCATCTCCCTAGAAGCAGTTTCAGAGTCTAAGTTCATAGTCGCTACTACACTACTAGCAACGTATGAGTGCGTCGAACCCACATCAATTAATGCAACATAAGGAAGAGCGAAAATTAAAAATGTACCGGTTATGACATCCGGTGCATCACCCTCCTCGCGACGTCTCGCTACATAAACCAAGCCAGGCTGCCTAGCTTCTGTGTTGCCTGCACCCCTGCCCTGAATTCCACGACCTCGGTTAGGACCATTGCCGCCTCTACCATTACCGCGACCTCTCTGTGGTCCCACATTTCTATTCTGAGTACGGTTCTGCCCCTCTGAGTGATTCTGAGCTTGCTTCCGGGGACAATCCCTCACACAGTGATCTAAAGACCCACATTCAAAGCAACCCCTCTCACCGGTCCAACAACCTCCCCAATGGGATTTTCCACAGCGATTACACTGAGCCGGTCTCTGATTAGTAGCCATGGGCCTTGCCGCCTGATTTGGCCCACTCTGCCTAGCCTTTTTCTGAACATTACCACTTGACCGAGACGATCCAAAGCCTCTTTTCAGCTTATTCTTATCATAATTCTGCCTCACGGACTCCTTGATCCCTTCGGCTACCTTAGCCTTCTCCACTAGCGACGAAAACACACGAACCTGCTGTGGAGCAATTATCAGCCTCAAGTCATCTCTAAGTCAGTCCTCAAATCGGACACAGCGCTCATGTTCGTGCTTACGATGCCTCTAGCATATCTACTCGACCTTAAAAATTCGCCTCATACTCAGACACACGACTTAGTTCCTTGCACTAACCCCAGAAAAGCTTTCCTCTGCGCGTCAGTGTAGCTAGTACCCACGTACTTCTTCTGAAAAGTAGTTTTGAAGTAATCCCACGTGAGATCATCTGCCGTGGCTCCATCTCGGACCGTGAGCCACCACTGATACGCTTCATCCTTCAGAAGCGACACCGCTCCATCCTTCAGAAGCGACACCGCTCCTTTCAATTTCTCCTCATTAGACAAGTCAAGGTCGTCCATAATCCTTTTTGTAAATTCTAGCCAGTATTTCGCTGCACTGGGTGCCACTCCCCACACACCCCGGAATACTTCAGCTCCGTTAGACCGAATTCGCTCGGGAATAAATTTCTAAGCTCCCAGATTCCCACCGGCCCCAGCCACCAACTCCAGGACTCGTAACACAGCTTGCGATACTGCCTCACCCCCGGTCTGATCCTGATCCTCAGCTCCAAAAGTTGGGGGTGGTGGTGGCGGTACTTCATTTTCAGAACCCTGACCTGACCTAACGGGTTCAGACACTGTCATCCTTACCCTACCGCGTCCACGGCGTCCACGTCCTCTAGAGCTCATTCTAACTACTGCGCTTTATTCTGATTAAGAAAATTTTATGGATTAGTACTTGTTCCACTTGATTATTCGTGAGGGAATTTTATGAAGAAAGTTTAGTTAGGGATTCTTTTGAGCAAACAAGATTTCAAGTCTTCTATCCTAGTTCACACAAAAGAATACATCCATTCCCTAATACTTTCCCTACTTATTCACTCCTTGAATGTTTCTGTCCGTTTCTATCCTAGGGGTATTTTCGTCATTTTTCTACAGGCGTATTTTCGTAATAAAATCTGAGGGAATTCAAAACTTTAATAAAGTAGGTCACTTGTAGTTCCCAAAACTGGAGTGTATTTCTAAAAATTTGCAAAATTTAAAGATATGGCAACATTTGGAAACCAGGGGTATTTTGGTAATTTTGTCAATCAGGGGTAATTTTGTAATTTTGTAAATCAGAGATGTTTTAACAGTTGTAAAACTCGGAGGGTTCCTTTTTGAAAGTTTTCCTTTTTAAGAGGTGATGTTTGTAAAGATTCAAAAACCAGGGCCATTTCGAAAATTTTGCAATTTGAGGGCGTTTTCATAATTTTCCAAAACCAAAGTATTTTATTGATGATAATCAAAGTAGAGTTGTTGGGTTTTGATAAAATAATGGGATTTTTGGGCAAAACCATTGAGTTGATATTTTATGAACCAAGGGCAGTTTAGTAATTTTACCCCTAAGGGCATTTTTGTAATCTCTCACAAATCAAACTTTTTGAGAAAAACGTTGTAAAAATTGTTGTTTTCAAATTCAAAAGAGTAATTTTGAATGTTTTTGAAGAACTAGGGTTTTGTTGTTTCCTTCTTTTTCAAAACATGGCTAATTCCCTTTTGGGTTTTAGTCATTATGTTTAGCCTATGACCGAGCCCTCTTGGTCAGGGTGAACCAAAGCTACGCACCAAGCAGGACTCGAGTGAAGAGAAGGTGAGTCACGCAGACTGCTTAAATACCAAGCTCCTACTGAACCTTTCTAGACATGCGCACAGAGGTTGCCACACCACTGAGCCCTCTGAGTTAGGGTGAACCGAAGCTACGCACCAGGTAGGATACCTGCGAAGAGGAGGTGAGTCACGAGGACTGCTTAAATACCAGGCTCTTCCGATCAATCCTGAACATGCGTCTGGGGTTACCACACCTAGCTCGATGACTAAGTCATAGGTTGGTTTAGTTCATTAAGTCTTATGTCTTGTTTTGTGTGTTTGAATAACCTAATCCTAGGGTTCAAGTTCCTATAAGTCTATCTACGTTCCATACTTCCTACCCTTCTACAGAAAATAATTCACAAAGAAGTTCAGATGTACTTACCAGGGCGGATCGGTGCCGGAGACTCGGGCCACGCTGTTCAAAAACCAAAAATTATTCTATAAGGCCTACCAAAACATTTTTGGGCCTTGGGCCCCCACAGCCGAGTTTTGAACTGGGCTCTGATACCAATTTTGTAACAACCCAAACCCGGCCCAAACATTATGGCCAAATCTAGTTTGTTACAGGGGAAAATGTTTTGAAATCTTTTAGAAACCGGTTAAGTTTTGAAGACCTTTCATTTTAGTGGTCTTGCTAAAACCATACTTAGTGTTTTTTTTTTTTTTGAATATTAATTAAATCAAGTTACTACAAAATTCCAAATGTGCCCGATGGCACGATAAAACATTTTTCGTTTAAGGTTGGGAAAACATGTGCATTTAATTAACATTAGTAAGATAGTTTAAACAAATTATCCAAAATATGTAAAGTAACAAAGTAGAGTATTAGGAGGCCTTATTACATCCGAAATAAAATTTAACCAACAGTAAAATAAAAATAACTAAAGTTTAAAGTTCATCTAAATCAAGTCCACTGCATGGCCACCTCGAGTCCCTCCGGCTCCATATCCGCGATCTACGTGCCACCTGAAAAATTTAAGGAGAAGGTGAGTCACCAAGACTCAGTATGTAACCCTTCCCCCAGTTTAAGCAAATTCATACACACTTTATAACAATCAACATGCATAAGGTTATGTACCCAACAAATCTAATAAAAAGCTAATATTATCCTTTATCTTATTGATTAAAAGAGTTTAAAGAGAGAAAGACTCTCCCTATCTATGTCGTCCACAACAAGGAGCAAAAAGAGGGATTTTTGTGACTCGAACCAAGGCTCTCCCTTATCCCTTGTGGCGTCACATGCAACTCCTAAGTGGCCCTCCTTTTGCCACTTTACCAAGCTAATTTTTATGTCAATAAATCATCCATTTATTCTTGTAACTCCTACTTGCTAGGGCTCCTTACCTTTAAAGTTCCCAAGTTAAAATTTTCTACTAAACCGAGCCTACTCAAGACCCTTAATAAAGCCTTATTATTCCACGATTAATACCATGGCAATTCAAACACAAGGAAAATCATTCAATCACAAATAGCCCCATTTTTAGGATGTTACAGTGGGGCCAACCCACTGTGGTACGAAGCCACTGGGACGAGACGCTATGAGGTGCCAAACCTCTGGTGTCCCAAAGACACAATGTGATTCCAAATCACTGGTGACCGGAGTCACGAATCCAATGATGGGGCCAACCCATCGTGTAATACCAAATCACTGGCGTCAATCCCGTAATATCAACCGTGGGGCCAACCCACTGTGGTGCTAAGCCACTGGGACGAGACGCTGAGGTGCCAAACCTCTGGTGACCCAAAGTCACAATAATCAATCTGTGGTACCAAACCACTGGAGGTGCCAAACATCTGGTGTCCCAAAGACACGGATATCATATTTCCCCCTCATCTCATATCACCCATACATGTCATACTGATGCAAATCATGCAAGTCATGTGAATCATGCTAAACAGGTTTCATGGTGTATCCCATAACACATACATCATAAGTCATGATATCACATATTATTAACAATGCTCGTAACGAAACGGACTTACCCGAATCTGTGCACATACCCCATTGGGTACCATAATAATCATCTTACTATTTTGGTCTTAATAGGCAATCAGGTTATTAAACATATCGCTAAGTAGATAGTGTGTTAGATTACACACTTGTTCAAACACAAGCTTTAAACACAACGAACCGATCTAAGACCCTCGAATACCTTGCTCCTATAATCGGCCAAGCATAGATTAGTCACTTATACCATTCGGCCAAAACCAAATAAATTAAGAGGGTTAACGCTTAACCCTTACCTTACACTTGATTTGGTTTCCTACCAAACCCGAACCAACAATGGTTCCTCTTAAAGCGAACGGCACACCCTATTAAGAAGAAATATTAATCTCTTGCAAGTTTGACTAAACGAGAACTAAGAGGATAGACTTGATAACATCCACTCTTGCCACCACTTACCAACGATTAACAGAGAAAGAAGACTTCTCTCGCTTGCTTCCAAAATCCAAAGGCCCTATAACGCAATGATTAACAAAAGATTAACTCCTTCCAACCGAACCCAAAATCGGCTCTTAACCAAACCAAAACGATAAAGAACAAGGGAGGGGAGAAATGGCCATTCGGCCAAGCACTTACCTTGCTCTAAACCCGATTGAACACCACACAAGAGAGGTCCACACCACACCAATATTCGGCCAAGAGAGAACTACTAAGAGAGGGGATGTTTCGGCAACACAGGGGAGAGATTCGGCTAGCCTCTTGAAGGTAAAAAGCAACAGAAATGTGGTTTAAAAGAAGAAGAGAAATCGGCAACAATTGAAGAAGGATTCGGCTCAAGTGAATTGGGAGAAATAAATGGAAAATTCGGCTAAGTAGATTTCAAGAAGAAGAAAAGAGAGTTTGAGAGGAAAAGAGAAGCTAGTTTCTGCTCACCACAAATGAACAAAAAGAAAAAGAAGTGGGAGAGAAGAGAACATTCGGCTACCAAGAAAGTTGAGAGAAGACAAAGCAAATTCAGCAAATAGGTGCTTGGACTTTTGGTTTCCAAAAGAAAATGAGAGAAAACTCTCTTGAAATTTTCGGCTAGCTAAACAAAAGAAAGGATTCTTCTTTGACACCAAATGACCGAATATGCACCAAAATTCAAAATGAATTTCGGCACTCCCCACTCTCACACTTACCAGACCGTCCACACCCCCTATGAACTCTCCAACATTCGGCCACTACCTCCAATCACTCACAACCACTCATTCAAACTAGTTTGAACTAGTCAACCTCCACAATTTCCTCTCCACCCACCTTTTGAATACCTTGACTTGGTCTATGGCAGAGTTTGAACTACACACTACTACTCCTCCTCCATGCCGTCAAAATGGAAGCAAAATATGGGATTTTCGCAGCTTGAACACAGAATCTCTCCCCCTGCAAGTGACGCCAAGCCAAGCTCTTAGTGGCGCCTAGCTTGCCACTCCACCAGCTCCTTTCTTGTGCTAAAATTCACCAAAGAATACTTATTAACCCCAGCTTCTTCAGCTCCTCTCACCTAAGCCTAAATACTGAAATTTTCCTACCTCTCAGGCTTACACCTAGCTTACAACTAAGCCTCAAAACATCAAAACAACAACATAGCAGGCCAATAACATGCAAACAATGCCATAACAAAATAGCCCCTAACCCAGGATATTACAGTTCTACCCCCCTTAAAAATAATTTCGGCCTCAAAAATACCTGGTTAAAAGAGTTGAGGGTATTGCTGTCTCATCACATCCTCCGATTCCCACGTGGCTTCTTCCACGCCATGATTCTGCCATAGCACCTTTACCAGAGGCACAGACTTCCTGCGTAGAACCTTCACATCCCGATCTAGTATCTGCACTGGTTCCTCCTCTATGGTCAAATCCGGGTTTACCTCGATCTCTTCCACTGCTACGACATGCGATGGATCTGACCGATAATGCCTCAGCATCGAAACGTGAAATACGTCGTGAATCTGACTCAACTCTGCTGGCAACTCAAGCTGATATGCTACTGGTCCCACTCGTCGCAGTACCTTATATGGCCCAATAAACCTCGGACATAACTTGCCTTTCCTTCCGAACCTCAATACTTTTTTCCATGGTGAGACCTTCAGGAAGACTTGGTCCCCAACAGCAAACTCTATATCCCTCCGCTTGAGATCCGCATAAGACTTCTGCCTATCCGAAGCTTCTTTCAATCGAGCCTGAATCAACTTAACCTTGTCTTCGGTCTCTGCAACCAACTCTGGTCCCAACAACTGACGTTCACCCAACTCCGTCCAACATGTAGGTGAGCGACATTTCCTGCCATATAACGCTTCGTACGGTGCCATCTTGATGCTTGTTTGGTAACTGTTGTTGTAAGCGAACTCAGCTAATGGAAGAAACTCCTCCCAACTACCTCTGAAGTCCAGAACACAACCTCTCAGCATATCCTCTAAGATCTCAGATAACCCTCTCCATTGCCGCGTCGCCGATCATGGGTGAAAAGCTGTGCTAAAATCCAAACGGGTACCCAGAGCCTGATGCAACGCTCTTCAAAACCTTGACGTAAATCTGTGATCCCTATCCGATATGATCGATACTGGCACACCATGTAGCCTCACTATCTCTGACACATACGACCGCCAACCTCTCGAGTGAGTAGTCGACCCTCACCGGAATGAAGTGGTGATTTAGTCGACGGTCCACGATTACCCAAATCGAGTCCTTCTTACTTGGCGTAAGAGGCAATCCACTGACGAAATCCATGGTTATCCTTTCCCACTTCCACTGTGGAATCTTCACTGGCTGAAGCAACCCTGACAGTAACTGATGTTCAGCCTTGACCTGTTGACATGTCAGACACTTCCCCACAAACTCTGTCACTTCTCTTTTCAGCCCTGGCCACCAAAACTGCTCTCTTAGACCCCTATACATCTTGCTACCTCCAGGATGCATAGCGTATGGGCTGCTATGTGCGTCCTGAAGAATCATCTGCCTCAGCTCAACATCCTTTGGCATACAAGCTCTTCCTTGAAAACACAGCACCCCATCACTAGACACACTGTAACCCTCCAAACCCCCATCCTGGACCTGTAACCTCCGCGCGCTCAGAACCTCATCCTCTAACTGTTTCTCTCTGATCTGCTCAATCCAAGTAAGCTTAACCTGCAGCTCTGCCAGAATACTTCCGTCGTCATACAAACTCAAATGGGCAAACATCGCCCTTAAGTCCGAAACAACCTTACGGCTCAACGCATCTGCCACCACGTTAGCCTTGCCCGGATGATATTCAATTGAACAGTCGTAATCCTTGAGCAACTCAATCCATCTGCGCTGCCTCAAATTCAAATCCTTTTGAGTCAAAAGGTACTTCAGACTCTTGTGATCCGTGTAGACTATCGATCTCTCTCCGTACAAGTAGTGCCTCCAAATCTTCAAAGCGAAGACTACAGCCGCTAACTCCAGATCGTGCGTCGGATAATTGACCTCATGTGGCCTCAGCTGCCTAGAAGCATACGCCACAACCTTCCCTTCCTGCATCAGCACACAACCCAATCCCGTATGTGATGCATCGCAAAACACCGTGAATTCCTTACCTTCCTCAGGTTGAATCAACACAGGAGCTTCTGTCAAAATCTTCTTAAGCTTATCGAAACTCTCCTGCTGTTTCTCAGTCCAAACAAATGGAACCCCTTTCCTTAACAACTTAGTCATCGGTGCTGCGATCAACGAGAATCCCTCTACAAATCTTCGGTAGTATCCTGTCAAACCCAGAAAACTCCGAATCTCAGGCACTGACTTAGGAGGCTTCCAATCCAAAACTGCCTCAATCTTTCGAGGATCTACCCTAATCCCCTTAGCCGACACTACATGACCCAAGAAAGTCACCTCCCTAAGCCAGAACTCGCACTTACTAAACTTTGCATAAAGCTGCTTCTCTCTCAGAATCTGCAGCACCACTCGCAAGTGTACATCATGCTCCTCCTCTGACCTTGAGTACACCATGATGTCGTCAATAAAAACCACTACGAACTGATCCAAAAACTACTGAAACACCCTATTCATCATATCCATGAATGCTGCTGGCGCGTTAGTCAACCCAAACGGCATTACCAGAAATTCGTAGTGCCCATACCGAGTACGAAACGCTGTCTTGTGGATATCCGCCTCCTTCACCTTCAATTGGTGATATCCAGACCTCAAATCAATCTTCAAGAATACCGAAGCACCCTTGAGCTGATCAAACAAGTCATCTATCCGTGGCAACGGATACTTGTTTTTAATCGTCAGCTTGTTCAACTGGCGGTAATCTATGCACATCCGCATGGTACCATCTTTCTTCTTGACAAAGAGTCTCGGCGCTCCCAAGGTGAAACACTTGGCCTAATAAAGCCTCGGTCCAACAACTCCTGGATCTGAGCCTTTAATTCCACTAACTCCTTTGGCGCCATCCTATATGGAGCAATAGGCACTGGCGCGGTTCCCGGTAACAGATCTATCCTGAATTCTACTTCACGATCCGGTGGCAAACCTGGAAGCTTCTCTGGAAACACATCAACAAATTCCATAACTCATCCGGACCTTTTCCCACGGTGAGACTCCTTAGCCTCCAAGGCATACACATGAACTACATATGCTTCACGACCCTTCGACCATCTTCTCCGACTTTGGAAGCGGACACCACGTTGGATAAGTAATCCCTTCTATTACCTATCAAGACCACCTCGTCACCCTCAGCCGTCTTAAGAACCATGCGCTTAGCCGTGCAATCCAACATAGCCTGGTATTTAACCAACCAGTCCATCCCAAGAATCAGATCGAACTCCCCAAACGGCAGTTCCATCATATCAGCCACAAACACTACCCCTTGGAGTTCTAGAGGTACCTCTCTATATAGCTTATCTATGACTACAGAGTGACCTAGAGGGCTAATTACTGTCATCTGCCTAGGAGTAGTTTCAGAGTCTAAGTCCGTGGTCTCAATTATGCTACTAGCAACGTATGAATGCGTTGAACCCACATCAATCAAAGCAATATATGGAGAATCAAAGATTAAAAACGTACCGGTTATGACGTCTGGTGCGTCGCCCTCCTCTCGGTGTCTCACTGCATACACCAACCCAGGCTATCGTGCCTCAGAACTACCTGCACCTCTGCCCGGTGCTCCGCGGCCCCGACCAGAACCATTACCTCCTCTGCCATTACCACGACCTCTCTGTGGTGGCGGTCCATTATTCCTGAACTGAGTACGGCCCTGATTCTCAGACTGAATCCTAGCCAACTTACGCAGATAGTCCCTCACACAGTGATCTAATGAGCCACACTCAGAACATCCTTTTCCACCGGTCCAGCATCCTCCCCAATGAGATTTCCCACAATGGTAATTTGACCATTTACGTGTTTTGGGACTAAACTGAATTGAAATGTACTTGAATGAGCTAAATTTTAATGTGTTAGATCAAGAACAAAGATAAACAGATTTGGATCGGGGAAAGACAAAGGTTATCGAATAGCCGATTCGCACGGTCTATCGACAGCCGAGGTAAGCCTCTAAGCACTTTAATGTCAATAAATTAATTATGAACTTAGTGAATGATGAATTGTGGAAATTTAGAGTATAAATTCATGATATATAGCCGAATGTGAATGTATAGTATTGAAGTGAATTTATTTTGGTTAATGCAAGGTGAATAAGTAAGTTCTTGAGCTAACTTATGTTTAAAGGTTATTTACAAATCTAATGAATTATAGAATTTGTATAATTTTAGTGTAAAACCATGAGTTGGTCGAATGTGATGATGATAGATTGGATTGATTACAATTGTATTTAATGTAATATGAATAAATGCATATGGTTCGATATATGATGATGAAATGTGAAATGCATGTATACCTATTCGACATTCGGGCTTGAGCCTAGCAGGGCCTCGTCTCTGGTGACATAATCGGAGCTTTGTGCCTAGCGCGTGCCTCGTCTTGGTGACATAATCGGGCTTTATGCCTAGCAGGCCTAGTGCCGGTGACATAATCGGGCTTATTGCCTAGCAGGCTAAATGCCGGTGTTTTGGACTACGAACTTTGAGTTCAGCTATCTTAGTGCCAAATTATTCAAAGGTGAAACTGTTATTTCGGTTACAAGGTAAGTAATATTCTTACTCAAGTGTTATATGAAAATGTATTTAGGTATGTCTATGAGGTTTTCGAACAATGAAACGATGTGAGCTTTTGACATGCAAAGGATAGCCGAAAGAAAATCTTATTAGATTGTGTTAAAAGTAAATTGGTCTTATACGAATGTAAGTAGTCAACAGTATTTATAAGAGTACATAGACGTGTACAAATTGGTATAAAAAGAAAATGTTAATGTGGTGTGTATATATATGCTTTTAGTCCTAATATATATTATGGATTAAGCTATAGTGATGTAATGTTATAAAATGACTGTCTTAATTAATAATATGTGATTATTTTTGCTTAAGACTTACTGAGTTAGCCGCTTACTTGTGCATTATGTATTATCTGTTTTATAGATTTTTGGTTAGTCTACGAGCTCAGCGGGATCGTCAAGATAGTCACTCACACGATCACCTCTTTTGGTACTCATACTCTAGTTTTGATTCGAAAGGCATGTATAAGCTAGGTTTTTGATGTAAGAAATGTTACTTAGATTAGTATACAAATATAGCCTTGCGAAAAAGGCTTAGTTCCGTTGGATGAATTACTTTTATTTTTGATGATGATTCGCATGATTTTATTTATGCTTTTTGTTCATGTTTGAAAGATAACCTAATTGCCCTTGTGTGTCCATATGTGTAGTATGGTTAATGGAAATGTTTAAGTTAGGAACTTGGTTATGTACTTATAGTAAAGTCATGTAATTATGGCTAATTTTCTTATAACTTGAGTTTCAAATGTTTTATGTTTAATCATGATTTACTTGGTTTCATCGAATGCATGAATGTATATATAAGCTTGGTTGTTATACAAGTATTATCATATTTTAGGTGAATATAAATTCATGAATGGTGGTATATTGGAGAGGTAAATTATTAGTAATAGTTTAATATGCTTTTGCTTATGCATGTTTGTGTATTCGGTTAAGGTTAGTTCTTGTTATCATCTTTGCACTACATATATATATATATAGGATGTATTTCGTTAAGTATGTTATGAACATAAGTCTTACGAATGTTTTGGTATAATCTCAAGAGTACTGATATTTGCGTGAATATTGTTTAAAGAACCAAAAATGTAATTATTCTCTTACTGAGTATAGGTTATGCGCATATATATATTTATATATATTGATAAAATCTTTTGTGACTAAAATTTGTGATGAGTTGGAAATGGTAAAAACATTATATATATTAAGCATGACTAGGTGAAGTAATAATGTTTCGTAATTATCTTGATAAGTTAATTACATTGATGGCCGAGTGTATGGAGTATTTTCTTTTTATTTATCGGGTAATTAAATGATGTTGTATGAGGTATTAAAAGCGGTTAGGTTGTGGTGCATGTGATTTATGAAGTGTTTGTATAGAGATGATTATAAGTAGGGCTACGTTTTAGATTAAGCCCAAAACTTTGTAATATTATAATTTTAGTAAAGTTTTCATTGCGCATACTGAATTTAGTAAAATGTATGATTGGATTTGAATTTAGTTCGTAATATTTAGTAAACCTAATCCAGTGACGGATGTGGGTTTTGGGTGTTACAACCCCTTTTTCTCCTCGACTGGTACCCGCATCCATCGAATAACACTTAATCAGAATATTTGGTTAATCGCTAATGTTATAGTCCAAACATATCAAATCTAGAACTCACAGAGTACTCTTACCGATGTGAATCTAAATCCCGAAGGTTTCTGCTTAACTTTCCAAGTTGACGAAATCCCTATACAACCCAAGTTAGATTCGGCTTCTACATATAAAGCTTATGAAAGTGGCCTTTGGCCGAATACGAACCCTTACCTTGAGTAGTCGAACCCGAGAGAATCCTTAATGCTCCTTTACGCTGGCTACATACAAAAGAAACACAAGACTATGGCCCTTATGAAGATTCGGCCACCCTTAAACCAAAGCCAACCATTTGGTTTCGGCAAACCAAATGAAAAAGAAAAGAACCCGATTGCTAAGGAGAAAAATTCTTACCACCAACACACGTTTGAAGAGAGGTTAGGAGAAAGTAGTCGATGGCACTACCCTTAGAAATTCGGCTTTTGAGATATGACAGAAAAAGAATGGTTTCGAGAAAAGTGATGGTACCAAAAGGGCAAAAAAAAGAAGAAGAAGAGGACTAGCCTATCACCTTCGGCTTTTGTATCCAAAGAGAAAGAAAGTCGGCTAAGATCAAGAAGTGTTTTGGCTTTTGAAGGTAGTGAAATCGGTGGAAGAGAAAGATGAGTGTAGAAAGTTTAGGCTATGGTGTTTCGGCTTTAAGGATTTGCGAAAAGAAGAGAGAAAGAGGGGACTACAAGGTTCGGTTATGACTCCCAAATAGAGATGGGATATTCGGACACCAAAAGAATAAGTATAGGATTGAGGTTGAGAGAAAGAAAAGAAGTATAGAAGAAGGCTAGAAGAATTAGGCAACACCCTAAATGCACAAAATGACCGAATGGCTCAACTCTCACACTCTTGACCGAAACTTGGAGAAAATGATCAAGGTTGCGTTCAAAACCCGAAAAGAAACCTACTCACTAAGAAGATTTCTGCACAGACCCCTACAATACCCCAAAACCGAACATATACACCCCCTAGAGTCCCACATTCGGGCTTCTTCTCTCTCTCCCTATCCCACGTTTTCCTCTTATTTTTCCTCTTCACCACTCATTCAAACTTGTTTGAATAAGTCAAACTCCTCAAAGAGCTCTCCACCTTCTATCCGAATTCCTTGACCAAGTCCACCCTCATCCTTTCCAGAGTTCAATTGCCGTCCAACTCTCCCTCCTCCTTGACGCAAAAAGCAACTCAAAAAGCTATCTTCACAGCTCGAACCTCCTCCCCCTTGACACCCCTTGTGACGCACACTCCTCCCCTGCTTCTTGGCGCTACCTTGCCATTTTACTGCTTCCTTTATTGAGTCATGTTCCACTCATAATTCCTCTTAAGACCTAGCTCCCCTAGCTCCTCTTCTATTCAGCTTAAACCAAAAATTTCCCTGTGGCTTCTACCCAAGCCAGGGTTTCCCGAAACCCCCAAACACTTCCAAACAACATACAGAGCATATTAACACACAAATACAAATTAAAATGCACGACCCCCAAATCCCGGATATTACACACAAACTCTTTTATCGTCCTGACCTCTTTTACAGCTGCTTCCTTAGCCTCCAAGGCGCTAACAAACATCAAAAAAGCCATACATCCCTTCCTTACCATCTTCTCTGCCTTAAGGGCAGACACTACATTCGACAGGTAATTCCTCCTCTCATCCATAACCATAATCTCATTGTCATTGGAAGTCTTCAACGACATGTACTTAGCAACATAGTCCACATTCGTACGGTACTTCACTAACCAGTCCATGCCTAAGATTAAGTCAAATTCCCCGAATGGCAGCTCCATTAAGTCAGCCGGAAACTGCGCCCCCTGAACTTCTAAAGGCACTTCCCTAAAGAGTTTGTCTACTACTACTGATTGCCCTAAAGGACTAAGTACATTAATCTTCCTAGGGACAGTCTCAAAGTTCACATTCAGAGTTCCAGACACTTCACTAGCGATGTAAGAATGAGTCGACCCAATATCTATTAGAGTAGTAAAGGGTAATCCAGAAGTAAGGAATGTACCCGTTATGACGTCAGGTGCATCACCATCCTCCCTCCGACGAACTGCATACACTAGACCTGGCTGTCTCGCCTCTGTTTTACCACCACCTCTGCCCGGTGTCCCACGACCTCTACCAGAACCATTACCTCTGCCAAACGGACCACGACCCCTCGACGGCTGCTGTCCACCTCTACCAGTCGGATTAAAACCCTGACCTGCTGGTCGGCTCCTATCTGTTTCCACCGGACAGTCCCTAATTATGTGATATTTGGACCCACGCTTAAAACATCCCCCTGTCTTTTTCTAACACTCCCTCGGGTGCATCTTTCCACACTGAACACAAGTACGATACTGACTTCCCACAGCAACCTACTGACCTCGTGGCCCATCAATTCTAGGTCTCTTTTGGAAATTCCCGGATGACCCTAATGACCCATAACTCCTCTTGCTCTTACTCTGACCTCTGTCCTGATTCTGTCTCTCGGTACGCTTCACCTCCTCGGCTATTTTCGCTTTCTCCACTAATACCTTGAAGTCCCTCTCTCACTGTGGACCTATTAACACCCTCAACTCATCTCGAAGCCCATCTTCGAACCGTACGCAGCGCTCATAGTCGGTCGCCACGATTCCTCGGGCATATCTACTCAAACAAAGAAATTTTGCTTCATACTCGCTACAGATTTGTCCCCTTGTACTAGGTTCAGGAATGCCTTCCTCTGAGCATCCACATAACTCGCTCCTACGTACTTTCCTTGGAACATAGTTTTGAAATAATCCTAATAAATCCGATCCACCTGAGTACCCTCTCTAACAGTGAGCCACCACTGGTACGCCTCATCCCGAAGTAGTGACACCACCCCTTTCAGTTTCTCCTCAGCCGTACAGTCCAGGTCGTCCATAATCCTTTCGACCGCTTCTAACCAATATTTAGCAACGTTTGGGGCCCCCCAGAGACCCCCCTAAACACCTTAGCTCCGTTTCCTCGCAGTCATTCAGGCACTAACTACCGAGCCCCTCCACCTAGACCTGCCCCCGCAACTCTTTCCAACACTCGCAACATCGCCTGGGATATTGCGTCATCTCCTCCAATTTGGCCCTGGAATTCTGCTTCTCCAACCGGTGGTAACGGTGCCTCATTCCCAGACCCGTGTCCAGACCCTGCTGGTTCGGACACCCTGATTTTGCCCCTGCCACGTCCGCGCGTATTGCGACCACGTCCCCTAGTACTCATTTCTACCGTCGTGTTTTATCTGCTTTTACAAGTTTTATGCATTAGCTTCTTTTCACTTCTTGTTTGAAGGGAAGTTTTATGCAGAGAGAGATTTAACAGTTGTTTTTCGCAGGAGTACACATATACCTAGGGGTTCATGTCTCTATAGTATGGTTTCCTAGTCCTACCATCTATAGTAGCATACATCGATTCATACAAGGCAATTTATCATTTAGGGAACTTACCTGGCAGACTTGGGCCGAGAACTCAGGTGCCATGCTTCCAATAGACCATTTTAACAATAAATTTCAAGAAACCATTTTTAGTTTATCTTTGGAAAACGTTGTGGGCCTCAAAACCCAAGGCCGAGTGTTTAAAACTGGGCTCTGATACCAAATTGAAACACCCCAAACCTAGCCCACTAGTCTCGACTGGATCTGACATGTTCCTTAAGGAAGATTTAGCTTTATCTCGTTTTATCTTATTATAAAATATGACGATTTGAAAATAGGTTTGTGTTTTTATCAAGTTAATAACCAAGTTGCTGCTCAAGTTTGTATTTCTTTAAAACGCATCCTTTATATTTCATAAATTAAAAGTTTTGCCAGATTTTAGAGCTCATTAAGTTGAAAACCGTAGTTGATTAGGTGATAAAACATTTGAAGTTGTTTTAAGAAAAGTATTTAGTTACTCATTTGTTTACCATCGCATGGTCATGAAATTTAAATGCAAAATTTAAAACAGTTAAGTAGTGGCCTTATTATAGATCAAATACGAAAATAAATCCCGAAAGAAAACATACTAAACCAAACGGAAAGAGTTCAATTATAAGAAAACCCGAAATTTGCTGAGCATGGCCACCACATAGTCCCCGCCGACCCGGTCCTTAGCACTAAGTATCACCTGCAAAATGTTAGCCCACGAAGGGTGAGTCAACAGACTCAATGTGCAACAACCAACACAGGTTCCCAATCGATTATAGCCTTTATTATAACATTTTGGGAAAAGCCCATCTGAAATCATTATCGGCCATAAGCCCATATCACAGCATATTAAATCACATATATGTAAAAACAATGATGCAATCCCGAGCCCGCCTAGTTATCCAACCTCTACACACCACTCGTACCTGCCAGTCACACTAATGGGGATTACTAAATCGACCCTCCATCCGCTACACCCCTCGAAGGCGGTCGCTGTAGTCAACTGCTCATCACCCTTAATACGTGGCATAGCCACCGGATATTGAGACATCGTCACTGAAAGTATAATTGTACCACCCCAAACCCGGCCCATTCACTCCGACCGAATTTGGAATGCCACTGCGGAACACATTCGAAAAATATCCTTACTTAAGAGTAAAACCGTTGAAAATATGTTTCCTTTAACAAAACATTTTCGTGACTTGTAATATTCTAAGTAAAAATCGAAGTTTTTTATAAAAATATCGGATTCAAGCTTTACTTGAGAAAATAAAACCATTTTCAACCAACATTTAAATTGTCCATCCATAATGGGGCATAATAATAAAGATACTTAAACACTTTAGTGGACCTTTTTACAATACACACTTAATTAAAATACTGAAAATATAGATGCTTAATTCATTAAATAAGAGATTGCTTTGCATGAAATTCCACTTTTGCATGGCCACCTTTGTACCCGCTCTAAACCCGGTCCAAGTATTATGCGCCACCTGAAAGGTTTAATAATAATAGAGTAAGTCACCAAGACTCAGTGCATAGTTAATATACATATCCTTACATATGGGCTTATCCCATATCCACACAATCCATATATATAAACATGCAATTATGAATATACAATTATGAATATACATTTATAAATATGAAATTAAGAAGCTCAACCCACATAGTGATCCACAAATCTTACTTTAGCAGACTTACTGCTCAAGGCCGTGGCCAAGCCACCGATCACATAGTGATCCACATATCAATCAGTTCACTAATCATCAATCGCAAATGTAGCACGAGGCAAGCATTAGACCACTCACATAGTGTATACCCTTTTCTCCAATAGTCACATTCCAAGTCCCATGCATAAATATATGTATCATGGTAACATATTACTTAAAACAAACATACACCACATGCCATCACATTTTTATACATTCATCAATAGTCAATTACTATCGCAAATCACTGAAAGATTAATATCATAACCACTAACCTGACTATTCGATCACTTACCATAGTATTCATACTCTTAGCCTTTATTTCGGCTAACATGCACAACTCATACATTTACATAAAATAACATGCACAACACATATAACAAGCAAGAGAACAGTGCGATAACTACGCACCTGACTATAGCGAGATTTTGATTTATCGATTCTAACAAAGTCTAAAATCCCGAAAGCTTCTGTTACTTCAATCAATTTGCCCCTAGAACACATAACCGAAATCGGTCACACTTAGTACCAATAACATGGCCTTAGGCCGAAATCATGAACCATTTACCTTGAGCACTTCAATTCCCGAAAGAGTTATTTGTGCTCCTTAACACTAGCTATACACAAACAGAGCACATCATTATAGCCTTATACACGTTCGGCCACAACCAAGGTCAACATCAGGTTATTATCAAAACCCAAAACATAGCCTATGGCCGAAAGTCATACTTTCTTACCTTGCTTATTTCGATCCCGAAACACCATTTGTTCCTGTTGAGTTGCTCCCGAATTTATCAAAGTTCCTACTAAAGCATTGTCAAAATTGGTTAACACATAAACAAAAGCCCTTGGCCGAAATGTACATAGTGCTTACCTAGTTTTTCTAAGTCCCGAAAGATTTACTTGCTATACACCTCTGCCGATTTTTTTTTTCTTGCTAAAAGATCCGAAACTAACACTTGATGTTCATAATCCCGAGAGCTCCCTTCAAGGTCCCTTAACGTTGGCTACACACCAAAGAACACGAGATTATGGCATTCACACACACATTTAGCCAACCTTAGATCAAAGCAAACTCACTGATCTTGGTTCACAATAAAAAGATGAAGCGAAACTGATTGCTAAGAAGAGATTACTTACTATTATTGCTTTGAAGAGAAAGGAGGGTTACAAACGCGCAGTCGATAGCACCATTAAGAGAGATTCGGCTATACACCAAAAGGCAACAAGGAAAATCGGCCATGCAAGCAACATTTGTTAGCCGAAATGCTCTCTAGCTCCCTCAAAACCGAAACTCAACTCCCCTAAGTCTCTATTTCAGCCATGCAACGAATGTGGGAAGAAAGAAAGCAGTCATGGAATTTCGGCACCTCACTAGCTAGCTTCAAAACCGATTGTGAAAGCTCCTAAAGTGTCTTAAATTAGGCCATGTACAAGGTAAAACCATGCAAGCACATTAGCTAGCCGAAAACTCCCTAGCTCCTTCCAAAACTGAAGCTCAAACCTTGCTCTTTCTCTCCTTTCAAAATAACATGGAGACATTCGGCCAAGCTCACAATTGGGGGAAAAAGAAAGTCAAAGTTTCAAAAATTTTGGCCAAGAACAAAGGACAAGGCCGGCCATGCTTGCTACCCTCAAAGGCCGCCCATCACTATTGAAAAAAAAAAAAAAAAAACACCATTGTTTATCCATTCTTCCATCACCTTACCCATTATTCTAAGCAAACAAAAATAATAAAAATAAAGGTTTAAGCCCATGCTCTTGCAGCCAACAAAATAATAATAAAAACAATAATAAAATAAACTAAAAACAATCCCATACCTCCCATACCAAATAAAATAAAAACAAAAGGAGCAACCCTCATGCTGCATGCGCCCATGCAGGCCATTAAGCTCCCACGCCAGAATAAAATAAAAAGACCCATGCAGGTGCTGCCCCCAGGTCTCGAATCCGAGACCTAGAGAGAATCCTCCAAGCTTCCTGCCATTTTGCTACTGAGACTTTCATGCCATATCTCGTCGCAAATTTCTTTTAAACCTTACTTTTCTTGGCTCCCTTCACTTTAGCGCTAAAAGCAAAATAGAATGCTTCCAGTGCGAACTCCAGGACTCGAACGTGAGTCCCCTTAGACGCAGCTCTCAAGCCAAGTCCTTAACCACTCGGCCACTTTGAATTTCATGTCGTAGACGTATCATGAATTTCTTTTAGGCTTTTCTCCATTAGCTTCCTCTCACTATAGCGCTAGAAACCTAAAAATAAAAACTCATTTTGCGCTTTCAGCGCGACTCGAACGCGAGTCCTCGCGAAGATCTTCTGTTGCGCTAGCGTCCTTGCCACCTCGTCCAGGCACCATTTTGTGATACAATCCTGCCCCGATTTCTTTTAAGGCCTTCTTTAATGTAGTGCCTACTTGCAAAAATAAAATGCTTATGCGCCCCATGCCACTCGAACCCCTGACTCATTTTGGCGCCGATCCTTAAGTGGCACACGGAAGCCACTTTACTACCTGGACTTTCATGTCCAAAACCTTACAAAATTTATTCTTAAGGCCTCCTTCCATATTTTCCTCTTTTAACCCTAAATTTTCAAAAATTTCCAAAACACTCCCTTTTTATCCTCGAGCTTTAGGAACTCCAAAAACACATCAAAACCACTCTTGAGGCCCACTAACACTCGAGTTATTCTCCAAACACACAACCCCTATTTTGGGTTATTACAATAATATTGTGACATGAGTCACCGGATTAATATGGTAAAACCACCAAAACACTTCCCCTTTACATTATTACCCGCATGCCCATGCAACATACAAATTATACATATATCATGCTATATGCTTTATTCCAAGCCCATATCGGAATTATACATGCTTTCATATCAATGATTGTAACCACTGTAAACAAGGGTTAGATATAATGTACCTGAATGAACTGTACCAATGGATGGTACCCTTAGCCATGTTTATTCATAGTCTTGTTAACACATATTTAATATTATTAATCTATCAGGAAAAAGTGTGGAGTTACACACCTGAGAACACAGTGGATAACACTCTCGATCTCACTGACACTTTCACTTGTAGGGATCACAGCGATCTGTTTGTCCCTTTCCGAAGCTGGCCCACACCCCGGTGGCCAATCATGTGCTGTAGAAACTGAGCGTTTCTTGAATCTAGAGGTAGGGGATACCCCTTTCTCTCCTCCACTGGTACTCGCATCCATCAATAGTTTCTTTGTCAGAAAACCCTATTAAGAAAATTGAATCAATCTATACAAGACTAAATGTCACCCAAATCGAATGATCTTACCTAAGTAAATCCAAGACCCAAAGATTCCTTCTTTACCCCTGTCGAATCCTCCTACAACACCACAGTTAGAATCGGCTAACACTTAAAAAGTATGGCCTTTAGCCGAATAGTATTATCCTCTTACCTTAATCAATCGAATCCCGAAAGCTCCTAGATGCCCCTAACACCGGCTCCCAAGAAGAGTTACAAATCCAAAACCTTGCATAGATTCGGCCATACACATGATTACAGGCTTAAGCCTCTGATTTCGGCAGGACTAAATAATAAAGAGAGATTTAGACCAAAAGAGATCTCTTACCCCAATACTCACTCGATTCGGCTTACTGACAGCCCTTGGAGATCAACACGATAGAGGAGAATGGAAGAAGAGTGTAGTCGAAAATAAAAGAAGAGAAGAAGAACGATGGATAGGAGGTTCGGCCAAGGTAGTATTCGGCCTTTGACGAAAAACAAGAGAAGAAGAATTAGTGAAGAGACTCAAAGAGGTTCGACTATGGTCTCAGCAATGGGAAAGGTTCTTTCGGCTTTTGAAAATGGGAGAATCGGTGCAAAGAAGAAGAGAAAGGGTTAGAGTTTGTGTGATTTCGGCTATGGTAAGTGTGGAGAGTATGTTCGGCTTTTAGAAGGTGAATGAAGAAGAAGAGTTTAGGGTTTAAGGAGTTACGGCAATAGAGAGAATGAGGGATATGTTTCGGCTAACAAAAAGAGAAAAAGATGAAGGTTCCTTGGAAGGATCGGTTGGTTGAGTATTTGAGGGAAATGAGGTATTCGGGAAATACAAAAGAAGTAAAGATGAATGATTGAAAGGCTTGATTCGGCTAGCTTTGAAAAGAAAGAATGCCGAAATGGCACTTTGAAGGTTTCGGCAAACCAGAGAAAATACCCAAGAACTCTCATTCACAAAGCAAAAAATGAAACCAACACTCCTTCACCCTAGAACACCTCCAAAAATTCGGCTCACTCCACCCCCAAAGCCGAATGTATCCCTTCTCACTACTCCTCTCTAGATTTCGGCTGACATTCAAACACCTGCTTCCCCTTGTTTTCCTCCCAAAACTTCTCTTTTCCACTTATTCAAAAGAGTTTGAATGAATCAAACTCTTATCTCCCTTCTTAGCCAAAAATTCAAGTTCCTTGACCAAGTCAAATTCTCATCCATTTAGAGTCTAATTGCCGTCCAACTCTTCATTCCCCTTGAGCAAAAAGAAACATCAAAAACGCTTCCCTTGTTGCTTGAACCCAGGTCCCTTCTCACTCCCTGAGGCGTCACTCTCCTGAGCTCTAGGTGGCGCCTCCTAGCCAATTTACCACTAGGATTTCTTGTGTCATAACCCACACATAAATTTTCTTAAGGCCTAGCTCTCCTAGTTCTCCCTTAAAGGCTTAAAGTCAAATATTTTCCTAAGGTTCTACCTACACCCCAAGGTTCCCGAAGCCCCCAAACACTTACAAACAGCACCCAAAGCACACTACTACATAAATATGAGTTAAAACGCATAACCCTTAAATCCTGGATATTACAGTAATTGTTAAAACCAAACTTCTGAAACTGACACAGTTCTTAATAAGCAAGATAATACATGCATTTCTAAATGGGGTATTAATTCGAGTGAACTTCTTTTATAAACAAGCAACGAGAAGCGAAAGTGTGATCGCTTAAGATGGAATTTAACAAGAAGTTTTTCAACAACCATAAGATTTTTCAAACATCACCTGATGTGGCACGCTAGATCCGATCGTAACGTTTAGGCCGGGTTTTGGGTGTTACACTCAATTACCTAAACAAATTCGACTACCCACTCCCTAACAACTTCTCATCCCATAGTTCCCTCCTATTATCTCTCCTTGATTACCTCAAATCACTAAACCTTTAATTCCAATTTCCTTGAAACACTCATGGCCGAGTCATCCACAGAGTCTCAGTCCAACTCCACCTGTAACATCCCGAAATTAGGCCTAGTAGGATTGGGCCCAATGGGCCTTGAGCGTAGTAGCGTTTAAATTTTTGGAGAACAAGAGATCTGCTTTAGTGCAAGTTGGACTTATGAGGTGAGTGATTTTGGAAGGTTAGAGGGCTTCTATGAAGTCCCGGGATCAAACATTGGCTTTAGGGAAATTTTGGTTTTAGGTGAAAAACCCTAGGGGTTAGTAAGTAGGCTTTAAGAATAAAATACGGAGGAAAATGACACAAATGGAGTGTGTGGTGTAGTGGCAAAGTGACGCCACATAAGAGACAAGGGAGTGACGCCACAAAGAAGGAAAGAGGTCCAAAGTTCAAGTCTTGGCTCTTGCATTTTGGTTTTTTTTTTTACATGGACCTTAGTATTTGGCTATAGATTTATATTTGGTTGCGCATGGTTTAAGACACAAAAGGAGCTTGTGGCTTGGTGGCTAGCGGCATGGATTATGTTGCAAGGGAGCCTGGGTTTGAATCTCATGAAAAGCAAGGGAGTATTTATTTTGTGAATTGGACGGGAAAAGTTTGAGTTGGTTTTAAACTCTGCTGATGGAAGGATCCCACATTGAAAAGATACAAAGAAGGAAGGTGAGAAGCTAGCTATATATATAGCATTCTAGGAGGAGGATGAATACACCTTGGAAGGCGTTTGGGCAAAGGAGTGGTCGAAGCGCGGATTAGCACCAGATCCCTATCAGGTGTGTAACTCTCTCTACTCTAGTTGTAGAGCGAAAAATGTCGAAGTACTGGTCATGGCAATAGTAGCCACACGAGCGTGCGAGCGCACGTGTAGGGCTTCGACGCGATAGTTGAGGCCATCAGTAGTATTCTTGTGGGTTGAGGCTGCTTGGGCCAAGATGGGCCGGAGTGGGCCTAATGGGCTCGTGGCCCCAATTGAATAAAATTGTATGATGGTGTAGTATATAGTGAACTAGACTAGGTGAATCTCATATACGTGGCTAGATTTGTGTTAGGTGGGCCACACGAGCGTGTGGACTCGAATGGGCCGAATCGGGTTTTAGGCCCAATAGTCCGGTATGACCGAAAATGGTAGCTGAGTCACTCGGGGTGACATTAGGCCTTCGGAAAGGCCATTGCAGGTGTGAAATTACTGAAATACCCTCGATAGGTAAATTACCAAAATATCCTTGATAGGTAAAATTACGGTTATACCCTTAGAGGTTGATTAGCTTGATTATGTGGTATTATGTCTATCTGATTATGATGCTAATTCATGTTATACTTATATTTGATATATGTTTTGCATACATATCATACTGCATACACAAATTATTATGTCATGACATGTTGCGTGGGTTGGGGTATGATGAGAAAAGGGAGGAAACATGATCTCTTTTAGACTGTCACCAGTGGTTAGGTACCACAAGTGGGTTAGCCCCACATATGATATTTTGTGACTAAGTCTCAGTGGTTTGGAACCACTAGTGGTTTGGTACCACATATATTATTTCTGTGACACGTCCCAGTTGTTTGGTACCACAGTGGGTTGGCCCCACATATATTCATTAAGGGATTATCACCAGTGGTTAGGTACCACAAGTGGGTTGGCCCCACGTATTATATTTTGTGACATCTATCACCAGTGGTTTGGTACCACCTATATTATTTCTGTGACTCGTCCCAGTGGTCTAGCACCACAGTGGGTTGGCCCCACATATGGATATTAGGGATTGTCACCAGTGGTTAGGTACCACAGGTGGGTTGGCCCCACATATGATTATTTGTGACTTTTGTCACCAGTGGTTAGGTACCACAAGTGGGTTGGCCCCACATACTATTATTTGTGACTTTTTTCACCAACGGTTTAGAACCACCAGTGGCTAGGTGCCATAGATATTGGGTAGATTCCAGAGATATGGAGGATGGATGATAGGTTGGTTAGGTTGCATTACATACATACATAATATATATGAATTTGTGTGAGAGCCCAGAGCTCGTTTAAGATGGAGATTTACACATTGAGTCTCGGTGACTCACCCCTTTGCTTATTTTTCCAGGTAATCATTAGATCGCGGATTTGGGAGCTAAGGCGGACTTGTGGTGGCCATACAATGTTTTTCTCGTAAACTCGTTCTCTTAGTTAAACTTATTTTTAATTGGGATTTTGTTATGTAATAAGGCCACTTTAACTGCATTTTTGGTATTTTATTTGGTTTAACTTTTAATATGATTACTGCCTATTACTATTAAATGTTTAATACAGGATTTTCCTAAACCCTTAATAGTTGTTTTCCAAAATGTTAATAAAGGATTACCAGCGAATAAATATTTAAACTCGAAATTTTTAACAAACGCGCAGATTTTGAACAACCCTTTTCATGTGACATGCCAGATCCGGTCATAACTTCTAGGCCGGGTTTGGGGTGTTACACCACCTCCTTCCATGGCCATCAGTAAAAATAATATCTATTTGCACAAGTAGGGATTCGAACCTCAGACCACTAGCTCACTTGTAACGCCACTTTCCACCTTTACCAGCAGACTCCTTGTGATATAAATTATTTAAAAATATTCTTAAAACCTACCCACTAACATCAAGGCTCCTTTAAGAAAAAAACATAAATTTTTGCTAAAGCCCAGGTTTGAACCCAAGACTTCTCCAACACTCCCAAACACTCCTAATCACTTAACCATTAAAGCAACAACCAATTTGTGATATTTCTTACACACATAAACTTTTATGTGCAGTCTCTTAGCGGCTCCCACGCACAAGGCCCAACACTTCTAGGCCTAAAAATTTGGGGTGTTACAGATAAGGGATTTGAACTTGGGTTTCAAGGAACATTTCACTAACACTTATCCAACAAACCAATACCTCATTTAGTATTAAAACCGCATAAATAATCTCAAAAATAAGGATAGCCACTCTCTCTCGATTCCCAAACCCAATTCTACTAACCCTCGATTTTTTGGATATTACATGCTACGTATTGTATTGTGTTATATTGAATGGTATTGAAATTAATTATTGTTACTCAAATGAATGATGACTCATGCTCATACATCATTTGACATCAATTTGATAATGACTATGTAATGATATGAAATTACAATGATGGTTCTGTGTTCTTCTGTTAAACTAATATGTTTCATATATTCGATAATTATGTCTGTTTAAATAAATGTTCCACTCACACTGAGCTTTCATAAGCTCACCCCATATAGTGTTTAACTTTTTAGGTAATCCTCAAGTTTTGGACTTGACTCGGCGTTTAGAGAATCACCTTGGACCTTGGACTATTCTTAATAAGTATTATTGAGTCTTTATTGGTTTTGGTTTGTAAATTTTAATTATTTCTTGGTTGTGGCATGGTAACTTTTCTTTTGGGGATTTTTGCGTATATGGATTACTCAAGCATAATAACCGAAAAATGCATGATATCGGGCTTAAGTAAAATTTGACATTGTTTTTTAATTTTCGCTAAATTGTAAATGAATCGTTTTTGAAAAACAAATCGATAAGGCAACTAAGTTTCCAAAATGACTTGAAAAATGGTTTTTCGGCTACATTAGTTTAACATCGAGTTTTTATAAAGAAAAGTGGCAAGCAAACGGTTTTTTTTCTTAAACAACACTACCAATAATAAAATGAGTCTTAAGTATAGATTATCTAATAAATGAACTCTTTTAAACTAGCTCAAAGTGCAAACATGATTTTTCTCTAAAATGAGTTTATATAAAGTCTTCAAAAGTAACACTAGTTAGCTTAGCCATTTTGGTGGTTAATGTAGCCTTCTTAATCTAGCCATAACATCTAGGTCGGGTTTGGGATGTAATAGCCCATTTTCAGTGAAATCGGAATAGTGGTTTCGGGACCACAAATTCGAGCCAAAAATAAAATTTATTTTTATTTTATTGCATGGACCGTATTATGTTAGAAATGTCATGTGAAAATTTTGATAAGAAAATTTTACTGATTATGTGCTTAATTACGAGAAGGACTAAATCGCATAAAATGCAAAAGTTGAACCTAGTAGCTATAAGGATTAAATAGCTATGGAATTCAAAACTAGAGGTCCTTATATAGTAATTAGACCATTAAAGAAAAGTATGTAGATATTTTGGTGACTCATCCATGGATATTTAGAAAAAGGGCAAGGACCAAATTGGAAATTAAATTAATTTAATTAATTTAAAGATGATAAAAGAAATATCATTTTATTTTCTCATCATCTTCCCCAAATAATACATGGAAACCATAGGAGAGAGAGAAGAGACTTTCTTGGCTTAATTGGATAAGATTTCTTGTCCCGTTTTTAGTATTTTTGTATTTTTGAAACCGGGATAGTTAATCTATCTATTTGGGGAATCAATTTGAATAATTTATCAAAGTATGGATATTATGTCATGGATGAATATGCTGAAAATTTGAAATTTATGGTAGAAAATGAAAGGTTGTTAATAGATAAACAATTTTTACAAAGTGATTTTTTTTTATGAAAACATGATTTAGGGACTAAAATGTAAAGTTGTAAAAATTGAAGAAAAATTTTGATTTTTATAGAATATATGTGCTGTGAATTTTATTGTGAAGTTTTGGTTAGGCTTGGAATAGAGAGTAAATGAAACACCCCAAACCCGGCCCACGAGCCTTGACCGGATCCGGTATGTTCCTCGATCAAAACGGTTCAAAACTTCTTGATTACTTAAGAAAATTCGGATAGATTCAAAAGAAGATTTACATTGTGTTGGGCTCGAGTTGAAAACAAGTTTATTTTACATTGGAAACCTTTTGTTTTAGGGTGTCCATAACATTCAGAGTTTATTTTTAAAATAAATTTACTTAATCTTTAATTGATATAAATTCGTAACATAATAATACAAATAGAAAGCATGCGTAAAACAGTTCATACTATGGCCTTATTACATCAAAATTTAAAACCCAAAATAAATCCAAAGTATTTAAAATATCACATGTCCAAAATTAAATGAAATCCCGAACTGAGCATGGCCACCACTAAGCTCCTGCCGACCCGGTCCATTACTGAGCGTCACCTGAAAAATATTCCCACAACGGGGTGAGTCAAACAGACTTAATGTGTAACCAACACTAAAACTCAACAATTCGGCATGCCATATCATATCATACAAATATATAACAGATAAAAGTCATGATGCAAACCCGAACCCAAACCTAGATGCCATCCGCTACACATCACCCGTACCAACCATCACACCGTGGGGACTACTAAGTCAACCCTCCATCCGCTACACATCATCGGCGAAGCGATCATTTGCAATCGACGTGCTCATCGCCCTTATAAAATTCGTGGCATAGCCACCAGATAAAATATTTGTGACATGAGTCACCACATTCAGATAATGTGACCGAAGTCACCACATTCAGATACTGTGATCGAAGTCACCACATTCACTTCCCCTTTCGTAGTAACCCATATGCCCATGTTATACATATCATGCGCAGATTATGTTACATTCTTTATTTCACATTCTTATAATTTCTCATATGCCATAACAGATCATATCATACTCATAGTAGGAGTAGGAAAAACGTACCTGAGTACTTTGTACCATCGCATGGTACCGTTGGCCACATTCACATTAACATAACATATATATATTAAGTTTATTGCCTTAAGTCTATTAAGAGATAGTGTGGGGTACACACCTGATATATTTAGCAAGTTATTGAAATCCTAAAAATCCGATCTACCACTTTAGATCCTTAATCCCTACATTCAGCCAACACTTAGTACTTCCACAAAAGCCTATTCGGCTATAATACCAATCCCGAAGGATTATTGCACCCAAAACTCTTACCTTGTTGCCGATTTGATTACTAATCAAATCCCGAAACGTTGTAATCCTTCTTCCTTGTAATCAGCTGACAATAGATCAATTAACTCGGTTAGTTTTCGGCTTTTAAATAAACAAGAAATAGATCTATGTCAATAGATGACCCTTGGCCGAATATACACATAACTTACCTTAGATCTTAAAAGTCTCGGAAACCTTCTCCCTTGAAGTCGACACTAGCAAAACCTGAAAGATCTCTTCAAAGTTTCGGCAAACAAGATTATCTACGGATTATCCTTAAGCTTCGGTTAAAAGAAAAAGATAGGAAATCAAACAACACTCAGTCTTACCTTTAATGTTGAAATCGGCAACACCTCTCTTGCACCCACACAGCTATTTGGCTATGGCCACCAACATATGAGATTCGGCATTAAAAAGGAAAAGAAAAGAAAGGGTATTGAGGCTTAGAGAAAATCGGCAATGATAGATTTTGAGAAGGGAATATTCGGCTTGTGGAGATGAATAGCAAAAAGGAAGAAGAAAGAAAGAACTCAAGTTGCTTTCTCTTTGGGAAATTTCGAGACAAAAGAAAAGATGAGAAGAGAATGTTTTTTTTCGGCACAAATCCCCTTAGTATGGCCGAATGCCTTACTTACTTCCCCTCCTAAAGTCGGCTAGCATTCAAACACTAGCTACTCCTTGATATTCTCCTATTTTCTCTCTTTTTACTCATTCAAAAATTATTCAAAATAAAATCATCATTTATCCTTGCTTTAGCCGAAATTTTAAAGGAATAATACCTCATCTTAAACTCCTCCCCTAGACTCCCCATGCCGTCCATTACCATTCCTTGTTGCCGCAAAAATAAAACTTTTATTTGCTTCCCATGCGACTCAATCCTTGGCCCATCTACACCTGCTTGTGGCGTCATTTCTAGAGGTCTTAAGTGGCGCCTCCAAGCCACTTTTCCAAGCCCATTTGTGTGTTATATCACCCCTACATTTTCTCTTAAGACCTATCAGGCCTAGCTCCCTGTTCTAGATTTAAAATCTAAAAATTTCTAAGGCATTTATCTATATTCTAGAGTTCCTAAAATTCATACCACACAATCAGAACATACATAGGCATGCTTCCACATAAATTCAACAATAATTCATAAGCCCAAAATCTCGGATGTTACAGTTCTACCCCCTTAAAATAATTTCGACCTCGAAATTACCTGGATAAAATAAGTGAGGGTATTGCTATTGCATTGCTTCTTCTGGCTCCCACGAAGCTTCTTCTGATCCATGATTATGCCATAACACTTTAACTAGAGGAACTGACTTCCTCCGTAACACTTTCACATCTCGATCCAGGATCTGAATCGGCTCTTCTTCGTAGGACAAATCTGGCCTTAGCTCTACCTCCTCAACCGGAACTACATGAGATGGATCTGACGTCGTGCATCTGCTTCAATTCCAAAGGCAACTCTAACTGGTACGCCACTAGTCCAACTCGCTACAATACCCAATAAGGCCCTATAATCCTGGGACTTAACTTCCCTTTGCGACCAAATCGCATTACCTTCTTCCATGGCGAAACCTTAAGAAACACTTGGTCTCCTACAGCAAATTCTATTTCCTTCCATTTGAGGTCGGCATACGACTTCTGCCTATCAGAAGCCTCCTTTAACCGTGCCTGAATCACCTCAACCATTTCCTCAGATTCTGCCACAATCTCTGGACCCAAAACTCGATGTTCCCCCAATTCTGTCCAACACGTAGGAGTTCTACACTTCCGACCATAAAACGCTTCATATGGTGCCATCTGAATACTGGCCTGATAGCTGTTATTGTATGCAAACTCAGCTAAAGGCAAATATTCTTCCCAACTTCCTCCGAAGTCTATCACACATCCCCTCAGCATATCTTCTAACACTTGGATTACTCATTCCGATTGCTCGTCCGACTGTGGATGAAAAGCCGTAGTGAAATCCAATCTGGTCCCTAAAGCCTGATGTAGAGCTTTCCAAAACCGAAACGTAAACCCTGGGATCCCTATCTGAAATGATTGACACCGGTACTCCATGCAACCTTACAATTTCTGCCACATACAATTTCGCCAACTTCTGCAAAGAAAAGTTAACTCGCACTGGCAAGAAATGTGCGGACTTTGTCAGCCGATCCACTATCACCCATACTGAGTCCTTCTTAGTAGGCGTAAGGGGAAGCCCACTAACGAAGTCCATGGTGATTCTCTCCCACTTCCACTACGGAACCTTTATCGGTTGGAGCAATCCTGACGGAACTTGGTGTTCAGCCTTAACTTGCTGACACGTCAAGCATTTCCCCACAAATTTGGTAACTTCCCTTTTAAGACCAGGCCACCAAAACAGCTCCCTTAGATCTCTATACAACTTAGTACCTCCAAGATGCATAGCATAAGGGCTACTATGTGATTCCTGAAGAATCCTCTGCTCAACTCTTCATTCCTCGACATACAGACCTTTCCCTTGAAACACAATACTCTCTCGTCATTAACACCATAATCCTCTAACTCTCCGTTCTGCACTTGCTGTAACTTAGTACATAGGTCCTCATCCAACAACTGACCTTCTTTAACTTCAATCAACCATGTCAGCTTGACTTGCAATTTTGCTAGTAGACTCCCATCGTCATACAAGCTCAGATGTGCGAACATCGCCCTCAGGTCTGACACTACCTTCCGACTCAGGGCATCTGCTACCACATTTGCCTTGCCCGGATGATACTCTATAGAACAATTGTAGTCCTTAAGTAGTTCCACCCACCTTCACTGCCTTAAGTTTAACTCCTTCTGAGTCAACGGATACTTAAGGCTCTTGTGGTCTGTGTAGATTATCGACTTTTCGCCGTAAAGATAGTGCCTCCACACCTTAAGAGCAAAGACCATTGCTGCCAATTCCAAATCGTGAGTCAGGTATTTAACCTCATGTGGCCTTAATTGCCGAGACGCATACGCGACTGCTTTCCCGTCTTGTATCAATACGCACCCTAATCCCGTGTGAGAAGCATCACAGTACACCACAAAATCCTTCACTATTTCAGGCTGAATTAATATCGGTGCTTCAGTCAAAACCCTCTTAAGCCTCTCAAAGCTCTCTTGTTGGTTATTCGTCTATACAAAAGGTAACTCCTTCCTCAACAACTTTGTCAATGGCGCTGCTATTAATGAGAACCCTTCTACAAACCTTCTGTAGTAGCCTGCCAATCCCAAGAAACATTGAACCTCAGCCATAGACTTAGGTGGTTTCCAATCTAGCACTGCCTCGATCTTCCTAGGATCCAGCCTTATTCCTTCCACGGATACCACATGCCCTAAGAATGCAACTTCCTTCAGCCAAAATTCACACTTGCTGAATTTGGCATAGAGCTTCTTCTCCCTTAGCACTTGCAACACAATCCGAAGATGCTCATCATGTTCCTCCTCTGACTTGGAGTACACTAGGATGTTGTCGATGAACACAACGACGAACCGATCCAAGTAGGGTTGAAAGACCCGGTTCATCATGTCCATAAAGGCGGCTGGGGCATTCGTCAATCCAAACGGCATCACTAAGAACTCATAGTGCCCGTATCTTGTTCAGAAAGCCGTCTTATGGATATCTGCCTCCTTCACCTTAAGCTGATGATATCCCAATCGTAGATCTATCATCGAAAATACTGCTGCCCCCTTCAGCTGATCGAACAAGTCATCGATCCTTGGCAAAGGATACTTGTTCTTGATGGTCAGCTTATTCAACTGACGATAATCTATGCACATGCGCATAGTTCCGTCCTTCTTCTTCACAAACAAGACCGGTGCTCCCCATGGAGACACACTAGGTCGAATAAACCCACGATCAAGAAATTCTTGGACTTGAGCCTTGAGCTCAACCAACTCCTTTGGTGCCATTCTATAAGGGGCAATTGACACAGGAGCTGTTCCCGGCAGCAAGTCAATTCCAAATTCCACCTCCCTATCTGGGGGTATTCCGAGTAATTGCTCTGGAAACACATCGTCAAATTCCCTTATTGTTCTAACTCCACTAACTCATCCTTCTTTTGCATCCAACGCACTTACGAAGACCAAAAATGCCTTGCACCCTTTTCGAACCATCTTATCTGCCTTTAATGCTGAAACTACGTTAGACAAGTAGTTTCTTCTTTCTCCTATCATAATTATCACCACATCCTCCGGGGTCCTTAATTCCATTCGCTTAGCGACACAATCCAACATAGCCTGGTGTTCCACTAGCCAATCCATGCCAAGTATGAGATCGAATTCTCCGAAGGGTAATTCCATGAAGTCGACAGAGAATACCATTCCTTGAATCTCTAGAGGTACTTTCTGAAATATCTTGTTCAGCACTACAGTTTGACCTAGTGGACTTACTACAGTCATCTCCCTAATAGAAAGTTCAGAGGCTATGCCTAGAGTTTCAACTACTATACATGCAACATAAGAATGGGTCGAGCCCACATCAATCAAAGCAAAATAAGGCTTGCTGTAAATAAGGAACGTACCGGTTATAACGTCCGGTGCGTCTCTCTCTCCCTTACGAATCGCATATACGGACACTCCTACCGCTTTGCTTGATGTTAGCAACACCTCTCGCCTGTTCCACGTCCTCTGCCAAAGCACCATTCCTCTCATTATTCGGACCACGACCCACGAGGTCGAAATGCTGTCCACTTCTACCAGCCTGATTAGCACCTTGGCCTGTTGGTCGACTTCCATCTATCTTTATTGGATAGTCCTTAATCATATGATCCTTCCACCCGCACTTAAAGCATCCTCCCGTTTTCTTCCAACACTCTTCTAGATGCATTTTTCCACATTGATTACAAGTACGATACTGCCCTCCTGAACCAACTTGCTGGCCTCGCGGCCCATCAGCTCTAGGCCTCTTTTGTACATTCCCTGACGATCCAGACGACCCAAAACCTCTCTTCTATCTATTCCGATCAGAGTTCTGCCTTACAGAGTCCTTAATCCCTTTAGCTACCTTAGCCTTTTCCACTAATGCGACAAACTCCCGCTCCTGATATGGGGCTATCAACAACCTCAGGTCATCTCTTAGTTCGTCCTCAAACTGGACACATCGCTCATGTTCCGTAGCCACCACGCCTCGAGCATATCGGCTTAACCTTAGGAATTCAGCCTCATACTCCGCCATGGACTTATTCCCTTAAACCAGCCCCAGAAAAGCCTTCCTCTGCGCATCAGTATATCGCGTGCCGACATACTTCTTCTGATACGCCGCCTTAACATACTCCCAGGTCAGATCCTCAGCTGTGGCATCATCCCGAACTATTAACCACCATTGATACGCCTCATCGCGTAGCAGCGCCACCATCCCTTTCAGTTTCTCTTCAGGGGTTAAGTCGAGCTCATCCATAATTCGCTCTGTGGCCTCCAACCAATACTCAGCTGTACTGGGTGCCACGCCGGATACGCCAGAGAATACCTCAGCTCTATTGGCTCGGAATCGCTCGGGTACAGACTTTCGAGCTCCCATATTTCCACCCGCTCCAGCCACCATATTCAGAACTCGCAGCACAGCCTACGATACCGCATCATCCCCCGTCTGATCTTGCTGCTCAACACCAACATCTGGTGGTGGTGGTGGTACCTCATTCTCAGATCCCTGACCCGACCTAATGGATTCAAATATAGTCATCCTACCTCTACCGCGTCCTCACACATTACGACTGCGTCCCCTAGAGCTCATTTCTACTATCGCACTTTAATCTGAGTAAGAAATTTTATGAATTAGTCCTTGTTCCACTGATTATTCGCGAAGAAATTTTATGAGAGAAGTTTAGAAGTAATTCTTTCGATCATCCAAAGTTTCAAGTTCTCTATACTAATTCAGAGAAGCACATTCATCCAAACATTCATTCAGTAGTACCTAGCACACACATTCACTGTTCGAACTTCCTTGTCTCTTCCTACCCTAGGGGTATTTTTGTCATTTGTCCTATAGGGGAATTTTGGTAATAAATTGGGGTCAATTTGAAAATCTCAAGGAATCAAGATATTTTGAAATTTTCAAAACTCGAGGGTATTTTCGTAAATTTCCCCAAATCAGAGGTATGACAGAAATTTTGGAAATCAGGGTTTTTTTTGAAATATTGGTAAGTTAGGGGTAATTTGGTAAATTTCCAAATCAAGGTGTCTTAGTTTTTTGTAACAATAAAGTTTTGGGATATTTTTGCAAAATCAGAAAATGTTGTTGAAATCGGGGTAGTATGGTAATTTTAGCAACCAGGGGCATTTTAATAATTTTACCACTAGGGGTATTTAGGTAATTTTGGGAAATCAGAAATATTTTGAAAAAAATTTCAAAATAGTTTGTCCACAATTAAAAGGGGTAGTTTGGTGATTTTAAAACTAGGGTTTTCATGAAAATACAGCTAGTCCCTTTCGGGTTTTAATTATTGAGTTTAGCCTGTGACTGAGTCCTCCTGGTTAGGGTGAACCGTAGCTACGAACCTGGTAGGATTCCAGCGAAGAGGAGGTGAGTCACTAGGACTGCTTAAGTATCAAGCTCTTCCAGATCCAATCCTAGACATGCGAACAATGGTTGCCACACCCTAACTCGGCGACTTAACCACAGGTTTGTTTAATTAGGCATTAAGTCTTATGTAGTTGTTAGGGTAAACTAGTCCTAGGGTTGAAGCACCTATCATACTATTCTACGTTCCATTTATACCCTTTTACAATTCATACTATAAATCACACAAATGATTAGAAGTACTTACCTGGTGGACCTCGGGTCGGAGACTTGGGTGCCATGCCTGAGAACCTGCTCTTTTCATAAAAGTTTTTCTCAAAACTTGTTTGGGCCTTATTTTAAAATGTTATGGGCTTTAAACCCAAGGCCGAGAGTTTAAAACTGGGCTCTGATACCAAGCTAAAACACCCTAAACCTGGCCCACGAGCCTTGATCGGATTCGGTATGTTCCTCGATCAAAACGGTTCAAAACTTCTTGACTACTTAAGAAAATTCGGATGGATTCGAAAGAAGATTTACGTTGTGTTGGGCTCGAGTTGAAAACAAGTTTATTTTACATTGGAAACCATTTGTTTTAGGGTGTCCATAACATTCAGAGTTTATTTTTAAAATAAATTTACTTAATCTTTAATTGATATAAATTCGTAACATAATAATTCAAATAGAAAGCATGCGTAAAATAGTTCATACTATGGCCTTATTACATCAAAATTTAAAACCCGAAATAAATCCAAAGTATTTAAAATATCGCATGTCCAAAATTAAATGAAATCCTGAACTGAGCATGGCCACCACTAAGCTCCTGCCGACCCGGTCCATTACTGAGCGTCACCTGAAAAATATTCCCACAACGGGGTGAGTCAAACAGACTCAATGTGTAACCAACACTAAATCTCAACAATTCGGCATGTCATATCATATCATACAAATATATAACAGATAAAAGTCATGATGCAAACCTGAACCCAAACCTAGATGCCATCCGCTACACATCACCCGTACCAACCATCACACCGTGGGGACTACTAAGTCAACCCTCCATCCGCTACACATCATCGAAGGCAGTCGCTCCAGTCGACGTGCTCATCGCCCTTACAAAATTCGTGGCATAGCCACCAGATAAAATATTTGTGACATGAGTCACCACATTCAGATAATGTGACCGAAGTCACCACATTCACTTCCCCTTTCATAATAACCCATATGCCCATGTCATACATATCATGCACAGATTATGTTACAATTCTTTATTTCATATTCTTATAATTTCTCATATGCCATAACAGATCATATCATACTCATCGTAGGAGTAGGAAAAACGTACCTGAGTACTTTTTACCATCGCATGGTACCGTTGGCCACATTCACATTAACATAACATATATATATTAAGTTTATTGCCTTAAGTCTATTAAGAAAATGTGTGGGGTACACACCTGATATATTTAGTGAGTTATTGAAATCCCGAAAATCTGATCTACCGCTTTAGATCCTTAATCCCTACATTCGGCCAACACTTAGTACTTCCACAAAAGCCTTTTCGGCTATAATACCAATCCCGAAGGATCATTGCACCCAAAAACTCTTACCTTGTTGCTGATTTGATTACTAATCAAATCCCGAAACGTTGTAATCCTTCTTCCTTGTAATAGGCTGACAATAGATCAATTAACTCGGTAAGTTTTCGGCTTTTAAATAAACAAGAAATAGATCTATGTCAATAGATGACCCTTGGCCGAATATACACATAACTTACCTTAGATCTTAAAAGTCCCGAAAACCTTCTCCCTTGAAGTCGACACTAGCAAAACCCGAAAGATCTCTTCAAAGTTTCGGCAAACAAGATTATCTATGGATTAGTCTTTAAGCTTCGGTTAAAAGAAAAAGATGGGAAATCAAACAACACTCAGTCTTACCTTTAATGTTGAAATCGGCAACACCTCTCTTGCACCCATAGAGTTATTCGGCTATGGCCACCAACATATGAGATTCGGCATTAACAAGGAAAAGAAAAGAAAAGGTATTGAGGCTTAGAGAAAATCGGCAATGATGGATTTTGAGAAGGGAATATTCGGCTTGTGGAGATGAATAGCAAATAGGAAGAAGAAAGAAAGAACTCAAGTTGCTTTCTTTTTGGGAAATTTCGGAACAAAAGAAAAGATGAGAAGAGAATGTTTTTTTTTCGGCACAAATCCCCTTAGTATGGCCGAATGCCTTACTTACTTCCCCTCCTAAAGTCGGCTAGCATTCAAACACTAGCTACTCCTTGATCTTCTCCTATTTTATCTCTTTTTACTCATTCAAAAATTATTAAAAATAAAATCATCATTTATCCTTGCTTTAGCCAAAATTTTAAAGGAATAATACCTCATCTTAAACTCCTCCCCTAGACTTCCCATGCCGTCCATTACCCTTCCCTGTTGCCGCAAGAATAAAACTTTTATTTGGCTTCCTATGCAACTCGATCCTTGGCCCATTTACGCCTGCTTGTGGCGTCATTTCCAGAGGCCTTAAGTGGCGCCTCCAAGCCACTTTTCCAAGCCCATTTGTGTTATATCTCCCCTACATTTTCTCTTAAGACCTATCAGGCCTAGCTCCCTTTTCTAGATTTAAAATCTAAAAATTTCTAAGGCATTTATCTATATTCTAGAGTTCCTAAAATTCATACCACACAATCAGAACATACATAGGCATGCTTCCTCATAAATTCAACAATATTTCATAAGCCCAAAATCCCGGATGTTACAGTAAATTACTTAAATTTCACTTATCGAGCCTAGGGACGAAGTTGGAATTTATGGAAAAGTTAGGGGCAAGATGGTAATTTTTCCTAAGATGCAAATTGAGTCCACTTGAATATGAACCATGATAAATTGATGAATAAATTCGTTTATATAGATCCGCACAACACAAATTCAAAGTTAGATTGAGGAAAAGAAAAAGTTTCAGATTAGTAGATTTTTAAACGCGAACAAGTGTCGAGGTAAGTTCGTGTAACTTAATTGAGCATGTAACTATGTTATATTGAATGTTATGTTTGTATGGAATGTTACTTATATTGATGTGAATTATTTGATTGCTATAATGAAGAATTGAGTACATGCTTGAAGCAGTGAAAAAGGGGTTAAGTTCGATTTGAATATTGAGTTCCAATGAATACATGAGCTTTCCCAAAATGAATGAGGTCCTACATTTGTTACTGACGGGATTAGCTCAGACAAGCATTCCTATTGACCTCATTATAAAAAGGATTTATCTTGGACTGGTATTCCTAACATAATACCTCTCGAGTATACGTTATAATTAGGATTTAGCCTGGACTGGTAATCCTAATTGAGCTCTTCTGAGCATACGTTGCATAAAGGATTTAGCCTAGACAGGAAATCAGGTTATATGATATGTGGCTCAAAAGTCTATTTTTTGATTTGGTGCCCTAATGGGTACTCTTGAATAAGAATTGACGGCTATTGAATTGTGCTCCTTGAGTGTACTACTTGAGTATCCATCGGAATTTCAATGATTCGACGGACAAAACTCTTGGCATGATAAGAGAATTATGGAATGAAATGAATGATGTCTTGAAGAAATATAGTATGATGAGCTCATCTATGCTTACTTGATGCATATGTGAACATTTTTGTAACTAACTTGTTTGTGTAACATCCTGAATTTGTGGGCCTATTCATTTAATGGGTGAATATGTTAAATGTGTTAATTTAAGTGTTAGGGGTCCAAATTGGGCTTAGTATGTGGTCAAGGCCTTGGTTAAATTTTCAGTTTGGACACTATAGGGCTTAAAACATGTTATATATGTTTTAAAATACAAAATGGGCTTGTGGCCCAGTGGTCAGTAGCGCCACTTAGAAAGCAAGGAGGTGGCGTTAATCGGAGGCCCAAATTCATGTTTCATGGAGCCCAATTCTTTTAGTTTAAGTTAGCTAATTTTCAGTAATTAATTAGGTGGAGTTGGGCGGCAACAAGGCTAAAAAATAGGAGGATTTATGTAAATGAGATAATGTAGATATTATAGTTGATAATATGGAAGATAAGGGAGGAAATTTAAGAATTTATTTAATGTGATAATAAGGGAGATAATGTGCTGATAAAGGAAGGAAGAGGTAGTGTCATCCATGACACTGTGGATGAGTAGTCAGATGAGGATAAAGAGAGAAAAGATAGGATTTATCTGCTCAGTGCAGTGTTGGCCAAATTTCCAACTCCAAGGGGGTGCCGAAATTCTCTTTAAATAGAGGGGATATTTCATCAATTCCGGCATTTGAACCCTACTCTTTTCTTCTTTCCTTATGCCGAAATTCCCAGTCTTCCTCTGTAAATTCTTTTCTTTTGATTTCTTCAAAAGCCGAAACCTTCCAATCTTCTTTTCTTTCAAAAGCCGAAAACCTGAACTCTTTTCTCATCTCCATAGCCGAAATCTCCAAGACTCTTTCTTGTTTTCTTTTCTTCTTCTCTTTTTCTGCCAGAAACTGAAACTCTTCACTCAGTTCTTCTAAAAGTCGAAAACGCATCAACCTTCTCTTGTTTATTCTTTTTTGGGATTTTCTTAAAAGCCGAAATTTCTAGATCTATACTCTTCTACACTTCGATCTTCTTTTGGGATTGCCGAATCTTCTTGCAAGGGGGTAGCCGAAATCATCTATAGAGGTAAATTTCGATTTTTGTATTCTTTTTCGGCTTTTAGAGATCTTAGCCGAATGGCTATATGGTTAACTAATGGGGTGTTTTCTATCATTTGTGGCATTTCAGGATTTGAAGGGAGTTCAATCGCTTAGATTTCTAAGCCAGAGTTCAGTAGCCTTGGATCGTATCGCTTTTGGGATTTCAAGGTAAGGAGATCTATTAATTCGAGCATATAATTCGGGTAAAACACTAACCTTGGCCGAATATAGGAGAGGCATTATCTTCGCGTTCTTCCAGATTTTGAGCAAAGTTGTAGACAAAGGACAGTAGATCTAATTAGTGAGGGTATCGACATAGAGAGTAGTACTACGTGTTATCAGGTGTGTAACACTTCCACACCATTTAGATTGCCTGTTAAAAATATGTTTATTAATCTGAAATATTCTGTAAAATGCCAAAATCCTGGCATAATGGATGAAACCAAAGAAGGGTAAAAATGAATCACTAGGATAGTGATCTCTGTCATTCCTAAGTGAATGTTCCTGTTAAGATGACATATGTGATAAGTATGCCGATTTCTGTGATTGCATGAGGTTGGGTTTGATGAAAGGGGAAGTGTTCTGTTGTAACGGCTTTTGCCGTGATCTGTTGTAGTGCCTTTTGCCGTGATATGTTGTAGCAGCTTTTGCCGTGACCTGTTGTAGTGGCTTTTGCCATGACCTGTTGTAGTGGCTACGGCCATGATCTGACGATGAGCAGCATGACTGCCATCGATGGTGTATAGCGGCGTGGGTTGATTGCAGAAATCTCCAATGGTGTGACTGGCAGGTAAGGGTGGTGTGTAGTGGATGGAAACCTAGGATTTGGGTTGGGCTTGCATAATTTTTGTTATATATATTAATCTGTTATTCTGTTCTGTGGGGCTAAGGCTCAAATCTAATGGTGCATGAGGGTTGCACACTGAGTCTCGCGACTCAACCTATTATTTAACATTTTCAGGTAGCACTTAGTGCATTGGACCGGGCTGGAGAGTAGCGCAAGGTGGCCATGCGAGAGAGTATTTGGATTCAGGAAAGGACTTTTCATTATTTAGTTATTTTAATATTTTTTTATTAGTGGATTTTAAGTTTCAATGTAATAAGGCCATGGGCCACTAGACTCATATTTATTTTGGGTTTTATGTTGGGTTTTTATTACTAGACATTTAAATTTCATGCTAAAATTAAGCTAAGACATGTAACAACTTAGTTTTTTTTTTCCTAATTCACCAAGGTATCATCTAAATTTATATTTTATACAGAATATTAAATTACTAAGTTTTCCGGTTAAAATGTTTAAACCTAATACTTGTTTTCCAAAATGTGACATGTTTTATAAAAATTCCTTAGTGACATACCAGATCCGATTGTAGTGTTTGGGCTGGGTTTGGGGTGTTACAAATTGGTATCAGAGCCCAGCTCAAAACTCAATTTTGGGGTTTTGGGCTCAAAACGTTTTCTAAAGATGGTGTTTTTTGGAAACATGCATGTTTATAAATAACACAGGAGGATTTTCTCGGCATGGCACCTGCGTCTCCAGCCCAAGTCCGCCAGGTAAGTATTTTGAACTCACTGTGTGTTATATATGTTTGTGGGCTTGATGGGCTTTAAGGGACGTAGATTATCTTAATTAGAATTTGATGGACTTTAGGATTAGCTTAAACAACTTCTTAAATCTCATAAAACTTAATCTATCCAAACAAACCTGTGAACAAATCATTGGATTAGGGTGTGGCAACAGGCATGCGCATGTCTAGGATTGGATCCGGAAGAGCCTGGTACTTAAGCAGTCCTAGTGACTCACCTCCTCTTCGTTGGAATCCTACCTGGTGTGTAGTGACTGTTCACCTTAGTCACGAGGATTTGTTGACGGGCCAAAATCTATAATTAAAACCCGAAAGGGAGCAGCCACCCTATTCCGCAACCAAAATACCCCCAAGTTTTGTAAAATTTCCAAAATACACTTGATTTGTGAAAATTTCTCAGAATACCCCAGGATTGTAAAACTACCAAAATTTGTGAAAATTTCCGAAACACTTCGATTGGCGAAATTTCCAAAAAAACCCTTGATTTGTGAAAATTTCCAAAACAACCGTGATTTTATAAAATACCCATGTTTTGCAAATTTACCCGAAAATCCCTAGATTTACAAAAGCAACCCGGTTAGCAAAATTAAATTTTCCAAAGTACCCCTGCTTTACAAAAAAAAAGGTGTACCAAAGTACCTCTAATTCAAAGAAAATTTCCAAGATACTTTATTTGGAAAAAATACCCTGTAGCGCAAAACTACGGGAAAACCCCTAGGTAGTGAAATAACAAAGATACCCTTATGTGATGAATGTGAGTTCATGGATGTTATATGTTTGTTGACGTGTGATGATTGAATGTATGTAGTTTCTAGAATTAGGAGATAAACTTGAGACTGAAATTGCAGATAGGTTCAAATTCGAAAGAACTACTCTGAAAACTACTTCCCATAAGATTGTTCATGGTTAATCAGTGAAAGAAATTAATAATTCATAAAATTTCTAATTCAGATAATACGAGAACAACGATGAGCGCTAGAAGAGGAAGAAGAGGCCGTGGCCGAGGCCGTGGAAGTGTTAGGACTCATGTGCTGACTTAGCTAGTTAGGGAGGTACTGAAGGAGGTTAAAAAAATCGGTGAAACACTTCGGGTTGGGTGCGTGGAGTGTAAGAAAAAAGAGATCGTAGTTTTTTAGGGTTGCAGTCTCGTTCTGTGAAGCATGTTAAGGTACGTCCAAACTTCCGGGTTTGCGAATATTGCAGAAGGCGTCATCCGGTGAATGTTAGAGGAAGTCAGGAACGTGTTTAAGATGCGGGTTTGAGGAGCATAAGGCTTGGGACTGTTCAATCACCATCAAGTCGGATATGTTTTGTGTGGATGCTATATCTTTGGGTATAGAAACTGTATGCGTGCAATGTTTATATATTATTAAATTAGAGTGCGCAGCGAAAGCATAGTGGTGAGACTTGGGTAGTACGATTAATAGTTAGTCAGAAATTTCAAGGACAAAATTTCTTTAAGGGGGGTTGATATGTAACATCCTGAATTTTTGGGCCTATGCATTTAATGGGTGAATATGTTTAATGTGTTAGTTTAAGTGTTAGGGGTCCAAATTGGGCTCAAGATGTGGTCAAGGCCTTGGTTAAATTTTTAGTTTGGACACTATAGGGCTTAAAACATGTTATCTATGTTTTAAAATACAAAATGGGCTTGTAGCCTAGTGGTCAGTAGCGCCACTTAGAGAGCAAGGAGGTGGCGTCAATTGGAGGCCCAAATTCAAATTTCATGGAGCCCAATTCTTTTAGTCTAAGTTAGCTAATTTTTGGCAATTAATTAAGTGGAGTTGGACGGCAACAAGGCTAAAAAATAGGAGGATTTATGTAAATGGGATAATGTAGATATTATAGTTGATAATATGGAAGATAAGGGAGGAAATTTAGGAATTTATTTAATGTGATAATAAGGGAGATAATGTGCTGATAAAGGAAGGAAGAGGTAGTGTCATCCATGACACTGTGGATGAGTAGTCAGATGAGGATAAGGAGAGAAAAGGTAGGATTTAGAGTGCAGTGTTGGCCGAATTTCCAACTCTAGGGGGTGTCGATATTCTCTTTCAATAGAGGGGATATCTCATCAATTTCGGCATTTGAACCCTACTCTTTTCTTCTTTCCTTGTGCCAAAATTCCCAGCCTTCCTCTGCAAATTCTTTTCTTTTGACTTCTTCAAAAGCCGAAACCTTCTAATCTTCTTTTCTTTCAAAAGCTAAAAACCTGAACTCGTTTCCCACATCCATAGTCGAAATCTCCAAGTCTCTGTAATATCCCGAAATAAGGGTTGCGAGTTTGGAAAATAACTCGAGTGTATTAGGCCTCAAGAGTAGTTTTGATGTGTTTTTGGAGTTCCTAAAACTCCCGGATTAAAATGGGACACTTTTGAAAATTTTGAAAATTTAGGGTTAAAAGTGGAAATTTGGGCAAGGAGGCCTTAGGAATAAATTTTGATAGGCTGTGGCATAATAATCCCCCTGGTAAAGTGGCTTCCGTGTGCCATTTAAGGGTCAGCGCAAAATCTGGTCAGGGGTTCGAGTGGCATGGGGCGCATAAGCAATTTTTATTTTGCAAATAGGCGCTACATTATGGAAGGCTTAAAAGAAATCGGAGTAGAATTGCATCACAAAATGGCGCATGGGCGAGGTGGTTGGGACGTTAGCAGCAAGAGAGAGGCCTCCGCAAGGACTTGCGTTCGAGTCCTGAAGGCTGCGCTTTATCTTGTTTTTGCGTCAGGCAAGGGGCGCATGCAAGTAAGGGTTAAAACAATTTTTGATGCGGCTGTTAGCATGAAATGAACTTTGGGCCGAGTGGTTAAGGGCCTTACTTGAGATCCGCGGCTAGGGGGAACTCGCGTTCGAGTCCCATTAGGGGCGCGCAGAGGCTTTATTTTTTTTACTTGGCGCTAGAGTAAAGGAGAACTAGCGAAGAATGGTTTATAAGAATTTTCGAAGCAATATTGGCAAGAAAGTCACATTAGCAGAAATGGCAGGAAGTTTGGAGAGCTTTCTCCAGGTCTCGAAAGTAACACCCCAAACCCGGCCCATTTACTCCGACCGAATTTGGAATGCCACTGCGGAACATTTTCAAAAATATTCTTTCTTAATAGTAAAACCGATGAAAATTTTGTCGAGTTTGGTAAAACATTTTCGTGACTTGTAATATTCTAAGTGAAAATCAAAGTTTATTATAAAAATATCGGATTCGAGCTTTGCTCGGGGAAATAAAACCGTTTGCAATCAACCTTTCATATTAGGGCATAATAATAACGATACTTAATAATTGGACTGAAATACTTTAGTGGGCCTTATTACAATACACACTTAATCAAAATACGGATAATGTAAATATTTAATTCCTTAAACGAGATTCCTTTGCATGAAAATCCACTTTTGCATGGCCACCTTTGTATCCTCTCCGACCCGGTCCCAGCTTTACGCGCCACCTGAAAGGTTTAATAAAAATAGAGTGAGTCACCAAGACTCAGTGCATAGTTAATACACATGTTCCACATATGTGGGCTTGGCCCATATCCACATAATCCATATTTATATAATATACGATTATAAATATGCAATTATGAATACACAATATTATAAATATGATTACGAATACACAATTACGAAGTCCAATCCACAAAGTGATTCACATATCCTTCTTTTGCACATTATTTCTTAAGGTCGTGGCTAAGCCCCCGATCCCTTAGGGATCTCACATATCTTTCAATTCACAAATCATCAAGCACGAATACAACACGAGGTTCGGATTAGACCACTCACATAGTGTACACTCTTTTCTCCAATAGTCACATCACAAATCTCATGCGTACTTATATGTACCATAGCAACATTTTGTACAAAACAAATATATATTTTATATATCGTGGTCACATGTTACTCGGAACAATTTACATCACATGTCATCACTTTGTTTTGCATTCATTACTAATCAATTAGTATCGCAAATCACTGAAAAGTTAATATCATAACCATTAACTTGATTTTTCGATCACTTACCTTAGTATCCATACTTTTAGCCTTTATTTCGGCTAACATGCACAACTCATTCATTTTCATAAAATAATACTTACAATACATATATCAAGCAAAAGAACGGTCACGATAACTACGCACTTTTTGACTATAGCGAGATTCTCGATTTATAGATTCTAACAAAGTCTAAAATCCCGAACTTGCCCTTATGCCTTGCTCAACTAGCCCCTAATTCATCAGGGACAAAAACGGTTAACCACTTACTCACCAAAAATGGCCTAAGACGAATACCACAACTACTAACCTTGAGTACTTCAATTTACGAAAGATTCATTTGATGCATCATAATACTAGCTACACGCAAACAAAGTACAGCCTTATGGCCTTATACACATTCGGCCACCCCTGGAACCAAGGTTAAACAGTCGGTTATCATCCAAAAACTCAGAATATAACCTATGGCCGAGAGTCACAACCACTACCTTTGATGTTCAAAAACCCGAGAGCTTCCTTTATTCTTGTCGATATGGCCCGAAATCCCGAATTAGTCACCTGATCCCTTTCGAAATCCCTATAATCCAACCATTAGAATCGGCTCAAGCATATTTCTAAAAACATGGCCCTTGACCGAAATGTACATAACACTTACCTAGTTTTTTTCCCAAGTCCCAAAAGATTTGCATGCCTTAGTAGTTACCAATATTCTTTGAATAGCCGAAACCCACAAGGCTCCTTTAGTGTTCTCTAAAGTTGGCACAAAAGAATCACATCAACATGGCCTTAAGCTTATTTGGCCATTCTTAGAAATCAAGATCTAGCCTTGATTTCGGCATACAAAAAGAAAGAGAGAAGAAACCAACAAGGGTATACCCAACCGAAAAGCTTCCCTAGCAAGAACCACATTCGGTCATGTTCAAATGGGAGAGAAAACAAGACAAAACCATGCATGTTTGGTCATGTTTTTCCAAGCTTAAGGCTGATCAAGGAGCTCCCCAAGTCCAAAGCTTATTTCGGTCAAACAAATTTGGAAATGATAGGCTAAACAAAACAAAGTATTCGGCCATGCTTTGAAAAGCAAATGGCCGGCCATGCATTTGAATTTCCCAAGCCACACATGCTTCCTTCCCCCAAAGCCAAGACCCATCCTTTTTTTAAAAATTGATTATTTCTTATTCCATCACCTTATAAAAAAAAGGAATAAAACTAAATAATAGAAACAATAAAAGAATAATATCCCATGATGCCAAAATAAACTAAAGCAAATAGCAAAGAACTCTTAGGTCGTGCATGCGTGCTTCTCTTGCATGCATTTAATGCCCATGCAAATGCTATTTTTTCACACTGAAAAAGGCCAAAAGAAAACCTCCAGTATTTGTCCCTGTGTCTCGAACCGAGACACGAGAAAGCTCTCCAAACTTCCCGCCATTTCTCGCTAATGTGACTTTCTTGCCAATATTGCTTCAAAATTCTTATAAACCATTCTTCGCTAGTTCTCCTTTACTCTAGCGCCAAGTAAAAAAAAAAAAAGCCTCACAAGCACTTCTAATGGGACTCGAACGCGAGTTCCCCTAGCCATGGATCTCAAGCAAGGCCCTTAACCACTCGCCCAAAGTTTATTTCATGCTAACAGCACCGTGATCAAAAATTGTTTTAACCCTTACTTGCATGCGCCCCTTGCTCGACGCAAAAACAAGATAAAGCGCGACCTTCAGGACTCGAACGCAAGTCCTTGCGAGGCCTCTCTCTGTCGCTAACGTCCCCAACCACCTCGCCCATGCGCCATTTTGTGATGCAATTCTACTCCGATTTCTTTTAAGCCTTCCATAATGTAGCGCTTATTTGCAAAATAAAAATTGCTTATGCGCCCCATGCCACTCGAACCCCTCGACTGTGATTTTGTGTCGACCTTTAAATGGCACACTAAGCCACTTTACTGGGGGATTATTATGCCACAGCCTATCAAAATTTATTCTTAAGGCCTCCTTGCCCAAATTTCCACTTTTAACCCTAAATTTTCAAAATTTTCAAAAGTGTCCCATTTTAATCCGGTAGTTTTAGGAACTCCAAAAACACATCAAAACTACTCTTGAGGCCTAATACACTCGAGTTATTTTCCAAACTCGCAACCCTTATTTCAGATATTACAATTCTACCCCTTAAAAATAATTTCGTCCTCGAAATTACTTACGAACGAACATCCGTATATTTCAATTCACTAAATATTAATCACATGTACCCAATTTTACACATATGCAAACATATCCAACCTCTTTCACATTTATCATTTTCACATATGGCCACTTTTCCATAAGCATATTCAAGCTTAAATTCCATTTTGGATATTATACACATCAATGGTAAGATCAATTGCACATATTAAAAGTCTTACCAAGCTTCACTATATCACATCTCACTTAATTCAAATGGGAAAATACCAACTTATCTTATTCCTTGCAAATACGTGAAAGACTTGCACTTATCCGAGCATTTAGCTTCGGTAACAAACATGTTCCATCTTGTAAGTGATTCATGAATTCTCTATTACGACACATCACTAAGCATTAAGCTCCGCTAGGCATCGAAGCTCAAATATACACCGCACACAAAGCTCAAGCTAGGCATCAAAGCCCGAAATATACACCGGCACAAAGCTCTTGCTAGGCATCAAAGCTCAAATATACACTCCCAGCACAAAGCTCTAGGCATAAAAGCCCAATATATACACTGGTACAAAGCTCTGCTAGGCATCAAAGCTCAAATATACACCGCACAAAGCTCAAAATATACACCGCACAAAAAGCTCTGCTAGGCATCAAAGCTCAAAAATACACTGCAGATAAAAGCTCATAGGCATCAAAGCTCAAATATAATATTATCAAGATTCAATCTCATTACAAGTGACCAAAATTATAAACCATATAATTCACATCACTTGTATTTATCACCTCAATAATATTTCATGATAGATAGTCTATCCACATATCACTTGTACTTATCACTTGAGTAACATTTCATGATAGGAAGTCTATCCACAGTCGGCTTTCACTATATTTATAACCAGGATTCCAACATGTACACAAGGTTATAACTACCCTTAACAATATTCAATTGCTTATAGACTTACACTTTAAAACATTTTCAAAATTTTGGTTCCGACACTTGCCGACATGATATTTTCCACACTGAGCACACGGACGGTCCTGATTTATCATAGTTGGTTTAGTCACACTAGCAAAACTTTCAAGCCTCGGTCTTTTTCGAAGACCCTCAGATAATTTAGACAATTCAAAATTTCTTCTATCACAGTTCATATCCTTATCACGGTTTTATCTCATCGGGTTCTTAATCTCTTCATCTATCTTAACTTTTTCAACTAACACAGCAAATTTCCATTCCTGTTGAGGAACTATCAACAGTCTCAAGCCGTCTCTTAATCCGTCCTTAAACCGGACACATCATTCATGTTTTGTAGTCATTACTCTTCGAGCATATCGGCTTAACCTTAGGAATTTAGCCTCGTATTTTGCCATGGACTTGTTCCATTGAACTAGTCCTAAAAACACATGCCTCTGAGCATTAGTGTAGTAAGTACTGACATACTTCTTTTGGTATGCTGTCTTGACATACTCCCGAGTGGGGTCCTCCGCTGTGACACTATCTCGAACTGTGAGCCACCATTGATACGTCTCGTCGCGAAGTAGCGCCACTATTCTTTTCACTTTTTCCTCGGGGCTCAAAACGAGCTCATCCACAACTCACTGGGTTATTTCCAACCATAATTCAATCGTACTGGGTGCCACGTCTGATACATCATGGAACAATTCCGCTCTATTGCCTGAAATATAATATTATCAGCATTTGAATCTCATTACAAGCTGACCAAAATTATAAACCATATAATTCACATCACTTGTATTTATCACCTCAATAATATTTCATGATAGATAGTTTATCCACATATCACTTGTACTGATCACTTGAGTAACATTTCACGATAGGAAGTCTATCCACAGTCGGCTTTCACTATATTTATAACCAGGATTCCAACATGTACACAAGGTTATAACTAACCTTAACAATATTCAATTGCTTATAGACTTACACTTTAAAACATTTTCAAAGTTTTGGTTCTGACACTTGCCGACATGATATTTTCCACATTGAGCACACAGACGGTCCCGATTTATCATAGTTGGTTTAGTCACACTAGCAAAACTTTCAAGCCTCGGTCTTTTTCGAAGGCCCTCAGATAATTTAGACAATTCAAAATTTCTTCTATCACAGCTCATATCATTATCACGGTTTTATCTCATCGGGTTCTTAATCTCTTCATCTATCTTAACTTTTTCAACTAACACAGCAAATTTCCATTCCTGTTGAGGAACTATCAACAGTCTCAGGCCGTCTCTTAATCCGTCCTTAAACCGGACACATCATTCATGTTTTGTAGTCATTACTCTTCGAGCATATCGGCTTAACCTTAGGAATTTAGCCTCGTATTTTGCCATGGACTTGTTCCATTGAACTAGTCCTAAAAACACATGCCTCTGAGCATCAGTGTAGTAAGTACTGACATACTTCTTTTGGTATGCTGTCTTGACATACTCCCGAGTGGGGTCCTCCGCTGTGACACTATCTCGAACTGTGAGCCACCATTGATACGTCTCGTCTCGAAGTAGCGCCACTATTCCTTTCACTTTTTCCTCGAGGCTCAAAACGAGCTCATCCACAACTCACTAGGTTATTTCCAACCATTTTTCAATCGTACTGGGTGCCACGTCTGATACATAATGGAACAATTCCGCTCTATTGGCTCAAAGTCGCTCGGGAACAAATTTTCGAGCTCTCATATTTCTCCCTCTCCAATCACCATCTCTAAACTCGCAACACTGTCCGCGATACAGCATTATTCCTCGTTTGATCTTGTTACTCATTATCAAAAGTTGGTGCTGGAGGTGATACCTCATTATCAGACCCTTGACCCGATCTAGCAAGTTCCGGTACGGCCATTTTGCCTCGATTACGTCATCTAGAACTCATCTCTTATCGCATAATCTGACTTAAAAAGTTTTTATGCATTATAAATTTGTTCCACTGTTTATTCGCGAACAATTTTATGGAATAAAGTGTTCAGAAGTGGTTCTTTCGATCACACATAGGTTCAGTTCAAGTTCGCTATTTCTTATTCAGAGAATCACATACACGTTCACAAGCAGGGACACATTCATTCACTATACCTCTATGGTCATTTCAGTTCTTAAGTCTTATGCACTTGTTTTTGAATAGACTAGTCTTAGGGTTCGGTAGCCCAAATTTTCTAATCTACAAGCCCAATTATGCCTATACAGTTCACATATTTAATATACCTCAATAGTCAGAGGTACTTACCAGGTGGACTTCGGGTCGGAGGTACAGGTGCCATGCCAGAACAAGCCCAAAATAGAAGTTCACATTTTGAAAAGCCCACTTTCGAAAACTCCTTTCGGGCCCAAAACCTCAAAGTGAGTTTTGAACCGGGCTCTGATACCAAAATGTAACACCCTAAACCCGGCCTATTTACTCCGACCGAATTTGGAATGCCACTGCGGAACATTTTCAAAAATGTTCTTTCTTAATAGTAAAACCGATGAAAATTTTGTCGAGTTTGGTAAAACATTTTCGTGACTTGTAATATTCTAAGTGAAAATTGAAGTTTATTATAAAAATATCGGATTCGAGCTTTGCTCGGGGAAATAAAACCGTTTGCAATCAACCTTTCATATTAGGGCATAATAATAACGATACTTAATAATTGGACTGAAATACTTTAGTGGCCTTATTACAATACACACTTAATCAAAATACGGATAATGTAAATATTTAATTCCTTAAACGAGATTCCTTTGCATGAAAATCCACTTTTGCATGGCCACCTTTGTATCCTCTCCGACCCGGTCCCAGCTTTACGCGCCACCTGAAAGGTTTAATAAAAATAGAGTGAGTCACCAAGACTCAGTGCATAGTTAATACACATGTTCCACATATGTGGGCTTGGCCCATATCTCCATAATCCATATTTATATAATATACGATTATAAATATGCAATTATGAATACACAATATTATAAATATGATTACGAATATACAATTACGAAGTCCAATCCACAAAGTGATCCACATATCCTTTTTTTCCACATTATTTCTTAAGGTCGTGGCTAAGCCCCCGATCCCTTAGGGATCTCACATATCTTTCAATTCACAAATCATCAAGCATGAATACAACACGAGGTTCGGATTAGACCACTAACATAGTGTACACTCTTTTCTCCAATAGTCACATCACAAATCTCATGCGTACTTATATGTACCATAGCAACATTTTATACGAAACAAATATATATTTTATATATCGTGGTCACATGTTATTCGGAACAATTTACATCACATGTCATCACTTTGTTTTGCATTCATTACTAATCAATTAGTATCGCAAATCACTGAAAAGTTAATATCATAACCATTAACTTGATATTTCGATCACTTACCTTAGTATCCATACTTTTAGCCTTTATTTCGGCTAACATGCACAACTCATTCATTTTCATAAAATAATACTTACAATACATATATCAAGCAAAAGAACACGGTCACGATAACTACGCGCTTTTGACTATAGCGAGATTCTGATTTATAGATTCTAACAAAGTCTAAAATCCCGAACTTGCCCTTATGCCTTGCTCAACTAGCCCCTAATTCATCAGGGTCTAAAATCCCGAACTTGTCCTTATGCCTTGCTCAACTAGCCCCTAATTCATCAGGGACAAAAACGGTTAACCACTTACTCACCAAAAATGGCCTAAGACGAATACCACAACTACTAACCTTGAGTACTTCAATTTCCGAAAGATTCATTTGATGCATCATAATACTAGCTACACACAAACAGAGTACAGCCTTATGGCCTTATACACATTCGGCCACCCCTGGAACCAAGGTTAAACAGTCGGTTATCATCCAAAAACTCAGAATATAACCTATCGCCGAGAGTCACAACCACTACCTTTGATGTTCAAAAACCCGAGAGCTTCCTTTATTCTTGTCGATATGGCCCGAAATCCCGAATTAGTCACCTGATCCCTTTCGAAATCCCTATAATCCAACCATTAGAATCGGCTCAAGCATATTTCTAAAAACATGGCCCTTGACCGAAATGTAGATAACACTTACCTAGTTTTTTCCCAAGTCCCAAAAGATTTGCATGCCTTAGTAGTTACCAATATTCTTTGAATAGACGAAACCCACAAGGCTCCTTTAATGTTCTCTAAAGTTGGCACAAAAGAATCACATCAACATGGCCTTAAGCTTATTTGGCCATTCTTAGAAATCAAGATCTAGCCTTGATTTCGGCATACAAAAAGAAAGAGAGAAGAAACCAACTATATAATAAGAGCACTTACCAACGTTTGAAGAGATCACAAACACATAGTGATAGCACCTTTCATCAAGATTCGGCTAAGGTGTCTAATGGTAGAGTTTCAGTCAAGCTTTGTCAAAAGAGGGGTTGGATAATCAGCTCTTACAAAGGAAGAATAAAGAGAAGAAGAAGAAGAAGCAAATTTTGGCACAACAACAAGGGTATACCCAACCGAAAAGCTTCCCTAGCAAGAACCATATTCGGTCATGTTCAAATGGGAGAGAAAACAAGACAAAACCATGCATGTTTGGTCATGTTTTTCCAAGCTTAAGGCTGATCAAGGAGCTCCCCAAGTCCAAAGCTTATTTCAGTCAAACAAATTTGGAAATGATAGGCTAAATAAAACAAAGTATTCGGCCATGCTTTGATAAGCAAATGGCCGACCATGCATTTGAATTTCCCAAGCCACACATGCTTCCTTCCCCCAAAGCCAAGACCCATCCCTTTTTTAAAAATTGATTATTTCTTATTCCATCACCTTATTAAAAAAAAAAGGAATAAAACTAAATAATAGAAACAATAAAAGAATAATATCCCATGATGCCAAAATAAACTAAAGCAAATAGCAGCAACTCTTAGGCTGCATGCGTGCTTACTGCATGCATTTAATGCCCATGCAGCTGCTATTTTTTTCACGCTTGAAAAAGGCCAAAAAGAAAACCTCCAGCGCTGTCCCCAGGTCTCGAACCCGAGACCTGGAGAAAGCTCTCCAAACTTCTTGCCATTTCTGCTAATGTGACTTTCTTGCCAATATTGCTTCGAAAATTCTTATAAACCATTCTTCGCTAGTTCTCCTTTACTCTAGCGCCAGGTAAAAAAAAATAAAGCCTCTGCGCGCCCCTAATGGGACTCGAACGCGAGTTCCCCCTAGCCGCGGATCTCAAGCAAGGCCCTTAACCACTCGGCCCAAAGTTCATTTCATGCTAACAGCCGCATCAAAAATTGTTTTAACCCTTACTTGCATGCGCCCCTTGCCTGACGCAAAAACAAGATAAAGCGCAGCCTTCAGGACTCGAACGCAAGTCCTTGCGGAGGCCTCTCTCTTGCTGCTAACATCCCAACCACCTCGCCCATGCGCCATTATGTGATGCAATTCTACTCCGATGTCTTTTAAGCCTTCCATAATGTAGCGCCTATTTGCAAAATAAAAATTGCTTATGCGCCCCATGCCACTCGAACCCGACGACTGTTGTGAGCGACCCTTAAATGGCACACAGAAGCCACTTTACCAGGGGGATTATTATGCCACAGCCTATCAAAATTTATTCTTAAGGCCTCCTTGCCCAAATTTCCACTTTTAACCCTAAATATTCAAAATTTTCAAAAGTGTCCCATTTTAATTCGGGAGTTTTAGGAACTCCAAAAACACATCAAAACTACTCTTGAGGCCTAATACACTCGAGTTATTTTCCAAACTCGCAACCCTTATTTCGGGATATTACAGTCTCTTTCTTGTTTTCTTTTCTTCTTCTCTTTTTCTTCCAAAAACCGCAACTCTTCACTCAGTTCTTCTAAAAGCCAAAAATGCATCAGCCTTCTCTTGTTTATTCTTTTTCGGGATTTTCTTAAAAGCCGAAATTCCTAGATCTATACTCTTCTATGCTTCGATCTTCTTCTGGGATTGCCGAATCTTCCTGCAAGGGGGTAGCCGAAATCATCTGTAGAGGTAAATGTCGATTTGTGTATTCTTTTCCGGCTTCTAGAGATCTTAGCCGAATGGCTATATGGTTAACTAATCAGGTGTTTTCTATCGTTTGCGGCATTCCGGGATTTGAAGGGGATCCAATCGCTTAGATTTCTCAGCCAGAGTTTAGTAGCCTTGGATCATATCACTTTCGAGATTTCAAGGTAAGGAGATCTGTTAATTCAAGCATATAATTCGGGTAAAACACTAACCTTGGTCGAATATAGGAGAGGCCTTATCTTCACGTTCTTCTGGCTTTTGAGCAAAGTTGTAGACAAAGGACAGTAGATCTGATTAGTAAAGGTATCGACATAGAGAGTAGTACTACGTGTTATCCGGTGTGTAACACTTCCACACCATTTAGATTTCCTGTTAAAAATATGTTTATTAATCTAAAATATTCTGTAAAATGCTGAAATCCCGGTATAACGGATGAAACCCAAAGAGGGTAAAAGTGAATCACCAGGTTAGAGATCTCTGTCATTCCTAAGTGAATGTTCCTGTAAAGATGACATATGTGATAAGTACACCGATTTCTGTGATTGCATGGGGTTGGGTTTGATGAAAGGGGAAGTGCTCTGTTGTAGCGGCTTTTGCCGTGATCTATTGTAGTGGTATTTACCGGGACCTGTTGTAGTGGCTTTTTCCATGACCTGTTGTATTGGCTATGGCCATGATCTGATGATGAGCAGCATGACTGCCATCGATGGTGTGTAGCAGTGTGGGTTGATTGTAGAAATCCCCAATGGTGTGACTGGCAGGTAAGGATGTGTGTAGTGGATGGAAACCTAGGATTTGGGTTGGGTTGCATAATTTTTGTTATATATATTAATCTGTTATTCTGTTTTGTGGGGCTAAGGCCAAAATCTAATGGTGCATGAGGGTTGTACACTGAGTCTCGCGACTCAACCTATTATTTAACATTTTCAGGTAGCACTTAGTGCATCGGACCGGGCTGGAGAGGAGCGCAAGGTGGCCATGCGAGAGAGTATTTGGATTCAGCAAAGGACTTTTCATTATTTAGTTATTTTAATATTTTTTTATTAGTGGATTTTAATTTTCAATGTAATAAGGCCATGGGCCACTAGACTCATATTTATTTTGGGTTTTATGTTGGGTTTTTATTACTAGACATTTAAATTTCATGCTAAAATTAAGCTAAGACATGTAACAACTTAGTTTTTTTTCCCTAATTCACTAAGGTATCATCTATATTTATATTTTATATAGAATATTAAATTACTAAGTTTTCGGGTTAAAATGTTTAAACCTGATACTCGTTTTCCAAAATGTGTCATGTTTTATAAAAATTCCTTAGTGACATACCAGATCCGGTTGTAGTGTTTGGGCCGGGTTTGGGGTGTTACAGTTTGATTGAGTGTATGTGTTTCGCTAAATTTGCCAAATAGATGAAAAGCATGTTATTGAATGCTTATTGTTAATTAATGTAAATTAGTATGTTTTAATTTCTGTTACACGAACTTACTAAGTATGTAATGCTGACTAGAATTTATTTTCCCTGTTTATAGTGCTCGGAAGCTCGCGAAGGATGGAAATTAGTTGGAGCATCATCACACTATCCACTAGCTTATTTTGCATATATAGTAATCATTTAGATATAATGTCATGTATAAGATAACTTAGCCATTGTGGGCTTGAAAATGATGCTTGTAATCTAGCCATTGGAATGGCTAGTACTGGTTTGTTTTGATATACTTGTAATGTTATACTATGGTAGCAACATATATGTTAAGTAGTTGATCAAATTATGTCTAAAATATGGACTAAACCAAGGTAAGTTTATAAACATATATGCTTGTAATGATGTGCCATGTTGAATGATATAATTTGCTTAATTTGAATGCAGAATTGGTTGGTTTATGGATATAAATTTTAGTGCAAGTCAGTGGTAAAAATTTTGGGTGAAAAATGAAGCTAGAAATGGCTTTATTTTGTCCACATGGGTAGACACACTGGCGTGTGTCTTGGCCGTGACCCAGTACACGGGCGTGTGGTTAGGCCATGTGTCCCGTGCATCTTAAATTTGAGAAAAATAATGCTCAGAATTGAGCACACGGGCAGAGACACAGGCGTGTGTCTCAGCCGTGTGTGCTACGTGGCCTAGAATAGGGGCGTGTGTCTTGGCCGTGTGAAACCTGCACCTAATTTCGAAAAATAGAATTAACCTCACGACCTAGCACACGGCATGTGGCCGGTCGTGTGGCACAAATTAGAGAGTTACATGGGGTCGAACATGGACTGTAGCATGGGCGTGTCCCTTGGACTACATGGGCGTGTGAGCCTTGTAACTTAGAAAATTTTTGAAATTTTGCTAAAAATTCTTAGAGTTTCCGATTGAGTCCCGATTCGATTCAAAAGCTCATATTGGGCCTCGAGGGTCCATTAAGGGATGTTATGAATAATTTTAGAAATGAATAGTAATTGACTTGAAATATTTGTAAATGTTCTGTAAACTTCGGTAATGCTCTGTAACCCTATTTCGACGACAAATACGAGTTGGGTGTCACAAGGGAAGTTACACTCCTAACCTCAAGGATTATATGAAAAGTAAAAATTTAAATAGGGTGAGCTTTTAAAGTCCAGTGTGAGAATTAACTTAAATAACAATAGAATTAAAACATACATTTCATATATATAACAGTATTTACATACCAACATAATTTCACATATAGATATGTGCATGAGGATGTCAACACAAGTTTTTCAAAAAACATCCCTACCCATCTCCGCTACATACCATTAAAGAGTTCCCGATAACTCGTCCATCCAATAACACACCACATTGTGGCCAAGCCATTGAATTGCAGTCAAGCTACACGTTATGTTCAAGGCACTGAATATTGCAGTCAAGTTGCATGTTGTGGCCAAGCCACTGAATATCGCAAACAAGCTACCAAATACGAGTATATGTGGTCATGCCACTAATGTTGCAGTAAAACTGTCAAAGTCTTCCTCTTTTCAATATCATCCCAACCCAATGCATGTGATATGACATATAAACAATATTTTTAGTGGGCATGCTTAATAGGTGAATCAGATTTATAATCAGTACTGTGGGCATGCTTAACATGTGAATCTTATCTCAATTTCAATATTGGTGGCATGATTTATATATCATGCATATCATGTAATGCCAACATATCACACATCATGAGTATTGGAATGTAAATATATTTTCATAATTAACATTGAATCACATCACCATAATCATACGATCACAAACTAAATAGTTCAGAGGTACTTACTTGTGGATCACCCTTTCTTACGAATTTAGCATTCATTTTTGAATACATAGTCTATTCACATTATTTCTCATTATGAAGATCTTTAAAAAGTCTTAATTTTTAATAAAATATATTCATATTAGAAAATAAATCTCATATATATATTTTTTATTAAGTTAAACCCAGACCTTGATTGCTAAATTCGACAGCACCAATTCTGATTCCAATTCAACTCTAAAGGAAGAAATTCAGCCTTAAACAATTTTGATTTAACAACCAATACCATGTGTTAAATTTTTAAGATGTTCCATATAGATCTCATATCGAAGATCAAGTGAGAAAACTTACTTAATGATCATCCAATGTCGAAACACTTTTCTTAAAGACAAAATAAAGGTCCAAGCGAATCAAAAACGAACACATCAGAAGTGTAACATCCTAGATTAGGGGTTATGCATTCGTGCATAATTCATGAGTAGTAGGTTTTGGCAGTGTTTGGAAGTGAATTAAGGGTTTTTAAAATTCTAGGATGGAAAAGAAAGCTTTGGACAATTATTGGTTTTTTAAGCTAAAAAAGGGGAGCTAGGCTAAGGTAGCCTTAAGAAAAGTTTTGGGAAGTTTAGGACACAAGAAGTGATGTGGAAAAGTGGCAAGGGACGCCACCTAAGGTGCAAGGGTGGTTGCGTCAGTGTAGTGCCCAGGGGAAGAGGTTCGAGCGACGTAGGAAGCATTAGGGGCTTTTATTTTTTTTTAGAGTTAAAAAGGGAATTGGGCCTAGGAGGCCTTAAGGGAAGTTATAGGCGCTTTTGGACACAAAGAGTGCCTTGGTAAAGTGGCTGCAAGGCGCCACATAAGGCTTGGGCAAGTGACGCCTCAAGCAATGGGTAGAGGGCCCAGGTTCGAGTTGCGAAGGAAGCAGGAAGGAGCATTTATTTTTACGTCAATAAGGAGCTTAGCTAAGGAGGTTTTAAAAGAAATTATGGGGAGTTGATGACACAAAAGAACCAGCAGCAAATTGGCTTGGACGCTTGTGGCAAAGGGAGCTTCAGGAGGGCTCAAGTTCGAGTTTTGTGGGCAGCATAAGCGTGTTTTTTTTTTTTTCAAGTTGGCGCTGAGGAGAAGAAGGCCTTAAAAAGAATTGTTGGGGTTTATGACGCAAAGGAGCTAGCAGAAAGTGGTGGTCAGTAGCATGTGGTGACACCAGCAGGTCTCATGTTCGATTCACATGGGCAGCAAGGAGTGGGGTTTTATTTTTTTGGCTTTTGATGTCAAGAATGGGGGAAAAGTTGGATGGCAATTGGACTTCTAATTGGATGAGGATTAAGCCTATTTATCCTTTTAAAATTCGGCTAAGAGTAGGATATATGTGGATTTAGTTTGTTTTTTTATGATAATTGAGGTTTTATTTTATTTAGTTCAAATAAGTAGATAAGAGATAAATGAGGAGATAAATTGTTGTTTTATTTATTTTGAATAGGTGATATAGAGATAATATAGGAGATTATCAAAGAGTTTGATAAGAGCAAGGATATAGTAGCCGGATTCTTTATAAGGGGGGAGTAATCATCTTTGATACCTTTTTCTTCTTTAAATTTCTTTGTGCCGAAATTCTCCTACTCTCACTTCTTATTCTTTAATTTCTTTCAACCCCAAATCCTTTTTATATCTTTGAAGCTGAATTTCCCTTTGTTACCATTGCCAAAGTACTTCAAACTCTTCTCTTCTTCTCATACGTTTCTCAAAAGCCGAAAGTTGTGAGATCATCATTTAGCCATAGCCGAATCTCTGTAGGTTGAAGTGAAGGTGCAATCGACTACAACGTTAAAAGTAAGGATCCGATTGATTTCATATTATTTCTTCTTTTCCTTAAAGCCGATATTAAAGTTCTAATGTCACCAATGTCTCTAGTCGAAACTTGAAAGGAGGCTTCAATATTGGCCAATTGTCGACTTCTAGGAAGGATTTTTCGGGATTTCCAAGATATAAGGTAAGGCATGAATTCGGCCAAGGGCCATTTATTAGTATCTAAATGTTAGAAATTGATCTAACATGCATCCATGGGTATTTCGACAGAGACCACAACCAAGGGATATTTTTCGGGATTTAAAATAGCAAGGTAAGTGTACATGTACATTCGGCCAAGGCCTATTTTAGTACTTAGATTTATTTCTTACTATTCAAAAGCCGAAAACTAATTAGTTAGGAGCTTTGGTGGCTAGCCGATTGCAAGGGTGAACATCACAAAGTTTTCGAGATTTAATCAGTAGACAAATTGGCAGCAAGGTAAGATGTTGATTATTTTAATCCTTCGGGATTTGATAAAAATTAGCCGAATAGGTTTTTCCCTAAAATACTAAGTGTGGACAAATGTAAAGATTAAGGATCTAAAGCAGTAGATCGGAATTCTTCGGGAAATCAGTAAATTTGATAAGTTAATCAGGTGTGTACCCCACACTAACTTTTAATAAGATCTATGGCAATGTTTAATATGTGCATGTTTATAAGAATGTGAATATGGCTAAGGTACCGTGTTATGGTACAAAGTACTCAGGTACATTTTCCTACTCCTACTAGGATTATGAAATATGTTATCTTTAACATGTGAAAAGTGATAAGAATGTGAATTTAAGTATGATATGCATGATATGTATGATATGGGGCATTCGGGTTATTTGAAAGGGGAAGTGAATGTGGTGACTATTGTCACGATATAAGAATGTGGTGACTTCGGTCACAATTATCTGAATGTGGTGACTTCGGTCACAATTATCTAAATGTGGTGACTTCAGTCACAATTATTTAATCCGGTGGCTATGCCACGAATTTTATAAGGGCGATGAGCACGCCGATCGCAAATGATCGCCTTCGATGGTGTGTGTACCGATGGAGGGTTGACTTAGTAGTCCCCACGGTGTGCAGGATGGTACGGGTGATGTGTAGCGGATGGCATATAGGTTTGGGTTCGGGTTGCATCACTTTTTCTATCTGATATATGAATGTGTATGTGATATGATAATGTATGCCTAAATTTATTAAATCTTACTGTTGGTTACACATTGAGTCTGTTTGACTCACCCCGTTGGGGAACTTTTTCTTCCAGGTGACGATCAGTAATGGACCGGGATCGGCAGAAGCTTCGGGGTGGCGATGCTCAGCAAGAAATTCATTTTATTCGGACTATTTTATTTTAAGTACTTTGGTTTTAATTTTGGGATTTATTTGATGTAATAAGGCCATAGTTGGATTACTTTATTTTACTTTTAGTTACTATGTACGAATTTCTATCAAGTAAAGTTTAAGTGAATTTATTTTAAAACAAAGCCTAAACGTTTTGTCACCTAAAGTAAAGGATTTTAATAATGAAATAAACTTGTTTTCAACTCAAGCCCAACCCAAAACAATCTTCCTTGCAAACCACACAAGCTTTTCCAAAGTAATAAAGAATTTGAACCGGTTTTCATCGAGGAACATACCATATTCGGTCAGGCTCGTGGGCGGGGTATGGGGTGTTTCAAGAAGTGTGGAAAAAAAATTTTAGATTCGGCCTATAGAGATGGAAAGGAAGAGATTGATATCAGAAACTTCAAATACTACTTACGATAAGTCCAAGGGTTAGGAGATTCTTTGATCCCACAGTTGTTATATTATAGAGGAGGAATAGTAACTAACAAACATAGTATAATTAAAATAGAAATGATTAGTAAAAGGGATATCCATAATTCTTTTCTAATAGATTTGTAGATGTTGAAAATGAATAAAAATGGTGGTGATTTGGTATTCCATTACCAACAATGGGATGAAAGGAGGAAGAGAAATGGAAAAAATGGAAAAATGCGGTGGTGCGGCATAGAAGAGGGGAGGTTTATAGTGCTGATGTGGTGGCGATGGTTTGGTGAGATAGTGGTGGCAAATGCTGGTGATTTGGTGGCAATTAGTAAACAAAATGGTGTTTGAAAGAGGAGGAAGAGAGAAAAAAGAGGAGAGAAATGTTGGAAATGAAAAACAAAAGGGATTGTGGGTGTCTAGGAGCATGGGATGACAAAGTCAATGGGGGAAAGGGGAAAGGTGGAAAGGAGTGCTTCAAGGGGAAGTAAAGGAAGGTGAGGGGAACAAGAGGAGAAAAAGGTGGATTATTGATGGTAGGTTGACTAGTTAAAATGGGAAAGAAATCCTTCCGTATAAGGAAATTATTGTGGACAACATAGGGGGTTTAACCATGATTTTAATGTGCCAAAAATTAAATAAAAATATGTAGACGAGGGCAATTGAACATAGGATCTTAGGGAGATTAATTGAGCTCCTTAACACTAAGCTACTTACTTTATTTCACATAAACTGACAAAATTAAAAATAAAAATATGGGGCATGACGGGTACGCTTCACATCAGAGGCTCACCCAAGCTAATCATATACAGAGGAGTCAAGTTACCCGTTCGAGCTAAACCTTTAAAATAACATCAGATTACCTATTCAGGTTAAATCTGTGTCACATGTATTTTTGAGTTGACAACAAATGTTGGATCTCGAAATCATCAGGAAATAACATGTATTGAGTCTTTTACCAAGTTCATCGTAACCCTTTCATTTTATAACCTCATTCTCATTCCTCTGTATCATAATTCAATATCTCCTTTCTATGCTCAACAAACCGGCTCTAACTTACCACAATTTTCAATTATACAATTAAAGAAAAAAATTAACAAATTTTATATCGTATGAACTTACCTTGCAGAATGGTAACACACCACGGTAGATTCTACTCAACAGCTTTCCCTTTCTTTTGATCTTCTCTTGCCAGTTTCAAATCTTGATCTATAACATAATTTAATTCAATTTTCATCAACCAAACATCATTAATCAGCTTATTATGCATATGATTCAGTTCAATTCATTCCATCACAATTCCTTCAACACATTATATAGTCAAGCCCTATTATGTCAACGTTTATAGCAATCTCAAACTGCTTTCAAAATGTTAACACTTAAGTCCTGATATTCAAAACAAACAAATTTTCCAATTTACAAAGTGGTCCTTTTTCATAACCTAATCATTGAACTCCACAATTTCAAGCATTCAATAATGGAAATCTTGTGAATTTTTAATAGTTTTAGAAACGGACACAGCTGTTAGCTAGAATGAAGCACAACGATCCAAAAAATATAAAATCCATGTAAAATAGGATCGAATTAGCTTACTATGCAAGAGCACAAAACTTGGTCAAATTTCCCTATCTTACAAGAAAAAAGAATATTGATGGAAAAGATGAAAGAAAATGAATTTTCCTTACTCCATCCACTATGTCTCGATATATATATATGATCTAATTACTATATAAAATTAACATTATTCTAGATAATGCCAACACTTAACCGACCACTATCTATAGATGAAATGGCTAAATTGCCATTTTAGGCCATAATGATAATGTATTATCATTAGTAATTACAAATCCACAAGAATAAACTTTTACCACTTTTACAATTTAATCTCTATACTAAAATCAAATATCCAGTCAATCAAATTAAAAAACAAGGATTTCATAAAACAATATAAAAGACACATGGATGTTAAATAATAAAACTTATGACTAAATCACTGGTAAATGGGGTTCTAGAACCACCGTTTTCGATACCACTGAAATCGAGCTGTTACAAAGCAAGCCATACAATTAGGGAGAATGCCACATGTACTTGTCATGAATATATTGATCATTCATGATTGAAATTGGAAATTAAAAAAAAAAACTTGCATGTTTTTAAAATATTGAGTGCGAGAAGGTCCCCAAACAAGGCCTACAACCTCCATCAATGGTCTCTTGTAATGCCATGAAACGAATCTGCCCCAATGTACACGTTGTCATGTGGATTTCACTAAGGAGACTTCCTGAAAGCAAGTAGAACTTTCTTATAATCGTTTGATAGTTAGACTGGCCTCTATTGTAGGTATTATCATACGATATATTAAGAAATTATTACTTCAAATAAAATAACTAGTCAAAGCATGCTACTCGGTGGGATTGTCCCAAGATGACTTATTTGTGGTGCATGATACGATAGGTGTTAAGTTGATGGTTATACACTCAAGATCTTCTAGTTAAGTTACTCTCCAAGAATGATGGTCAAATGTTACACGATTATTAGTATGTGGCATGCCTAAGGAATTAGGTGTATGTACTAATTGGATGGAAATCAATGTTTTTACTAGTTGATCATGATCACCCCAAGGTGGCTTGATTCAGTGGGTGTATGGATTATTATTGCAATGACTTACAAATGTTTTCAAGATTTAATGTAAAACGCATGAATCATCTTAATGCATATTGTAATATTGCAAATCATTTTCAAACATTTTTTTAATACAAAGATATTAATATATGAACATTTTATTTTTAGTTCTAAAATTACACCAACTCCCTTATTGAACATACTCACTAAAAGCAAATTGAACAAAAATAACTATAAGGAATGAAAAATGAACTTGATAATTGTCCTAAGCTATAAGAAACTTAAATCAGTTCTTGATAATAAGTGTCCTCTGACCACTCGAGCTGAGGCTAGAAAACACCTGTAGGATTCTAATGAGATAGCTCATTGCAATATGCTGGAAAATGTGACCAGCACCATATATAAGAAGCTAGAGAGTTGTAAGACTGCCAAAGTGATTCTGGATAAGTAGAAGACATGTTCAGAGGCCAAGTTTTCTTGGCTCAATAATTTGCTGTAACTAGCTTTATGAATGCCTAGTAAAAGCTTGGTATTCTGGTGAAAGACCATATGATAGCTCTTATGGGATACTTTGTCGAGGCCATAAACAATAAGGCTGATTTGGACCAGAACACTCAGATTGAGATGGTGTTCAAGAGCTTGTCCAAGGATTCTACTGGCTTTTGGGCTGCATATAACCTTGGTGATAAATTAAGCCTTATTGGATTATATTTTTGATAAAACAAATTAAATTGTTTTTTGAATAAAAGTAAAGTTGAGCAATTTGATAAAATCAAGTTGAAATGGAGTAACACCCCAATCCCGGCCTAGACGTTACGACCGGATCTGGCATGTCACATGAAAGGAATGTCTAAAAACTGTGCGTTCGTTAAAAAGTTCGTATTCTTTTTGAAACTCCGCGTTTTGTGGTTTGTTTATAAAAGCCGATTCATTCAATGCCCATTTTACAAAGTTGTTATTAATTTGAATAAAATTGTATTTGTTGTGAAAATCGAGTTTAAGTAATTTTGAATAAAAACTGTTTATTATCATTTTAGGAAAATCCCATATTGAACATTAAATAATAAACAGCAACCAAATTGAAAGCTAAAACCAAATAAAATACCAAAGGCCTTATTACATATCAAAATCCCAAAATTAAAAGTAAGTTTAAATATAAGAAACGAGTTTACGAGAAAACATTGCAGGGACACCACAAGTCTGCCTCGGCTCCCAAGTCTGCGATCTAATGATTACCTGAAACATTTAAAAAGAGGGGGTGAGTCATTGAGACTCAGTGTGTAATTCCCCTTACCACGATAAATGGGCCTAAGCCCACAGTAATATATTAGCCCAATGTCATGGCATATCAGGAATGAGTGCAATGCAATTAATCCACATGATTCCACAAATGGGTTTGGCCCATATCCACACAAATCCACACATCAGATAATAATGCAAAATCCTCCCAACCCAGCCTACGGTCCATCCTCTACACACCCCCATATCCAGCCACCACACACTAGGGGATTACTAAATCAACCCTCCAACCTCTACACACCAATTTGGCAATCAATGCAATCCACCAAGTGGTCTGGCCACTGGTCCATGTGATTAAATCACAATATAATCCACAACGTGACCTCAGTCAACATCAATCCACGATGTAGCTCATAGCTAGCATCAATCCACGATGAGGCACATAGCCATCACCAACCACGATACGGCACAAAGCCGATACGAACCACGATGAGGCACAGAGCCGATCATCAATCCACGTCAGGCTCGTAGCCATCACTAAACCACGTACATAAATGTACACCCTGTCCTTCGTCAAATATATCCCGAACCCCATGCACATGCAGCATAATATAATGATTTGTGTATGCAGTATAACATGTATGCAGACCATATATCAAATAACGTATGAAACGAATTACCATCATAATCAGAATAATAATATACAACATAATCAAGGTAATCAACCTCTAAGGGTATAACAGTGATTTTACCTACCAAGGGTATTTTCGTAATTTACCCACCAAGGTTATTTTCATAAATTCGCACCTGTAATGGCCTTTTCGAAGGCTTAATGTCGCCACTAGCGACTCAGCTACCATTTCCGGTCATACCGGACGATTGGGCCTAAAACTCGATTTCGGCTCATCCGGGCCCACACGCTCGTATGGCCCACCTAGTACAAATCTAGCCACGTATATAAGTTCCACCTAGTCTAGTTCAACATATACTAACCAATCATACAATTTACTCATATGGGCCCACAGGCCCATTGGGCCCACTTCGGCCCATCGAGGCCCAAGCAGCCCAACCCCTAAGAATACTACTGATGGCCTCAACTATCGCGTCGAAGCCCCACACGTGCGCTCGCACGCTCGTATGGCTACTAATGCCATGTGACCGGCATTTCGACATTTTGCCGCTCTATAGCTAGTGTAGAGAAGTACACACCTGATAGGACTCTGGTGTTAATCCGCGCTCCGACCACTCCTGTGCCCAAACACCTTCCAAGGTGTGTTAACCCTCCTCTCGGAATGCTCTTTATATAGCTAGCTCTTCACCTTTATTCTTTGTATCTTTTCGATGTGGGATCCCTTCGTCAGTAGAGTTTAAATTCAACTGAAACTCTTGCCGTCCAATCCGCAAAATAAATACTCCTTTGCTTTTCACGAGATTCGAGCCCAGGCTCCCTTGCAACATAATTCACGCTGCTAACCACTTGGCCACAAGCTCCTCTTGTGTCTTAAACCATGCGCAACTAAATATAACTATGGCCTAAATTCTAAGATCCAAGTAAAAAGAAACCAAAATGCAAAAGCCAAGACTTGAACCTTGGACCTCCTTCCTTCCCTGTGGCGTCATTCCCTTGTCTCTTATGTGGCGTCACTTTGCCACTACACCACACACTTCACTTGTGTCATTTTCCTCCACTTTTTATTCTTAAGGCCTACCTGCCAACTTCCAGGGTTTTTTCCACCTAAAACCAAAATTTCCCCAAAGCCAATATTTGATCCCGGGACTTCATAGAAGCCCTCTAACCTTCTAAAATCACCTATCTAATAAGTCTAACTTGCATTAATGCCGTTCTCAAAAATTTTAAACGCTACTACGCCTAAGCCCATTGGGCTCAATCCTACTAGGCCCAATTTTAGGATGTTAGAAATCTACCCTCCTTAAAGAAATTTCGTCCTCTAAATTTCCAACTAACTAATAGTTGTACATTCTAACTCACCACACTACGCTATTGCTGCGCACTCTGATCTTAATAAAACTAATATACTTTCTAACTAAATCTTGGAACCCTTCACATAACCAACTATCTAACTTCGAAGTAAACAGATATTTTCACACATACATACAATTCCTATATTCAAGCATCACATCCACACATCGTAGAATAAATACAATCATTGAGCATATAATTGAATATAGTAAAAAGGAAACTTACAGATTTGGTGCCGGAGACTCGGGTGCCATACTTCTAGAAAGCAGATATATTTTCTAAATCATTTTCAAAACCAACTTTTGAAAACATTTTTGAACCCAAACCCACAGCCGAGTTTTTGAACCTGGCTTTGATACCATAATTGTAACACTCCAAACCCGGCCTAGACGCTACGATCGGATCTGGCATGTCACAGGAAAGGAATGTCTAAAAACTGTGCGTTCGTTAAAGAGTTCGTATTCTTTTTGAAACTCCGTGTTTTTGGTTTGTTTATAAAAGCCGATTCATTCAATGCCCATTTTACAAAGTTGTTATTAATTTGAATAAAATTGTATTTGTTATAAAAATCGATTTTAAGTAATTTTGAACAAAAACGGTTTATTATCATTTCAGGAAAATCCCATATTAAACATTAAATAATAAACAACAACCAAATTGAAAGCTAAAACCAAATAAAATACCAAAGGCCTTATTACATATCAAAATCCCAAAATTAAAAGTAAGTTTAAATATAAGAAACGAGTTTACGAGAAAACATTGCAAGGCCACCACAAGTCTGCCTCGGCTCCCAAGTTCGCGATCTAATGATTATCTGAAACATTTAAAAAGAGGGGGTGAGTCATCGAGACTCAGTGTGTAATTCCCTTTACCACGATAACTGGGCCTAAGCCCACAGAAATATATTAGCCCAATGTCATGGCATATCAAGAATGAGTGCAATGCAATTAATCCACATGATTCCACAAATGGGTTTGGCCCATATCCACACAAATCCACACATCAGATAATAATGCAAAATGCACCCAACCCAGCCTGGGGTCCATCCTCTACACAACCCCGTATCTAGCCACCACACACCAGGGGATTACTAAATCAACCCTCCAACCTCTACACACCAATTTGGCAATCAATGCCATCCACCAAGTGGTCTAGCCACTGGTCCACGTGATTAAATCACAATATAATCCACAACGTGACCTCAGTCAACGTCAATCCACGATGTAGCTCATAGCTAGCATCAATCCACGATAAGGCACATAGCCTTCACCAGCCACGATATGGCACAAAGCCAATACCAACCATGATGAGGCACAGAGCCGATCATCAATCCACATGAGGCTTGTAGCCATCACTAAACCACGTACATAAATGTATACCCTGTCCTTCATCAAATATATCCCGAACCCCATGCACATGCAGCATAATATAATGATTTGTGTATGCAGTATAACATGTATGCAGATCATATATCAGATAACATATGAAACAAATTACCATCATAATCAGAATAATAATATACAACATAATTGAGGTAATCAACCTCTAAGGGTATAACAGTAATTTTACCTACCAAGGGTATTTTCGTAATTTACCCACCATGGGTATTTTCGTAAATTCGCACCTGCAATGGCCTTTCCGAAGGCCTCATGTCGCCACTAGCGACTCAGCTACCATTTCCGGTCGTACCGGACGATTGGGCCTAAAACCCAATTTCGGCCCATCCGGGCCCACACGCTCGTGTGGCCCACCTAGCACAAATCTAGCCACGTATATAAGTTCCACCTAGTCTAGTTTAACATATACTAACCAATCATACAATTTACTCATATGGGCCCACGGGCCCATCGAGGCCCAAGCAGCCCAACCCACAAGAATACTACTGATAGCCTCAACTATCGCGTCGAAGCCCCACACGTGCGCTCGCACGCTCGTATGGCTACTAATGCCGTGTGACCAGTATTTCGGCATTTTGCCGCTCTACAGCTAGTGTAGAAAAGTACACACCTGATAGGACTTTGGTGTTAATCCGCGCTCCGACCACTCCTGTGCCCAAACACCTTCCAAGGTTTGTTAACCCTCCTCCTGGAATGCTCTTTATATAGCTAGCTCTTCACCTTTATTATTTGTATCTTTCCGATATGGGATCCCTTCGTCAGTAGAGTTTAAATTCAACTGAAACTCTTGTCATCCAATTCGCAAAATAAATACTCCTTTGCTTCTCACGAGATTCGAGCCCAGGCTCCCTTGCAACATAATCCACGCCGCTAACCACTTGGCCATAAACTCCTCTTGTGTCTTAAACTATGCGCAACTAAATATAAACTATGGCCCAAATTCTAATATCCAAGTAAAAAGAAACTAAAATGCAAAAGCCAAGACTTGAACCTTGGACCTCCTTCCTTCCCTGTGGCGTCATTCCCTTGTCTCTTATGTGGCGTCACTTTGCCACTACACCACACACTCCACTTGTGTCATTTTCCTCCACTTTTTATTCTTAAGGCCTACCTGCCAACTTCCAAGGGTTTTTCCACCTAAAACCAAAATTTCCCCAAAGCCAATATTTGATCCCGGGACTTCATAGAAGCCCTCTAACCTTCCAAAATCACCTATCTAGTAAGTCTAACTTGCATTAATGCCGTTCTCAAAAATTTTAAACGCTACTATGCCTAAGCCCATTGGGCTCAATCCTACTAGGCCCAATTTTAGGATGTTACAAATGGTTTCAATTGAGTCAAACATTTTCAAATATGTTTTAACTATTTTCAAACGAGTTAGAATTACTCTAGGACAAAAAGTTTTGATACTTTTTGTCTAAGTATCGATATTTTACAAGATATCTAGATCCCTCTAATAATCAATACCAAATCAACATTTTGTTTCTTTCAAACCCTAGTAGGTATCGATCCGGTATCGATACTTTTCTTAAGGTATTGATATTCCTGCTCCAACGGTCACTGAAATCTGCATTAATAACAAAAAAATATTGATAACATTTTAGTAGGTATCGATACTCGTTGCTGTAAGTATAGTTAATGACTTGGTATTTCGTCACAAACAGCTATATTTACTTCCACAACAACCACAACGGTTGGAAATCAATTAGAGGGTGTAAATACCATCTTCCAAAGGTTTAGCAATAAGAAGAGTAATGTGTAAAGCTTAAAGATAAACCAAAACAACCTAGAGCTTAATTCTTTCATACCTATTCTTGTAGACACTTGTGAGCTTTCATTGTATTCATTTAGATCAAGTGTTCTTCTTTGTATTTGCGTAATTGGCAAACATCCTGATCTTATGAGTATTGTTTTCTTTGTTTTCTTATTTGTGTCTCTTTTGAGAGAGGGTTTATTCTTAAGGTTTAGGTAGAAAACTTAAGGGACTTGTATCTTATTAGAGGGTTTATTCTTATGGTTTGCACAATAAATAACACTTTCAAACATGTTTTAAAAGGTTTCTTTTTCATTTTTTAGGTTAATTTTAGTGGCTGTTGCACTTTTCTTTTCTTCTCTTCTTATTTTTCTAGAATAGGGTTTTGTTTTCTTCTTTATTCGAATAGATTCTATCAGATTCTGTAGAGAAAAAGTTTTACTTTCCTACTGAAAGTAAGAAAATGTTTTTGGTTCTTTGTTTGATTTCAATTTGTTCGAGACCACACTTAAAGCGATTCGTGGTACGAGAATACCAGAGACAATCATTCTATTAAAACCCAGGAACATCAAGGATCCATCTCACTAAAAGCAGAAGTCCTTTACGGGAAAAGTTTATTGTTATAAATATCACAAACTGGTTCAATTTTCAAATTTTTATTTTTCCACTATGCAAAAAAAAAAAAAAAAAACCATTTTCAAACCAGAGTGTTTCCAACATCTTCCTATTTCCTTAGACTATGCAAACGATAAAAATCATGATCAATTAATTAATCAATTGTTAACTAAGCAAACAACATATCTCAATTAGATTGCTTGCAACTCCTAACTAAGAATCTCCTCTCGGTCTCATCCTAATTTGGAATTACCAACTAAGTTCTTCTCCTGGTATCACTTAGAGAAGTAGTTGTCTTCTCAGTCTCACTACCCAGTACACTTATATTGAACTATTAAGGATAAACTCTCCTCTCAGACTTGTTTCTCTAGATATTCTATTAAAGGTGTCAATTCTAGTGTATCAAGTAATTCGATATAATTAACAACCAAATAATCAAGAACAAATATCACCCTAATCTAACAAATAACTAATCAATCAACCAATACCCAGTTTAGCACATAATTAAACTTTAATTTCAAATAAGCATTTTATAAAACACATGGTAAGCCTAAAATAAAAGTAAGAAGTTTAAAAAAAGGCTCATTTAATTGATGGAATTCTGGGAAGTGCAATTGTTTGATTGTCTATCCTTTGTAACATCTTCAACAAATTGAGAAGAAATAAATAAATAAATAAATAAATATATATTGTAAAAGAGAATAAAAGAAAGTCCTATTCGAAAAACAATAAGAAGAGAAGAAAAGAAAAGTGTAGCAACCACTAAAATTAACCTAAAAATTGACAAAAAAAAAACCTCTAAAACATGTTTTAAAGTGTTATTTATAATGCTAATATGTTTGAAATAAAATAGACAAAATTACCACCTTCTTAATAATTAATATAGCCTATTTTGACTAAAGAATACACTTGCAGATTTTATCCTATTTGGCCTCGATGTCGTGACCCACAAACATTGGTGTTGTGACATTTCTAATATACTCCTCCCAGATTTTCCAGGTAGCGTTGGTGTCGCAACTCTGGCTCCTTGAGTACCTAGGATCCTTCAACAAAGGTAACTATTGTAACACCCCAAACCCGATCAAAACGCTACGACCGAATCTGGCATGTCACTAGGAATGAAAAATTTTGGAAAAACCGAGTTAACGTAATGAGTTGGGAAAAATCTTTGATTTTATAAAACAAAATTTTATATTGAGTGATCATTTGAAAATAAATTTAAGTTTTAGTTTGAGAAGTTGAGTTGCCTTGTTACTAAAACCCGAATGTTAATTACCCAAGTATAAAATCATGAAAATCCCAAAGTTCTTTAAATTCCGCAAATCACCCATTTCGAAAACTGATTAGGCATGACTTAATAATCGAAAATAAAATAAAAGAAAATTTATAAAAACAAAACATCAACCAAATTAATGTTTATATGGCCTTATAACATTACCAAATCTAAATTAAAGTGGAATAACTCAAAAATAACTATTTAAAGTAAAATCCAAAATATTATGTATGGCCGCCCCGAGTCCTCCTCGGCTCCATACCCGCAGTCTAAGGATTACCTGCAAATATTAACGGAAGGGGTGAGTCACCGAGACTCAGTGTGTAAATCCCCGTCCAAAAGATTTTAGAGCTCTCACACAGATTCATATGAAAAGTATGTATGCCATGCAACCCAACCAACCTAGATATCCATCCGTATCTCTTGTGTCTACCCAACATTTGTGGAACCTAGCCATTGGTGGTACCTAACCACTGGTGGTTCCAAACCACTGGTGACAAAAGTCACAAATAGTAATATGTGGGGCCAACCCACTTGTGGTACCTAACCACTGGTGACAATCCCTAATATCAATACGTGGGGCCAACCCACTGTGGTACCAAACCACTGGGACGAGTCACAGAAATGAGATATATGTGGTACCTAACCACTGGTGGTTCCAAACCACTGAGACTTAGTCACAAAATGATAATATGTGGGGCCAACCCACTTGTGGTACCTAACCACTAGTGACAGTCTGAAAGATCATATTTCCTCCCACTTCTCATCATATCCCATTTTCATGTACATGCTTTACATTATGGTATGAACATGCTATCCATGCACAACAACATTCATTTCACACATACATGCATCCATTAGTAATAGTACATAATCAAACTTACCTGGAGTCCTCGCTTTTACCCACAAGGGTAACTTAGTGATCCATACCATCACTTCGGCTTTTGGCCATACACAGATAACAACATATTTAACATATAAAGTGTGTAAGAGTTACACACCTGATAACACGTAATATCACGCTCTCTATGTGGCACTATCGCTAATCGAAATCATCTTTATCCGCCAACGATTTTTGCTCGGCTCCCCCACAACCCGGTGGCGATCTCGAACTCGACATCGCCGCTTCTTAAACTTAGGGCTGGGTTTACAGGTCCAACCCCCTCCTTAGATTAGCTGGCATTTGAGTCCATGGAACAAATCTTGGTCAGAAGACCGAGTTAACATATAGAGTCAATATGACTAGATTTACACGTTTTAGCTGAATAGATCTCCTTACCTAGATTGACAAAAGTCGAAGCTTTAAGCTTGATTCACAAGTCAAGCAAATCCCGAAAATCTATAAAAAGAATGCGACACCACCTCCACCTATATTCGGCCAAGCATCCAAACATTAGGCCAATTAGCCATTCGGCTTTGGCTACCAAAACTCAAAAGAGAGATAACGAAATAAGAGAAATCGCCTCTTACCTTAAAGCAACAGATTCGATCAACGCCTAGGAAGAATCGGCACCACACCACTGTAGAGAAGATTCAGCAAAGACTAAGGTAGAAGAGAATCAGATAGAAGAGCAAAAAATAAAAATAAAGATCTTCAAATAGAGGCTTAGGAGTTTCAATTTTTAGAATAACAAATAGAGAGCGAAAAAAATGAAAAACAGGTTTTGGCTCTGAGGGAAATTGAGAGAAAACGCAAGAGAGAATGGCTAGGAAATTCGGCTTACCCAAAGTATGGATGAAGAAGAGAAAAGCAGAAGAAAGGAAGAGATTCGGCAAGGACTATGAGAGAAAAGAATGGTTTCGATTTGAAGTAGAATAAGTAAAGAAGAGAAAGAAAAGAGAGGAGGTCTCGAGAGGAATAGTGAGGTGAAGAAAGATTTGGCAAAGGAGAGGGAGAGAGAAATATGTGCTTTCGGCTTTCAGCTAGAATTAATGAAGAGAAGAAAAATCTGAGATCAAGATAGGAGGGTTCGGCTAATCAAAGAAATGGTTCAAAGGCTGACAAAAGAAAACTCTAATTGCCAAAAAGAAAAACTCTCTATCCTAGCTACTTACCACTTCAAAATTTTGGCACCCTGAGTACCAAAGTGCCTATAACTCACACACAAATTCGGCACACCTAAAGCAAAACTAAAACCAATTCGTTTCCTATGCCAAGCATTTGAATTTCGGCCACCACTCACACCCCTTGCTCAATCCCTTGTTTTCCTCCTTAATCCACTCCTAAACACTCATTCAAACCGATTTGAATCATTGAAACTCCTTAAATCGCTCTCTTTCACTCATTCAAAGGTGTTGACCCCTTCAACACTCATCCACTAGAGTCCAAGCAGAATGCAACTCTCCCTTGCCTTGGCGTCAAAAAGAAATCCCCAGAAGGGAATTCCCGCAGCTCGAGCGAAGTCCCTGCCAGTTTTCCTGAGGCGTCACTTCCCTGAGCCTTAAGTCGCGCCTCCTTGCCACTTTACCAAGGCACTTATTGTGTCATCCAACACAAACAATATCCCTTAAGGCCCAATTCAGCTAGCTTCCCTTAAAAGTGCTCAAAAAGCAAATTTTCACCAAGACTCCAGCTCACCCCTAACTCATTCCGGGACCCTAAAGTACCCTAAACTAGCATGACAAACATAGCATTCACATACAAACACATAAAATGCAAAGGCCCTGATTCAGGATGTTATAGTTGTCCTAGATGTTACGACTCTAGTAGCATGGTGTCACGACCTTAACACTCGATGTATAATGAGTGATAGAAGAACCCTTCTTGAATTAGTAGAACACAAATAATAATAATTTGATTAAAAGCTAGCCTCTTAGTTTAACTATGAGAGGGTTTTTAGGTCTATCTTGTATTGAGTCTAATTATTTGTGATTCATGGACTTTTAATCCAACATTTTATAATTTAATCCAACCCAATACATGTTATTCTATTCTCTAAAATAAATATTATTTATTAAATTAATTTAATTAGATAAATTAATTTTCCAATTAAATAATTTTATTAACCCAGTTTTAATTCCGTTAAAGTCATGACAACTTTACCGTAAAAGAATTTTTAAGAAAATATATTTATTTCCATATTCAACAGATTCACAATAACCAATTAATTTAATTATATTTTTAAACTTAAATTATTTGATTAAATAATAATTTGAAAATTTTAAATTAATTCTTAAGTCATTTCCATACATAATGAAAAACCACATTCATCTCTGAATGTGGCCAATTTCTCTAACTTTATCTTTTTTAACCATTTTTTTCATTTGATTCTTTATGAAATTCATTTATGGTTTCAATGAGTTAGTAGAGGGATAGATTGGACATATAAAATTGGGGCTCAAATAATTTATAATTAAGTTTCAGTTTTTCACTTATTAATTATAAACTCATTTAGTCATCAAGTCATTCCACTATAGTATCATGACTAAGCTCTCCTTAATAACATACCATCACGAAAGCTACTCAATTAGTGCTCGTCCAACGACCTTGTCGTAAGTGTGTTATCCTCAATATGATCCTATTTTATCTCATGATAATCATTACATCATCCTTCTTGAAAACTCAATCACTATCAAAATAGTAATTAAGTCATTTATCACTAAGACAAATGACCCATGACCACATTTACTTTTCATCTATCATGGAATGTCGATGAGAGGATATCATTTACCCATTAGTTTGACTATGAATTCCACTATTGTTAATGGTGCTACATACTGTAAAAGTTATATTCCTAACAAACAAGCTTTCAATTCCTTACATCAAAGTGTGCGAGTATACGAGTCACGCATAAATAATTCATCATCCACTCAAGATTAAGTTGTCCCACACTATGAACTTCACAATTGAATAAATCCATAAACAGATTTAATATCTATTCTACTTGGGTCTTGTTCGATGTACTATCAGTCTAGTCAATCACATCTATGTTTCTATCTTCTGGGAGTCATATATTCTGATGCTGAAGACAAAGCATCTCTACAACTGGACTAGATAGATGGCATATTGTGTGTCAATCGATTTGCTCATTTCCAATTAGACTAAGGACATGTTTATGTTCCTCTACTAATATAAGTTGTCTTTCCATATTACGATCCCACCACGTAATATTGCTTAGTATTAGTTAAACATTAGATAACTAGTAAGTCAATATTTGCTTCCATTTTTTTTTACATACAAAAACCATTGAGGACAATATAAAAGAATATTAATGCAACTTGTGGATATTTTTATTAAACCAATCTGTTCGAAAAAAATACAAGTATATAAACAAATATACTACACTTAGGGCACAAGATCCAACAGTAGAAGGCCTTGAGCAATTAATAGTGTTATTTGTAGTCAGAGACAAGGAAAAGAAGCAGCAACTAGACTAGAGTCTCGAGTAGTATTTGGAGCTTATGCCATCCGAACCAAATAAGAAGGAGATGCTCTTGATGTAAAAACTAATACTTTCTCTTTATTTGACACTTTTGTGTTTGTTTTAATTGATCTTGGTTCTAGGCATTCATATATTAGTATTGCATTAGTAAGAGAAAGGGAATTCCCAATGGAATATGTTGAAAATAAATTCTTAGTCACTAACCTTCTTGGGCAAAGTGAAAAACTAAATAAAATATATAAGCAGAGTCCTTAAAAAATTCAAGACCTTGAGTCCCTACTAATCTTATGGTTCTTCCATTTCATGAGTTTGGTGTAATACTTAGTATGGATTGGTTATATAAATATGGAGTAATAGTTGACTATAAGAGAAAGAGAATTTCTTTAAGAACTCTAGAGGGGAAAGAATTAGTGGTTGCTGGTAAGAAGTTTAGTGCTTTGCAAATATAGTGTCGTAATGGAAGCACGAAAAATGGTAAGAAAAGGGTGTGATGCTTTTCTAGCTTATATATTTTATAAAAGAAAATCTAATTTTAATTTTGAGAAAATACCAACTGTACAAGATTATTCTGATGTATTTTCAGAAGAGTTCCCTAGGTTACCTCTTGAAGGAGAAATGAAATTTTCATTTGAAGTAATACTTGGTACTAGACCAGTATCTATTTCTCCGTATCAGATGGCCCCTACAAAATTGAAAGAATTACAAGTGCAGTTTGCAAAAATTGCTTGATAAAGGTTTCATTCATCCCGTTATTCCACTATGGGTGCACTAGTATTGTTTGTGAAGAAAAAAAGTTAGGCCATTGAGAGTGTGAATAGATTATTGTTAATTGAATAAGGTAATAATAAATAATAAATATATGTTACCTAAATTTGATGGTGTTTGATCAATTGAAAAGATAAAGTGTGTTTTCAAAGATTGATTTTAGATCAGGGTACTAGCAGTTAAGGGTGAAAGATGCGAACATACCCAAGACTGCTTTCACAACTAGATATAGACATTATGATTTTTTTTATTATGCCTTTTAGGCTAACTAATGCACCAACTACTTTAATTGATTTAATGAACCAAATCTTTCAACCATATCTAGATCAATTTGCGGTGGAGTTTATAAATGATATGTTGGTGTATTCAAAAAGTAAAAAAAAAAAAAATAGAGCATACATGCATCTAAAAATAGTATCAAATTTTGAGAGAGAAATATCGTATGCAAACTTGAGTAAATGTGAATTTGGTTAAAAGAAGTGGTTTTCCTTGGACATATTAGATGCTAAAAAGATAGATGCTATAATTGAATAGAAGCAACTAAAAACTGTGAAAGAAGTAGGAAGCTTCCTTGATCGGTTTGATATTATAGATGATTTGTTAATGGATTTTCAATGATTGCTTTACCACTGACAAGATTGCTTCAAAAAGATATTAAATTTGAGTGGACTGAAAAATGTCAACAAAGCTTTGAGAGATTAAAAGTTGCCTTGACAAAAGTTGTAATGTTGGTTCAGCCTAAACCAGATAGAGAGTATGTGGTGTAGAGTGAGGCATCGATCAATGGATTTGGACGTGTACTAATGTAAGATGGTAAAGCGATTAATTATGCTTTAAGGCAATTGAAACCACATGAAAAGAACTAGCCCACACATGATTTGGTGTAACAGTCCGGGTTAGACCCTAGTCGGAACAGTGGTTTCAGAACCACAAATCCTAGTTAGAAAATATTTTTTAATATTATTTTATGTGTCTTTGATATGTGACTAAGCATGTGTGAAAGCCTCGTATGAAAATTTGATCGTTTGTGTGTTTAATTTGAGAAAAGGGTTAGATTGCATTAAATGTAAAATTTGCATGCTAATTGTTAAAGTACCTATGTGTTGTGGCTTTTTAAGGTGGAGGCCTTATGTTGTTATAAATCAATTCATAAGATAATGGATGATTAAATGACATAATGACCATAGTGTTATTTTGTCTTATATGATATATGGAAGGGTAAATTAGTAATTTGATAAATAAAAGATGATTAAACAAAACTAAGGCTAAAATGCTATCATCTTTTATGTTTCACCACCGAAAATCAAAAAGGGAGAAAAGGTTTGAATTCTTCAAATATTCGGCCAGCTTGTGGTCAAATTAAGGTATGTTTTGACTTTGGTTTTTGATGATTTTTATGTTTTTTAGATTGTTGCTTACTCTACTATCAAGCCTGATCGTGTCTGTCGAGTCTTAAAATTTATAAATAGAATAATCGAACCTGGAAACTAACTCTGACAACGGTTTGAGGCAAGTGCACCTATAGAACAGTAGTATAGTTTAGGCAAGACTGGAATGTCGAACCCAAAGGAACCAAAAGTACTAATACTAACTCTCTCTTTATTATTTAGCCTAAGAATTAAGGGAACTTAGTTATCTAATCTAAATTTAACTATCAACTAAACTAAAGATGCAAAGACAGAAATGATGAATTGAGAAAATAACTTGAGAGAAAACTAATTAATTAAAACGACACCTAAGAAAGAATCCACCTAGATTTCACTTTTTATCTAACTCTGAACCAGATGATTTATTCATTTGACTTGATCCGTAAGATTCCCTAATGTATATTAAACCCTCTCTCGAATCGAATAACGTCTAACCCTAGGTTGATTAATTGAAATCTCTTTCTAATTAAAACCCCTAGAATCGTATTAACTCGATCTATGGACTCCCATATTAGGTTTCACCCTAATCCGGTAAAATCTCATCACCCTATCTCTAGGCGCACGATCAACTCCGCTTAATTATTATAGATCTACTCTTAGGCAGGGACTTTTGCTCCTCCACCTAAGCACATCATACTTGAATTAATATCCCTGAAATATCAACACAAGAATTAAGAACACATAATTAAGAACAAGTCAAATATTTATCATATAGTTCAGCAAACGATAACAAGATTCATCTTAGGTTTCATCCCCCTTAGGTATCTAATGGTTTAATTCATAACTATAGAGGAAAACATCTCAAAAGAAAAGATAAAACAAAACATAAGAAATCCCTAAAACCCCCTGAATGAATTGAAGGAGAGATTCGCCTTCTTGAGTATAACTCCGGCTTTTTGAGATGGATCAACTGGCTATCTTTGAGTGATTTCCACAAATCTGACCTTTCTGGCTCAGCTCCTTGGCCTAGCTAACCGTCCTCTTCTAGGTTATACTTAGGGGGTTTATATAGGCTTTTGCAACGAGTTTCGTTGCTCCTAAGTATCCTTTTTCGAGTGAAATTGCTCTTCTCCACGATAGGGATAGGGCCATGGCACACGCCTGTGTGAATCGTGGCCAGGCCATGTTCGTACTTTTAATGAGGCACGGCTGTGTGGTCTTGGGCCCAGGCCGTGTCAATTTCTATTTTGGCCCAATTTAGTTCGTTTTAAGCCCGTTTCTCGTTCTTTTCATCATTGAGTGCTCTCCTGGGTATAAAACATGAAAAGAAAGGATTAAGAGCACCAAATTACATAAATCGAGGCTTAAATCATCCAAAAACATGCTAAATGTGGGCTTAAAATATGTTACTTTTTTGGTTTATGAAATACCCCCACACTTAAACCTTTGCTTGTCCTCAAGCAAAATTCTCAAGTCACTATTAAAACAAACTTCCTCGATCTATAAAATTTATCAATAATGTTTCATCATAATTCAAAGATAATTAATACATGGATAATTCAACTCAAAGGGTCCTAAAGATTCAAACAATCAAAGTCATGTATTTATAGCCATAAAAACTTTAGGTGTTTCCCTTCATCTAAATAATTACCTCTGATTCAAAATCGACAAGGGTTGATATCGTCACTAGAGATTCACTTAAATCACTCAAAGTGTTTAAGGTTCAAAATTAAGCACTCAAAAGTCGAACATGAAAAGTTAATCCCATAGGCTTGCATGAAAATCAAATCTCCACCACTATAATATGAGATGATACATAAATCAAAAGGTCTTTAACAGGGTTGTAACGGGGCTTAGGTTAAAGGTGTGGATAAAGTCTGAATTAGAGGGTTAGAATTGAGATTGACCTGACAAAATACCTAACTAGAAAAATGAACTAATCTTAAATAATTATATCTATTGAAAACTAATAATACGAGCTTTTTCTTCAAGAATTGCACTTTAAACATGTAAGCTCATTTAATTATAGAACTAATAATGAATATACTTCATTTTTTTTGTTTTTTTAGAACAAGTCAAATAATAATAGGAAAGAACTTTTACAACTGAAATATAGAACATAGTTAGGCAATTGCTCAAAATCGAATCTCGACAAAAAGGGTAATCAAGAAGAATGGTAATAACAAATACAGAAGGCTTTGGGTTAATATTAGTGGGTAAGTCAATGAAAAGGGTTGTTTGGATCAAATGTGTTCACTAGTGGTTAGGCTTTTTAGTGGTGTAAATGGGTTAAATCCTAAGTGCCTTTATCATCTCTGTATATCCAATCATAGGTGTCGTCTCGACATGTATAATCAATGCAAGTTCTAGAATAACAAATCAATGTTGACACACTCATAATCAAAAAAAATGAGCACGAAAAAGAATATATGCTCTCTCAAAGTCTCACAAAAAAAATTATGGGTGTTTGATATCAACCTTGTGAAATTCAAACTTTAAGGTAACATTCAGATTTAGGTAGACAACCTAGAAAGATTTTTAATTTCTGAAAAATAGACTTATCATGCTTGATTCTCTAGTATCCTTCAAATTTAATCATCAATGCACAATTATCAATGAATTAATCTAAAACATATCAAAAAAAAATATCATAAATCAAAGGAAATTTCATTCTAATCATAAACTTATTTTTCAAACAAGGCACAATTCAGGGATTTTCAGATAATACTCTAATTAACCCCCCACACTTAAGTTGTACATTGCCCTCAATCTACAAAGATAGGTAATAACATTTAGTAGATAATCAAAAGAGAGGGAGAGAAGTGAAACTTCCTGAATTATGACTGAAATCTTTTGGTGGATGTGGAAAATACTTTGGAGGTGCCGTCTTTTGTTGTGGTGGTTACTGATGAGCTCTGCGCTAGATGAAGAAATTGGGGAGCTCGTGAAGAATTAGCCAGGAATTATTAAGACACATTTAAAATAAACTAAATATATAATTAAAGAAAAGAAAAATGAAGAGAAAGAAAACAGAAAGTAAAACAAAATTAAAAGAAAGATGGATAGACAGAGGGGTCCTTATTGTTGGATGGTTTGCGAGGTGGGTGTGACCTCTATGGCTGCGAAGGTGTTGGCGGTGGCGGAAGTGGCGTGATTCCCAAGTAGCCTTTAGAACTTCAAAGGCTGCGGTGGTGGTGGTCGTGGTTCCCAAGGTGTGATTCCCTAGCAGCCTGAAGAACCTGACACTAAGAAACTAAATTAGAATAAACTAGATTAAGCATAAGATAGTCAAAGAGAAGGAAAATAAAGGAGAAGATGAAAGTAAAACAAAAGATAAATAGTCTCAAAGACCCTTGGCTTGTCGAGTGGATGAAGCGGCCAACATGAACTTATGTAGATCGGTCTCCATGAGGGAGACTGTGCTTCGATTCCACCGTTTCTTCGACATTGAGTTTTTAGAGGATCAAGAATTAGGGAACAGTTAAAGGAGAGAGATATGGAAGGGAGAATTCTGAAGAATAGGATGGAAGAAAGTGGATGGAAAGTGGTTGAAAGGAAGGAGGGAGGGGTGGTTTAAATAGACTTTTCAAGTCAGGTACTTTCACACTCCCGTGCCTCGTGGGGGTGGCATCTCACACGGCCATATCGCATGGCCATGGTGAGCTTCATTCATTTCTTCCACGCCCGTGCTTAGGTCGCCATGCACATCTGTGGTTTAGCAGTGTCGACCATGGCCGCATCTCAGGGTCGTGGGGTTTTGTCGGTGCTCGTGGGGTGGTGGTTTGAGTCCGTGACTTGAAGATTTTATTTGTTCCGACTTGTACCATCCCTACCATGTTAGTACGAAAATTCGTGAGGTCCACACGGCCACGGCCACGGCCGTGTGCAAGGCCGTGTGACCTGGAAATCTGCACTTGCTTAGTTTATAGTTAGGTGCTTTAAGGAAAGAATAAGATAAATAAAATAAAAATGAAAAATATAGAAGTTAATTGGGTTAGTACTCGGGTTGCCTCCCGAGGAGCGCTCGTTTATAGTCTTAAGCTAGACTCTCCTATCATTTGTGTATTCATGGTGGTTTGAGGAGTTGGAAGTCCTTCCTTGTGCTGGCAGTTACATTATCATGATAGAGTTTAAGTCGAGAAGCATTTATTTTTAAAGTGCCGAACATAAGGTTACTTACCTCGACTAAAGGGATTTCCTTGCTGGTGTTAGGATCAGGAGGGGCACTAGTGGATCGGCTTTATCTAGTAATACCTGATCTCCTATTTTGAAATTGTGATTCACGTAGAGTGGCTTTGGTTCTGCTTTGGGTATCCCTAGTTCTTCTTTAAGATGTGTCTTCTCCTTTTTTGTTTCATCGATCTGAATCCCTTATTCCTTATGAGTTATTTCTTTGTTGGCACTGGGTTCAGGATCGGGATCACGTTGTGGTGTTTCTTGAAAAGAAGGGTTAATTGAATGGTTATCAATAGAATTTACCTTCTCACTTTGGTTATTCGATGTTCTAGCTGAATCGAGGGCTTGAAGAGTGACTGTCACGTCACCTACACAGAGTATAAGTTCGCCTGCATCAACATTGATTTTAGTTCTGGCAATCGCTAAGAATGGTCTTCCTAAAATTAGAGGGATCGTGTTGTCCTCATCCATGTCTAAAACAACAAAGTCTACTGGGAATACGAATTTATCAATTTTCACAAGTACATCTTTGATAATAACCCTAGGAACTCTAATAGTTTTATCAGCTAATTGAATGCTCATCCTAGTTTGTTTGGGTTTCCCTAGACCTAGTTGTTTAAACAGTTTATAAGGCATGACATTTATGCTTGCCCCTAAATCAGCTAATGTATTATCAATAGATAAACTACCAATCAAGCATGGAATTGTAAAACTCCCTGGATCTTTTAATTTCTGTGGCAGTTTGTTTTACAACATTACTGAGCACACTGCGTTCAGTTCCACATGCGATTCCTCGTCTATCTTCCACTTATTTGTCAATAGCATTTTTAAGAATTTCCTGGAATCTGGCATCTGCGAGAGAGCTTCAAGAAATGATAAGTTAATATGTAATTTTTTTAAAAGTTTAAGAAACTTACCAGACTGTTCTTTTGTGTCGTCTTTCGTTATTGCTTGGGGATATGGTATGCGAGGTTTGTACTCTTTGATTACTGGTTTCGGCTTGTTATTGACTTCAACCATATCTTCTTCTACTACCTTCTTTTGTTTTGAATTAGGCGAGTCTAACCCTTCACTATCTTGAGTTGTTATGGCCTGAACTTGTTCCTTGGGTTAGTCTCGGTGTTGCTCGGTAGTCTTCCCTGTGGTCTTTCAGAAATTTGCTTAGCAAGTTGCCCGAATTGATCCTTGAACTCTTGTGACAATGCCTCAAGTTTTGTTTCTACCTTCTGGAAACGTGTTTCTAAGGCTACTATGAAGTTTTTTAGGACCTCTTCAAGGTTCGGCTTCTTTTCCTGTTGGTAGGGCTGTTGTTGGAAGTTTTGGGAAGGTTGTTGTCTTTGATTTCTTTGACCGCCCCATAAGAAATTGGAATGGTTCTTCCAACCTGGATTATAAGTATAACTATAAGAGTTATTGTTAGAACGAAAATTGTTACCCATATAGTTCATCTACTCGCTTTCCATGCCCTGTCCGTAGGATGGGTACTCAAGATTCACCACTCCTTCCCTTACGTTGCACTGCATGACTGAATGTGCCTTCGAAGAACCATAGAAACTATCAAAATTTTTATGTAACAATTCTACCTGATTTGATAGCGCGTTCACTGCATCAATGTTGAAAACTCTGGCTGTTTTGGCTGGCCTTGTCCTTGTAACTTGCCACTGATAGTTATTCAGTGACATCTCCTCTATAAACTCGTAGGATGCTTCAGGATTTTTGTTGTTCAGGGTTCCGCCGGTGGCTGAATCGATTAATTGCCTTGTTAAAGGGTTTACATGGTTGTAAAAAGTTTGGACCTGTAGCCACAAAGGTAATCCATGGTGTGGGCACCTTCTCAACAAATCCTTGTATATATCCCATGCATTGTATAATGTCTCTAAATCCATCTGCATAAAAAAAGAGATATCATTCCTCAATTTGGCCAGTGGAAAATATTTTAATAAAAAATTTTCGGTCATTTGGTCCCATGTAGTGATTGACCCTCGTGAAAGAGAATGTAACCATTGTTTGGCTTTAATTTTCAGGGAAAAGGGAAATAACTGAAGGCAAATAGCATCATCAGAAACGCCATTTATTTTGAAGGTATCACAGAATTCTAGAAAATTCACTAGGTGTGTGTTAGGATCCTCATCCTGCAAACCATCAAACTGAACAAACTGTTGTATCATCTGTATAGTGTTAGGTTTTAGTTCAAAATTATTTGCAGCAATAGTAGGCCTAACAATACTAGACTCAGTTCCTGTTAAACTAGGTTTAGCATAATCATACATAGTACGTGGAGCATGATGTTCTACCATCTCTAGAGGTGGCGGATTATTTTCAGCCATCTCTTTCGTGGTATTTATTTCGGCTTCTTGCTCTTTATCTATGTAGTTTAAGCTTCGCTTTATTTCTCTGCAATTTCTACAAATGGTACCTTCAATATCACTGTCGTAAAGTAAGGGTCCTGTCGGGTTCCTTCTAGTCATAAACTATAACATCCTGGAAAGGGCCTATGCATTTTCGGTTTAATTGTATGGAATGACAAGTCTTAAGCATTATGAATAAATTTTTGATATTTTTGGAAACTCAGAAATGTACGAAAATGAATGGAAATGAACATTTTTGGCAACCTGGAAATGCATTAGGACATGAACATTTTAGGAAACCTAGAAATGTAAGGAAATGGTTCAAAAATGGAAAGTACACATTTTGGAAACACGAACATTTTGAAATCGAACATTTTAGGAAACTTGAACATTTCGGGAAACTTGGAAATGTAAGAAAAATGGCAAGTTACAGAGCCGATCGAAAATTTTAGGAAACTTAGAAATGACCCCGAAATGATGAGTTTTAAAGTTTAAAATAGGAAATAATGGTAAGGAGGCCTTAAAAGAAAAAGTTGGTAAAATTTGACACACAAACAAAGCTTGGAAAAGTGGCTGAAGGGTGCCACCACTTAGGGCCTATGGAAATGGTGCCATGTGCGGGAGGCATGGGCTGAGTTCGAGTCACAAGGGAAGCAAATAAATGAAGTTTAATTTTTGCTTCCCAGGCTTAAGTGTGGACGGCACATGCTTCTAGAAATAAAGGTGTTTTATTCTCATTAATATGTGAATATTAAGAGATAAATAAAGGATTTTCTTTAATTGGATTATTTGAGGAGATAATTGATGGATTAAATGCTTTTATTTTTAAATAAAAGAGATAATATTATCACATATGTGGAGTGGTGGCCAAGTAAGGGACTCCTTGGCTGATAACTTTGTCTATAAAAGGAAGGAAGGAGGGCTACTCCTCAGTTTGCTTCTTTTTCTGCTCTGCCAAAATTCCCTAGCTCTCCCCCTCTCTATCAAATTTTTCCTTAAGTAAAATCCATCTTCTCTTTTTCTATTTTCTTCTCTGTTTCTACTATCAAGGTCGAATCTTTGTCGATTCTAAGTAAAGGAGCAATCAACTACAACATCAAAAGGGTAAGATCTGTGGTCAATCAATTTCTATTCCTTTTCTTTTTATCAAAATCAGGGTACTAATCTTATTGTTGTGAATGGCCGAATATACAAGGGGTTTATCAGATTTCGACAAACATACAAGAAAAGGAATATTTTCGGGAACTCAAGGATTCAAGGTAAGAAGTTATATTCGGCCTAGGTTATCTCGTTAATAATTAGATCTATTCGTGTTAATCAAAGATTTATCAAATCAGTGGATCTAGTGGGTAGCCGAAATTCAGGGAGGAATACCACAACTTTGGGATTTGATTTGGCAAACAAGGTAAGTGTTAGTAATTCTATTCCTAGTAGGATTTGGTTTTAAAATCAAAAGGGTATTAATATGTTTATATATGATGGGCCAAATATAGGAGTTAACAGATCTAAAGTCTGATCTGCGTGATCGATTCACTTCGAATTCAAGGAATCCATTAAGTGAATAAGGTGTGTACCCACACTAACTCCCAATATATTACGGCAATTATTTTATATGTATATATATGAATATGCATGCGAATAAGAATGTGGCTAAGTGTCACAAATGAGGTAAAAGTACCCAGGTACGTTTCCTACTACCGATAGGATTACAAATACGATATATATATTTTTGAATATGTAATATGAATGAGAAATAAGATGTGCATGATATAAATATTTGGGGCATATAGGATATATGTGAAAGGGGAAGAATAGGTGTTGACTACGGTCTCACCAACGAAATATGGTGGCTACGGTCCCATTAAGTGAACATGGTAACTTCGGTTACATTTTCTAAACATAGTGTCTAATGACACAACGTATATGGGCGATGAGCACGTCGACTGCAGCGACTGCCTTCGATGATGTGTAGCGGAAGGAGGGTTGACTTAGTAGTCCCCACGGTGTGATTGGCAGGTACGGGTGGTGTGTAGCGGATGGATAATTAGGCTTGGGTTTGGGTTGCATCATTTTGATATGTATATGTTCTGATATGAATATGTATGCCTGAAATATTGTTTGTTAGTTTGTGTACACATTGAGTCCGTTGACTCACCCCTTTGAGGGACTATTTTTTAGGTGATGAGCAGTAATGGACCGGGTTAGCAGGAGCTAAAGGTGGCCATGCATAGCAAAGAAAATATTTACGAATTGGACCTTTATTTTTATAAAGTTCTTTAAAGTTTAAGTTTGGAAATTATTGATGTAATAAGGCCTAAAAAGCCATAGTTTTATTTTCGTTACTATTATTTACTTGCAATTATTATGCTTCGAAACACTTTACATTTATGATATTAAAATTTTATGTCTTTACATTTAAACCCTAAATTATTTTATCACCCTAATTAAATGATTTCTAAATTAAATAAACGGGTTTTTAACCGAAGCCCAATCCAAAATGAACAGTTTTCTAAAAATACACCAATATTCTCTAAGTAATAAAGGACTTCGAAAACTGATTTTCTTAAGGAACATACCAGATCCGGTTCAGGTTAGTGGGCCGGGTGTGGGGTGTTTCATAAACTAGAGGTACCTGAAATGAACAAAAGAAAATTTAGCAAAGTCTAAAAAAAATAAAATAAAATTGCAAAAATAAAATAAATATGGCTAAAGTAATAAAAATTAAGCGTTCTTAATATTTTAGTTCCCCGACAATGACGCCAAAAACCTGATCGTGTCTGTCGAGTCTTAAAATTTATAAAAAGAATGATCGAACCTGGAAATTAACTCTAACAATGATTTGAGGCAAGTGCACCTATCGAACAGTAGTATAGTTTAGGCAAGACTGGAATGTCAAACCCAAAGGAACCAAAAGTACTAATACTAACTCTCTCTCTTTATTATTTAGCCTAAGAATTAAGGGAACTTAGTTATCTAATCTAAATTTAACTATAAACTAAACTAAAGATGCAAAGACAGAAAGGATAAATTAAGAAAATAACTTGAGAGAAAACCAATTAATTAAAACGACACCCAAGGAAGAATCCACCTAGACTTCACTTGTTATCCAACTCTGAACCAGATGATTTATTCATTTGACTTGATCCGTAAGCTTCCCTAATGTATATTAAACCCTCTCTCGAAGCAAATAACATCTAACCCAAGGTTGATTAATTGAAATCTCTTTCTAATTAAAACCCCTAGAATCGCATTAACTCGATCTATGGACTCCCATATTAGGTTTCACCCTAATCCGGTAAAATCTCGTCACCCTATCTCTAGGCGCGTGATCAACTCCGCTTAATTATTATAGATCTACGCTTAGGCAGGGACTTTTGCTCCTTCACCTAAGCACATCATACTTGAATTAATATCCTAAAAATATCAACACAAGAATTAAGAACACATAATTAAGAACAAGTCAAATATTTATCATATAGTTCAGCAAACGATAACAAGATTCATTTTAGGTTTCATCCCCTTTAGGTATCTAAGGGTTTAGTTCATAACTGTAAAGGAAAACATCTCAAAAGAAAAGATAAAACAAAACATAATAAATCCCTAAAACCCCCTAAAGCAATTGAAGGAGAGATCCGCCGTCTTGAGTATATCTCTGGCTTATTGAGATGGATCAACTGGCTATCTTCGAGTGATTTCCACAAATCTGACCTTTCTGGCTCGGCTCTTTGGCCTAGCTAATCGTCCTCTTCAGGTTATACTTAGGGGGTTTATATAGTCTTTTGCAACGGGTTTCTTTCCCTTAAGTATCCTTTTCCTAGTGAAATTGCTCTTCTCCATGACAGGGAAACGGCCATGGCACACGCCCGTGTGAATCGTGGCTAGGCCGTGTTCAGACTTTTAATAAGGCACGGTCGTTTGGTCTTGGGCCCAGGCCGTGTCGATTTCTATTTTAGCCCAATTTATTCCGTTTTAAGCCCATTTCTCGTTCTTTTCGTCATTGGATGCTCTCCTGGTATAAAACATGAAAAGAAAGGATTAAGAGCACCAAATTACATAAATCGAGGCTTAAATCATCCAAAAGCATGCTAAATGTGGGCTTAAAATATGTTACTTTTTTGGTTTATCAAAGCCCATGTTGTAATTTGAAGATTTGATGATGTTATGAAATGTGCCATTGATGAAATGGTGAGCTTTGTGATGAGTATTGGTGTTAAATGAAAGATATGTGATTAATGAACATGTTTTGTACTTGACTTTTTGGTGAATTTAGCTAAGTAGGGCTAAATTATGAAAATAATATTTTGAAGGACTAATTTTTAAAATAAATGAAATATATGGATTGATATGAGCATAGTATGTATTTGGCCAAGCATGGGTAAAAGCAAATTTGGTGAATTTTGTGATTTTGTGAAATATGGACTGAATTGTCCAAATGTGATAATGTGAGGGTTAATTTGTAAATTACCCTAAATATGTGTATTTGGATTGAATTGGATGAATTAGTGAATAAATGGATTAAATTTGAATATGTATAGATCAAGAACCGAAGAAAACAGACTTAGATTGGGAGAAGTCAAAAATTATTGAATAGCCGCACGTTTCCGTTAAACCGAACTCGAGGTAAGTCGATATACAAATAAATGTATTTGCATTGAATTATTTGTGTATAAATGATATTTGAATTGCTATGATTATCCATTAAGATGGAATGTATGTGAAATCAGAGTTTGCTAATTAGTCGACAAGTCGTTAAAGTCTGAGAAGTCCCGTGCTAACCTAGGAATAGATAGAAATTATGTAATATCATGTAAGACCACGTCTGGGACGTTGGCGTTGATTCGAGATTTTGTGTAAGACCATGTCTGGGACGTTGGCATCGAGATGAGATTTAGTGTAAGACCATGTCTAGGACATCGGCATCGTATTGATTCGTGTAAGACCCTGTCTTGGACAGTGGCATCGGTATTTGGTTACATATAATACCACACTGGGATATTGGCATTGTACGACTATTGCGAGCACTCTGAATATCCTATTAGTTTCGAATGGTTCAACGGGAAAATTCGAGACACAAATGACCATTTAATTTGTATATCCGTTTCAGGTACGTTTGATATGTACACTAAGTGTGTATGAAAGGTAAGTGTCTATATGAACTTACTAAGATAAGTATGTGCAATGAAATGATGGAATAATAAGTGAATATATGCTTGAATGAGCTATGTGTATATGTGTTATTTGAGTTGAAGAATGTGGTAAGATATGGCTAAGCAAATGAGCCAAAGAATATATGTGATGAATTTGCTGTGAGAACCATTAATGTCATAGTATCAATATAGTTATGTGCATTTTATGCTAAATTTATTTGTATATGGCTTACTAAGCTTTTGAAAACTTACTCTCTGTGTGTGTTTGCTCTGTTTTATAGATCGTCAAAGCTACTAAAGGCTCGGGACCGTCGAGGATCATTATCACACTACCTAAGCTCATTTTGGTATCTTTTGGAAATGTATATATAAAGTATGGAATGTATAGGCTAGTTATTTTGGATTATGATTGAAATGTGTATAAATAGCTATGTGACGTGGCTAGTTATATGTTGGTATTATGCATTTGGGAATATGGTATATGATGTTGGTTTTGGTTTTATCCCATGACCATGAAATGGTCAAGTTTATGGTAAACATATGAATGAAATTTGAGTATGCATGTTTGAGCAAAGAAATGGTTATAAGAAAGGTAAATGTGGATGAATCATGCTTGAATATATATGTGTCTTAGATGTGCAATTTGGCATAATTGGAAATGAGATTGAATGTGGAGATTTGTTTATTATTTGACATGTCTTTAGTTGTTAATTGTACATGAAATGAATTGGTATACTTTTTGTAGGGTTGACCCTAGTGTGGGTGGCATTTTGGCCTTGCAAATGAACTTGTTTTGCCTACACGTCTATGGCACACGGGCGTGCCCTGTGGCCGTGTGAATTAGTCAGTAGCTAGCCTAATTTTACACGGCCATGACACACGGGCGTGTCTAGTGGCCGTGTGGATAAGTCAGTATACATGTTCTGTTTTGGCACGGCCAAGACACATGGGTGTTCTGGTAGCCGTGGGAGGCATACGGCCTACCCACACGGGCGTGTAACCTCTGAAACTTAGAAAAGTCTTAAAATTTTGAGAATTTTAGTGTGTGTTCGATTTAGTCTTGACCCTATTCTAAAGCATAATTAAGGTCTCGTTGACCTATAAAAGGGACACTTTGATTGCGATTGATGAATTGTTTTATGAACTATCTATAAAAGTCTCCGATCTGTCCAGTAACACCTTTAGCCCTAATCTGGTGACGGATACGGGTTAGGGGTGTTACATTTGGAATCAGCAGTTGTAGTATTTTCTTTGAAAATTTCGAGACATTATCTCTACGAAGATAAATGTTATATCTTCACAAATCATAAAAGTTTGAAATACTTGTTAACTAAAAAATCATTGAATTTGAGATAAAGGAGATGAACCGAGATATTAAAGGATTATGATTGTATTATTGATTATCATCTTGGAAAGGCAAATGTGGTAGTTGATGCTTTGAATAGAAATTTATTGACAACTTTGTTACAAGCTGTGAAAAATGCACAAAAAGAAGATGTAAATATACAGACAATCAAGAAAATAATGGAAGATGGAAAGAAGAGTGGATTTGAAGTTGGCAATGAAGGGAACCTACATTTTCAAGGTAGATTGTGTATAAATGAATTTAAACAAAGCATACTTCAAAAATCTCATTGTAGCATTTTTGCTATTCTACCTGAAACTAATAAAGATGGGTCATGATTTTAAAGCCTTATTATTGGTGGAAAAGAATGAAAAAGGATGTTGTTGAATATGTTGCAAAGTGTTTGGTCTATGAACAGGTGAAAGATGAACATCAAGTTCCCTCAAGGTTGTTAAACCAACAACAATTCTTGAATGAAAATGGGAAAGGATTACAATGGATTTTGTAGTTGGTTTGTCACCTACACCCAAGAAGAAAGATGCAATTTGGGTAATTATTGATAGGCTAAAAAAGTTTGCTCATTTCTTGCCAGTCCAAAAATAGATTATAATTTAAAGAAGTATGTAGAACTATATGTTAATGAGATAGTCAAGCCTCAAGGTGTACCAGCTTTTATCATTTCAGACAGAGATCCGAAATTAACTTCAAGGTTTTCGGTGAAGTTACATGATGCAATGGGAACTTGATTGAATTTTAGTATTGTCTTTTATTCTCAAGTTGATGGTTAGTCATTGTGAGTGATTCAGTTATTGGAAGACATGTTGAGAAGTTGCATTATTGAGTTTGAAAGGAATTGATAAAAATATTTTCCCTTAATTGAATTCACTTACGACAATATTTATCAATCCAGTATTAGAATGACATTGTATGAGGATTTGTATAGAAGAAAGTGTAGAACTCATGTATGTTAGAAAAGGTTGATTGAAAGTAAATTAGTGGACCATATCTGATCAAAGAAGTAGAAGAAAAAGTGAAATTGATTAGAGATAGATTGAAAGTGGGCTCAGACAGACAAAAGTCTTATGTTGATTTTTTAAAAAATAGATATCAAATACAATGTGTGAGAAAAAAGTATTTCTAAAAGTATCTCCGTGGAAAAATGTTTTATAGTTTAGTTGGAAAGGAAAGTTGAGTCTGATGTGTATTCAACCATATGAGGTTTTGGAGCTTATTGGAGTAGTAGCTTATCGGTTGGATTTACCACCAGAATTGGACAAAATTCACAATGTCTTTCATGTATCGATGTTAAAAAGGTTTCGATCTGATCTATTACATGTGATTATATTAGAAGCTATTGATATACAACTTGATTTGACATATGAAGAATAACCAGTTAAAATTCTTACTCGAGAAGTGAAAGAATTAAGAAATAAGTGAGTTCTTTTAGTAAAAGTATTATGTAAACACCATAAACTTGAGGAAGCAACATGGGAAAGTGAACAAGTCATAATACAATAGTATCCTCAGCTATTCGAGTCAAGTAAATTTAGAGGACAGAATTTTATTTGAAAGGGGGAGAAATGTAACATCCTCAATACCCCTCGAGCCAGGAACAACGTTAAATTGAGAGTAAATGTATTAAAATTTAGGAAGGTCATAAAATAGGAATTATTAGTATTAGTAAAGAGTGAAGATAGATATTAAAGGTAATTGAAAAGACTCGTATGTTGTGAGAAATGAATCTTAATAAATCATAGATATTGACTACGATGTGAGAAAGTGAAAAAATATTGAAACATGTATATTTTTATATGAAAATAAAGAAAAGGAGAATAAAAGAGAGTGACAAGTAGGTGACAAAAGAAAGGAGATAGCCAAGGAGTGTAGGAAGAAAAAGAAAGCTTTTTCAAGCCTTTGGTTGTAAGTACAATTAGAATTTTAGTTAGCCTAAATAATTTTAATTAGTAAGTTTAATCAGATGTATTAGTATTTACATAATTTTAATTATTAACTATATTGTTACACTTAAATAAAAAATTGATTAAGAATGATGGAATTAATTATTTAATTCCATTTACTAAGTTAATTCTTATAGTGAATTGATTGAATAATGAGATAGTGTGTTTTATTTCAAGTGTCAATGAAATATTATTAGTGTTTATTGAATTTTTATATAAATTGGAAAGAGTTCAAAGTACATAAGTTCTATTTTGAAATGTAAAAGTGAAGTTGATTTTGTTATATTTGCCCATGTAGACAATATATGAACTAGTAGGATATAGATGACATGCTATTAGGAAACATTTAGTGTGCTCTTTGTTCTATTAATGCTCATTTGTGCCACTCTATTTAGTTATTGTACTTCAGTGCATCTTTGTATTATTTTTGTATATCATGCATGTTTTGTTAAGTCTACATTAGGCTTTTATTAGATAATAAAGGATAAAATAAAGCTATGATCAATATGACACATTTATGTGCTAAGTGAAAGGAAATGATGGTGAATTGAATTATATTGAATAAGTTATAATATGGAAGTTCTAATGTTATTATGTTCCAAACTTAATATAATATTAATGTACATTATTTACATTTATTTAATGTAAATGTAAGTTAAATTTTCATTGTACTTATTATGCTTTCACAAGTTTAATGTGTTCTTTTTCAAAGCGTAGGTAAAGACTCAAAGTGAAGTTTTGTCGAGGATTGGTCTCTTCAAGACCATTGTCAAACATGTGAAGAATTGAACTAAAAATATTACAGTACATAGATATGAAATTAACGAAGCGATGTCCGCAAGTATACAGGTCAAATTGTACTCTAGTATTGTACAATGAATGTAACATCCCCAAACCCGGCCCATTCACTACGACTGAATCTGGTTATGTTAGTGAAAATATTTTTCTTTACTTAGAATTTAAAACACGAAAGATTTACTATCTTTCTGGTAAAACCCGTGTACTTTTAAAACTATACTTTTGGACCTTGAAATTAAATAAAAGTGTCCATTTTAAAGCACTTTATTAACCCATGAGTACTTTGAATAAGTAAATTAGAGTAAAATCATTTCCACAAGCTTATAATTAAATTTTTACCAAGTCATAATCAAATTAAAATAAAATAGTAAAAATAATAATTAAGTAATTTCCAAAGTAAATAAATAAAAGGCCCTTATTACACAATTTTTGAAAGATCAAATACTTAATAAAAACAGCTTAAAATATTTAAACTTCTCTTCCTGTATGGGCCACCATGTGTCTTCACCGATCCCGGTCCAACTATGCGTCACCTGAAATGGTTAATGAAAGAGTGAGTCCACTGACTCGATGCATAATCAAAACACAGATTTCTGCGTATGGGCTTGGCCCCATACCAAACCATTCACATAGCAAGTCATGCACATATGCATCTCACCCAACCCACTCCAACCGTAACACCAACCTTAGCAGACTCCCTGCCCAAGGCCGTGGATAAACCACCACTGATCACATCGTGATCCAAAACCTTACATTGGCTACTCACTGCACAAGGCCGTGGCTGAGCCACCGATCAACCCAAGTGATCCAATATCGTAAACCGTTTACGGTGATGCACATAGCCATCAACCGCCGAGATGGGCACCTAGCCATCATCTCCCTTGAGGTAGCACGAAGCTAGCCATCAAGCGCTAATGTAGCCGGAGCTATCATTAGACCACGTACAACTAGTGTACATTTCCTCCTTCTTCAATCCAATCCCATGCCCATGTGTCAATAAATCATGCAAGAGTATCATGTAAAATGAGTATTTATTATTAATCAATACCACATCAATCATATATAGAATATATATAACAGTCAATCTTACCATCATCGGTTCACATCACTTAAGCCATTATAACCGGCTACCACACATTACACACAGGTTTAAACGTTAGCAATCAACCGAGAAATAGTGCGATGATTACGCACCTCAATAGCACCACGGTCCTACTCTCGAAACGCTACTCAATGCTGACTAACCGACTCTCGAAAAGTTTCCTGCGATAGGCTCTTCTCCCCCCTACAATCGGCCTCAGCACACAACAAAGAACACTTAGGGCCATTCGGCCAAAACCAATAAACCAAAGGGTTAATGTAACCTTACCTTGATAACCACCCTCTCTGCTCTAACAAGAATCGCCACCACCCAAGACAATGGTTGAGAAGAGATTCGCTAAAACATAAAGAAGAGAAAAAGGAGGAGAGAAGCTATGGGTATTCGGCTTAGGCTAGATGAAAAAGGGTTAAGAGGTTTCGGCAATGGTGCTCAAAAGAAGTTTCGGCCTAAGCAAAAATAAATGGGAAAAGAAGAGGTTCTCTCTTGCTTACAAAATTCGCAACAACAACTAGAGAAGAACAAATAAAATTCGCACAAGAGAGTGAGATGATAGAAAGCTTTCGGCTTGAAAAACGAAAGGGAAAAAGATTTCAAAAGGGTGCTCCCCTATTTATAGAATTCGCCACCCCTAAGCTCACCCCACAAAGCCGAAAATGCCCTCCATAAACTCCCAAACCGGCCACTACCCAACTCCCTTCCAAATCCCATTATTCGCTCCTAAAATTCCTCTCTAACACCCATTCAAAAAGTTTGAATGGGTCAAACCTCCACCTAGCCAAATTTAAAAGGTAAAGACCAAGTCTTCCTCCTTCATTTAAGTATCCAAAAGCTGCCCAACTCTCTCTCTTAATGACGCAAAAAATAAAGGCCAAAGTCTTGCCTTCAGCACTCGAACACCGCCCCTCCTTTGCACTGAGGCGCCACTTTGCCAAGCTCTTAGTGGCGTCTCCCTTGCCACTTTACCAGCCCAATTCTTATGTCTAATTCCCCCAAATAATTTTCTTAAGGCCCCCAAAAGCCAAGCTCCCTTCCTAACCTCTGAAAATCAAAAATTTTCCACAGCATCCCACCATCACCTAGGGTTCTTAGGACCCCTAAAACTTACCTAGCCACACACTAAAGTGTGCTAACACCGGAGCCAAGCACAAAAATCTAACCCCTAAAACCAGGGTGTTACAATTCTACTCTCCTTAAAATAATTTCGTCCTCGAAATTACTTGTCTAGACTAACAGTCCAATTCCTCCCACTACGCTATAGCTGCGCACTCTGATCTTAAAGAGCTAACATATATCTAGGCAAAGATTCTAAGTTCATACTCAAAGTCCCCATACTTTACAAGCAACAACACAAACAGCCACCCAACCGAACAAAACAACAGAGAATATTCCAGGCTTAAGGAACTTACCAGCTGACACATCCGACACATCATTATCCTCCCTCCGACGGACTGCATAAACCAGACCTGGCTGCCTTGCCTCGGTGCTACCATTACCGCGGTCTACTGCTCCACGACCTCGGCCAGAACCATTTCCTCCATGGCTCGGACCACGACCTCTCTTGTCGCTTGGTGACCAACTCTGCTGGTTGCACATAACCTTGACCTTCTGTCCGAGTCCTACTCGGATTCGGGGACAATCCTTAATCAGGTGGAACTTGGACTTGCATCTAAAGCACTCACGAACACGATTCCAAAGATTTGCCAACATGGTACCTTCCACATTGAGCACACGGACGATCCGGATTTCCGTGGTGGCTTAGCAATATTAATGCGAGAGTCTCAACCTCGGTCTTTTCTCGAACCCTCTCAAACACTTCATCGATCCAACACTTCTCTTATCACGGTTCCTTTCTCTATTGTGCCTCTCGGCCTTCTTGACCTCCTCACTATTCGAGCTTTCTCCACTAAAACGGCGAAGTCTCTTTCCCGATGCGGAGCAATCAAAACTCGCAACTCATCCCGCACCATCTTCAAATCGACGCATCTCTCATAATCCGTTGCCACGATGCCCCGAGCATCTGGCTCAAACGCGAAAACTCGGCCGTCTCTGACTGCTATTGACTTGCTACCTTGCACCGCAGTTTAAGAACGCCTTCCTCTGCAGCGTCCACATAGCTCGCTCCAACATACTTCCTTCAAACTTGATCTTAAAGTAACCCCAATCCACTCGATCCGCGGTAGGTACTTTCCTTAACGATGAGCCACCACCGGTAGGCTTCATCCCGTAGCAACGAAACAACACCCTTAAGCTTCTCCTCGGCAGATTTAAGTCTAAGTCGTCCATAATCCTTTCAACATGACCTCAAGCCAATACTCCGCCATGTTTGGAGCTACCCCGGTCCACTCCTCTAAAAACCCTCGGCTCCATTCGCCTAAGCCTTTGGGCACCGACTTCCGATTCCTATTGCCCACATTGGCTCCTCGCCACTGCGTTCGAGCACTCGCAACCACGACTTGTGACACTACATAGTCTCCCCGATCGGTCCTGCTGCTCAACCTCAACAATCGGTGGCGGTGCATCGCTCTCTGACCCATGGCGTGACCCAACCGGTTCCGATACTGACATCCTGCCTCTACCATGCCCACGAGTATTGCGACCACGCCCCCTAGAACTCATATCTAGCGCTTCGATTTAGTCTGTTTAGAAAGTTTTATGCGTTAGAAATTCTTGTTCCACTATTTTATCCACGAGCAATTTTATGCAATGAAGTTTCCGAGAGAAGTTCTTTCGATCAATCAAAGTTTCCTCCCTACCCAGGGGTAATTCCGTCATTTTCCTATAGGGGTATTTCGGTAATAACTCAGGGTCAATTTTGAAAATAGTTTTCAAACTAAAGATATTTCAAAGTTTACAAAATCTCGAGGTCATCTTGAAAATTTTGTTTTCAAACTGAGAGTATCGCAAAAATTTGAAATCGGGGTTATTTCATAGAATTTTAGAAATCACAGGCATTTTCGTAAATTCTCCAAATCAAAATATCACAGTTTTTCACAAAGCCAAGATAGAAATATTTTAGTAAAAGATCGAGAGAGATCTGAAGATTTAGAAACCAAGGGCGTTTTGGTAATTTTATCAACCCGGGGTATTTTCGTAAATTTCCACAAATCAGAGTATCCTAATATTTCAAAAACTCGGATTTTAGTATTTTGCAAAGTAAAGAGCATTTTATCAAAATTTGAGGGTAGTCTGATAATTTTGCAATACAGGGGCGTTTTGGTAATTTTATAAATCGAAAACGTTCTTTCGAATCAAATTTAAGATTTCACAAACCAAAAGGGTAAATTTGGAAAAGTTTTAATACAGAAAGTTTTAGAAAACCACAAGGCTAGTTCCCTTTCGGGTTTTAATAATCGGTTTAGCCTATGAACAAGTCCTCTTGGTTCAGTGGAACCGTAGCTACGCACTGTAGGATTCGAGTACGCAGGAGGAGGTGAGTCGCTAGGATCGCTTAAATACCAAGCTCTTCTCAATACCATTCCTCGACATGCGTCTGATGGTTGCCACACCTTAACTCGTGACTTGCTTCACAGTTTGTTTAAGAGATTTAAGTTTTATGCACATGTTTGAGTAGTCTAGTCCTAGGGTCCAATAGTCCTAACTTTCTAATCTACGAGCCCAAACTAAGCCCAAGCAATCCATGTAAACAATTCACTTCCGAAAGAAAAAAGTCCAAAGTACTTACAGCGGACTTGGTTGGAGACACAAAAGCCATGCCGAATAACTGAAAACTTTTATAAAAGCCCACTTTCCAAAACCCATTTTGAAAACTGTTTGAAGCCAAACCCTCAAAGCCGAGTTTTGAATCGGGCTCGATATTAAATCATAACATCCCCAAACCCGCCCATTCACTACGAATCGAATCTGGTTATGTTAGTGAAAATATTTTTCTTTACTTAGAATTTAAAACACGAAAGATTTACTATCTTTACTGGTAAAACCCGTGTACTTTTAAAACTATACTTTTGGACCTTGAAATTAAATAAAAGTGTCCATTTTAAAGCACTTTATTAACCCATGAGTACTTTGAATAAGTAAATTAGAGTAAAATCATTTCCACAAGCTTATAATTAAATTTTTACCAAGTCATAATCAAATTAAAATAAAATAGTAAAAATAATAATTAAGTAATTTCCAAAGTAAATAAATAAAAGGCCCTTATTACACAATTTTTGAAAGATCAAATACTTAATAAAAACAAATTAAAATATTTAAACTTCTCTTCTGCATGGGCCACCATGTGTCTTCACCGATCCCGGTCCAACTATGCGTCACCCGAAATGGTTAATGAAAGAGTGAGTCCACCGACTCGATGCATAATCAAAACACGATTTCCGCGTATGGGCTTGGCCCCATACCAAACCATTCACATAGCAAGTCATGCACATATGCATCTCACCCAACCCACTCCAACCAGTAACACCAACCTTAGCGACTCCTGCCCAAGGCCGTGGATAAACCACCACTGATCACATCGTGATCCAAAACCTTACATTGGCTACTCACTGCACAAGGCCGTGGCTGAGCCACCGATCAACCCAAGTGATCCAATATCGTAAACCGTTTACGGTGATGCACATAGCCATCAACCGCCGAGATAGGCACCTAGCCATCATCTCCTTGAGGTAGCACGAAGCTAGCCATCAAGCGCTAATGTAGCGGAGCTATCATTAGACCACGCATACAACTAGTGTACATTTCCTTCTTCTTCAATCCAATCCCATGCCCATGTGTCAATAAATCATGCAAGAGTATCATGTAAAATGAGTATTTATTATTAATCAATACCACATCAATCATATATAGAATATATATAACGATCAATCTTACCATCATCGGTTCACATCACTTAAGCCATTATAACCGCTACTACACACATTACACACAAGTTTAAACGTTAGCAATCAACCGAGAAATAGTGCGATGATTACGCACCTCAATAGCACCACGGTCCTACTCTCGAACGCTACTCAATCGACTAACCGACTCTCGAAAAGTTTCTGCGATAGGCTCTTCTCCCCTACAATCGGCCTCAAAGACACAACAGAGAACACTTAGGGCCATTCGGCCAAAACCAATAAACCAAAGGGTTAATGTAACCTTACCTTGATAACCACCCCGCTCTAACAAGAATCGCCACCACCCAAGACAATGGTTGAGAAGAGATTCGGCTAAAACATAAAGAAGAGAAAAAGGAGGAGAGGCTATGGGTATTCGGCTTAGGCTAGATGGAAAAGGGTTAAGAGGTTTCACAATGGTGCTCAAAAGAAGTTTCGCCCTAAGCAAAAATAAATGGGAAAGGAAGAGGTTCTCTCTTGCTTACAAATTCGCAACAACAACTAGAGAAGAACAAATAAAATTCGGCACAAGAGAGTGAGATGATAGAAAGCTTTCGGCTTGAAAAACGAAAAGGAAAAAGATTTCAAAAGGGTGCTCCCTATTTATAGAATTCGCCACCCCTAAGCTCACCCCACAAAGCCGAAAAATGCCTCCATAAACTCCCAAACCGGCCACTACCCAACTCCTTCCAAATCCCATTATTCGCTCCTAAAATTCCTCTCTAACACCCATTCAAAAAGTTTGAATGGGTCAAACCTCCACCTAGCCGAATTTAAAAGGTAAAGACCAAGTCTTCCTCCTTCATTTAAGTATCCAAAAGCTGCCCAACTCCTCTCCTTAATGACGCAAAAATAAAGGCCAAAGTGCTGCCTTCGCAGCTCGAACACTGGCCCCTCCCCTTGCACCTGAGGCGTCACTTTGCCAAGCTCTTAGTGGCGTCTCCCTTGCCACTTTACCAGCCCAATTCTTATGTCTAATTCCCCCAAATAATTTTCTTAAGGCCCTCAAAAGCCAAGCTCCCTTCCTAACCTCTGAAAATCAAAAATTTTCCACAGCATCCCACCATCACCTAGGGTTCTTAGGACCCCTAAAACTTACCTAGCCACACACTAAAGTGTGCTAACACCGGAGCCAAGCACAAAAATCTAACCCCTAAAACCAGGGTGTTACAATGAAGAATAGGAAGTACTCCGAGGATCGTACCTAAGGGAGGATGGATTAAACTTGATATTATTTTCTACAATAACAGGTCTAAATAGTAATAATTGAAAATTATATTATTAAAAATAACAATAAAGTTTAAGATCATAAAATAAACTAAAATTACTGAAAATAAATTAACAATCAATGAAGTCTCAAATAGCAGGCAGAAGATTAACTCACTTCGGTGTCTATAATTAACTTCAAAACTCAGGTTTTAGTGAATTAGCTAATATCTTACCAAATTTTACCTTTCGACCTCTAACTAACTAATTAATCAGAAAAAAACCCACTTATCTTATGACCTCGTAGTTTAAAATTGGGATATATTATGAGGTGCTCGGTAGACTTTATCCTGTCAGCCTATCTACCTAAATTACTTTCTATGGTCATCAATCTTAAGGTTTAAGCATGCATAATTTAAACCAACTAATTCTAAGATAAACCCTCATTCTCTCGTTAATTATTCTCACATTTGCTCATTAATCTTCCTAAAGGAATTAGCCACACATGAATCTAAGTATCATTTCCCTTAAAAATAATTTAATCATGCAAAATACACAAATTAAACTAAAACGAGAGAAAAATAGAAATCGATCCGTTTGAAATGTTGAATTTGCTCATTTGTAGAAAATCCTTCAACAGTTAGCGAGATTCGGTGATTGTAAGATAAAAGTAAAAGAAAAATATTGAAATACTAAATAACGAAGGCATAGACTCCAATTGAACCCAAGTGAGAAACAAGAAAATAAACCATTTTAAAACTGAAAGAAAAACTAAATCTAATGTCTAAACCTGACTAATGGCCTCCTAACTTGCCTCCCATAGCTTAGCCTAAACCTTGCTACTTATAGGCATAATTAGCTACCCTAATTAAGACAAATACAAGACTAAAATCAGATAAATATGGATTGCGCGGAAAATAATACCCCTGATTAATTTCTGCCCTCATCACAACTATGTCATGACACTGGAAAGGTATGCCATGACACATTGGGAAGGCCCGTATCTTCCATTAGGTCAACTAAATCAAAATTATGTGTAAAAATACTTATTTTGCAAGAAATTAAATCTAAGTTACTAAAATAATGTAACGCCCCAAAAATGTGGGGTTTGTAATTTTGCCGAAATGGCTTAAATTCCATGATGTGCTTGAATGGCAGGGTATTTGAGTGTATTTGGGGGGTTTTTGGGAAGCTTGGGTTTGAGTCTGGTCTTTGGAAAATTTTTAGTTTTTGGCTCTTAAGAGGAATGAGCTGTTAGCAGTAGGACTTATGTTTAAATATGTGTGTTTATGTGTCACGAAAAGAGCATGTGACTTAGTGGCTGTGGCATCACTGAGATGGCAAGGGGAGTGGGGTTCAAATCCTATGACTGGCAAATAGGGCCTTTTATTTTATGTCTTGGGGGTGCAAGAGATAGAGTTTGGATCAGACTCTGCATAGGAGGTTGAAGAATTGGTCAACAATTTCGAATGGGAGACTGGGAGCAATTCAAGGAGGATTTGCTGGAGTGTTTGAAGGAGTTAAGGAGTGTAGGAGTCTTAGCTGAATTTGGAAAGAGATGACTAAGGGAATTTCGGCTAGAGGGTTCTCAATTGTGCAATTTCAGCAATTTGGGTGAGTGAGGAGGCCGAATATTCTCTTTGGTTTTTTTTAAGTTTTTCTTTTGTTGCATTTCAGGATTTATTCCTTTTGGTGGCATCTTGTACAAACTTTTACCATTCGGGTCTTATCGTTCTTTCTTCTTCTCATCGTTTTTTCTCTTTTGCTGCCTACCTTTTACCGAATCACCATTGCTCCTTTCGGTTTCTCCTTTAGCCGAACACAACCTTTTCTTCTTCCTCTTGTTATTCTTTCCTTTTCTCTACAAGATAGCTAAACACTTTCTTTCTTCTTGTGTCAGTCGAATCTACTAGGGCCTAAGTACCTTCTTTTCTTTGTTTCTAACTGTTTCTGAACCTCTTCGCTTGGTTGGTAAGTGGTGACTATAGCCGAATCTAGGTTGCCTTTTTCTCCTTATTCAATTTTGTTCTCTTGGGGCAAAAGGCTTTTCTCCCCTGTTGCCATGGAAATATATATTGCTAACACTTTCTTTCTCGTCGAATGTTGCTAGGGACTCGATTTCCTTAACCAAGGGGTAGGCCGATTATTGTTTCACTACAAGGGATCTTTCGTTTCGTGGTAAGTAAAGTTAGTTTAATTAAAGCATTTCAATACTATGGTTTAACAATGATTTGTGACTAATTAATGGCCGATTGTTATCATAGGTGTCTTGGAAGCACTTCAAACTACAACTCGTAACAGGTGTGTAATCGTACACCCAATTTTGGTTCTATCAATATGATGAATGAAGGTGTGTATTCACACCCTTGATGAATTGCGAATCGGCTAAAGCAGAAAAATTGATAAGCCCAAACTTTGGCGTCTGAGGGACCTCGAGCGTGTGAGCGTTCTTTGAGATAAACCGAGCCACAATCGTTGGTGATAAACCATTGAGACTGCCACGAACATTCTCGTGGGCTTAGGTCGCAATGGGCCTCGTTGGGTCGAGATGGACCATTGGGCCCATGGGCCCTACGTGGGTAAAATTAACGATAATGTTAGATAATGGATTGGGCTGCGAAGTTTGCATAGCCACGATAGAAATTGGGCTGAATGGGCCACACGAGCATGTGGGCCCACTTGGGCCAAAAAAATGGGCTTTGGACCCAATTGCACCGTTTCGACCAAAAAGGGTTCTGTGTCGCTAGAGGTGACTGTAGGCCTTCGGATAGGTCGTGGTAGGGTAAAATTACCAAAATACCGTCGAAGGTTAAACTTATCAAAATATCCTCGATAGGTAAAATTACCGAAATACCTTCGATGGGTGAAATTGCCGAAATACCCTCGAAGGGTAAAATTATCGAAATACCCCTAAGGGGTGAAATTACCGTTTTACCCCTAATCGACAAAATGACCGGTATACCCCTAGTGGTAGCTTAAGTGATGTTTATGTGATATTTATATGACTGTTTGTGTTTGTGGCATACTGCATACACGAATCATTTATGACACGACATTCTGCATTGGGGTGGAGTTTTGTATTTGGAGGAAGTACTGTACTAGTGGCTCTAGCACGTTTTACTGATCTAGTGGCTTCGCCATGTATTCTGATTTTAGTGGCTTGGCCCACATTCACTGTCATTAGCAGCTTTGTTGCATTACTACTAGCAGCAATGCTGCGATATTAGTGTGATGCCTGGGTGGGTCGACTTGGTCCCCACATGGTTTGTTGGTTGGTACAGGTGGTGTGTTGGCTGGATTGGGTTAGGTTACAATTCTGTTATGTTCTGTGATCATTTGGGCTTAGGCCCACACTGCTACTGTATAGGGCTAAAGCACAGACTAAACTGATGCTGAATAGGGTTCAGGCCCAGACTACTATTATATGATTAGGGATTACACACTAAGTTCTCGTAACTCACTCTTTTACTTAACTGCGCAGGTAATCCCCAGCCTTAGATTTTTTGGAGCTGCGAGGGACTCGGAGGAGGCCACACGCTCGATATGATTTGATCTTAGACTTACTTATTTTATTTTTAATATATTGGTTTAATAATTATGTAATAAGGCCACTTGGGGTTTTAACTTTTATTTGGTGGTTCTCTTTATTTTGACTTGCTAGTCTAGGAAACACAGGTTTTTGAAACAATAACCATTTTTGAAAACCACATTTTCAAATCTTAAGGTTTACAACTAAAAAGGGCTTCCGCGGTTTTATCTTAGATTGACAAGCTTATAACAATTGAGACGACCTATAATTGGACAACAAGGTTTTACAACACTAACATTTTCAAAACAATTGTTAAAGGAGATTTTAAATCTAGTAACAAACTTTTATCGACAAACTTGGTTTTCAAACAACACTTCGATGTGACACTCAAATTCTATCGTAATGTCTAGGACGGGTTTAGGGTGTTACATTTAGTGGTATCAAAGCCGAGTTGCAAAACTCGACTGTGGAATGGGATTTTGAAAATTTTCAAAAAAAAAAATATCCTGAATGTGTGGCACATCGAGTCTCCGGTACCAAATCTGTAAGTTCTCTGACATTGTATACTGTTATAGACTGAAATGCTATACTGAGGAACTACTGTAGATAGTAGTACAGTACTGATACTCTTTAGTTAGAGTAAACTGAAACTATAGAAGATTGAAAACTGTAGTGAGGTCTTGATCTGCGAGAATAACCCTAATTACTGCTTATCATAAAATATCTATTATTAATTTTTGGAATTATAACCTGATGCATAAAACTCTTAAATCAGATAAATACGCTATATCGAAATGAGCACAAGAGGTCGCAGAAGGGGTACACGTGGCCGCAGTAGAGGTCGAGGAGGTGCTAGGGCTGGGTCTTCAGCATTGTGACACATGCCTACTGTAACAGTCTGGTTTAGACCCTAGTCGGAACAGTGGTTTCGGGACCACAAATTTGAGTCAGTAAAATATTTTAATATTATTTTCCATACCTATGATATGTGATTTAGCATGTGTGAAAGTCTCGTATGAAAAATTTTCTATTTGTATGCTTAGTTTCTGAAAAGGGCTTAATCGCATAAAATGAAAATTTGAGGGTTAAATATAGAAGTATCAAATTGTTGATGTCTTCATATTATGAAGTCCTTAATAGGCAATTAGCCTAATATTAGAGATAGTGGATGGTAATGGTCAATAATGACATTATATAATATGTTTTATATATTTTTGTTTTGAAGGTTAAATTTGGAAATTGGTTATTAAGTCATTTTATAACAAAATAAAGCATTAAAAATGGTCATTTCTATTCATTCATCATCGAATATAGAGAAAAAGTAAGGGTTTTAAGTTTTCATGGTGTTCGGCCATTATTAAGCTCAATTCAAGATATGATTTTAATCGATTTTCATAATTTCTACATTTTTGTAATCGTTTCTTTGTAAACTTTAAAACCCATATCTTAATTTGAAGAATTGATGATGTTTATGAGATGTGTCATTGATGAAATGGTGAGCTTTATGATGAGTTTTGGTGCTAAATGAAAGATATGTGTTTAATGAACATGCTTTGTTCTTCAATTTTTGATGAATTTAGCTAATTAGGGCTAAATTGTGAAAATAGCATTTTGAAGGACTAGATTGTGAAATAAATGAAATGTATGGATTGATATGAGCATAGTATGTACTCGGCTAAACATGGGTGAAAGCAAATTTGGTGTATTTTGTGATTTTGTGATTTAGGGACTAAATTGTCCAAATGTGAAAATATGAGGGCTAATTTGCAAATTGCCCTAAATATGTGATTTTGGATTGAATTGAATGTGTTAGTAAATAAGAGGGTTAAATTTGAATATGCATAGATCAATAACCGAAGAAAATAGACTTAGATCGCGGGAAAGAAAAAGGTAGTCGAATAACCGAGTCCAAACGAATATCCGAATCTGAGGTAAGTCAATATACAAATAAATGTATTTGTATTGAATTATGTATGTTATTATGACTACTGAGAATGATGAATGTATGTGAGATGATGTATACATGAATTCCGAGTTAGAATCAGCATAGTGATAATTTCTGAGAAGTCCCGTTTGAACCTAGGAATAGTTAGGGTAGTCTATGTCATGACACATGTATCTGTTGTGTGATATCATGTAAGACCACGTCTAGGATGTTGGCATTGATTCGAGATTTCGTGTAAGACCACGTCTCGAACATTAGCATTGAAAATAGATTTACGTGTAAGATCATGTCTGGGACATTGGCATCGTACTAATTCATGTAAGACTCTGTCTGGGACAGTGGCATCGATATCCGGTTACATGTAAGACCACGTCCAGGACGTTGGCATTGTATGACTATTCAGAGCATTCTGAGTATCCTATTAGATTCTGAACGGTTCAACTGGCAAATCCGCAGCTTGAATGATTATGTGAATTGTATTTTCATTTTAGGTTCGTCCGAAATGTACACAGGTGTGAATGAAAGGTAAGTATCTATATGAACTTAGTAGGATGAATATGTGTATTGGAGTGATGAGATAATAAGTGAATAAATGTTTAAATAAGCTTTGTGCATATGTGATACTTGATTTGAGGAATGTGGCACGATATGGATAAGTAAATGAGCTAATGAATATGTGATGAATTTGCAATGAGAACTCTTAATGTCATTGTAACAATATGGTTATGTGCATTTATGCTAAGTTTATTTGTATATGGCTTACTAAGCTTCTGAAAGCTTACTCTATGTGTGTGTTTTCTCTGTTTTATAGATCGTCAAAGCTACTGGAGGCTCGGGGATCGTCGAGGATTGTCATCACACTACTCAACTTGTTTTGGTACCTTTGAAATATGTATATAGCTAAATATGGCATGTATAGGCTAGTCATTTTGAATTATGTTTGAAATGTGTATAAATAGCCATGAGTTGTGGCTAGCTAAGTGTTGGTAATAGGTATGAGCAATATGATGTTTGATGCTTGTTTTGGCTTGGCTTGATAGCTAATGAAATGGTCAAAGCTATGGTAATCTTATAAATGCATTATGAGTATGTTTGAATGATCAAAGAAATGGTTATAAGAAAGGTAAATATGGATGAATCATGCTTGAATAATTGTATGTGTTTTAGTTATGCAAAATTGGCATGAATGCAAATGAAATTGAATGTGGATTACATGTTGATCTTTTGACATAGTTTTGATTATTTATTGTGCATGATATGAATTGGTAAATTGTTCGTAGGTTTGACCCTGATGTGGGTGGCATTATGGCCTTGTAAATGGCCAGTTTTGCATGCACGATTGTGGCACAGGGGCGTGCCTAGTATCCATGTGAATAAGTCAGTAGATAGCCTAACTTTACACGGCCATAGTACACGGGGGTGCCTGATAGCCGTGTGGTTAAGTCAGTAGCTAGCCTAATGTTACACGGCCAGGACACACGGTCGTTCGTGGTAGCCGTGTGGATAAGTCAGTATGCATGCCCTAGTTTGGCACAGCTAGGACACATGGGTGTGTCTAGTAGCCGTGGGAGGCACTCGACCTACCCATACGGGCCTTTGACCTCTGTAACTTAGAAAAGTTTTAAAATTTTTTAGAACTATCGTATGTGTTCGGTTTAGTCCCGAGCCTATTCTAAAGCATGATTAAGGTCTCGTTAACCTATGAAAGGGACACTTTGGTTGCGATTGATGAACGGTTGTATGAAATGTCTGTAAAACTTTCTGATCTGTCTGGTAATGCCTTTAACCCTAATTCGGTGACGGATACGGGTTAGGGGTGTTACACCTGCTAGGGAGGCACGCTGGTCGACCACTTGACATGGGACTTCTTTAAGGTAGCATTCCAAGGAAATTATGTTGGGGCAAGTTATGTGGGTGCCCAGAGGAAGGAATTTTTGAGGGGAATATGTCTGTAGCAGAGTATGAAGTAGAGTTCCTGCGATTGAGCCGATATGCTCTGGCCATAGTCGCGAGTGAGTATGAACGCTGTGTGCGATTCGAGGATCGCCTCCGAGATGAGTTGCAGGTGCTGATAGCTCCGCAGAGGGAAAGACACTTTGCTGCCCTTGTTGAGTAGGCAAAAATTACCGAGGACGTGAAACGCTCAGAGCAACAGAATCGTGAGAAAGATAGGGGAAGAAGTAAGAAGGATTTTTGGCCCTAAAGTTCTTTTGGTGGACCTAAGAAAAAGCCTAGATTTGATGGGCCAGCCCGAGCTAGGGTTTCTGTTGTTGCTGTCAGACCGCAGCATTGCGCGGATTGTGGGAGATCTCACCAGGGTGAGTGCTGGAAAAGGATAGGAGCGTGCTTCAGATCTGGGTCCATGGATCACCAGGTCAAGAAATGTACATAGAGGCCTGTTCAGATGCAAGCCATAGGTCAAGACTATGTTCAGCCAGGGAGAGGTGGTCAGCAGCCACCGAGAAGCCGTGGTCAGGTCAGAGGGGGAAATGGTTTGGGTAGAGGTCGTGGAGCACCGGGCTGTGGTGCTGGTAACACGGAAGCGAGACAAATAGCTTTGGTTTATGCTTCTCGGCACCGAGAGAATGGCAATACTCCTGACATCATAGCTGGTATGTTCCTCATTTATAATGTACCAAACACTGGTTTAATTGACATTGGGTCTACACACTCGTATGTTGCAATGCACTGTGTCTGGGACACTAGTTTCCAGTTTGAAATTACGGATAGAGAGATGACTGTGTTGGGTCCACTAGGACAGTCGGTTAGGGTGAATGAGTTGTTCAGGGACGTGCCCCTAGAGGTCCAAGGGGTTGTCTTTCTGGCAGATTTGATGGAACTACCGTTTGGCGAATTCGATCTTTTTTTGGGCATGGATTGGCTAGTGAAACACCATACGAATTTGGATTGCGTTGCTAAGCGTATGGTATTGAAGTGTTCTGAGGATGAGAAGGTGGTTGTGATAGGGGAGCGAATGGATTATCTGTCTAATGTAATCTCTGCATTAGGGGCCGAGAAACTAGTTTGCAAGGGTTGCGAGACGTTCTTAGCTTGTGTCAACATTTCTGATTCTAAAGGTCCTTCTATTGGGGATGTCAGATTTGTGAAGGAGTTGCCAGATGTAATTTCCGAAGAGCTTCCTAGGTTGCCTCCAAACCATGAGGTCGAATTCAGTATCGAGCTCTTACCTGGAATAGTTTCGGTGTCCATCGCCCCTTATAGGACGGCGCCGAAGGAGCTGGTAGAATTAAAGGCTCAAATTCAAGAGCTACTGGATCGAGTATTCATTCGGCTGAGTGTGTCTCCGTAGGGAGCACCGGTGTTATTCATGGAAAAGAAGGATGGGTCCATGCGCATGTGCATCGATTATTGTCAATTGAACAAACTGACGATTAAAAACAAGTACCTTTTATCGAGAATAGATGATCTGTTTGAGCAGCTGCAAGGAGCCTCGATTTTTTCCAAGAGAGATCTTTGATCTAGGTACCATTAGCTAAGGGTTAAGTAGGCGGATGTGTACAAGACCGCGTTCAGGACTCGTTATGGGCATTACGAGTTTTTGGTCATGCCGTTTGGGCTGACGAATGCACCAGCTGGTTTCACGTATATGATGAACCGAGTCTCCCAACCCTATTTGGACCGGTTCATAGTGGTGTTTATAGATGACATCATGGTGTATTCAAGAACCGAGGAGGATCGTGATTCGCATCTTCGGATTGTATTGCAAATACTGAGGGAAAAGCAGCTTTATGCAAAGTTCAGCAAGTGTGAGTTCTGGTTGTGGGAAGCAACATTTCTGGGTCACGTGGTGTCTGTCGAGGGGATTTCGATTGATCCTCGGAAATTTGAAGCCGTATTGGATTGGAAACCACCGAAGACTGTATCTGAGATTCGAAGTTTTCTAGGTCTGGCTGGGTATTACAGATGTTTTGTTGAGGGGTTCTCACTGATTGCTGCACCTCTGACTAAGTTACTGCGTAAAGGGCTACCTTTCAACTGGAAGGATAAGCAGCAGGAGAGTTTTGAGAAACTGAAGAAGGTTCTGACTGAAGCCCCCGTGTTAATACAGCCATAGTCTGGGAAGGAATTTATTGTCTACTGTGATGCGTCGCACACTGGATTGGAATGTGTGTTGATGCAAGAGGGTAAGGTGGTTGCTTACGCGTCTCGCCAGCTTAAGCCTCATGAGGCGAATTACCCCACTCACGATGTGGAGTTAGCTGCGGTGGTATTTGCACTGAAGGTTTGGAGACATTATTTATATGGTGAAAAGTCTATTATTTTCACTGACCATAAAAGCCTCAAGTACCTCCTTACTTAGAAGGAGTTGAATCTTAGGCAACGAAGATGGATAAAGTAGCTTAAAGATTATGATTGCTCAATTGAGTACCATTCAGGTAAAGCTAATGTATAACGGATGCACTGAGCCGTAAGATTGAAGCTGATCTGAAAGCAATGTTTGCTTGTCTCAGTCTGTTTGGGGATGGTAGTCTATTGGTTGAACTCCAAGTGAGACCGATCTGGATTGATCAAATTAAGGAGAAGCAGTTGCTGGATGAATCATTGATCCCTTGTTTCCGACTGGTTGAGAAGGGGGAAACTACGAATTTTGGGTTGAATAGTGAGGGAGTACTATGCTTTCATGGGAGAGTCTGTGTACCGAGGGATTCTGAGTTAAGGTAGTCTATATTGTGGGGGGCGCATAGTAGTCTATACGCTAAGCATCCTGGTGGAAACAAGTTATATCGAGATCTGCATGAACTGTACTGGTGGCCAGGGCTCAAGCGCGAGGTTATAGATTTCGTGAGTAAGTGTCTGACATACCAGCAAGTTGAGGCTGAGCATCAACTGCCTTCTGGATTACTGCAACCCGTTAAGATTCCACTCTGGAAGTGGGAGAGAGTAACCATGGACTTTGTTAGTGGGCTACCCTTGACGCCTAATAAGAAGGATTCGGTATGGGTTATTGTTGATCGACTGACTAAATCTGCCCACTTCATACCGGTCCGCTCTGATTATTCACTGCAGAAGTTGGCTAAGTTATACGTGGCTGAGATTGTGAGACTGCATGGAGTACCAGTGTCTATCATTTCAGACAGAGATCCTAGGTCCATATCTTAATTCGGGAAGAAGCTACACGAGGTATTGGGTACAAGATTGGATTTCAGTATGGCCTTTCACCCTCAGACGGATGGTCAGTAGGAGAGGGTGATTCAGATATTGGAGGACATGCTAAGAAGCTGTGTAATTGATTTCAAAGGAAGTTGGGAAGACTACTTGTCGCTAGCGGAGTTCGCGTATAACAACAGTTACCAATCCAGTACAGATGGCACCGTACGAGGCGCTATATGGTCGTAGGTGTCGTACCCCTACTTGTTGGATAGAACTGGGTGAGCAGCGAGTTTTGGGGCCAAAGTTGGTTTCTGAAACCGAAGAGAAAGTAATGTTGATCTGAGATCGGTTAAAGGAAGCATCTGATAGGCAGAAGTCGTAAGCTGGTTTAAAGCATAAGGAAATAGAGTATTCTGTGGGGGATTATGTCTTTTTGAAAGTCTCACCATGGAAGAAGATTTTGGGATTTAGACGGAGAGGCAAACTGAGCCCTAGATTCATCAGACCTTATCGAAAATTAAAGCATGTGGGATCGATCGCCTATCAACTTGAGCTGCCTCCTGAATTAAACCTAGATACATGATGTGTTCCACCTCTCTATGTTGAGGCGATACCGCTCTGATCCCTTACATATAGTGTCGGTGGAGGAGATTGAGATTAGACCTGATCTGACTTTTGAGGAAGAACCGGTGTAGATACTGGATCGTGATGTTAAGGTATTGAGGAGGAAATCTGTTCCATTAGTCAAGGTGCTTGGCGTAATCACGGTTTAGAGGAAGCCGCATGGGAGCCTGAGGAGGAGATGCGAGAACAATACCCTCACCTCTTCTGACCAGGTAAATTTCGAGGCCGAAATTTCTTTAAGGGGGTAGAGTTGTAACGCCTCAAAAATGTGGGGTTTGTAATTTTGCCGAAATGGCTTAATTTCCATGATGTGCTTGAATGGCAGGGTATTTGAGTGTATTTGGGGGTTTTTCGGAAGCCTGGGTTCGAGTCTGGGCTTTGGAAAATTTTTAGTTTTTGGCTCTTAAGAGGAATGGGCTGTTAGCAGTAGGACTTATGTGTAAATATGTGTGTTTATGTGTCACAGAAAGAGCATGTGACTTAATGGCTGTGGCGTCACTGAGATGGCCAGGGGAGTGGGGTTTGAATCCCATGACTGGCAAATGGGGGCTTTTATTTTATGTCTTGGGGGTGCAAGAGGTAGAGTTTGGATCAAACTCTGCATAGGAGGTTGAAGAATTAGTCAACAATTTCGAATGGGAGGCTGGGAGCAATTCAAGGACGATTTGGTGGAGAGTTTGAGGGAGTTGGGGAGTGTAGGAGTCTTAGCCAAATTTGGGAAGATATGAGTAAGGAAATTTCAGCTAGAGGGTTCTCAATTGTGCAATTTCGGTAATTTGGGTGAGTGAAGAAGCCGAATATTGTTTTGGTTTTTTTAAGTTTTTCTTTTGTTTCATTTTGGGATTTATTCCTTTTGGTAGTGTTTCGTGCAAACTTTTACCATTCGGGTCTTATCGTTCTCTCTTCTTCTCATCGTTATTTCTCTGCTATCTATCTTCTACCGAATCACCATTACTCCTTTTGGTTTGTCCTTTAGCCGAACACAACCCTTTCTTTTTCCTCTTGTTATTATTTTCTCTTCTCTACATGATAGCCAAACACTTTCTTTCTTCTTGTGTCAGTCGAATCTACTAGGGCCTAAGTATCTTCTTCTCTTCGTTTCTAACTGTTTCCAAACCTCTTCGATCGGTTGGTAAGTGGTGACTATAGCCGAATCTAGGTTGGCCTTTTCTCTTTATTCCATTTTGTTCTCTTAGGCCAAAAGGCTTTTCTCCCCTGCTGCCACGGAAATATATATTGCTAACACTTTTTTTCTCGTCGAATGTTGCTAGGGACTCGATTTCCTTAACCAAGGGGTAGGCAAATTATTGTTTCACTACAAGGGATCTTTCGTTTCGTGGTAAGTAAAGTTAGTTTGATTAAAGCGTTTTAATACTATGGTTTAACAAGAATTTGTGACTAGTTAATGGCCGGTTGTTATCATAGGTGTCTTGGAAGCACTTAAAAATACAACTCGTAACAGGTGTGTAATCGTACACCCAATTTTGGTTCTGTCAATATGACGAATGAAGGTGTGTATTCACACCCCTGATGAATTGTGAATCGGCTAAAGCTGAAACTTTGGCATCTGAGAGCTCTCGAACGTGCGAGCACTCATAGAGATAAACCGAGCCACAATCGTTTGCGATAGACCGTTGAGGCTGCCACGAACATTCTCGTGGGCTTAGGTCGTAATGGGCCTCATTGGGTTGAGATGGGCTATTAGGCCCATGGGCCTACGTGGGTAAAATTCACGATAGTCTCAGATAATGGATTGCACTGCGAAGTTCGTATAGCCGCGACCGAAATTGGGTTGAATGGGCCACACGAGCGTGTGGGCCCACTTGGGCTAAAAATTGGGCTTTAGGCCCAATTGCACTGTTTCGACCAAAAAGGGTGTCTGTGTTGCTAGAGGTGATTGTAGGCTTTCGGAGAGGCCGTTATAGGGTAAAATTATCGAAATACCCTCAATGGGTAAAATTACCAAAATACCCTTGATGGGTAAAATTACGGAAATACCCTGATGGGTGAAATTACCGAAATACACTCGATGGGTAAAATTACCAAAATACCCTAAAAAGGTAAAATTTTTGAAATACCCTCGATGGGTAAATTTACCAAAATACCGTCGATGGGTGAAATTACAGAAATACCCTCGATGGATAAAATTTTTGAAATACCCTTGATGGGTGAAATTACCGAAATACCCTCGAAGGGTAAAATTACCGAAATACCCTCGAATGGTAAAATTATCAAAATACCCCCAAAGGGTGAAATTACCGTTTTACCCCTAATCGAAAAAAGGACTAGTATACCCTTAGTGGTAGCTTAAGTGATGTTTATGTGATATTTATATGACTGTTTATGTTTGTGACATACTGCATACACGAATTATTTATGACACGGCATTCTACATTGGGGTGGGATTTTGTATTCAGAGGAAGTATTGTACTTGTGGCTCTCCCACGTTATACTGATCTAGTGGCTTCGCCACGTATTTTGATTTCAGTGGCTTGGCCCACGTTCACTGTTATTAGCAGCTTTGCTGCATTACTACTATCAGCTATGCTACGATATTGGTGTGATGGCTGGGTGGGTCGACTTGGTCCCCACATGGTGTCTTGGTTGTTACGGGTGGTGGGTTGGCTGGATTGGGTTGGGTTGCATTTCTGTTTTGTTATGTGATCATTTGGGCTTAAGCGCACACTGCTACTGTATAGGGCTAAAGCCCAGACTGAACTGATACTGAATAGGGCTCAGGCCCAAACTATTTTTGCATGATTGGGGATTACACACTGAGTTCTCGTAACTCACCCTTTTCTTTAACTGCGCAGGTAATCCCTAGCCTTAGATGATTTGGAGCTGGAGGGACTCGGAGGTGGCCACATGCTCGATATGATTTGATCTTAGACTTACTTATTTTATTTTTAATATATTGGGTTAATAATTATGTAATAAGGCCATTTGGGGTTTTAACTTTTATATGGTGGTTCTCTTTATTTTGACCTACTAGTCTAGGAAACACGGGTTTTTGAAACAATAACCATTTTTGAAAATCACATTTTCAAATCTTAAGGTTTACAACTAAAAAGGGCTTCCGCAGTTTTATCTCAGATTGACAAGCTTATAACAATTGAGATGACCTATAATTGGACAACAAGGTTTTACAACACTAGCCTTTTCCAAACAATTGTTAAATGAGATTTTAAATCTAGTAATGAACTTTTATCGACAAACTTGATTTTGAAACAACACTTCGATGTGACACGTCAAATTCAGTCATAACGTCTAGGTCGGGTTTGGGGTGTTACAAGCTCGTTAAGTCCAAAAAGAGTCTAATTTGCCACAATGAATTGTGACAGGTCACTTCACATCTCATCACATCCCAAATAATTGGAGAAGAGTATGAAATCTTCAACTTTTTAGTTTAAGTTAATGACATGTACATAGGTGAAACAATAGTTTAAGTAAGACGGTGTTTAGTTGTACTTATGCTTGTGTTATATGGTGTTTTGAATAGGTAAATATAGGGTATTGCATGGTTTATGTATTTTTGTTATTGTTTGAATTTATTGTGGAAAATTTGGTATGGTTTGAAAGTTTTTAAAAGTAGTATTTCAGTTCTCATATCTCAGGTCTGGAGACATGTGAAATGTGTCTCAAGGCACAAAAAATTCAAAGCTAAAAATGTCCAATAACAAAGCCATGTCTCGAGACATATTGGACTTTGTCTTGAGAAAAAATATCCAATGTCTCGGGACCTATACTCATTTGTCTCGAGACAATGCAACTTCAAAGCCAAATTTCTACATTGCCATGGCATTGTCTCAAGACAATCAGGTCTTTGTCTTGAGGCATTCAAACTTGCAATTGTGAATTTTTAATTGGGTTAAAAGAGACCCGAAACATTTTATATGCAATTAAACTTTTTTATTAGTATAGTTATGTCATAAAAAGTGTAATGTGACCTTGATAAAAGCCCAAATTGAAAGAATTAGATATTGTAAAATAGTGTTTAGTGTTAAATCTAACATTTGATGCTCAGATTTTCTCGAGTAAGGGGTGTTACAGTTGCAATTATCTAGGCTATTTTGGTCAACAATGATCCGCTAAAATTTTGCATTTTCCTTATACCAAGTCCTCCTAAGTTATTTTCTTAAGCATAAATGATCCTAGTTTAAATAATGAATTTATCTCTTGTTCTCTTCTTCACCCTCCAAAATTTTATTATTATTTGATCCATTTTGGTGCAAACGAATTTAGGATCTTGAAAACAGGAAAATTGGTAAATTGGTAGACTTTTCAGTTCATATTTTACATAGTGTTAGCTCACCACCTTGGCCTAGAAGTTAAGATTTCCATGAGTAAAGTTCTTGCACCATTCTATTTAGGGTTTCTTGAATTGAAAACTTTCTTTCTTTTTAAGCATATCCAACTCCATTCCCAAATATTTGCCTCTTTCCATTGTTAATTTCACCTGCAAGATATTCCTAAATATTCTTTTGAATTTGGAGTGGCAATTCTTACTTACAGGAATTTTAGCAGCACTTCATGAAGTTAAAATGCAAAGAAAATCAAGCTAAGAAAGTATTCTTTGAAGGCTTTCAATGTGATCGAGTTTCTTTATTTGAATATATCTTTTTCCTATGAAGACTAATACTTAAAGATCTCTCATACTTTATTTCATATTGAAGATGTAATCAAGCTAAATTCAAGGAGATTAAAGTAGTTCACATTATTTGAATTTTTACAAAACTTTAACACCAATATATAAAAGGCTTATTTATTATTCATATACCAGACTGAGAGAACTTATCTTGTTCATTATGAAGAACTTATTTTTGTGCAAATTTTGAAACAAATTGTTGTTCTCTTTGTTGAGTTTGTAATTAAGCTTCCAAAGGGAAAGTCATAGTGGGCAGGCTGGATACAAATCCATAGCAATTCGGTCCCATTTCCATTTAGGTATCTTGATCAGTTGAAGCAATCCAGAAGGCACCTGATGTTCGGCCTTTACCTGTTGACAAACTAAACACTTCGAGACAAATTCAGATATGTCTCGTTTCATACCAGGCTACCAATAAAACTGTTTCAAATCATTATACATTTTCATGTTACCCGGATGTACAAATAATCGGCTACTGTGAGCTTTATTCAATATCATCTGAATCAATTCTACATTTCCTGGAACACACAGTCGGTCTATGAACTTCAAACAGTCATTCTCATCAATTCGAAACTCTGGTTCAACGTTACCTTCACACTGAACTCACCTTGCCAACAAATCTTTGTCAACTTTCTGGGCATCGCTAACTTGTTGAATAAACAACGGTCTTGCTTTTAATTCGGCTACTATCGAACCATCACCAGACATAGCCATATGTGCGTTCAACGCACGAAGAGCAAATAATGACTTTCGACTTAAAGCATCTGCAACAACGTTAGCCTTTCCCGGATGATAGTCAATCACAAGCTCATAATCTTTCAACAGCTCTAACCATCTGCATTGTCTCAGGTTCAAATCTCTTTGTGTCATTAAATACTTCAAACTTTTATGATCTGAATAAACACGACATTTCTCACCAAACAAATAATGACGCCATATCTTTAACGCGAACACAATGGCTGCTAGCTCTAAATCATGCGTCGGGTAATGTCTTTCGTGAGGCTTCAATTGTCTCGAAGCATAGGCTACAACTTTACCTTCCTGCATTAAAACGCAACCCAAACCATTCAAAGATGCATCACTATAAACAACAAATTCTTTACCTGATTCAGGTTGAACTAACACTGGAGCTTTGGTAAAAAGAGCTTTCAACTGATCAAAACTTTTCTGACACTTTTTTGACCATTCAAATCTAACATCTTTCTGTAATAGCTTTGTCAACGAGGAAGCTATTATAGAAAAATCTTTCACAAATCGTCTGTAGTAACCAGCAAGTCCCAGAAAACTTTGAATTACAGAAACATTCTTCGGTGGTTTCCAATCGAGTATAGCCAATATTTTATTCGGATAAACCCGAATGCCTAATGCTGCAACAATGTGACCCAGAAAACTGACCTCATTCAATTAGAAGTCACACTTACTAAACTTTGCATACAACTGTTTATCACGCAAAGTTTGTAGCACAAGTTTCAGGTGCTCAGCATGCTCGGTTTCATCTTTGGAGTAGATCAGAATATCATCTATAAACACTACTACAAACCGATCCAAATACTGTCTGAAAATCTGATTCATCAGATCCATAAAAATAGTAGGTGCATTAGTAAGTCCAAAAGGCATAACCAAAAACTCATAGTGCCCGTACCTTGTTCGAAAAGCAGTCTTTTGCACATCGGAATCTCTGACCCGCAACTGATAATAACCCGATCTCAAATCTATCTTTGAAAACACTAAAGCCCCTTTTAACTGGTCAAACAAGTCATCAATCCGTGGCAATGGGTATTTATTCTTTATAGTCACCTTATTTAGTTGTCGATAATCAATGCACATCCGCATCGTCCCGTCTTTCTTTTTCACAAATAAAACTGGTGCTCCCCAAGGAGAGAAACTCGATCGTGCAAAGCCCCTATCTATTAACTCTTGCAACTATGCTTTCAATTCTTTTAATTCTATAGGTGCCATCCGATACGGAGCTATCAAAATCGGAGTCGTCCCCGGTACTAACTCAGTGCCAAACTACTTCTCGAACAGGGGGTAAACCCGGTAATTCTTCAGGAAACACATCTGGGTACTCACACACGACTGGAACGGATTCAATCTTCTTCTCATTCATTTTACTATCAAGCACATACGCAAAGTAAGCTTCATACCTTTTTCTCATATACTTCCGAGCTAGCATCGAAGATATTACAGCTGGTAACCCATTCAGACTATTAGATTCAATCTGAATAATTTCATTGTTCTGACATCTAAAATCAATGGTCTTTCTTTTGCAATTCACAACAGCATCATGCAAAGTCAACCAGTCCATTCCCAAAATTATATCGAATTCATCGAAAGGCAACAACATCAAATCAGCTGGGAAACATGAATCTTGAATCATCAACGGGCAACTTTTACACACTTTGTCAACCAGAACACACCGACCCAAGGGATTTGATACTCGAATTACGAACTCAGTAGACTCAACAGGCAGAGTCTTACTCGATACTAATGTTTCACACAGACAAGAATGAGTCGAACCAGGATCCATCAATGCAACAACAGTAGTATCATAAAGAGTGAAAGTACCGGTAATAACATCTGGAGAAGAAGCATCCTCCCGAGTGCGAATAGCATATGCCCTAGCAGGTGCTCGAGCCTCTGTTTGAACTGCAGTGTTCTTTGTTCCTCTTTGACTGCCACCTATATTACCTGAATGTCTAGATGGTCTGCCTCGTGCTGACACGTTGCTCTGTCTCACATTTTGAACAGTGTTTTGCTCGGCTAACATCAGGCACTCTCGAATAAAGTGATCCATCGATCCACATTTAAAACATGACCGATCATGCAATCTACAACTCCCAGAATGCCATTTTCCATAATGCTTGCACTCAGCCCGATTCTGCTGAACATTACCAACACTAGCCATCGAAGTGGCTCGGGAACCCGTAAGAGGTCGATCTCGGTCCTTTCTAGAAAAGTCTGAAGTACCTTTATGTCAACTGGATTCATCTCTGAATTTCTTTGATATAGAATGAAAAGTCTTACTCGATGATCTTTTTCGAACGTCTCTAGCTTCAAATTCGACTTTTCTTTTCTCTTTCCCCAGTTCTTTGGCTTTACAAGCTTGTTCAACAAGTACCACGAACTCTTTAATCTCAAGTATGCAGACTAGCATATGCCCTAGCAGGTGCTCGAGCCTCTGTTTGAACTGCAGTGTTCTTTGTTCCTCTTTGACTGCCACCTATATTACCTGAATGTCTAGATGGTCTGCCTCGTGCTGACACGTTGCTCTGTCTCACATTTTGAACAGTGTTTGGCTCGGCTAACATCAGGCACTCTCGAATAAAGTGATCCATCGATCCACATTTAAAACATAACCGATCATGCAATCTACAACTCCCAGAATGCCATTTTCCATAATGCTTGCACTCAGCCCGATTCTGCTGAATATTACCAACACTAGCCATCGAAGTGGCTCGGGAACCCGTAAGAGGTCGATCTCGGTCCTTTCTAGAAAAGTTTGAAGTACCTTTATGTCAACTGGATTCATCTCTGAATTTCTTTGATATAGAATGAAAAGTCTTACTCGATGATCTTTTTCGAACGTCTCTAGCTTCAAATTCGACTTTTCTTTTCTCTTTCCCCAGTTCTTTGGCTTTACAACCTTGTTCAACAAGTACCACGAACTCTTTAATCTCAAGTATGCAGACTAGCAACCTAATGTCTTCATTCAGACTGGCTTCGAACCTTTTGCACATAGTAGCCTCAGTTGACACACATTCACAGGCATATCGGCTCAGTCTAACAAATTTCCGTTCATACTCACTCACGGTCATACGACCCTATTTCAATTCCAGAAATTCTTTTCGTTTTTTGATTAATGAATCTCTGACTGATATGTTTCTTATGGAACTCGGTCTGAAAGAAGTCCCATGTCTCTTTCTCCTTCCAAACCATCGATACTAGTGTATTCCACCAGTGATATGCGGTGTCCCTCAATAGTGATATAGCACACTTTAAGCATTCCTCGGGAGTACATGATAACTTATCGAGCACATGGATGGTATTATCAAGCCACAACTCAGCTCGTTCTGCATCATCATCATCATTAGCTTTAAATTCTTCGACCCCGTATTTCCTAATTTTATCAACAGGAGGCCTGCCAAATCTCATCAGATCTAACACCAGAGGTGCTGAAGGTATCGAAAATCGATTATTTGGGGGTGGAGGTGGTTGTGCAGCTGGATTAGTCTGGATATATTGGGTGAACCATTCGTTCATCATCTGGTAGAAGGCTTGCTTAGCCTCCCCCTCATGGCTACTCGAGATAGGTTGAGAGTCTACTGGCGCAGTCGCATGCGCGGGATTAGGAGCTACGCTCTCAACATCATCAGCTACTGTTCTATTGGGATCCATTTACTATATAAAAACACATTTTAGATGTCAGAAGTCTCCACACTATCGCATTATAAAATTAAGGCATGTATAGCTAGACTCACACGCGCTACGGTAGTCCTAGAATTGACTAAACCGTAAGCTATGATACCAATCAAATGTAACACCCCTAACCTGTATCCGTCGCTAGATTAGGGTTACTGGGCATTACTAGTTATGCCACAACTTTTAATCAATCACTTAAGTCATAAATAAACATTATTATATAATATTACAAATAAATTAAAACGATCACATATGCATGTAAATGTGTATTACATTTAATTTCATAAAACATACTTACCATACTAAACCTAAGTCATATGCGGCATAATCATTAAAGAACATAACCCGAACATGCTATGTACATTTTATTCATACCACTCAACAATGTAATTAACATACGCCCCAATTACTGTATCTTTATTTATTTACAAAGTGCTCAAACAACTAAACCAACAACATCTATAAAAGATGATTTAAAACATACTTCATTCAATTGACTAACTGTTGTAACTTTGTTCACATATATACTCCAAATGGGTCATTCCATGATTGACAAAATGGTTCTATTCATTTAGTAATTAAAGCCACCTTAACCGAATATACACATGCCCATAATTAATTCTTAAACTATGTACAATCATGGCATTTAAATAAACATATATGAGATCACATGTACATTGCTCATACCAGATTCAAATAGATCCAAAACACTCAAACGAACCAATGTACATCTTAATTTGTTTGAATGCGCATAATTGAGCCACTAATATTTATACAACTTATTCATTATTTTTGCATTCACCAACCGTACCTAATTTGCAAATCATTCAAGCATATTATATGTGCATACATTGCCTTTACAAATGAATCAAAACAATCAATACAAAATCAAATATATATATTCCTTTTATCCCATTACTAAGCGAATTTATAGCCATACTCAAAGCCAAGTCATACCAAGCATCACGATTATCAAAAACGAGCAAATCATAAGCTATTCATATCATTCCCCAATCAAGCCATAAAATCAAAGTATTATACTCACATGCCATATAACATAGTTACCAAAATGAGCTTATAATATGACCGAATATGTATATGCCAAACTAGCGTCATGATCAAGCCATTTTAGCATGGCTATATATATACAAGAACAAATTCATAACTCAAAACATAGTCTAGCCTATACATGCCTTTAGTTCAAAAATCCAAACTCAAAAGTACCAAAATAGGTTGATAGTGTGGATGACTTCGTCGACGATCCCCTGAGCTCGTAGCTTGATCAAAATCTATAAAATAGAACGATGAACACACAGAGTAAGCTAATTTAGCTTAGTAAGTCTTAAGCAATTATGATATACCAATTGAACATTCAAACATTTTAAAACAATAAGCAATGGCATCAATTAAAATAGCTTAACTCGAAAGTCCATCAAAATCGAATGCCTTTACCTTCCTTAACATAACATTTATCACTTCCTTGCCATTAGCATACAATTTACCAACTCAGAATCAAGTTCAAAGTATAAAACATCATCTCTTTATAATCTATTCATAATACACATACATGTAACTCAATAAGTTCACATATATAATTGAACAAGTAAAGACCATGTACACACGAATTTCACCTCCATAATTACATAAACATATGTCCATTTAACATTTCGAATATCCAAGTATCTAGTGTCAATATAGCAACCAAGTATTTTCATAACCAAAAAGGGCCGAATACACATAATCATTAATCCCATTCTTATTGTAAAAATTCACATATTAGTCCTATTTGCACAAAACACAAAATCTGATTTAACAACCTAAGGGCCGAATATTCATAGAGTTTATACAAGTCCATTCATTTTTCATTTTTTTCACATTTTAGTCCCTCAAAAATTTATATTTGCAATATAGCCCAAAATACTCAAAATTACCAAAAATCTCAATACAAAACATATTAATCTAAAACATATATTTCATATTTCATCAATTAACAACAAAAATCACAACTAACCATCAATGGCATATCACAAAATCTTCATTAAATTGTAAAATTAGGGTATGGGTTTGATAGTATACTAAGCAACGATTTTAAAAACGTAAAAATTATCGAAAACTAAACAAAGTACATACCCTAATTAAGCTTCCTTATTTGCCAAAACTTTGAGCTTCAACTATGGTGTTTTTCTCATCTCATATTCGGCCAAAGAAGAAAGATAATGCATGTGCCTTTTATTTTATGATGTTTTATATTTTTAGCATATAATATAATATAAAAGTTAACTTATAATATAAATAACTAAATAAATAAAACATATTAATGCTCACTTAAACAACCATGCCGTCCACTAAGGTTCAAAATGGCTAATTTGCATCATAAGGCCTCATCCAAAAGAAGACAAATCAATTTAACCTCTTAATTGAATAATTGGCCACTTTTACCGCTTACGCGATTTAGTCCTTTTTGACTAATTGAGCACACAAACAATTAAATTTTTATACAAAACTTTCACACATACTAATTCACATATAATAAACACAGAAAATAATATTTAAATACTTTTTGAACTCGAATTTGTAGTCCCGAATCTACCGTTTCGATTAAGGTCAAATTCAGACTGTTACAGTATGCAATGCAACCCAGCCCAACCTAGTTTTCCATCCTCTACATCACCTGAACCAGCCGAACACCTGTGGCACCAAGCCACTGTGGTACCAAGCCACTGTGATAGAGTCACTGATAAATGTATATGTGGGGCCAACCCACTGTGGTACCAAACCACTGCGACAGTCACTGATAAGTATATGTGGGGCCAACCCACCATTGTACCAAACCACTGTGACAATCACTGATAAATATATATATGTGGTGCCAAACCACTATGGTACCAAACCATTGTGACATAGTCACGGATAAAGAATATGTGGGGCCAACCTACTATGGTACCAAACCACTGTGACAATCACTGAATCACTCTTCTCCTTTCAATATCATATCCCGAAGTCCATGCAACATATTATCATACTGAGATGAATGCAATCATATTTCCAATGTACAACAATTAATCAAGTCATACATATATTTAGATGGTGTTATTCGAAAAACAAAGTCATTCGGGTTCTGTTATTCGAAAAACAAAGTCATTCGGGTTCTTACCTGGTATCTCCAACCCTACCCACAAGGGTATCTCAACTGTCTATACAGTCGTTCTGGCTTTCAGCCAACACAGTTATTAACGCAAAATAATAAAGGTAAGTGTGGGCATTACACACCTGATTACGCGTAAAACTAAACACTCTAGATCGTCGACACTCTCGCTAGCAGAAATAAGCTCGATTTGTCTATCCCAAACAGATGTCGGCTCTCTACCACAACCCGGTGGAAAGTCTCGAATCGCCAACACCGCTCGTCGTTTAAACTTAGGAGCAGAGACTACAAGTCTACTCTCCTCAGGCTCCTTTAACGATACCCCCTTGGAATGGCTTGCACTCGCATCCATGAAGAGAGCCTTGATCAGTACTCAAAGAGAAACGTTGGTTGTCTAACAAGAGAATTCGATTAAGGCAGACTAAAAACGAAAGGGATGAAATAGCCAAGAAACCGAAAAGATGGCTCATTACCTTAAGAACTCAGATGAAATGGTAAGATTCGGCAATCAGCAGACCTTCAGGCTTCGGACTACAAAATGTTCGGCTATTGGGTTATTCTGGAGTAAACATTCCAAAACGAGAGAAAAAAAGGAGGGATTAGCCGAAATCTAACATCAAGAACAAAATAACCATTCGGCTATGACCTCACAGAACCGGAAAAGAAATAGAGAAAGAATCGAAAGAGCCTTCCTTACCTTGCCCAAACAGAAATCGATTGAAGAGGAGACCTTCGGCAACCAACTAGCGCTTTGGTTCTTGGGGTTCAACTTCAACAGAGAAAAACCTGAATGGAGTCCAAGAAGGTTCGGCACAAGAAACAAATGTCAACAAGGTTTCAGCTCAAGAAAAGAACAAGGGAGATGAAAAGAAAAGTGAAGAAAGTAGAAGCAGTGTAGAAGAGAAAGTAGAGTTTCAGTTTAGTGAAGAATGTAGAGAAATGAAGGAGAATAGTTTCAGTTATGATGAAAGAACAAACTGTAAGAGATGAAGGAGAGGTTCAGAAGAAGGGAATTCGACTACGTTGGAGAACTTAGAGAGAAAGGGATGAAAGTTGAGAAAGAGAAGAGATGAAAGAAAAAGGGTAGAAGCCAAAGTACGCTACGATTTTGGCAAAAAAGAAGTGATTGAAAACTAAATTGGAAGAGAAAGAAAGCTTCACAAAAGGGTTTCGATTTTTACTACTTTTTTCCCAAATGGAAAAAATGACACACCTCCTTCCCTTATGACCGAAAGTTGAAATCAACAATGCTCAAAGGAACCAAAAGAAAAACGTCACACCTCCTACACTGGCTCAATACCGAAACACTCCCACACTAGACCCCTCTCATGACTGAAATTCTCCCCTTCAAGACCCCCACATTCGGCCAACACCTCCACCACACTCCAAATCCCTTATTTTGCTCATTGCTTCACTCTCCATCCACCAATTTGAATTGTTTGACCAATTCAAACTCCCCAAGCTACTCTTTTCCACCCATTTCAAAATGGTTGACTCATTCCACAACCACCATGTAAAGTCCCAGCTGAATGCCACTTCTTCCCCTCATTGAGCACAAAAATAAAGCTCTTGTTGCAGCAGATGGACTCGAACTTCTTCCCCCTCCTGCTCCCTTGTGACACCACTCCCTTGCTCCTTAAGTGGCGTCACTTTGCCACCACACCACACTCCTTCTTGTTTCAAAAATCACAAATAATATTCTTAAAGCCTGCTTCCCTTAGCTTTCCCCCTTATGCCCAAAAACCAAAATTTCACCAAGGCTCTGGCTTAAACCCGAGCCTCCCCAGGACCCCCAAACACACCAAAATAACATGCTAAACAAGCCAAGCACACATAAAAACAACTTCAATCTTTCAGGGATCAACCGTAATTCCCTCGGAAGAGACAACATGTCCCAAAAAGGTAACTTCCCTCAACCAAAATTCACACTTGCTGAATTTGGCATACAGTCCCTTCTCTCTCAAAATATGCAGAACTGTCCAAATATGCGAATCATGCTCCTCCTCAGTTCCCGAATACACCAAGATATCATCTATTAACACTACGAAAAACTGATCCAAATAGGGTTGGAATACCCGGTTCATCATATCCATAAACGCGGCTGGTGCATTCGTCAACCCAAACGGCATCACTAAGAACTCGTAGTGACCATAACGAGTTCGAAAAGCAGTTTTATGCATATCTGCCTCCTTGACCTTAAGCTGATGATAACCTGACCTCAAGTCTATCTTTGAGAAAACTGAAGCGCCACGTAGTTGATCGAACAGGTCGTCAATCCTTGGCAACGGGTATTTGTTCTTAATCGTCAACTTATTTAATTGCCTATAGTCAATGCACATCCGCATCGACCCGTCCTTTTTCTTAACAAATAACACCGGTACTCCCCACAGAGACACAGTTGGTCGGATAAAACCACGGTCCAACAATTCCTGAATCTGAGCTTTAAGTTCCACCAGCTCCTTCGGTGCCATCCTATATGGGGTAATGGACACCGGACCTGTTCCTGAAAGTAGATCAATGCCAAACTCCACCTCGCGGTCTGGATCTGGAAGCTCTTCTAGAAAGACATCGAAGAACTCTTTCACCGTTCTAACATCCTTTACAGACAATTCTTTGGCCTCTAAAGTACTAATGAAAGCTAGAAATGCCTCATACCCTTTTCGTACCATCCTTTTAGCCTTTAATGCAGACACCACATTGGACAGGTAATTCCTACTCTCACCTATCACCAGCACTTTCTTATCCTCAAGAGTCTTCAATATCATGCGCTTAGCAGCACAATCCAAGTTTGCTCGATACTTAACTAACCAGTCCATGCCTAAAATCAAGTCAAACTCGCCGAACGACAATTCCATCAGTCAGCCGGGAAAACAATCCCTTGCACTTCTAAAGGCACATTCCTAAAGAGTTTATTCACCACTACAGATTGTCCTAAAGGGCTAATCACAGTCATCTCTTTAGAAGCAACCTCAAATTCTATATTCAAAGTCTCAGACACAGTACTAGCAACATATGAATGTGTAGACCCAATATTTATCAAAGCTATAAAGGGCACACCAAGAATAAGGAAAGTACCGGTTATGACGCCCGGTGCATCGCCATTCTCTCGACGTCTAGCTGCATAAACCAATCCAGGCTGCCTTGCTTCTGTACTCCCAGCACCTCTGCCTGGTGCTCCACGCCCTCGACCGAATCCATTTCCACCTCTGGCCGAACCACGACCCCTCGGTGGTTGCTACCCACCTCTTTCAAACTGTGCATATCCCTAACCTACTGACCGCAATCTGTCTGGCTCTTGTGGACAGTCCCTTATCCAATGATCCATAGATCCACACCTGAAACATCCTCTATTACTTACCCAATATTCCTCCGAATGAAATTTCTCACATCGAGCACACTGTTGAGACCGACCAACAGCAGCAGGTTTTGCAACTCGACTCGGTCCATCAAACCTAGGCCTCTTTTGGAAACCCCCAGCAGATGTTGACGACCCATAGTTCCTCTTATTCCTACCCCTATCCTTATCCCGATTCTGCCTCTCTGACCGCTTTACCTCTTCAGCTATTTTTGCTTTCTCAACCAGAGTGGCAAACTCTCTTTCCGATTGCAGAGCTATCAGTACCCGCAGCTTATCCCTCAGACCATCCTCAAACCGAACACAACGCTCGTAATCAGTTGCGACGATACCCTGAGCCTAGCGACTTAAACGCAGGAACTCTGCCTGATATTCAGCCACCGACTTATTCCCCTGGACCAAGTTTAGAAATGCCTTCCTTTGGGCGTCCACATAACTTGCCCCAACATACTTCCCCCGGAACGCTGTCTTAAAGAAATCCCAGGTAATACGGTCCGCTGATGTACCATCCCTTACTGTGAGGCACAATTGGTAAGCCTCATCTCGAAGGATGGACACTACTCCTTTCAACTTTTCCTATGTGGTACAGTCAAGATCATCCATAATCCGTTCAACTGCCTCCAGCCAATACTCCGCTATGTTTGGAGCCACACCAGAAATACCTCTGAATACCTCGGCCCCATTTGCTCGAAGTTGCTCAGAAATAGATTTTCGAGCTACCGATCATGTGCTGGCTCCAGCAACTTGCTCCAAAACACGCAGCATAGCTTGGGACAAAGCATCATCCCATCCAGTTCAGTCTTGTAACCCTGCTTCCGCTACTAGCGACGCTGGCACTTCACCTTCCGGCCCATGTCCTGATTCCGATGGTCCAGCCTCAACACCCCGGCCTCTACCATAGCCATGCAACCCACGTCCACGTCCTCTAGCACTCATGATTACAGAATCGACTTAATCTGATTAAAATTTTATGAATTAATATATCTTCCGCTGTTTATTACCGGATAGTCTTATGAAAATGGAATTAGAAGTAGTTTTTTCGCAAAACATATATACCTAAAGGTCTCAATCCCTAAAGTTGAATTTCTTAGCACTAGCAATCACAACACAATATAATCTCTTCATGCAAATCAACCAATAGTCAGAAGACTTACCGTATGGATTTGGTGCCGGAGACTCGGGTGTCATACTTCCAAAAACATTTATTTCTCTAAACCATATTCGAATCCAATTTTGGAAAATGTTTTTGAACCCATTCTACAGTCAAGTTTTGCAACCTAGGCTCTGGTACCATAATTGTAACACCCCAAACCCAGCCTAAACGGTACGATCGGATCTGGTATGTCACATGGAAAGATCGTTTAAAGAAATCTTAAAGTCTCCGTGTTTTTCATTTTGAAAATCAAATTCAGTTGTAAGGTTTCCTTGCAAAAGTTTATGGTTGTCCTTTAACAGTCTAAAACAGGTTTTAAGATACGAAACCGTAATTAGGGGTATTCAAAAACGTGACATTTTTTAAAACAATGTTTGTAGTTCTAAGAAAATTTTTAAATTAATAATTTATTTGCTTGTTATCCGTGTGTTATTATTTGAAAAATGATTGTTTTCGTATTGTTTAGAAAACTCCCAATTTAATGTTTCATAAAATATAATAATCGCAATCAATCAAAAACCAGATCATAAAATCCCGGAGGCCTTAACATAACAAATTCCCAAATTAAATGTAATTTTAAATAAGGAAAACGAATTTATGAAAGTATTGCATGGCCACCGCAGAGTCCTCCTCGACTACCAAATCCTCGCACTAGGGGTTACCTGTAAAATTAAGCAGAGGGTGAGTCACCGAGACTCAGTGTGTAATTCCCCTTACGAAAGCAATTTGGGCCTAAGCCCCTAGAACACATTGGGCCTTAGCCCTCACAACATGGCATATCAAAAATCGTATGCAATGCAACCTAGCCCAACCTAGTTTTCCGTCCTCTACATCACCTGAACCAGCCGAACACCTGTGGCACCAAACCACTGTGGTACCAAACCACTGTGACAGAGTCACTGATAAACGTATATGTGTGGCCAACCCACTGTGGTACCAAACCACTGCGACAGTCATTGATAAGTATATATGGGGCCACCCCACAGTGGTACCAAACCACTGTGACAATCACTGATATATATATGTGGTGCCAAACCATTGTGGTACCAAACCACTGTGACATAGTCACGGATAAAGAATATGTGGGGCCAACCCACTGCGGTACCAAACCACTGTGACAGTCACTGAATCACACTTCCCCTTTCAATATCATATCTCGAAGCCTATGCAACATATTATCACACTGAGATGAATGCAATCATATTTCCAATGTACAACAATTAATCAAGTCATACATATATTTAGATGGTGTTATTCGAAAAACAAAGTCATTCGGGTACTTACCGGGTATCTCCAACCCTACCCACAAGGGTATCTCAACTGTCTATACAGTCGTTATGGCTTTCAGCCAACACAGTTATTAACGTAAAATAATAAAGGTAAGTGTGGGCATTACACACCTGATTACGCGTAAAGCTAAACACTCTAGATCGTCGACACTCTCACTAGCAGAAATAACCTCGATTTGTCTATCTCAAGCAGATGTCGGCTCTCTACCACAACCCGGTAGAATGTCTCGAACCGCCAACACTGCCCGTCATTTAAACTTAGGGGCAGAGACTATGAGTCTACTCTCCTCAAGCTCCTTTAACGATACCCCCTTGAAATGGCTAGCTCTCGCATCCATGAAGAGAGCCTTGATCAGTACTCAAAGAGAAACGTTGGTTGTCTAACAAGAGAATTTGATTAAGGCAGACTAAAAACGAAAGGGATGAAATAGCCAAGAAACCAAAAAGATGGCTCCTTGCCTTAAGAATCCAAATGAAATGGTAAGATTCGGCAATCAACAGAACTTCAGGCTTCGGACTACAAAACGTTTGGCTACTGGGGTATCCCAGAGTAAACGTTCCAAAACGAGATAAGAAAAGGAGGGATTAGCCGAATTTTAACATCAAGAACAAAATAGCCATTCGGCTGTGATGTCATAGAACCGGAAAAGAACTAGAGAAAGAATCAAAGAGTCTTCCTTACCTTGCCCAAACAGAAACCGATTGAAGAGGAGACCTTCGGCAACCAACTAGCCCTTTGGTTCTTGGGGTTCAGCTTCAACAGAGAAAAACCAGAATGGAGTCCAAAAAGGTTTGGCACAAGTAAAAAATGTCAACAAGTTTCAACTCAAGAAAAGAACAAGGGAGACGAAAAGAAAAGTGAAGAAAGTAGAAGCAGTGTAGAAGAGAAAGAAGAGTTTCGATTTAGTGAAGAATGTAGAGAAATGAAAGAGAATAGTTTTGGTTATGATGAAGGAACAAACTGTAGGAGATGAAGGAAAGGTTCGGCTAATGTGAAGCTAAAAGAAGTAAGCTTCGAATGTGATAAGAAGGGAATTCGATTATGTTGGAGAACTTAGAGAGAAAGGGATGAAAGTTGAAAAAGAGAAGAGATGAAAGAAAAAGGGTAGAAGCCAAAGTGTGCTACGATTTTGGAAAAAAAGAAGTGAATGAAAACTAAATTGGAAGAGAAAGAAAAGCTTCTCAAAAGTGTTTCGATTTTTACTACTCTTTTCCCAAATAGAAAAACAGCATACCCCCTTCCCTTATGACCGAAAGTTGAAATCAACAATGCTCAAACGAACCAAAAGAAAAATGGCACACCTCCAACACTGGCTCAAAACCAAAACACTCCCACACCAGACCCCTCTCATGATCGGAATTCTCCCCTTCAAGACCCCCACATTCGGCCAACACTTCCACCACACTCCAAATCCCTTATTTTGCTCATTGCTTCACTTTCCATCCACCAATTTGAATTGTTTGACCAATTCAAACTCCCCAAGCTACTATTGTCCACCCATTTCAAACTGGTTGACTCATTCCACAACCACCATGTAGAGTCCCAGCCGAATGCCACTTTTTCCCCTCCTTGAGCATAAAAATAAAGCTATTGTTGCAGCAGATGGGACTCGAACTTCTTCCTCCTCCTACTCCCTTGTGACGCCACTCCCTTACTCCTTAAGTGGTGTCACTTTGCCACCACACCACACTTCTTCTTGTGTCAACAAACACAAATAATATTCTTTGAGCCTGCTTCCTCTAGCTTTCCCCCCTTATGCCCAAAAACCAAAATTTCACCAAGGCTCTGGCTTGAACCCGAGCCTCCCCAAGACCCCCAAACACACCAAAATAACATGCTAAACAAATCAAGCACACAGAAAAACATAAAATGCAGAACCCCTAATTCTAGGTTGTTACAATTAGGCTATTTACCAAGCCATTTTACTCACCCAAATAGGACAAACCTACATCAACCCAATTGGCACATAATATAGCATAAATAGGCATTCAACCAACCTCAACCAAGCATAATTCATACAATTTCAATACCAACAATTCACAATCATCAATATGGTCATTTTCAAACATGCATTATTTTTCCTAAATTCACAAACATACCAAATTTAAATCTCAACCATCTAATATTCCCAATTTCCAATTATCAACTAGCATCACATATCCATCATCAAACACATAACTAAAGCCTTATGCACATATATATAAACATCACCAAATATGCCAAAATAAGCCAACTCTCATGGCTATATACAAAACGAAACACTTAACATTTACAAGCCACCTCATTGGCTAAATCCATTACTAGCATAAACCAAAATGACCAAAGCTCCTATACATGCCAAATAACAAAATACATAGATTCAAAAGTACTAAAGTGATAGCTAGATAGTGTGATGAGGTCTCCGACGATTCCCAAATCCGAGCTAGCTTTGATTTCACTATAAAACACGAAAAAATAAACAATGTAAGCTATAAAGCTTAGTAAGCTCGTATGAAATGATAAGCAAAGCTCACCATTCAAAAATATGAACATAACATGCTACAAAACATCTAATCACAATGTTAACATATATTCAATCACATAATTAACCATGAACTCACAACATCCATAGATTCAATGCTTATATAGTTTCCGTACATACCTATACTGATACATAGCTATTTCTCACCATTTCATACCTTCGATATACCCATTGAACCATTTGGCATACTATCAAATACTTAGGAATCACGCACCCTAAGTACCACATATATAGCTGAAGTTATCTCAATCTCATATCACATATATTGCTCACTCTCGAGCTATCAATGGGTCTGCTCACACAAGCTGATGGTCATGATGAAGCTACACGGTGCTGCTCAAACAAGCTGACCAAAATTCATAACACATGTCGAATAACTCAGCCACCGGTAGGACGTACGGACCAGCACCCAAATCGCATAACCCTTAATGACATATCATTTGTATCCTAATCTATTCCTAAGGTTCAACCAGGATCTCACATTTTCTGAATCACCGTCGAATATATACACAAGGTAGTATTCACAAATTATGCAATACTAAAGCATTTAAAACACAATTATAACAATGCTTATTACATACGAACTTACCTCGATTGCTAAAATGACAGAATGGAGCGACTAGTCCAAAACCTTGTTTTTTCCTTGACCTAAATTCGAATTTCGCTTTTCTTGATATATATATATATGTAATCAAATTTAACTAATTTAATCATCATTCTATTCAATTTAGTCCAAAATACACATTAAGGAAACTTTACACTTTTACCCCTAATATTTCCATATTTTTACAATTTAGTCCTTATCTCATAAAAACACAAATTCATGCAATTAAGTCCTTACCCATGCTAGTCAAATTTCTCTTATTACCATAGCAGCCCATATTTTTCATTTATTTTACAATTTAACCACAAAATTTCAACATTTTTCAATTTAATCCCTAAATACAATTTTGTTAAAAAATCACTTTACAAATGTTGTTTATCTAACAACAAGCATATATTTTCTATCATAAAACATCAAAATACACATGTATTCATCAACAGAAAAAACCCTAAGCCTTTAACAATTTTGCAAATTAGTCCCTAGGCTATTTAGGTTAAGTTACAACGCGACAAAAACCATACCTTAATAGATAATGGAAGATTGACGAATAAAAACCCTAAAAGGGCTCTTATTCTCTTCAAATTTCGATGCAAGAGGATGACTAATAGATGATACAATTTATTGTTTTTATTTACTTTACCATAATTACCAAATTACATATTTAACCTATAAAACACTTATTAATTACACCAAAAACCAAGCCACTATCATCCACTATCTCATAAATGGGTTAGTTACCATATAAGGACCTCCACTTTAAAGTTTTATAGCTATTAGACGCCTTTAACTAATAGAACACAAGTTTTACATTTTACGCGATTTAATCATTTTTATCAAATTAAGCATTCAAACAATAAAATTTCTTAACGAAATTTTCACACAATTATATTATCATGCTGTAAACATTAAAATAATCATAAAATAATTATTTTGACCTCATATTCGTGGTCCCAAAATAACTTTTCTGATTTGACTAAAAACAAGCTATTATAGGTACGTTGTACTGGTGTTTCCTTTATACAGAATATATGCAGCAAGTATTATGTTTCGATAGTGGATACCTTACCGATGGCTAATATTCTGCATACAATGTGGATTCTTCACAGCTCATATGAGTAGCATCATCTAATGGTTAATGTCCCGATTTATTGGATACCTTACCGATGGCTATGATTTTGCATGTGTTGTGGATTCTTCACATCTCGTGTGAGAAGCTTTGTGTAATGGTTAATGTCTGATTCACAGCTCCTGTGAGCATTATTATCTCGTGTATCTGAGGTATATTCACTATAGTTCTTCGGGCAATGAAAATAAATATGACATAAAATAAAATTGTTTAAATAATGTGAATAATGAATCTGAAATGGATACATGAGAATAGAATGACATAAATGTTGTACTTGTTGAATTTTTTTTATATAGATTACATGGTATCGCTGGAAATGTTATTTGATTTGTATGTGATAATATCACTTGTTGTTAAATTATGATAACAAGGAACTGTATAGTAGCTAGTCCATTTAATTAAATATGAACTGAGGTGAGTTATATTGTTTTAAGTTGCGAATGATAAATCAATAAAGTAATTTCAGTTATAATTGGTCAAATGTGTTTTGGATATTATTAAAGATAAATGGTTATATTATAAGCATGTGTAATATAATATATTTAACCTCTGAATGTGTTACTCGATGTACTTGTGGATGTAACAGGATGCCAAATGATATTTGTACTTGTCACATTAGGTTTTCATAATTTAATTGTAAATTTATCGAGGTAGATTAACTGAATTTCATACGAGCTTATTATGTAACAGGCTAGTTTTGTCAAATCAGAATAGTGGTTTCGGGACCACAAATCCTAGGTCAAAATATTTATTTTATTAAGAAACAGCATGTTAGAATGATTGTGTGAAATTTTTGTTAAGAAACTTTGTCGTTTGAGTGCTTAATTTGATAAAAGGACAAAATCGCGTAAAATGTAAAATTTATATTCTATTAGATAAAGGTGTCTAATAGCTATGGAATATTAAATTGGAGGTTCTTATGTGGTAATTAGCCCATTATTAAAATAAGTGGACAAAGATGGACATCATTTGGATGTTATTAATGCTTTATTATTAAGGTTAATTAAGTAATTAGATAATTTCATAATAAATTAATAAAACAAAAAGCCATTAATTTCATTTATCATATTCTTAGCCAAAATTAGGGTTGGTGAAAGCTATTAAAATAGCTTGAAGCATTCGGTCACTTGCTAGCTTAATTGTAAGTTGTTTTTGTCTTTAATGATTTTTATGTTTTTGAGATGTTGCAGCTTAGTCTAGCTAGCCCAGGGACTATTTTGCAAAATTGTTAAAGGTTTAGAGTTTTACCATTGATGAATATTGGTGTATTTTGATGTTTAATGGTAGAAAATGCATTCTTGTTGTTAGATAAACAACATTTGTAAAGTGATTTTTAACAAAATTGTCAATTAAGGGTTAAATTGTGAAATGTATAAAATTCATGGTTAAATTGTGAAATAAATGAAAAATATGGGCTGCTAGGGAACTAATTGAAATTCGGCTAGCATGGGTTTTGGTTGAATTGCATGAATTTAAAATTTTATGAAATAAGGACTAAATTGTAAAAAAGTGAAATATTAGGAGCATAGTGTAAAATTTCTTTAATGTGTGTTTTGCATTAAATTGAATAGAGATATTATTTAATTTTGATTACATTTAGATCAAGACAAGCGAAATACAAAATTAGATAGGGGAAAGAACAGGGGTTTGGACTATTCGACTTATTACGCACTGTGGACATGTTCAACGACGATTCGACAAGTGAGAAAGTCCCGGTTGAACCTTATGAATAGATTAGGGTACAAATGACATGTCATTTGAGTATATGGCATGTATACGAACTTTGGTCTTTTGGTTATGGTTTGAAAGTATTCATTAGAAACGGCTTGTAAATGTCAAATGTTGTAACATTCTAAAAATGGGGCTATTTGGGATTAAATTATTTTTCCTGTGTTTGAAATGTTGTGGTATTATTTGTGGTGTAATAAGGCCTAATTAGGGGTCTCGAGTAGGCTCGGAATAGGAGAAAATTTTATTTGGTAAGCTTTAAGGTAGGGAGTCTCAGTAGGAAGGAGTGACAGGAATAAAAGAGGAACTTTGGACACAAAAATGAGCTTGGAAAAGTGGCAAAAGTGAGGCCACTTAAGAGCTAGAAGTGACGCCACAAGGTGATCAAGGGGAGCTTGGGTTCGAGTCGCAGAATTCCCATTTTTTTTTCACTTCATTTTGACGGCAAAGAAAAGAGAGAATTTCTCAATTTTTTTTAAACACTTTTAAATATTAAGGATAATGATGATAATATCAGGATTTTTTGGATTTTAGTTTGATTAATTCTAAGGAGAAAATATAGGTATTTAAATTATTCAAATTAGTTTGAATTAATTTAAATTATTGGCTTGGAGTGAATTGGGGAGTTGGTCAGAATTTGAACTCCTTATTGAAAGGAGTGGACGGCAAGCATAGGGGCATTAGTGCCGAATTCTCTTATCTCTTCCTCAAAAATTCGGCTAGCCTTTGCTTCTCTTGATTTTCTTTTTCATTTTCTCTCAAACCAACATCTCCATCAGTTCTCTTTTCTTCTTTGAGCCCAAACCGAAATACTCTCTCCTTAAACTCCTCTTTTCCCTTCTCAAAACCCTTAGCTGAAACCTCTATTCCACATCTTCTTCTTCATCCTCTTCTTCTTCCAACTCAAGCCGAATCTTCTCCCTTGGTGTGCCGATTTTCCTTCTCCCTATTTGGTGTATCTTTGGCCGAATATCAAAGCAAGGTTGGTCACTATTAGTCTTTCTCCAATCGGGTTGCAAGAAGGGGTATTCATAGCCAAACCTCTAATGGCTTCTTTTCTCTGTTCTTTGCTGAGTTTCATGAAGGGTAAGTGCTGATTTCGGTAGTAGTTAACAAGGCTTCTAAACGCTTTTTGGAAATTGATCTCTTCTAGGTACTCCGGGATCGAGAAGCAGTCGACTCAAGCCCCTAATCTCTAGTAATCAGTTTTGGTAAGGGGGTAAGAAATCAATCTAGTAACTATTTTTCTTTTAATGTTCAAAAGCAAGCTGAAGGCTATTATTGTGATACTAATGACTGCCGATTATAGGAAAAGAAAAGCAGAATCGTAAATCGTGTGCTATAAATATACCCGAAGGAGAATAGGTGAAGGTTCGGGTTCGGATAATAACCCTCTTGTGATTGTTTTGGATTGGCCGAATGGCCTAGGTACTAATTTTTGGTAATGGCCGAATATAGGGCAAGGAAGGCTAGGGTGGCCGATTTGGTACTTCGGGATCTAAGAATTTCGATAGTAACAGGTGTGTAAAATCTCTCTACACACTTTATTAATTTACATAACGTTTTTGGTTGCCTTAAAACTTTTGGTTGAGGTTAGCTTGTGGCATAATCCTAGATTTCAAGTAAGTCCCCTAACTCGTAATTTTTGATATATGATTGCATGCCATCACATGATGTTTAATACTATGACATGATATATGAAATTTGATGTATAAGCATATGATGGTGGGATTGATGAGAGGAGGGGGATGAATTATGGACTGTCGTCAGTGGTTTGGACCACAAGATGGGTTGGCCCCATCAGATTATTGTGACCTATGGTCATCAGTGGTTTTGACCACAACGATTAATTATTTGCGACTAAGTCCCAGTGGTTTGGTACCACCAGTGGTTTTGACCACATTTGATATATTGTGACCTATGGTCATCAGTGGTTTTGACCACACGATGGGTTGGCCCCATCATTTAAATTGTGACTCTAAGTCATCAGTGGTTTTGACCACACGGGGTAGAAAAGGAGTACGGATGGCTAGTTGGGTTGCATGAGCATGTTTATTAATGAACTGAGTCTTGGTGACTCACCCCTTCCCTTAACATTTTGCAGATGAGTAGATCGCGGAGATGGAGCCGGGTGGACTCGAGGTGGCCATGCAGTGGAAATTTTAATTTGATGGACTTGGGTTTTATTTTATTAAATTTTAATGTTGGTTTTGTTTTTGTTAAGTTGTAATAAGGCCTCCTAGAATTATTTTATTATTGTTACATGCTTGAACATTTGTTTAAACTATTTAATTAAGTTAAAAAGGAATTCACATGTTTTTTTTTTTACGTAAAATGTTTTAAAAATGCCATCGGGCACATTTGCAACCCATAAACAACCCGACTAAAAAAAAAGTTTCTAATCAACACTAAGTATGGTTTTTAACAGGAAACTTGAAAATGCAAGGTTTTCAACAAAACTTAAATCAGTTTAAAAGAGATTTCAAAATGTTTTCTCAGTAGCAACCCAAATTCGGTCGTAATGTTTGGGCCGGGTTTGGGATGTTACAAATTGGTATCAGAGCCCAGTTCAAAGCTCGGCTGTGGGGGCCCAAGGCCCAAAAATGTTTTAGTAGGCCTTTGGAATATTTTTAGTTTTGGGAACAGCATGGCACCGAGTCTCCGGCACCAATCCGCCCAGGTAAGTATATCTAAACTCCTTTATGAATTATTACTTGTAGAAAGGGTAGGAATGGAACGTAGAATAGACTTGTAGGAACTTGAACCCTAGGATTAGATTACTCAAACACGAAGACAAAGCATAAGGCTTAATGAACTAAACCAACCTATGACCAAGTCATTGAGCTAGGGTGTGGTAACCCCTGTACGCATGTCTAGGATTGGATCCGGAAGAGCCTGGTATTTAAGCAGTCCTAGTGACTCACCTCCTCTTCGCAGGTCTCCTACCTGGTGCGTAGCTTCGGTTCACCCTAACTCAGAAGGCTCAGTGGTGTGGCAACCTCTGTGCGCATGTCTAGGAATGGTTTCGGTGGAAGCTTGGTATTTAAGCAGTCCGCGTGACTCACCTCCTCTCCACTCGAATCTCGCTGAGTGCATAGCTTTTCACACCCTGACCAAGAGGGCTCGGTCATAGGCTAACCATAATGATTAAAACCCGAAAGGGAACTAGCCAGTTTTTGAAAAAGAAGAAAACAACCAAACCCTAGTTTTTTCAAAACTTTTAAAATCACTCTTTCAAATTTGAACAACCATCTTTACAACTTTTCCGAAAAGTTTGATTTGTGAAAATTACAAAAATGCCCTTAGGGGTAAGATTACTAAAATGCCCTTGGTTCATAAAATATCAACTTAATGGTTTTGCCCAAAAATTTCATTATTTTATAATATCCAAAAACTCTACTTTGCAAGTCACCAATAAAATACCTTGGTTTTGGGAAAATTACGAAAATGCCCTCAACTTGCAAAATTACCGAAATGACCCCGAGTTTTAGAATTTTTGCAACATCATCGTTTTAACAAAGGAAACCCTCAAAAAGGAACCCTCAAAGTTTTACAACTGTTAGAATACCCCTGATTAATTAAATTTACAAAATTACCCCAGATGGGCGAAATTACCAAAATACCCCTGGTTTCCAAAATTTTGCTATACCAATAATTTGCTAAATTCTTCGAAAATACCCCCAGTCTTGGGAAAATTTCAAAATGTTTTGATTTATTAAAGTTTTACAATTTTTTTATTACGAAAATACCCCTGGGATAGAAATAGGACAGAAATGTCCGAAGAGTGAATAAGTATGAAAGTTATTAGGGAATGGATGTTCCTTTCTATGTGAACTAGGATAGAGAACTTGAAACTTTGTTTGATCGAAAGAATCCCTATTAAACCTTTCATAAAATTTCTTCGCAGATAACTAAGTGAAACAAAGTACTAATCCATAAAAATTTCTTAACCAGATTAAAGCGCGGTAGTTAAGATGAGTTCTAGAGGTCGTGGACGTCCGCTGCGTGGCCGTGGTAGGGGTAGGATGACCTTATCGGAGCCAGCGAGGTCTGGTCACGGGTCTGGAAATGAGATGCTGGATCTGCCGGCGGCGAAAATTAAATTTCAAGATCAGACGGGTGGAAATGATGTCGTATCTCAAGTCAGATTATTGAGTATTAGAACGAGTTCTTTGAGGTGGCGCGCGGTGCGAGAGCCCGTAAATCGTGGTTGAACGACTCGTGCTAATGGAGCGAAGTATTTAGGGAGTTTCAGTGGCACCCAGTGCGGCAGAGTACTGGTTGGAAGCAACTGAAAGGATCATGGATGACATAGATTTTACAGCTGAGGAGAAATTAAAGGGGGTAATTTCGTTGCTTCGGGATGAGTCATATCAGTGGTGGCTCACGGTAAGGGATGGAATGGTGGCAGAAAATCTCACCTGGGAGTTTTTCAAGGATGCCTATCAAAAGAAATATATCGGAACTAGCTATGTAGATGTACAGCGGAAGGCTTTCTTGAACCTGGTTCAAGGCAATAAGACAGTAGAGGAGTATGAAGCCGAATTCCTTCGGTCGAGTAGGTATGCTCGTGGTATTATGGGTACCGAGCATGAACGCTGTGTTAGATTTGAAGATGGGCTGAGAGATAAGCTGAGAATGATGATAGCTCCACAACAGGAACGGGAGTTTGCTGTCCTAGTTGAGAAATCTAAGGTTGCTGAAGGGGTAAGGTAGTCGGTTAGATGGAACCAGGATAGGAATTGGAATAAGAGGAACTCCGGACCTTCAAAGTTTTCTGGTAGCCAGCAAAAGAGGGCAAGGTTTGGTGGGTCGGATCAAGCTGCTAGGCCTGCTGCTGCTAATACTCAATGGCCGCCACAGTGTGCTCGGTGCGGTAAGCCTCACAAGGGGGAGTGTTGGACTGGTAATCGAGGATGCTTCGAATGTGGGTCTATGGAGCACCGAGTTAGAGACTGTCCGAAGAAAGCAGCTAGACTGAGATCTGAGGGTCAAGACCGGGCGACGAACATAAGGGACAACCAACAGCCTCAGAAGGGTCGTGGTACAGGAAGAGGAGGTAATGGTGCTGGCAGAGGTCGTGGGGCACCGAGGGGAAATACCGGTGGTACTGAGGCTAGACAACCTAGTTTAGTCTATGCCGCGAGGCGCCAAGAGGAGGGCGACGCACCAAATGTCATAATCGGTATGTTCTTGATCTTTGATGTGCCTTATAATACCTTGATAGACATTGGCTCAACTCACTCGTACATTGCTAGTAGCGTAGTGGAAACTTTGCATCTAGACTCTAAGCTTACTTCTAGAAAGATGACTGTACTAAGCCCCCTAGGTCACTCTGTAGAAGTAAGTAGACTTTATAGGGACGTACCTCTAGAACTCCAAGGGGTCGTGTTTTTGGCTGACTTGATGGAACTACCATTTCGGGAGTTCGATCTAATCCTCGGGATGGATTGGCTAGTGAAGTATTAGGCTAGCCTGGATTGCGCGAATAAGCGCATGGTGTTAAAGACTGAGAAGGCTGATAAGGTGGTGATGATAGGTAAAAGGAGAGATTGCCTATCCAATGTGGTGTCTGCCTTGAAGGCTGAGAAGATGGTCAGAAAAGGGTGTGAAGCGTTTTTGGGTCAAATTTGTGCCTTGGAGGCTAAGGAGTCAGCAGTGGAGAAGGTTCGTACTGTAGGGGAATTCGCTGATGTGTTTCCAAAAGAACTTCCGGTTCTGCCTCCAGATCAAGAAGTTGAGTTTGGTATAGACTTGCTACCCGGAACGACACCTATGTCTATAGCACCGTACCGAATGGCACCAAAAGAATTGGTGGAGCTGAAGGCTCAAATTCAGGAGCTCTTGGATAGAGGGTTTATTCGACCGAGTATATCTCCGTGGGGAGCACCTGTGCTGTTTGTCAAGAAGAAGGACGGTTCAATGAGGATGTGTATTGACTACCGTCAATTAAACAAGTTAACGATCAAGAACAAGTATCCGTTGCCTCGGATTGATGACTTGTTCGATCAACTGAAGGGTGCATCGGTGTTTTTGAAGAATGATCTTAGGTCGGGTTATCACCAACTTAAGGTGAAAGAGATGGATGTGCATAAGACGGCATTCCGAACTCGATATGGGCATTACGAGTTCTTGGTGATGCCATTCGGGTTGACCAACGCACCTGCAGCGTTCATGGACTTGATGAATAGGGTGTTTCAGCAGTACTTGGATCAATTTGTCATGGTGTTCATAGACGACATATTGGTTTATTCAAAGACGGAAGGGGAGCATGACAGACATTTGCGTATAGTTCTACAAGTACTGAGGGAGAAGCAGTTATATGCCAAATTCAGTAAGTGCGAATTTTGGCTTAGCGAAGTGGCTTTCTTAGGACACGTAGTGTCAGCTGAAGGGATTAGAGCAGATCCTTGCAAGATTGAAGCAGTGTTGGATTGGAAACCGCCTAGGTCAGTGGCAGAAATTCGAAGTTTTTTGGGTTTAGCAGGGTACTATCGGAGATTTGTGAAAGGTTTCTCTTTAATCGCAGCGCCGTTGACTAAGTTACTAAGGAAGGGAGTTCCGTTTGTATGGTCGGAGAAGCAACAAGAAAGTTTTGATAAGCTAAGGAAGATTTTGACAGAAGCTCCGGTTTTGGTACAGCCTGAGGTAGGGAAGTTGTTCACAGTTTATTGTGATGCATCCCATACTGGGTTGGGATGTGTGTTGATGCAAGAAGGGAAGGTGGTAGCCTATGCATCCCGTCAGTTAAGACCGCATGAGGTTAACTACCCAACGCACAACTTGGAGTTGGCAGCAGTCGTCTTCGCGTTGAAAATATGGAGGCACTACTTGTATGGGGAGAAGTCGATAGTCTATACGTGTCACAAAAGTTTGAGGTATCTCTTGACACAGAAGGACTTGAATTTGAGGCAGCGTCGATGGATTGAACTATTGAAGGACTACGATTGTTCAATTGAATACCATCCGGGTAAGGCTAACGTGGTGGCTGACGCGTTGAGCCGGAAGGTCGTGACAGACTTAAGAGCGATGTTTGCTCATCTCAGTCTATACGACGATGGAAGTCTTTTGGCAGAGCTACAAGTTAAGCCAACCTGGATCGAGGAGATTAAGGAAAAGCAATTGATGGATGATAGCTTGAATGCTCGGAGGTCGCAAGTGCATGATGGTGGTTTGGAAGGGTATAGTTTAACTGAGGATGGCGTACTATGTTTTCAAGGGCGGCCTTGTATGCCGAAGGATGTGGAGTTGAGGCAGAGAATTCTTCAAGATGCACATAGCACCCCATACGCTATGCATCCTGGAGAAAGCAAAATGTATGGAGATTTGCGGAGACAGTTCTGGTGGCCAGGGTTAAAACGTGAGGTAACTGAGTTCGTAGGAAGATGTCTGACGTGTCAGCAGGTTAAGGTTAAACACCAAGTGCCATCAGGGTTACTTCAACCAATAAAGATCCCTCAATGGAAATGGGAGAGGATCACTATGGATTTCGTCAGTGGGGTACCCCTCACGCCCAGCAAGAAGGATGCAGTTTGGGTGATTGTGGACCATCTGACTAAGTCAGCTCACTTTATACCAGTGAGAATGGATTATTCTCTCCAGAAGCTAGCAAAGTTATATGTGTCAGAAATAGTAAGATTGCATGGTGTGCCAGTATCAATTATCTCGGATAGGGATCCGAGGTTCACGTCAAGGTTCTAGAAAGCGTTGCACCAAGAGTTGGGTACACGATTGGATTTTAGTACAGCTTTCCATCCACAGTCCGACGGGCAATTGGAAAGGGTTATACAGATCTTAGAGGATATGCTAAGAGGATGCGTTTTGGATTTCAGTGGTAGTTGGGAGGAGTATCTACCGTTGGCGGAGTTTGCTTATAACAATAGTTATCAAGCAAGTATTCAGATGGCTCCATATGAAGCGCTATATGGGCAAAGGTGCCGTACTCCGACATGTTGGACCGAGTTGGGTGAACGACAAGTGTTGGGTCCAGAGTTGGTGACCGAAACTGAGGACAAAGTTAAGGTGATTCGGGCTCGTCTTAAGGAAGCGTCAGATAGATAGAAGTCGTATGCCGATCTTAAGCGTAAAGAAATGGAGTATGCGGTAGGAGATAAAGCTTTCTGAAGGTATCCCCTTGGAAGAAGGTGTTGAGATTTGGGCGGAAAGGGAAGCTAAGCCCAAGGTTCATCGGCCCATATACAGTTATAAAGCGAGTAGGACCAGTAGCTTATCAGCTCGAGCTACCGGCAGAATTGAGTCAGATTCATGACGTCTTCCACGTGTTAATGCTTAGACGGTATCGGTCAGATCCATCACACATTGTGCCAGTGGTTGAGATTGAGTGCCAGTTCAGATCTTAGATCGGGATGTCAAAGTTCTGCGTAGGAAGTCAGTACCTCTGGTGAAAGTGCTTTGGCGAAACCATGGTGCAGAGGAAGCTACGTGGGAACCCGAGGATGTGATGCGGCAGCAATACCCCCATCTCTTCTAATCAGGTAATTTCGAGGTCGAAATTAATTTTAAGAGGGTAGAACTGTAACATCCTAAAAATGGGGCTATTTGGGATTAAATTATTTTTCCTGTGTTTGAAATGTTGTGGTATTGTTTGTGGTGTAATAAGGCCTAAGTAGGGGTCTCGAGTAGGCTCAGAATAGGAGAAAATTTTATTTGGTAAGCTTTAAGGCAGGGAGTCTCAGTAAAAAGGAGTTACAAGAATAAAAGAGGAACTTTGGACACAAAAATGAGGTTGGAAAAGTGGCAAACGTGAAGCCACTTAAGAGCTAGAAGTGACGCCACAAGGTGATCAAAGGGAGCTTGGGTTCGAGTCGCAGAATTCCCTTTTTTTTTTCACTTCATTTTGACGGCAAAGAAGAGAGAGAATTTCTCAATTTTTTTTAAACACTTTTAAATATTAAAGATAATGATGATAATATCAGGATTTTTTGGATTTTAGTTTGATTAATTCTAAGGAGAAAATATAGGTATTTAAATTATTCAAATTAGTTTGAATTAATTTAAATTATTGGCTTGGAGTGAATTGGGGAGTTGGTCAGAATTTGAACTCCTTATTGAAAGGAGTGGACGGCAAGCATAGGGGCATTAGTGCCGAATTCTCTTAGCTCTTCCTCACAAATTCGGCTAGCCTTTGCTTAACTTGATTTTCTTTTTCATTTTCTCTCAAACCAACATCTCCATCAGTTCTCTTTTCTTCTTTGAGCCCAAACCGAAATACTCTCTCCTTAAACTCCTCTTTTCCCTTCTCAAAACCCTTAGCCGAAACCTCTATTCCACATCTTCTTCTTCATCCTCCTCTTCTTCTAACTCAAGCCGAATCTTCTCCCTTGGTGTGCCGATTTTCCTTCTCCCTATTTGGTGTATATTTGGCCGAATATCAAAGCAAGGTTGGTCACTATTAGTCTTTCTCCAATCCGGTTGCAAGAATGGGTATTCATAGCCGAACCTCTAATGGCTTCTTTTCTCTGCTCTTTGCTGAGTTTCATGAAGGGTAAGTGCTGATTTCGGCAGTAGTTAACAAGGCTTCTAAACACTTTTTGGAAATCGATCTCTTCTAGGTACTCCGAGATCGAGAAGCAGTCGACTCAAGCCCCTAATCTCTAGTAATCGGTTTTGGTAAGGGGGTAAGAAATCAATCTAGTAACTATTTTTTTTTGATGTTCGAAAGCAAGCCGAAGGCTATTATTGTGATACTAATGACTGTCGATTATAGGAAAAGAAAAGCAGAATCGTAAATCGTGTGCTATAAATATACTCAAAGGCGAATAGGTGAGGGTTCGGGTTCGGATAATAACCCTCTTGTGATTGTTTTGGATTGGCCGAATGGCCTAGGTACTAATTTTTGGTAATGGCTGAATATAGGGTAAGGAAGGCTAGGGTGGCCGATTTGGTACTTCGGGATCTAGGAATTTCGATAGTAACAGGTGTGTAAAATCTCTCTACACACTTTATTAATTTACATAACGTTTTTGGTTGCCTTAAAACTTTTGGTTGAGGTTAGCTTGTAGCATAATCCTAGATTTCGGGTAAGTCCCCTAACTCATAATTTTTGATATATGATTGCATGCCATCACATGATGTTTAATACTACGACTTGATATATGAAATTTGATGTATAAGCATATGATGGTGGGATTGATGAGAGGAGGGGGATGAATTATGGACTGTCGTCAGTGGTTTTGACCACAAGATGGGTTGGCCCCATCAGATTATTGTGACCTATGGTCATCAGTGGTTTTGACCACAACGATTAATTATTTGCGACTAAGTCCCAGTGGTTTGGTACCACCAGTGGTTTTGACCATATTTGATATATTGTGACCTATGGTCATCAGTGGTTTTGACCACACGATGGGTTGGCCCCATCATTTAAATTGTGACTCTAAGTCATCAGTGGTTTTGACCACACGGGGTAGAAAAGGAGTACGGATGGCTAGTTGGGTTGCATGAGCATGTTTATAAATGAATTGTGTATGAGATGTATTTTCTGGGTGGGGGATTTACACACTGAGTCTTGGTGAGTCACCCCTTCCCTTAACATTTTGCAGATGAGTAGATCGCGGAGATGGAGCCGGGTGGACTCGAGGTGGCCATGTAGTGGAAATTTTAATTTGATGGACTTGGGTTTTATTTTATTAAATTTTAATGTTGGTTTTGTTTTTGTTAAGTTGTAATAAGGCCTCGTAGAATTATTTTATTATTGTTACATGCTTGAACATTTGTTCAAACTATTTAATTAAGTTAAAAAGGAATTCACATGTTTTTTTACGTAAAATGTTTTAAAAATGCCATCGGGCACATTTGCAACCCATAAACAACCCGACTAAAAATAGAAAGTTTCTAAACAACACTAAGTATGGTTTTTAACAGGAAACTTGAAAATGCAAGGTTTTCAACAAAACTTAAATCAGTTTAAAAGAGATTTCAAAATGTTTTCTCAGTAGCAACCCAAATTCGGTCGTAATGTTTGGGCCGGGTTTGGGATGTTACAAATGTTTTGGTTTTGTAAATAGGCATGAGAGTTGGCTTAATTTGGTTGATTTGGTTGTGTATACATATGTGCATATGGCTTTGGGTATGTGTTTAATGATGGTTATGTTATACTTGTTGATATTTAGTAATTAGGGGTGCTAAATGGTTGAGAATTGAACTTGATACGTTTGTGAGATTAGGCTAAATGATGCAAAATTTGAAATGTCATATTGATGATTTAAGATTATGAGTTTTGGCATGAAATTTAATGGCATGTTGTGGTATTGTTGTGATATGTATTGGTTGGAATTGAAATGATATAATTTATGCTTGGTTGAGAGTAGATGAATGCCTATATATGCCATGTTTTGATGCCAAAAAGATTGTTTTAGGTATGAGCAAAGTTGGGTGGCAAATTGGCTTGGTAAATAGCCTATTGTTGTCCACACATGCAGAGACACGGACGTGCGTCTCAGCCATGTGTGACACATGGTTATGTTACACGGTCGTGTGTCACCTGGTGTTGAATTAAAAATCAAGTCAATATGCTCCACACGGCCCAGCACACGGGCGTGTGATTGGCCGTATGGCCTAAGTCTGTATACCCTACAGGTTTGGCATGGCCTAGTACACGGCCTGGCACACAGAAGTGTGTGCTAATTTTTAGGGCACACGAGCTAGCCACATGGGTGTGTGTTGGCCGTGTGACCCAAGTCAGAGAGTTACACGGGGTTGAACATGGCCTAGGACATGGCTATGTGATCCCATTTCGAATGTCCATACGGCCTATAACACGGGCGTGTCTTTGGCCGTGTGAGACACAAGGTCGAGCCACACGAGCATGTGTCCCCTGTATTGTACAAAATTTTCTAAGTGTTTCAAAAGTTTCCTAAGTTATCGGTTTAGTCCCAAACCATCCCGAATGCATGTTTTAGGCCTCGTAGGCTTATACTAGGGATGATATGCATGTTGTTGAATGATGATTATTTGGAGCTTGTAAATGTATGTGAAATGTAAGTGTAATTGTATAATATGTTCAGTAATGCTCCGTAACCCTATTTTGGCACTAAGTACGGGTGAGGGGTGTTACATACTAAGCATTCATAATACTTATCTTGTTTGCTTTTCTATCTTTGAATAGGTTATTTTGTGGAACATGTCGATCAGATCAACTCGAAGCTCACACTATCCAATCTCTAATTCAATAATCTTTATTTATCCCAGGTTCTGTTATGTGGCATGTATATAGGGTTGTATTTGCGTATAAGTTATATTGGATGTTCATGATCTTGGTCTAATGATGTTGATGATGTTTGATGATTTAGTATTATTATAAGAAATGAAATGGCATATGAATAGCCAACTCGAATTATGATTTACTCAAGCTAATGGATATGCATTTGTGAATGAGATTGAAACTTATGTTTCGATTCATTTTGATGTGGATATAAGTGTAATGTTTCAAAGTGATGATCTTATTTTGATTGATTTGCAACATTAGTTGCAAATATATTTTGGTCAGTGTGGTGTATCTTACTTGATAAGTTTTGACACTTAAAAAGGATGAACTTTGTTGATGAAATCATAGCATTTGAGATGATGAACATATGTGAATGTTAAGTATGAATATTGAGGCATGAATGATGATGAATTGTATGATATGGATTGTTGAATTGAGGTGTCAAATGTGGCCTATTGGTTAGGCGCTTCATTGTGGCATATTGGTTAGGCACTTAGGATGAATGATATAATGTAACACCCCTAACTCGTATCTGTCGTCGGAAAAGGGTTACGGAGCATTCTCGAAAACTTTTCACATAAAAACATTCATTCTTAAACATTTCATAAATCATATCATAATTCATGCAAACACTTGCATAATGTCCCTTTTTCGATCCCTCGAGGCGTTAGGAACACTTTAGAAATGATTCAAAACTAAATTGAAAACAATTAGAACTTCATGGCAAAAGATAGAAAAATTCATACTACAGGGGTCACACGACTGTGTGGCCAGGTGATCACTGAAATCAGAGTTTTAAAATTTATAAAAGAATGATCAAAACCTGAAAACTAACTTTGACAATGATTAAAGGCAAGTGTACCTAACGAACAGTAGTATAGCTTACGCAAGACCAGATATCGAACCCAAAGGAACTAAGAGTACTAATACTAACTTTCTTTTTATTATTTAGCCTTAAAAATAGAGTGAAGTTGTAACACCCCCAAACCCGGCCCACGAGCCTTGACCGGATCTGGTTATGTCACTATGGAAGAACGGTTAAAAATTCTTTTGACTTAGATTAAAACATGAAAATTTTTAACTATTGAAAACCATGTCCATCTAAAATTTTAAATAAAACTTTGTTATAAAAAAAATAATCCATATTAAAACTTTGGTGTAAAAAAAAATATACATATATATATATATACTTTGAATAAATAGAATGCTAAAATTTAAAATCATATTCACATGGTAGTTTATTTTAAGTAAACCATAATATAAGATAATATCAAAAATAGTAATAACAATATTAATAATAATAAGGCCCTTATTACATCAAAAGAAATTCTCAAATACTTATTATAAAATTTCATAAAAGTATTCAACATAATCTTCTTCATCAGCATGGCCACCTCGTATCCACTCCAAACCCGGTCCAACTTTACGCATCACCTGAAATGGTTGAGAAAATTTGGGTGAGTCCACTGACTCAGTACATAATCATAACACACATTTCCACACGTATGGGCTTGGCCCACATCCACACAATCCACGAACCATTCATGCAACCATGCATCACAGCCCAATCCTAAAATCCATCCAAACACCTACCTCGGCAGACTCCCTGCCCAAGGCCGTGGCTAACCCACCGATCACAACCGAGTGATCCTACATATCCTACCTTGGCAGACCTGCTGCATAAGGCCGTGGCTGAGCCACCGATCACATCGTGATCCCAACGGTAATCCGTCTACGGTGATGCACTCAGCTATCAACCGCCGAGATGGGCACCAAGCCACCATCTCCCTTGATGATGCACACAGCAACTCATCAAGCGCTAATGTAGCCTGAAGCTAACATTAGACCACGTACACCAACATGTACACTCCTTCCTTCATCGATCCAATCCACCTCCCATGTATGTATGTAAAAATGTAACATGTTAGATCATAACATAAGAGTAGGCATCACATGTTAATTACCATATCATGTATATATATCATAAATAACTTAATGTCAAAGACTTACTCACCTAATATCCAATTACCCAAAATAAGCATTCAACACTTAAGCCATTATAATCGACTACCACACATCATGCATATGTATAAGCATTAGCAAGCAAATAACCAAGAAATAGTGCGATGATTACGCACCTGTTTGATACAATCAACCAAACCTCAAAGTCACAAGCTGCACCTACAGGCTTGTCGAAATCCCTTGATGACCACTCCCTTTTGTACTAACCAAGAATCGGCCACCTCTTAGAAATAAGGTTTGGCTACAGGGATTTGCAAACAAAGCGGAGAGAATGGGTGAATGGATGGTTCGGCTAACACTCCTAGATGGAGTTGGAATATTCAGCCAAGCAACCTTTTAGGGGGTGATGTCAGTTTAAACAAAGTTTAGCAAGAAGGGAGAAGGGAGAGTAAAAGGTTCGGCCACCTAGCAACCTTGAGAGCAAAAAGAAGAGAAAGTGCTTTGGAGGAAGAGGTTTCGGCTACTAAAGTGTTTGAGCAAAACTAGCAATTTCGGCAAGAGAGCAAATGGTGAAAAAAGGAACCAAAAGGTGCGCACCTCCCCCTATTTATAGAACTAAATTTCGGCTCACACCTACCCACATCCAACAAAACCGAAAATGCCCCCTCAAGCTCCCCAAATTCGGCCACCAACTCAACTCCCTTCCAAATCCCATTATTTGCTCCTACATTTCTCCCGACACTCATTCAAAAGTTTGAATGAGTCAAACCTCCACCTAGCCGAATTTAAAAACAAAGACCAAGTCTTCCTCATCTTTTAAGTGCCCAAACCGAATCCAACACCTCCCCTCTCTCATGACGCAAAAACAAACCAAAAGTCGCTTTGCACTCGAACACCGCCCCTAGCACCCCTTTGAGGCGCCACTTCTCCATGCTCTTAGTGGCGCTCTCCTTTGCCACTCTACCAGCCCCATTCTTGTGCCTAATTCTCCCAAATAATTCTCTTAAGACACCTACAGTCAAGCTCCCCTTTTAGCACTTAAAAATCCAAAATTTTCCAAAGTCTTCCCCTTTAATCCGAGCATTCTCAACACCTCTCAAACACATCCAAGCATACCCAAAACCTACTAGAACATGAATTATACCCAACATGCACAGCCCCTAAACCAGGGTGTTACAATTCTACCCTCCTTAAACATAATTTCGTCCTCGAAATTACTTGGTTAGGCTCTGGTTGAACATCTTAATTCACCTCACTACGCTATAGCTGCGCACTCTGATCTTAGAGGGCTACCATAATTCTAAACACAGTATCTAAGTCCATACTCAAGGTTCCAAATACTTTATTAACAACAGCGAGCAACCTGACTTAACCACAAGCAAGGCAATGAAGGGTATTCTAGGAATAAAGAACGTACCTGTGGTCAAATCTGGCACATCTTCTTCCTTGTGAGGTCTGGCCGCGTAAACCAACCTTGGCTGCCTTGCGTCTGCACCTTGAGCCTCTCTGTTTGGTGCTCCACGTCCTCGGCCTGAACCATTTCCTCCATGGTTCGGACCACAACCCCTTGTCGCTTGCTGACCATTTCTTCCCGGTTGCACATAACCTTGGTCTTCCATCCGAGCCCTATTCGGATTCTGGGGATAATCCTTAATCAGGTGAGACTTAGACTTACACCTGAAGCATTCTCGATCCTGATTCCAACACTCACCAACATGATACCTTCCACACCGAGCACACGGACGATCCGGATTTTCTGAAGCTGGCCTAGTCATCCGAGCAGAATTTTCAACCCTCGGTCTTTTCTGAAGATCCTCAGATGATTCAGACGATCCAAAATTCTTCCTATCTCGGTTCTTTCCCTTATCTCTGTTCTGCCTCACAGAGTCATTAATTCCCTCAGCTACCTTAGCTTTTTCGACTAACACCGCGAACTCCCGTTCCTGGTGAGGAGCTATCAATAATCTCAGGTTGTCCCTTAATCCGTCCTCAAATCGAACACATCGTTCATGCTCCGTAGCAACTACTCCTCGAGCATATCGATTTAACCTTAGGAACTCGGCCTCATATTCCGCTACGGACTTGTTCCCTTGAACCAGCCCTAGAAACGCCTTCCTCTGCGCATCAATATAATGAGTTCCAACATACTTCTTCTGGTACGCCGCCTTGACATACTCCCAAGTGAGGTCCTTAGCTGTGGCACTATCCCGAATTGTTAGCCACCATTGATATGCCTCGTCGCGAAGCAGCGCCACCATTCCTTTCACTTTCTCCTCAGGGCTCAGATCGAGCTCATCCATAATTCACTCGGTTGCTTCCAACCAATATTCAGCCGCACTGGGTGCCACGCCTGATACGCCCCGAAACACCTCAGCTCCATTAGCTCGGAGTCGCTCAGGTACAGACTTCTTTGCTCTCATATTTCCACCCGCTCCAGCCACTATCTCTAAAACTCGTAGCACAGCCTGCGATACCGCATCATCCCCCGTCTGATCTTGCTGCTCATTTCCAAATGCTGGTGGTGGTGGTGGTACTTCATTTTCAGACCCTTGACCTGATCTAACGGGTTCCGATACGGCCATTCTGCCTCTACCACGTCCACGACGACCATGTCCTCTAGAACTCATTTCTAGCGTCTCGATTTAGTCTGTTTTAAGAAATTTTAGGCATTAGAAATTTTGTTCCACTATTTAACCGCGATAAATTTTATGAAAAGAGATTCTAGAAGTAGTTCTTTCGGTCACACAAAGGTTCGGTTCAAGTTCGCTACCCTAATTCAGGGAGTCACATTCATGTTCATAAACAGAGACACATTCATTCAGTGGTATCTACCACACACATTCACTTCTCGGACATTTCTGCCCGTTTCTACCCAGGGGTATTTTCGTCATTTTTCCTACAGGGTATTTTCATAATAAACCAGAGAAATTTTAAAATTTTAACGAATCAAGACACTCTGAAATTCCTAAAACTGGGGAGTATTTTCAAAAATTTCGCAAATTGAGGGTATAACAGAATTTTGAGAACCAAGGGTATTTTGGTAATTTTGTCAATCAGGAGTAATTTTGTAAATTTCCAAAGTCAGGATTTTGAAATATAGAAATTTGGATACTTTTGCAAAGTAAGGGGATTTTATTAAAATTGGGGTTAAACCGGAAATTTTGAAAGTCAGGGGCATTTTAGTAATTTTCAACACAGGGGTACTTTCGTAAATTTCCTGAAATCAGAGTATCTTGATATTTTGAAAACTAGAGATTTTAATATTTTTCAAAGTGAAGTCATTTTAACAAAAATTGAGGGTAATACGGTAATTTTACAATACAAGGGCATTTTTATAAATTTGCAAGTAGGGGTATTTTTGTAATTTTGTAAACCGAGAAAAATGTCTCTCAAAATCAAATTTAGGATTTACAAACCAAAGGGGTAAATTTTTGAAATTTTAAAACTAAGGGTTTTAAAACAGTAGGGCTAATCCCTTTCGGGTTTTAATAATTGGTTCAGCCTATGAACAAGTCCTCTTGGTTAAGGTGAACCGTAGGTACGCACCAGGTAGGATTCGAGTAAAGAGGAGGTGAGTCGCTAGGACTGCTTAAGTAACAAGCTCATACTGAATACCAATCCTCGACATGCGTACAGTGGTTGCCACACCTTAACTCGGCGACTTACTTCACAGGTTTGTCTAGTAGCCTTAAGTTTTATGCATGTGTTTGAGTAGACTAATCCCAGGGTCCAATAGCCCTAACATTCTACTCTACGAGCCCACATAAACCCACAACAATTCATATAACAAATCACTTCAAAAGGCCGAAGTACTTACCTGGCGGACTTCGGGTCGGAGATAGAGGTGCCATGCCTGAATAACCTGAAAAATATTTCATAAAACCCATATCTTGAAAAACCCATTTTGAAAAATGTTTTTGGGCCCAACACCTCAAAGCCGAGTTTTGAACCGGGCTCTGATACCAAACTGTAACACCCTCAAACTCGGCCCACAAGCCTTGACCGGATCTGGTTATGTCACTATGGAAGAACGGTTAAAAATTCTTTTGACTTAGATTAAAACATGAAAATTTTTAATTTTTGAAAACCATGTCCATCTAAAATTTTAAATAAAACTTTGTTATAAAAAAAAATAATCCATACTAAAACTTTGGTGTAAAAAAAAATATACATATATATATACTTTGAATAAATATATTGCTAAAATTTAAAATCATATTCACATGGTAATTTATTTTAAGTAAACCATAATATAAGATAATATCAAAAATAGTAATAACAATATTAATAATAATAAGGCCCTTATTACATCAAAAGAGATTCTCAAATACTTATTATAAAATTTCATAAAAGTATTCAACATAATCTTCTTCATCAAGATGGCCACCTCGTATCCACTCCAAACCCATTCCAACTTTACGCATCACCCAAATGGTTGAGAAAATTTGGGTGAGTCCACCGACTCGATGCATAATCATAACACACATTTCCACACGTATGGGCTTGGCCCACATCCACACAATCCACGAACCATTCATGCAACCATGCATCACAGCCTAATCCTAAAATCCATCCAAACACCTACCTCGGCAGACTCCCTGCCCAAGGCCGTGGCTAACCCACCGATCACAATCGAGTGATTCCACATATCCTACCTTGGCAGACCTGCTGCACAAGGCCGTGGCTGAGCCACCGATCATATCGTGATCCCAACGGTAATCCGTCTATGGTGATGCACTCAGCTATCAACCGCCGAGATGGGCACCAAGCCACCATCTCCCTTGATGATGCACACAGCAACTCATCAAGCGCTAATGTAGCCTGAAGCTAACATTAGACCACGTACACCAACATGTACACTCCTTCCTTCATCGATCCAATCCACATCCCATGTATGTATGTGAAAATGTAACATGTCAGATCATAACATAAGAGTAGGCATCACATGTTAATTACCATATCATGTATATATATCATAAATAACTTAATGTCAAAGACTTACTCACCTGATATCCAATTACCCAAAATAAGCATTCAGCACTTAAGCCATTATAATCGACTACCACACATCATGCATATGTATAAGCATTAGCAAGCAAATAACCGAGAAATAGTGCGATGATTACGCACCTGTTTGATACAATCAACCAAACCTCAAAGTCACACGCTGCACCTACAGGCTTGTCGAAATCCCTTGATGACCACTCCCTTTTGTACTAACCAAGAATCGGCCACCTCTTAGAAATAAGGTTCGGCTACAGGGATTTGCAAACAAAGCGGAGAGAATGGGTGAATGGATGGTTCGGCTAACACTCCTAGATGGAGTTGGAATATTCGGCCAAGCAACCTTTTAGGGGGTGATGTCGATTTAAACAAAGTTTAACAAGAAAGGAGAAGGGAGAGTAGAAGGTTCAGCCACCTAGCAACCTTGAGAGCAAAAAGAAGAGAAAGTGCTTTGGAGGAAGAGGTTTCGGCTACTAAAGTGTTTGAGCAAAACTAGCAATTTCGGCAAGAGAACAAATGGTGAAAAAAGGAACCAAAACGTGAGCACCTCCCCCTATTTATAGAACTAAATTTCGGCTCACACCTACCCACATCCAACAAAACCGAAAATGCCCCCTTCAAGCTCCCCAAATTCGGCCACCAACTCAACTCCCTTCCAAATCCCATTATTTGCTCCTACATTTCCTCCCTGACACTCATTCAAAAAGTTTGAATGAGTCAAACCTCCACCTAGCCGAATTTAAAAACAAAGACCAAGCCTTCCCTCATCTTTTAAGTGCCCAAACCGAATCCAACACCTCCACCTCTCTCATGACGCAAAAACAAACCAAAATGCTGCCTTTGCAGCTCGAACACTAGCCCCCCTAGCACCCCTTGAGGCGTCACTTCTCCATGCTCTTAGTGGCGCCTCCCTTGCCACTCTACCAGCCCAATTCTTGTGTCTAATTCTCCCAAATAATTCTCTTAAGACACCTACAGTCAAGCTCCCCTTTTAGCACTTAAAAATCCAAAATTTTCCAAAGTCTTCCCCTTTAATCCGAGCATTCTCAACACCTCTCAAACACATCCAAGCATACCCAAAACCTACTAGAACATGAATTATACCCAACACGCATAGCCCCTAAACCAGGGTGTTACAGAAGTTGTTTTAAATTATATTGATGAAGACTAAACTAAGGACACAAAGACAAAAAGGACGAATCGGAAAATAACTTTGAAGGAAAATTCAGTTGATTACGACGATACCCTTAGGAAGAATCCACCTAGACTTCACTTGTTATCTGACCCTAAATTATATGATTTCTTTACTTAGCTTGATCCGTAAGACTCCCTAACCTATATTAAACCCTCTCTCGAGGCGAATAACGTCTAACCCTAGGTTAATTAGTGGAACTCTCGTTCGCTTATAATAAACCCCCAGGATAGCAGTAAATCGATCAATGGACTCCCATATAAGGTTTCACCCTAATTCGGCAAAATCTCGTAACCCTATCTCTAGGCGTTCGATCAACTCCATTTAATTATGTTAGATCTACTCTTAGGCAGGGTCTATTCCTCTTCCAGCTAAGCACATTAGATTTGGATTAAGCAACATAATTAAGAACAAACTAAGCAATTGTCATATAACTTAGAAATCAAATAACAAAATTCATCTAGGTTTCATCCCCTTCAGGTATCTGAAGGGTTTAGTTCATAATGAATAAAAAGAACATTACCAGAGAAAAGATAAAACAAAACATAAGAAAACCCTAAAACCCCCTGAAGGAATTGAAGGAGAATTCTGCCGTCTTGAGTATAATTTCGGCTTCTTGGGGCTGGATCAATCGCCTATTCTCGCGTTATTCCCAACTCGACCTTTTCGCTTGGCTCCTTGCCTAGCTTTGACGCCTGCTTCGCCTCACCGAACTCCCCTTTCAAGTTGCCCCATTGGGTGTTTATATAGACTTTGTAATGCCTTACTTGGCCCCTAAGTATCCTAATTTTAGTAGAATTCCTACTAGGGTGTTTGAATAGGCTTTGGAATGTGTTTCTTTGCCTCCAAGTATCATTTCCTGAATGAAATTGCTCTTTCCAGCGACAGGGGCACGGCCATGGCACACGCCTGTGTGAATCGTGGCCAGGCCGTGTTTGGACTTTTAATGAGGCACGATCATGTTTATCGGGGTCCAGGCCATGTTCTAGTAATTTAATGAGGCATGGCCGTGTGGCTTGAAGTCCAGGCCGTGTTGATTTCGTGAATTGGCCCATTTGGCCAGTTTTAAGCCCGTTTTACGTTCTTTTCATCCTTAGGTGCTTTTCTGAGTATAAGACATGAAAAGAAAGGATTAAGAGCACCTTTTTACATAAGTTGAGGCTTAAATTATCCAAAAGCATGCTAAATGTGGGCCTAAAATATGTTACTTTTACGGTTTATCAAATACCCCCACACTTAAGCTTTTGCTTGTCCTCAAGGAAAATTCTCAACTTACAATTAAAACGAACTTTCCATAATTCATAATTTCTATCAACAATGTCTCATCATAATTCAGAGATAATTCATACATGGATAATTCAACTCAAAGAGTCCTAAAGATTCAAACAATCAAAGTCATACATTTATAGCATGAAAACATAGGCATTTCTCTTTACCTGAATAGTTACCTCTGATTAACAATCGACAAGAGTTAACATCCTCACCAAAGATTCGATCAAATCACTCAAACTGTTTAAGGTTCAAAATTAAGCACTCAATAAGTCGAACATGAAAGGTTAATCCTATAGGCTTGCATGAAAATCAAATCTCCACCACTGTAAAATGAGATGATACACAAATCAAAAGGTATTTTAACAGGGTTGTAACTAGGCTTAGGTTAAGGGTATGGATAAAGGCTGAATTAGAAGGTTAGACTCGAGATTGACCTGATAAATTACCTAACTAGAAATACGAACTAATAATAAGTAAATGAAAATTTGAAATACCAATACTCTAATACGAGCTTTTTCTTCAATATTTGGAATTTAAACATACAAGCTCACTTAATTTTAGAACTAATACTGAATATATTCTCTCTTTTTTTTTCTTTTTTTTTAAGAACAAACTAATTATAATAGTAAGAAAGCACTTTTACAACTGAAATATAGAACATAGTTAGGAAACTGTTCAAAATCAAATCTCGACAAAAGGTAAGTTAAAAAGGAATGGGGATAACAAATACAAAGGTTTTTGGGTTAAAATTAGTGGGTGAGTTAATAAAAAGGGTTGTTAGGATTAAACAGGGTTCACTAGGGGTTAATTATGCGGGTAGGCTTTTTATGAAGTAAGTGGGTTAAATCCTAGGTGCCTTTATCATCTCTATATATCAAATCATAGGTGTGGTTTCGACATGTATAATCAATGCAAGTTCTAGAATAACAAATCAATGTTGAACACTAATAATCAATAAGGTGAGCAAGAAAAAGAATATATGCTCTATAAAGCTCAAAATCTCTCAAAAAATTATGGGTTTTTGATGTCAACCTCGTAAATTTCAAACTTCAAAGTAATATTAAAATTCAGGTAGACAAACTAGAAAAAAATTTTAATTTCTGAAAAATAGACTATCATGCTTGATTCTCTAGTATCCTTCAAATTTAATCATCAATGCACAATTATCAATGACTTAATCCAAAACACATCAATAAAAATCATAAATCAAAGGAAGCTTCATTCAAATCATAATATGTGATACTTACTTTAGAACGAGGCATAATTCAGAAATTTTCAAATAATACTATAGTTAACCCCCCCACACTTAAGATGTCCATTGCCCTCAATGTACAAAGATGGATAAAATGACAATATAGTGAGAAAATCAAAAGATAGGGAGAGATGTGAAACTTCCTGAATTTTTGGATCAAGTCAATGAAAAGGAACCGGATAGGATTGGAGGTGATCGTGGGGAAGCTCTCGAACAGTTTGAAATTGAATCCTGGAAGCAGCCGGTCAAATTTTATTGTCCCTAAGCTAAATCTAAATGACATAAATAATAAAAAGAAAATGATAAAGAAAATAAAAATAAAAGCATAAACAATAAAAATTAAAAAAAAAATTAAAAAATGAAAGTAAAAATAAAAATGAAAATAAAAGTAAATAATTAAATAATGATACAGTCAACGCCCTTGTGCCGACCCGTGGTGTTCACACGACCACAGCCACGGCCGTGTACAAGGCCGTGTGGGTATGGAAACCTGTGCCTAAATATGAAAAGTAATTAAATTAAACTAATTAGTAGGGTTAGTGCTCGGGTTGCCTCCCGAGAAGCGCTCGTTTATAGTCTTAAGCTAGACTTTACCTCTTATTTGTATGGTCAAGGTGGTTTGAGGAGGTGAAAATCCTTTCTCATGCGATCAACTCGATTTTTGATATAAAGTTTAAGTCGAGTAGTGTTTACCTCAAAAGTGCTGAATTTAGGATTGCTTACCTCGACTGTCCCGTATAGGAAGACATTAAGTACCTCAAAAGTGATTTTTTTGTTTGCCTTGAGGTCTGAATTGGTGATTCGAGGGTTTTCCTTATTCAACAATATTTGATCCCCTATTTTGAAGTGATTTGTTGTTTCTATCGGCTTGTCTAGGGGTTCCTTCGGTTTCACTTCATTTGGTTCCGGTTCTTTTTGAAATTGTGTTGTCCACCCTTCTAATTTGTCGATCGTAAGGCTTCGTTCCTCATATAATTCTTCTTTGTTGGTACGAAGTCTAAGATCTAGCTCAGCTACGTGATTTCGTGATGCTTCCTGTAAAGAAGGTTGAATCAAATAGTTATCAATAGAATTAACATTCATACCTTTATTACTTGAGTTCCTAACTGAGTCAAGAGCTTGAAGAGTGATTGTTTTGTCATCTACACGAAGTGTGAGTTCAACGAATTCTTTATCTGTGTGGTCTTCCTTTATTGCATTGAGATATGGCACACGAGGTTGGTACTCTGTAATTGCCGGTTTTGGTAAATCATGGCACACCTCAACCTTACCTTCACTTACCACATGTTCTTCCCTTGGGTTTGGTTCGTCTAACCCTTCACTATCGTAAATGGCTTGCTTTTGCTTTCTCGGGTTAGTGTCAGTATATCTTGGCAAGGTTCCTTGTGGTAGTTCTGATATCAGCTTAGCAAGTTATCCAACTGACTTAATGAGTTCCCCGACTGACTCAGTGAGTTTATCAACCAATGTTTGTTGGCCTTTAAGTGTTTTCTCAGTATCTTAGAAACAGTTTGTGGTTGCCATGAATTTTTTCAGCATCTCTTCAATGTCTAACTCCTCTTCCTGTTGGTGAGGTGGTTGTTGAAAATCTGGAAGAAGTTCCGGTCTTTGGCTACTTTGATCATCCCACGAGAAATTGGGATGGTACCTCAAACCTGCATTATAAGTGTCACTATAAAAATTATTTTGAGGTCTAGAATAGTTACCGTATAGTGAACTTGCTCATTTTTCATGCCATATTCGTAGGGTGGGTACTCAGGATTCGCCACGTCTCCTATATTTGAGTCATATTGCATTATTGGGTGTACGTCGAGGTTGAAAACACTGGTGGCTTCTGTTGGTGTTGTCCTCAAAACTTGCCACTGATAGTTATTTAGTGCCATCTCATCTATAAACTATAATTATCTACCAAAATCAAATAAAAGAAAAAATAGCAAAGTAAAAAAAATAAAACTAATAATAAAAAATAAATTGCAATAATAATAATAATCTGGCTAAAGTAATAAAAATAGAGCTTTCTTAATATTTTAGTTCCCCGGCAACGGTGCCAAAAACTTGATTGCTGAAATTAGAATTTTAAAATTTATAAAAGAATGATCAAAACCTGAAAACTAACTCTGACAATGATTAAAGGCAAGTGTACCTATCGAACAGTAGTATAGCTTAGGCAAGACCAGATATCAAACCCAAAGGAAATAAGAGTACTAATACTAACTTTCTTTTTATTATTTAGCCTTAAAAATAGAGTGAAGTTGCTTTAAACTATATTGACGAAGACTAAACTAAGGACAAAAAGACAAAAAGGACGAATAGGAAAATAACTTTGAAGGAAAATTTAGTTGATTACGACGATACCCTTAGGAAGAATCCACCTAAACTTCACTTGTTATCTGACCCTAAATTATATGATTTCTTTACTTAGCTTGATCTGTAAGAGTCCCTAACCTATATTAAACCCTTTTTCGAGGCGAATAACGTCTAACCCTAGGTTAGTGGAACTCTCGTTCGCTTATAATAACTCCCTAGGATAGCAGTAAATCGATCAATGGACTCCCATATTAGGTTTCACCCTAATCTGGCAAAATCTCGTAACCCTATCTCTAGGCGTTCGATCAACTCCGCTTAATTATGTTAGATCTACTCTTAGGCAGGGTCTATTCCTCCTCCAGCTAAGCACTTAGATTTGGATTAAACAATATAATTAAGAACAAACTAAGCAATTATCATATAACTTAGAAATCAAATAACAAAATTCATCTAGGTTTCATCCCCTTAAGGTATCTGAAGGGTTTAGTTCATAATGAATAAAAAGAACATCACAAGAGAAAAGATAAAACAAAACATAAGAAAACCCTAAAACCCCCTGAAGGAATTGAAGGAGAATTCTGCCGTCTTGAGTATAATTTCAGCTTCTTGGGGTGGATCAACTGTAACAGACCGATTTTGACCCTAATCGGAATGGTGGTTTCGGGACCACGAATCCGAGTCCAAGAAATTTTTTTTAATATTATATTTCGAGTCTATTATATGTGAATTTATGTGTGCGGACGTTTCATATGAAAATTTAATCGTTTGTGTGCTCAATTTAACAAAAAGGACTAAATCGCGTAAAGCGTAGAAGTTGCATGCTATAGTGTAAAGTGCTAGATTGATGATGGCATTTTAATATGGGGTATCAAATGGGAAATTAGCCCATTTTTATGTGTAGTGGGTGGCATATGTCTAAATTAACCTTGTATGTATATGTTAATTATATTATATAATAATGGCATTATTGTGCATTTGTTAATATATTATTTTAGTTAAAAGAAAACATAAAATAAAACTTTGTTCTTCATCTTTTTATCACCGAAATAAGAAATAAAGAAAGAGAAGTGTGAGCTTGTTCATTCGGCCTTCATTCAAGCTTAAATTGGGTATGTAATTTTAGTCAGTTTTTGATAATTTTTACGTTTTTGTGATCGTTGCTTCGTATATTACCCGACCCATGCTTGAATTTTTGAAATTTGTATGTATATAGGATTCGGCCATTAACATGTTGAAATGGTTTTGATATTTGATGGTTTTAAATTAAATATATGTTAAAGATTTACAAGTTTTGTATTAGGAATTTTGGTGAAATTTTGTATTTAAGGATAATTTGTAAAAATGAAATTTTAGAGGGACTTATTTGCAAAATAAATAAAATGTGAGGGATTGTAAAGTCCCTAGGAACATTCGGCCCTTGTATAGTATTAGCTAATTTGGTGTATTTTGTGTGTTATGCAAAATAGGACTAAATTGCAAGGTAGTGAAATATTAGGGGTAATATGGCAATTTGTCTAATCATGTGATTTGGGACTAAATTGAATTGAAATGTACTTGAATGAGCTAAATTTAATGTGTTTTAGATCAAGAGCAAAGAAAAGCGAAATTGGATCGGGGAAAGACGAAGGTTCTCGAATAGCCGATTTACACAGTCTATCGACAACCGAGGTAAGTCCTTAAGCACATATATGTTAAAGATTTATTTACGACTATGATGAACAATGAAACTTGAATATTTGAAGTATAATTATAGATAATAGCCGAATGTAGAAGTATGGTATTGAATTGAATTTACTTTGTAATACGAAAAGTGTATAAATATGTTTTGGTTGGTATGTGAAGGTAATATGATCTATATGAGTTGTTTGCATTGTCGATGTTATGAAATGAGTGTTGAATTAATGATCATATCTATTTCGGCTTTAAGCCTAGCAGTCTTCGTGCCGGTGTTATTTATCGGGCTAAATGCCTAGCAGGCCTTGTGCCGGTGATGTAATTCGGGCTATGAGCCTAGCGAGCCTTGTGCTTGGTGATGTATATCGCTTATTGCCTAGCGTGCTTAATGCCTATGGTGATCAAGTTCGACCTCGGGTCTAGCAGGCTTAATGCCAGTGATGTGTTGTAAATCCTTTACAAGGTGGGATGTAAATACTTCAATAAACAAAATGCTCGGGTAAATATAAAGGTTTATAGATGCAAGGAACAAGGTAAGTGATTATCTTTCCTTTCAAATTACATAAGTGGTAGAATTGTTAAAGTATTTGATAATGAGTCTTTATGATATGTGTATTTGAATTACTCATTAATAAGTGTGATATGTATATTGAATATAAGCTTGGTGATATCTTTGAGATTCGGTCAAAGGTAAAAATGTCAAAAGTGAAAGTTATCGAAAATGCATATTTGTATATATATGATTAATCGTATATAAATGTGATATATGTTATACTTATTAATAAGGTAATATGCGAATACTTAAGACTTAAAGTGCTGGAAGGGTTGTATACCTTCAATGAGGGAATAATAGATGATAAGTTACAGAGACAGCTGTTCGACCATATTGATATTATTATTTGTTAAATTTCTTGGATTTATAGGTATATTTATATATGTATGTGTGCTAAATGTTGGAATATTTGACTGTTGTTTCGTAAATGCTTAAGACTTACTAAGCTAGTGAGCTTATTTCGTGTGTGCTCTTTGTTCTATTTTATAGATTTTCCATCAAGCTACGGGCTTCTGAGGATCGTCGAAAAAGTCAACCACACTATCTCCCCTTTTGGTACTTAATCTTAGTTTTGAACCGAAGGCATGTATAGGTTAGACTAAGGTTTAGATTAACGACTTTCGGCCTTGTGTATATATGAATAGCCTTGCGAAAATGGCTATTTCTTTTAATTAAGTTTAATTCCTATGTTCTTGATATAATGGATTGATTATGATATTAAGGGATGTGAAATTCGGCTATGGTTTAAACATGTATGGAATATGGTCAAATAATATGCCTATTATATCTAGATGTGATGCAATTGGGATAAGCATGATATATTGATATGTTTTGCATTCGTTTTGATTTGGTTCGAATGAGGTGGATATAGTTGAGATGATGTTCCTTGGGTTGTAAATTAATTTGGTCTATTTGGATTATTAAAGATGTCATGTTAATGTTGATGAGTAGTAAGTTATTTTAGCCTATATTCGGCCATGGTACATATATGTTTGATAGGTATGGTTTGGTTTTGTGGTTTATGGCATTTTGGGCTAAGATAATGATTTGATAAGGTATATTAGTTTAATAGACGTTCATGTTATGTATAATATCTCACAGTCTATATGTGCAGCCGTTTGATGCGTAAATATATATTTATAATAATGATTTTGCTAGTATATTTTGCTATAAGGATTCAATGTATAATGGTAAATAATAAAGTGGTACATGAACATATTTGTACATGGATTGATTTCAAAAATGGTATGTGCTAATTTGGTATTTATAAATATTACGTACATATATATATGGAATGTTTAAGATTTTATTTGATTAAATATGTAAGTGACTATTAGATTTTTGGTTTGTGTTCGTGTTATAGGTGAATAAATGTCTAAATATTATATACTTATGTAGTCGTTGTTTTTAAATGACCATGTGATTTTATAATGCAAGTTGTTATATTAAGACCTGATAGAATATATATATATTCATTTGTGATAGCATGAAATGATATGAATTTATCAAGTGTTAGTTTGGATGGAGTGCGTGGACTTGGTAATTGTTATAGTAAGGCCTCGTAACCCTAATCCGGCGATGGATACGGGCCAGGGGTGTTACATCAACTGCCTATCCTCACGTTATTCCCTAACTCTGACCTTCTCGGCTTGGCTCCTTAGCCTAGCTTTGACGCCAGTTTCGGCTTCTACCGAACTCCCCTTTCAAGTTGCCCCATTGGGTGTTTATATAGACTTTGTGATGCCTTACTTGGCCCCTAAGTATCCTAATTTAAGTAGAATTCCTACTAGGGTGTTTGAATAGGCTTTGGAATGTGTTTCTTTACCTCAAAATATCCTTTCTAGAATGAAATTGCTCTTTCCAGCGACAGGGGCATGGCTATGGCACACGCTCGTGTGAATCGTGGCCAGGCCGTGTTTGGACTTTTAATGAGGCACGACCGTGTTCTAGTAATTTAATGAGGCCCGGCCGTGTGTGTCGATTTCGTGAATTGGCCCATTTGGCCCATTTTATGCCTATTTTATGTTCTTTTCATCCTTGGGTGCTTTCCTGAGTATAAGACATGAAAAGAAAGGATTAAGAGCACCTTTTTACATAAATCGAGGCTTAAATTATCCAAAAGCATGCTAAATGTGGGCCTAAAATATGTTACTTTTATGGTTTATCACCAGGCTGTGTCTGTACCGGTACAACTCTCTAACTTGGTTCATACGGCCAAGCCACATGCCCGTGTGCAGGGCCGTGTCACTCTCGAAATGCAACCTTTATAAACTTACAGGGGACACATGGCCGTGTCACGTTGTCGTGTGTCACACACGGCTGAGACACACGCCTGTTTCGTAGGCCATGTGGGCAAGAAATAGGCCAAATCCAAGTCATTTCTTTTACCCAAGTCAAGCACGCTGTAATATCCCGGGTTAGGGGCTATTTTGTGTTGCATGAAATTGCATGTGTTTGGTGTGCTGTGTTGCTATTTCGGTGTTTTAGGGGCTTAATGGTAGGCTAGGTGTGTGCCTGAGTAGGTGGGAAAATTTTAATTTTTGGCCTTAGGTGTAGGGAGCTGATAGAGTTGGGGTTTAAGGAAATAAATTGGAGTTTTATGGCACAAATGAGGAGCTAGCAAAGTGGCAGAGCTTGCGCCACTTGGAGCTTGGTGTGGCGTCATCTGCAAGGGGGAGAAGTCCTGAGTTCAAGCTGCGAAATTCTCATTTTTGGGCTTCCATTTTGACGGCATAGAGGAAAGGAGTTGGATGTGGTTCAAATTCCACTTTGGACTTAGTCAAATATTTTAAAAGATGGGTGGAGAGTGAATTTAGGAAGGAGACTTGTTCAAAGTATTTGAATGATTGGATGGGAGCTTTTGGGGGGATTGTTGGCCGAATTTTGGGGAGGTTGGAGGGAAGAGTGGACGGCTTGGAGTATGGAAAAAAGGGGTAGTGCCGAAATGCTCTTTGGCATTTGGTACATTTTCGGCCATTTGGGGCTAAACCGAATCCTTTCTTTTGTCAATAGCCAACCGAAACTTCATTTGCATTTTATTCTCTTTTCTTCTTTTTGAAACCGAAAGTTCATGTGTCTATTGCCAAAATTGCTTGCTCTTCCTAGCATTTCTTGACAGCCGAATCATCTATTTGTTCTTCTCATTTCCTTTGTGCCAAAACTACAACCATTTTGTTTCTTCAACCTTTATTTTCTCTCCTAAGCATTGTAGCCGAAACTCTATTCTTTAAACACTCTCTTCATTTCTTCTTTTGGCAAACCAAAACTCCACCCTCCTATACAATTTCTTTTCTTCTTCTTTTCTTCTCATTTCTGTTGTTAGCCGAATATTAACCCCCATTCTTTCGCACTCCATTTCTTTCTTTTTCTCTGACCGAACTTTGGTGATTGGACACACCACTTGGCCGAATCCTCTTTTCCTTTTAGTTCAAGGTCTTAGCCGAATTTCCCCTCCCCTAGTGGTGTTAGTTCGGACGAATAGTGGTGTAGTATTGGTGTTCACCTTGTGTTGTGCAAACGGCTAGAAAGGGGTAAGTGTTGGATATTATTATTGTTAGTTTAATCTTGGTTTCGATTAAGTCAGAGGTGATAAAGGACTAACAGTTATTCTCTTTCAAGGTGTAGCCAATTGCTGATTAAAGAGGGAACCAGTGTGGTTCGGGTTTGGTAGGAAACCAAACGTGTACAAGGTAAGGGTTCAAGCATTAACCCTTTGGTTAAGTGTCTTTGGCCGAATGTTTTAGATGCCTAACCCCTATGTCTGGCCGATTGTAGGAGTCAGTACTCGAGGGGCTTAGCATTCGTTCTCGTTGGGATTTATAGACTCGTTTTACCAGGTGTGTAACTAACACACTTATATTTAGTAATATGATTGATAACCGTGTGATGATTAATGAAACAGTGATGATTGATATGTTACCCTAGTGGGTATGATCATGGACTCGGGTAAGTCAGTGTTAATATTATTATGAATTATTGATAATCTATATGATATCATGACTATGGATATATGTGACATGGGATATGAGATTAGACATATTGGCATGATATGCATGATTGTATGATATGCATGATTACATGAGCATGGCATATTGATGGGTATTACGAGTAGAGGGAGCAGTGATATATTGTGCTGACGAGCACCAGTGCTTTGGTAGCACACTTTGTGACTTTGGGTCACCAGAGGTTTGGCACCTCCAGAGGTTTGGTACCTCAGCGTCTCGTCCCAGTGGCTCAGTACCACAGTGGGTTGGCCCCACAGATGATTATACGGGATTGACGCCAGTGTTTTGGTAACACACGATGGGTTGGCCCCATCACCAGATTTGTGACTACGGTCACCAGTGCTTTGGTAGCACATTGTGTCTTTGGGACACCAGAGGTTTGGCACCTCATTGCGACTTGTCCCTGTGGTTTGACCACCGTGGGTTGGCCCCACTTGAGATATGGGATTGTCTGCTAGTGTTTTGGTAACACACGATGGGTTGGCCCCATCATTGGATTTGTGACTTCGGTCACCAGTGCTTTGGTAGCACAACCGTGTCTTTTTGGACACCAAAGGTTTGGGACCACATTGACGGATATTATGTCTTTGGGACATCAGTGTTTTGGTAACACATCGTGACTGTATGTCACCAGTGGTTTGGTACCACACGGGGTAGAAAGGGCGTATGGATGGTTAGGATCGGGTTGCATTAATTGTGTTGCTATGTATGATGTGTGTTAGCATGTTGATTCTATCGGGAGCGGGATTTACACACTGAGTCACTCGACTCACCCTCTCCTTTGACATTTCAGGCGACTCGTAGACGTGGACTTGGAGCCGGGATGGACTCGGGGTGCACATGCCATGCTCTAATAAAAGTTTTACTCAGCCTTTTGCATTTGAGTACTTTAGTTTATTTAATTTTAATTGGGTTTTATTTCGGATTTGTAAAAAGCCTTTAAATTATGCCTTTTTATTATTATGTTTTAAATTTGATTTTAATATGCCTTAACAGACTAATTGGGTTAATTTGCTAAAACATGACACAACAACGATTTCAAAACTTTAACGATATGTTTCAACTATACCATCGGGTATCGCACCGATTTTATAAGCATACAAAAATCGACTGTTTCCAAACTTGAAAGCAAATTTTTGTTACTAAGTCTAAATGTTTTTTTTAAACGGATCAAAGTTTTACCAATTCTATTTAGTGCAACTTCAAATTTTCAAACTCGTTTTCCCGTAACATACCGTTCGGTCATGGTGTTTGGACCGGGTTTGGGGTGTTACAATTGTGGTATCAGAGCTAAGTTCAAAAGCTCGGCTGTGGGCTGGAGGCCCAAATTGATTTCAAAAGTTTGTTTTAAGTGTTTTGGGGTTGGATACATGGTTTACAAGGCATGGCACCGAGTCTCCCACCAGTTCGCCTGTAAGTAACTCTAAACTCTTCTCGTGAATTATTATTTGTAGAAGGGTAGGTGATATGGGAACGTAGTTAGATTTATAGGACCTAACCCTAGGATTAGATCACTCAAACACTCGAACTAAAGCATAAGACTTAAAGCACTAAACCAATCTATGACTCACCCACGGGGCTAGGGTGTGGTAACTCCCACGACGCATGTCTAGGAGAGGATCCTAAGAGCTTGGTATTTAAGCGATCCTCGTGACTCACCTCCTCTTCGCAGTATCCCACCCGGTGCGTAGCTCGAGTTCACCACGACCAAGAAGGCTCACCATGACTTAACCTAACGACTAAAACCCAAAAAAAGGAATTAGCTATGTTTTCAAAAATACAACAACAACCCTAATGTTTTCAAATTTTTGCAATAAACTCTTTCAAAACCGAAAATGTCACATTTACAACAATTTTCTTGAAAAACCACGATTTATGGAAAATTACAAAAATGCCCTTAGGGGGTAAATTTACTAAAATGCCCTTGGTTTATGAAATATCAACTCAATGATTTTGCCCCAAAATTTCAATGATGTTACTAAAATCAAACATTCTGTTTTACAAAATATCAATCAAAAAAAATTTGATTTCGGAAATTTACGAAAACGCCCTCAGTTTGTGAAAATTACCAAAATACCCCTGGTTTCCAAAACGAAGTATTTTACAAAATTTTCAAAGAACACTCTCAAATTTTTGAATTTCAAATTGACCGGGTTTCACGAAAGTTTAAAATATCTTTTATTACTAAAAATACCTGTAGGGAAAATGACGAAAATACCTTGGGCTAGAATGGGCGTGATGTGTCCAAGAGTGAATAGGTATGGAAAGGGTTAAGGAATGGATGTATGACTTCTTTTGGGTGAATAGGATAGAAGATTGAAACCTTGGTTGCTCGAAAGAACCCCAAATAAACTCTATCCATAAAATTTCTTTGCGGTTAAGAAAGTGGAACGATACTAATGCATAAAAATCTTTTAATCGTAAACGTAGATCGTTAGACATGAGCACTCGAGGCGGACGTGGTCGTAATACTCGTGGTAGAGGTAGGGGTAGAATGACGGTTTCCGAACCCGTAGGATCCGGCGGGGTTCGAAAATGAGATGCTTGCCCGCCACCACCGGAGGTGGTGAGTTCCGAGATCGATCGAGATGATGCAGTGTCACAGCGAGCGATCTGCGGGTGTTGGAAAGAGTAGCCGGTGTAAGTGGTGGTGCGGGAGTTAGGAAATCTGCTTCTGAGCGACTCCGTGCTAACGGGCCGAGTTCTTCCGAGTGTATCGGGTGTTGCTCCTAGCAGCTGGCCGAATATTGGTGGAGGCAACCGAACGGATCATGGATGATCCGACTTGACGATCGAGGAGAAGTTGAAGGGCATCGTGACGCTTCTCCGGGATGAGTCATATCAATGGTGGCTCACGGTTCGGGACAAGTGTGGCGGTGAGGATCTGACATGGGATTATTTCGTTGCCGCATATCAAAAGAAATACATCGGGGCTAGCTACATCGACTCCAAAAAAAGGCATTTCGAGGCTTGTTCGGGAGTAAATCATGCTCTTGAGTACGAGGTGAGTTCTGGTCGAGTAGGTATGCCGAGGGCATTGTAGCCACCGAGCATGAGAGGTGTGTTCGTTTCGAGGATGGTCTCGAGAGACGAGTTGAGGTCGCTGATTGCTCCACAGCGAGAGCGAGTTTGCTTGTCTTAGTCGAGAAGGCTAAGGTAGCCGAAGGTGTTAAGGAGTCGGTAAGAGAGAGCATGGACGGGAGTAGGCTTAAGAGGAGCTTTGGGTCTTCGGGATCGTCGCAATCTGCGAGAAGAGGGCTAGGCCGAGTGGGCGTAATCGGTCTGCTAGATTTGTTCTTTGCTAGGCGAGGACCGCCGCAGATGTAATCGGTGTAAAAATCTCATTGGGGTGGCCGTTGGACTGTGGGAAAGGTTGCTTCGAGTGTGGTTCTCTGATCATCGCATTAGGGACTATCCGCGTGGGATGGCGTGGATTCGGCCCGAGAGTCGGGCGTAATCGATTCGAGGTAATGGACCGCCACCACGAGGGGGGCCGTGGTAATGGCGCAGGTGGTAATGGATTTGGTCGAGGTCGTGGAGCACCGGCAGAGGTGCGGGTAGTTACGAGGCACGACGGCTGGTTTGGTTTGGTGTATGCAACTAGGCGCCGCGAGAGGGGCGACGCACCGGACGTAATCACCGTGACGTTTTTGATTTTTGGTTCTCCTATACCGCTTTAATTGACTTGGGTTCCACGCATTCGTATGTTGCTAGTAGTATAGTTGAGACCATGGACTTAGACTCGAGATATCTTCTAGGCGGATGACCGTATTTAGCCCTCTAGGTCACTCAGTAGTGGTAGATAAGTTGTATAAGGATGTACCCCTAGAACTCCAAGGGTCATTTTTGTCTTGATCCGATGGAACTATGGCTTGAGGAGTTCGATCGATTCTCGGATGGACTGGCCGGTGAAGTACCGTGCCAAGGTGGATTGCGCGCGCTAAGCGCATGGTTCTATCGACGGATAAGGGAGATGAAGTGATTATGATAGGTAATAGGAGAGATTACTTATCCAATGTGGTATCGGCATTGCAAGCTGTAAAGATGGTCAGGAAGGGCTGTGAAGCGTATGTGGTTCATGTGTATGCCTTAGAGGCTAAAGAGTCCGCTGTTGAAAAGGTTCGTACTGTTAAGGAATTTGTTGATGTGTTTCGGAGGAGCTTCCGGGTTTGCCACCGATCGCGAGGTAGAGTTTGGGATAGATCTGCTACCGTGGGATCGCGCCGGTGTCTATTGCTCCATATAGGATGGCACCAAAGGAGTTGGTGGAGCTTAAGGCTCAGATTCAGGAACTGTTGGACCGAGGCTTCAGTAGGCCAAGTGTTTCGCCGTGGGGAGCGCCGGTATTATTCGTTAAGAAGAAGGACGGCTCGATGCGGATGTGTATCGACTCATCGCCAACCGAATAAGTCGGCGATTAAAAACAAGTATCCGCTACCACGGATAGATGACTTGTTTGATCAGCTGAAAGGTGCATCGGTGTTTTCGAAGATCGATTTGAGGTCTGGGTACCATCAGTTGAAAGTTAAGGAAGCGGATATCCATAAGACAGCGTTTAGGACTCGAGACGCGCACTACGAATTTACGTAATGCCGTTCGGGTTGACGAACGCTCGTGCCTTTATGGATATGATGAATAGGGTGTTTCAGCAGTATCTGGACCGTTTCGTCGTGGTTTTCATTGACGACATCTTGGTTTACTCAAGGTCAGAAGAAGAGCATGATGCACACTTAAGAGTGGTGTTGCAAGTTTTGAGGGAGAAGCAACTCTATGCTAAGTTCAGCAAGTGCGAGTTCTGGCTTAGTGAAGTGACGTTTTTGGGTCATGTAGTATCAGCTGAGGGGATTAGAGTAGATCCTCGGAAGGTTGAGGCGGTTTTGGATTGGAAGCCTCCTAAGTCGATCACGAGATTCGGAGTTTCACAGGTTTGGCAGATACTACCGAAGATTTGTTGAGGGTTTCTCGTTAATTGCAGCACCGATGACTAAGCTGTTAAGGAAGGGAGTTCCGTTTGTTTGGACTGAGAAACAGCAGGAGAGTTTTGATAAGTTGAAAAAGATCTTGACAGAGGCTCCTGTGTTGATTCAGCCTGAGGCTGGTAAAGAATTCACAGTGTACTGCGATGCATCACACACAGGCTTGGGTTGCGTGCTGATGCAGGAAGGTAAGGTTGTGGCTTACGCTTCTCGGCAGCTGAGGCCACACGAGATCAACTATCCGACGCACGACTTGGAGCTAGCAGCTGTAGTCTTCGCTCTAAAAATCTGGAGGCACTACTTATACGGTGAGAAGTCAATTGTCTACACAGATCATAAGAGTTTGAAGTACCTATTGACTCAGAAGGATCTGAATTTGAGGCAGCGTAGATGGGTTGAATTGCTCAAGGACTACGACTGTTCGATCGAGTATCATCCGGGCAAGGCTAACGTGGTGGCAGACGCGTTGAGCCGTAGGGTTGTTTCGGACTTAAGAGCTTTGTTTGCCCATTTGAGCTTGTATGACGACGGGAGTATTCTGGCAGAGCTGCAGGTTAAGCCTACTTGGGTTGAGCAGATCAAAGAGAAACAGTTGGAGGATGAGGTTCTGAGTGCGCGAAGGTTACAAGTGCAGAATGGTGGTTTGGAGGGTTACAGCTTGTCTAGTGAAGAAGTTCGTGTTTTTCAAGGTAAGGCTTGTATGCCTAAAGATGTTGAGTGAGGCAGAGGATTCTTCAGACGCACATAGCGCAGATCTTATGCTATGCATCCGGGAGGTAGCAAGATGTATAGGGATCTTAGAGAGCGCTTTTGGTGGCTCGCTTGAAGAAAGAGGTGACAGAGTTTGTTGGAAAGTGTCGACTTGTCGGCCAGTCAAGGCCGAACATCGCTTGCCATCGGGTTTGCTTCAACTCGTGAAGATTCCTCGATGGAAATGGGAAAGGATAACTATGGATTTCGTCGTTGGGTTACGCTTCGCCAAACAAGAAAGATTCGGTTTGGGTTATTGTGGACCGTCTCGACGAAGTCGGCCCATTTTATTCCTAAGAGAGTGGACTATTCACTTGAGAGGTTGGCGAAGCTTTATGTGTCGAGAGATAGTGAGGTCACGCGGTGTTCCAGCTTCGATAATCTCGATATAGGATCCCGTGTTTACGTCGAGGTTCCGAGAGCGTTGCATCGAGCTCTGGTACTCGTTTGGATTTCAAAGACGGCTTTTCACAAATGATCGACGGTCGATCACCGTAAAGGTTATTCAGATTTTAGAGGACATGCCGAGGGGTTGTGTTCGGATTTGAGGCGCTTGGGATGAGTTTCGCCGCTGGCCGAAGTTCGCCTATAACAACAGCTACCAAGCAAGCATCAAAATGGCACCATATGAGGCGCCATCAAGTAGGAGGAAGTGTCGCTCACCTACTTGTTGGACGAGTTAGGTGAACGCCGCTTGTTGGGACCCGAGTTGGTTGGTCGAGACCGAGGACAAGGTTAAGTTGATTCGTGCTCGTTTAAAGGAAGCTTGAGACCGCAAAAGTCTTATGCCGATCTTAAGCGAAGAGATATAGAGTTCGCTGTGGGAGATCGGGTTTTCTTAAAGGTCTCGCCGTGGAAGAAGGTGCTGAGGTTTGGCAGAAAAGGCAAGCTAAGTCCGAGGTTTATTGGGCCGTATAAGGTATTGAGACGAGTTGGACCGATGGCGTATCGCCTTGAGTTGCCGCAGAGCTTAGTCGATTCACGATGTTTTTCACGTGTCGATGCTTCGGAGGTATCGTTCAGATCCATCGCATGTAGTAGCAGTGGAGGAGATCGAGGTAAATCCAGATATGACCATAGCGGAAGAACCTGTGCAGATTCTTGATCGGGATGTGAAGGTTCTGCGCAGAAAGTCCGTGCCTTTGGTTAAGGTACTTTGGCGGAATCATGGTGTAGAAGAAGCCACGTGGGAACCCGAGGATGCGATGAGACAGCAATACCCGCAACTCTTTCGACCAGGTAATTTCGAGGCCGAAATTATTTTAAGGGGGGTAGAACTGTAATATCCCGGGTTAGGGGCTATTTTGTGTTGCATGAAATTGCATGTGTTTGGTGTGCTGTGTTGCTATTTCGGTGTTTTAGGGGCTTAATGGTAGGCTAGGTGTGTGCCTGAGTAGGTGGGAAAATTTTAATTTTTGGCCTTAGGTGTAGGGAGCTGATAGAGTTGGGGTTTAAGGAAATAAATTGGAGTTTTATGGCACAAATGAGGAGCTAGCAAAGTGGCAGAGCTTGCGCCACTTGGAGCTTGGTGTGGCGTCATCTGCAAGGGGGAGAAGTCCTGAGTTCAAGCTGCGAAATTCTCATTTTTGGGCTTCCATTTTGACGGCATAGGAGGAAGGAGTTGGATGTGGTTCAAATTCCACTTTGGACTTAGTCAAATATTTTAAAAGATGGGTGGAGAGTGAATTTAGGAAGGAGACTTGTTCAAAGTATTTGAATGATTGGATGGGAGCTTTTGGGGGGATTGTTGGCCGAATTTTGGGGAGGTTGGAGGGAAGAGTGGACGGCTTGGAGTATGGAAAAAGGGGTAGTGCCGAAATGCTCTTTGGCATTTGGTACATTTTCGGCCATTTGGGGCTAAACCGAATCCTTTCTTTTGTCAATAGCCAACCGAAACTTCATTTGCATTTTATTCTCTTTTCTTCTTTTTGAAACCGAAAGTTCATGTGTCTATTGCCAAAATTGCTTGCTCTTCCTAGCATTTCTTGACAAATAGAATCATCTATTTGTTCTTCTCATTTCCTTTGTGCCAAAACTACAACCATTTTGTTTCTTCAACCTTTATTTTCTCTCCTAAGCATTGTAGCCAAAAACTCTATTCTTTAAACACTCTCTTCATTTCTTCTTTTGGCAAACCAAAACTCCACCCTCCTATACAATTTCTTTTCTTCTTCTTTTCTTCTCATTTCTCATTGTTAGCCTAATATTAACCCCCATTCTTTCGCACTCCATTTCTTTCTTTTCTCCGACCGAACTTTGGTGATTGGACACACCACTTGGCCGAATCCTCTTTTCCTTTTAGTTCAAGGTCTTAGCCGAATTCCCTCCCCTAGTGGTGTTAGTTCGCATTTAATAGTGGTGTAGTATTGGTGTTCACCTTGTGTTGTGCAAACGGCTAGAAAGGGGTAAGTGTTGGATATTATTATTGTTAGTTTAATCTTGGTTTCGATTAAGTCGGAGGTGATAAAGGACTACTGATTATTCTCTTTCAAGGTGTAGCCAATTGCTGATTAAAGAGGGAACCAGTGTGGTTCGAGTTTGGTAGGAAACCAAACGTGTACAAGGTAAGGGTTCAAGCATTAACCCTTTGGTTAAGTGTCTTTGGCCGAATGTTTTAGATGCCTAACCCCTATGTCCGGCCGATTGTAGGAGTCGCACTGCTCGAGGGCTTAGCATTCGCTTCTCGTTGGGATTTATAGACTGCTTTTACCAGTGTGTAACTAACACACTTATATTTAGTAATATGATTGATAACCGTGTGATGATTAATGAAACAGTTGATGATTGATATGTTACCCTAGTGGGTATGATCATGGACTCGGGTAAGTCAGTGTTAATATTATTATGAATTATTGATAATCTATATGATATCATGACTATGGATATATGTGACATGGGATATGAGATTAGACATATTGGCATGATATGCATGATTGTATGATATGCATGATTACATGAGCATGGCATATTGATGGGTATTACGAGTAGAGGGAGCAGTGATATATTGTGCTGACGAGCACCAGTGCTTTGGTAGCACACTTTGTGACTTTGGGTCACCAGAGGTTTGGCACCTCCAGAGGTTTGGTACCTCAGCGTCTCGTCGATGGCTCGATACCACAATGGGGTTGGCCCCACGAGATGATTATACGGGATTGACGCCAAGTGTTTTGTAACACACGATGGGTTAGCCCCATCACCGTTTTGTGACTACGGTCCACGGTGCTTTGGTAGCACATTGTGTCTTTGGGACACCAGAGGTTTGGCACCTCATTGCGACTTGTCCCTGTGGTTTGACCACCGTGGGTTGGCCCCACTTGAGATATGGGATTGTCTGCTAGTGTTTTGGTAACACACGATGGGTTGGCCCCATCATTGGATTTGTGACTTCGGTCACCAGTGCTTTGGTAGCACAACTGTGTCTTTGGGACACCAGTGGTTTGGGACCACATTGACGGATATTATGTCTTTGGGACATCAGTGTTTTGGTAACACATCGTGACTGTATGTCACCAGTGGTTTGGTACCACACGGGGTAGAAAGGGCGTATGGATGGTTAGGATCGGGTTGCATTAATTGTGTTGCTATGTATGATGTGTGTTAGCATGTTGATTCTATCGGGAGCGGGATTTACACACTGAGTCACTCGACTCACCCTCTCCTTTGACATTTCAGGCGACTCGTAGACGCGGACTTGGAGCCGGGATGGACTCGGGGTGCACATGCCATGCTCTAATAAAAGTTTTACTCAGCCTTTTGCATTTGAGTACTTTAGTTTATTTAATTTTAATTGGGTTTTATTTCGGATTTGTAAAAAGCCTTTAAATTATGCCTTTTTATTATTATGTTTTAAATTTGATTTTAATATGCCTTAACAGACTAATTGGGTTAATTTGCTAAAACATGACACAACAACGATTTCAAAACTTTAACGATATGTTTCAACTATACCATCGGGTATCGCACCGATTTTATAAGCATACAAAAATCGACTGTTTCCAAACTTGAAAGCAAATTTTTGTTACTAAGTCTAAATGTTTTTTTTTAAACGGATCAAAGTTTTACCAATTCTATTTAGTGCAACTTCGAAATTTTCAAACTCGTTTTTCCCGTAACATACCAGATTCGGTCATGGTGTTTGGACCGGGTTTGGGGTGTTACACACGCCCTTACAAGTTATTTACACCTATATTAAAGCACTCAAAATATACCTAACAGATGCATATGCAAGCTAGATCATCATAGAATTTAATCATACAACCAATATGCCGAAAAGGCACCTCAATCACAACAATCAAACATAATTATACATTTGTTAAGTTTAACCACAAATCAACTAACCTTTATAACTAATTTTATGCCAACGTTTACCACAATATTAACATACCAATATCATACTCAAAAACACGATTTGACTATTCAACACTTATCATCACTACCTTAGCAAACTTGACCATATGTCAACACATCCAAACACACCAAACTAGCCATTTATTAACTCAATGTTCACTCTCAATTTCCATACCTCAATGATCACATTCAATCATACCAAAGCAAAATTTCATAGCATGCATTTTATATACCACTCCAACTCTCAACCTTTAAGTATCAGCATGCCAAAATATCAACCATAATAGACCATATATACATGCCAAAATACCAACTAATGTATCATCCAAAATACCATAATTACAAGCCAAACATATTGGCTATATCATCAAGCACAAAACACCTATATATGTGCATATTTAACCATTTTTCGTGTAACACCCCAAACCCAACCCAGAAGTTAGGCCCGAATCTGACGTGTCACTTGAAGTGTTTTTTGAAAACCATGTTTTCATTGAAAACCCTTCTTAATATTTAAAAGCTAAAGTCTCAGTTAGTGTTTGTTCAATTTTCAAAACATGGTTTATTGAAAAGTTAATCACTTTTAAAAACGTTATTAACTTCGTTAAAAATCTCTTCTAGTTGCGGAAGCTAATTTAAGGTAAAGAAGTTTAAAACATAGGTTTTTAAAAATAGTAATTGGGTTGAAAACTCGTCCACATCTAATAGATGTAAACGTAACAAAATCCCAAATTCAAAATTAAATCCAGAGAGGCCTTATTACAGAAAATAAAACCCAAAACGAATTTAAAAACATATATAAAGTCCAAATCATAACAGTCGCAGTCGTGTGGTCACTTCCAAGTCCCTTGCAACACCGATCCTCCTAATGCTGGGGATTACCTGCATAGTTAAAAATGGAGTCAGTTTATGAAAACTCAGTGTGTAATCCCCTTACTAGAGTAACAGTCAGTATACAGAAATAGAAACTAAAACAGTCTAGGCCAAAGCCCTTTAACAATAATAGTACTGTCCAGTTCAGAGCATACATGGGCCAAAGCCTACTACAATATCATTTGGGTCACATCCCATAACAGAATCAATTAGGCCTAGCCCAAACCAATAACAGAACAAGCAGCCTAAGCCCAGTACAGTGACAGATCTCATAAATAGATATGCATTAGTATGAGGATGCATCCCACCCCGATCCAGCCAACACACCACCCGTGCCAACCAACACACCATTTGAGGATAAAATTGACCGACCCAGCCAACACACCAAGCTTAGCACCGGTTGCGGCACTAAGTCAACAGAACAACTCGGCGCCGTGGATAGAACGGCAAAAAGCCATAAACAAAATGGTTATAACCCATAATCAAGATGGCACAGAGCCATAATCAGGATGGCACAAAGCTATTACTAACTGTAATAAGTTCGGCACATAGCCATCAGCGATGGTAATATAATCGACACACAGCCACGGGTAATTATGATCGAAACAGAGTCATCAATATATATGTTGGGCACATAGCCACGGGTAAATACGATTGGCGCAGAGCCATAATCAAGATGGAACAGAGCCATATGGCACAGAGCCAAAATCAGATTACGCGGCTTTAAGTCGTCCGTTGGTCCACAGTCGTCTCATGCGACCCGTGCGACCTTAACAGATCAATATTGGAGCCATAGTCGTCTCATGCGACCCGTCCGACCCTATCAGAACTTCCTCTGTATTAATGTCCCAACCCCATGCAATATGTCGTGTATGTCATGCTCAATCATTACACGTGTATGCAAAATGGCCATGCCCAGTAACAGTCATTTAAACATATATCGAAAGCATATCAATCACATGACCACAGTCAAGTCAATTAAAACATAGTCATACGATCACGGTCAAATTAGTCAAATTCATAGCCTAAGTTAGTCATTTACCCTTAAGGGCAAAATAGTCATTTTACCCTATAAGGGTATTTCAGTCATTCTCACAAATCAGGGGTATTTTGGTAATTTTTGCAAATCGAGGGTATTTCAGTAATTTTGCAAATCGGGGGTATTTTGGTAATTTCACAATCTGAGGGTATTTCGATAATTTTACAAATCGGGGGTATCTCAGTAATTTCACAATCCGAGGGTATTTCGATAATTTCACAAATCTAAGGGTATTTCAATAATTTCACAAATCAAGGGTATTTTGGTAATTTCAAAAATCGAGGTATTTTGGTAATTTCACAATCTGAGGGTATTTTGATAATTTTACAAATATAAATTTCACAAATTGAGGGTATTTTGATAATTTCATAATCCAAGGGTATTTTAGTAATTTTACAAATTCGAGGGTATTTTAGTAATTTCACAAATCGAGGGTATTTTGGTAATTTTACAAATTGAGGGTATTTCGGTAATTTCACAAATTTAAAGGTATTTCGGTAATTTCACAAATCGAGAGTATTTCAGTAATTTCAGAAATCGGGGGTATTTTGGTAATTTCACAATTCGAGGTCTCAGCGACCCAATAGAAGGTCCACCGTCGCCTCGAGTGACTTCAGTAACCCAAACAGACACAACGGTGTAAATGGGCCTAAGGCCCATTATTCTGCCTAAGTGGGCCCACACGCCCGTGTGGCCCATTTAGCCCAAAAACAGCCACAATTATCCAAATGTCACAATCCAAAGCATTTACCACATCACATACATTTTACTCGTGTGGGCCTACAAGCCCACTGGGCCCACACAGCCCACTTTGATCCAACGAGGCCCAGAACAACCCAATACCGCGTGAGCGCTCATGGTGGCCTCTACAGACAAACACCCATGTTCGTGGGCTAGGTTCACCACACGCACGATCGCACGCTCGTGTGGCATCATAAGCCATATTTCTGGCTTTTCGGCATTTTTCCGATCTACAGTCATAGCAATGTAAACAACACATACTTTCAGCTTTCTAGCCGATCATCAAATACCGCATACAATTGCACACACTCTATCAACTTTCTCGCTGACTATCGAATACAGGGTACTGTTACAAACCTGATCACGTAGAGTACTAAAAATTCATGATCGTCGGAACCTATATTCAAACATAACATTCAGTTAATCACTTATCAAATAGTGTTAGAAAAACTCTTAACATCCACTTAACCGAGAGGTCAACTATGACTTGCCTTGACTAGATCGGTTGACTGTGATTAGTCGACTCGAACCAGAGTTTGGTGCATCCACCTTTCCACATCCTGGCGGACAGTCTCGAATAGCAGACACCGCACACCTCTTAAACTTGGGAGTAGAAGTTACGCGCTCAATCTCAACCAGCACCTTTCCCGTCACTTTACTACTAGAATCCTCTTTACCCATCGAGAGTTCTTGATTGAATAACAAAAGAGTTTCAATCGCTTCTGAAATGCTCGCACCCCGTCACTTCTTAGAGAAATCTAAAAACCCAATGATCAACTTAGGAAACTAACATACGGTAATCAAAGAATAAGATGAAGGAGTATTCGACTTTTAGAAAAAGTAGAAGAAATAGATTTGAACACATGCTGCAATAACAAAGAAACAACAGAGAGAACTTCTGAGTATCTATCGATTCCTCAGAACCCTTACAAGACCGAAACAACACCAATGGTAAAGCACTAAAACAGTTGGCCAATAATAGGGAGAGAAGCATAATATTCGACCAAAAGAACAATAAGCAGAGGGGAATATCGAAATAGAAAAGAGAAAAGATGGAGAAGAGGCAATCAGCTAGAGGAGCATAACCAAAAAGAAAGAATGAAACTGAGGGGAAAAGGGAAAATATATTCGGCTAGACAAAATGTAAAACAAAAGAGGTGAAAGAAAAAGAACAATTCGGCAACACAAACCAGTTTTTCCCAAGGCAAAAGTGCCTGAAACCAAACCGAAAATGAGAGAAACTATCCTAGCCAAATCCTCTTACCATTTCAGCACAACACTCCCACACACTTCAAACTCCTTGTTTTTCTCCATAAATCACTCCATTGATCCCTCCACCGAATTTTCTCCTTGATTTACTCCAACTCCCCATTCAAATTCAATTCAAATTCTTATGACCAATTCAACCACAAAGTTCCAGTCCAGTTCCAACACCTCCTCAGCTCGAGAAGCAAAATAACGTACAATTGCGCACACCATGCCTCGAACCTCAGACTCCTTACCACACATGTAGCGCCACCTTGCCACTAGATCACCCACTCTCTTTGTGTCACATTTTACCTTCAATAAATTAAAAGGTCTAAAGGCCAAAGTCCAGGTTCCTTTAAAAGAAAAACAAAAAAAAAATTGCAAGAGCCAAGACTTGAACCCGGGCTCCCTTGCAACCTTAATGACGCCACAACATATTAACACAATAATTTAAAAGTCCTACATCCAAGCATCTAGGGTTTTATCCACTTAAAACCAAAATTTTTGCTAAAGCCTAGGTTTGAACCTAGGACTTCTCCAACACTTTTCAGGGCCCTTAACCACTAAAGTAGGCATTTAATTATGTCATCTCCTTGCACAATTAAATACTTATGTACAGCCTCCTTATTGATCCATACACAAGGCTCAATACTTCTATGCCCAAAATTCGGGGTGTTACATTTCGATTAACATGTTTCTATATAAAACATATCAAAATGACCGTACCATTGGGACTACTGTTCACATGCATTAAAACCATTTAAATGTCATAATTCTAACCAATTCCAAATGGTTCTAATAACCAACATATATACATACCAGATTATGTCCAAATGGTCATAATTCAACCAAACATATTTTATTAAATCCTATATCAAAACATGCCTTAAATGTTCACTTTGCAAACATGCCAACTCTTACCACTTTTTCTATAAAACCATGCTTCAATTTGATCTTACAAACACCAACCTTTAAACATCAAAGTTCAAAAAGCACACAAATCATCAAGGCATCAAATGTAGTAAGTTTCACAAATTCAAAGCAACATTACATGCTGATATCATTAACTAACCGTTAGACATATGTCCACCTATACAACCACCAAAGCATCAAAATTTACCGATAAAATCGATGGATAGTGTTGTAACAGCTCATTTTTAGTCAAATCGGAACAGTGGTTTTGAGACCAAAAATTCGATGTTGAAATATTTATTTTTTTATTATTTTAATGTTGACAGCATGATTGAATGTTGGTGTGAAAATTTCATTTAGAAATTTTATCGTTTGAATGTTTAATTCAATAAAAAGGACTAAATCGCGTAAAGTGTAAAAGTACAGTTTTATAAGTTAAAGGTGTTAAATAGCTATAGACCTTTAAAGTGGAGGTCCTTATATAGAAATTAGCCCATTATTGAGTTAGTGGAATGTGATGGCTTGGTGTAATGGAAATTTTAAATGTTATTAAAGGTTAAAATTGTAAAATGGTTAATAAAGAATAAAATAATTAAAACAAATCCAAACTATCATCTTTATTCATTCATCTTCCACTGAATTTTCAAAGAGAAAAAGGCTATGGGAATAAGATAGGGTTCGGCCATTTCAAGCTTTAATTGGTGAGTAATTTTGACTCCGTTTTTAATGATTTCTATGTTTTTGTGATCGTTGCAACTAGTATTAGCTAGCCCAGGGACTATTTTGCAAAACTGTCAAAAATTTTGAATGATACCTATAACACCCCTAACCCGTAACCATCGTCGGTCTAAAGTTAAAGGAATTATCGAACAAATCAGATCTTTTACGAACATTTCACATCATAATTTAACAATTGAAATCAAAGAGTCCCTTAAATAGGTCTACGAGATCTTAAACATGCATTACAAAGGGGTCGGGACTAAACCAAACACTTACAAAATTTTCTGAAAATTAAACATTTTTCAAAGCTATAAAGGTCACATGCTTGTGTACGCAGGCCATGTGCCTCACACGGCCTCAGGCACGCCCGTGTGTCCAAGCCGTGGTAAAACAGGGCATACATACTAACTTGTCCATACGGCCTGAGACACTCCCGTGTGCCTCACCCGTAGTCGACACTGACTTGCACCATACGGCTAGTCACACGTGCGAGCCTGACTTGTTTCAATTTGCAAACTTCAATGATACGGTCGAGCCACACGCCCATGTGCTCAACTGTGTGGGCAATTATAGGCCATTTGCAAGGCTAATTTGCCACCGACACTTTAGAATCACCTACAAGCATCAAACCATATGCATTTATACCTCAAATGGCAACCAAAACATACCAAGATATACACTAATTAATCATCAACTACGATATTTTTTTCCATACTCACTTTCAACTCAAAATTGTCCATCTAAAATATCAATTTCACAACCCAAAGCATATAATCTTTTCATCATTCAATTCTAGCCAAATCTATCATGAAACATATCATTTCCATTTTGTTAATTTATGCCATAATGATCTCTCACATAGAACGCACACATACGCATATAGTCGTTCTTTTCACCTGTTCAAAACATATACCAAACCATCAAACTACCAAGCCAAATCACATGACAAGGCTTATACACTTCAAAACATTCCATATTCACTAGCCTATACATGCCATATACCAAATATATACAATTTTCAAAACTACCAAAATAGATAGCTGATAGTGTGATTGAGTCACTGACGATCCCCGGATCCGAGCTAGCTTTAAATACACTATAAAACAGAGAAAACTTCACACAGTAAGCTTTATAGCTTAGTAAGTTCGTAATATAATACATATAACTCAATGATTCAAAATCAATATACAAAATATACCATCACATAGATTATTTAAAAAAAAATGCACAATCTCATTCATAGCCAATACTCACATAACCAGCCATTCATCCATTTCCAAAATCATCGACCACATAGGTTCCGTACATACCTTTGCCAACACTTAGTTAAGATCACTCTTGCTACTAAATGCTTGATACCACATTTCGACCAATCTTCATATTTCATTCGATTTAATCGCACACTTAGTGCCAATTTCTTAGCCGAAGCTTAAATATCATTGCACACTTAGTTCTTTTATTTTAAACTGAATTTAATTCGGTATCATACACACAGTGCCAATCAAAGTAGTCGATGCTTTCTTTATTTCGCACACACAGTGTCATTCTCTATTGAATCTATTCTATTCCACATGCTTAGTGCCACTACTCTCAAAATCTCATTTATCATTAACAATTCATCAACCACATAATCTTTCATTACATAGCACATGAGCGTAATTTAAACAATTCGTATTATAAACGAACTTACCATGGATGTCAAAATAACAAAATAAATCAACTAATCGGCACTTTATCTTTGCCTCGATCTCAATCCAAATCCCTCTTTCCTTGATATATACATATTCAAATTTAGCTCATACAATCACCAAATCATTCAATTTAGTCTGAACACACATATTTAGGGCATTTTACAAAATAGCCCTCACATTTTCACATTTCGACACTTAGGTCCCTATTTCATATATTCATCAAATACACTTAATTTCATTTCACACATGCCTAGCCAAATTTTCCTTATGTTCATACAAGCCCACATATTTTATTTATTTCATATTTTAGTCCTCCAATTTCTCATTTTCACAATTTAGCCCAAATTACTCAATTTCACTAAAAATTCAAAGACAAAATATGTTAATATATCACATGTCTTTCATATTTCATCATTAATTATCACAAAGCTCAAACATTTATCAATGGCACATCTCAAAATCTTCATCAAATTCTAAAATTAAAGCATGGGCTTAACAATACACTAAGCAACGATCATAAAAACGTAAAAATCATAAAAAATCGAGCTCAAAAAATACCTTGATTGAACCAACTTCTAGCCGAACCCTAATGTTCTTTTTATTTTCTTTTTCCTTAGCAAATTTCGGCAATAAAGATGAACACCAGACCTTTTTCATGCTTTTGTTTATTTTAATTATTCTTTAATTCATGTTTTACCATTATAACCTTCTTAATATCATTTATATTTCCATTAACTTAAGCCCATTTTTGTCTATCCTATCTATCAATGGTCTATTATCAACATAAGGACCTTTCATTTAATAAGCCATGCCAAATAAGCACTTTAACAATCAGCACACAACTTTTACATTTTATGTGATTAATTTTTTTTCGCAAATTAAGCACACGAACGATAAACTTTTCACACAGAATTTTCACACATGCTCAATCACATACTATATACACAGAAAATAATATTTAAAATATTTTTCTAACCCAAAACCACTGTTCCGACTAGGGTCTAAACTGGGCTGTTACAACTCTCTCCCTTAGGGATTTTGGTCCCCGAAAATCTTACCAGTGAAGAGGTTCAGATATTGCTCTCTCATAATATCTTCACGCTCCCACGTAGCCTCTTCAACTCTGTGTTTGTGCCACAACACTTTCACTAAAGAAATTTTCTTATTTCTCAACTCTTTGATCTCACGTGCCAGAATTCGAATTGGTTTTTCACTACACGATAAATCTGACTGAATCTCAACCTCAGTAGGAGCAATCACATGCAATGAATCAGGTCTGTATCGTTAGAGCACCGATACGTGAAACACATTATGAATCTTTTCTAATTCAGGTGGCAATAGCAATCTATAAGCAACCGGTCCAATTCGTTCAATAATCTCACACGGCCCGATGAACCTCGTACTCAATTTGCCTTTTCTGCCAAAACAAAGTATTTTCTTCCACAGAGACACTTTTAAAAACACTTTATCACTGATTTCAAATTCAATATCTTTCCTTTTCAAATTTGTGTAAGACCTTTGACCATCTGATGCAGCTTTCAAACTGTCACGAATCACTTTCACTTTCTGCTCAGCCTCTTTGATTAAATCAACCCCGTGAATCTTATTCTCACTAAGCTCAGTCCAATAAAATGGAGTTCTACATTTTCGACCATAAAGGGCCTCATATGGTGAAATTGTAGTACTTGATTGAAAACTATTATTATACGCAAATTCAATCAATGGCAAATGCTTTTCCCACATACTTTCAAACTCAAAAATGCAGCATCTCAACATATCCTCGAGAATCTAAATGATCCGCTCAGATTGACCATCTGTTTGCCGATGAAATGCAGTATTGAAATGCAACTTTGTGCCTAGAGCCTCTTGCAATTTCTTCCAAAACCGCGAGGTAAATCTCGAATCTCTGTCAAACACAATGGATAATGGTACCCCCGTGCAGTCTCACAATCTCAGAAATATACAATTCGGCTAACTTATCAAGCGAATAATCTATTCTCACCGGAACAAAATGAGCTGATTTTGTCAATCTGTCAACTATCACCTAGATTGCATCTTTCTTTCTCAGAGATAAAGGCAATCTCAACACAAAATCCATCGTGATTCTCTCACATTTCCACTTAGGAATCATAATTGGTTGTAACAAACCGGATGGAACCTGATGTTCAGCTTTAACTTGTTGACAAACTAAACATCTCGAAACAAATTCTGAGATATCCCATTTCATACCTTGCCACCAATAAAACTGTTTCATATCATTATACATTTTTGTACTCCCTAGATGAACAGACAAACTACTATTATGAACTTTGTTCAAAACTAACTGAATCAACTTTGAATTTCTCAGAATACAAATTCCATCTCAAAATCTCAAACAATCATCATTATCAACTCAAAATTCTGAATCAGAATTCAAACTACACTGATCTCGTTTTGCCATCATTTCAGTATCACTTTTCTGAGCATCACAAATCTGACGTATAAACATTGGTCTCACTTTCAACTCAGCCAAAACTGAACCATCACCACACAGATCTATTTGAGTATTCATTGCTCTCAAAGCAAATAAAGACTTCCGACTCAAAGCATCAGCAACAACATTAGCATTACCCGGATGATAATCAATCACTAATTCATAGTCTTTTAGTAGTGTTAATCATCTCCGCTATCTCAAATTCAATTCTCTTTGAGTCATCAGATATTTCAAGCTCTTGTGATCCGTATATATATGATACTTCTCACCAAATAAGTAGTGATGCAAAATCTTCAATACAAATAAAATCGCGGCTATTTCAAAGATCGTGCATCGGGGAGTTCTTTTCATGCTGTTTTAACTGTCTCGAAGCATAAGGTATAACTTTGCCATCTTGCATCAGCACATAGCCCAATCTATTCAATGATGCATCACCGTAAACTATGAATTCTTTACCCGATTCTGGCTGAACTAACACTGGTGCTTCTGTCAACAATGCTTTCAACTGTTCAAAACTCTGCTGACACTTTTCTGACCATTTAAATTTAACATCTTTCTGTAGCAATTTCGTCAACAGAGTCGCAATCATTGAGAAGCTTTTCACAAACCGTCTATAATTGTAACACCCCAAACCCGGCCTAAACGTTACGACCATATCTGGTATGTCACAGGGTGAAGTAAAAATGGATTTTGTTGAATTTAGGAAAAACCGTAGATTTGAAAACTTTTCGATTAAAGAGATGTCTTGAAAACAGTGATTTGATAGTTTAGGAAAATTTCAGTTTGTGTTAATCGAACATTCGTTATGCTTGGTGATACTTGAAAGAAAACGTTTGTTTTGTGTTACTCGTATTTTGAAAACCCCATCTTCACTTTCATGTTTAAGTTCTCATAGTGTCAAATTTTAAATAAATAATAAGTAATAAAAAAAATAAATATTAACTTAGAAAGGCCTTATTACATAGCAAAAATCCCCAATTAAAAATAAAATATAGCAAGAAACAAGTTTACGAGAGGAAAAGACTTTATGGCCTCCACGAGTCTGCCTTGCCTCCCACATCCACAATCTACTGATTACCTGAAAGGTTAAGCAAGGGGTGAGTCACCGACTCTCAGTGTGTAAATCCCCTAAATCACATAAACGGCTCATGGCCCACAATCGTATATTGGGCCTTAGCGCACTCAAGATGACATAAAGAATAAATGAATGCATCATGTCCCAGCCCAATCTAGTTTTTCCATCCTCTACACGCCACCCGTACCAGCCCATCACACCGTGGGGATTTCTACAATCAACCCTCCATCCGCTACACGCCACTTTGACAGTCATGCTGTCAGTCATAATGTTGATCACTAGATGACCAAAATAATACAATGTGGCTTAGCCATCAATCCCTATGTGACCAAATAATATAACGTGGCTTAGCCACCGATCACCATGTGACCAAATAATCAAGCACTTCCCCTTTATATCATATCCATATCCCATGCATAACATACATGTCATAATGAATGCAACATGCTATCAACAAAGTAAAAAATTATTACATACATCCATACACATAAGAAAAATGTTACAGTCACATACTTGGCATCCCTAGCCTTACCCACAAGGGTATTACAACTGTCCACACAGCCTTTTCCGACTTTTCAACCCATACAATTAATAATACAGATAAAATAAAGTGTGTAAAGTTTTACACACCTGATAACACGCAAAATAATACTCTTTATGTCGACACTATCGATAGTATAATCGACTGCTATTTGTCTATTGTTCTGTTCTGAAGTCGGTCCACAACCCGGTGGCCAATCTCAAACAGCAGACACCGCGCGTTTTTGAACTTAGGGGCTGGGATTACGAGTCCAACTCCTTCTTTCGTTTGGTTGGCATTTGAATCCATGAAACGTTCTTGGTTAGAAGATACTATAATGAGATGATGGTTGATTAACAGACAATGGATTAAGGTCAGCGAATAACGAGAAGAGAACCCAAACTTATTACTAGACAGAAAACCCTTACCTTGAGATCCTGAATAGAAAGATTGGGTTCAGAGATCGACCGATTTGACTTGAAATTCAGATACTTTGGCTAACAAGGTTCCCGGAATAGGCGGCCCCAAAGAAGAAAGAATATGAAAGAGTATGAGTCAAAACAAAGCATCAAACAAGCCAATTAGCCATTCGGCTTTGGCTACTACAACCAAAATATGAACAGGAAAAGATGACAGAGTCCGTCTTACCTTAACGACCCAACTCAATGAGAGATCCGAAGTAGATTCCTGTTACCTTGTTCCACCATATCAGGCTAACATAAATACCCTAAGGGATTTTTGAATGTCAAAATCAAAAGAAAACGATAGGTAGCAAGGGCTTAGTTTCGGCCAAAAAAAGAAAATAATGGCACAAGGGATGTTCGGCTTTAGCAAGAAATAGAGAAAGGAATGGAAGTGAATAGGGGTTTCAGCTCTGTATGGATATGAGGGAAAAAGGATGGTTTCGGTTTAAAATAAAATAAGTAAACAAGAAAAGAAGAAAAGTTATCACAAAAGAAATGGTGTGTTGCTTTCGGTTTGTGAAGCTTAAGAGTATGAGTGGGGAGAAAGAGATATTGGGTAGAGGCTTTCAAGGTTTCGGCTTATGAGAGGAAGAGAAGATGAATAAGAGAACAATGGGAATGATGAGTAGAATTATGCTAAGATGCGGCTTGAGAGTCTTAGATGGAGAAAAGAAAATGAAGAAAAAGAAAGTGCATCAATGGTCTATCACATTCGGCTAAAGAAGAAAAGAGAGGAGAATAGATGTTGACTAATACAATTTCGGCACACTCAAGAATTATGGACTCAAAGAGAAGGAAAAGAAAGAGACTTCCAAGGCTTAAGCACAAAACGGCAGTCACATCCCCCTAATACCCGAGTTTGTTCTAAAGAAACTAAAATGGAACCTAAAACCACTAATGAGTTTCGGCACACCAATACAAGCCAAAATCGATTGCTTTCTCCCTTCCACAAGCTCCCAAAATTCGGCCACCATCTTCACCAACCTTCAATCCCTTATTCTCCTCCTAACTTCACTCTCAATCACTCATTTGAAAAAGTTTGAACCATTCAAACCCCACTTTTCTCTCTTGGCCTATCATTCAAAAATTTTGACCACTTCAACATCCACTCTTCAAGGTTCCTAGCTGACGTCCAACACTACTCCCTTTGACGCCAAAAAGAATTCCAAAATGCAAATTGTGCGACTCGAACCAGCTCCCTCCTAGCTTCCATGTGGCGTCACCTACCAACACCCTAAGTGATGCCCCCTTGCTACTTTGCCACTTCAATTCTTGTGTCAACAACCACAAGCAAATATCCTTAAGTCCTGCCCCAGTTAGCTCTCCCCTGAAAGTGCCTAAAACAGTATTTTTGCCAGGCTTCGGCTTAACCCCGAGCCTTCCCTGGACCCCCAAACACACCAAAATAATGTACAAAACACAACATACATTAGATGCAGAACCTCTAAAACCAGGATGTTACAATAATATCTCGCTAGTCCCAGAAAACTACGGACTTTAGACACATTTCTCGGAGGTTTCCAATCTAAAATTGTTGAAATCTTGTTTGGATCAACTCGTATTCCCGTAGCTGACACTATATGTCCCAGAAAACCAACCTTACGCAACCAAAACTCGCATTTGCTAAACTTTGCATACAATTGCTTCTCACGCAGAGTCTGTAACACGATTCTCAAATGTCCAACATGTTGCACCTCATCACAAGAGTAAATCAAAATATCGTCAATAAACACCACGACAAATCGATCCAAATACGGTCTGAATATCCGATTCATCAAATCCATAAACACTGTAGGAGCATTCGTTAGTCCAAAAGGCATAACTAAGAATTCATAATGTCTGTACCTTGTTCTGAAAGCATTTTCGGTACATCTAATTCTTTAACTCGTAGCTGATAGTAGCCCGATCTCAAATCTATCTTAAAAAACATTGTAGCTCCTTTCAACTGATCAAACAAATCATTGATTCGCGGTAAAGGGTATTTATTCTTTATTGTCACATTGTTTAACTGTCAGTAGTCAATACACATTCTCATAGTGCCATCTTTCTTTTTCAAAAACAACATATGAGCACCCCAGGGCGAGAAACTCGGTCGTGCAAATACTCTATCTGTCAACTCTTGCAACTGAGACTTCAACTCTTTCAATTCTGTCGGTGCCATTCTATACGGAGCAATTGAAATAAGAGTTGTTCGCGGTACTAAGTCAATGCCAAACTCAACTTCTCTTATTGGAAGTAATCCTGGTAACTCTTTAGGAAATACATCTGGGAACTCGTAAACTACAGACACAGATTCAACTCTCTTTTCTGTCACTTTTGTATCTATCACATATGCAAGATAACCTTCGCCACCCTTTTTCACATAATTCAAAGCTTTCATCGAAGATGCAATAGCTGGTAGCCCATTCAAATCACCGGATTCAATTCGAACTATCTCACCATTTTGACTTCTCAAATCAATACTCTTCCGTTTACAATTCACAATAGCATTATGTTTTAATTGGTGAGTACTTTTGACTCCGTTTTTTAATTATTTCTATGTTTTTGTGATCGTTGCAACTAGTACTAGCTAGCCTAAGGACTATTTTGCAAAACTGTCAAAATTTTTGAATGATACTTGTAACACCCCTAACCCGTAACCATCACCGGTCTAGAGTTAAAAGAATTACCAAACAAATCGAATCTTTTATGAACATTTCACATCACAATTTAACAATTCAAATCAAAGAGTCCCTTAAATAGGTCTACAAGACCTTAAACACGCATTAGAAAAGGGCCGGGACTAAACCGAACACTTACAATTTTTTTTGAAAATTAAACATTTTTCAAAGCTATAGAGGTCACACGCCTGTGTAGGCTGGCTGTGTGCCTCACACGGCCTTGGACACGCCCGGGTGTCCAAGCCATGGTAAAACAGGGCATACATACTGACTTGTCCACACGACCGGAGACACGCCCATGTGCCTTACCCGTGGTCGACACTGACTTGCACCACACGGCTAGTCACACGCCTGTGTGTCTAGCCCGTGTGTGAGCTTGACTTGTTTCAGTTTGCAAATTTAAATGACACGGTCGAGCCACACGCCCGTTTGCTCAACCGTGTGGGCAATTATTGGCCATTTGCAAGGCTAATTTGCCACCCACACTTTGGAATCACCTACAAGCATCAAACCATATGCATTTATACCTCAAATGGCAACCAAAACATAACAACAATTAATCATCAACTATAACATTTATTTCCATAGTCAATTTCAACTCAAACATGTCCATCTAAAATATCAATTTCACAACCCAAATCATATAATCTTTTCATCATTCAATTCTAACCAAATCTATCATGAAACATATCATTTCCATTTTGGTAATTTATGCCATAATGATCACTCACATAGAACACACACATACACATATAGTCATTCTTTTCACATGTTCAAAACATATACCAAACCATCAAACTACCAAGCCAAATCACATGACAAGGCTTATACACTTCAAAACATTCCATATTCACTAGCCTACACATGCCATATAACAAATATATACAACTTCTAAAAGTACCAAAATAGATGCCAATAATGTGATTGAGTCGCTGATGATCCCCGGATCCGAGCTAGCTTTAAATACACTGTAAAATAGAGAAAACTTCACACAGTAAGCTTTATAGCTTTGTAAGTTTGTAATATAATACATTTAACTCACTGATTCAAAATCAATATACAAAATAAACCATCACATAGATTATTTACAAAATGCACAATCTCATTCATTGCCAATACTCACATAACCATCCATTCATCCATTTCCAAAATCATCAACCACATAGGTTCCGTACATACCTTTGCCAACACTTAGTTATGATCACTCTTGCTACTAAATGTTTGATACCACATTTCGATCAATCTTCATATTTCATTCGATTTAATCGCGCACTTAGTGCCAAATTCTTACCGAAGCTTAAATATCATCGCACATTTAGTGCCTTTATTTTAAACCAAATTTAATTCGGTATCGCGCACACAGTGTCGACCAAAGTAGTCGATGCTTTCTTTATTTCGCAAACACAGTGCCGTTCTGTATTGGATCTATTCTATTTCGCACACTTAGTGCCACTACTCTCAAAATCTAATTTATCATTAATAATTCGTCAACCACATAATCTTTCATTACATAGCACATGACCGTAATTTAAACAATTCGTATTATAAATGAACTTACCTCAGACGTCGAAATAATAAAACAAATCAACTAATCGAGCACTTTATCTTTGCCTTAATCTCGATCAAAATCCCTCTTTTCATGATCTATACATATTCATATTTAGCTCATCCAATCAAAAAATCATTCAATTTAGTCCGAGCACACATATTTAGGGCATTTTACAAAATAGCCCTCACATTTTCATATTTCGACACTTAAGTCCCTATTTCATAAATTCATCAAATACACTTAATTTCATGTTGCACATGCCTAGCCAAATTTTCCTTATGTTCATACAAGCCCACATATTTCATTTATTTTATATTTTAGTCCTCCAATTTCTTATTTTCACAATTTAGCCCAAATTACTCAATTTCACTAAAAATTCAAATAAAAAATATGTTAATATATCACCTATCTTTCATATTTCATCATTAACTATCACAAAGCTCAAACATTTATCAATGGCACATCTCAAGATCTTCATCAAATTCTAAAATTAAAGCATGGGCTTAACAATACACTAAGTAACGATCACAAAAACGTAAAAATCATCAAAAACTGAGCGCAAAACATACCTTGATTGAACCAACCTCTAGCCGAACCCTAATGTTCTTTTTCTTTTCTTTTTCCTTAGAAAATTCGGCAATAAAGATGAAAGGATTGCCGAAAGAATCCAGGCATTGCAGGAACTTGTTCCTAGTGTTAACAAGGTCAGTTCCTTTTACTTGAGAAATGATGTGTATTTCCAGTTTGTTTTTAGGCTAGTAATGCCATGCAGCCATGGGTTGTTTGTTCTTTTCAGTCACATAGGTTTTCCCCCTTGAGTTTACTTTCTGAGATTTATATAGCTAATGGTATGGAAAGACATTTATAAAGCTGAAATCTCAGCATTACATGGCTATGGACACATGAAATATTCTCAAGCTGAAACGGTCCATGTAGTTTTTGCAGTTTGAATTATAATATTTTATCAATAATGTGCAATTTAGTTATGGCAATATATATTTTCTTTAACATCATATAATGCAGATTTTTTCTAATTGCAGGGCCAAATCTGTTTTGTACCCATTTTCTTTCAATAAAAAATATATATGGAGTGAGTCTAATTCTTTTATTAAAAATTTGAGATATTCCTTTGTATAACAAGTACTTGATTTAATATTGTAAAAATTTGGTTGAATGATAACTTTGGTTCAGAAAATGAATTAAAGCATAATTGTTATTAAGTTTGATTTTAAATTAACTATTAGTCATCATTAGTGATTGCAACAAAAGTTTACTTGTAGATGAGTGATCCAAAGCAAGATGGGTCAACTCAAAGTTCACAAAATTCTTCCCTAAGTAGAGATGATCAAACAACCACCAAGGAAAATGTTTGAAAAAAGATTACTCCAAGGGTCACCAAGTATGTGACTAAAGAGGGGGAGAAGACAGCAAGGTGCAATGCATGTGATGTTACTTACACCATGGAAACAACTATGGGTTCTACAACAAATTTGAATAACCATTTGAAAAGATGCCTAAAAAGACCTCGAGGTAATACTTATGATCCGAAGCAATCAGAATTAACATTTGTGAATGTTAGGCAAGAAAGAATGGATTTATCAACTTGGGTGTTTGATAAAGATGCTATTAGAAAAGCATTAGTTCGTATGATAATTGTGGATGAACTACCTTTTAAAATTGTAGAGGGAGAGGGCTTTAAATACTTTCTTTCTATAGCATGCCCACGTTTTAGTCTTCCATCTTGTTGGACAATTAGAAGGGATTGTCTTGATTTATTTAACTCCATGAAGAGTGTGATGAAGAATTGTTTTAAAAAAGATATAAGTAGAGTTTGTTTGACGACAGACACTTGGACTTCATTGTAGAGGATATCTTATATGGTTTTAACAGCACATTGGGTGGATGATGAGTGGAGGTTGCAAAAAAGAATTATAAATTTTTGCCCAATATCCGCTCATAGAGGTGAAAGCATAGGTCAAGCTATTGAAAAATGTCTTCGAGATTAGGGGATTGAGAGGGTCTTCACTATTACTGTAGATAATGCATCCGCCACTAGTGTTGCCATTGAATATTTGAGAAAGAAATTGAATCATCGAAATGCTTCTGTTGCAAATGGAAAATTTATTCGTATGAGATGTGTCGCACACATTCTTAATCTCATTGTGCAATATGGTATTAAGGATGTTTCTGTGTCTGTGGACCGAGTTAGAGGTGTTGTGAGGTATATAAGAGCATCACCATCGAGGTTGATAAAATTCAACCAACGGGTAAAAGAAGAAATGATAGATAATAAGGCTCAATTGTGTTTAGATGTGCCTACTAGATGGAACTCAACTTATATGATGTTAAAGGTGGCCGAAAAATATGAGCGTGCATTTGAATCATATGTACGTGATGACCATAATTTTTTTCTTGACCTTACTGCTGGAGATGGAGTTCCTACATTTGATGATTGGGAAATTGTTCGAAGAGTTATAAAAGTATTAGAGCCTTTTTATCATCTTACACTGAAGGTGTCTGGATCTTTGCATGTTACCTCTCATTCACTTTTTGAAGTATTGACGGATGTACATTGTCTTTTTGATGGGTGGTAAAGTTGTGGAGATCTAGACATAGTTTCTATGACTTCCAAAATAAGAGATAAATATAATAGGTATTGGGGTGAAGGAAACAAGATCAACATGCTAGTTTACTTGGTGGTCATCTTTGATCCACAATGTAAAATGAGTTTTTTGAACTTTGGGGTCAACTTGCTTTTTCCTAATGTTGCTAATGACATTATGAAAATGATTGATAAAGAATTACATTGCTTGTTCAACGAGTATTCTTCTAATGCTGGGAGAATTCAACAGTTTGAAGGTAGATCTAGTTCTTCGACAAATCTTTGTAGTTCAATGGAAATAGATCATTCAGAAATGAAAACGGGCTTGGCCAAACAAAAATACCTTCAGAACAAGAAACAAGTTGGATTAGAAAGCAAATCTGAGTTGGATAGATATTTAGGTGAGGATGAAGAAGTAAACAATTCAAGTTCATTTGATTTACTGTTGTGGTGGAAAATGAACAGTCCTAAATTCCCTATTCTTTCACAAATGGCTCGAGATATTCTTGCTACTCCTATTTCAACAGTTGCCTCAGAAAGTGCATTTAGCACGGGTGGACGTGTTCTTGATAGTTTTAGAAGTTCTCTAACTCCTCTCATGGTCGAGGCTTTGGTTTGCACACAAGATTGGCTTCGAAAATCTAATGATGCCATCAATCTTGATTTATAAATTTTAATTTATAAAATAAGTTTTTGTGTTATTTATATTAGTAAGAATAATTTAACTAATACTTTTGTTTTTAAATTTGTTAGACTTGTCAAAAATACCTGAAGATCAAGAAGGTAATATACTTAGCATTAGTTTATAAAGTTAAATGTTTATTTAATTTTTTTGCGAACATTTTTATCATTTAACTAACTCATTCAATACTTACTAGATGTTTCAGGATTATCAATGCCAACGGTGTTTGAAGCACAAGAAGAAACTTAAACTATTCTATAATGGTTTTTGAACTGATGTGTTATTGTTATTAGTTTGGTTTGGTTTGTTGTTGTTGGTTAATTTAGGTTGATGTTGTGTTGCTTTTGTTTATTCACTTGTTTACTTCAATTTTTTGTTGTATGATTATGTTTAAAAACTTTAAAGAATTATTTTTTAAAAATTACATAAAAATTAAAAACACTAAAGTCATTTTTTTAAAACTTAACTCGAACAAATATATTTGATTCGATTCGATTCGAATTTTGTCTCACTCGACTCGATTCGAAAAAATTTCAAATTAGGTTAGGATGATAAAATACGATTTGAAAACTCGATTAACTCGAAAATTTTTGATTCGATTCAATCGAATGCTCACCCCTAATTTTTTCCTATTAATAATCATCCAAATTTCATGCTTTTAGTTGCCCAAAACCTCCACTAAATTCTTAAATGATCTAATACCATTTAAGTCCATTTTCATTTATTTAAAAATCCATTTACTCAAATCAAAAAGTGATCAAATTTTATTTAGTTCTTTTCGCTTAATTAACTATTGAAACATTAAAATTTTTCAATGAAACATTAATACCACCTTAATGACATTCTGTAAATATTTTTAAAAATATTTACAGCTAGGTTTATAGAAACAAGGTCTCGATACCTCATTTTCTAAAACCACTTGACCTTAGAGTTTACCACTTGAACTTAATAAATTGCTTATATAACATAAATTATCAAATCAAAAACCTTTTCAAAACTATATTTGACTCGTAAATATTAAATGATAATATTTACGAACTAATTCGTTGATTTGGTGGCATCGAAATAACTTTTTCCGATACCACTAAAAAATGGACTGTTACATATAAGTATTGTTTTAACATGCTTTTGATGTCTTTTAATAGGTTGAGAAATGGTATATTGCATGGTTGTGGTATATTTGGATGTTTGGTGTTGTAACTTGCCTTATAGGGTACCATTTACGCAACACCCCAAACCCGGTCAACACATCACGACCGAATCTAGCATGTTACAGAGTGAAAACGTTTAGAAAAGAACACGTTACCGGTTTATTTTCATTAAAACACTTTTATCGCTTTGTGTTTGGAGAAATCCTGTGTATGTATAGTTGAAAATGTTATGTTACCTTGAAAACCCAGAGATCTCTCTTTTGTTTTTAAAAACTCGTTTGTCAATCTTAACCTTAGTAAAACATTCACGTCTATTAAAAACCGGACTGAATTGAACATAGTTAGTTAACTTTGTTATCATCTTGTGAATATTGTTACCCGATGGTAAGGTTTAGAAAACTCGTTGCGTAGTGTAGTTTAGAAAAACTTTGATTTTCAGGTTATTAAAACATGTCAAGTAGTTTACTTAGCAATATTTGAAAACTTAAAGCAGATAAAATAAAACCCAAAATAATAATAATAATTAATGGCCTTATTACAAACCCAAATAAAATCGAAATTTAAAATAAAGTACCCAAGTCGAAAGTCAATGTGAAACCAAAACTATTTCGCATGGCCACCTCGAGTCCACCCTGGCTCATCCGCACTCCTCACGAGTCACCCGAAAAGATAAGGGAAGAGGTGAGTCATCAAGACTCAGTGCATAATCCCCCTCCCGATTATAGCAACATTCTTACCCAATTCATAATCAAGCAAACATATCATGCACCCAAACCTAGCCATCCACAACTCCTTTTTCTACCCCGTGTGGTACCAAACCACTGGTGGTGCCAAACCACTGGTGACCCAAAGTCACTGATATCAAGTATAATTGTAGTGCCAAACCACTGGTGACCCAAAGTCACGAATAATCCATATGTGGGGCCAACCCACGTTGTGATACCAAATCACTGGCGACAATCCTTTTTTATCAAATGTGGGGCCAACCCACTGTGGTACTAAGCCACTGGGACGAGTCGCTAAATCGAATGTGGTGCCAAACCACTGATGACCCAAAGTCACGATTATCAACTGTGGTACCAAACCACTGGTGGTGCCAAACCACTGGTGACCCAAAGTCACAGATATCAAATCTTCCCCCTCCTCTCATATCACCCACAATAATGCACATGAATATACATATCATGCCAACATGCTTAATCATTAAACATATATCGAACATAGCGTAGATAATAGCATCAGAAATCATGCATATTAAACTCATCAAAACGGACTTACACGAAATCCTTGCTTATACCCATAAGGGTACCCTATCGAAATCTACACAGTTTTCAGCTTTTAACATAGTTTAGGTTATTAGCATATTTACATAGATTATGAAGTGTGTAAAATACACAACTGGCTACTAACGCGATTACCGAACCCCGTAGATCAAGATCTAACGCACAAGATCCCCCTTTCTACATTTGGTTAATATCAAATCTATTAGCAAAAAGCCATTCGGCTACACCTATAAATCCCAAAGAGTTAACACACAGAACCACTGTAACACCCCCAAACCCGGCCCATGAGTCTTGATCGGATCTGGTTATGTCACTGTGGAAAGACGGTTGAAAATCTTTTCATCTTTTGAATAAACAAGAAAATTGTTAACTTTTGGAAACCATGTCTTTTCTTTTAAAATTATAAATAAAGCTTTGTTATTAAAAATAATCCATATTAAAACTTTAGTGTAAAAATATATAAATACTTTGATTAAATAGGTTGCTAAAATTAAAATCATCTTCACATAATAATTTCTTTTAGTAAACCATAATATCAAGTAATATCAAAAATAGTAATAACAGAAATAATAATAATAAGGCTCTTGTTACAAAAATAATGAATCCCAATACTTGGTAATAAAATGCATAAAGAAAATATTTAAAACGTCCTTTGCATGGGCCACCTTGTATCCACTCCAACCCGGTCCGATCATCCTGTTACCTGCGATGTTGGGTAAATAATTGGGTGAGTCATAATGACTCGATGTGTAATTAAACCACCGGTATCCACCCACATATCACCACAAATCAACCCAATTATCAAATGCAACATGTAAATATAATCGACATTACACGCCATGGGCTTGGCCCACATTCAAATATTCAAGCATCTTTGGGCTAGGCCCTTTTTTCTTGTCAATCCATCGATCATCACCGGGCTTGGCCCATTTCCACATATGTTCTCACAACATACCAATCCACATGCCATACTGGGGCTTGGCCCATTTTCATACCATTTCATAAACGGAAGCATGCAATCATGAAACCCAAACCTAAGGTCCATCCGCTACACACCCCCTTATCCAGCCTACCACACACCAGGGGATTATCGAATCACCCTCTCCTTTTACCTCCAAAAGGCAACCAATGCCATCCACGATGTAGCACGTAGCTAACATCAAACCACGATGGGGCACACAAAGAACCCATCAAGCCACGATATGGCATGGAGCCAATATCAATCAAGGTAACCACGCGAACTAAATCGCAAAGATCCACAACGACCTCCTCGGCCAAGACTAATCCACGATGTAGCACAAAGTCGACATCAACCACGTACTCAAGTACACCTGTCCTTCTTTCATAACCCACCCATGCACATGTAACATGATATAATGTCAATATGATGCATGTGCATGTCATTCACAAATATAGGCATACACTCATGTTTAAATAAATGATAACATATTAACAACCTTGCTACTAACCTGATTATCATCATACCCCTTAAGGGTATCCATTTCACATATGCCACTGCATTTATTAGTAAACAAATAACACGAGCATATATCACACAAATCCCGAAAACAATGGCTAACTACACACCTTCTAACCTGAAGCTCTAATCCCTCGATCCCGACACTATCGTTTAGCGAGACTACCACTATCTGCCTATAGTTTTCCACCGCTGGCCCACACCCCGGTGGCCAATCACGAACTGCTGAGACAGCTCTTTTCTTGAACTTCGGGATAGGAGCTTTCCCTTTCCCCTCTTGACTGGCACTCGCATCCATCGACGATACTTCATCAGAACCACACGATCAATCATAGCAATCATAATCTACAAGTATCGAATCTAGATCACCTATTGACATCCTTACCAAAACACTGAGATCCCGATGGCTTTCCTTTGCTTCTGTTGATTTGCCCTATAACCAAGGTCAACACTCGGTCAACACAAGAACACATCTAATGGCCTAAGGCCGAATAGCCAAGAATCACTTACCCGAAACACCAATGATCCTACGGGATTGCCGAAAGTCCCTGCTACAATACCATTAGAATCAGCTAATAACAAAATCCATGAAAGAGGCCCCTTGGCCGAATACCCTACCACCACTTACCTTGATAAGTCTAATCTCGAGAGACTCCCCCTTTAAGCTCCTTGGTGCTGGCTACAAACAACACAAAACAAAGCATCACCTTGGCCCTAGAGACATTCGGCCATACCAAAACTAAGGCCAACCATACGGTTTTGGCCACTAAAACAAGTAACTAGAACACTTACCCACAAGCTTTAGATGTCGACAGCACCACACTTCACAGGTTCGGCTTCAAGCTTGGTAAAATAGAAGAGGGATGGAGGGTTAAAGGTTTCGGCTATCAAGGGATTAAAAGAAAACAAATAGAAATATAAAGGCCAAAGGAGAAATCGGCAAGGGTTAATGTTGTTTGGGAGGATTTCAGTTTTAAGGTAGAAAAAAATAAGAGAACTCCCTTGCACACTCATAGGCACACAAACTATGGTCGACCGAAATGCACCAAATAAAAGAATTTGCCAAATGGTCAAAAGAAATTCAAGAGGAAGGCTGCCCATTAAATAGCAAATTCGGCACATGCCCCCTCAAAGACTCCAAATTCGGCTACCACCTTAAAGAGCTCTGCCACTAATTCAAATTACTTTGAATTAAACAAATCCTTTATTTACTCATCTTCATCCATTCAAAAACAGTTTGAATGGTTCAACAATTATCCCACCTATTCAAATAAAAATAATGATTATCCTACACTTAAAAGAATAATACTAGATAAAATAAACATTATCCCCACCTAGCCGTCCAACACTTACCAAACTGCTGCACAACAAGAATAAAAATAAAACTTAAATTTGCAGCTCCCATGTGCCGTCCACCTTCACGCCAATCAGCAGCAAAAGAAGAAAAACAACCCTACCTGCAACCTTCAAGGTTCGAACACTGGACCTGGGGGAACCAGCAGCCAAGTAGCGCCCCAGGCCATTCGGCCAACCTGACTTTCATGTCAAAAAGCCCCAACATTTATTTTTAAATCCTTCCTACCTCAGCCCATCACCAAATAACAAAATAAAAACGCAAATAATGCTCGCTTCCACCTCGAACTCGCGCTTCTTCCCCTTCTCTAGCTCCTAAGTGGCGCATGAGAGCCACTTTGCCAATGAGCTCTTTGCGTCACAAACTCATCCCAGCTCCTTTTAAGGCCTTCTCCCCTCTAAACACCAAACCCAAAAAATTCAATACCCCTTGCTGCCACCTTGGTTCGAACATGAGAACCCCAGCACCTTGAGGCGTCACCTTCCCAAGCCCCAAGCAGCGCCTCCATGCCACTCCACCAAGCTGTTTCTTGCGTCCTAAACTCCACCAAATTATTTTAAGGCCTTCTTGCCCTATTTCCCCTTTTACACTGAAAATCTAAAATTTTCCAAGGTACTCCCCTTTCATCCAAGCATTCTTAAAACCTCTAAACACATCCACGCACACCCAAAAACCTTCCAACACTTGAATTATACTCAAACTGCATAGCCCCTAAACCAGGGTGTTACAATTCTACCCTCCTTAAAATAATTTTGTCCTCGAAATTACTTACTACCGAGCAATCATAACTCGCTACTCTACGCCTCTGCTGCGCACTCTGATCTTAGTAAATCTATCATACTTCCCAAACATAGTCTCTAAGTTTGCACTCAAAATTCAAAACACCTCTCTTAGCAACACAGAAAAGGCTAACTCACAACAAGCAAAGCAATTAAAGCATGTACCAAAGCAAAGGGGCTTACCCGATATCACATCCTTGGTTGACTCTGACTAGAACCATTCCCTCCATGGCTTGAATCATGACCCCTCGTCGCTCGAGGACAATTCTTAACCAGATATGCCTTAGATCCACACCGAAAGCATTCTTTACTATTTCCCCAACACTCTCCTGTGTGAGGTCTTCCACATCGAGCACAGAGACGATTCCGATTCTCAGCAACGGGCACGGGTGAACACACCGTATTCTCTGTTCTTGGTCTTTTCTGAATGCCTCTAGATGATGCCGACGGTCCAAAACTTCTTTTATTCTCGTTCCTATTCTTCTCTCGGTTTTCCCTTATAGTCTTCTTAACCTCTTCAGCGATCCGAGCTTTCTCCACCAGAATGGCGAAGTCCCTTTCTCTGTGCGGCGCGATTAACTCCCGCAACTCATCTCGTAGCCCATCTTCAAATCGAACACTCCTTTCATAATCCGGCCACGATCCCCTTGGCGTACTGACTTAGTCGCAACGCCTTCATCTGCGAATCCAAGTAACTGGCTCCTACGTACTTCCCTTCAAACTTGTCCTTAAAGTAATCCCAATCCACTCGTTTTGCCGGAGCACCTTGCCTGACCGTGAGCCACCATCGATAAGCCTCGTCCCGAAGTAGCGAAACAGCACCTTTTAACTTTTCTTCATTGGTACAGTCCAAATCGTCCATGATTCTTTCGACTGCTTCTAGCCAATACTCCGCTACGTTCGGAGCTACTCCAGATACCCCTCTGAAAATCTCAGCTCCGTTCGATCTAAGTCTCTCGGACACTGACTTCCGAGTTTTGTTTCCCATACCAGCTCTTGCCACTTGCTATAGCACGCGTAACATAGCTTGTGACACTGCGTCGTCCCCTCCTGCCTGATCTTGATCTTCCGCGCCACGCTACCGGCGGCACACTTCATTTCTCGACCCTGCCGCACCCTACTGGTTCCGAGGCTGCCAGACGACCATGTCCTCTAGAACTCATCTCTAACGTCGCGATTTAATCTGATTAAACAGTTTTATGTATTAGAAATTCTGTTTCACTTGTTTATCCGCGAACAAATCTTATGACAAGAAAGTTTCAGAAGTGGTTCTTTCGTTCAATCAAAGGTTCGATTCGAGTTCACTACTCTAATTCAAAGAATCCTATTCATTCATCAACACAATCACAAACATCCACCACCTTTACTGCACTTCTATGGCATCTTAGCCCTTATCTCAACCCAGGGCAATTTCGTAATTTATCCTACAGGGGTATTTTCGTAATGCCAGAAAATTTTAAAACTTTAATAAGTCAGGGTATTTTGAAATTTCACAAAACTGGAGGGTATTTTCCGAAAATTTCTCAAATTAAAGGTATAACAGAATTTTTGGAAACCAGGGGTATTTCGGTAATTTTGTCAATCAGGGGTAATTTTGTAAATTTCCAAAGTTAGGGCGTCTTGAATTTTTACAAAATAGCATTTTTGAATACTTTCGCAAAGTAGGGAAATTTTATTAAAATTGGGGTTAAACCGGCAATTTTGAAAGTCAGGGGCATTTTAGTAATTTTCAACACAGGGGTATTTTCGTAAACTTCCAAAGTCAGGGTATTATTTTGAAATACATAATTTTGGGTACTTTTACAAAATATGAGGATTTTATTGAAATCGAGGTAACACGATAATTTTAGAAATCAAGGGCATTTTCGTAATTTTGCCACTAGGGGTAATTTCGTAATTTTGGTAAGTCGAAAATATTTTGAAAAAAATTTTTTTTTTCAAAAAATAAATTTTTGTTACTATGAAAAAAAATGCTTTAGTGATTTTAAAACTAGGGTTTCCATAAAACAAGGCTAATCCCTTTCGGGTTTTATTCAGTGTGTTTAGCCTATGACTGAGTCCTCTTGGTTAGGGTGAATCGAGCTATGCACACCTAGGGAATCCCCGAAGAGGAGGTGAGTCACGAGGACTGCTTAAGTACCAAGCTCTTCCGGATCCAATCCTTGACATGCGCACAGGGGTTACCACACCCTAACTCGGCGACTTAGTCGTAGGTTTGTTTTAGTAACCTTAAGTCTTATGCATATGTTTGAGTAGACTAGTCCTAGGGTTCAATAGCCCTAACATACTATTCTACGAGCCCAAATATCCCATAACAACTCATATAAATAGATCACTTCAAAAAGTCCGAAGTACTTACCGGTGGACTTCTGCCTGAGGTACAGTGCCATGCCGAATAACTCAAAAATATATTTCATAAAACCCATATCTTGAAAAACCCATTTTGAAAATGTTTTTGGGCCCAAAACCCTCAAAGCCGAGTTTTGAACCAGGCTCTGATACCAAACTGTAACACCCCCAAACCCGGCCCATGAGTCTTGATCGGATCTGGTTATGTCACTGTGGAAAGACGGTTGAAAATCTTTTCATCTTTTGAATAAACAAGAAAATTGTTAACTTTTGGAAACCATGTCTTTTCTTTTAAAATTATAAATAAAGCTTTGTTATTAAAAATAATCCATATTAAAACTTTAGTGTAAAAATATATAAATACTTTGATTAAATAGGTTGCTAAAATTAAAATCATCTTCACATAATAATTTCTTTTAGTAAACCATAATATCAAGTAATATCAAAAATAGTAATAACAAAAATAATAATAATAAGGCTCTTTTTACAAAAATAATGAATCCCAATAGTTGGTAATAAAATGCATAAAGAAAATATTTAAAACGTCCTTTGCATGGGCCACCTTGTATCCACTCCAACCCGGTCCGATCATCCTGTTACCTGCGATGTTGGGTAAATAATTGGGTGAGTCATAATGACTCAGTGTGTAATTAAACCACTGGTATCCACCCACATATCAGCCACAAATCAACCCAATTATCAAATACAACATGTAAATATAATCAGACATTACCACGCCATGGGCTTGGCCCACATTCAAATATTCAAGTACTGGGCTAGGCCCTTTTCTTGTCAATCCACTGATCACTGGGCTTGGCCCATTTCCACATATGTTCTCACAACATACCAATCCACATGCCATACTGGGCTTGGCCCATTTTCATACCATTTCATAAACGGAATAATGCATGCAATCATGAACCCAACCCAAACCTAAGGTCCATCCGCTACACACCCCCTTATCCAGCCTACCACACACCAGGGGATTATCGAATCACCCTCTCCTTTTACCTCCGACAAGGCAACCAATGCCATCCACGATGTAGCACGTAGCTAACATCAAGCCACGATGGGGCACACAGCAACCCATCAAGCCACGATATGGCATGAAGCCAATATTAATCAAGGTAACCACGCGAACTAAATCACAAAGATCCACAACGCGACCTAAGTCAGTGCCAATCCACGATGTAGCACAAAGCTGACATCAACCACGTACTCGAAGTACACCCTGTCCTTCTTTCATAACCCACCCATGCACATGTAACATGATATAATGTCAATATGATGCATGTGCATGTCATTCACAAATATAGGCATACACTCATGTTTAAATAAATGATAACATATTAACAACCTTGCTACTAACCTGATTATCATCATACCCCTTAAGGGTATCCATTTCACATATGCCAGTGCATTTAATAGAAAACAAATAACACGAGCATATATCACACAAATCCCGGAAACAATGGCTAACTACACACCTTATAACCTGAAGCTCTAATCCCTCGATCCCAACACTATCGTTTAGCGAGACTACCGCTATCTGCCTATAGTTTTCCGCCGCTGGCCCACACCCCGGTGGCCAATCACGAACTGCTGAGACAGCTCTTTTCTTGAACTTCGAGATAGGAGCTTTCCCTTTCCCCTCTTGACTGGCACTCGCATCCATCGACGATACTTAATCAGAACCACACGATCAATCATAGCAATCATAATCTACAAGTATCGAATCTAGATCACCTATTAACATCCTTACCGAAACACTGAGATCCCGAAGGCTTTCCTTTGCTTCTGTTGATTTGCCCTATAACCAAGGTCAACACTCGGTCAACACAAGAACACATCTAATGGCCTAAGTGTAATATCCCGGGTTAGGGGCTATTTTGTGTTGCATGATATTGCATGTGTTGGTGTGCTGTGTTGCTATTTCGGTGTTTTAGGGGCTTAATTATAGGCTAAGTGTATGCCTGAGTAGGTAGGAAAATTTTAGTTTTTGGCCTTAGGTGTGGGGAGCTGATAGAGTTGGGGCTTAAGAAAATAAATTGTGGGTTCATAGCACAAAGAGAAGTGCTGGCAAAGTGGCTGAGCAAGGTGCCACTAGGAGTTGAAGGTGGCGTCTTTTGCTAGGGAGGGGATGTCCTGAGTTCGAGCTGCGAAACCCCCATTTTGGTTGCTTTTTGGGACGGCATGGAGAAGAGGCAGAAGGCAAGTGAAACTCTAACTTGGACTTAGTCAAGTGATGGGTTGGTAGGTGGAGAGTGAAAGTAGGAGGGAGAATTGTTCAAACTATTTTGAACGTGTGGCTTAGAGTGATGGGGGGGATCATGGCCGAATTTTTTGGAGAGTTTGGGGGGAGGAAGTGACGGCTTGGGATGGGGTTGTGTGTGTGCCGAAATTCATTTTGGAATTTTGGTACACTTTCGGTCACATTTTGTTAGCCGAAATTCAACAAAGTTCTCATTCTTTCTTCTTAGAAAAAAAAACTCTTCTTGCCAAATTTTGCTTTGCTTCCTTTGTTTGGTGTGACCGAATGCTCTCCCCTATACCTTCTTCTCCTTTTCCATTTTGTTGAGCCGAAACTTGACCTCTAAAACATTTTCTCCATCTTCTTTATTGCTCAAAACCGAAAGTGCAACCTCTATCCATCGTTGGTTTCTTTCTTCTTTTCCCTCTCAAACCCCATTGCCGTAACCTCATTTCTCTTCAGCTAGACTCTCTTTTCTTCTCATACAAAGCCGAAAGTAGAGGTGTTAAACACTTAAGCCGAACCCTTCTCATCTGTTGACCGATTCCTTCTCATCTTTTAGACCATATTTCCTCTGTTGTACTTCTGAGTCTAAGCCGAATACCTCCCTTCCCTTGGTGTTTTGTTGGCCGAATCTTTTCTCCTTTTTGATCAAAGTGCTGACCGAACTCATCCCTTCTCTCAGTGGTTGTAGTGACCGAATATCAGTGGGGTATTGGAGGCCTTGTTTCAATCGGTTGGAATTTGGGTAAGTGGTTGGCCGAATGGCCATCCCTTTTCTCTCTAGTGCTATGACGATTTTGGTTGATGAAAGGAAATAACCTCTTATTTTGGGACTTAATGCTTGATAGGGCATTCGGGATTCAAGGAGTCAACAAAGCCTTCTCTCAAGGACTCGATCGATTGGTAGGTAGTGATTGTGGTGAGTGATTGGTATTGGCATTGGTCGTCCAATCTTTTGATTTTGAGTTGGTCAAAGTTATTAAGGTTTAATTGTTCCTTTTCAAAGTGTAGCCAATTGTTGGAAGGAAAGCCTTGGTGGTTCGGGTTTGATAAAGAATCAAACCAATAGCAAGGTAAGGGTTCGATATTAAACCATTGGTTGATTGGTGTTGGCCGAATGTCTTAGTGCCTAACCCCTAATGTTTGGCCGATTGTAGGAGTCAATACTCGAGGGGCTTAGCTTTCGTTCTCGTTGGGATTTCTAGGCTCGTAGTTATCAGGTGTGTAAACTAACACACTAATACTTGGTAATGTTGTTAATTAAACTGCTTTGCTGTTAAAAACTATAACAAAGATGATGGATGATGGGATACCCAAATGGGGTATATGTACGGATCCGTAAGTCTATTTTATTACCATACTATTATGGATACTTTGGGTATGATGATCTATGCTATATATGTATATGCTATGAGATGCTATGTTGGGCATGGTTGCATGAGTTACATGAATTGCATATTGCACATGAGTCGATATGTCATGTATGGGTGACATGAGAGGAGGGAGCGATGATATTTGTGCTTGACGAGCACCGGTGCTTTAGTAGCACAACTTTGTGACTTTAGGTCACGGAGGTTTGGCACCTCCAGAGGTTTGGTACCTCGGCGTCTCGTCCCGGTGGCTCAAGTACCACGGTGGGTTTGGCCCCACGATGATTATATGGGATTGACGCCGGTGTTTTGGTAACACACGATGGGTTGGCCCCATCACCGGATTTGTGACTACGGTCACCAAAGCTTTTGGTAGCACATTGTGTCTTTGGGACACCGGAGGTTTGGCACCTCATTGCGACTTGTCCTCGTGGTTTGACCACCGTGGGTTGGCCCCACTTGAGATATGGGATTGTCTGCTAGTGTTTTGGTAACACACGATGGGTTGGCCCCATCATCGTTGGATTTGTGACTTGGTCACCACCGCTGCTTTGGTAGCACAATTGTGTCTTTGGGACACCAAAGGGTTTGGGACCACATTGACGGATATTATGTCTTTGGGACATCGTTGTTTTGGTAACACATCGTGGATCAGATGTCACCAAAGTTTTGGTACCACACGGGGTAGAAAAGGTGTATGGATGGTTAGGATCGGGTTGCATTAATTATGTTGCTATGTATGATGTGTGTTAGCATGTTGTTTTATCGGGAGCGGGGTTTACACACTGAGTCACTCGACTCACCCTCTCCTTTGACATTTCAGGTGACTCGTAGATGCGGACTTGGAGCCGGGATGGACTCGGGGTGCACATGCCATGCTATAATAAAAGTGTTGCTTGGACTATTGAATTTGGGTACTTTAATTATTTACTTTCAGTTGGGTTTTTATTTGGATTTGTAAAAGGCTTTATAATTTATGTTTTATACTGTTTATGTTTAAATTTTAATATGCCTTAACAAATTAGTTGGTATGAATTCTACTAAAACTTGGAAAGATAATGATTTCAAAATTTTAACGCAAGGTGTTTTCAACTATACCATCGGGTATCCCACTGATTTTATAAACCAATAGAGATCAAATGGCTTCAATCGTGAAATCCAATTTATTAAGTCTAAATTTTTAAACAACATGTTTTCACAAAGGAACATAGTTTTATCAAATTTATCTAATGCAACCTCGAAGTTTTCAAACACGTTTTCCCGTAACATACCAGATTCGGTCGTGGTGTTTGGACCGGGTTTGGGGTGTTACAATTGTGGTATCGAGCTAAGTTCAAAAGCTCATTGTGGGCTTGAGGCCCAAACTGCTTTCAAAAGTTTGTTTTAAGTGTTTTTGGGATGGAATACATGGTTTGCAAGGCATGGCACCGAGTCTCCGGCACCAGTTCGCCCAGGTAAGTAATTCTAACTCTTCTGTGAATTATTATTTGTAGAAGGGTAGGTGATATGGAACGTAGTTAGATTTATAGGACTTGAACCCTAGGATTAGATCACTCAAACACTTGAACTAAAGCATAAGACTTAAAGCACTAAACCAATCTATGACTCACCACGGGCTAGGGTGTGGTAACTCCTCATGCGCATGTCTAGGAGAGGAACCTAAGAGCTTGGTATTTAAGCGGTCCTCGTGACTCACCTCCTCTTCGCAGTATCCCACCCGGTGCGTAGCTCGAGTTCACCCCGACCAAAAAGGCTCGGTCATGACTTAACCTAACGATTAAAACCCGAAAAAGGGAATCGACCATGTTTTTCAAAAAATGCAACAACAACCCTAATGTTTTTATACCTTTCGCAATAAACTCTTTCAAAACCGAAAATGTCACATTTACAACATTTTTTCTTGAAAAACCTGATTTATGGAAAATTACAAAAATGCCCTTAGGGGTAAATTTACTAAAATGCCCTCGGTTTATAAAATAGCAACTCAATGATTTTGCCCAAAAATTTCAATGATGTTACTAAATTCAAATACTCTGATTTACAAAATATCAATCGAAAATCTTGATTTTGGAAAATTTACGAAAACGCCCTCAGTTTGGGAAAATTACTAAAATACCCCTGGTTTCCAAAACGAATTATTTTACAAAAATTTTCAAAGAACACTCTCAAATTCTTGGAATTTCAAATTGACCGGTTTTACGAAAGTTTAAAATATCTTTTCTTACGAAAATACCTCAGAGGGAAAATGACGAAAATACCCTTGGGGCTAGAATGGGCAAAAGAATGTCCAAGAGTGAATAGGTATGGAAAGGGTTAAGGAATGTATGTATAATCTCTTTTGGATGAATAGGATAGAAGATTGAAACCTTGGTTGCTCGAAAGAACCCCTGAATAAACTCTATCCATAAAATTTCTTTACGGTTAAGAAAGTGGAACGATACTAATGCATAAAAATCTTTTTAATCAGAAACGTAGATCGTTAGACATGAGCACTCGAGGCGGACGTGGTCGTAATACTCGTGGTAGAGGTAGAGGTAGAATGACGGTTTACGAGCACAGTAGGATCTGGCGGGGGTTCGAAAATGAGATGCTTGGGATTCCGCCACCAGCTGGAGGTGGTGAGTTCCAAGATCAGACTAGAGACGATGCAGTGTCACAGGCGATGCTTTGCGGGTGTTGGAAAGGGTAGCTAGTGTAAGTGGTGGTGCGGGAGTTAGGAAATCTGTTCCTGAGCGACTCCGGGCTAACGGGGCCGAGTTCTTCCGAGGTGTATCGGGTGTTGCTCCTAGCAGACGCCGAGTATTGGTGGAGGCAACGGAGCGGATCATGGGCGATCCGGACTTGACGATCGAGGAGAAGTTGAAGGGCATCGTATCGCTTCTTCGGGATGAGTCATATCAATGGTGGCTCACGGTTCGGACGCGATGTGGCGGTGAGGATCCGACATGGGATTATTTTAGAGTCGCATATCAAAAGAAATACATCGGGGCTAGTTACATCGACTCCCGTGAGAAAGGCATTTCGAGGCTTGTTCGGGAGTAAATCATTCTTGTACAGGCCGAGTTCCTGAAGCTGAGTAGGTATGCCAGGGGCATTGTAGCCACTGAGCATGAGAGGTGTGTTCGTTTCGAGGACGGGCTTCGAGACGAGTTGAGGCTGTTGATTGCTCCACAGCAGGAGCGCGAGTTTGCTGTCTTAGTTGAGAAGGCTAAGGTAGCCGAAGGTGTTAAGGAGTCAGTAAGACAGAGCATGGACAGGAGTAGGCTTAAGAGGAGCTTTGGGTCTTGGGATCGTCCCGCAATCCGCGAGAGAGGGCTAGACCGAGTGGGCGTAATCGATGCGCTAGGTTCGCGTTCTTTGCTGGCGGGGACCGCCGCAGCAGATGTAATCGATGTGGGAAATCTCATTGGGGTGGCTGTTGGATTGGTGGAAAAGGTTGCTTCGAGTGTGGTTCTCTGGATCATCGCATTAGGGACTGTCCGCGTAGGATGGCCGAGGATTCGATCCCGAGAGTCGGGGCCGTGTCGATTCGTAGGTAATGGACCGCCACCGCAGAGGGGCCGTGGTAATAGCGGGTGGTAATGGATTTGGTCGAGGTCGTGGAGCACCGCGAGGTGCGGGTAGTTACGAGCACGACGGCTGGTTTGGTGTATGCACTAGGCGCCGCGAGGAGGGCGCACGCACCTGACGTAATAACCGGTGACGTTTTTGATTTTTGGTTCTCCTATCTTGCTTTAATTGACTTGGGTTCCACGCGTTCGTATGTTGCTAGTAGTATAGTTGAGACCATGGACTTAGACTCTGAGATATCTTCTAGGCAAATGACCGTGCTTAGCCCTCTAGGTCACTCTGTAGTGGTAGAAAAGTTGTATAAGGATGTACCCCTAGAACTCCAAGGGGTAGTTTTTGATGTTGATCCGATGGAACTAGCCGTTTGAGGAGTTCGATCGATTCTCGGGATGGACCGGTTGGTTAAGTACCGTGCCGGGGTGGATTGCGCGCTAAGCGCATGGTTCTATCGACGGATAAGGGAGATGAAGTGATTATGATAGGTAATAGGAGAGATTACTTATCCAATGTGGTGTCGGCCTTAAAAGTCAGTAAAGATGGTCGAGAAGAAGGGTGCATGCGGCGTATGTGGTTCATGTGTATGCCTTGGAGGCTAAAGAGTCCATTGTTGAGAAGGTTCGTCAAGTTAAGGAATTTGTGGATGTGTTTCGGAGGAGCTTAGGGTTTGCCACCGGATCGTGAGGTAGAGTTTGGGATAGATCTGCTACTGCGACGGGCGCCGGTGTCTATTGCTCCATATAGGATGGCACCAAAGGAGTTGGTGGAGCTTAAGGCTCGGTTCGGGAGCTGTTGGATCGAGGCTTCATTAGGCCAAGTGTTTCACCGTGGGGAAGCGCCGGTATTATTCGTCAAGAAGAAGGGCGGCTCGATGCGGATGTGTATCGACTACCGCCAACCGAATAAGTGGCGATTAAAAACAAGTATCCGCTACCACGGATAGATGACTTGTTTGATCACCAAAGGTGCATCGGTGTTTTCAAGATCGATTTGAGGTCCGGGTACCATCGGTTGAAAGTTAAGGAAGCGGATATCCATAAGACAAATGTTTCGGACTCGATGCACGGGCACTACGAATTCTGGTAATGCCGTTCGGGTTGACTAACGCTCGGCGGCTTTTATGGATATGATGAATAGGGTGTTTCAAATGATCTGGACCGTTTAAATGCGTGGTTTTTATTGACGACATCTTGGTTTACTCAAGGTCGGAAGAAGAGCATGATGCACACTTAAGAGTGGTGTTGCAAGTTTTGAGGAGAAGCAACTCTATGCTAAGTTCGATGAAGTGTGAGTTTTGGCTTAGTGAAGTGACGTTTTTGGGTCATGTAGTATCACCGAGGGATTAGAGTAGATCCTCGGAAGGTTGAGGCGGTTTTGGATTGGAAACCTCCTAAGTCGATCACGAGATTCGAGTTTCTGGGTTTGGCGAGATACTACCAAGATTTGTTGAGGTTTCTCGTTAATTGCAAAGACCGATGACTAAGTTTGTTAGGAAGGGGTTCCGTTCGTTTGGGTGAGAAACAAACAGGGAGAGTTTTGATAAGTTGAAGAGGATCTTGTGAGAGGCTCTGTGTTAATTCAACTTTGAGGCTGGTAAGGAATTCACGATTATCTTTGCGACGCATCACATACGGGATTGGGTTGTGTCTTGATCACGGGAGGGTAAGGTTGTGGCTTACGCTTCTCGGCAAATGAGGCCACACGAGGTCAACTATCCGACGCACGATTTAGAGCTAGCACCGTAGTCTTCGCTCTAAAAATGCGGAGGCACTACTTGTGCGGGAGAAGTCAATAGTCTACACGCATCATAAGAGTTTGAAGTACCTATTGACACAGAAGGATCTGAATTTGAGGCAGCGTAGATGGGTTGAATTGCTCAAGGACTACGACTGTTCGATTGAGTATCATCCGGGCAAGGCTAACGTGGTGGCAGACGTTGAGCCGTAGGGTTGTTTCGACTTAAGAGCTTTGTTTGCCCATTTAAGTTTGTATGACGACGGAGTATTCTCGCGAGCTGCGAGTTAAGCCTACTTGGGTTGAGCGGATCAAAGAGAAACATTGGAGGATGAGGTTAGAGTCTTGCGAAGGTTACAAGTGCAGAATGGTGGTTTGGAGGGTTACAGCTTGTCTAATGATGAGGTTCTGTGTTTTCAAGGAAAGGCTTGTATGCCCAAAGATGTTGAGGTGAGGCGGAAGATTCTCTAGGACGCACATAGCAGTCCTTATGCTATGCATCCTGGAGGTAGTAAAATGTATAGGGATCTTAGAGAGCAGTTTTGGTGGCCTGGCTTGAAGAAAGAGGTGACAGAGTATGTTGGGAAATGTCTGACTTGTCGTAGTCAAGGTCGAACATCGATTCTGCGTCGGGTTTGCTTCACTGTGAAAATTCCTCGATGGAAATGGGAAAGGATAACTATGGATTTCGTCGGTGGTTTATCACTTCGCCAAGCAAGAAAGATTCATTTGGGTTATTGTGGATCGTCTGGACTAAGTCGGCCCTTTTCATTCCGTGAGAGTGGACTATTCACTTCAAAGATTGGCGAAGCTTTATGTGTCAGAGATAGTAAGGCTACACGGTGTTCCAGTTTCGATAATCTCGGATAGGGATCCCAGGTTCACGTCAAGGTTCTGGAGAGCATTGCATCGAGCTCTGGTACGCGCTTGATTTCAAAGACGGCTTTTCACCCGATCGGCGGGCAATCGAAAAGGGTCATTCGGATCTTGGAAGACATGCTTTGAGAGGTTGTGTTACGGACTTGAGGCGCTTGGGATGAGTTTCGCCGCTGCGTTGGCGAGTTCGCCTATAACAAATGACTACCAAGCAAGCATCAAGATGGCACCATATGAGTATTTGTATGGTAGGAAGTGTCGCTCACCTACTTGTTGGACGAGTTAGGTGAACGTCGGTTGTTGGGACCCGAGTTGGTTCTTTGAGACAGAAGACAAGGTTAGGTTGATTCAGTCTCGATTGAAGGAAGCTTCAGGACCGGCAAAAAGTCTTATGCGATCTTAAGCGAAGAGATATAGAATTATTTGTGGAGATCGGGTTTTCTTAAAGGTCTCGCCTTGGAAGAAGGTCTTGAGGTTTGGCGAGAAAAGGCAAGCTAAGTCCGAGGTTTATTGGGCGTATAAGGTATTGAGACGAGTTGGACCAAGATGGCGTATCGACTTGAGTTGCCAGCAGAGCTTAGCGATTCACGATGTTTTTCACGTTTGATGCTTGAGGTATCGTTCGGATCCATCACATGTAGTAGCGATGGAGGAGATCGAGGTAAATCCGGTTTTGACTATGGAAGAGGAACACGTGCGATTCTAGATCGAGATGTCAAGGTTCTGCGTAGGAAGTCCGTGCCTTTGGTTAAGGTTCTTTGGCGGAATCATGGTGTGGAGGAAGCCACGTGGGAACCCGAGGATGCGATGAGACAACAATACCCCACAACTCTTTTGACCGTGGTAATTTGGGGCAAAATTATTCTTAAGGGGTAGAAGCGTAATATCCCTGTTAGGGGCTATTTTGTGTTGCATGATATTGCATGTGTTGGTGTGCTATGTTGCTATTTCGGTGTTTTAGGGGCTTAATTATAGGCTAAGTGTATGCACAGTAGGTAGGAAAATTTTAGTTTTGGCCTTAGGTGTGGGAGTGATAGAGTTGGGGCTTAAGAAAATAAATTGTGGGTTCATAGCACAAAGAGAAGTGCTGGCAAAGTGGCTGAGCAAGGTGCCACTAGGAGTTGAAGGTGGCGTCTTTTGCTAGGGAGGGGATGTCCTGAGTTCGAGCTGCGAAACCCCCATTTTGGTTGCTTTTGGGACGGCATGGAGAAGAGGCGGAAGGCAAGTGAAACTCTAACTTGGACTTAGTCAAGTGATGGGTTGGTAGGTGGAGAGTGAAAGTAGGAGGAGAATTGTTCAAACTATTTTGAGCGTGTGGCTTAGAGTGATGGGGGGATCATGGCGAATTTTTGGAGAGTTTGGGGAGGAAGTGACGGCTTGGGATGGGGTTGTGTGTGTGCGAAATTCATTTTGGAATTTTGGTACACTTTCTGATCACATTTTTAGTTAGCCGAAATTCAACAAAGTTCTCATTCTTTCTTCTTAGAAAAAAACTCTTCTTGCCAAATTTTGCTTTGCTTCCTTTGTTTGGTGTGACCAATGCTCTCTCCCCTATACCTTCTTCTCCTTTTCCATTTTGTTGAGCCAAAACTTGACCTCTAAAACATTTTCTCCATCTTCTTTATTGCTCAAAACCGAAAGTGCAACCTCTATCCATCGTTGGTTTCTTTCTTCTTTTCCCTCTCAAACCCCATTGCCGTAACCTCATTTCTCTTCAGCTAGACTCTCTTTTCTTCTCATACAAAGCCGAAAGTAGAGGTGTTAAACACTTAAGCCAACCCTTCTCATCTGTTGACCGATTCCTTCTCATCTTTTAGACCATATTTCCTCTGTTGTACTTCTCCGAGTCTAAGCCGAATACCTCCCTTCCCTGGTGTTTTGTTGGCCGAATCTTTTCTCCTTTTTGATCAAAGTGCTGACCAAACTCATCCCTTCTCTCGATGGTTGTAGTGACCGAATATCGATTGGGGTATTGGAGGCCTTGTTTCAATCGGTTGGAATTTGGGTAAGTGGTTGGCCGAATGGCCATCCCTTTTTCTCTCTAGTGCTATGACGATTTTGGTTGATGAAAGGAAATAACCTCTTATTTTGGGACTTAATGCTTGATAGGGCATTCGGGATTCAAGGAGTCAACAAAGCCTTCTCTCAAGGACTCGATCGATTGGTAGGTAGTGATTGTGGTGAGTGATTGGTATTGGCATTGGTCGTCCAATCTTTTGATTTTGAGTTGGTCAAAGTTATTAAGGTTTAATTGTTCCTTTTCAAAGTGTAGCCAATTGTTGGAAGGAAAGCCTTGGTGGTTCGGGTTTGATAAAGAATCAAACCAATAGCAAGGTAAGGGTTCGATATTAAACCATTGGTTGATTGGTGTTGGCCGAATGTCTTAGTGCCTAACCCCTAATGTTTGGCCGATTGTAGGAGTCAATACTCGAGGGGCTTAGCTTTCGTTCTCGTTGGGATTTCTAGGCTCGTAGTTATCAGGTGTGTAAACTAACACACTAATACTTGGTAATGTTGTTAATTAAACCTGTTTGCCTGTTAAAAACTATAACAGTATGATGGATGATGGGATACCCAAATGGGGTATATGTACGGATCCGGGTAAGTCTATTTTATTACCAGTACTATTATGGATACTTTGGGTATGATGATCTATGCTATATATGTATATGCTATGAGATGCTATGTTGGGCATGGTTGCATGAGTTACATGAATTGCATATTGCACATGAGTCAGTATGTCATGTATGGGTGACATGAGAGGAGGGAGCAGTGATATTTGTGCTGACGAGCACCAGTGCTTTGGTAGCACAACTTTGTGACTTTGGGTCACCAGAGGTTTGGCACCTCCAGAGGTTTGGTACCTCAGCGTCTCGTCCCAGTGGCTCAAGCAGTACCACGGATGGGTTGGCCCCACGATGATTATATGGGATTGACGCCGTGATGTTTGGTAACACACGATGGGTTGGCCCCATCACCGGATTTGTGACTACGGTCACGGTGCTTTGGTAGCACATTGTGTCTTTGGGACACGGAGGTTTGGCACCTCATTGCGACTTGTCCCCGTGGTTTTGACCACCGTGGGTTGGCCCCACTTGAGATATGGGATTGTCTGCTAGTGTTTTGGTAACACACGATGGGTTGGCCCCATCATCGTTGGATTTGTGACTTGGTCACGGTGCTTTAGTAGCACAATTGTGTCTTTGGGACACCAGGTGGTTTGGGACCACATTGACGGATATTATGTCTTTGGGACATCGGTGTTTTGGTAACACATCGTGATCAGTATGTCACCAAGTGGTTTGGTACCACACGGTAGAAAAGGTGTATGGATGGTTAGGATCGGGTTGCATTAATTATGTTGCTATGTATGATGTGTGTTAGCATGTTGTTTTATCGGGAGCGGGGTTTACACACTTTGAGTCACTCGACTCACCCTCTCCTTTGACATTTCAGGTGACTCGTGAGAGCGCGACTTGGGCCGGATGGACTCTGGGTGCACATGCCATGCTATAATAAAAGTGTTGCTTGGACTATTGAATTTGGGTACTTTAATTATTTACTTTCAGTTGGGTTTTTATTTGGATTTGTAAAAGGCTTTATAATTTATGTTTTATCTTTGTTTATGTTTAAATTTTAATATGCCTTAACAAATTAGTTGGTATAAATTCTACTAAAACTTGGAAAGATAATGATTTCAAAATTTTAACATAGGTGTTTTCAACTATACCATCGGGTATCCCAATCGATTTTATAAACCAATAGAGATCAAATGGCTTCAATCGTGAAATCCAATTTATTAAGTCTAAATTTTTAAACAACATGTTTTCACAAAGGAACATAGTTTTATCAAATTTATCTAATGCAACCTCGAAGTTTTCAAACACGTTTTCCCGTAACATACCAGATTCGGTCGTGGTGTTTGGACCGGGTTTGGGGTGTTACACTAAGGCCGAAAAGCCAAGAATCACTTACCCGAAACACCAATGATCCTACGGAATTGCCGAAAGTCCCTGCTACAAAACCATTAGAATCGGCTAATAACAAAATCCATGAAAGAGGCCCCTTTGGCCGAATACCCTACCACCACTTACCTTGATAAGTCTAATCTCGAGAGACTCCCCCTTTAAGCTCCTTGGTGCTGGCTACAAACAACACAAAACAAAGCATCACCTTGGCCCTAGAGACATTCGGCCATACCAAAACTAAGGCCAACCATACGGTTTTGGCCACTAAAACAAGTAACTAGAACACTTACCCACAAGCTTTAGATGTCGATAGCACCACACTTCACAGGTTCGGCTTCAAGCTTGGTAAAATAGAAGAGGGATGGAGGGCTAAAGGTTTCGGCTATCAAGGGATTAAAAGAAAACAAATAGAAATATTTGACTATAAAGGCCAAAGGAGAAATCGGCAAGGGTTAATGTTGTTTGGGAGGATTTCGGTTTTAAGGTAGAAAAAAAATAAGAGAACTCCCCTTGCACACTCGGCTAGGCACACAAACTATGGCTGACCGAAATGCACCAAATAAAAGAATTTGCCAAATGGTCAAAAGAAATTCAAGAGTAAGGCTGCCCATTAAATAGCAAATTCGGCACATGCCCCCCTTGAAGACTCCAAATTCGGCTACCACCTTCAAGAGCTCCTGGCCACTAATTCAAATTACTTTGAATTAAACAAATCCCTTTATTTACTCATCTTCATCCATTCAAAAATAGTTTGAATAGTTCAACAATTATCCCACCTATTCAAATAAAAATAATGATTATCCTACACTTAAAAGAATAATACTAGATAAAATAAACATTATCCCCACCTAGCCGTCCAACACTTACCAAACTGCTGCACAACAAGAATAAAAATAAAACTTAAATTTGCAGCTCCCATGTGCCGTCCACCTTCACGCCAATCAGCAGCAAAAGAAGAAAAACAACCCCACCTACAACCCCCAAGGTTCGAACACTGGACACAGGGGAACCAACAAACAAGTAGCGCCCAGGCCATTCGAACAACTCCGACTTTCATGTCAAAAGCCCCAACATTTATTTTTAAATCCTTCCTACCTCACCCATCACCAAATAACAAAATAAAAACGCAACAATCTTTGCTCCAAACTTCGAACTGCGCGCTTCTTCCCTCTCTCAGCTCCTAGTGGCGTATGAGAGCCACTTTGCCAATGAGCTCTTTGCGTCACAAACTCATCCCACTCCTTTTAAGGCCTTCTCCCCTAAACGCCAAACCCAAAAATTCAAAACCCTTGCTCGCCACCTTGGTTCTGACATGAGAACCCCAGCACCTTGAGGCGTCACCTTCCCAAGCCCCAAGCAGCGCCTCCATGCCACTCCACCAAGCTGTTTCTTGCGTCCTAAACTCCACCAAATTATTTTAAGGCCTTCTTGCCCTATTTCCCCTTTTACACTAAAAATCTAAAATTTTCCAAGGTACTCCCCTTTCATCCAAGCACTCTTAAAACCTCTAAACACATCCAAGCACACCCAAAAACCTTCCAACACCTGAATTATACTCAAACTGCATAGCCCCTAAACCAGGGTGTTACAACCACAATCCTTACCTTGACTCCTTTCGTACTTTAAGCAAATCCTGAAGCACACGATGACAAGCCTCTCCTACAATCGGCTAAGAACTTTAAACAACATAACTAATAGCCTTCGACTTTTCAAAAGAATAAGAGAAAGGTTAAATCGATATGTAACCTTACCACAGTCTTTAACAAAACCGATGGATAGAGAGGAGATGATCACGATCCACTGCTTCAAAATCCCAAAGAACCTAAGAGAATCCGATTTCATAGATGATTAAGAATCATGACAAATGCCAAAATTTGGCTTTTGTTCCATATGAGTCGACAGAGAAAAAAAAGAAGTGATAATAGAGATTCGGCCAAGAAGAACTTACCTACTCCAAAAATGATTAGAGAAGAAGACAAGAGAGATCTACGCTTGATTGATGTTCTACCAAAAAGTTAGAACAAGAAGAGGAGAGTAGAGAGAGATTTCGGCAAGAGAACAACCACTAAGGGGTTCGGCTAATCAACCAAGATGGAAATAAAAACAAAAGACGAGTAATGGATGGGAGTTTCAGTTCTTAAAGTTTCGGAAATAGAGGTGAGGTGATCAAGATGGATTCGGCTAAACACTTTGAGAAGAAGAAGAAAAAGAAGGCACTAAGGAAGTTTAGATGGGCATTCAGCTAAGAGTATTTGAGAGAAAAGAAATAGAACCAAAGATGCAAAAATGACCAAGAGTGATAGGGATTTCGACACAACAAGAATAAAAGAAAACCGAGGTTCCAAAAGGGTGAGAAACATATTCCAAATGCTGAAAAGAATGCCCCAAAGCAACCCAATTTCGGCACACCAACCACACCCAAAACCAAATACCTCAAACTCTCCTAACCACTCCCACAATTCGGCTAACCCTCCAAGACACATTCGGCCACCCCATGCAAGCACCCATAACCGATTGTTCCTTCCACTCTAGAGTTCAAACTTCGGCAAACTCTTCAAACTCCTCATAGCCAACCATTCAAATGAGTTTGAATTGTTCAAACTCCAAAATTCTCTCTTCTCCACCCGTTTAAATCTGTTGACTTATTCAACAGTTATCCACCAGAGTTTCGGCTGAGCACAACTCTTCCTCTCTCTAGCGTCAAAAAGAAATTCCCAAAGAGGGATTCCTGCAGCTCGAACCTCAACTCCCTTCCTCTGCTTGTGGCGTCACTTCTCAAGGCCCTAAGTGGCGTCTTCTGCCACTTTACCACTGGGTTATTTGTGCTGAAGTTTACCACATAATACACTTTACCCCTAGCTCCTTCAGCTCCCCTTAACCAAAGCTTAAAATTAAAAATTTTCCTATAACTCGGGCCTACCCTTGGCTCATACCTAGACCCTAAGACACCTCAATTAATAACGAAATCAAGCCATACACATGCAAACAATTCAAACATAATAGCCCCTATTTAAGGATGTTACAGTTCTACCCCCTTTAAAAATAATTTCGGCCTCGAAATTACCTGGTCAAAAGAGTTGAGGGTATTGCTGCCGCATCACCTCCTTTGGTTCCCACGTAGCCTCTTCCATGCCATGGTTCTGCCATAACACCTTTACTAATGAAACTGACGTCTTGCGCAAAACCTTCACATCCCGATCTAGAATTTGCACTGGTTCCTCTTCCATGGTCAAATCTGGGATCACCTCAATTTCCTCCACCGATACAACATGCGATGGATCTGAACGGTAGCGCCTAAGCATGGAGACGTGGAACACATCATGTACCTGACTCAGTTCTGCTGGCAACTCGAGCTGATAAGCTACTAGTCCCACTCGTTTCAACACCTTATATGGGCCAATAAACCTTGGGCTTAGCTTGCCTTTCCTTCCAAATCTCAGCGCTTTCTTCCACGGCGAGACCTTCAAGAAAACCCTGTCACCCACTGCAAACTCTATATCTCTTCGCTTAAGATTGGCATAGGACTTTTGCCTGTCCAAAGCTTCCTTTAGACGAGCTCGGATCAACTTGACCTTATCCTCAGTCTCAGCAACCAACTCCGGGCCCAACATTTGACGCTCACCTAACTCTGTCTAGCATGTAGGTGTATGACACTTCCTACCATACAATGCCTCATATGGTGCCATCTTAATGCTTGCCTGGTAACTATTGTTGTATGGGAATTCAGCTAACGGTAGAAATTCTTCCCAGCTGCCTCTGAAGTCCAAAACACAGCTCCTCGGCATATCTTCCAAGATTTGTATAACCCTTTCTGACTGTCCGTCTGTCTGCAGATGAAATGCCGTACTAAAATTTAACCGCATACCCAACGCCTGATGCAACGCTCTCCAAAACCTCGACGTGAACCTGGGATCCCTATCTGAGATAATCGATAATGGCACACCGTGCAACCTCAGTATCTCTGCCACATGCAGCTTGGCTAACTTTTGAAGCGAGTAATCAACCCTTACCGGTATGAAATAAGCTGATTTCGTCAAACGATCCGCAATCACCCAGACTGAGTCCCTCTTACTAGGCGTAAGAGGTAGCCCACTGACAAAGTCCATAGCAATCCTTTCCCAATTCCACTATGGAATCTTTACCGGCTGAAGTAAACCCGACGGCAACTGATGTTCAGCTTTGACCTATTGACACGTCAGACACTTACCCACAAACTTGGTTACCTCCCGTTTTAGACCTGGCCACAAAAACTGCTCTCGCAAATCCCGGTACATCTTGCTACCTCCAGGATGCATAGCGTATGGGCTGCTATGTGCGTCCCGAAGAATCCTCTGCCTTAACTAAATGTCCTTCGGCATACAAGCTTTCCCTTGGAAACACAACACTCCATCATTAGTCAGGCTGTAACCTTCCAATCCATCGTTCTGCACTTGCAACCTCCGAGCATTCAGACTCTCATCTCCTAGCTGTTTCTCTTTAACTTGATCAACCCAAGTCGGCTTTACCTGCAATTCCGCTAATAAACTCCCATCGTCATACAAGCTAAGATGAGCAAACATTGCTCTCAGGTCTGACACTACCTTACGGCTCAACGCGTCTGCCACCACGTTAGCCTTGCCCGGATGATACTCAATTGAACAGTCGTAGTCCTTCAACAGCTCAATCCATCTCCGCTGCCTCAAATTCAAGTCTTTCTGAGTCAGGGAGTACTTCAAACTCTTGTGATCTGTGTAGACTATTGACTTCTCTCCGTACATATAATGTCTCCATACCTTCAGAGCGAAAACCACTGCAGCTAACTCCAGGTCATGAGTCGGATAATTAGCTTCATGGGATCTCAGCTGTCGAGATGCATATGCCACTACCTTCCCTTCCTGCATCAGCACACATCCCAAGCCAGTATGCGATGCATCAAAATATACCGTGAACTGCTTTCCTACTTCTGGCTGAATCAAAACCGGAGCTTCTATCAATATCTTCTTTAACTTTTCAAAACTTTCCTGTTGTTTATCGGACCACACGAATGGAACTCCTTTCCTCAGTAACTTGGTCAACGGCGCTGCGACCAAAGAGAAGCTTTCCACGAACCTTCTGTAATATCCTGCCAAACCCAGAAAACTCCGAATCTCTGCAACCGACCTAGGTGGTTTCCAATCCAACACTGCTTCGATCTTACGAGGATCCACCCTAATCCCCTCAGCTGACACTACGTGACCCAAGAGTGTTACCTCCCTAAGCCAGAACTCGCACTTACTAAATTTGGCGAATAACTGCTTCTCCCTCAGAATTTGCAAAACTACTCGCTAATGGGCATCATGATCCTCCTCAGACCTTGAGTACACCAATATGTCGTCTATAAACACCACAACAAACTGGTCTAAATACTATTGGAACACCCGGTTCATCATATCTATGAATGCTGCCGGTGCGTTAGTCAACACAAACGGCATTACCAGAAACTCGTAGTGCCTATACCGAGTGCGAAAGGCTGTCTTGTGGATATCAGCCTCTTTCACCTTGAGCTGATGATACCCCGACCTTAAATCGATCTTCGAGAAAACCGATGCCCCCTTGAGCTAATCAAAAAAGTCATCTATTCTTGGTAACGGATACTTGTTCTTGATCGTTAGCTTGTTCACTGGCGGTAGTCTATACACATCCGCATCGTACCATCCTTCTTCTTAACAAAGAGCACAGGCGCTCCCCAAGGTGAAACACTTGGCCGGATAAAACCCCAGTCCAACAACTCTTGAATCTGTGCCTTCAACTCCACTAATTCCTTTAGCGCCATCCTATACGGGGCAATAGACACTGGCGCAGTTCCGGGTAACAGATCTATACCAAATTTAACTTCACGATCCGGAGGCAAACCCGTAAGTTCTTCTGGAAACACGTCAACAAATTCTTTCACCTTTCGGACATTCTTTATCGCTGACTCCTTGGCCTAAAAAGCACACACATGAATCATGAATGCCTCATAACCCTTCCTGACCATCTTTTCCGCTTTCAGAGCAGACACAACATTAGATAGATAATTCCTTCTATTACCTATCATTACCACATCTTCACCTTCAACTGTTTTCAAAACCATGCGCTTAGCCGCGCAGTCCAAACTCCCTTGGTACTTCACCAGCCAGTCCATCCCAAGAATCAGATCGAACTCCCCAATCGGCAGTTCCATCAGATCAGCCACAAACACTACCCCTTGGAGTTCTAGGGGTACATCCCTATACAGCTTATTTACTTCTACAGAGTGACCTAGAGGGCTAATTACTGTCATCTCCCTAGAAGTAATCTCAAAGTCTAGGTTCATGGTTTCCACTATCCTACTAGCAACATATGAATGCGTCGACCAAACATCTATCAAAGCAGTATATGGTAGTCCAAAGATTAAGAACGTACCGACGTCCAGTGCGTTGCCCTCCTCTTGACGCCTCGCTGCATACACCAACCTAGGCTGTCTTGCTTCAGTACTGCCTGCAACTCTGCCTGGAGCTCCACGGCCCCAACTAGTACCATTACCACCTCTACCAGAACCACGACCCCTCTGCAGTTGCTGTCCACCATTCCTGAACTGAGCATAGCCTTGACCCTTAGACTGTATCCTGGCTAGCTTGCGTGGACAGTCCCTCACATGATGATCCAGCAAACCACATTCAAAGCATCCTTTGCCAACGGTCCAACATTCTCCCCAATGAGATTTTCCATACTGAATACACTGCGCTGGTCCCTGAGTAGTAGCAACAGGCCTCCTAGCTTGATTCAGCCCACCATGTCTAGCCCTTTTCTGTGAATTTGCGGCCGATCCAGATGATCCAAAACCCTTCTTATGTCTATTCCTATCCATATTCTGTTTCACAGATTCCTTTACCCCTTCGGCTATCTTAGCCTTCTCTACCAACACAGCAAACTCTCGCTTCTGTTGTGGAGCAATCAGCAACCTCAACTCATCCCTCAATCTGTCCTCAAATCTGACATAGCGTTCATGCTCTGTTGCCACAATACCTCGAGCATACCGGCTCAACCTTAAAAATTCTGCCTCGTACTCCGCTACAGACTTACTTCCCTGAACCAATCTCAGAAACACCTTTCGCTGCGCATCATTATAACTAGACCCAATATATTTCTTTTGATAAGCTGCCTTAAAATAATCCCAAGTGAAATCATCTGCTGCAGCACCATCCCGTACCATGAGCCACCACTAGTATGACTCGTCCCGGAGAAGCGACACTATCCCTTTAAATTTCTCCTCAGCAGTAAGATCCAAATCGTCCATGATTCGCTCCGTCGCCTCCAACCAATACTCTGCCGTATTGGGAGCCACACCAGCAACACCTCAGAATACCTCGACTCCGTTGGCTCGGAGTCGCTCAGATACAGATTTCTGAGCTCCCGTACCTCCACATGCTCCAGCCACTCTCTCAAGAACTCGCAGCATCGCCTATGACACTGCGTCATCCCCCGTCTGATCCTGAAACTCAACACCTGCAGTTGATGGTGGTGGCATCTCATTTTTCGACCCCTGACCAGACCCCACTGGTTCAGACACAATCATCCTACCCCGACTGCGTCCACGTGTATTACGACCACGACCTCGAGTGCTCATGTCTAATGTTTTCAGATAAGAGTTTTATGCGTCAGTCTTTATTCCCCTGTTATTAAAGCACAGTCTTATGAACAGTTTATTACAGAGTTTTGTTTACGCGAGTTCACAGAGTCCTATAGGTTTCAATCTCTAGGGTAGTCCACTAATACTATTCATTCATATCATATATCATCAAAGTCATTTGCAAACAACAGTTAGGGGTACTTACCTGGGCGGATTGGTGCCAGAGACTCGGTGCCATACTTTTCAGACCATGTATTTTTCGAACACCCTTTTCAAAATCCCATATGAAATCATTTTAGGCCTTGGGCCCATAGCCGAGCTTTTGAACGTGGCTCTGATACCAAAAATTGTAACACCCCAAACCCGGTCAACACACCGCGACCGAATTTGGCATGTTACAGAGTGAAAACATTTAGAAAAGAACCAGTTACCGGTTTATTTTCATAAAAACTCTTTTATCGCTTTGTGTTTAGAGAAATCCTATGTATGTATAGTTGAAAATGTTATGTTACCTTGAAAACCCAGAGATCTCTCTTTTGTTTTTTAAAAACTCATTTGTCATTCTTAACCTTAATAAAACATACACGTCTATTAAAAACCCGAGTGAATTGAACATAGTTAGTTAACTTTGTTATCATCTTGTGAATATTGTTACCCGATGGCAAGGTTTAGAAAACTCGTTGCGTAGTGTAGTTTAGGAAACTTTGATATTCAGGTAAAATAAAACCCAAAATAATAATAATTAATGGCCTTATTACAAACCCAAATAAAATCAAAATTTAAAATAAAGTACCCAAGTCAAAAGTCAATGTGAAACCAAAACTATTTCGCATGGCCACCTCGAGTCCACCCGGCTCTTCATCCGCGACCTACGAGTCACCTGAAAAGATAAGGGAAGAGGTAAGTCACCAAGACTCAGTGCATAATCCCCATCCTAATTATAGCAACATTCTTACCCAATTCATAATCAAGCAAACATATCATGCACCCAAACCTAGCCATCCACAACTTCTTTTTCTACCCCGTGTGGTACCAAACCACTGGTGGTGCCAAACCACTGGTGACCCAAAGTCACTGATATCAAGTATAATTGTGGTGCCAAACCACTGGTGACCCAAAGTCACGAATAATTCATATGTGGGGCCAACCCACGTTGTGATACCAAATCACTGGCGACAATGCCTTTTTATCGAATGTGAGGCCAACCCACTGTGGTACTAAGCCACTGGGACGAGTCGCTAAATCGAATGTGGTGCCAAACCACTGGTGACCTAAAGTCACGATTATCAACTGTGATACCAAACCACTAATGGTGCCAAACCACTGGTGACCCAAAGTCACAGATATCAAATCTTCCCCCTCCTCTCATATCACCCACAATAATGCCCATGCATATACATATCATGCCAACATGCTTAATCATTAAACATATATCGAACATAGCGAAGATAATAGCATCAAGAATCATGCATCTTAAACTCATCAAAACGGACTTACCCAAAATCCTTACTCATACCCATAAGGGTACCGTATCAAAATCTACACAGTTTTCAGCTTTTAACATAGTTTAGGTTATTAGCACATTTATATAGATTATGAAGTGTGTAAGATACACACCTGGTTACTAACGCGACTACTGAACCCCATAGAGCAAGATCTAACATACAAAATCCCCCTTCCTACATTCGGTCAATATCAAATCTATTAGCAAAAAGCCATTCAGCTACACCTATAAATCCCGAAGAGTTAACGCACAAAACCACAATCCTTACCTTGACTCTTTTCGTACTTTAAGCAAATCCCGAAGCACACGATGACAAGCCTCCGCTACAATCAGCTAAGAACTTTAAACAACATAACTAATAGCCTTTGGCTTTTCAAAAGAATAAGAGAAAGGTTAAATCGATATGTAACCTTACCATAGTCTTTAAAGAAATCGATTGATAGAGAGTAGATGACCACGATCCACTACTTCAAAATCCCAAAGAACCTAAGAGAATTCGATTTCATAGATGATTAAGAATCATGACAAATGCCAAAATTTGGCTTTTGTTCCATATGAGTTGACAGAGAAAGAAAAGAAGTGATTATAGAGATTCGGCCAAGAACAACTTACCTACTCCAAAACTGATTAGAGAAGAAGACAAGAGAGATCTACGCTTGATTGATGTTTGGCCAAAAAGTTAGAACAAGAAGAGGAGAGTAGAGAGAGATTTCGACAAGAGAACAACCACTAAGGGGTTCGGCTAATCAACCAAGATGGAAATTAAAAAAAAAGACGAGTAATGGATGGGAGTTTCGGTTCTTAAAGTTTCGGCAATGAAGGTGAGGTGACCAAGATGGATTTGGCTAAACACTTTGAGAAGAAGAAGAAAAAGAAGGCATTAAGGAAGTTTAGATGGGCATTCAGCTAAGAGTATTTGAGAGAAAAGAAATAGAACCAAAGATGAAAAATGACCAAGAGTGATAGGGATTTTGGCACAACAAGAATAAAAGAAAACCGAGGTTTCAAAAGGGTGAGAAACATATTCCAAATGCCGAAAACAATGACCCAAAGCAACCCAATTTCAGCACACCAACCACACCCAAAACCGAATACCTCAAACTCTCTTAGCCACTCCCACAATTCGGCTAACCCTCCAAGACACATTCGGCCACCCAATGCAAGCAACCATAACCGATTGCTCCTTCCATTCTAGAGTTCAAACTTCGGCAAACTCTTCAAACTCCTCATAGCCAACCATTCAAATGAGTTTGAATTATTCAAACTCCTAAATTCTCTCTTCTCCACCCATTTAAATCTGTTGACTTATTCAACAGTTATCCACCAGAGTTTCGGCTGAGCACAACTCTTCCCCTCTCTGGCGTCAAAAAGAAATTCCCAAAGAGGGATTCCTGCAGCTCAAACCTCACCTCCCTTCCTCTGCTTGTGGCGTCACTTCTCAAGGCCCTAAGTGGAGTCTTCTGCCATTTTACCACTGGGTTATTTGTGCTAAAGTTTACCACATAATACACTTAACCCCTAGCTCCTTCAGCTCCCCTTAACCAAAGCTTAAAATTAAAAATTTTCCTATAGCTCGGGCCTACCCTTGGCTCATACCTAGACCCTAAGACACCTCAATTAATAACGCAATCAAGCCATACACATGCAAACAGTTCAAACATAATAGCCCCTATTTAAGGATGTTACAATTTAGCCACACGTAGTCTAACTCACGACCCTGTGCCATACACGGTCATATGGCATACCAGTGTTGTAACCTCCTAAACTCGGCCTAGACATTATGGTCGAATCGTGAAAGTCATATTATATGACACCTAAGTTTAATCCTACTCTATCGATATTTAAAACCTCTGAAACACTCTTTTTTTAATAAAATTGTAGTTATCTTTGTTAATTTTTGGAAAACATTCATTTAATTAAATCAACCTGTATTAAATGAAGTTAGCAGATTTGGCGTGGTTTTTAGAAAACATTACATGACATTGCCTTAGAAGAAAAACATTTTGTTTATCTTATTTGCAGCGATAAAACGAATAAAACTCCCAATTATTAATTTAGCCGAGTGACATGCTCAATCCAATTTCAACATATAATTAATACTCAATCCCAAATATGAAAACCATGCATGCATGAAAACTCCAAAACGAAAACAATCCCAAACCACAGTTTAAATGATTTTACAGTCCAAAACCCAAATAATACTAGGAAATTTTAACTAGAAATAAAATAAAAATAATTTTGTGAAAATGAGTCCGAAGTTCGCCGTACGTTTGCATACCAAATCTGATCCTAATTCCGTTCATTACCTGAGAAGTTGAAGTAATGGGGTGAGCTTAACAAGTTCAGTGTGAGTCTAAATAATCAAGCATATTACACACATTCAAGCATTATCTCATAGAACCAAATAACACAATCAAACATCAATAGTAACATTCTTATGTAATATGACCATGGCATAATGCACATGTGAGTTTACCCAAACCATCCGCTACACACCACAAGTTCCCCATAACCCATCTGCTAAACTCCAACGTATGCGAGCAAAGCTCAATGTGGTAGAAACCACCATATAACATAAATGCAGAAAATCTGCCGAATAACATATAATGTGATAAAATCGCCAATCCCCTCAATACTCCTGGTGCAGTGCACTAACTACGTATAAACATGAACTTAATATGCTGCCAGTACTCCACGAAACTCCTCCGTCAACCACAAAAATAACCTGACCCAATACACATGTAATGTGTCATACATAGCCATAAATCAATACTTTCACATTTAATTGGCATTTTCAAAATGTGCCCTCAATTATCAAATACTTTTAGTGAATGGAAATAATATCCCAACTTTCAACTTACCAATAAAATGGTATCATTCAACAAATCACAATTTCATGTTTGTTTACAACTTTTCTTTGTGTGCATGTATAGCAGTCTTTTGAACATATCATAAAAAAATCACTTGTATGAATATATCATGCATAAGCCTTATTTCATTCGTAATCATGCTATACATATAACCCAAACATATATCAAACTAACCAAACATTCATGACAATGTCAATCACTCAATCATTCAGTCAAACTAGCAACATTGCTACCATGCCAAATAGGTAGGGCTCGAAACATCCATGATTCGACCACTTACAAATTTAATTTATTAGCTATTAAGTCAAGCCCAATTAGCAAGCTAAAACATCGATTAAATCATAATAATTACTATTATCAAACAAGTTATTGAGTTTAGGTCTCACACATTATTTACGGTCTTTTGTAGCACACTAGCGAATCTTGCGATTTCTTTAATAAAGTTTAAAACAGATCTAAATTAAATTAAATTTAAAAAATTAGTATAGAACTCAATTAATACACCTCTTGAACAGCCCCTAAACACCACTTATGGGTCAATCCAATCATCATAATCACAACTAATTTTCGAATCCAAACTAGTTAGATTTCTTACAATGATTTGAGGCGAATCGTATGCGCGAACGTCTTCCGACTTTACTACTGATTTGGGCGTTTAAGTCGGCACATAGCACAATTAATTACTAAAAAATCAGTAGCTAATCTATGATTATAAATTCTTTATTTGATCAATTAACAACTGATACCAACTCATCTCGTGATTGATTCGAGTCGTTTGTTGCCTGATCGTGAATTTGAGTAAAAATAGATCGTTTCAAACAAACAAAAGCTTGTCAAAGAAAAAGCTTAAAGAAAGAAAAAGATGGCTTAGAAATTAGTAACAAAAAGGTTTAACAAAACAAAGGATAAATTTACTAAGGCCGAAAATAAACCGACAATACTTGATTTTTGACCTGAATCTCAAATGGCTCTTAGATGATTTCAGTTTTTAAGAAAAGCAGCAAAGAAAATACCTCAACCCACTATCAAGAATGATAGGAACCTTGGTATATGATGAACCTCGACCCACTATCAAGGAGGATAGGAAACTTGGTATATGATGAACGCCACACTATGAAAGTGATAAGTTCAGAAACAAGGAACGGATAGATGCCACAAGCTAAGCTTGATATGTCAAATCAATTCCATAAGAACAAAGAGAATTGGATAACTCACAATTCAAAGATTTCATATATATTCAGCCAAAAGTTTTTTTACAAAGGCTGATTTCATCTATTTATAGTGTTAGAATAGGCTAGCCGAATGGTCACAAACATTCAACTAAATGTGCCATTTAAAAGATGAAATAAAACTCAAGTCTTTTCACATTCTTGAGCCAAATAACTCCATTCTTGAATTCACTTCAATTCAGCTGAATGAATGACTTTAATTGCTTGAAAAATGACTCTTGAGTTAGCCCTTGGCCAGTCGAATAGACACCAACTTATTAACCAGCTCATTAATGGTATTTGAATGCTTGAATTAACCTTTGAAATGGCAAAAACGGGCTGGTAGTTGAAAAGGTTGCTGCTGAAATTAAATAAATGATATAATGCTCCTTAAAACCTCCTTAAATGATGTATAAACCACCTTTGAAACAACCCCTTTACTTTGTAACCGAAAATGACTTGAACAGCCACTTTATTTAATTTGTAACAGCCTTGAATTGTAACGGTTATGACTTGAAAAAAACTCCTGCAATAAACACATTAAAATGAGCTTATTAAACACATGTAAACACTTATTAAACATAACACATATTAAGTAAATGAACTAAAACATATGCATAAATTATTCCAGAAACTAGTTAATTAAAAAAGCATAATTAAATGAACTTAACTCATGCATCAATAAATAATCCTAGGAACTAGATTAATCAAGAGCAACACTTATTAAATAAAATTCAACAAAAACACTTATTAAATAAACTAAGATAAGTTGAATAAAGTCCAGCAACTCATTTATTAAAGTAAGATGATTTTATTAAAAATTAAGTTCAACTTGCAATAAATTGCAAGTTGCGCCAATTGAGCCGTCCCATGCATGAATGTTGGATTCGGCCTCTTGCTCTCCCCAAGCTCGATCCATATAGCTTGCTAAGGCTTCTTGAAATTTATTATCTTATGATCCAATTATAGGCCCTCATGGCGGCTCAATGGATTCGAAAGTGATCTCCCAAGCTATGGTTGAATCATTCCCCCCTCTTCGAGGCGATTTGTCCTCAAATCATCACCTACATAAAAAAAGGGATAAACCAGCAACATAAAAAGTCGCACTAACTCCATACTCACCAGGTAAATTCAACTTATATGCGTTATCATTAATCCTTACCAAGACTTGAAAAGGTCCATCTCCCCGTGGCAAAAGCTTGGATCGTCGTTGGACGGGAAATCTCTCTTTACGCATGTGAATCTAAACCCAATCACCGGGTTCAAATATCACCTGTTTACAACCTTTGTTGACTTGACGAGCATAGTGCTCCGTTCTTCGCTCAATATTATCTCTAACTCACTGATGTAATTGTTTAACAAAATCTACCTTTTTCTTTCCATCTGCATGCACCAACTTATCAGAAGGTAAAGGCAATAAATCCAAAGGACTTAAAGGATTAAAGCCATACACTACCTCAAATGGTGAATACTTAGTAGCTGAGTGTACCAATCTATTGTATGCAAATTCAATGTTAAACACTCCTCGCAAGTCTTCAAATTCTTTCATATAATTACTCGAAGTAACATTGACAGAACTCAATTAACGACCTCCGTTTAGCTGTCGGTTTGAGGATGACTAGTTGTTGAGAACAGCAACTTAGTTCCAAGTTTTCCCCATAAGTTCCTCCAAAAATGACTCAAAAACTTGGTGTCTCGATCGGAAACTATTGTTCTCGGAACACAATGAAAACACACGATCTCCCTAAAAAAGAAATTAGCAACACTTAGAGCATCGTCAGTTTTGATACATGCAATAAAATGTGCCATTTTTTGAAAACCTACCAACTACAACAAAAACTGAATCTTTTCCATTCTTTGTTCTAAGAAGGCCTAAAACAAAGTCCATCGAAATATCCATCCATGGTGCTTCCTTGATCAGTAGTGGTTTATAAAGCCCATGTGGCTGAATTCTTGATTTTGCTCTCTTGCAAGCAATACAACGACTACATACTTTAGCCACATCTCATTTCATCTTCAACCAATAGAAATGTTCTTGTAGAACAGCCAAAGTTTTGGCTATGCCAAAATGACCCATTAGACCTCCACTTTGTGCTTCATGAACCAACATATTTCTTGTTGATCCTTGGGGTACGCATAACTTATTTTCTCGAAATAGGAATCCATCTTGTCGATAGTACCTATCATATGTACCTTGTACACACAACTTATAAACTTCTCCAAAATTATGAATCATCAACATATAACTCTTTCAAATAAGCAGAACCAAGTAATTTAACATCCAAACAATTTAAAAGAGCATACCTTCGTGAGAGAGCATCTGCAACAATATTTTCCTTACCTTGTTTGTATTTAATGATGTATAGAAAGGACTCTAAGAACTCTACCCATTTTGTATGACGTTTTTTTAACCTGGTTTGTCCTCTCAAATACTTCAAAGCCTCATGATCCGTATGTATTACGAACTTTTAGGCCAAAGATAATGTTGCCATGTTTCTAATGCACGTATCAACGCGTACATTTCCTTATCATAGGTAGCTCCATTAAGCTTCTCGCTGAAATAAGCCATCAGTCTCCTATTTTGAGTTAAAACCGCACCTATACCTATTCTAGACGCCTCACATTCCACCTCGAATATTTTGTTAAAATCAGGCAAATATAAAAGGGGAGCATTAGTTAAACACTCTTTGATTTTCACAAAAGAAGATTCTTGTTCATCAGACTAAAGAAAAGGTGTATTCTTTTTAATAATACCAGTCAATGGGGCAGCAAGTGTGCTAAAGTTTGGCACAAGTCTCCTATAGAAACTTGTAAGGCCATGAAAACTCCTAACTTGAATGATGCTGGTCGAACGTGGCCACTCTTGTATTGCCTTGATCTTCTCTTGATCCACCTCAAGACCACCTTCGCGTACAACAAAACCTAGAAAAACAACTTTGTTAGTACAAAAGTTACATTTATTAAGGTTTGCAAATAAAACTTCCTTCCTTAAAACTTCCAAAACAGATCGTAGATGTTCAATATGATCAGATAAAGATTTACTATAAACCAAAATATTTTCAAAATAAACTACGTAAAAATGACCAATGAAAAACCTCAAAACGTGGTTCATCAACCTCATAAAGGTACTCGGAGCATTAGTAAGGCCGAATGGCATCACTAGCCACTCATACAAACGATATTTGGTTTTGAACGCGGTCTTCCACTCATCCCCCTCCCGTATGCGAATCTAATGTTAACCACTTTTCAAATCGATCTTAGAAAACAATTTTGCTCCACTAAGCTTGTCTAACATATCATCAAGTCTAAGGACTGGATGATGGTATTTGAGGTAATATTGTTGATAGCTCGACAATGTACGCACATTTTCCATGAACCATCTTTTTTAGGCACCAACATAACGAGCACCGCACATGGACTCAAAGTCTCCCGTATGTATACTTTTTCATTAAATCAAAAACTTATCATTGTAACTCCTTAGTTTCTTCGGGGTTGCTTCGGTAGGCTGGTCGATTAGGAATAGTAGCTCCCGAGATGAAATCAATTTGATGTTCAATACCTCAGATTGGAGGCAGCCCACTAGGAACTTCTTTCGGGAAATGTCTTCAAATTCCTATAACAAAGAAACAACAGACGAAGGTAAAGAATTATCAAGTTCGCTAGTATCAAACAAGCACTTCTTGTACAAAAGTACAAACACGGGCTTTTGCATCAATAGAGACTTTCAAATTTCTTTTTCCCACACAAATATGCTCATTTTTCCACTCTCATTTTCTTTTTGAGTTTCTTCTTCCTCTCATATTTTTACCTTCTCTCACTCACATTTTCCTCTCTTTTTTTCAGTTTTTTTTTTGTCTCTCTCTTTTTCACTCTTTTTTTCTTGTACTTTTTCTTTCAACTTCAACTGATCTTGTTACACTTGTCGTGGAGTCAATTGGGCTAAAGTAACATTTTTGCCTCGATGCTTGAACGTGTACCGATTTGTGTAACCATCATAGATCACGCACCTATCAAACTGCTGTAACACCCCAAACCCGGCCTAGAAGTTAGGCCCGAATCTGGCGTGACACATCAAAGGCATAATTCAAACGATTTTGCTAATTAAAAATTTAAGGCCCAAAAACCCAAAATCCTTTACTCTTGTTAAGTAGAAAAAAAACCCATTTTATAATTGTAAGTACTTCGGAAACCAAGTTTAAACGTAAGAAATTTACTCAGGTTTAATAATTAAGTAAACAGTTGAAACAACAAAACCCAAAGTCTAAAGTCAAAACGGAGTACAAGGCCTTATTACATCCAACGAAAATAAGGAATTAAAACTATGTCTTTTGAAGAAAATAAATAAAAATTTAAACATCATCTTCTAGTGTGGCCATCTCTGAGTCCTCTCCCACGTCAAGCCATTTACTGAGGATCACTTGAGACATTAAATAAAGGGTGTGAGTTTCGAAATTTAGTGTGTACAACCCTTGGCATTCAATTCAATATATGATTATCACATTGGCCTGAGCCCTATCAAAATCGGTGGTCTTGGGCCTTGGCCCACAATGACCTCATATCATATCATATCATATCATATGCAAAATAAGATAATGCAAAACCCTCCCCAAAAATCCATCCACTACACACCATTTCCCTTCCAACCCTACACACCTGTGGGGATTTCTAAATTGACCCACCCATCCTCTACACACCAAAGGTAGAACTCACAGCGGCACTACTCAACGCTGCAGCAAAGCTGCTAATCATATCATGGGCTTAAAGCCACCAGTGGATCCATGGTCGTCTAGTGACTATACGATCCTCAAATCTTCCTCCGTACCATAATTCCCGCCCATATGCATCCTAATCAAAATATCATATGAATGCAACATGCACATGAGTAACATCCAGAAAACTCATACTCATCACATAAAGGTATTTTTGTCATTTCACAACCCAAGGGTATTTTCATAAATCTACTCTATATGGGTTTTTAGGTAATTTTGCAAAACAGAAGTACTTTGGAAATTTTGTAAATCAGGGACGTTTTGGGTAATTCTGCAAACCAATGGTATTTTGGTAATTTTAGAATTCGGGGCTATTTTAGTGATTTTGCAAATCTAATGATGTTTTGGTAATTTTCAAACTAAGGGTATTTTTGTTATTTTTAAATCAGGGGTATTTTAATAATTTTATAAATCTAGGGGTATTTGGTCCCTCTCGGGTTTTAGTTATGAACTTTGGCCTATTAACAAGTCGTTGCGACTAAAGTGAACAGACACTATGCACCAGGTAGGATTCTAGAGAAGAGGAGGTGGGCCATTAGGACCGCGTAAGTACCAAGCTCTCCCCAGATCCAATCTTAGACATGCATATGTCCGTTGCCACACTCTAACCCAGCGACATATCCACAGACATGTTTAATTATTAGATTAAGTCTTATGCAGTTTAAGAGTTGTTCAGAACTAGGCCTAAAGTCCATTAAACCCTAGCATACTTGTCTACGTCCCCATAAAGCCCATCAACCCATTTCATGTTCATTTGACCCATAATGGTCACATCACATTTTTATGGCCCACTAGGCCCAAATCTCAATCATATGACCCATTAGGCCTAAAAAAATCCAGATCATGTAACATGCATGCCTAACCCAACTCATATAATCAAATTAATCCATTTCATCAAACTTAGCCTCAGGGCCCACCGGACCTATTTGGCCACTTTTAGCTTTTCGGCTTTTCGACATTGCTGATTTCGTGTGTGCATAGTGTTTGTACACTCCTGGTTACAGCGCGTGCTGTAAACCCCTTAATCACGAACCTACAATAGTCACCACTTAACTATTAATCTTGGCTTAATACACACTTTATCAAAAACCGAAACCTCACCGTAACCTTACCGTGTGCCACACGTTCTAGTAGCCCTTCCTTAGCTACTATTCGCGAATATCCCTAGATCTACATCCAAACATATATCATCAAAATCGAGTGACTCATTTTTCACATAAGTCACCCCTATAGGCCATACCTATATTCAGCCATCCATTAATCCATAACTGAGATGAGTACACTTACCACTTTGCTAACGATCCTTACCATGCTTGCGATATCTGAACCCTACCCTTGTTAATACCAGGTTAACGATGATGAGAAGTTAGATAGCCCTTCGGCTTATACCGAACATACTAAAGGAAAAATTGACTAAGTACTTACCCAAGGAGTAACCGGCCCAAGAGGCTTTTGGCTTTTGAGACTAGTACGGTGACAGAGACAATTCGGCACCAATAGGGAGAAGAAAAGGAGAAGTGATCGGCTAGAACTAAAGGTGAACAAGAAAAGGAATTTAAGAAGAGAAGGTTTGGGGAATTTGGCTAGAGAGAAAACCAAAATTTCGGCAAAGGAATGATGGGTTTTTTTTCAGCCAATGGAAGAATTCGGCTGAGGGGGGAAAAAAGAAATGTAATGGAACCCAAGGAACCTCTCATAGGAATTCTGCACCTCCTTTTATAGCCAATACCCGAATCCTACCTTCCCCCATAGTCCAATTTGGCACCAACTCTTCCCACCTCTCATCTTCTAATTTTTCTCCATGATATCTCCCTTATCTCATCCGAAATTCCCTTCTTTATCAGCTCACAAGACCAATTCAAACACTTCAACAAAAGAGTCCAAATTCCATACAACTCTGGTCATCCACTATGCAAAATAAACACTCCAAAAACACCTTACCACTACTCGAACCTTGGACCTTTTCATGCTACCTTGTAGCTCCCCTAGTGACGCCACCTTGCCACTGGACCACAAGCCCATTTGTGTCCTATTTTTCTCTTAATCTGCTTAAGAGGCCTAATGCCTAAGACTAGGGTCCACTACAGCAAGAAAAATAAATTTTTCCCTATGGTCTTCCCTATCTCTAAGACTTCAAATAATCTCGATAATACCTTAAAATTAATGTTCTAAGTGCTACTCATACATACCATCCTCAGTGCACAGAAATTTTAAAGTTTTGGGATTTTGGGGCATTACAACTTGGTTAGTTCCGTTCTCTTGTTCTGAAAAATTTTAAACGCTCCCATGCCCAAGGCCCAATAGGCCCAAATCTACTAGGCCCAAATTCGAGGCGTTACAACTGCCATGGATGTTTCAAAAGTAGATGTCCCACGTGCATAGGAACTATATCACACACCACTTCATCTTGGTATTTCTAGATGGAAAATGTCACCATAGCTTTCTTTGTGACTTTAAGCTCTCCTTCATCATTTAACCATTGCAACTTGTATGGAGTTGGATGTTTGGTTGTGGCCAAACCGAGCTTTTCCACCAGCATGTTGCCAGCTACATTTGTACAACTTCCACCGTCAATAATTAAACTACATACCTTGCCATGGATGTAGCATCATTGTGGAAAATGTTCTCTCTTTGTTGATCAGATTCAACACTTTGCACACTAAGGCTTCGCTTCACCACTAGAATTTATCCTTCAACCAGAATTTCTACTTCTTCTCCTTCATCATCAGATGGTGCTTCCGATTCATTTTCTTTCTCCTCCTCGGACTCAATTTCACTGTCGGCCCTTACCACCATAATTCATCGATTAGGACATTGGCTTGCTATGTATCCTCGACCTTGACACTTGAAACAAATAATGTCTCTCGTGCGATTTGGCATTTGTTCTCTTTTGTTCCGACTTGACTCACCAATGGGCTGGTTAGATTTAGTTGCTACAATCAGCTCTCTTATTTGAACAGGGGGTTTGTTCACTCCTTGGCTGGCATAGGGTCTACTTACTCTTTTCCTCTTGAGTTTCTTTTTAATCTTTATCACCATATGAACCATGTCCATCACTTCAACATAGTGTTGTAGTTCAACTATGTTGGCAATGTCACGGTTTAAACCCGCAAGGAACCTCGCCATTGTTGCTTCTCGGTCCTCCTCGATATCAGCTCGGATCATCGCTTGCTCCATCTCCTTATAGTAATCTTCAACACTTCTATTGCCTTGAGTTATGTTTTGGATTCGTTGATATAAATCTCGATGGTAGTAAGAAGGGATGAATCTTTTCTGCATGACCGATTTCATTTCAGCCCAAGTAAAAATAGGCCTTTTACCATTTCTCCTTTGGCTCGTTACAAGCTGGTTCCACCACACTATTACATAATCAGAAAACTCAATAGCTACGAGTTTTACCCTTTTACTCTCTGAATAATTGTGGCATTCAAAGACAAGCTCGATCTTCTTTTCCCACTCCAAATAAGCTTCAGAATCATTCTTACCTTGGAATGGTGGAATTGTCATCTTGATATTTTTTAAATTATCATCTGGACGGTCACAATTGCTAGGACCCCGATGTCGTTGGCGACCTCGTTGTCGTTCACTTTGAACAGATAAGTCACTTTCTTGCTCACTCTCTTCATTACGTCCTCGTCTTGCACCTACCAGATTTGCTTCTCGTTGTTCACATGTCTCCACTCGATATAACCGATCTTCAATGGGTACAAGTTTTTGATCAAACAACCGCTCCATCTCTCTCATTAGTGCTTGAAGAGTAAGATCTGGCAAACCTCTTCCAACGTTTCTTACAGGACGTAAACCAACTCCCTCGTTTAGATTTCTCTCCAGACTTTGTGACATTTTTTTATTAAAAGAGAACTCACAACAAATACCTCACTATTCACTCAAAAAGAAATCACACATAAACTTGGCTTTTTTACCTCTCGAATAGTCTCACTACTCTCTTACCTTTACCACTCACTCCGCTTCTCTAAGTTCTTAAGAAATTACTTAAACTTCAAAGCTGTTGTTATGGGTCAGCTTACAAACTTGATGTTCAAGTTACAAAGGATAATATTGTATGACAATGGGTAGGCTAGAAACAAATAAATGAAAAAAAAATTAAGTGTGGCTGAATGGTAAGAAGATTGAATGGGCAATTTTAGGCAGTAAATGGAGAACTCAAATGAAAGCACTTTGAACTTCTTCTTTTTTTAAAAGTAAATACTATAACGGGATGCCAAACACGTCATTTCTCACTCCAAATTCACTAGCTCTGATACCAATTTGATACGAACTCATCTCATGATTGATTCGAGTCGTTTGTTGCCCGATCGTGAATTTGAGTAAAAATAGATCGTTTCAACCAAACAAAGGCTTGTCAAAGAAAAGGATTAAAGAAATAAGAAGATGGCTTAGAAATTAGTAACAAAAAGGTTTAACAAAATAAAGGATAAATTTACTAGCACCGAAAATAAATCAACAATACTTGATTATTGACCCGAATCTCAAATGGCTCTTAGATGATTTCAGTTTTTAAGAAAAACAGCAAAGAAGATACCTCAACCCACTATCAAGAATGATAGGAACCTTGGTATATGATGAACCTCGACTCACTATCAAGGATGATAGGAACCTTGGTATATGATGAACACCACACTATGAAAGTGATAAGTTCAGAAACAAGGAATGGATAAACGCCACAAGCTAAGCTTGATAAGTCAAATCAATTCCCTAAGAACAAGGAGAATTGGATAACTCACAATTCAAAGATTTCAGATATATTCAGCCAAAAGTTTTTTTTTTTTTTACAAAAGCTGATTTCATCTATTTATAGTGTTAGAATAGGTTAGTCGAATGGTCACAAACATTCAACTTAATGTGCCATTTAAAAGCTGAAATAAAACTCAAGTCTTTTCACATTCTTGAGCCAAATAACTCCATTCTTGAATTCACTTCAATTTAGCTGAATGAATGACTTTAATTTCTTGAAAAATGACTCTTGAGTTAGCCCTTGGCCAGCCGAATAGACACCAACTTATTAACCAGCTCCGTAATGGTATTTGAATGCTTGAATTAACCTTTGAAATGGAAAAAATGGGCTGGTAGTTGGAGAGGTTGCTGCCAAAATTAAATAGATGATATAATGTCCTTAAAACCTCCTTAAATGATGTATAAACCTTCTTTGAAACAGCCTCTTTACTTTGTAACCAAAAATGACTTGAACAGCCACTTTATTTAATTTGTAACAGCCTTGAATTGTAACGATTATGACTTGAAAAGACTCCTGCAATAAACACATTAAAATGAGCTTATTAAGCACATGTAAACACTTATTAAACATAACACACATTAAGTAAATGAACTAAAACATATGCATAAATCCAGCAACTAGTTAATTAAAGAAGCATAATTAAATGAACTTAACTCATGCATCAATAAATAATCCTAGGAACTAGATTAATCAAGAGCAACACTTATTAAATAAAGTTCAACAAAAACACTTATTAAATAAACTAAGATAAGTTGAATAAAGTCCAGCAACTCATTTATTAAAGTAAGATGGGTTTATTAAAAATTAAGTTCAACTTGCAATAAATTGCAAGTGGCTCCGATTGAGTCGTCCCATGCATGAATATTGGATTCGTCCTCTTGCACTCCCCAAGCTTGATCCACAAAGCTTACTAAGGCTTCTTGAAATTTCTTAGCTCGTGATCGAGTTATAAGCCCTCGTGGTAGCTATAACAGCCCGGTTTAGACCCTAGTCGGAATAGTGGTTTTGACACCACAAATCTGAGGTTGCAAAAAAATATTTTAAAATTATTTTTGATGTTTATAATATGTGATTAAGCCTATGTGAAAGTTTCGTGTGAAAATTTTATCGACTGTGTGTCGAATGATGAGAAAGGATTTAATTGCATAAAGTGTAAAATGCTGTGTGCTGATTGTTAAGTGCTTAATTGTTGTTGTCTTTATAATGTTGTGGCCTTAAGATGCAATTAATCCATTATTTAGTAAGTGGTTTGTTAAATGACAAAATAACCTTATTATATATATGTTTTATATGTTAAATGAAAGGTTATTGTTGTAAATGGATTAATAAAATAATATTAACGAAACAAAAGGCTAAAAATAAGCTATTCTTCTCATCTTATTGCCGAAAATACAAAGAAGAAAAAAATAAAAAGGAAGCTAGGTTTCAGCTAGCTTTTGATTCCAATTTAGGGTATGTTTGAGCTCGGTTTTTGATAATTTCTACGTTTTCGTAATCGTTGCTTTGTGCTCTAGCTACCCCATACTTTAATTTTAGAAATTAATGGTGATTTTGAGATATGTCATTGATGAATGCTTGAGCTATGTGGTAGTTGATAGTGAAAAATGGAAGATATGTGAAGGATGAACATGTTTTGTCTTTGAATTTTTAGTGAAATTGAGTAATTTGGGGTAACTTGAGAAAAGTGTAAATTGAAGGACTAAAATGTGAAATAAATGAAATGTGTGGGCTTGTATTAGCATAGGAAGAATTCAGCTAAGCATATGTGATTTGAAATTGTGTGTATTTGGTGATTTGATAAATTAGGGACTAAAGTATCGAAATGTGAAAATGTGAGGGCTATTTTGTAAAATGCCCTAAATATGTGTGTAAGGACTAAATTGAATGAATTTGTGATTGACTTAGTTAAATTTGTATATGTATAGACCAAGAAAGGAGAGGATCTGATCGAGATTGAGGCAAAGACAAAGTGTTCGATTAATCGACCATTTCTGTATTTCGACGTCTGAGGTAAGTTCAGATATAATACTAGTTGTAAACTATATCTATGTGATGTGAATTGAATGAATATATATATGTATAATTATGAGATTACAAACGCTATGTGCGAAATTGAATTAGAGGGCACTAGGTATGCGAAATTTGAAACGAGATAGAGATGATTAGCACTGTGTGTGCGAAAGGATAGAAGCTTTGACTTATCGAATCGGCACTGTGTGTGATACCGATATAAGTTCAGTTTAACATATTGGCACTAAGTGTGTGGTGACAATTATGTTTCGGTTATGAAATTGGCACTAAGTGTGCAAATAAATCAAAGGAATAGCAAAGGTTGAATGAGAGGTAATATCAAGCAATTGAGTAGCATGAATAGTGAGTAACTATGTGTTGATCAAGGTACGTTTGAACATATGTGGTTGATGATAAATTTAAGAGTTGAATGAATAGATAATTGAGTATGTGGTTGAGATTGATAATGTGCCTAGTGGTGCCTTTATCTATGTGATGGTATAAACATACGTTAATATGGTATTATTAAGTAGTATGTATTATATTTCGAACTTACTAAGCTTTTGAAAGCTTACTGTGTGATTTGTTTCTCTATTTTACAGTGTCAGTAAAGCTAGCTCAGATTCGGGGATTGTCAGCATCTCTATCACACTATCGGCAATATATTCTTGGGAACTTTTGGAAAGATGTATATAGTTGAAATATGTCATGTATAGGCTGAAAGTTATGGCATGTTTTGAAATGCTTAATCCTTGCCATGTGATTTGGCTTGGAAGTTGAATGATGTTGAACTTATGAATGAGCTATGAATATGGTATATTTCATGATTATGTGGTTGATGAAAGACGTGGTTTGAAGATGAATTATGGCATGGATTACATGATGCTTGATATATATATGTTTTGAGATGTATAATTATTACTTTGAATGGACTCATTTGTGATGATATTAGGTATGGAAGTAGATGGTATTGTTAATGATTAATTGTTGCATGAAATGGTATGTTTGAATGCAATTAGAAGCATGAATTGGTATTACTTTGAAGCTTGTAGGTATGACCCAAGTGTGGGTGGCATTATGGCCTTGCAAATGGCCTATTTTGCATACAAGGCCAAGGGACACGGGCATGTGTCTCTGCCATGTGGCTCAAGGGCCACTTGGAGGTGTGCCTGGGCAGGTTACACGACCATGGCACACGGGGGTGCCTGGTGGTCGTGTGACCAAGTTAGTAGCTAGCTTAATTTCACACGACCATGGCACACGGGCGTGTCTGGTGGCCGTGTGGACAAGTCAGTATGTATGCTCTGTTTTGGCATGACTTGGACACATGGGCGTGTCTGGTAGCCGTGTGAGGTACGCGGTCTGACCACCCGGGCGTGTGACTTCTGCAGTGATGAAAAATGTTTAAATTTCTGAAAAATTTGGTAAGTGTTTAATTTATTCCCGACCTCTTTCTAACATGTGTTTAAGGTCTTGTAGACCTCAATAAGGGACTATACGATTATAATTGAATATGTTTGATTGAGGAAAGACTTTGCATTGTGAAATGGATGTGAAATGTTTCGATTGTTTAGAAAAGCCTCTTAACCCTATTCTGGTGACAGTTTCGGGTTAGGGGTGTTACAGTAGCTCAATGGATTCGAAAGTGATCTCCTGAGCTATGGTCGCATCAACAACTTTTCCCTATATCTAAACCGAATCTTTTCACTAGTTTACAATTACCCACACTTACACTTCTCGAATTGTCAGATCTGAAGTGTCGAATGATCAAGATCAATTTTCCCTAATTAACACATGTTTCAAAGCTGATTAGGAGGGGTTCAAGAACCCAAAATCATACTGGAAAAAGATAGGAAATAATTAAAGAAAAACAACCCTCTTTCTTGCCCATAGGCGTGCGCACCACCACCCGTGGTGGCCACTTTGGGCCTGATTTAAAACCACTTTTGGAATTGATTAAAAAGCTAAAAAATACCTATTAAATCTATAAAAATGCCCTAAATTCCAGATCTGTAAATTTAGGTTTTTATTTAATAAGATTTAACAAGAAATTGAGAGAAAAAGAGATATTACACAAGCTAGATGCTATGGGCGGCAATGGCAGTTCATAGGAATCGATCTTGGAGGTTTAAGATTTCATATTTGGGGCTAAATAGAATAGATGAAAAGGGCAACAAGGTGATGGAGGAGATGATGCAAAATCTTGTGGTAAAACAAAAAGAAAAAGACGATAAAACTAGGTGTTATGGGCAACGGCAATAATGGAGGAAGAATGAAAAAATTGAAAATCAAGGAAGAGAGGAGAGGAGAGGTGTAACAACCTGATTTAAGGGCTAGTCGGAACAGTGATCTCGAGATCACTAATCCGAGGTTAGAGAAAATTATTTTCATGTTATTTCATTAGTTACTGTATGATTTTATAAGTACATGAAAATATTGGAACTTTAATTTTAGCGATTTCATGTTTAATAGCGAAAAAGAACTAAATCACATAAAGTGCGAAAGTTCCATTCTATAAGCTAAAGGTACCAAATAGCCATAGATTGTTAATTGGAGGTCTTTAAAAGACAATTAGACCCCCAAAATTATCATGGCCGGCCATAGGAGACAAAGATGGACAATGTTGGTCAAAGTTGGTAATAGTAGGTGGACTAAAATGCTAGTTTAATATTAAAATAAGAAAAGAAAAGATATCATCTTTCTCTCCATCTTTCTCCACCGATTTTAGCAAGCAAAATAGAGGTTTGAAAGCTCAAAATTTTCAACAATCTATCCTCCATTTTAGTAAGTGATTTTGACGATTTTTCTTAGTAATAGTTGTACTGTTGAGACCCCTAAAGCTTAAGCTTTCAAATGAGGGGACTATTGTGTACTATGGTGAAAAGTTTAGAGTTTTTCCATGAGAGATATCATTGTTATTTGCTGCATTTTTATGGAAGAAATTGAGTCTTAGTTGTTAGATAAACAACTTTTGTGAAAGGTGTTGTCTTGAAAACACTTAATTGGACCTTGATGAAAAGGTTACAAATTTGTAGTAATTATGTGAAATGTTGGGTTTTGATGATAGCTATAAGATTATTAAATGTTCACCTAGGCTTGTTGAAGGTAGAAATGTGATTAGACTTTATTTCTGAGCCTAGGGGCAAAATGGTTATTTTGGCAAAGTCTAGGGGCAAAATAGTAATTTTGCCAAAGCATGATTATTGAAATGCTTTAATTAACGTGGTGATTAAAATGACCTAAATTATTATTATAGATCAAGAGATACGAAGCCCGGATCGAAACTGAGGCAAGAACAAAATCAAGGACTAAATTGCATATCTACATACATTTTGAATACCGAGGTAAGTTTGTATGAATTTAAGGTTTTACATGTATTTTCAATAAATTGCTTATCATGATGTATAATATACACTATTTTCATGAAGTTATGATTAATGATATATTGATAAGAAAGTGAATGAGAATATGTAAGAGGAAATCCCGGTTGAAGGCTCGGAATAATGAGGAATATTAATATCACAACATGAGACAATAAAAGTCCGTGTAAGACCATGTCAAGACATGGCATCGGCACCCCAGGAATGTAGGTCCCATGGAAGACCATGTCCTGGACATGGCGTTGGCACCGAACGTAAATCCTGTGTAAGACCATGTCTGGGACATGGCATCAGCATTGAACAAGGAAGGTCTCGTGTAAGACCATGTCTGGGACATGGCATCGACACCATACAAGGAAGGTCCTATATAAGACCATGTCTGGGACTTGGCTGTGGCGCCAAAGGAAGATCTTGTGTAAGACCATGTCTGGGACATGGCATCGACATCAAGTTAAGGGATCTCATGTAAGACCATATCTGGGATATGGCATTGGCATCATGAGGCTATCCCATGTAAGACCATATCTAGGATATGGCATTGGCATTAGCATTTTCTCTTGATGGATAAGTTATAATAAGAAAACATAATTGCTATATGAATTTCATGCACACTTTCTAAGCTATATGCTTACTTCTTTCATTTCTTTCTTCCTTGTAGTTTCGCCAAGCTAGTTCGGGGATCTTTGACGTTGGAGCTCGGAGCACACTATCAATCACTTTTTTGGTACAACCTAGTTGTTTATATTAAGTATGGAATGTATAGGAATTATTTCATTTTGATGAAAGTCCTAAGAGGGGCTAAAGTGTTGGCTACTAAGGTTGTTATTCTTTTGTATATGGCTAAAGAGATTGGCCAATGTTCACTAAGTCTATATATCGATTGAGGATGAGTTATGCATTTATGTTCATGTTTTGCTGAAGTATTTGAGTGATTGGATTGGGGATATGAATGATCTTGATTACAGGGTGGTAATTGGCTTGGAAAATAGCCTTTAAGTGACACACGGTCAACCCATATGGCTGCGTCAACAAGCCTTATGTCCTCTGCATGTTAGTGTTTAAAGTCAGTGTCGATCACGGGCTAGCCACACTGATATGTGCCTATGCGGTGTGCTGCTTAAGGGGTTACTGACGTCACAAATAGGATACCCTAGTTTTTCACACGGGTGAGGACACGGGCGTGTCTAGGCCATGTGAAGGACACGGGCCATTGACATGGGTGTGTGTCAAGCAGTGTGAAAAACCCTGTAGGTTTGTAATAAAAACAAAATGTACACGGGCTAGGGACATGGGCGTGTGAGACCATACGGCCTACCCACATGGTCGTGTCCCAAGTCACACAGGCGTGTAACCCCTGTTAGATAAAAATTTTCAAAGAGAGTAAAAGTTTTTGGTTGAATTCCGAAACCATCTGGATGTATATTTATGGCCTCGTAGGCTCACGAAATGAATGTTATGACTAAGAAAGGAAAGTTTTTAAATTAAAACGAAATTTTATAGCCCGTCAATACATGTTTAAGTAAGGTCGAGGATAGTAATGCCTCGTATCCGGTCTCAGTGTCAGACACAGGTAATGGGTGTTATATTTATTGGTATCAGAGCTACGGTTTAGTTCATTCTAGGACTAACATAGTGTAAGTATGAGTTTAGCTATACATGCCATATACAAGAGTATTTTTTTATGATAGTGTGACAACTCCTGACGACCTATATTGTGTTTTATATATAGTAAATGGATCCCGAAAGAGTTGTGGCGGATGATGTAGAAAGTAATGCGCCAGCTCCTACTGAGGGAATGGTGCCAAATGAGGATGAGAATAGGCCCACTACGGTGAGTCAGAGAGGAGGAGAAGAGGCTAGAGAAGCCTTTCTCCATATGATGAATACATGGTACACGGAGTTCATTCATGCGAACCCGAATGCATAACCCCCTCCACCCCCGCCTATTCGTCAGCCTACCTCTGTAGCCCCTCAAGTGGTAGAGGTATTAAAAAGAGAAAGGCCTCCGATTGATAGGATCCAGGAATAATGAGCAGAGGAATTTTGGGCTAGTAAAGATGACAATCCTGAAAAGGCAGAATTTTGGCTTGAAAATACCATCAAGGTATTTGATGAGTTATCGTGCACGCCTAAAGAGTGCATAAAGTGTGTGGTTTCCCTTTTGAGAGATTCCACTTACCAATGGTGGAAGACCCTTGTGTCGGTTGTACCAAGGGAAAGGATTACATGAGAATCTTTCCAAGAAGAATTTAAGAAGAAGTACACCAGTCAAAGGTTCATAGATCAAAAGAGAAAAGAATTCCTAGAGTTGAAGCAAGGTAAGATGTTAGTAACTGAGTATGAGCGTGAGTTTGTAAGACTCAGTAAATACGCTCGAGAATGTGTATCCACTGAAGCCATTATGTGCAAGAGATTTGAAGACGGATTAAATGAAGACATTAAATTGTTTGTTACTAATCTAGAGTTGAAAGATTTTGTTGTGTTGGTGGATCGGGCTTGTAAAGCCGAAGATTAGTAAAAAAGTAAAGAAAAGCTGAGATGGAGTCTCGTGACTCGATAAAGAGACAGTGGAGTAAGTCCTTCCAGTCCTCATCCAAGAAGTCAAGAGATTTCTCCACCTGATCGGCTACTTCAGTCGGGTTTTCAAGCAGAGGCAAGAGTAAACAGTATTCAGGGAATAAGGCTTAGACTTCATCTGTCACTAGTGTCGGGAACGTTCGGCCTAATAGACCGGAGTGCCCATAGTGTGGCAGATGACATTCCAGTGAATGTCATGCACATGAGAATGCTTGTTTTAAGTACGGTTCCCAAGATTACTTTATCAGATAATATCCCGAAATGGTTGAGAAAGAACAAGTTCAGAGTGGAAGAGCAGGGAGCACTAATAGAGGAAGACAATAGAGGAACTCGGGAAATGGGGCGAGTAGTAAAGGTACACCCCGAGAGCAGATTGCAAGATCCGAGGGGAGAGCGCCTTCAAGGACTTATGTCATTCGTGCTCACGAAGAGGCATCATCTCTCAACGTAATTACGGGTAATTTTCTCTTCATGATACTAAAGTTATTGCATTAATAGATCCCGGATCTATCCGTTCATACATATGTATGAAATTAGTATCTAGTATGAGTATGCCTGTAGAATCCACAGAGTTTGTGATAAAGGTGTCCAATCCACTAGTAAAAAGTATGTTAGTTAAAAAAGTATCCAAAAATTGTCTATTTATGAATAGAGGTCATTATTTTAAGGCAAATGTTATGCTATTGCCATTTGATGAATTCAACATTATTCTTGGTATGGACTGGTTAACTACTCATGATGTGACAGTGAATTATGGGAAGAAATATATTGAATTGAGATGTGAAAATAGGGATACTCTTTATGCTGAATCAGATGAACAAGACAGATCACCGGTAGTGATTTCTTACTTGACGGCTCAGAGGTATGTAAGAAAAGGGTATGAGGCATATCTTGCCTTTGTGATGAATGCCAAAGAAACCGAGTTAAAGATTGAGGTAGTAACGATAGTAAGTGAGTACTCAAATGTTTTTCTCGAGGAATTGCCAGGATTACCTCTGATTAGAGAGGTTGAGTTTGGCATCGAGTTAGCTCTCGGTACTGTGTCGATATCGATTGCTCCTTATAGGATGGCTCCAACCGAGTTGAAAGAATTAAAGGCACAGTTGCAAGATTTAACAGACAGAGGTTTCGCTAGGCCGAGTTGTTCTCCATGGGGTGCTCCAGTATTATTTGTGAAAAAGAAAGATGGCTCTATGAGAGTGTGCATAGACTACAGACAGCTTAACAAAGTAACAGTGAAGAACAAGTACCCAAAGTCAACGATTTGTTCAATCAACTGAAGGGAGCCACTGTGTTCTCTGAGATAGACTCGAGGTCAGGATACTATCAGTTAAGAGTAAAGGACTTTGATGTGTCGAAGACTACTTTTCGAACGAGGTATGGGCACTATGAATTTTTAGTTATGCCCTTCGGTTTGACAAATGCTCCTACGGTGTTCATGGATTTAATGAACCACATCTTTCGACCATACATAGACAAGTTTTTTGTTGTTTTTATTGATGATATACTGATATATTCTCGGGATAATACTGAGCATGCCGAGCACTTAAGGACAGTTCTACGGATTTTGTGGGATAATTAGTTATACGCCAAGTTTAGCAAAAGTGAGTTTTCGCTTAAGGAGGTTAGATTTCTGGGACACATTGTCTCGGGAGATGAAGTCCAAGTTGACCCAAGTAAGATATCGGCTATTGTGGATTGGAAACTGCCAAAAAATGTATCTAAAGTTGGAAGTTTTCTAGGCCTAACTGGCTACTACAGGCGGTTCGTCAAGGGGTTTTCCATAATAGCGACCCCAATGACAAAATTGTTACAGAAAAATGTAAAGTTTGACTGGACGAAAAAATGCCAACAGAGTCTTGAGAAATTGAAGGCAATGTTGACAGAGGCTCCAGTCTTAGTGCAACTCGAGTCGAGAAAAGAATTCGTGATTTGCAGCGATGCTTCCTTAAACGGATTAGGCTGTGTACTTATGCAAGAAGGCCAAGTGATAGCATATGCTTCCAAACATCTAAAGCCTCATGAGAAGAACTATAAGACGCATGACTTGGAGTTGGTTGCCATATTTTTTGCACTAAAAATTTGGAGACACCATTTGTATGGTGAAAAATGTTAGATATTTACCGACCATAAAAGTTTAAAGTACTTGATAACTCAAAAGGAATTGAACTTGATCCAGCAAAGATGGTTAGAGTTGATAAAAGATTATGAGTTGGTTATTGATTACCATCCAGGAAAGGCGAATGTAGTCACCGATGCTTTGAGTAGGAAGTCCGTATTTGCATTAAGTGCTTTGAATACGCAAGTGACCTTGACAGAAAATGGTTCTATTTTAGCTGAGTTGAGGGCTAGACCGATATTTCTTCAAGAGATTTATGAGCCTCAGAGAAGTGACAGTGACTTATAAGTCAAGAGAACTCAGTGCGAGTCAGGCATTGAGTCTGATTTTTGGATTAATTCTGATGGATGTCTGATGTTCAGAGACAGAGTTTGTGTATCGAGGAATGATGAGCTTATTCGAAGGATTTTGCATGAGGCACATAGTGGATGTTTATCTGTACATCCAGGTAGCACCAAGATGTATAATGACTTGAAGCAACTTTATTGGTGGCCAAGTATGAAGAAAGATATTTCAGAGTTTGTGTCAAAATTCTTAATTTGCCAGCAAGTAAAGGCTAAGCATCAAGTACCTTCAGGCCTACTTCAGCCTATTATGGTTCCCGAGTGGAAATGGGATTGTATTACTATAGACTTTGTAGCGGGTTTGCCGTTCACACCGAGCAAGAAAGATGTCGTGTGGGTTGTGGTCGATAGACTTACGAAGTCAGCCCATTTTATACCTATGCGAGTTGACTACTCACTTGACAAGTTGGCAAACTTATATATTTTCGAGATAGTAAGGCTCCTTTGTTGATTATATTGGATAGGGATCCGAGATTCACATACAGATTTTGGAAATAGTTGCAGGAGGCTTTGGGTACGAAGCTGAGTTTTAGCCTAGCTTTCCATCCCCAAACCGACGGTCAGTTGGAAAGATTAATACAAGTACTCGAGGATATGCTCTGGTGCTGTGTTCTTGAGTTCCAAGGTAGTTGGGAAAAGTACTTTCCATTACTAGAATTTGCCTACAATAATAATTTTCAATCAAGTCTAAAGATGGCGCCTTACGAGGCCTTATACGGGCGTAACTACCGAACGCCGTTATAATGGACTGAACTCAAGGATAACCAGATTCACGGGGTTGATTTGGTTAGAGAAACTGAAGAGAAGGTGAAAGTGATCCGAGATTGTTTAAAGGCTCCTTCTGATAGACAAAAATCCTACTCAGATTTAAAAAGGAAAGAGAACAAGTATCAAGTTGGGGGATAGAGTATTCTTGAAAGTGTCGCCATGGAAGAAAGTGCTTAGATTTGGCCGGAAAGGCAAGTTGATCCGAGATTTATCAAACCATATGAGATCACTGAGAGGATTGGGTCGGTAGCCTATCGGTTGGCTTTGCCATCTGAGTTAGAGAAGATTCATAACGTGTTTCATGTGTCCATGTTGCGACGCTACCGTTCTGATCCTTCGCCTGTGATTACACCAACAGAGATTGAAATTAAACCCGACATGACTTATAGTGAGGAACCAATTAAGATTTTAGCTCGAGAAGTTAAGCAGCTAAGGAATAAAAGCATCGCCCTTGTGAAAGTCCTATGGCAAAGGCATGGAATAGAAGAGGCTACATGGGAGCCAGAAGAAACTATGAGAAACCAATATCCCAACCTTTTCACTGGTAAGACTTTCGGGGACAAAAATCCTTAAGGGAGAGAATTGTAACAGCCTGACTTAGGGGCTAGTCAGAACAGTGATCTCAGGATCACTAATCTAAGACTAGAGAAAATTATTTTCATGTTATTTCATGAGTTAGTATATGATTTTATAAGTATATGAAAATATTGGTACTTTAATTTTAGCGATTTCATGTTTAATCGCGAAAAAGGACTAAATCGCATAAAGTGCGAAAGTTCCATTCTATAAGCTAAAGGTACCAAATAGCCATATATTGTTAATTGGGGGTCTTTAAAAGACAATTAGACCCCAAAATTAGCATGGTCGGCTATAGGAGACAAAGATGGACAATGTTGGTCAAAGGTGGTAATAGTAATTGGACTAAATTGCTAGTTTAATATTAAAATAAGAAAAGAAAAGATATCATCTTTTTCTCCATCTTTCTCCATCGATTTTATCAAGAAAAATAGAGGTTTGAAAGCTCTAAATTTTCAGCAAGCTATCCTCCATTTTAGTAAGTGATTTTGATGATTTTTCTTAGTAATAGTTGTACTTTTGAGACCCCTAAAGCTTAAGCTTTCAAATGGGGGGACTATTGTGTTAAAAGTTTAGAGTTTTTCCATGAGAGATATCATTGTTATTTGCTGCATTTTTATGGAAGAAATTGAGTTTTAGTTGTTAGATAAACAACTTTTGTGAAAGGTGTTGTCTTGAAAACACTTAATTGGACCTTGATGAAAAGGTTACAAATTTGTAGTAATTATGTGAAATGTTGGGTTTTGATGATAGCTATAAGAATATTAAATGTTCACCTAGGCTCGCTGAAGGTAGAAATGTGATTAGAATTTATTTTCGAGACTAGGGGCAAAATGGTCATTTTGCCAAAGTCTAGGGGCAAAATAGTAATTTTGCCAAAGTATGATTATCGAAATGCTTTTATTAATATGGTGATTAAAATGAGCTAAATTGTTATTATAGATCAAGAGATACAAATATCGAGTCGAAACCGAGGAAAGAACAAAGTCGGGGACTAAATTGCATATCTACATACATTTTGAATACCGAGGTAAGTTTGTATTAGTTTAAGGTTTTACATGTATTTTCAATAAATTGCTTATCATGTTGTATAATATACACTATTTTCATGAAGTTATGATTAATGATATATTGATAAGAAAGTGAATGAGAATATGTAAGAGGAAGTCCCGATTGAAGACTCGGAATAATGAGGAATATTAATATCATAGCATGAGACAAGGAAAGTCTGTGTAAGACCTTGTCAAGACATGGCATCGGCACCCCAAGAATGTAGGTCCCGTGTAAGACCATGTCTGAGACATGGCGTTCGCACCGAACGTAAATCTTGTGTAAGACCATGTCTGGGACATGGCATCATCATCGAACAAGGAAGATCTCGTGTAAGACCATGTTTGGGACATGGCATTGACACCATACAAGGAAGGTCCCGTGTAAGACCATGACCGCGACATGGCTTCGGCACTAAAGGAAGATCTCGTGTAAGACCATGTCTGGGACATGGCATCGACATCAAGTTAAGGGATCCCATGTAAGACCATATCTCGGATATGTCATTGGCATCATGAGGCGATCCCATGTAAGACCATGTCTGGGACATGGCATTGGCATTGAGACCCATGTGAGATGAGATTGAGTAACCTCAGTTATTCCGGGTAATTCCTCGGGCAAAAGAGCCAAGTCTGAAAGAAGTAACAAAAAAGCTAAGCAAGTAAAGATGGTAATAAGCTAAATAGTTCAAAGTTGTCAAAGAGTTTTATCCAAGTTAAGGAAGATGAAGATTGAGTTTATGTTTGTATTAGCAGAATATACTAATCCATGTGATTAAGTGATACAGGTACCATGAGTACATTACAAGTATGTAATTATAGTGTAACATGTGATGAGTAAGTAAGCCCAAGCATTGGGGACTCATGTTGTATTTGTCTCTTGATGGATGAGTTATAACAAGTAAATATAATTCTATATGAATTTCATGCAAACTTACTAAGCTATATGAATTTCATGCAAACTTACTAAGTTATATGCTTACTTCTTTCATTTCCTTCTTCCTTGTAGTTTCACCAATCTAGTTCAGGGATCTTTGACGTTGGAGCTCGGAGCACACTATCAATCACTATTTTGGTACAGCCTAGTTGTTTATATTAAGTATGGCATGTATAGGAATTATTTCATTTTGATGTAAGCCCTAAGAGGGGCCAAAGTATTGGCTACTAAGGTTGTTATTCTTTTGTATATGGATAAAGAGATTGGCCAATATTTACTAAGTTTATACATCGATTGATGATGAGTTATGCATTAATGTTCATGTTTTGATGAAGTATTTGTGTGGTTGGATTTGGTATATGAATGATCTTGATTACAGGGTGACAATTGGCTTGGAAAATAGCCTTTAAGTGTCCACACGGGTAGGCACACGGGCATGTGCCTAGGCCGTGTGTGACATACGGTCAACCCATATGGGTGTGCCAACAGGCCGTGTATCCCCTACATGTCAGTGTTTTAAGTCAGTGTCGATCACGGCTAGCCACATGGGCGTGTGCCTAGGTCGTGTGATCCTTAAAGGGTTGCTACTCACAAACAGAATACCCATAATTTTTCACACGGGTGAGGACACGGGCGTGTCTAGGCCTTGTGAAGGACACAAGCCATTGACACGGGTGTGTGCCAAGCCGTGTGAAAACCCCTGTAGGTTTGTAACAAAAACAAAATGTACATGGGCTAGGGACATGGGCGTGTGAGACCACACGGCCTGCCAATAGGGGCGTGTCCCAAGTCACACGGGCGTGTGACCCCTGTTTAGACAAAAATTTTCAAAGAGAGTAAAAGTTTCCGGTTGAACTCCAAAACCATCTGGATGTATGTTTATGGCCTCGTAGGCCCACGAGATGAATGTTATGACTAAGAAAGGAAATTCTTTAAATCGAAACGAAATTTTATAGCCCGTCAATACATGTTTAAGTAAGGTCAAGGATAGTAATGCCTCATATCCGGTCTCGGTGTCAGACATGGGTAAGGGTTGTTACAAGAGGGACGGCTAAGGTGGGGGAAAAAAGAATACAGGCTGATCAATTTATGTAAAAATAATATTTATACCTAGGTTAAAAAGGGCATGGACGACACAACCGAGAAAAAATAAGGGATTTTGCAAAAAAAAAAAAATTAATTTTGCAATAGAAAATTTTGAACTTGAGACATTATTAAATTTTATGCTTTCACATTTAACAACTTACCACGTAGCTAACTCCTTATTTTTAATATAATTCTACATTCTCGTTAAGCTAAAATTGGAGATGTTACACGTGTAGTCTATATATTTTGGGTAACAAATGATGCACAAAGTCACAGTCTCGCACATGGACCGATGGCACGATCTTGTGAATATTTACAAAGTTTTACAATTAGGTCTAACATTGTCACAGTTAGTTACACGGCCTATTGACATGGCCTTGTGACTCCGAATACACGGTCTTAGTTCCCATACACGGTTGGGCTACACAGCTGTGTGCTTTAATCACATACAACCTTAACCTGTCACACGGCTACGGTCGTGTGACCCATGTTTTTGTTTTTTTACCTATGTTTTCATAAAAGTTTCAAATTAGCCCAGACTTGTTTTCGAGTTAGCCTAAGAGCTTCGTAAGCTCGTTTGGCACTCGAATATGTTTATAAATTTTTTTTGCTTGGATTATATCATGTTTATTATTTAATGGAATGTTTAAAGCCGAATTTTTCTGTGATATGCTTAGTTAACTATGGTAACATCCTATAGCTCGAGCCCGGCGACCAGACCGAGTGAAGGGTGTTACAAATATCTTGTATTGCATAATTGATAGTGGATTACTCTTCGAAAAAGACCCTACAAGCATATTTGAATTATATAACAATTTTTTGCATTGTCTACTTTTTACTCTATTAGTTAGTAAGGATAGTTAAAATTAAAATCAACAAAATTTCAAGTATATTAAATAATAATTACTTATATTAAATAAATTAATAAAATATATAATTAATTAAATTAAAATAATTAAACCTATAAATACGCCTACAACGCACATTATGTAAGAAACTAATTTTTTTTTTAAAAGCATCACTTTATTAACTCTATTCATAAAATTTAAGGATAATTCTCAAGATTATATATGCATTTTGATTTAATGTGCTATTTGATATATGAATTTTAACTTGATGTAATTATACACATGAAACTTTGATTGCGGTTCAAATGTGTACATGAAATTTTAATTTTGATTAAATCATACACATTGAAATAAATATATATCAATTTATTTTTATATCAATAATTGTGTTAATAATTTGTGAGAATTAGATTAAATCAAAATTTTATATATAAAATGCACATTAAACTAAAATTGATGTATAATTTTAAGATTTTTCTTTAAAATTTACTAACCTCAGTATTAGTTAATATACTTTCTTTCCTTTCAAAATAAAATAAATTTCAAAAGGAATGTATAATGTGATATAAGAATTATGACTTAATATAATTATTTGAAAATTTTATTTTGATTTACTTATATGCATAGATTTTTATTTTTATGATGAGTAAATATAATTATTTACATATACATGGTTAAAGATATGTAAAATTAAATCGAAAATCACAACTTGATAGGAGTAATTATTTGGAGCGTGTGAAGACGCGCACACAGGGTGAGAGTTGGAGTATGAAGTTTATGAAAGAAGCCTGGGACCAGAACTTGGCATATACATTGGGTCTGCTTGATGTGTAGGGTCTCAGTTTTTCCCTTATATTTTTAAAAGAAAATTAATATTATTCATTTTATAAATTCTAACTCTTTACTCATTACTACTAGTGTTTCCCACTCATCTCTCTTGCTTCATCATTTCATCACCTATATCGTCAGCACCGCTCCAGTCGTTTGGTTCCCCCTTTGATAAAAATATGACCGGAATTTTATTAAGAAAAAAATGCTTTAGTTATAATTTCACTTTTGAATTATATTATACTTTTAATTTTAGTATTTATTTTTTTTTTCTATTTTAGTATCAAAAGTTTTGTTCCCTTATATTTTTCTGTCAAAAATTTAATTATATGCGTTACGTGTCTAGCATTGATCAATGATGTGATTGTTAACCAAATAAAAAATATAAAAATTGTAAACAATATTAATATATAATAAATATTAATAAATATACTAAAAATTATTAAATAATTATAAATGTTATTAAATAATTATTTAAAAAAGCGGAGCAGATTAACGCAACTCCGCTAGTACTATAATTGCTTCGAGGCAGGTAATTTCTTAGTGGATTTGTTCTTATTTTTCTCTTTTTGCAAAACCGTTATTTCTTTTATAAAATTTTTTATATGAAGTACTTTTTTTGGGTAAATTATTAGAAAATACCCTATTTTTATAAAAGTTACGGAATATGACCAATTTTTTAATTATTTACTGAAAATGATCACTTTTCTCGAAAACACGTCCACGTCAGCGCGTTTTCAGGGGATGCAGCAAGAAAGCGAGTCCACGAAGGAGGGCGCGCTTTGCTGATGTGGCAAAAACGCTCCATCAGGGACGCGTTTTACCCGCTTCCAACGGTAAAAAAAAAAAAAACTATAAAACCCCCCCACCCTTTCATTTTTTTCACACAAAAGTTCTTACTCAATTTTCTCTCAACTTTCGCTCAAATTCCTCTCAAATTTCTCTCAAATTCCTTTAAAGTTACTCACAAATTTCACAATAGTCCTTTAATTTTTACAAAAAAAGCCCTGTTTAAAAGTTTTTTTTTAAATATTTTTTTGTTAAATTTAAAAATATTCGATTGTATTAGCAATGGCCGGAGAATTAATTCGTCTCGACAATAAACATATCTCCGTCGATCAAATGATAATGGTAAGTTATAATTTTAATTTTTCAATACTATTTAATATTTTTTATGTTTATGCAATTTTAATTAATTTTTATTTTATAATTTTTTAAACAGTCTGTAGATCGGGTGTTGCAATGCTATATTCGCAATATGTCTGGTCCGCCATCGTCATTGATCGAGAATTACCTGCGGGAAGCGGGTTTTTGGCACGTGGCCACGATAGGCCGGGGGGTGCAAGTTGGACCGGAAGCTAATAAGTGCGTTGATAGAGAGGTGGAGACCCAAGACGCAGACTTTCCATCTTCCATGCGGAGAGTGTACTATCACTCTGGAAGGTGTACATTTGCAATTGGGATTGCCGGTGGATAGGTACGTAGTCACCGGGTCCGCAACTTCTGGTGATTGGGGAGCCGTATGCTACAAGCTTTTGGGTGCTATTCCGGATAACATTTACGGAGGTCGGATCAAAATGGGCTGGTTACGAGACACATTCCTGGAGCAGGATAATGATTCGACCGAAATAGAAAGAATATGGTATGCTTAGGCATACATTCTTGAGATGATTGGAGGGTATCTGATGCCGGGCTTGTCACAAAACCTCGTACATCTGAGATGGCTGCTGAAACTCGTTGATTTTAGAGCAACCGGTAAATTGAGTTGGGGGTTTGTCGTGCTAGCAAAATTGTATCGGGAGATGTGCGAGGCGACGCAACCGAATAAAGCAAAAATCGGAGGCTGCCTATCACTACTGCAATCATAGGCACGGTTTCGATTTCCATTTTTACGTCCTCGAGTCGACCACCCATATACATTCTCACTCATAACAAGGTAAATGTAATATTAGATTTTACAATTATTACGTAGATTTAAAATATAATTGTATGCTAAAAATTTTATTAATTAGGTGTAGCCATTCGGCGAGTTATGTTGGAATACCTACATCATTTGAAGATATACGGCTCCTATTAGAGCAACGGTCGGAAGCACAAGTAAGTATTAAATAAAATATATTTTCGTAATAAAATAGTCGTTTCGTATTTCTTATTTAGTATTTAGTATTTGGTATTTAGTATTTAGTATTTAGTATTTAGTATTTAGTATATAACTAATATTTTTATCATGTTAATATAGTTTGAATGGACACCATACAAGGATCCGTCAATTCGGGCAGTAATTCCGGATGAGTTCTTTCAAAATCCGAACATTTGGCATGTGAAGGTCCCGTTGATCAACTATGCGACCGTAAAGATGCACCAGTCAGATCGGGTTCTGCGTCAATTTGGATTCCGACAACCGATTCCCGTAGCACATGAGGAGCTCGATGATGAGCACAAAGTCAACTCACGGCAGTTGTATATGGATTGGCCAAGATTTTGGTCAGCGTATATCGAATTGTGGGAGAATCTATAACACCCCAAACCCGGCCCATACGTTTCGACCAGATTTGGCATGTTACAGGTTTGATGTTGAAAACATAGTTCCTTATCGGTTTTGGAAATCATAAATTAATTGGGCAATAATTGAATAAATAAGTGACGTTTGAAAAGAAAACCTTGTATTATTATTATTGTTTTGAATAATTAAACCTTTGACATAATTTCATAAGTTGCAAATATTAAAAACTACTTAGCTGAATATAAACTATGGGGCCTTATTACATAGGTGTTCCAAAATAAAATAAAAAACAAAATAAAAAAGAACATGGTAGTTTAAACGGAGATGTATTTCTTTAAATAAAAGCCCTTATGGCCCCTCGAGTCTGTCTCGGCTCCCATGTCCACGATCTACTGCTCATCTGGAAGAGTAGGAAAAATAAAAGGGTGAGTCACCAAGACTCAGTGTATAAATCCCGAAACACACAACGACCTGAGACGCACAAACACATTATGGGCCTCGGCCCATACATAAAGGCAACAATCATAATTACATGATAAATAGTAAATGATGAATAGCCCAACCCATCCTAGAATTTCATCCTCTACACACCAACTCGTACCAACCATCACACATCGGGGATTTCTACAATCAACCCTCCATCCGCTACACACCATAACGACAGCCGTACTGCCTATTCCTATTAATCAGGAATCATTAAACATGGCATTGCCATCGATCACTATGTGACCTAACATTAGATTTTGTGGTTTAACCACCGATCACCAAGTGACCTATCATGTACTTCCTCTTCATTATCATAATCCTACCCCATGCATACACACATGAAAAAATGAAAACATCATACCATCTTCAAGAAAACAGGCTTTCATAAATACATATCGATACACCTAGGGATTTCTATGATCACGTACCTGGCATGCTTTGCCTAACCCTTTTAGGGTTTTATTCGACTGTCTACACAGCTTCTTTCTGGCTTTTAGCCCATAACATATATATTACAGTTAACTAGTGTGTTAGAGATCTACACACCTGATTACCGTTAGAACGAGACTTTCTAAGTCAACGCTATCTGTAGCCAACACAACCGCTATCTGCCTAAGGTGTTGCTCAGAAGCCAGTCCACAACCCGGTGGACAATCTTGTACTGCTGATACTGCTCGCTTCTTAAACTTTTGAATCGGGTTTTCAGATCTAGTCCTCTCCTTTGCCTAATTGACATTTGATTCCATCAAAAAGGCCTTATTAATCATAGCATATGGTTAAGATTGTGATTTCGATATCGAATCTAACGAGACCTAAAGAGAATCCCATACCTTGAAATTCCCAAAAAGTGATATGAAATTCAGGGACTAGCGTTTCTGGCTTTTAGATCTAAGAGATCTACTTTAATTCCCGAATGTCGCCCAACAAGACCATTAAACTATTAGCTTTTCGGCTTTGTCTTCCAAAACTCGAAAGAGAAAGTGAAGAGATAGGAAAATCGGCACTCACCTTAACACAAAGATTTCGACTACCCTTTAGAGATTCAGGCTTTTGAAAAGATCAGAAGAAAAAATGATAGAATGAAGTCTATGTAGATTCGGCTTTAGTGAAGAAATTGGCAAAAGGAAATAGGGAGTATTCGGCTATGGAGATGAGAAGAGAGTTCAGGGTTTTGGCTTTTGAAAGAAAAGATGTTGAGAAAAATTGAGAGTTTTCAGCTTTTGAAGAAATCAAAAGAAAAGAAATTGCAGAGAATGATTGAGAGTTTCAGCACAGAGAATGAAGAGAAGAACAGGGTTCAAATGCCGGAATTAAAGAGATACCGCCCCTATTTATAGAGACTTTCGACACTTACCTATCAAATCCCGAAAGTGCCCTTCCTGATAACTAACAGTTAATCAAATAGTAGGGAAATTTCGGCACCCCTTTGCCATAAAGAAACCGATCCCTTCCCTCCTCTAGGTGATGGAATTTCGGCCAACACTGCACTCAGCAGATAGCTCCTATCTTTTCTCCTTTATCTTAATCTATTCATACCTTTAGAAGAGACCAAGGTACACCACCTTTCCTTCTTTTATCAGCTCATTATCCACATTATTATCACATTAAATAAATTCTTAAATTTAAGCATCATTGCCGAACTCCACTACTGCTCTTATAAATGCCAAAAATATTTAAAATAAAAGGTACCAGGTGACTCGAACCTTGGACCTTCAATTGACGTCATCTCCCATCCCTTCTAGTGGCGCCATTTTGCCACTGGGCCACAAGCCCATTTGTGTTTTAAAACACAGCTAATATCTGTTATGCCCTGACTTAACAAGCTTTCCACTAAAGTGTTCAAACAAGCATTTAAACTATAGCCTTGGCCCAAACCTGAGCCCATTCTGAACCCCTAACACTCACATTAAACATAACCACACATAAAATGCATAGGCCCAAAAATTCAGGATCAAGCCCATCAAGCCCAATCATGCATATCATATCAAAAGTTAGAATACTTACCTGCGTGGATTGGGTACTGGTAGACTCGAAGGCCATATCTTCATCCAAAACATTTTTCTCAAATTCACATCAAAGTTTCAAATCACTACTAGACCCATTTCACAGCCCGAGTTTTGAACTGGGCTCTTATACCAAAATGTAACACCCCAAACCCGGCCCAAACGCTATGACCAGATCCAGTATGTCACGGGTTTGAACTTGAAAACTTTGCTTTAAAATGTTTTGAAATCTCGGTTTGTTTATTTGAATATTCGCTAAAATAAGTGATATTTGGGGAAAGCCTTTGGGTTTTTTTTTCCCCTTTATTTAAACTTGTTCAAAAATATCATATTTTTACTTCTTATAATTTAGTCTTTGATCATAATTGTAGAAAATGTAAACATTAACAAATATTAAATTGAAACCTAAACCATGGGGCCTTATTATATAAATAATCCCAAAAATTAAACCTTAAATGTAAAACCGAAAATAGTTTACGAAAATAAAAAACTTGATGGCCCCTCGAGTCTGTCTCAGCTCCCATGTCCACGATCTACTGCTCATCTGAAAGAGTAGAGAAAAATGAAAGGATGAGCCACCAAGACTCAGTGTATAAATCCCGAAACACACAACGACCTGAGGCCCACAAACACATTATGAGCCTTGGCCCATACATAAAGGCAACAATCATAATAACATGATAAATAATAAATGTTGAATAGCCCAAGCCATCCTAGAATTCCATCCTCTACACACCAACCCGTACCAACCAACACACCTCGGGGATTTCTACAATCAACCCTCTATCCGCTACACACCATAACAACAGCCGTACTGCCTATTCCTATTAATTAAGAATCATTAAACGTGGCATTGCCACCGATCACTATGTGACCTAACATTAGATTTTATGGTTTAACCATCGATCACCAAGTGACCTATCATGCACTTCCCCTTTATTATCATAATCCCACCCCATGCATACACACATGAAAAATTGAAAACATCATACCATCTTCAAGAAAACAGGCTTTCATAAATACATATCGATACACATAGGGATTTCTCTGATCACGTACCTGGCATTCTTTGCCTAACCCTTTTAGGGTTTTATTCGACTGTCTACACAGCCTCTTTCCGGCTTTTAGCCCATAATATATATTACAGTTAACTAGTGTGTTAGAGATCTACACACCTGATTACCGACAAGATGATACTGCCTATGTCGACGCTATCCGTAGCCAACACCACCGCTATCTGCCTAAGGTGTTGTTCAGAAGCCGGTCCACAACTCGGTGGCCAATCTCGAACCTGACACCGCACATTTCTTAAACTTAGGGATTGAGTTTACAGACCCAATCCTCTCCTTTGCCTAATCCATATTTGATTCCATCAAAAGTCCTTGTCAGAACTACTACAACGAAATAGGGTTGTTAAACCATAACATATGGTTAAGATCAAAATGTGATAGCGAATCTAATGGAAATCTAAAGAAAACCCCTTACCTTAAATTCTCGAAATTAGAGACTAACGATTTCCGGCTTTTAGATCTAGATGATCTTCTTCCATTCCCGATGTCGCCCAACAAGAAAATACATAAAACCATTAAACCATTAGCCTTTCGTCTTTGTCTTCCAAAAACCGAAAGAGATCTTAAGGAATTACAAGAGTCAACACTTACCTTAATAGAGAAAATTCGGCTACTCTTAGGAGATTTCGGCTTTTTACGAAAATTAGGAAGTGAAGATGATTCAAAGAAGTCTCTGGTGATTCAGCTTTTAATGAAGAAATCAGCAGGAAGAAGAAAAGAGAATTTTGGCAGACTACAGGTAGGTTCGGCTTCAGTAAAGATCAAAAGAAAAGAATGTAGAGAAAGGATTATGAGGTTTCGGCTTCTAGAAGAAATTAAAAGGAAAGGTTGCAGAGAATAGCTGAGGGTTTCAGCACAGAGAATAAAGAAAAGAATAGGGTTCAGATGCCGAAATTGAAGAGATACTACCCCTATTTATAGAGAATTTTGGCACTTACTTATCAAATCTGGGAAGTGCCCTTCCTGATAACTAAAAATTAAACAAATAACAGGGAAACTTCGGCACCCCCTATGGCAAATAAAAATCGATTTCTTCCCCCCTCTTAGAGTCAAAATTTCGGCCACCACCTAGCCTTGCAGATAACTCCTTGATTCTTTCCTTATCCTCGTCTGACTACTCATCCACAGTGTCATGGTTAACACTACCTCTTCCTTCCTTTATCAGCACATTATCCACCTTATTATCACATTAAATAAATTCCTAACTTAACAAGCTTTCCACTAAAGTGTTCAAACAAGAATTTTAACTACAGGCTCGGCCCAAACCTAAGCCCATTCTGAACTCCTAACACTCACATTAAACATAACCACACATTAAATGCATAGGCCCAAAAATTCAGGATGTTACAGAATCGGTATGATTATATACCTACTCGGGAACCGATCATCATTCCTAAGTTAGCATGCGTGCCGGAATACATGCCATGGTTTAGGATCCATGGCAAGCCGTATTTATTGTCAGAAGAGGAGAGGTGACGACAACTTTGTGAACAAAAGGAACGACGGGGCCCTTTAAATCCAAGGAGAATGGATGATGAGACGAGACCATCAGCAGCGCCGACACAACCACCGGGCTCATCAACAGCGCCTACATAGTCTCCGGGCCCAAAACTTCAGCCGACGACACCCACATCACAGCCTTTTCAGATTATGTCAGGTGCGTACCCTAGCCCTTATATGTATCTTAACCCTTATATGTTTCCTTTTCCCAGTCCCCTGGCTCGGTTCAAGTCCGTTCTCGACTACTCCAACTGGCCAGTCGATCTGTAGACCGCCGTCGCATGAGGGATCGCACGAGGCGTCGTCGGAGAGCTCTTCTTTTTACTAATCTCCTTCGCCTTATGGGATTCAGACACCTCCGCCATGGGCGATGCAAACACCTCCTCAGTCAATATTTTATCAAGGTAGGTCATCCTCCCAACACCCACAACCAGACCCCCTGCCGGAAGAACCAGAATCCCCGTCTAAGGTTCTACAACCCTCGCCGGAAGCTAGAAGGAGGAATCCAGAGCGTAACCGTCAACCACCCCCATGTGGCACTGATTCCGACTGTCATTATTTTATTATTTTATTGTAATTTATTTTTTATATATTTAATAAAATAAAAGATGTTTTTTTATTTTTTATTATAATTTAATTTATTTTTTATATCTGTAATAAAATAAAAGTTATTTTCTTTTATTTTTTATTGTAATTTATTTTTTATATTTTTAATAAAATAAAAGTTGTTTTTTTGTTTTTTATTGTAATTTATTTTTTATATCTTTAATAAAATAAAAGTTATTTTTATTTTATTATTGTAATTTATTTTTATATTTTTAATAAAATAAAAGTTGTTTCTTTTATTGTAATTTATTTTTATATCTTTAATAAAATAAAAGTTGTTTTTATTTTTATTGTAATTTAATTTATTTTTTATATATTTAATAAAATAAAAGTTGTTTTTTATTTTTTTATTGTAATTTATTTTTTATATCTTTAATAAAATAAAAGCTGTTTTTTATTTTTTATTGTAATTTAATTAATATTTTTTATATCTTTAATAAAATAAAAGTTGTTTTTTATTTTTTTATTGTAATTTATTTTTATATCTTTAATAAAATAAAAGTTATTTTTTATTTTTTATTGTAATTTATTTTTTATATCTTTAATAAAATAAAAGTTGTTTTTATTTTTATTGTAATTTATTTTATATCTTTAATAAAATAAAAGTTATTTTTATTTTTATTGTAATTTATTTTTATATCTTTAATAAAATAAAAGTTGTTTTTTATTTTTTTATTGTAATTTAATTTATTTTTTATATCTTAAATAAAAATAAAAGTTGTTTTTTATTTTTTTATTGTAATTTAATTTATTTTTTATATCTTAAATAAAAATAAAAGTTGTTTTTATTGTAATTTATTTTTATTTTTATATCTAGAAACTAAGAAGAAATGGATGAATTAGGACTAAATTGAATAAGTGAAAAAGTATAAAGGGTTAATTTGTAATTTAATCAAGATGGATGTTGATGCAATGTATGACTTTTGAAGGATCGTAAGGGGCAAAATAATCATTTAGCAAGAAAGATAATTTTGAAGAATAATGATGATGGTGATATTTTAGATTAATTGAATAACTTTTTTTTTGTTTTGCAACTTAGTCCTTCTACAAAAGTTCGCAATTTTCATCAAGAAATTAAAATAAGTTTCATGGCCACCAAGAGACAAAAATGATAAGGAGACTATCAACTATTCTGATTTGGACACGAGCGAGATGTATGGCCTGGGTTCCTACACCATCCGCATAACTACCATTGGTTGGCTATTTCTCGGATATCCATATTGTTGAGTATTCTAGTCAAGCAAGGTCGACCCTTTGGTTTGCGACGCAGTTCTCTATCCGGTAACAGCTTAAACAGAGCAAGCGATACAGACGGCCACTTACGTTCATCTGGGACTGGTGGGAATACGTGTCTCCACACGTTGTACATGTACTCTATTTTATACACTTCGTCGACATAGCTCATGGGATCCAGACGGAGATTCTGACAAGCCGCAATCACATGAGCTCATGGATAACGAAGTGCGTCAAATATCCCACAGTCGCAGGTCCTATTTCTCAAGTGTACAAGATATTGCCCGCCAACAATACCTTGGTTCAGTCTATCAAACTTCGTCACACGAAACCATAGGTTGTCGCGATCGTGACACACTGTGTGCATGGTGTTGGCCCGTGCCTTTGCCTTGTTAATTTCTCGCAATACCTTCGCGCACCATACATGGCCTCCTTGCATTTGGCCTTTATAACTCGCTGCTCGCTTCGAAAATAGTGCCGCTAAACGAAAATATGTCTCTCGTACAACCGATGTTATTAGCAAATGACGCGTTCCTTTTAGAACAGAATTTATGCATTCGGCCAAGTTTGAGGTCATATGACCGTATCATAGGCCGCCGTCGTATGATTGTGTCCACTGTTCGAAAGGTATGTTGCTTAGGTAGTTTGCGCCTTCTTTGTTAACTAAGCGCAATCTCGCCAACATATCATGAAAACAGTCCTTATTGATCTCGTACCTTGCCAATATAAGTTGATAGCGAATATTATATACCGCTCTTCAATTAAGAATAAATTGAATATTACAAACGAAATTATATTAATAGATATTACATACCCATGTTGGTCACTTATCGTCGTTCACTTGTAGATCGATGTTGCCCGTGGTAGTTGGACACAACATGCCTTAGGTAATATCGATGGTGTGTGCGATGCCACAGGCTTCCCTGTCGCTCTACTGCAGCTAGTATTCTAGGGCCCCGATCCGATATAATGCATATATCAGGTTGGGGGCAAACATGGCTCTTTAACCTAGATAGAAAGAAATCTCAGTCTTCAACTGACTCCCCCGGTGTTATTGCAAATGCAATTGGAAGGATTTTCCCACTGCCATCCTGTACCATAGCTAGCAATAGCCGATGCATATATCTACCATACATAAAGGTACCGTCAATTTGTACCAATGGCTTGCAATATAGAAATGCGTCTCGGTATTGCTTAAATGTCCAAAACAGACGCTTGAACACTTGGCATCCACGGAGCAATCGATTGTTGTAGTACGCCGGTTCCGTTTCAAGGTCTGTTATGCTGCCTGGGACATATCTCTCCAGCACCTGACACCACTGCCACACTTCATTATATGAAGCATCCCACCGACCATGCAACTTTTCCAACGCATTTTGCTTAGCTATCCAAGTCTTCCGGTAAGAGGGCGTGTACCCCAATTGGCTACGAATATTGGCAATTAAGGCCGGCACTGAAGTCTTGGGATCCACCTTCACCGTTGGTATTATTAAGTTAGCCAACATATCTGAATCCATCTTGGGATGATCTTGTGAAACACCTGTCAACGAAGTACATTAAATAATGCAACATTACGTAATATCAGCATTATTCAAAAACCTTGAACACTAAGTGATACTGCACCGGCAAGACATGTATATGGACCTTTGTACTTTTTAATCTCCCACAAGCCTGTCCTTTTCCTCAACGAGGCCATGATTTTCCATAAACATGTATCGTCTTGCACTGCACACTTGGCCTCGTACTTATCGAGTTTGGGTTTAACCATCTTGTTGTTTCAATGCACCAAAAAAACTATCCTTGTTGGAAAAATCTTTACCAACTTCTAGTTCACCTGAATCCAACGATGAACTTGTACGGTCACGCCTTCTTTGTGGTAGTTCAGGAAACTCCAATTCATCGTCTTGAGATAGATCGACATTATGCATGTGGGCTGGAGGTGAGTAGGCCCTGAATCGCGGATCTTCTTCTTCTTCATCTGAACCCCCTTCAACATCTTCAGGTACGGTTGGAACAGGCTCCAGTTCAGAAAATAATGCAACTTCTGCACCATCGAGGCCGGTCTCTCGAGGTGGATCCACATCGGACTCATCATTTGACCCACCATCATTTGCAACGAACGAGGTCCCCTCGTCGGTGGATGTCGTGGGGAGTACATTATCCCTTCTTAAAAACTTTCATAACATCCCCAATCATATGTGGATTGCCAACCACTAGAAGTTGATGACGTTCCCCAATACGTATTTCTAGCATCGAACGTCGAAGAAAGGATATGCATGTCTGATCCACCAATCGAGTGTCGTGTAGGAGTTGTGTTTTCCATACTACCACCAAACACGGGCACTTCCGTATTTTGCCTCCCACTAACAAAGTGTCGGCTTGGGGTCGTGTATTCCCCTCAAACTACAGTAGATGTTGAAGTCGAAGGAAGATCACTTGGCCATGAAAATTGTACATATACCTCAAGATAGGGTGATCCACTGGCAAGATGAGTCTCCACCATTACGTCGAAGCTCTAAGGACCTTTGATGTCGAATGAGTCATATCTCACGGGATCAACCGAAGCACAAAATCTATACTTAATAGACTAAACTTTCATTGGCGTTGTTCCGAAGATTTTACGCCTAATTCTTTTGCGAAGTTCTATCAAATCTATGTTCTGGTTAAAAACCAGTCGCGCTGTGTTCTCCGACAAAAAAACAACACCGTTTTCGGTGTCACAAACCTCACCATCTAGTAAATAATAGCACTAATACGTTCACTCATCTTCAGTTTCTATTTTACTTTTGCCTCAATTTCTATTATGCAACCTGAGAATGAAATTTGACTCATTTATAGTCTAAGGGCAATTAGGAACTACTGTAGCAAAAGAACGTCCATGTGGGAGCTTTTTTCAGTATTCTTGCTGACAGTGCATCCTGCTTGAAGCATTTTGGTCATTATTTGTTCAGAAACTTCTTCTCAAAATCATTTTGCCAGGGAATACTGTAACAAAAGAGCGTCCACGTGGGAGCTTTTTTCAGTACTCTTGCTGACAATGCATCCTGCTTGAAGCGTTTTGGTCACTATTTGTTCAGAAACGTCTTCTCAAAATTATTTTACTAGATACTAATGTAGAAAAAACAAAAAATTTTTATCTTGCTGATATATTTTTTCCAAAACCCTAAACCTAAAATTATTTTAATTAATCAACCATAAAATCTAGTTCATTAATTTTCCCATAAAAACCCTAAGACCCTAAAAATCCTAAACCATAGCATAAAACCCTAAAAACCCATACCCTAACCCTTAGAAACAGCTGAAAATCGTATCATGGGAAAGCAGGCAAAATGCGTCCCCGAGGAAGCATTTTTGCCACATCAGCAAAGCGCATCCTCAAGGACGCGATTTGTGCTGATGTGGCACAAAATGCTCCTTCATGGAAGCATTTTCCTTCTGCATCCCCTTAAAACGCACTAACGTGGACGCATTTTCGGGGGAAATGGCCCTTTCCGGTAAATAATTAAAAAATCTGTCCTGTTCCATAAATTTTGTAAAAAAAGGGTATTTTCTAGTAAGTTTCCCTACTTTTTTGGTTTAATTTTTTTTTTTGTAATTAAGGATTGTTCTTCGATTCGATAAGTTAAGAGTAGACAGAAGACGGGTTTAATTTTTATTTTCTCAATTTCGATAACTTATATATTGTTTTAATAGGAATTTGATTGATAACTAATTTTAATTTTGAGACCACAAAAATTATTAAAATTTATACTAAATTATTTTCTTTCAATTTCTTTTTATTTACTTTTGAAACAATAAGTTTTTTTTTTTTTTTTTGTGTATAGGACAAGTAGAGGTTAAGGTAGTAAGCACTCCTTCAACCACTAAATGCAAATAATAAATTATTTACGCTGTTCGATTTTCCTACATTTGTGGAGCCAAATTTAGTGAGAAATATTCAATCTCTTTAATAATTACACCAAGTGAACCTACTCAAACACTGGAAACACGAAAATATATAGGTTTCTCTAGGACCTTTTTAACTCAAATTCATGCAAATTTTGTAATAATTCTGTTGAAAAATATAATATAATTATAAAATAATTAAATTGTACTTAAATTATTAACATATCAAATTCTAATTAATTTTATAATACATTTTGATTTATTTTCAATAGATTTGCACAAAGGGCGAAAATTGACTTGACAAACACTCCTAGAAGCGCAAAACTGAGAAGCAATTTTTGAAGCATCGAGGTGAATTAATTTTTTAGCCTAAGACAGTCCAAATTATGAATATTAATTCATAATATAATTAATTTTAAATTTAATCCAATTTATTTTGGGTTAAATAATAATTATTAATTAAATTATGAAAGGAGGCCCAATTGCACTAAACCGAGAGACTGATACAATCGAGCAAATGGGCTGCCCAAAATCGTCCCACATTCTGTCCCAATTAGCTTATTTAGCTAATTATTTGGCTTGCAAAAAAGACCTTGAATTTTCCTTGAAATTTCATTCAAACCCCACCACTTATCAAGCTTTTGTAGATGTGCCCCTAGCTAATTTTAGCAAGTTTGAAAGCTTCAAACATGCCACATGTGTGGCCAACCATGGAGGGAGTTAATGGCCACCGATTTTTTCTATTTTTAGCAGCCTACTCAACCTATAAATACCCCATTTGCGGCTTATTTCAAACACACCTCTCACCCCTTTCATTCTTAACACTTCTCTCTCACTTTCTCTCTTAAAAACCCTCCCTTTGTTCTCCATTTTTCCCTTCCATTCCCTTTCCAATTTCCCCTTTTGCAAAAGAGCTCTTCAACCATAGTAGTAGCATTCAAATGCTCTTGGAAGCCTTGGTTCAACAAGAACAAGCAGAGAAGGAGGAGTAAAGCAAACTAGTCAAGCTTCAGAGAGACACCAGATTTGATCTAGTCCCTATCCTTTAATTTTTATTATTGTTGTTATGAACACATCTCTGAATACTTGTTATGTTGATATTGTAACACCCCTTACCCGTGTTCGAAGCCGGAACTGGATACGAGGCATTACCTAACTTAACTTGCTTAAACATAACACATCGGGCTATAAAATTCGCTGCAGCTTAGAAACTTTCCATTTAAACTCATAACCTGGTCATTCTGGGCCTACGAGTCCCTAAACATACTTTCGAGAGGTTTTGGAATTAAACCGAGAACTTTTACATGCTTAGAAATTTTTTTCCAAACAGGGGCCACATGCTCGTGTTATTCAAGAGACACGACCGTGTGCCCCTGAGACATGCTCGTGTTCTTCACCCGTGGTCGACACTGACTTATTTCACACGACCAAACACACGCCCGTGTCCCTTACACGGCTTTGACACGGCCGTGTCTTGGCCCGTGTGCCAAAACCTTGACATTTTGTTTATGACATCATCACCTCACTAAGGTCACACGGCCAAGGCACACGCCCGTGTCCTTAGGCCGTGTGTCGAGTTTAAATTCCTAACTTCAGGTGTAGACTTCACATGGCCTGGGCATAAGCCCATGTCTAAGGCCGTGTCTCCCATACGGCTGAGATACACGACCGTGTCTCTACTCGTGTGTTTACTACTGAGCATACTAAACTGTAAACCTAGCTCACAAGGGGACACACGGCCGATCAACACGCCTATGGGGCTGACTGTGTATCATACACGGCCTAGACACATGCCTGTGTGTCTACCCGTGTGTAGATTGAAAAGGCTATATTCCAAGCCAAATTCCACCCCACATAGCAACCATACTTATACCAATTCAAATCAAGCATCCACACAAGCATAAACTTCATGATTCATCATCAATGAATATATATATATGTATATATATATGAGAACTAGTCAAGTATTGGCCCAAATTTAATGACCATTTACAAAATGAATTGAAACAACCATAGTAGCCAACACATTTGGCTTGGAAATATGACATAACCAAAACATTCAAGTCCTATGCATGCCATACTCAAAATAAATCTAATTTGGCTATACCAAAAAGTGGTCGATAGTGTGATCTCCAACTCTAACGTCCGCGAATTCTCGAGCTATCTTGGCAATACTACAAGGAAAAAGGCAATGAAAGGGGTAAGCATAAAGATTAGTAAGTTTGCATGGAAATAAATAGCAACAATAAACTCATGACAATATCCATCCATGGCATTAAATAACCACACACAAAGTCATAGGCTCCTTGCCATACTTACTCATACTTGCCCTTATCTAGCACACACCATGCCACATATCGTAAATGTTCTTTGTGAATTACTCACGGGTACCTGTGGTAACTCAATCACATAGCTTTAATACAATTCTCGTTTCTATTTCTAAGATAATCTATTTTTCCCAATAAATCACTAGGGATACTCAAAGATGCATATTCCTTATCATTAGCATAAACGCGAAGCCAAGGCCACATCTCGGATGTGGTCTTACATGGACCATTTGTAACAGCCCGATTTAGGGGCTAGTCAGAACAGTGATCTCGAGATCACTAATCTGAGATTTGAGAAAATTTATTTTCATGTGATTTTATGAATTAGTACAAGGTTGTATAAGTACATGAGAACTTTGGAATTTAAATTCTAGTGATTTCATGTTTAATCTCGAAAAAGGACTAAATCGCATAAAGTGTGAAAGTTCCATTTTAATTGCTAAGGTTGCCAAATAGCCATATATTAATGATTGGGGGTCTTTAAAAGGCAATTAGACCCCCAAAACATTAATGGTCGGCCATAGGGGACAAGGATTGACCAAGTTGGTCAAAGTGGGTGAGTAGGTGGACTAAATTGGTAGTTTAAGAGTAAAATAAAGAAAAATTGATGTCCATCTTTCTTGTTCATCTCTTCCACCGAAATTTGCAAGCAAAAATAGGGACTTTGAAGGCTTAAATTTTAGCAAGCTCTCCTCCATTTTAGTAAGTGATTTTGATGATCTTTCTTGATAATAATTGTACTTTTGAGACCCCTAAAGCTTAAGCTTTCAAATGAGGGGACTATTGTACAATATGGTGAAACATTTATAGTTTTTCCATGAGAGCTATCATTGTTATTTGCTACATTTTTATGGAAGAAATTGAGTCTTAGTTGTTAGATGAACAACTTTTGTGAAAGGTGTTGTCTTGAAAACACCTAATTGGACCTTATGAAAAGGTTACAAATTTGTAGTAATTATGTGAAATGTTGAGTTTTGATGATAGCTATAAGAGTATTAAATGTTCACCTAGGCTTTTTGAAGGTAGAAATGTGATTAGAATTTATTTCCGAGCCTAGCGGCAAAACGGTCATTTTTGCCAAAGTCTAGGGGCAAAATAGTAATTTTACCAAAGCATGATTATCGAAATGATTTTATTAATGTGATGATTAAAATGAGCTAAATTGTTATTATATATCAAGAGATACGAAGCCCGGATCGAAATCGAGGCAAGAACAAAGTCGAGGACTAAATTGCATATCTACATACATTTTGAATACCGAGTAAGTTTGTATGAATTTAAGGTTTTACATTTATTTTCAATAAATTGCTTATCATGTTGTATAATACACACTATTTTCATGAAGTTATGATTAATGATATATTGATAAGAAAGTGAATGAGAATATGTAAGAGGAAGTCTCGGTTGAGGACTCGGAATAATAAGGAATACTAATATCGTGGTATGAAATAAGGAAAGTCTGTGTAAGACCATGTCAAGACATGGCATTGGCACCGAACATAGATCCTGTGTAAGACCATGTCTAGGATATGGCATCAGCATCGAACAAGGAAGATCTCGTGTAAGACCATGTCTGGGACATGGCATCGACACCATAAAAGGAAGGTCTCGTGTAAGACCATGTTTGGGACACGGCATCGACACCATACAAAGAAGGTTTCATGTAAGACCATGTCTGGGACATGGCTTCGGCTCCAAAGGAATATCTCGTGTAAGACCATGTCTGGGACATGGCATCGACATCAAGATAAGGGATCCCATGTAAGACCATATCTGGGATATGGTATTGGCACATGAGGCGATCCCATGTAAGACGATGTCTGGGACATGGCGTTGGCATCGAGACCCATGTGTGATGAGATTGAGTAACCTCAGTTATTCCGGGTAATTCATCGGGCAAAACAACCATGTATGAAAGAGGTAACAAGAAAGCTAAGTAATTGAAGATATTAATAAGCTAAGTTATTCAAAGTTGATAAAGAGTATTTTTCAAGTTAAGGAAGATGAAGATTGAGTTTATGTTTGCATTAGCAAAATATACTAATTTATGTGATTAAGTGATACAGGTATCATAAGTACATTACAAGTATGAAATTGTTATATTACATGTGATGAGTAAGGATAAGTATGAGTAAGTAAGCCAAGTACTTGAGAATTATGTTGTCATTATTTCATGATAGATGAATTATATTTAGCAAATATATTGCTATATGAGTTTCATGCAAACTTACTAAGCTATATGCTTACTTCTTTCATTTCCTTCTTCCTTGTAGTTTTGCCAAACTAGTTCGGGGATCATAGACTTCGGAGCTCGGATCCCACTATCAATCATTATTTTGGTATAGCTTAGTTGTTTATATTAAGTATGGCATGTATACGAATCATTTCATTTTGCGTTATGTCTTAAGAGGAGCCAAAGTGTTGGCTATTAAAATGATTATTCTTTTTGTATATGGCTAAAGAGATTGGCCAATATTTACTAAGTTTATACATAAATTAATGATGAGTTATGCATTAATGTTCATGTTTTTGATGAAGTGTTTGAGTGGTTAGATTGGGTATATGCATGATCTTGATTTCAGGGTGGCAATTGGCTTGGAAAATAGCCTTTAAGTGTCCACACGGGTAGGCACACGGGCGTGTGTCTAGGCCGTGTGTGACACACGATCAACCCATATGGGTGTGTTAACAGGCCGTGTGTCCCCTGCATGTTAGTGTTTTAAGTCAGTGTCAACCACGGGCTAGCCACACGGGCGTGTACCTAACCCATGTGCTCCTTAAAGGGGTTGCTGACATCACAAATAGAATACCCCTAATTTTTCACACGGGTGAGGACACGGGCGTGTCTAGGTCGTGTGAAGGACACGAGCCATTGACACGGGCATCTGTCAAGCTGTGTGAAAACCCCTGTAGGTTTGTAATAAAAATAAATTGTACACGGTTTAAGGACATGGGCATGTGAGACCACACGGCCTGCCCACATGGACGTGTCCCAAGTCAGACGGGCGTGTGACCCCTGTTTAGACAAAAATTTTCGAAGAGGGTAAAAGTTTCTGGTTGAACTCTAAAACCTTTTGGATGTATGTTTATGGCCTCGTAAGCCCTTAATATGAATGTTATGACTAAGAAAGGAAAGTTTTTAAATCGATACGAAATTTTATAGCCCGTTTAAGTAAGGTCAAGGATAGTAATGCCTCGTATTCGGTCCTGGTGTCGGACACGGGTAAGGGGTGTTACACCATCTCTGAATACCGATGCCATATCCCGGATATGGCCTTATACGGAACCTCACATCAATATCGATGCCATATCCTGGATATGGTCTTATACGATTTTTCATACTCAATGTCGTAGCCATATCCCAGATATGGTCTTATATGAGATCTTAGTTTGGTGCCGAGGCCATGTCCCCGACATGGTCTTATACGGGACCTCATCCATCTCATGTCTCAATGATAGTATTTTCACATTCATTATAGTCCAACTAGGACTTTAGCATCTCAGCTTACTCATTCAACATCAAATACTCAATTTAATAGAATATCATGTATCATCATAATATCAAACATTCTCAAACATGCTGGCGTAATTGTTAAATTTATCATATACAAACTTACCTTGTTTTCAAAATAGGCTAAATTGTCAGTCTAGTCCGATATTTTGTTCTTTCCCTGTTCGAGGTTGATTCTTGGTTCGTCTTGCTTTATCATAGCAAATTAGCTCATTTTAATTATCAGATTAATAAATGCATTTCAATAATCATGTTTTGGCAAAATTACTATTTTGCCCTTAGACTTTGGCAAAGTGACCATTTTACCCCTAGGCTCGAAAATTAATTCTAATCATATTTCTACCTTCAACAAGCCTAGGTGAACATTTATGTCTCTTATGGCTATCATCAAAACCCAACATTTAACACATTTACTACAAACTTTATAACCTTTACAAAAAGGTCCATTTAGGTGTTCTCATAGTAGCACCTTTCACAAAAGTTGTTTATCTAACAACTAAGACTCATTTTCTTCCATAAAAATGCAGAAAATCACATAAAATCTCTCATGGAAATAACCTAAACTTTTCACCATTTTGCAAAATAGTCCCCTCATTAGGAAGCCTAAGCTTTAGGGGTTCCAAATGCACAATTTTTATCAAGAAAGGATCACTAGAACACTTACTTGGATGAGGATAAGTTGCTAAAATTTCAAAGATTTCAAAACCCCCTCTAAGCTGGTATTTTCAGTGGTGAAAGTGGTGAAGAAAATATGATATCACTCTTTTCTTTATTTTATGCTTAAAAAGCAATTTAGTCACCAATTTCTACCTAACCATTTGACCCATTTAATAATCTTGTCCCTATGGCCGGCCATCCCTTCTTCAATGGCTCATTTGCACATTAGGGACCTCTAATTTAATATCTCTTAGCCATTAAACACCCCTAGCTTGTAAAATTGAACTTTTGCACTTTATGCAATTTAGTCCTTTTTCACGATTAAGCCTTCAATTGCTAAAATTAAAGCACCAAAATTCTCATGCATCTTTATAAACATGCTATAACACATAAAATATTATTAAAATAATTTTCTTCAACCTTGGGTTAGTGGTCTCGAAACCACTGTTCTGATTAGCCCCTAGATCGGGCTGTTATAGATATGTTTAATTTAATTAATATGGCTTAAATTTAATTCGTGTTAGGTTGATTGCATTCCGTACACTTAAGTTATTAAAATTATGTTTCTGTTGTTATAGGCCTAGGTAAGTTGTTTGTGTAATAGCCGAATTTCGGTGAAATCGGAACAGTGGTTACGGAACCACAAATCCGTAATATATGGTCCGTAATATAATAGACATGACATGTGAAAATTTTGAAATGAAAATTTTATCAATTTGGTGCCTAATAACTAGAAGGACTAAAATGCATAAAATGTGAAAGTTGAATTCTAGTAGCTATAAGGATTAAATAGCTATGGAATTCAAAACTAAAGGTCCTTATATTGTAATTAGACCATTAAGAAAAGCATGTAGAAAATGAGAAAAAGGCTAGGGACTAAATTGGAAAGTAAAAAATTTAATTAATTAAAAGATGATAAAATAGATATCATCTTATTTTATGTCATCTTATTCCCCAAAATAAACATGAAAACCCTAGGAGAGAGAGAAGAGACTTTCATGGCCAAATTGGATCCGGATAGACCAAATTCAGAGTTAAAACGAGGAAATAGAGGAAAAAGTCGGATTAGTAGATGTTTGTACACGGACCTTTGTTGAGGTAAGTTTGTGTAACTAAATTGTATACGTTTTTATGATTGAATTAAAATTGTATAAATGCCGTAATTTTGAGAAATGATCACATATTCATCAAAGCCCGATAAATGAAATGTGCCCAATCAGCAAAATGCTCGATAAATGATAAATGATAAAAATGTAAACTTTATGCTTGAGTTGAATGTGAACACTTGAATTGCATGAATGCATAAATTTATGAGATTGAACATATACCCGGCAATTTCCTTATAAATGTTAAATCCCATTTGAATAAATGGAAGTCGATGGATAAATGTGATTTCCCTGATAAGACTGCATGTGTTGCAGAATGGATTTAGCCCAGACGGGTAATCCAAAATGAGTCTCTCGAGTATATGTTTCAATTAGGATTTAGCCTGGACTGGTAATCCTAATTGACTGGATTTATCCTGAACTGGTAATCCAGATCGAACTATATAGGGAATTCTTTGTCATATAAAGGATTTAGCCTGGACTAGTAATCCGACAAAGCCCTTAGAGTATATGTTACAGCTAGAATTTAGTCTTGACGGGTAATTCTGCTGTATGATACGTGGTTCGAGAGTATACCTACAAGGTACTACTGTAACGCCCCAAAAATATAGGGTCTTTAATTTTGCATGTTCTGACACAAATTGCTTGTTTACTTTAATGGCTAAGTGATTTGGGTGTGTATGGGGGTGTGTGAGAAGCATGGGTTCAAGTCTTGGCTCTTGTAAAATTTTTGTTTTTCCCTTAAATGAACCTGGACACTAGCACTTAGGCTTTATTAGTAATAATGCTTGTTTTATGACACAAGAGGAGCTTGTGGCTTAGTGGCAAGTGGCGTGTGGTGTAACTAAGAGGTCTGAGGTTCAAGTCCTGGGATACGCAATGAAGTCTTTATTTTGCTGGTTGAGCTGGGTAGGTGGATGAGTTGGACTAAAACACTGTTGAAGAGGTGTTTGAATCGATCATAGAGAGATTGTAGGAACAAACCGTGGAGAGGATTAAGTAGAGTATTGTGGAGAGAATTAAGGAGGTTGAAGTGTGTGGGGAGTGTTGGGGCCGAATTGGGGATAGAAAATTCGGCTGAGGGGTTTTCTCTCAGTTTGGTGAATTTGTCACCAGTTTTTGAAACTAGGAAGGCTCTTTTGTTTCTTTCTCTACTCTCTAGTGCTGAATTTGCAAGTGGCCATTTGTGCATTTTGGGTGTTCGACTCCTACCATTCGGGTAAATTAAACTACTTTTTTGAAGACCATTTCTCTCCCTTATTTTGCACCAACATCTGCCGAAACCTCCCCTTCTTCTCTATTCTCCTCAAGGTTCAGCCAATTGCCTGTTTCATCCCTTCTTGCCTATTGACTTCTTGCGGCCGAACCTATCGCCCTAGCCCCTTGTGACTCTTTTTCTTTTTTGGCTTGTGACCAAAAGTTCTCCCCTCCTTTTTCGATTCGGGTTCTTTTCTTCTCTGGGTGGTTCTTACTTTAGCCAAAACTCAATACTATTCCCTCTCTGTTTCGGTTTCGCAAGTATTTCTGACAAGTCGGTAAGAGGTTGTATTCCCTCTTTCCTTTCAAATCTAGTTTCGTTAAACTTTTTTAAAAAAGCCGAATATTCATTTGTTTTGAGAAGATGGTATTCGTGGATTTAAGCCACATTTACAATCGATCCTATCTAATAAGATCTGTTTATAATTCAGATTCTCGACAAGACATGTGATCAATTTTGGGTTAGCAATCATAAAGGATTAAGCCACCCTTATTCAATCAAGGTAAGGCGGTGTATTTTTAGGCTAAAAGTTAACTTGAATCGCCAGTTAATTAACTGAAGCTCTTGTTGAGTGTAGTTTGGTACACGTGGAATTCTTCGTGCGTCTCATTAAACATGTGTGTAATCACACTATCGCTTTTGTCAGTCGACAAAAGCTGAAAAGCTAAAAAGCCGAAACTTCAGCATTTGAGGCCTCACGAGCTTACGATCGCTCGTGGGGTAAACCACACCCACAATCATGGGTGATAGACTGTAGAGGCCGCCACGAGCGTTCTCGTGCTCTTAGGCCATTATGGGCCTAGTTTGGCTGAAATGGGCCGTGTGGAATCCATGGGCTCGTGGGCCTTACATGAAATAAATCCACAATAAGTGGAAAATACTGGACTGAGCTATATCATTCATATTGCCGTGATAGAATTTGGGCTAAATGGGCCACACGAGCTTGTGGGCCCACTTGGGCCGAATATTGTGCTTTGGGCCCATTTATACTGTTTGGACCATATATGTTATCTTTATCGCTCGAGGCGACTGTAGACCTTCGGGAAGGTTGTAAAATGACCCCTAAGGAGTAAAATGACTGAAATACCCCTAAAGAGTAAAATGACCGTTATACCTTGAGGGTAGGTTAACTGACATGTTCATGATTTGTATATGATTGTTACTGAGTATAACATTTTGCATATATGTATGATTTATGACATGACATACTGCATGGCGTTGGGACTCTATTATGGAGGAAGTATACTGTACTGGTGGCTCTGCCACATATAATGTTACTGGCAGCTTTGCTGCGATACTATTACTGGCAGCTCTGTTGCATTATTATTACTGGCAACTATGCTGCGATATTGGTGTGCTGGGTGGGTGGGTCGATTTTATCCCCACATGGTGTGTTGGTTGGTACGGGTGGTGTGTTGGCTAGATTAGGGTGGGTTACATATATGTGCACCATATTAATACTGTATTGGGCTTAGGCCCACATTGATTATTGTAATGGGCTAAGGCCCACACTGCATCTTGTTATCGAATAATAGGGCTCAAAGCCAAGATCACATTACTACATGATAGGGGATTACACACTGAGTTCTCGTAACTCACCCTTTTCTTTTAACTGTACAGGTAATCCCTAGCCTTAGATGATTTGGAACTTCGAGGGACTCGGAGGTGGCCGCACGTTTGCTAAGATTTTATTTTAGACCTAGTTATTTAATTTTTATATTGGGTTAATATTTATGTAATAAGGCCTCTGGTGTTTTCAATTTCTTTTAATTGGGTTTAATTTCTTATTTTAAAATTGCCAAACTGATACAAATAACTTTTCAAAACTAATATCTATTTTAAAAGACAAACACACATTTTCAAACTTCAAAATGACATTAATTAGAGTAGCTTCCGTGGATTGTTAAACTAAGAAACCAACAGTAACAAATATGGCAATCGTTTAAAAACGATTTTCTCTCAACAAGTCTGATTTTAAAAAACACTTCGATGTGACATGTTAGATTCAGTCATAATGTCTAGGCCGGGTTTGGGGTGTTTCATTTAGTGGTATCAGATCCAGGTTACAAAACTGGCTGTAGAATGGGTTTCGAAAAGTTTTTCTGAAAGTAGATTTTAAAGAGTTGAAATGTTTATGAAAGATGTACAAGTGTGGCACACCGAGTCTCCAGCGCCAAATCTATAAGTTCTCTAATTCTGATTACTGTTATACTTCGAAACTTTAGATAGAGGAAACTGAAACCATAGGAGATTATAAACTGTAGCGAGACCTCGATCTGCGAAAACAAACCCCTCATGACTATTTTTCATAATACATTTGTTAATAATTACTGAAATTATAATCTAATGCATAAGACTTTTAATCAGATAAAGCGCATATCGAAATAAGCATAAGTCGTACTCGCGGAAGGGGTACACGGGGCCGCGGTAGAGGCCGAGGAAGTGCTCGGACCGGATCGTCGGCATTGGTCCATATGCCTGCTGGGGAAGCACTGACCCACCAGTAATTGAGACGGGGTCTTATGAACGAGTAGCTGGGGATGATGCTCTATCCCAAGCGATGCTTCGTGTTCCAGTGAGGGTTACTGGAGTTAGTACTGGAACAGTGGGCCGAGGGTCAATTTCAGAGTGACTCCGGTTTAATGGAGCAGAAATTTTAGGGGTATTTCTGGAGTAGCCTCAAATGTGGCAGAGTACTGGTTAGAGGCTACCGAATGGATAATGGACGGCCTTGACTGTACTACGGAGAAAAAATTAAAAGGGGCAGTGTCCTTACTGTGAGATAAAGCCAACCAATGGTGGCTCACCGTGAGAGAGGGTACGCAGGCCGACCAAATGACATGGGATTTCTTTAAGGTGGCTTTCCAAGAGAAATATGTAGGCACAAGTTAGATTTTGTTGCTCTTGTAGAGAAGGAAAAGATTGCTAAAGAGGTGAAGCGCTAGGAGTGTCAGAACCGTGAAAAAGATAAAAGCAGAAATAAGAGGGATTTTGGGCCCTCAAGTTCTTCTGGGAGGCCTATTAGGAAGGCCAGGTTTGATGGGTCGGTTCTGACCGGAGTTCCTGTTGCTACTACGCTGATTTTGGGAGATCTCACCAGGGTGAGTGTTGGAAGAGGATTGGGGCGTGCTTCAGATGCAGGTCCATGGATCATCAAGTTAAGAATTGTCCCTAGAGGCCTGTTCAGATGCAAGTTGCAGGACAGGGTTATGGTCAGCTAGTGAGAGGTGGTCAGCAGCCACCGAGAGGCCGTGGGCATGCCAGAGGTGGTAATGGTATGGGATGAGGTCGTAGAGCCCTGGGCAGAGGTACTGGTAACACTGAAGCAAGGCAGCCAACTCTGGTATATGTTACATGTCGCTGAGAGGATGGTGACACTCCAGACATTATAACCAGCATGTTCATGATTCATAATGTACTGTACACTACTCTGATTGATATTGGGTCTATGCATTCATACATTGCATGTACTGTGTCTGGCACATTGGGTATCTTGTGTGAGAGTATTGTTAAAGAAATGACGGTGTTAAGTCCACTGGGACAGTCGGTTAGGGTAGAAAAATTGTTCAGAAATGTGCCCCTAGAGGTTCAAGGGGTTGTCTTTCTAGCAGACTTGATGGAATTGTCGTTTGGTGAATTTGACCTTATATTGCGTATGGATTGGCTGGTGAAACACCGTGCAAGTTTGGATTGTCCTGCTAAGTGTATGGTGTTGAGAACTATTGAGGATGAGAAAGTGGCGGTAATTAGGGAGCGAAGGGACTTCCTATGTAATGTGATTTCCGCACTAAGGGCCAGAAAACTAGTTCGCAAAGGTTGTGAGGGGTTTCTAGCCTATGTTGGTGTATCTGACTCTGAGGGTCCTCCCATTGGAGATATCAAGACAGTTAAGGATTTTTCGGATGTGTTTCTTGATGAGCTCCCTGGGTTACCCCCAAATCGGGAAGTTGAATTTGGTATCGAGCTCTTGCCTGGAACAGTTCCAGTGTCCATTGCCCCTTATAGAATGGCACCGAAGAAGCTAGTGGAGTTGAAGGCCCAAATTCAAGAGCTACTGGACTGAGGATTCATTCGACTGAATGTGTCTCTATGGGGAGCACCAGTGTTGTTCGTGAAGAAGAAGGATGGATCCATGCGCATGTGCATTGATTATCAGCAATTGAATAAACTCACCATAAAAAATAAGTATCTTTTGTCGAGGGTCGATGATCTATTTGATCAACTGCGAGGAGCTTTGATTTTCTCCAAAAGATCTCCGCTCTGGGTACTATCAGGTGAGGGTTAAGGAGGCTGATGTGTATAAAATTGCGTTTAGGACTCGTTATGGTCATTAGGAGTTCCTAGTGATGCTGTTTGGGCTGACAAATGCACCAACTGTGTTCACGGATCTGATGAACTGAGTGTTCTAGCCCTATCTGAACCGGTTCATAGTGGTATTTATAGACGATATCTTGGTGTATTCAAGAACTAAGGATGAACATGATGCACATCACCAAATTGTTTTGCAAATTTTAAGAGAGAAACAACTGTACGCTAAGTTCAGCAAGTGTGAGTTCTGGCTGTGAGAAGTGACATTTCTTAGTCACGTGGTATTTGCCAAGGGGATTAGGGTGATCCTCGAAAAATTGAAGCTGTACTGGATTGGAAACCACCTAAGACCGTATCTGAGATTTGAAGCTTTCTGGGTTTGGTAGGGTATTACAGGCGTTTTGTTGAGGGGTTTTCGTTGATTGCTGCACCTCTAACTAAGTTACTGCGTAAAGGGGTACATTTAACTGGACTGATAAGCAGCAAGAAAGTTTTGAGAAATCAAGAAAGTTACTCGATCGAGGCCCTGTCTTGATACAAAACGTAGTCTAGGAAGGAATTTATCGTCTCTGATGATGCATCACAAATTGGATTGGGTTGTGTCCTGATGTAAGAGGGTAAGGTGGTTGCTTATGAGTGTCGTTAGCTTAAGCCTCACGAGGCTAATTACCCAACTCATGACTTAGAGTTAGCCGCGGTGATATTCGCACTGAAAATTTGGAGGCATTATTTATATGGCAAGAAGTGTATTATCTACACAGATCACAAGAGCCTCAAGTACCTCCTCACTCAGAAGGAGCTGAATCTTAGGCAACGAAGATGGATAGAGCTGCTTAAGGATTATGACTGCTCGATTGAGTATCACCCTGGTAAGGCTAACGTGGTAGCTAACGTGCTGAGTCGTAGGGTTGTATCTGATTTGAGAGCAATGTTTGCTCGTCTCAGCTTGTATGATGATGGTAGCTTGTTAGCTCAGCTTCAAGTGAGACCGACATGGATTGAGCAAATTAAGGGGAAACAGTTGTTGATTGAGTCACTGATTTCTCGTTTTCGGCAAGTTGAGAATGGAGAGACTGCAGATTTTGGGTTGAATGGTGAGGAACAACTGTGTTTCCGTGGGAGAGTTTGTGTACCAAGGGATCCTAACCTAAGGTAGTCTATACTACGAGAGGCGTATAGTAGTCCATATGCTATGCATCTTGGCAGAAACAAGTTATATCGAGATCTTCGTTAGCTATACTGGTGGCCAGGACTGAAACGCGAAGTTACTAATTTTGTGGGTAAGCTCTTGACGTGCCAGGAAGTTAAAGCTGAGCATCAATTGCCTTCAGGGTTACTGTAGCCAATTAAGATTCCATTTTGGAAGTGGGAGAGGGAAACTATAGATTTTGTTAGTGGGCTACCCTTAACACCTACTAAGAAGGATTCGGTATGGGTCATTGTAGACTGGTTGACTAAATCTACCAATTTCATACCAGTCTGCACTGATTACTCGTTGCAGAAGCGGGCAAAGTTGTATGTAGCTAAGATTGTGAGACTGCAAAGGGTACCGATTTCCATCATATCTGATAGAGACCCTCGATTCACATCTTGGTTCTGGAAGAAATAACACAAGGCTTTGGGTACTAGGCTAGACTTCAGTATTGCGTTCCATCCTCAGACAGATGGTCAGTTAGAGAGGGTGATTCAAATACTGGAGGACATGTTAAGAAGTTGTATTATTAATTTCCGAGGCAACTGGGAAGACTATTTTCCACTAGCAGAGTTCGCATAAAATAACAGCTATCAGTCCAGTATTCAAATGGCACCATACGAGACGTTGTGTGGTCGTAGGTGTCGTACTCCTACCTGTTGGATTGAGCTGGGCGAGCGACGAGTTTTGGGGCCAGAGTTAATTTTTGATAACGAAAAAAAGGTAAAACTGATTTGAGACCGGTTGAAAGAAGCGTCTGATAGGCAGAAGTCTTACGCAGATCTGAAACCCCGAGAGATTGAGTATTCCGGGGGAGGCTTGGTATTTCTTAAGGTCTTACCATGAAAAAAGATACTGAGGTTTGGGCGAAAGGGCAAGCTTAGCCCTAGGTTTATTGGGCCTTACCGTTACTAAAGCGTGTGGGACCAATCGCCTATCAACCTGAGTTACTGGAAACACGAGAATTTACGTGTTTTTACATGCCTTTTTAACTTAAAATCATGCTATTTCGATTAAATTATTGTCGAAAAATAATTAAATATTATAAAATAATTAAATTATGTTAAAAATATGAACATGATGAATTTTAATTAATTTTAAAGTTAATTTTGATTTATTTTGACTATTTTCGACAGATTCGCACAAAGGGCGAAAATTGGCTCGGCAGAAACTGCATGAAGAATAATCCTGAGAAGCAGTTTGAAGTATTGAGGAAAATTTAGTTCCAGCCCAAGACAGTCCGATTATGAATATAAATTATATAATTAATTTTAATTTATTCCCAATTTATTTTGGGCTAAATAAATTATTATTAATTAATTATGGAAAATGGGTCCAGTTAAATCGCACTAGTTGAACCGAATTTACTGAACCGAACCAACCACCAATTGGGCTGCCCAGAACTGTCCATATGCTGACCCAAATCAGCTTATTAGCTGATTAATTGAGCTTGCAAAGAGGCCCTTGAAGACTTGTCAAAGTTGCATTCAACCCCCTCTACAATTAGTGGCTTTGTAGATTTTCCCCAAGCCATATTTAGCAAAGTTGAAGCCATCAACTTTGCCACATAGGTGGCCGGCCAAGGTGTGGCTCTTTCACTACTATTTTTAGCAAATTCCAGCTGCCACATTCAACTATAAAAATCCTCCTTGGCTGATCATTCAAAGCATCCCTCATCCCTCATTTCTCATTCACTCTCTCATTCTCTCTTCTCCTCTCTCACTTTCTCCCAACTTTTCCTTTCCATTTCCCCTTTGTCTCTTGTGCCAATTTCTCCCCTTGGGAAAGGGATCTTCTTCAGCCATCATTGAGCAGCAATTAGAGTGTTCATAAGCCACCTTGATAGCCGAGGACAACGGAGGACGAAGAACGGAGCAATCAGTCAAGCCATTGAGAAACACCTGATTTGCTTCTTGTTCCCTATCTCTTTAAATTTTGTTGTTGTTTTGACAAACATGTTTATGAATATTTATGCTATTGGAATGGTTAATTTAATTAGCCTAGCTTGAATTTAATTCGTGTTGGGTTGATTGCATGTCGTCCTTTTAAATTATTAAAATTGTGTTTATGCTATTATAAGCCTCGGAAAATGCTTGATTAAGTAAAATCATGCTTAAGTTATTCTGGCATTATAATTGTTTAGATAACTAAAAAATTAATTATTTAAACGCATTGAAATTGTAATTAATGGACACAGTACTTAATCAGTGCATGTTTAATTCTTCTAAGGTGTTGAAGATTAGATTAGCATTGTATTTGGCGATACATATGCCTTGCATAACTTGCAAGATTTTTGTGATTAAACTGTTTCAAGGTAAGGATACTTTGTTACATTACATAGTCTTTTATATGCTTATTAGGTTGAATTAATCGTTTGAATCGACATAGGAATATGCGAGAGATTGTTTAATTTAATAAGTATGTATGTGCAATAACATGTTTACTTTTATAAATCTGTTTTATCGGTCGAATTGACATAGGAATATGTATAAGAGATGAATGGATTTTTGATTTGTAAATATGTTCATAAGTTAGCAAATTATCGAGTTGCCGTGATTTATTCGTAACAAGTATAAGCATAAGTTTAATAATTCTAAGGTAAAAAATGTAATTAATCCAACACAATTATATCATCTTGATTAAAATCAGCTTTTGAAATCGTGCATTATAACTTTGTTTTATTTTATTTTACTTTGTTTTATTTAGTTTTTAAACATTTCTTAAATCCAAATATTTTCCCTTCACCAAAGTGTTTGAAATCATTTTCATAAATAATTCTTTTACAGTCCCTGTGGGTACGATAACTCGACATTTACTTGTCACTTTATTACTTGTTGCGATTGTGTACACTTGCACATTTCCAGTGTTCTAAGTTTTGGGCGCCGTTGCCGGGGACTGTTTTCAAAAGCCATTATTTGTGAATTTGTTTGTCTTACATTTTGGTTTAATTTTCCATTTAAGTTTTAACTTAATTAATTTTTCTGTGAATATTTCAGGTGTTTATGAGTATTGACCAGATTATTGATTTACTCCCTGTGGACCCTGAAATAGAACGAACCTTTCGATAGCGAAGAGGACAAGCAAACCAGAGGAGGACTGAATAGATGAACTTTGAGAATATGAATAAAGGAAATGAAACAAATCTTGCTCAGAATCCTATCCTTATTGCTGATGATAGGGATAGAGCCTTAAGACAATATATCGTGCCAGTGTTCAATGATCTTAATCCGGGTATTAGGAGACCCGAAATCGAGGCACAACAATTCAAGCTGAAGCCAGTCATGATCCAGATGCTTCAGACTGTGGGCCAATTCAGTGGAATGCCTACTGAAGATCCTCATCTTCACTTAAGACTATTTATGGAAGTGAGTGATTCTTTCAAGTTATCCGGAGTTTCCGAAGATACCTTACGATTGAAGCTGTTCCCATATTTGCTAAGGGACAGAGTTTGCGCCTGGTTGAACTCATTGCCACCGAACTCCATTTCTACATGGCAAGAGTTAGCCGAGAGATTCCTCATGAATATTTCCCTCCAAGCAAGAATGCTAAGCTGAGGAACGAGATCACTGCCTTCCACCAAATGGATGATGAGTCCTTGTATGAGGCATGGGAAAGATTTAAAGAGTTATTACGAAAGTGCCCTCATCATGGAATCCCACATTGCATTCAACTTGAGACATTCTATAATGGTCTCAATGCTCACACAAGGATGGTAGTGGACGCATCTGCTAATGGTGCTCTCCTTTTTAAGTCTTATAACGAGGCTTATGAAATTATTGAGAGGATTGCTAGCAACAATTATCAATGGCCAACCAGTCGAGTAGCATCAGGAAGACGAGTCGCTGGAATACATGAAGTAGACGCTCTTACTTCACTCGCATCTTAAGTATCATCAATATCCTCAATGCTTAAAAACCTTACTACTAATGGGTCTAATAGTTTTGCAGCACAGCCGCTAAATCAATTTGAGAATATAGCCTGTGTCTATTGTGGGGAGGGACATTTGTTTGAAGAATGTCCGTCGAACCCAGAATCTATATACTACATGGGTAATCAGAACAAAAACTGAGGAAGGCAAGGGCTGCATTCAAATTTTTATAACCCATCATGGAGAAACCACCCGAATTTCTCCTGGAGTAACCAAGGGGCTGGAACCAGTACCACTTACACCCAACCCAGACCAACCCAACCGCCTAATATCCAACAAGAAGTTCAGAAACCAGTTCAAGCTGAAGCATCCACTAGCTTGGAGAGTTTGTTAAAGGCATACATGGCAAAGAATGATGCCTTAATCCAGAGCCAAGCAGCTACATTGAAGAATTTGGAGAATCAAGTGGGCCATCTTGCAACTGAACTTAGGAACCAACCACAGGGTACCTTACCCAGTGATACAGAAAATCTGAGAAATCCGGGAAAGGAGCACTGCAAAGTGCTGACACTGAGGAGTGGAAAGACGATAGATCCTAATACCATTGAAGCTGAAAAGAAGCAAGCTGATGCTCAAGACTCAAAAGAAGTTCAACCAAGTGTTGAAATCCCAATTTCACCAGAACCAGAATATGTAAAACCTAACAAAGTAGCCTTAGGACCAGCTAATTCTGATCAACTAACAACTCCGTTAGATGCAAAATTACTACCAAAGGCGAATCAACCAGAAGCAGTTCTAGTAATGAAACCACCACCACCCTGCCCTCAAAGATTTCAGAAGCAAAAGCAGGAAATTCAATTCAAGAAGTTCCTTGACGTACTCAAGCAACTTCATATCAACATCCTATTGGTTAAAGCACTTGAGCAAATGCCGAACTACGTCAAGTTCATGAAAGATATCTTGTCTAAGAAACGAAGACTTGGAGAATTTGAGATGGTAGCTCTGACAAAGGAATGCAGTGCATATCTTCAAGACAAACTACCCCCAAAATTGAAGGATCCTGGATGTTTTACCATACCATGCAACATTGGAGCAACATATTATGGTAAGGCATTATGTGACTTAGGTGAAAGTATCAACTTGATGCCTATGTCAATATTTAGGAAGTTGGGGATAGGAGAAGTTAGACCAACTACGGTTACGCTTTAGCTAGCAGATTGATCCTTAGCACATCCAGAAGGAAAAATTGAGGACGTATTGGTACGTGTAGATAAGTTTATCTTCCCTGCTGACTTTGTAATTCTAGATTTTGAAGTAGACAAAGAAGTACCAATCATCCTAGAAAGGCCGTTCATATCAATTGGAAGGACCTTTATTGATGTGCAGAAGGGCGAGTTGACTATGCATGTTCAGGATGATCAGGTAACATTTAATGTTTTTAAGTCAATGCGATTTCCTGACACAATTGATGATTGTTCTGTAGTATCTGATTTAGAGGATTTAATAGTGGAGAGGGAACTCAACTTTGTTAAGGATCCGTTGGAACAAGTTCTGACATCAGATCCTCAAATGATAAAGAGGAGGCTGAATACTTAGCTTTGTTAGAAGCTAATCAAAAGGGATTTAATCCGCAATCCTATTTTGAATCTTTAGAATTATAAAAAGAGATTACACCCAGCCAAAAGCATCAATCGAGGAGCCACCTAAGTTAGAACTTAAGGTATTACCTACACACTTGAAATATGTTTATTTAGCTAACGCCTCTACTCTGCCTGTGATTGTTTCAGCAAAATTAACTACTGAACAAGAAGAGAAACTTATCATAGTTTTGAAACAATTCAAGAAGGCTATCGAATGGACCACAGCCGATATTCGCGGTATTAGCCCATCTGTATGCATGCACAATATCATATTAGAAGATGGTGAGAGAGGAACGATTGATGGACAACGGAGACTGAACCCCATCATGAAGGATGTAGTAAAGAAGGAAATTATCAAGTGGTTGGATGCGAGTATAATTTACCTCATATCAGACAGTTCATGGGTGAGTCCAGTCCAGTGCGCGCTGAAGAAAGGAGGTATCACGGTCGTAGAAAATGAGAACAACGAGCTGATACCGACTAGAACGATTATGGGATGGAGAATCTGCATCGATTACCGGAAGCTGAACAAGGCGACTAGGAAAGATCACTTTCCTTTTCCGTTCTTGGATCAGATGCTGAATAAACTCGCAAGACGAGATTACTACTCTTTTCTCGATGGATACTCAGGGTATAACCAGATTACAATAGCACTAGAAGATCAACACAAAAAGACATTCACCTGCCCGTACGGTACGTTTGCATTTAGACGCATGCCATTTGGTTTATGTAATGCACCTGCTACATTTCAAAGATGTATGATGTCTATTTTTACTAACATGGTTGAGAAGTATTTGGAAGTTTTTATGGTCGATTTTTCAGTATTTGAAGATACTTACAATGATTGCTTAGCCAATCTAGCTAAGGTACTAAGGCAATGTGAAGAAACGAATCTCATACTCAACTAAAAAAAGTGCCATTTTATGGTACGAGAAGGAATTGTTCTAGGCCATTGGATAACAAGACATGGGATCAAGGTAGACAAAGAAAAGGTAGACGTTATTGAGAAACTCCCACCTCCAACATCTGTTAAACGTGTTAGGAGCTTTTTGGGCCACGCCGGTTTTTATCGAAGATTTATCAAGGACTTCTCCAAAGTTGCTAAACCCTTATTCAAATTATTGGAGAAGGAATCGATATTCAAGTTTGATGAGGGATGCTTAAAAGCCTTCAACGATTTGAAGAGTCGTTTAGTCACGGCACCCATAATCGTCACACCAGACTGGGATTTGCCATTCGTATTGATATGTGACGCAAGTGACTTCGCAATTGGAGCTATCTTGGGCCAGCGAAGGAACAAAGTTTTCATGCTATCTACTACGCAAGTCGAACTCTAACCGGAGCTCAATTGAATTATACAGTAATAGAAAAAGAGTTACTTGCTATTGTGTTTGCTTTCAACAAGTTTCAATCTTATCTTATAGGTACCAAAGTGATTGTCTATACGGACCACTCGATAATTAAATATTTACTGGCCAAGAAAGACGCTAAGCCAAGATTGATCTGGTGGGTACTACTACTTCAATAGTTTGATCTAGAAATTCAAGATCGAAAAGGGAGTAGAGAACCAAGTAGCAGATCACTTGTCTAGATTGGAGCCGTAATAGGGAAATTCTCTACTTGTACCGATCTAGGAGACATTTCTAGATGAACACATACTGAAGGTAAATCATGTCCGTAATGTTCCTTGGTTTGCTGATATTGCTAACTATTTAGCTTGTGGTTTGATGCCGATTGATAAAACGTATCAACAAAGGAAAAAGTTTCTTCACAATGCGAAGTACTATTTCTAGGAAGAGCCATACTTGTTTAAAAAGTGTGCAGATCAGATGATCAGGAGATGTATGGCAGAAGATGAAATACTGAAGATTTTATACTACTGTCACTCAGCTCCGAGTGGGGGACACTTTGGAGGTACTCGCACTGTGGCCAAAGTATTACAAGCCAGATTCTTTTGGCCAACGCTATTCAAGGATGCATACGCTTAGTAAAGAGCTGTAATCGATGTTAGAGGGTTGGAAATGTCACCAATAGAAATGAGATGCCTTGAACGAATATCATTGAGGTAGAATTGTTTGTTGTTTGGGGTATTGACTTTCTTGGTCCTCTCCCTCCGTTTTTGGTCACAAGTACATATTGGTAGCAGTAGATTATGTGTCCAAGTGGGTCGAGGCTAAAGCTTATCCGACGAACAATGCTAAAGTTGTGATGAAGTTCTTGCGAAAACACGTGTTCACAAGGTTTGAAACCCCAAGAGCTATTATCAGCGATGAAGGAACCCATTTTGTGAACAAGTGGCTAAAATGGTTGTTAGATAAACATGGAGTAAAACATAAGGTTGCTATAGCTTATCATCCGCAGACAAATAGGCAAGCTGAGCTGGTGAATAAGGAGATCAAAGGCATACTTGAGAAGGTAGTTTGCCTGAACCGACGAGATTGGTCCAAGAAACTAGATGATGCTTTATGGGCTTACAGAAAAGCATACAAGACACCTTTAGGAATGTCACCCTACAGGTTGGTCTTTGGGAAAGCCTGTCATCTACCTCTAGAGTTAGAGCATGAAGCTTACTGGGCTCTTCGACGACTCAACTTGGATCTTAAGCTTGCTAGAGAGAAACAGATGCTCCAACTCAATGAGATAGAGGAATTCTGAATGTTCTCATACGAAAATGCCAAATTACTCAAAGAAAGACTCAAGAAATGGCATGACAAGCACATTCGAGTTAGAGAATTTGAAGCAGGTCAGAAAGTCTTGTTATTTAATTGTAGATTAAAGTTCTTCCCAGGTAAGTTAAAATCATGTTGGTCTGGTCCATTTACGAGTCATCGTGTCTATCCATATGGAGTTGTTGAACTCCAAGGCAAGAGAGGTAATTTTCAAGTCAATGCTCAGCGTTTGAAACATTACTACGTAGAAAAACCTGAATGTGATCAAATCTTGTTCAGTTTAACAGATAGTTAAGTTTTCTTGTTTTTAATAAATTATTTAGGGTATATTTCAGGTTTATTATGTTTAAATAAATTCTGTCTAGGAGATTGGAACTTAAGCGGGACCGCTTGTGACCCCTCCAATTTTTCCTGGGAATTGATTTTTACATAATTTTCCGAGAAATTATTCCCTAAATGACAAAATAAATTTTTGGTTTATGAAATAAAAAGGTCAATTTTGACCCAAGTCTTAAATTGCAACTCAATTTCAAATTTTCATTAAGTCTAGAGACTCAATTGAACTATTTTTAAAATTTGGTTGTTATTTTCGTAAATAATAAAAACTAGGTGCCTCTTTTTGTAAATATTTCCAAAAGGCATCTAAAACAAATATTTTTACTTAATATATATTTATACAAATATGATAAACTTTAATATATAATTATATCTCTTATAACTTATATATTAATTTTTATCAACTTAGCTTGGAATTAGGATTAATTTTATTTAATTATATTTCATGTTTATCTTAATAATTTAATAGCACTGATAATTTCATATGCATATTATTAATTGTTGTTATCTTTGAGTAGGATTAGAATTAGAATATTTTAATTATTAAATTACTCTAAGAGTTTTACTCTAATTCCTATTACTCTCACTATAAATTCCACCCATACTCTTTCCCATTCATTCATCACTAAAAACCCCAAAACCTTATGTGCCAACACCGCCTAGCTGAAGTACCTAGCTGCATGCCCAAGTTCCCAGCAGCTCTCACACACAGGCGCGCCAGTGGCCTCCCCGTGTCGCTACACTTGCTGCTCCAGCCCAGCTGCCCAGGCCGTGTCCTGCTCTTGTGCGCCACACCTGCGCACGTCCTAGCAGCCCAGGCCTACTTGCCGAAAGGTCTTGCCTGCTGCTGCTTGCCCTCGTACATCCCACGGCGCGTTGCTACCTGCTCCCGCGATTATCCGCCCGCGCACCTAGCAGCATCCGTGCAGCACACCAATACCGCACAAGCCTTTTAGGCAAACCCTCCAGCTTTTTTAAGTTTCCATCTTTTGTTTCATAAGTATATTTTATTTTAGGAGTTCTTAATTTTTACAAGGAAGGAAGGTGGTAAGAACAATTTTTTTTCTTAAGTTTTAATTTTATTCAATTATTTAATTTTTCAATTTATTGAAATATTAGTATTTTTTATTAATTAAATTTTTGAGAAAATAATTTTCCCAACTTATGTTCAGGTCAATCATGCCTCGCAAGAGAACTCGTGCTTCTGCTCAAATCGATTAAATGCAAAATAAGTTCCACTGTGAAGAAGCCAAAGTAAGATGCGAAAGTATCTTCAAAAATCAACAGATGCATCCACAAAAAGTCTTCACATTGAAGGAAAGCAACTACAGAGACTTTATGGCACGTATTCGTCAAGTTGCTGAAGCACTCAATTGGAAATTGTTTTGTGAAAAAAGACCAAGTGTGGATAAGGAACTAGTTCATGAATTTTATGCGAACTTAACCTCAAGCCAATTAATCGAAGTTCCAGTAAGGTACCGATAGATTCAAATGCTATTAATGAGTTCTTTGAATTACCTGATTTCGAAAACGATGAATATTCTTCTTTGTTGAGCAACATTAAGCTTGAAAATTTGCAAGAAATTCTCGAGGAACTTACAATTCCAGGTTCTAAGTGGACTGTGTCAAAGTAAGGAATCCACACGTGTCGAAGAGAATATTTGACACCACTTGTGAAGGTATGGTTCTATTTCATCCGTTTCGGCTTTATGCCTAGTTCGCATGGGACTACAATCTCATTAGAGCGAATGGTCCTATTATACTCGATTCTAACTGGAAAGACCATTTATGTGGGCAAAATCATTCTTAAAGAAATGCGAAATTGTGCCATTAGACGTTCTGGCCCTGCCTATTTCCCCTTTACGATACAATTCTGTGCTTAAAAATAACAAATCTTGCGAACGTAAAGAAAATAGGGTATAGTCAGGGCACAATCACTAATTGGGACCTCTACTGAGTAGTTGGAGATTTTGATCTATAGCAACGAGTTGAAGAGAGTGAGGATCTCGAAGAAGAAGAAGAAGATGACGCCATAGAAATCCCGCCAGAGTAATCAACTGAAGTCCCTAATGAGGTAGAACCAATGGAACCAGAAGTTGAACCTGATATCGAAACCTCAATGTTTGGAGCTCCACCGCCTAGCCCAGATCTTCAAGATAAGATGTCAAAGCTGATGGACTTAATGCAACACATGCAATGGCAGCAACAAGCCTACTGGAGATACTCAAAAATAAGGGATGACTCAATGAGGAGTGCCCTTAAAAAATTTATCATGACCCATTTATTTTTGTGCCTGAGTTTCCAGATTTCATATTTGAATCATGGAGTTCAGTATTGACGAGGGAGCAAAGTGATTCATGCAAAGGCAATAGCGATGGAGCAAAAGATGAGTCGAATTCGGAGGGATCGACAAACAAATAAAAAAGGGAGGACTTCAACTCTGTTTATTTTTATTCTTAAGTTATTTTAGGATTAGGTTAATTAGGGAGTTTTTTTGTACAATAAAATAATGAATAGGAATCATGAATAAAATCTGAACAAGTCACAAAGGCTAAAGTGTGGCAATAGGTATATACATGTAATATCCCAAATTTGAGTATCATTTGTGTTGGCTTGAGTATGAATTTTGTGTGTTAGCATAGTTTTGTGAAGGCTTGATTTTATTTAAGAAGCTAGAATAATTTTTAGTATGGTTTATTTAATGAAGTGAATTAGGTGAGCTTGACACTTAAGTTAATTTAAGTGTTAATTAAAGCATAAGAGGAGTAAGTGGCAAGTTGGTTAAGGAGCTTGAAAGGTGGCTTGAGGTTAGAGGTTCGAGTACCATGGAAAGCATTTTTGAAGACTTTATTTTTGTGTTCTAGTATTGATGGACAGTCAAACCTTATTCATGATAGGTTGGACTATTTCTTTTGGTAAGTTGAATTTTTGTTTAAGGAAAGCATGATGTTGGGGATAAGAATCTTGAAGTTATGGTATTATGAGGGGACAAAAGGCATGGAGTATGGAGGATGTTTTGGAAAGTAATCCTAGGCCTTTAGTGCATGTATGTGGACGGTATGGGTGTCTAGGGGGGTGGCCGAATGTTGTTAGGTGGTTTGGGGGGAATAGTTGGCCAACTTTTGCATTTTGTGCACCTTTTGGCATATTTTCTCTTCCTCTCCAAAAAAATCCCTCCTTGGCCGAATGTGTCTTGTGCATTTTGGTGCATTTTGCTTTTGATTTTAGCCTCATTTTGTTGAATCAAATCATACCATTTTCCTTTCTTTCATTTGCTTTTTTGAAACTGAAACTACAATCTATCTTTGTGCATTTTTGTGCACTTTCTTTTTGGCAAAGAAGTGTTTGGCCGAATCTCTCCCACATCTCTCTCTTTCTTTTTCTTTCTTTCAATATTATTCAAATCACATTTTCCTTTAGACTCTCTTGGCCGAATCATTCTTCATCTCAAATCCCATTTCTTTTTCATTTACTCAAAGTTAAAACACCCATTTACATTCTATTTCTTCTTCTCTTTTTATTTCACCATATAGTCGAAACTCTCATATTCTTTTGATTTATTTTTGGCCGAATATTCAAGGGTAGGACTTCATTTGATTTCTTCAATCGGTTTTAGTTATAAGTAAGTATTCTTGGGCGATTTTTCTATTATTCTTTCTCTTTTCTATATCACTTTCTTGTGGTCAAAGGCCGAATCTTTGGGCATTGGTTTGCAAGGTTCTAACCATTTTAGGAACCGATTTCTTTTAAGCTCTTCGGACGTTGGAAGCAATCGATCTAAGCCTCGTTTCGTTGACAATCGTTTTGGGTATGTTTAGGTAAGACTTGGTATTTCGAAGGATAACTATTTGGGATTTAGTGATATGGCCGAATGGCCTTTGTTCATAATCTTAATATTGGTCGATTGTAGGACAAGGTGATCTAGTGGTAGATAGGATCTTCGGACATTAGTTATTGCTCTGGTGAAAGGTGTGTATCTTATACACTTTATAACTTGGTTTATATATGTATATATATGTGTGTTAAATGACTATTTACGTTGTTAAAGCCGAAACTATGAGATATTGATATGATACCTTGATGGGTATGAGCAAGGATACGGGTAAGTCCGTTTCGATATGATGTTGTTATATGTTGTTTAATAACACGATATACGATATGTATTGGTTATATGTTCATATCAAAGTATATTGACATGATTTGGTTATCTATTGCATTAGTATGGGCAATAAGAGAGGAGGGGGAAGATTGATATCGTGTCTTGGGACACCAGTGGTTTGGCACCACCAGTGATTTGGTATCACATTTGTGTCTTCGGACACTAGAGGTTTGGGACCTCATAGCGACTCGTCCCTGTGGTTAACACCACCGTGGGTTGGCCCCACTTTTGAGATATGGGATTGTCTGCCAGTGATTTGGTATCACACGTGGGTTGGCCCCACAACTTGATGATTCGTGACTTCGGTCACCAGTGGTTTGGCACCACCAGTGATTTGGTATCACATTCATGTCTTCGGACACCAGAGGTTTGGGACCTCATAGCGTCTCGTCCCTGTGGATTAATTCCATCGTGGGTTGGCCCCATTTTTGAGATATGGGATCGTCGCCAGTGATTTGGTATCATACGTGGGTTGGCTCCACACTTAATTATTCGTGACTTTGGTCACCAGTGATTTGGTATCACAATTGTGTCTTTGGACACCAGTGGTTTGGCACCACCAGTGGTTTGGTACCACACGGGGTAGAAAAGGAGTTATGGATGGCTAGGTTGGGTGCATTATACATGTATGTGCTTTGTTATAATTTGTGTAAGTATGTGGCATTTACCCGGGAGAGGGAATATGCACTGAGTCTTGGTGACTCACCTTCTCCCTTATCATTTTAGGTGATTCGTGAGATCGCGGATGAGGAGCCGGATGAACTCGAGGAGGCCATGCAATAAATTTTGGTTCTACGTGAACTTTGGTTTGAGAACTTTAGTTTATTTATATTTGGTTTTTATATTTTGTGGGTTTGTAATAAGGCCTCTCTAAATTATGGTTTGGATTATTTTTATGTTTTGAGCATGTTTTAAATATGGGTTATAAATTTCTTGATTATTATAATAAATTGAGCACAAAGTTTTCTAAACTATACAACGCGATGATTTTAAAAGCGTTACCATCGGGTAACATAAATTATTTGACAATTTCAACAACTTAAGTGTTTTCGATAATTTAAATGATTTTCAAATATTAAGTTTCTACATTCAAATGCAAATGGCTTTCAAAGTACTAATTCGAGTTTTCTTAAAATGATATAAATGTTTTCTAACGTATGATTTATTCGCCTATTTGAAAGTTTTACGTAATTTCAAAGTAAATTATTAGTTTTAACTTATTATATATTTGATTTCTTCAAATATATAATTTCAAAACGGTTTTTCACAAAAAATTAAATCGTTAACTCATTTTTCTTCAAAGTATTTTCCTTAGTGACATACTAGATTCGGTCATGGCGTATTGACCGGGTTTGGGGTGTTACAAATTGGTATCAGAGTAAGTTCAAAAGCTCGACTGTGGGCTCGAGGCCCAAAAATGTTTCAAAGTATGGTTTTAAAATGTTATTGTATAAAATTTTATGGTTGGAAAAGCATGGCCCTGAGTCTCCGGCATCAATCCGCCCTGGTAAGTACATCAAACTGTTGATTTTGATGTTATGTTATGATGATATTGGCATGACTGTATAGTAGTAGGAACTACTTTAGAGACCCAAAACTATAGGTTTTGTGTGTACTCGCGAAACAACCCTTATTAAAATTTTTCATAAAACTGTGCTTTAAAGAAAGTGGAATACTGACTAATGCATAAAACTTTTAATTTAGATAAGAAGAGACGTTAGACATGAGTACTCGTGGTCGAGGCCGTACTACTCGTGGATGCGGTAGGGGTAGGATGGCTGTATCTGAGCCAGTGAGGTCGGGTCAAGGATCCGAGAATGAAGTACCCCCACCACCAGTGGTTGGAGTTGAGCATCAAGACCAAACAGGGGATGACGTAGTGTCTCAGGCGGTGCTACGGGTCCTCGAGAGGGTAGCTGGAATGGGTGGAGGCACGGGAGCTCAGAAATCTGTACCCGAGCGACTCCGATCCAACGGAGCTGAGGTATTTCGAGGTGTTTCGGGTGTAGCTCCACTCTCTGAAATATTGGCTAGAGGCGACGGAGCGAATCATGGATGACTTGGATTTGAGTGCTGAGGACAAGTTGAAAGGGATTGTATCGCTTCTTAGGGATGAGTCATATCAGTGGTGGCTCACGGTACGGAATGGTGCTGCTGCGGAGGATCTCACTTGGGATTATTTCAAGGCGTACAGATCGAAAAAATCGTTGGGTCTAATTACATTGATGTGCAAAGTAGGTATTTCTCGAGTTTGGTCCAAGCGCGAAAGTCCGTGTCGAATATGTAGCGGAATTTTTAAGATTGAGCCGATATGCTAGAGGTATTGTGGCTTCGGAGCACGAGCGATGTGTTCGGTTCGAGGATGGTTTGAGAGATGAGCTGAGATTGCTGATTGCTCCACATCGAGCGAGAGTTTCTTGCTTTTGGTTGAAAAGGCTAAGATAGCCGAGAGGAATCAAGGAATCGCAAAGCGAGAGTTACGATTGGAACAAGCATAAGAGAGGATATGGATCATCTGGGTCAGCCGGCAATGCGCATAAGAGGGTTAGCCAGAGTGGGCCGAATCAATCTGGAAGGCACATTCTCGCTAATCGAGAGCCAGCAGCGGTAAACCGGCGGGGAAGTATCATTGGGGCGAATGTTGGACCGGAGGAAAAGGATGTTTCGAGTGTGGCTCGCTAGATCATCGTGTGAGAGACTGTCCACGTAAGCAAGTCAGGAATCAGTCTGAGGGTCAAAGTCGTGCTCAGTTCAGGAAGGAGGGACCACCACCGTAGAGAGGTCGTGGTAATGGTTCTGGTCGAGGCCGCGGAGCATCGGGCAGAGGTGCAAACAACACTGAGGTAAGGCATCCTGGTTTGGTGTATGCTGCGAGACGTCGAGAGGGGGGTGACGCATCGAATGTCATAACCGGTACGTTCTTAATCTTTGGTGTTCCATATACTGCTTTGATAGATGTGGGTTCAACACATTCATATGTTGCTAGTAGCATAGTCAAGACTATGAGCTTAGCTTTTGAGACTGCTTCTAGGAAGATAACCGTACATAGCCCTTTAGGTCACTCTGTAGAAGTAGATAAGTTGTATAGGGATGTACCCCTAGAACTCCAAGGGGTAGTGTTTGTAGCTGATCTGATGGAACTGCCGTTTGAGGAGTTCGATCTAATTCTTGGAATAAACTGGTTGGTCAAGTACCAAGCAAGTTTGGATTGCGCTGCTAAGCGCATGGTTTTGAAGACAGTTGAGGGTAAAGAGGTGGTCATGATAGATAATAGAAGAGATTATCTATCTAACGTGGTATCTGCGTTGAAAGCTGTGAAGATGGTCAGGAAGGGCTGCGAGGCGTTTGTAGTTCATATGTGTGCTTTGGAAGCTAAGGAGTCTTCGGTGGAGAATGTCCAAACTGTAAGGGAATATGCTGACGTATTTTCTGAAGAACTTTCGGGACTGCCTCCAGATCGTGAAGTTGAATTTGGTATAGATCTGTTACCCGGAATGGCGCTAGTGCCTATAGCTCCGTGTAGGATGGCACCGAAGGAATTGATGGAATTGAAGGCTCAGATTCAGGAGTTGTTGGATCGAGGTTTCATTCGACCAAGTGTTTCGCTATGGGGAGCGCCGGTACTTTTTGTCAAGAAGAAAGATGGTACGATGCGGATGTGTATAGACTCATCGCCAGATTAAATAAGTTGATTTATCAAAAACAAGTATCTTTTGCCAAGGATAGATGACTTGTTTGATCAGCTTAAAGGGGCTGCGGTTTTCTCCAAGATTGATTTAAGGTCTGGATATCATCAGCTAAAGGTGAAAGAGGCTGATATCCATAAGAGGGCATTTCGCACTTGGAACGGGCACTACGAGTTTCTGGTGATGCCATTTGGGTTGACTAACGCACCGGTAGCATTCATGGATATGATGAATCGGGTATTCTAGCAATTTTTGGATCAGTTTGTTGTGGTTTTTATAGACGATATTTTGATATACTCGAAGTCAGAGGAGGAGCATGATGCGCATTTGCGAGTAGTGTTACAGATTTTGAGGGAAAAGCAGTTGTATGCCAAATTTAGTAAGTGCGAATTTTGGCTTAGAGAGGTGACTTTCTTGGGTCACGTTGTATCAGCCGAGGGGATTAGAGTGGATCCTCGGAAGATCGAAGTGGTGTTGGACTGGAAGCCGCCTAAGTCAGTGGCTGAGATTCGGAGTTTCCTAGGTCTTGCGGGGTACTATCGAAGATTTATGGAAGGATTTTCTTTGATCACCGCACCGATGACCAAGTTGTTGAGGAAAGGAGTTCCATTTGTGTGGATCGTGAAGCAGCAAGAAAGTTTCGACAAGTTGAAGAAGATTCTCGATCAAGCTCCGCTTTGACTCAACCCGAGGCGGCAAGGGTTTATTGTGATGCATCACATAATCGGTGCAGGATGTGTGCTGATGCAAGAAGGGAAGGTAGTGGCTTACACATCTTGGCAGTTGAGACCGCATGAAGTTAATTATCTGACGCATGTCTTGGAATTAGCTGCTGTGGTTTTCGCTTTGAAGATTTGGAGACACTATTTGTACGAGAGAGAAGTCGATAGTCTACACGATCGTAAGAGTCTTAAGTATCTTTTGACTCGTAAGGACTTGAACTTGAGGCGGCGTAGATGGATCGAGTTGTTGAAGGACTATGACCGCTCGATCGAGTATCATCCCGCAAAGCTAACGTGGTGGCGCACGCGCTGAGCCGTAAGGTTGTATCGGATTTAAGATCGATGTTTGCTCGTCTTAACTTGTATGACGATGGGAGTCTTTTGGCAGAATTGCAAGTCAAGCCGACTTGGTTAGATCAGATCAAGGAGAAGCAGTTGGAGGATAATGTTTTGAATGATCGAAGGTTGCGGGTTCAGAACGGAGGTTTAGAGGATTATAAATTGTCCAGTGATGGAGTTTTGTGTTTTAAAGGGAGAGCTTGTATGCCGAAGGATGTTGAGTTGAGACAAAGGATTCTTCGGGATGCACATAGCAGCCCATATGCTATGCATCCTGGAGGTAGCAAGATGTATCGGGATTTAAGAGAGCAGTTTTGGTGGCAGGTCTGAAGCAGGAGGTAACTGAGTTTGTGGGCAAATGTCTGACGTGTCAGCAAGTCAAGGCTGAACATCGCTTGCCGTCCCAGGTTACTTCAATGCAGAAAGATTCCACAGTGGAAGTGGGAGAGGATTACTATAGACTTCGTCAGTGGATTACCTCTTACGCCTAGTAAGAAGGACTCAGTATGGGTGATTGTGGATCGTTTGACTAAGTCGGCTCATTTCATTCCAGTTCGGATGGATTATTCGCTTCAGAGGTTAGCTAAGTTGTATGTGGCTGAGATAGTGAGGTTGCACGGTGTGCCTGTGTAGATCATCTCGGATAGAGATCCCAGATTTACGTCGAGGTTTTGGAGAGCATTACATCAGGCATTGGGTACGCGGTTGGATTTCAGTACAGCATTTCATCCACAGTCTGACGGGCAGTCAGAAAGAGTTATTCAGATTTTGGAGGATATGTTGAGAGGATGTGTTTTGGACTTCAGAGGCAGCTGGGAAGAGTTTTTACCGTTAGCTGAGTTCGCATACAACAATAGTTATCAGGCAAGCATTAAGATGGCTCCATATGAGGCATTGTATGGTAGGAGGTGTCGCACACCTACTTGCTGGACAGAGTTGGGTGAGCGTTAGATGTTAGGACCAGAGTTGGTTACGAAGACTGAGGATAAGGTTAAGGTGATTCAAGATCGGTTGAAGGAAGCTTTGGATAGGCAGAAGTCATATGCTGATCTCAAGCGGAGGGATATAGAGTTTGCCGTGGGTGACAAAGTTTTTCTGAAGGTCTCGCCATGGAAGAAAGTGTTAAGATTTGGGAAAAAAGGCAAGTTAAGTCCAAGGTTCATTGGACCGTTTAAGGTGTTGAGACGAGTGGGACCAGTAGCTTATCAGCTTGAGTTGCCAGCGGAATTGAGTCAAATTCACGATGTGTTCCATGTATCCATGCTTAGACGTTATCGTTCTGATCCATCGCATGTCGTGGCAGTAGAGGAAATAGAAGTGAGTCCAAATTTGACGGTAGAAGAAGAACCTGTGCAGATTCTAGATCGAGATGTGAAAGTTTTGCGCAAGAAGTCAGTTTCTTTAGTAAAGGTCTTATGGCGGAATCATGGCATAGAAGAAGCTACATGGGAACCGGAGGATGCAATGAGGCAACAGTATCCTCAACTCTTTTGATCAGGTCATTTCGAGGACAAAATTTTCTTAAGGGGGTAGAATTGTAATATCCCAAATTTGAGTATCATTTGTGTTGGCTTGAGTATGAATTTTGTGTGTTAGCATAGTTTTGTGAAGGCTTGATTTTATTTAAGAAGCTAGAATAATTTTTAGTATGGTTTATTTAATGAAGTGAATTAGGTGAGCTTGACACTTAAGTTAATTTAAGTGTTAATTAAATCATAAGAGGAGTAAGTGGCAAGTTGGTTAAGGAGCTTGAAAGGTGGCTTGAGGTTAGAGGTTCGAGTATCATGGAAAGCATTTTTGAAGACTTTATTTTTGTGTTCTAGTATTGATGGACGGTCAAACCTTATTCATGATAGGTTGGACTATTTCTTTTGGTAAGTTGAATTTTTGTTTAAGGAAAGCATGATGTTGGGGATAAGAATCTTGAAGTTATGGTATTATGAGGGGACAAAAGGCATGGAGTATGGAGGATGTTTTGGAAAGTAATCCTATGCCTTTAGTGCATGTATGTGGACGGTATGGGTGTATAGGGGGGTGGCCGAATGTTGTTAGGTGGTTTGGGGGGGAATAGTTGGCCAACTTTTGCATTTTGTGCACCTTTTGGCATATTTTCTCTTCCTCTCCAAACAAATCCCTCCTTGGCCGAATGTGTCTTGTGCATTTTGGTGCATTTTGCTTTTGATTTTAGCCTCATTTTGTTGAATCAAATCATACCATTTTCCTTTCTTTCATTTGCTCTTTTGAAACCGAAACTACAATTTATCTTTGTGCATTTTTGTGCACTTTCTTTTTGGCAAAGAAGTGTTTGGCCGAATCTCTCCCACATCTCTCTGTTTCTTTTTCTTTCTTTCAATATTATTCAAATCACATTTTCCTTTACACTCTCTTGGCCGAATCATTCTTCATCTCAAATCCCATTTCTTTTTCATATACTCAAAGTTAAAACACCCATTTACATTCTATTTCTTCTTCTCTTTTTATTTCACCATATAGCCGAAACTCTCATATTCTTTTGATTTATTTTTGGCCGAATATTCAAGGGTAGGACTTCATTTGATTTCTTCAATCGGTTTTGGTTATAAGTAATCTTTGGGCATTGGTTTGCAAGGTTCTAACCATTTTAGGAACCGATTTCTTTTAGGCTCTTCGGACGTTGGAAGCAATCGATCTAAGCCTTGTTTCGTTGACAATCGTTTTGGGTAAGTTTAGGTAAGACTTGGTATTTCGAAGGATAACTATTCGGGATTTAGTGATATGGCCGAATGGCCTTTGTTCATAATCTTAATATTGGTCGATTGTAGGACAAGGTGATCTAGTGGTAGATCGGATCTTCGGACGTTAATTATTGCTTTGGTGAAAGGTGTGTATCTTATACACTTTATAACTTGGTTTATATATGTATATATATGTGTGTTAAATGACTATTTACGTTGTTAAAGCCGAAACTATGAGATATTGATATGATACCTTGATGGGTATGAGCAAGGATACGGGTAAGTCCCTTTTGATATGATGTTGCTATATGTTGTTTAATATCACGATATACGATATGTATTGGTTATATGTTCATATCAAAGTATATTGACATGATTTGGTTATCTATTGCATTAGTATGGGCAATAAGAGAGGAGGGGGAAGATTGATATTGTGTCTTGACACAAGTGGTTTGGCACCACCAGTGATTTGGTATCACATTCGTGTCTTCGGACACCAGAGGTTTGGGACCTCATAGCGACTCGTCCCTGTGGTTAACACCACCGTGGGTTGGCCCCACTTTTGAGATATGGGATTGTCTGCCAGTGATTTGGTATCACACGTGGGTTGGCCCCACAACTTGATGATTTGTGACTTCGGTCACCAGTTGTTTGGCACCACCAGTGATTTGGTATCACATTCGTGTCTTCGAACAGCAGAGGTTTGGGACCTCATAGCGTCTCGTCCCTGTGGATTAATTCCACCGTGGGTTGGCCCCACTTTTGAGATATGGGATCGTCGCCAGTGATTTGGTATCACACGTGGGTTGGCCCCACACTTAATTATTCGTGACATTGGTCACCAGTGATTTGGTATCACAATTGTGTCTTTGGAAACCAGTGGTTTGGCACCACCAGTGGTTTGGTACCACACGGGGTAGAAAAGGAGTTATGGATGGCTAGGTTGGGTGCATTATACATGTATGTGCTTTGTTATAATTTGTGTAAGTATGTGGCATTTACCCGAAAGAGGGAATATGCACTGAGTCTTGGTGACTCACCTTCTCCCTTATCATTTTAGGTGATTCGTGAGATCGCGGATGAGGAGCCGGATGAACTCGAGGAGGCCATGCAATAAATTTTGGTTCTACGTGAACTTTGGTTTGAGAACTTTAGTTTATTTATATTTGATTTTTATATTTTGTAGGTTTGTAATAAGGCCTCTTTAAATTATGGTTTGGATTATTTTTATGTTTTGAGCATGTTTTAAATATGGGTTATAAATTTCTTGATTATTATAATAAATTGAGCACAAAGTTTTCTAAACTATACAACGCGATGATTTTAAAAGCGTTACCATCGGGTAATATAAATTATTAGACAATTTCAACAACTTAAGTGTTTTCGATAATTTCAATGATTTTCAAATATTAAGTTTCTACATTCAAATGCAAATGGTTTTCAAAGTAATAATTCGAGTTTTCTTAAAATGATATAAATGTTTTCTAACCTATGATTTATTCGCCTATTTTAAAGTTTTACGTAATTTCAAAGTAAATTATTAGTTTTAACTTATTATATATCTGATTTCTTCAAATATAGAATTTCAAAAGGGTTTTTCACAAAAAATTAAATCGTTAACTCGTTTTTCTTGAAAGTATTTTCCTTAGTGACATACCAGATTCGGTCATGGCGTATTGACCGGGTTTGGGGTGTTACAATACATGTCTAGGATTAGATTTTAGAGAGAGCTTGGTACTTAAGCAGTCAATTTGACTCACCTCCTCTTTTCTAAAATCCAACCTGGTGTATAGTATCTATTCACTTTAAGCAATGAGGACATTGTTCACTTTAAGTAGGGGGGACCGAAAATTTGAATTAATTCCACTCAGAATAAAATTTTCTTTTAATTATGATTAGGATATATTTTGTTCAATAATTCGAAATTTTGTTAAGTATGCTAAACTTTAGTATTAATAAAGTTCTATTATTTCAATAAGTTATTATGTTAGCTTAATAATGATATGAATGTATTTTTAATAAAACATCCAAATTCATACCATAAAATTTTTTTTGTTCCCTACGAAAAAATTAGGCATGCATGAAAGTTTAAGTCTTTAGAATTGACTTAATAGTTTCTTGAGGTGAAATCCTAGGAAGCATGGAGCGTTGAAAATGATTTAGGCAACTGTTGTTTGAACTGTTTGAGCCTTTCAAGCTGACCATGATAAATTATCTTTTGGAACCCAAATTTGAGACTATATGGCCTAGTTTTATTTGAACCTTTGCAATATTTAGCCATCACTTTTCTCTTCATTATCTTTTAAATTGTCCCAAACACTAGACTCGGTAATATTCAAAATATCGTTTGAAATAAGTTTGGGGAATTGAAAAGAAGTATCAATTGCTTGAAAACTATAGTACATGAAGCAAGTGTTCACATTCAAAAAAAAAAAAGAGAGAGAGAAAACAATTGTACTCGAAAGAAAATAGATGTACAAAAGAGCATGTGAAAGTAAAATAAGTGGGTGTATCGAGGGTAAAAATTCCAAAGGTTTGATTTTACGCTGAGTCTAGGGTTTTTAAACCAAAATTTTTCTATCTTTTACCTACCCATAGCCAGCCACGTTACAACCCTGTTAAAGACCTGATACGGTCTGTCTCGGGTTAGGAGGCGAATCGTAAATGTTGCCCGATCGTAAATTAGGTAGTTTCTCTTTTAATTAACAAAAGGGTTAATTTTATTGGAAATGATATCTTTGAAATGTAAAGATAGGTGATAGATTGAGATGGAAACGTATTTGAAACAAGAAAGAACCTTTAATAAAAATTAAAGACCCGAATCTTATAAGTTTCAAATTGATGGAATGAGTTTTGAAACAAAACCGAGACCCACTATCTAGCGAGATAGGAACCAACGGTATAGGTAAATGAACGCCACACCCGAAAGGATGATAAGTTCGAAACAAGGAAAGAACGATGCCATTAGAAAACTAGATAAGTCAATTCAACCTTGAGAATTAGGAGAGTGAATACTCACCAAAAGAAATTCTTCTTTCATTCAAATTCAAAAATTCTATCTTTTTACAAATGACAAAGGACCACCTATTTATAGGATAAGTGGTTACCTGGCTTACATTTGTTTCTCAATTTTCATGCCCCTAAATTCATGAATGCCAATCTTGCCGCCTCCCCATGCTTTGAGAAATAATGACCAAGTGTTGTCCAATTAGAAAGGAATCTAGTAATAAAATATTCATCCCAAATGCTCCTCTTGCCTTCCCATTTTTCTACTAACAACAAATGGGTTATTATATTCAATTCAAACAACCCATGCCTCCACTCAAGTGAATTCCCCTCTCTTTGCCGTCCATGCTAGTCATTTAAAAGGGAATAATTTGCTCCACAAGTGCTCCTTTTAATTACCCACATGGTTGATTAAAATATCCCAACTTAAAATGAGCTTGCCGTCCACTACTAGATGATGCTTCAATCAAATTAGAACTCTTTCCTTCATGCACCAATTGTGTCGTCCATATCATAATGCCATGCGTCCATGCCTTCATATTTTAATGCTCCATTTGGCTATCCATACTCCTCACATGTTTATATTTTAATTCTTTATGCTTTATGGATTCCTTATAATGCTAATGCCGTCCATGTCCACATGCAAATGGAATGCTCATCCAACTTAATCAACACATGTCTTATTTCATTTATTTATTGCTCCCACTAAGTATTTTATTCACCCAATAATCATGCTCTTTATCACACCATGCCTCCACATTGCCGTCCAACTTGTTCACAAAAAAAGACAAAGTTTTTATTTTATTTCCACTAGCCGTCCATCCACTTTGATTTTGTGCTTTCCATTCATTCTTCAATTGTTTAATTTCTCTACATGCTTCATGCTTTCTATAATGCTCCACATTATCTCCTTAATTCGGCCAAGACAAATCATTCTTCATTCTTCAATCTACTTGCATCAGACGTGGCATGCTTGCTTCTTTCATAGCCAAAAAATTGCTGCACATTAAAACCAAAATTAATCACTTTGGATTACAATAATTTTGGTAGCCACAAATACTTTTAAATGCAACAGCCACAATCAAATTTAATTTGGCTGGAAACTTAAAATTTTGCAGCACCTTTAAAACTTGCATTAAAACTAATTAAAACAAGTAACTAAATGGACAAATTAAATTAATCGAAGGAAACCAAAATTAAGTTAGGCATAAAAAAATATTTTGACAAATTAATTTGCTATAGAAAATCAATTAAACGAATTAAGATGTTTAATTCATTTAATTAAAATTTAGCAATTTAATTTTCAACAAATTCAAAGACTCGATTTATTTAAAGCAATAAAAAATTAAAAATTTGGCGTCGAGCTTCGTCGACTTGAAAATTCGGTGGGTGCCCCGGGCGTGCCCGTATCATCCCTCCTTCTTGAGCGATTCGTCCTCGAATCGACCCATTGGTTATTCGAACAAAACTCCTTGTTCGTCTTTCCTTGATCAAATGGGAAGGATGATAATAGCAATACCTGAAAAGAAAATTCAAGAATTAGCAAGCAATGTTTTAAACATACTTGCAACCCGAATAAAAACAACACCAAACAAATAACTCGCATGCGAACAGGCATAAGCACTACATTATACAAAATAATCAAGCTTTTGTCAAGAATTAAAATAGAAAGTTCATTATCCAATAAGATAGAACAATGAAGAACATCACGTTTTAAAGATTTTACAAGAGTGGATTCAACAACGTGATTTTTGTCAACATCCGAAGAAAACAAAATGGGTTCATAGGGTTCAAGTGTCTTACCTTTGGGTGTTGAAAGACAAAATCGACTTTACCTTTACTGAGGCGGTATGGTAAAAATCATTCTTACCTTGCTTGTCTTCACAAGTTTGAAAATCGAAGATCGAATTTTCCTTGCTCGATCAAGACGAACCTTCTCTCCTCGAGCATGCAATGTAGTCGATGCTTTATTAAGTGAATCAATATTTTTCAAACAAAATGGGAACTCCATGTACACGAATTGCATATACAAACACAAAATTTGCTCAAGGAACGAATAAAAATTGAAAACAAGGTTGACAAAATTTGTTACCTTATTCAAAAACCAAGTATCAAGAATATAGAAATCTTTCAAACTTACCGGATGATAATTGAGTTTTCCACAAAACAAATCGAAACATATACGATTTATGGGACTTAGGTTCCAAAAATCAATCACGTTAGACCAATAAGAATTATGTACGTTCAAGATAAAGTGATTAAAACTCTTAACATATTTCAAAATGTATTTACAAAAGCTCAATGATTTCATGTTAGACAATGAATTAATCTCGTAATATCTACAATCAAACAAATTGGGGTTAGAAGAAAAATCATATTTATACAAAAAATTCGATGGAGATTGTATTACTTCAAAACACTTTATTTCCTTACCTTCCTTACCTTTTTCACTCAAATGAAATTGCTTTTCTTCGGGAAGGTACTGAAGTTGGAAATCATCGTACCATACATTGGACACACAAATGAAGAAACAAAAGAAGAACATAATTCCAAGGAGTTAGTAGAAAAACCACTCTCTTTTTCTTGCTCATCTTGTGTTCGTGTTCCTTTTTCCAACTCTTTTTCTCTTTCAACACTCTCCTTTTTCTCAATCTCAATTTCCTTTTCTTTTTCTCCATTTTCTTCTTTTTCATTTTTATTTTCTTTTCTCTCATTTTTATTTTCTTTTTCAATTTCAATTTCTTTTTCTTCTTTTTTTCTTCTCTCGAGTTCGTTCCATATTCGCTCGTTTTCTCTCATGATCTTCTCTTGCCTTTCTTTTCTTTTTAGTTCTTTTTCTCTCTTCCTTTCATTGTGACAAGAAGTCGATACAAAAGAATCAAAATGAGTAAAATTTTGTTCAAGAGAAGGGATAGCGTTCTCAAAGATATCTCGATGAGTTCTTCGGGGAGAATACTCCATGGACGCTTTCTTGGAAATTCCTAAACGAATATACCGATCAACTCGCATGTCTTCTTGGAGGGAATAAGAATCATAATATGTACCACTTTGAGAATAATCATTCATGGATGAATACTGTTTCGAACTTCTTCAGGAATAAGAATTTCGATTACAGTCTCTTCTCGAATATTCTTCGAAAGTGTGTCTTCGGGATGATTTTAACTCCATCTTTCGACTTGCAGAAAGTCGATCTCGTTGGTCTCATTCCTCGATCCGATCCAAGTGCTTTTCCAACTTGTTTACGGCTTTTCACATTTCATTCAACAAGTATGGGTAATCATTGGATGAGAACTCTTCTTGAGACATATTTTGTTGCTAAAAAAGAAACTATTATAACAGAGGGAAATAAACTGAAAAAAAAATTAAAATACCTTACCACAAAATCTCACAAGTCACTCACAAAGAAATTTCGCTCACACTCGTATTTCACTCGTATAAGTTTTTTTTTTTTGATGAATACACTCGCGCCTTCTACCGATATTTCTCACTCTCACAAATTCGTAGTTCGTTTCGAAAGACCTATTGCGGCTTGAGGGTCGGCTTTAAAATTGGTACAAGGGAAAATGAAGTTATAGGGTGGAGGTCGGCTGAAAAAAAAATTTGGTATAGTGGTGTTGGAGTGAAGAAGGGGGGTGAAGATTGGGAAAAGAAGTAATGAAACAAAACTTGCAAACTTTCACACTTTTTTTTAACTTTCGTATTTCTTTTTTTTTTTAACTTCAAATATACTATAATGAAATACAAGAAACAAAAATTACAACTTGAAATTTTTTTTTGAACTTTTTTTTTAAAACTTACTCGGAAAAACTCGAGATGATCAAAAACGTGCCTAATTTAATTGGCTCTGATACCAGATGATACGGTCCGTCTCGGGTTAGGAGGCGAATCGTAAATGTTGCCCGATCGTAAATTAGGTAGTTTCTCTTTTAATTAACAAAAGGGTTAATTTTATTGGAAATGATATCTTTGAAATGTAAAGATAGGTGATAGATTGAGATGGAAACGTATTTGAAACAAGAAAGAACCTTTAATAAAAATTAAAGACCCGAATCTTATAAGTTTCAAATTGATGGAATGAGTTTTGAAACAAAACCGAGACCCACTATCTAGCGAGATAGGAACCAACGGTATAGGTAAATGAATGCCACACCCGAAAGGATGATAAGTTCGAAACAAGGAAAGAACGACGCCACTAGAAAACTAGATAAGTCAATTCAACCTTGAGAATTAGGAGAGTGAATACTCACCAAAAGAAATTCTTCTTTCATTCAAATTCAAAAATTCTATCTTTTTACAAATGACAAAGGACCACCTATTTATAGGATAAGTGGTTACCGGGCTTAAATTTGTTTCTCAATTTTCATGCCCCTAAATTCATGAATGCCAATCTTGCCGCCTCCCCATGCTTTGAGAAATAATGACCAAGTGTTGTCCAATTAGAAAGGAATCTAGTTATAAAATATTCATCCCAAATGCTCCACTTGCCTTCCCATTTTTCTACTAACAACAAATGGGTTATTATATTCAATTCAAACAACCCATGCCTCCACTCAAGTGAATTCCCCTCTCTTTGCCGTCCGTGCTAGTCATTTAAAAGGGAATAATTTGCTCCACAAGTGCTCCTTTTAATTACCCACATGGTTAATTAAAATATCCCAACTTAAAATGAGCTTGCCGTCCACTACTAGATGATGCTTCAATCAAATTAGAACTCTTTCCTTCATGCACCAATTGTGCCGTCCATATCATAATGCCATGCGTCCATGCCTTCATATTTTAATGCTCCATTTGGCTATCCATACTCCTCACATGTTTATATTTTAATTCTTTATGCTTTATGGATTCTTTATAATGCTAATGCCGTCCATGTCCACATGCAAATGGAATGCTCATCCAACTTAATCAACACATGTCTTATTTCATTTATTTATTGCTCCCACTAAGTATTTTATTCACCCAATAATCATGCTCTTTATCACACCATGCCTCCACATTGCCGTCCAACTTGTTCACAAAAAAAGACAAAGTTTTTATTTTATTTCCACTAGCCGTCCATCCACTTTGATTTTGTGCTTTCCATTCATTCTTCAATTGTTTAATTTCTCCACATGCTTCATGCTTTCTATAATGCTCCACATTATCTCCTTAATTCGGCCAAGACAAATCATTCTTCATTCTTCAATCTACTTGCATCAAACGTGGCATGCTTGCTTCTTTCATAGCCGAAAATTGCTGCACATTAAAACCAAAATTAATCAGCTTGGATTACAATAATTTTGGTAGCCACAAATACTTCTAAATGCAATAGCCACAATCAAATTTAATTTGGCTGGAAACTTAAAATTTTGCAGCATCTTTAACTCTTGCATTAAAACTAATTAAAACAAGTAACTAAATGGACAAATTAAATTAATCTAAGGAAGCCAAAATTAACTTAGGCACAAAAAAAATATTTTGACAAATTAATTGGCTATAGAAAATCAATTAAATGAATTAAGATGTTTAATTCATTTAATTAAAATTTAGCAATTTAATTTTCAACAAATTCAAAGACTCGATTTATTTAAAGCAATAAAAAATTAAAAATTTTGCGTCGAGCTTCGTCGACTTGAAAATTCGGTGGGTGCCCCGGGCGTGCCCGTATCAAGACCTATTGATTCAAAGTTCCAATGTTACCTACATTAGTGGAGAGGAATTGCTCTGTTCAACATATGAAGACATCAGTTAAGCTTAATGATTGCAGTTTAATTTTTGAATAAGGGATTAAAATCAAAATGGTAGGGGTTAACATGTCTTTATTAAGAAACATTTAGTCTAATTTTGCTATTGTAGTAATTATTGAGATTAATTTGAACGACATATATACTTGAGTAGCATAATTATCAAATTTCTTATTTTCGAGCATAAGTATATTGATTTCATGATTTTGCGAAGAATGTTGTTCTGAAGGAATTTTTCAAAAGTGTTTTCGAGAAAATTCTTTTCAAATTTGTGCATTACTCGGGACGAGCAATGAATTAAGTTTGGGGGTGTGGAAACAAGAGAATTTACATGTTTTTACATGCCTTTTTAACTTAAAATCATGCTATTTCGGTTAAATTCTTGTCGAAAAATAATTAAGTATTATAAAATAATTAAATTGTGTTCAAAATATGAACATGATGAATTTTAATTAATTTTATAGTTAATTTTGATTTATTTTGACTATTTTCGACAGATTCGCACAAAGGGCGAAAATTGGCTCGGCAGACACTACACGAAGAATAAACCTGAGAAGTAATTTGAAGCATCGAGGCAAATTTATTTCCAGCCCAAGACGGTCCGATTATGAATATTAAAACATAATATAATTAATTTTAATTTATTCCAAATTTATTTTGGGCTAAATAAATTATTATTAATTAATTATGGAAAAAGGATCCAGTTAAACCGCACTGGTTGAACCGAATTTAGTGAACCGAACCAACCACCAATTGGGCTGCCTAGAGCCGTCCATATGCTGACCCAAATTAGCTTATTAGCTGATTAATTGAGCTTGTAAATAGGCCCTTGAAGACTTGTCAAATTTGCATTCGACCCCCTCCACAATTAGTTGCTTTGTAGATTTGCCCCAAGCCATATTTAGCAAAGTTGAAGCCATCAACTTTGCCACATAGGTGGCCGGTCAAGGTGTGGCTCTTTGGCTGCTATTTTTAGCAAATTTTAGCTACCACATTCAGCTATAAAAACGTCCCTTGGCTGATCATTCAAAGCATCCCTCATCCCTCATTTCTCATTCACTCTCTCATTCACTCTTCTCCTCTCTCACTTTCTCCCAACTTTTCCTTTCCATTTCCCCTTTTTCTCTTGTGCCAATCTCTCCCCTTGGGAAAGGGGTCTTCTTCAGCCATCATTGAGCAGAAATTAGAGTGTTCATAAGCCACCTTGATAGCCGAGGACAACGGAGGACGAAGAACGAAATAATCAGTCAAGCCACGAAGAAACACCAGATTTGCTTCTTGTTCCCTATCTTTTTAAATTTCATTTTTGTTTTGACAAACATGTTTATGAATATTTATTCTATTGGAATGGTTAATTTAATCAGCTTAGCTTGAATTTAATTTGTATTGGGTTGATTGCATGTCGTCCTTTTAAATTATTAAAATTGTGTTTATGCTATTATAAGCCTCGGAAAATGCTTGATTAAGTAAAATCATGCTTAAGTTATTCTGGCATTATAATTGTTTAAATAACTAAAGAATTAATTATTTAAACGCATTGAAATTGTAATGAATGGACACAGTACTTAATCAGTACATGTTTAATTCTTCTAAGGTAGTTGAAGATTAGATTAGCATTGTATTTGGCGATACATATGCCTTGCATAACTTGCAAGATTTTTGTGATTAAACTGTTTCAAGGTAAGGATACTTTGTTACCTTACATAGTCTTTTATATGCTTATTAGGTTGAATTAATCGTTTGAATCGACATAAAATATGCGAGAGATTGTTTAATTTAATAAGTATGTATGTGCAATAACATGTTTACTTTTTATAAATCTGTTTTATCGGTTGAATTGATATAGGAATATGTACAAGAGATGAATGGATTTTTTATTTGTAAATATGTTCATAAGTTAGCAAATTACCGAGTTGCCGTGATTTATTCGTAACAAGTATAAGCATAAGTTTAGTAATTCTAAGGTAAAAAATGTAATTAATCCAACACAATTATATCATCTTGATTAAAATCGGCTTTTGAAATCGTGCATTAGAACTTTATTTTATTTTATTTTACTTTGTTTTTTATTGTTTTTAAACATTTCTTAAATCCAAATATTTTCCCTTCACCAAAGTGTTTGAAATCATTTTCATAAATAATTCTTTTACAGTCCCTGTGGGTACGATAACTCGACATTTACTTGTCACTTTATTACTTGTTGCGATTGTGTACACTTTCATGTTTCCACCATTCCAGTTACCTCTAGAATTAGATCGGATTCACGATGTGTTCCATGTCTCCGTGTTGAGGCGTTCTCGCTCTAATCCCAGACATATAGTACCAGTTGAAGAGATCGAAGTTAGGCCAGATCTGACCTTCAAGGAAGAACCAGTACAGATATTGGACTGTGAGGTTAAGGTACTAAGGAAGAAATCGATTCCACTGGTTAAAGTGCTTTGACGAAATCATGGTACCGAGGAAGCCACGTGGGAACCTAAAGAGGCAATGCGACAACAATACCCTCACCTATTCTGACCAGGTAAATTTTGAGGCCTAAATTTCTTTTAAGGGGGTAGAGTTGTAACGCCCCAAAAATATAGGGTCTTTAATTTTGCATGTTTTGACACAAATTGCTTGTTTGCTTTAATGGCTAAGTGATTTGGGTGTGTATGGGGGTGTGTGAGAAGCCTGGGTTCAAGTCTTGGCTCTTGCAAAGTTTTTATTTTCCCTTAAATGAACCTGAACACTGACACTTAGGCTTTATTAGTAATAATGCTTGTTTTATGACACAAGAGGAGCTTGTGGCTTAGTGGCAAGTGGCATGTGGTGTAACTGAGAGGTCTGAGGTTTAAGTCCTGGGATACGCAATGGAGTGTTTATTTTGCTACTTGAGCTGGGTAGGTGGAAGAGTTGGACTGAAATAGTTGAAGAGGTGTTTGAATCGGTCATGGAGAGATTGTAGAAGCGAATCGTGAAGAGGATTAAGGAGAGTATTGTGGAGAGAATCAAGGAGGTTGAAGTGTGTGGGCAGTGTTGGGTCGAATTGGGGATAGGAAATTCGACTGAAGGGATTTCTCTCAGTTTGGTGAATTTGTCACCAGTTTCTGAAACTGGGAAGGCTCTTTTCTTTCTTTCTCTGCTCTCTAGTGCCGAATTTGCAAGTGGCCATTTGTGCATTGTGGGTGTTCGACTCCTACCATTCGGGTAAATTAAACTATTTTTTTCAAGACCATTTCTCTCTCTTATTTTGCACCAACATCTGCCGAAACCTCCCCTTCTTCTCTATTCTCTTCAAGGTTTGGCGAACTGCCTGTTTCATCCCTTCTTGCCTATTGACTTCTTGAGGCCAAACCTATCGCCCTAGCCCCTTGTGACTCTTTCTCTTTTTTGACTTGTGACCGAAAGTTCTCCCCTCCCTTTTTGATTTGGGTTCTTCTCTTCTCTGGGTGGTTCTTACTTTAGCCAAAACTCAACACTGTCCCCTCTCTGTTTCAGTTCCGCAAGTATTTCTGACAAGTCAGTAAGTGGTTGTATTCCCTCTTTCCATTCAAATATGGTTTCGTTAAACTTTTCTAAAAAAGTCGAATATTCATTTGTTTTAAGAAGATGGTATTCATGGATTTAAGCCACATTTACAATCGATCCTATCTAATAAGATCTATTTATAATTCAGATTCTCGACAAGGCGTGTAATGAATTTTGGATTAGCTATCTTAGTGGATTAAGCCACCATCATTCAATCAAGGTAAGGCGTTGTATTTTTTGGCTAAAAGTTAAGAAGCGGTTAACTTGAATCCTCAGTTAATTAACTGAAGGTCTTGTTGAGTGTAGGTTCGGTACACATGGAATTCTTCGCGCGTCTCGTTAAATAGGTGTGTAATCACATTATCACTTTTGTGAGTTGGCAAAATCCGAAAAGCTGAAAAGCCAAAACTTCAACATTTGACGCCTCACGAGCGTGTGATCACTCGTGGGGTAAGCCGAGTCCACAATCATGGGCGATAGACTGTAGAGGCCACCACAGCATTCTCGTGTTCTTGGGCCATTATGGGCCTCGCTTGGCTGAAATGGGCCATGTGGCTCAATGGGCTCGTGGGCCTCACACGAAATAAATCCACAATAAGTGGAAAATACTGGACTGGGCTATATTTTTTGCATAGCCGTGACGGAATATAGGCTAAATGGGCCACACGAGCGTGTGGGCCCACTTGGCCGAATATTGGGCTTTGGGCCCATTTACACCGTTTGGACCATATATGTTATCTGTGTCACTCAAGGCAACTATAGACCTTTGGGAAGGTTGTAAAATGACTAAAACACCCCTAAGGAGTAAAATGATTGAAATACCCCTAAAGAGTAAAATGACTGAAATACCCCTAAAGAGTAAAATGACCGTTATACCCTGAGGGTAGGTTGACTGATGTGTTCATGATTTGTATATGATTGGTACTGAGTATGATGTTTTGCATATATGTATGCTTTATGACATGACATACTGCCTGGGGTTGGGACTCTGTTATGGAGGAAGTATATTGTACTGGTAGCTCTGCCACATATACTGTTACTGGCAACTTTGCTGCGATACTGTTACTGGCAGCTCTGTTACGTTATTATTACTGGCAGCTATGCTACGATATTGGTGTGTTGGCTGGGTGGGTCAATTTTATCCCCACATGGTGTGTTGGTTGGTATGGGTGGCGTGTTGGCTGAATTAGGGTGGGTTACATATATGTGCACCATATTAATATTGTAATAGGCTTAAGCCCACATTGATTACTGTAATGGGCTAAGGCCCACACTGTACTATTACTTAATAAGGCTCAGGCCCAGACTGTTACTACATGATAGGGGATTACACACTAAGTTCTCGTAGTTCACCCTTTTCTTTTAACTGTACAGGTAATCCCTAGCCTTAGATGATTTGGAGCTGCGAGGGACTCGGAGGTGGCCACACGTTCGCTAAGATCTTATTTTATACCTAGTTATTTAATTTTTATATTGGGTTAATATTTATGTAATAAGGCCTCTGGTGTTTTCAATTTCTTTTAATTGGGTTTAATTTCTTATTATGAAACTGCCAAACTGATACAAATAAGTTTTCAAAACTAATATCTGTTTTAAAAGGCAAACACACATTTTCAAACTTCAAAATGACATTAATTAGAGTAGCTTCCGCAGATTGTTAAACTAAAAAACCAACAGTGTAACACCCCAAACCCGGCCCATGAGCTTTGACCGGATTTGGTATGTCACGGAGTAAAAACGTTTTGAAAGATTTTGATTAACAGGTGGAAATCTCAAAAAAAAATTTTGAAGTTATAAAAACGGTGTCTTTTTAAAACTCAGATGGGGTTGATTTAATAAACATGGTTGAGTTGAAACCCTTTTTCCTTTGAAAACATTTGACCATTTAAATTTTTAGAAACATCGGAGTTATAGTTAACTTGGAAATGCTGCTACCCGACGGTAACATCTTTGAAAACTCGTAAAAGTACTTATTTTGATAATGTTACTTTTAACCGACTTATTTAACAATTTATAAATTCATTAATAATATAATAGAAGTAAAGTAAAAAACACTACTTAAACATCCAAAATAACAACTAGCGACCTTATTACAATCCAAACCAAAAGTTAGTAAATAATAAACTTTAACTGTGCTAAATAAAAATTCAAATTCAAGGAACAAGCATGGCAGCCTCGAGTCCTCTCTGGCTCCATCTCCGCGATCTACTCATCTGCAAAATGATATGGGAAGGGGTGAGTCACCAAGACTCAGTGGATAAATCCCCAACCCGGAAGTGCAAACTCATACGCAAAATATTAGTAAGATATGCAAACCATGCAACCCAAAACTAGCCATCCATACTCCTTTAACTACCCCGTGTGGTCAAAACCACTGGTGGTCAAAACCACTGGTGACCGGAGTCACAAATCAAGTTATGGGGCCAACCCATCGTATGGTCAAAACCACTGATGACCATAGGTCACAATTATCAACATGTGGTCAAAACCACTGGGACTTAGTCACGATTTATATCAATGGTGTGGTCAAAACCACTGGTGACCGAAGTCACAATTAAACTGATGGGGCCAACCCATCTTGTGGTCAAAACCACTGGTGACAGTCTATAGAGAATATTCCCCCTCCTCTCTTCAATCCCATTACCAACATGCTCATAACATGCTTAACATATTATCATAAATCATGCATATAAATCATGGCATAGCATCTTACCCATCCTTTCATTCATATAACATATTTAAAGTCACAAGAGACTTACCCGAAATCCATGCTCATGCCCACAGGGCAAATTACTATCACAACAGTTAACGGTATCATAATAAGCAGTGCCTAACAATAAACTGTGTAAGAGTTTTACACATCTGCTTAACCGAAGATCTAAGGAGAAATCCTGAATCTATGCGATATCACAAAATCCCGAGACGTATTCCCGTATTGCTGCTACATTCGTCCACTATAGGTTAGTATCAAAAAGCCTTATTCGGCTAAACTAATAATCCCGAAGGACTAATCGCACCCATAACCAAAATATGGCCCTAGGCCGAATCTTTATTATCACTTACCAAAGCAAATTGAAATCCCGAAAGCCTCTGTTTTCCTTTACCGATTAGCCCCTAAAACCATAGTGCTCATTCGGTTATACTAAGATACCAAAAATGGCCTTTGGCCGAAATATGCCTGACCACTTACCACTCTTACCGGAATCCCAAAGTTGTCACCTGTCTTGTCGAGATCCCTTGAAGAATCAAATCCCGAAATGCTCCTTAGTGTCGGCTACACAAAAAAGTTACACTATTAAGACACCATACATATTCGGCCAACCTTACCAAAGCCTATTCTCAAGCTTTCGGTGCAACACAAAAGAAGAGAAGAGAACCCGATTTTTAAAAGGAACACTTGCCTTTATTGTTTCCTTGAAGAGACTAATAGTGAAGAGATTCCGGAGTGTTGATGAGATATTCGGCTAACACAAAATGGAAGATGAAATTTTGAGTAGGAAGGGGGTGATAGATTCGGCCAAGTAGAAACAAAAGAAGAAAGAGGTTTGAAGAATTTTGAACAACGAGGGCTAAGGAGAATTCGGCCAGGAAACAAATTGGGAAGAAAAAAGAAAACAAATTAGAAGAATTTCGGCACCTCCTTGCTATATTCAAAACCGATTGTGAAAGTCCCTAAGGAGTCCTACATTCGGCCATCTCTCCCCTTTTGTGATAATCCTTTATCTTTTAATTATCACCCATTTGAAATAAAATAAAACAACATTTATCTTGCCTTTATTGTTTCCTTGAAGAGACTAATAGTGAAGAGATTCCGGAGTGTTGATGAGATATTCGGCTAACACCAAATGGAAGATGAAATTTTGAGTAGGAAGGGGGTGATAGATTCGGCCAAGTAGAAACAAAAGAAGAAAGAGGTTTGAAGAATTTTGAACAACGAGGGCTAGGGAGAATTCGGCCAGGAAACAAATTGGGAAGAAAAAGAAAACAAATTAGAAGAATTTCGGCACCTCCTTGCTATATTCAAAACCGATTGTGAAAGTCCCTAAGGAGTCCTACATTCGGCCATCTCCCCCTTTTTGTGATAATCCTTTATCTTTTAATTATCACCCATTTGAAATAAAATAAAACAACATTTATCTTCTATCCTATCTCTTAGCTACCTCTTCAAATAAATAAAAAAATAAAATAATAAGAATTCCACTCTTCCAGACAAAACATCAAGCTTATTCTTATCTTATTGGAGTCCACATGCCATCCACCTTCTCCCTCTCTCTTCACGCCAGCATTAAAAAAATAAAACACCAAACTGCTGCCCCCATGGTTCGAACATAGGACCTGCTGGAGCAAGCTTACAAGTAACGCCCCAGGCCACTCTGCCAAGGCATTTTTTTGTGACCTAGACTCGCCCCGACTTCTTTTAAGACCTCCTTCCCTAGCTCTATCTGGTCTTAATGCCAAAAGCCAAAAATAAAACCCATTTGCCTTCCACGCTACTCGAATTCCCGACCTGTTGGAACCCCCACACGCTACCACCCACTTTGCTGCTAGCTCCTCTGTGTCATAATCTCCCCACAATTCTTTTTTAAGTCCTCTTTAGCCCAGTCTCACTTGTCTTAGCGCCAAAAGAAAAATAAAATTCCACTACTTGCTGCCGCCTGGATTCGAACCAAGGCCCCTGTTGGCATCATCTCCAGGCCTTAAGTGGCGTCCTTAAGCCACTTTACCAAGCCCCTTTTTCATGTCCAGAAATTCCCAAATTTTTCCTTAAGGGCTCCTTCACCTAGCTCCCCCTTTTATACTTAAAATCCAACATTTTCCCAAAGCTTTCCCCTTCATCCTTGGGTTCTAAAAACTCCTAAAACATCGCCAAACACACTTAAAGCCTACTAATACTTGAGTTATGCTCCAAACGCATAACCCCTAATCTAGGATGTTACAAACAGTAACAAATATGGCAATCGTTTAAAAATAATTTTCTCTCAACATGTCTGATTTCAAAAAAAACTTTGATGTGACACATCAGATTCGGTCGCAACATCTAGGCCGGATTTGGGGTGTTACAACTACTGAGTATGAATTGACGGATTCTGATTTGTACATCTTGAGTGTACTACCGGTGTATCCATCGATATTTCAAATAAATTCAACGGGTAAAACTCTTGACATGAGATGAATATGAATAAAGAATGAGTTATTAAATGTATATGTCTGAAATACACGAAAATGATGATACGTGACGATTGATATCAGAAAACATGAGATGATGATACTTGTGCATGAAATTCATTTGATGAATATGTCATAATTGATTATAGACTTGTATACTTTGAGTGTACTACGACTCGTGTGACATTGATATTTTGATAAATATGAATAAAGTTTTGATATGAAATAATCTAAACTTGAGATGAACTATTATGAAATTATACTTGTAATATAAAGAGATGATTTATTCATGTTAAATGAACAAATGTTATGGAATGCAAATGTGCATGGAAACTTGATTTCTATTGAGCCCAAACATGTTTTGAGGTTATTATCGAATATATGACTAACAAAGGCAATGAGGATATGTATAGGGCTTGAAGTCAAATTGAATGGATGTGCCTTTCATAGTTACCTCAAAATAGAATGAATGATAAGTTAAGTACCATGTTATACGAACTTACTAAGCATTTTATGCTTACCCCGTTTTATTTTCCCCTATTTTAGAGTAAATCAGAAGCTCGTTGGATTGGAAGCTCGATGAAGATCACTCACACTACCCATTAGCCTATGTCGGTACAGTATGGTAAATCAAATATGGTTATATTGGCATGTATAGGATATGTTGGCCATATTGGCATGTAAATATAAATTATGCTTGTAATCTAGCCATTGGAATGGCTAGTAATGGTTGTTTTGATATACTTGTAATGTTATGGTAACCATATGTATATGGTTAGTAGTTGATCAAATCATGTTTAACACATGAATTGAACCAAGGTAGGATAGTAAACATGTATGCATGCAATGATAGGCCATGTTGAATGATGAAATTTGCTTGTCTGAATGCTTAGAATGGTTGGATTGTACTTGGTATGTTTTGGTGCAGGAAAATGGTAAATTTGGGTGAAAATGAGGCTAAAAAATGACTTTATTTTATCAACACTGGTAGACACACGAGCGTGTATCTAGACCGTGTTACACACGAGCATGTCTGTGTGACACACGACCTACCCCATGGGCGTGTAGCCAGGCCGTGTGTCCCCTTCACCTTAAATTTGAGAAAACAGAATGCTCAAAATTGAGGTTGTGTGGGTGACACGACCTTAAACACGGGCGTGTGTCTTGTCCGTGTGAAACCTGCACTTAACGCCTCGAGTTTGGGCCTAGTAGTATTAGGCTTTGGGTTTTGGGTCTCAGAAAATTTTTAAGTGAGCGAGAAAATGACAATTGGCATGTGGGCTTTGAGGGTTATTTGAAGTCTTAGGGATAGGGAAGACCATAGGGAAAATTAATTTTTGCTTTAATGGACCCTAGTCTCAGGTATTAGGCCTCTTAAGCAGACTAAGGGGAAAATAGGACACGTGAAATGACCAAAACACCCCTAGGTGCTTAATGCATGAAAATGTGTATGTTGCATTCATGAGATATATGTTGCACTTGGGTGGGTTTGATGATACGGATGAAGATATGTGAGGATCGCATAGTCGCTTGACGACCGTGGATCCACCGGTGGCTTTAAGCCCATTATATGCTTAGCAGCCTTGCTGCAACGTTTAAGTAGTGCTGCTGTTGGTGCTACCTTTGTAGTGTAGGGATGGGTGGGTTGATATTTATATCCCCACAGGAGTGCAGGGTTGGATTTGGGATGGGAGCATTGCATTCATGTGATATTGATATTATATAAGGTCATTGTGGGCTACGGCCCAAGACCACCGATTTTGATAGGGCTTAGGCCCAATGTGATAATTACATGTTGATTGGTTACCAAGGGTCGTACACACTGAGTTTAGAAACTCAGACCCTTTTATTAAATGTTTCAGGTGACCCTCTGTAGACTACTCGACGTGGGAGAGGACTTGGAGATGGCCAGACTACAAGTTACTTAGAAGTTTTTGCTTATTTGATTACGAATGACTTATTGTTAATTATTTCATTTGTAATAAGGCCTTGCATCTCCAATTAGATTTTACATTTGAGTTTCCTTATGTTTTCAATAATTTAATTATTAAACTTGAATAAATTTCTAAAGTTTAAACATGGTTTTCGAAATACCTATAACATATGGGCATTTTCTTAAAATATGGGCTTTTATCATTACTTAACAAGTTGCATGGATTTTGGGTTTCTAAATCTTAAACTTAAGTTTTTAATTATGCAAATTTCCCACTGAACATAAATTTAACTAAACAAAGTCATTTTGGAATTATACCTTTGATGTGACATCACCGGATTCGACCATAACGTCTGGGCTGGGTTTGGAGGTGTTACATTTGGCGGTATCAGAGCCCGGTTGTAAAGCTCGGGCTGTGAAATGGGCCATAGATTTTGGGTTTCTAAAACAAGTAGATTAAAATGTTTTTGCAGGATTCTTGAAGTGTGATTCACCGAGCCCTCGACGTCGAGCCAAGTAATTTTTCTGTTATTACACTTGTTTAAATTACTGAACTGTATTTAGATATTGGGCTATTTTAAACAATAGGTTCTTAGAGACTAAAGCCCGTAGGAAACTTAAGCCTGTAGTGGATTTACGACTGCGAAACAACTTTTAAATTGTTACTTGCATAAGACATGTGCTTTAAACAGTGGAACTATGAACTAATTTCATAAAATTCCTAATTCTGATAATACGAGAATCAATGATGAGCGCTAGAAGAGGTGCAAGGGGTCACGGCAGAGGCCGTAGAAGTGTTAGGGCTGGATCATCAGCATCGGGCCGCACATCTACTGGGGAGGCACCGGCTTCAACAGAGCATGAGATGGTCCAGAAGACAGAGGTCAGAGTGAGGCCACCAACCTCGAGTAGCGACAACCCAGAATTCGTTACTAATGTGCTGACGCGGCTAGTAAGGAAGGTACTAAAGGAGGTTAATGAAATTGCTGAAACACTTTGGGTTAGGAGCGTGGACTATAAGAAAAAAAAAAGAGATCGCAGTTCTCTAGGACTGCAGTCTCGTTCTGTGAAGCATGTTCAGGTACGTCCAAACTTTCGGCCTTGCAAATATTCCAGAAGGCATCTTCCGGGTGAATGCTGGAGGAAGTCAATAGCGTGTTTCAGATGCGGGTCTAAGGGACATCAGGATCAGTATTGTTCAATCACCATTAAGTCGGGTATGTTTTGTGTGGATGTGATATTTTGGGTATAGAAACTATATGCGTGCGATGTTTATCTGCTCCAGTGGGTAGGTTTTTTTTTGGGTTAGTGTAAAGGATTCAATTAGAGTTAAAGTGTGTTAGTGTTATTAAAATTAGAGTGCGCAGCAAAAGCATGGTGGTGTGACTTGAGCGGTGCGATTAACAGTTAATTGGAAATTTCGAGGACAAAATTTCTTTAAGGGGGTAGAGTTATAACGCCTCGAATTTGGGCCTAGTAGAATTGGGCTTTGTGCTTTGGGTCTCAGAAAATTTTTAAATGAGCGAGAAAATGACAATTGGCATGTGGGCTTTGAGGATTATTTGAAGTCTTAGGGATAGGGAAGACCATAGGGAAAAATTACCAAAATACCCCTGAATTGCAAAATTACCAAAATACCCCTGATTTGCAGAATTACCAGAATACCCTTGCAGGGTAGATTTACAGAAATACCCTTGGGTAGTGAAATGACTAAAATACCCCTAGGTGCTTAATGCATGAAAATGTGTATGTTGCATTCATGAGATATATGTTGCACTTGGGTGGGTTTGATGATATGGAGGAAGATATGTGAGGATCGCATAGTCGCTTGACGACCGTGGATCCATCGGTGGCTTTAAGCCCGTTATATGCTTAGCAGCCTTGCTGCAACGTTTGAAAAGTTTTTAATTTGGATCAAATTTTATGACTCGGTTTAATACTTTTACAAGTGTATGTGTTCCAGTAATGCCTTGTACCCTATTTTGGCATCAGATACGGGTAAGGGGTGTTACATTAAATGCTTAACTCTTGGTACATTTACCTATGCAAATCCCTCAAATTTATAAACGTAATATTAAAACTTGCTTACATATGAAGATCTAAACCAATCCCACTAAAACAATGTAAATATGGACCCTTGGCCGCTCATCCAACAGAATCACGATCCAATCCAAAGTCCACAATCCAAGGTATTGTCTTGGGTAATTTCAAATCAATCCAATCACCAATATAATATTCCCCAAGTAATATGATCGTTTATTATGGGCTAGATATCAAAAATATAATCAACATAACTAAAATAAACATATCAATAAATTGCAAACACATTAAATATGGAAATTCTCCATATAGGTTTGGTGGCTAAGGGAGTAGGCACTCCCTCTAGCACCAAATTACCTTTTATATTTTTGGAAACTCCCCTTTGGAAATTTGTTGAACAAAACACATAATGTAGGAAGTTAGATCCATCAATCACTATTAGCTCCCCCTAAACATATTCTAATTAATTTAACCCACCTTAACTTACAAGTTAATTAAGCAATTAATTATCAATGCTAGAACAAATTTGCATCGTTAAGTAAGTAATGTAAAGGATACAACAATGTAACATCAATCCATAGTAGAAATTCTTCTAAGTTCGTCATCAACAAAAAAACAGGAATAGAGTAGTAGAAATCAGAGTTTATATAAGTCATCCATGTAAAAATTGTAAAGAAAAATCAGTAAAAAAAGCCAAATATTCTCTCTCACAAAATATTAAACAAGAAACAACAACAAAAAATATACCAACATAACAACGGCAGTGATCTTCTCCCCCTTTTTGTTCTATAATTATACCAAAATATTTTGCACCTAAGAAGAAGGTTAGAGATTAGCAAGAAAGGATTTTTGTTGATAAATCATCTTTTTCACAACCTTGGCCTCTGCCCTCAGCTTGTCAAAGTGCTTATGATAAAAACCAATTGGGGCTTAAAGATTTGCAACAACCCTTGCCCTCATTCCTTTGGAGATAAGATTGGTGCCTGAAAGAGCGGACACTTCTTGTCCACAAGTCTCATATTCAAAAGTATCAGATTCAGAAGCATGTATTTCTTCTGACTTATTATTAACATGTTTTCCCACTAACCATTTATGGGAAATTTTCAACACAGGAACTAGCTTCTCAAAGATCTCATTTGTAACACCCCAAACCCGGTTAAAATGCTACGATCGAATCTGGCATGTCACAGGGAAGAAAATATTTTTGGAAAACAAGTTGTCGTCTCAATGTTGAACAGAAAGCCTTTGATTTTATAAAAACCCGAATTGTTTTAAGCAAATTGTTAAAATTCTTTCAAAACTTAGTTTTAAAGGAAACAGTGTTGCCTTGTTATTATTGCGTGTTTGCTAAATACCCGACGGTAAAAATTTTGGAAATCCTGAAAATTCGTTAAAGTTTTAAAAACATCCATTTTACGAGTTTATTAGGCATGCCGCTCATCTTTAAACAAATTTTAAGGAAATTTAGGCAGATGAATAATCCCAAAATGAAATCTAGTGGCCTTATTACATAACCGAAAACCAAACTTAAAACAAAGTCAATTCAAAAATAACCATTAAAATAGAAACCAAACTATTGAGCATGGCCCCCTCGAGTCCATCCCGGCTCCGTATCCGCGATGTAACATTCGGGATTTAGGGGATTTGCGTTTAATGCATAATTCAAGTGATAGTGGGCTTTGTGTATGTTTGGATATGTTTTAAGGGTTTTGGGAACTCTAAGATATAAGTGAATGCTTTAGGAGAACATTGGGTTTTAAGTTAAAAAAGGGGGAGCTAGGTAAAGGAGGTCTTAAGAAAAATTGTGTGGGATTTATGACACAAGAAGTGAAGTGGTGGAGTGGCTTGGGACGCCACCTGAGGTGCAGTGAAGTTTGTGTCAACTAGGGGTGCCAGGGGAGGAGTTTGAGTCACGCAGACGTCAAGGAAGGGGTTGTTTTATTTTGCTTTTGCGTCAAGAGAGAGGGGAGAGGTGTTGGATGGCACTTGGACTTTAAGGGATGAGGATGAGACTTGGTTTTTCTTTTTGAAATTTGGCTAGGGGAAGAGATAATGGTTGATCCATTCAAATTATTTTGAACTGGTAGAGAAGAGAGAAAGGAGGAGAAAAAGGTGGGATTTGATAAGAGAAGAAGTAGTGGCTGAATGTGGGGCTCTTTGGATGACAAATTCAGTCAAGTGAAGGGGGGGTAGAAGCCGAATGTGCATAAGTTAAAGTTTAGGCATTTTTGTTCTTCATTCTAGTGCACTTTTTCTCCCTAATCATCCTCTCCTTTTCTCATTTATTTTGCTAAGGCCAAAACTCCTTCACCCTCACCATTGTCGAATTCTCCTAAGCCTCTTCCATTCTTCTTTTCTTCAACTCCATACCCGTTCTTTTTGATAGCTGAATATTTCATCTACATTTGAAGAGCCATAGCCGAACCTTGTATTCTCTCTTTCTCTTTTCTATTTTTGAAACCTTAAAGCCGAAAGTGTCAGATAGTGCTCTTCTCCTTCTTTACTTGGTTTAATTCGTACTATCACCTTGTTCCGAGACCACTCTCATTCTCAAAAGCCGATTCTCTAAGGAGGGGCTGTCGACTATTCTTTCCTAATCTCTTTAAACGTGGTTAGTGGCAAGCAACTTATAGTGGTAAGTATTTTCTGCCTTAAGCAATCGATTTTGGGTTCTCTTTCTTTTGGTGTACCGAAATCAAATAGTTAGGCCTTGGTTTTAAGGGTGGCCGAATGTTTATTAAGCCATAACCTCGTGTTTTGTTTGTAGCCAGTACGAAGGAGATCTTTCGGGATTTAGATGTTTGAGGTAAGCCAATGTAGTATTCGGCCAAGGGCCATGTTCATGGATTTACGTATTAAGCCGATTCTCACAGTGGTTAAGTAGGGATCTCGACAACTTCAGGAGCAAGTGACAGTTTCGGGATTTGGATAAGTAAGGTAGGTGGTTTGTGATATTCGGCCATAGGCCATTTTGGTTATTAATGTTAGCCGATTTTGACTATGGTTATTTAGGGCAAATTGACAGGAATAAGGAGAGTTTCGGGATTCAGGATCACTTTGGTGAGGGTACTCTATAAGTTTGGATTTAGTTGTTTTGATTATATGTTAATGACTAACCGGATGTGCTGATTAAGATATCATTGATAGATGCGAGTGCCAGTCAAAGAGGTAGAGGGGTAACCCCTATTCCTAAGTTTAAGAAGCGATCAGTCTCTGCAGTACTGGATTGGCCACCGGGGTGTGGGCCAGCGGCAGGGCAGGATTATAGGCAGATAGCTGTAGTTTCGATTAGTGACAGCATCGGTATTGAGAGCGTAACACTTCAGGTTATCAGGTGTGTGATTAACCCACAATTTCCCGGTTGTATGTTATATTTGCATGTGTTATGTATATGTTGATTAATGTAGTGGAAGTAATGAGATGGTTACCCTTGAGTGGGGTATGTCGATAATCAGGTCAGTATCAAATCTGATAAAATTGTGGTTATTGGTGTGTATATGTGTGGTATGCCGAATAACATGTTCATGCATTATTTTGTCATGTCACTATCGTGTGTTTCATGTGCATGGGGCAGGATTGATATATATGAAAGAAGGACAGGGTGTACTTTATGTACGTGGTTTAGTGATGGCTACGAGCCTCACGTGGATCGATGAGTGGCTCTGTTCCTCATCGTGGTTGGTATCGGCTTTGTGCCATTGGTGATGGCTATGTGCCTCATCGTGGTTTGATGTTAGCTACGAGCTACATCGTGGATTGGCGCTGACTGAGGTCGCGTTGTGGATTATTTGTGATTTAATTCACGTGGACGGCATTGATTGCCAAACTGGTATATAGAGGTTGGAGGGTTGATTTAGTAATCCCCTGGTGTGTGGTGGCTGGATACGGGGGTGTGTAGAGGATGGACCCTAGGCTAGGTTGGGTGCACTTTGCATAATTATGTGTGGTATGTGGATTGGTGTGGATATGGGCCAAGCCCATTTGTGGACTCACGTGGCTTAATTGCATTGTTATCTGATATGTGGTTTGGTGTGGCTGTGGGCTAAGCCCATGTGTGGAAATTTGTGGACTAATTACACACTGAGTCTGTTGACTCACCCAAATTTTTACCAAACATCGCAGGTGATTTGTGATCCTTGGACCGGGTTGGAGTGGATACGAGGTGGCCATGCAGAAGATGTTTCTACTTATTTCAAGCACTTTATGTTTTTCAGTATTTTTGGATATTTATTTGATGTAATAAGGGCCACTTAAAGTATTTGGGAACTTTATTTATGATTTTGAAGTTGTATTATTATTATTATTATTATTCTAAAACTGGAAATGATTTTAGGAATCGATTTATATTATAAAACCCTATATTAAAGTTTTAAATTCGAGAATTTGTAATAGCATAATTTTACTTAGAATTTTTAAATATACAATGTTTTAAAAACGACAGCAACTATTATGTTTTCACCCTTACGACGAAATCTTTTCAACCTTTTTCCTTAGTGGCATTCCAAATTCGGCCGTGGTGTTTGGGCCGGGTTTGGATGTGTTACACGCGATCTAGGAATTATCTGTAAAATGTAATGGATAGGGGTGAGTCACCGAGACTCAGTGTATAAATCCCCATCCTGAAGATGTTAAGCTCTTACACAGTTCATATGCAAACATGCATGTCATGCAACCCATCCCACCTATCCATCCGAAACTCCCAATTCTACCCCTTGTGGCACCTAGCCACTGGTGGTACCTAACCACTGGTGGTTCCAAACCACTGGTGACCGAAGTCACAATAAATGAGTGTGGGGCCAACCCACTTGTGGTACCTAACCACTGATGACGATCCCGTAAATTGATATGTGGGGCCAACCCACTATGGTACCAAACCACTGGGACGAGTCACAAATATAATCATATGTGGTACCTAACCACTGGTGGTTCCAAACCACTGAGACTTAGTCACAAAATATTAGTATGCGGGGCCAACCCGCGTATGGTACCTAAGCACAGGTGACAGTGTGATAATCATACCTTCCCCCTCCTCTCATCATACCCATTTTCATGAACATGCTTTCCAATACAATATAATCATGCTTAACATTTAGGAGAAATATAACATGGCATATGCAGATTTAATAGAGGCAATCAACGTTAGCCACTAAGATGGACTTACCCGGAGTCCTCGCGTTTACCCACAAGGGTAACTTATTGATTTCCACAAACATTTGACTTTTGTCAACACACAAAACAACAACATATTAACATATGAAGTGTGTAAAGGATACACACTTGATTACCCGTAATACCATGCTCTCTGCGTCGACACTATCGTTAACCAACACTACTGCTATCTGCCTACTATTTTGCTCAGATGCAGGCCCACAACCCGGTGGCCAATCACGAACAGTAGACGCAGCCCTCTTCTTGAACTTAGGGATCGAACCCTAAGGTTGACTTCTCTCTCCTTCTTGTATATTTCTTGCATCCATTAAAAACTTCATCAACACTCACTAAGAAAGATGTAATTTCGGGATTTCCACCCTACTAGGTTAAAACCACAGATAACCAATAGATCGATTAATAAAACCACTAAGAAGGGAGTACCTACCTAGATCCATTAGATCCCAGAGTTAGCTGGTTTGGCCTAACACGCTGATCGTACCTACACAAGTACCTGATGAGATCTGGCAAAAGAGAATGGGGTAAGAAAGTGGCCTTTCGGCCGAACATACTACCATCACCCATATACCTTTAGCTTTCTTCAAGATTCGGCACAAAACAATCACAGCAAGGGAGATTCGGCTTCCAAGAGAAGAAAAAGAAATAACTCCCCAGGATTTTCAGGAAAGATTCGGCCAAGAGAGAAAAATAAGGAAAAGAAAGAAAGAAAAGAATCGATAAGATCTTACCAGAATATGGGTTGAGATTCGGCTATGATGAAGTCTCCGAGAAAAAGAAGCACATAGAATGATTCTGAGATCTACGAGATTTTGGCTAAGAAAGTGTGGTCTTCGGCTTTTAGTGAACGAAAAAGGAATAGATCAAGGTAATACGAATCAAGGGGGTTTCGGCTAGCAAGGTGTTTTTAAAAGAATAATCAAGATGGAAGGGAGGAAGAAGTAGTGATTCGGCTTTGGGAAAAAGATGAAGAAAAAAAAAGGGTAGAAGGGATTCGGCTATCATAAAAACAGGAAGAAGAAAGAATAACCAATAGGGGTTTCGGCTTTGAGAGTGATGTGAAAGAAAGACTTGTACCCCAAAGGGTCTCCTAGTTTCGGATATGGTCAAAAGAGGAGAAGAGAGGAGAAGAGCTTAGGTGCTTTCGGCAAAAGAGGGATTGACAGAAAAAGAAGACTCGAATGAAAAGTGAAACCCACCTAAATGCCGAAAATATTACTCATAAGCCAACACAATTTCGGCACCCTCACCTCTTAGAACCTGGAATTAGCACAAGAGAAATGACATACCAAGACCCTATGACCCTTGTAAATTTTGGCACACCTAGCCACACCAAGAACCGATTCCCCTCATCCTATACAGAGTCCAAAATTCGACCAACACTGAGCTCCCACGTCCATCCGTATCTTCTCACCACAAATTTCTCCTGTCCACTCATTCAAACCTGTTTGAATATTCTAAACACATAAATTTTCTCTCTTCCATTCATCCATATCTGTTGACTCCTTCAACACTCATCCACTAGAGTCCAAACTGAATACAACTCTTCCTGGTCTTGCCGTCAAAAAGAAATGCACAAAAGGGGAATCCCGCAGCTCGAACCAAGTCCCTATCAGCTTCCTAGAGGCGTCACTCCCTTGTGCTTTAAGTGGCGCCTCCTTGCCACTTTACCAAGACACTTATTGTGTCAAAACACACCACCAACCACCCTTAACTCCTATCCATTTTCGCTCCCCCTTCTAAGTGCCCGAAAAGCAAATTTTGATAGGGCCTTGGCCTACCCCTAGCTCATGCCTGGACCCTAAAATACCCTAAACTAGCATGACAACCATACTATCTACATGCAATCAGATAAAATGCAAAGATGTTACATCATTAGACGGGGCAAGCTCAAAATCTTGAAAGAAAAGAACTCTAAATGTAACACCCCAAAATAGGGCCTAGGAGTTTTAAGGGCATTTTAATAATTTTAGCCTTAAAGTGTTGAAAATTTTTGCGACATGGAATATCAGTAATGTTTTCAATTATGGTTTTTATAAAATCAAATTATTTTTCTTTGGAAAAAGTGTTTTGGAAACCTTTAAGTTTAAAAAAAAGGACTAATTTGTAACAGAGAAAAAAATTTGGGAGCATTTATGTTGCAGTTTTACCAATTTTTAAAGTTCAACCTAAAAATCATCCCACCTATAGTTTTCACGTTATTTCTTCTCTTTTTCTTGTTAGCACCGCCCCTTGCTCTCCCAACCTCTCATCCTCGATTTTCTTTGTTAAATCTTCACTCTTTTGATTTTTGTCATTCTCCAAGTATTAAACCGTAATAAATCTTCAAGAAAACATCCCAAAACTCCATAGAATCCATCATTTTCTTCAGGTATGAGTTTTCTAGGTTTTTAAAAAAATCTTTGTTTTTCCTCTATCAAAGGTAACTATTTGTCTAGCCATTTGTTTTTAATGTTAATTAGTTATTAAAATTGAATTATTAGCCATTAAATCACATGTGTGGATTAAAATCCAAAAATAGAGTCGTTAATGGTGAATTTTGATATTTTGAGTAAAAACGTGGTTTCAAAGTATTTTTGAAATAGTTTTGACATGATTAAGAGATTTCTAAACTTGCTTTGAAGAAATCTTTGATTTCAAAACTTGGTTCCAAAGTATTTTTCAAATAGTTTTAATGATTAAGAGTTTGTTGTGTGAATTTATTATGTTAGCTTCGGATTAGCTAAGACCATCTATGAGCTAGGAAAGTATAGTTTGAGCTTTCGGCGAAGCATATTAGTGAGTGTTTGGAATCATTGCTTGTAGACACGAGTCATGTGTTATTTGGCAAATTTAGTAGTAGCGTAAACCCCTACTCTAAATTTCGAGTGTAAGTTTTCTCATACCTATGTTTATCTTATGAATTATGTGCTTATGTGAATGTGAATATGTGTATTGGGATCAGATGCTATGATATGTGATATGTGGTTGTGATAAGTGTTGTGAAAGTGCAAATGTGCACATGTTATGTATATGTTAAATGTTAGTGACAATGTTTTGCAGAGCACGGATAACTTGTAAGTGATCTGTGATTGTTTCAGATATTCTTGCTTTGTTATCTTGAAACTGCTGGATATAGTTGGCATGCCATAGGATTGTGAGTACTCACCTGCAAGTATAGTGGTTTTTGGCGTTGAGGTCTTAGGACATGTTGGAGGGATAAAGGAATGTGAGCTAATGTAACACCCCTAATCCATATCCGACACTAGAACATGGTTACGGAGCATTACCAGAGTTTACAATTCAAACAGATAGAAATTTAAAACATTTCATATCATAACAATAAACGTATTAAAACCAAGTCAAATCATACATATTGTCCCTTATAAGAGCCCTCGAGGCCCTAAATATGCATTAGAAACAAGTTGGGACTAAATTGGAAACACAAAAAATTTTTTCAGAAAACATTGAAAATTTTCAACACTGTAGGGGTCACACGGCCATGTCGCCAGGCCATGTGAGTCATACAGTCAAGAGACACGCTCGTGTCTCAGGCCGTGTGGGCATTCGAAATAGGAACACATGGTCGTGTCCCAGCCTGTGTCTGTATCTGTGTAACTCACTAACTTTGGTCACACGACCAATCCCCACGTCCGTGTGCCAGGCCGTGTACCCTTCGACGTAACCTCACATGCCCGTATGCCAGGCCGCGTGCTAGGCCGTGTCACCCAGCCGCGTGTCACACACGACTAAGACACACGCCCTTGTCTCTGCCCGTGAGGATGAAAATATGCCATTTTACAACCCATTTTTCTCAACCAATTAGGCATGTATCTACAATCAACATTGCATATATTTACAAGCCATAACAAGGCATCCAAATCAAGCCTAAACAAGCCATAAACATATGTTATAACATCAAACAACCAATATGCCCTTAGGCACCTCAAATGACAATATATAAACATGTCTAACCATGTATTCAATTTGACCAAATAATTAACTAACTTGTATGCATATTTGTATCAATACATACCATGTAATTTACTTACCAAAACACAACCATTTGATACCAAAATGCCATTCTATAACTAGCATTAAATAATCAATTAGATCATGCATATCAAAGTACCAATTCATAAAAAGTTGCAAGACTTATACAATATGCACATTCAACTATCATTTTATCTTCTATCATTCAACCATACCAAGCATATCATCAACCATTTTTAAATCAACTTATAAACATACCAATCTATACCATTTCATCAACAAAATGCCATATCAAAAGCCAAGTAAATGGCCAAAACAACAACAAAAATATATGGCCAACATTAACCAAAATACCTATACATGCAATTAAAATAAAAATTAAACAACTAAAGGTACCAAAAGAGATGATGGATAGTGTGATATAGCTCCGACAAGCTTCTAACCTGAATGAGCTTTCGGTTCACTATAAAACATGAAAAATAACACAGAGTAAGGATTTAAGCTTAGTAAGTTTGTATAATATAGAATAAAACTTACCATTTAGTCACATAATAGGTAAGTAAACATATCATATCCCAGCATAATTTGGCCAAATGCCTAAGCGCATATACATCAACCATGTTAGCCATGTAAATACATATATAAACCAATAATCATGGATGAGAACATCAAATGATTAATTTCATATACTTGTATCATCCAATTCCATTTTCCATATGACATGTTACAATATTTCCATGTAATTCATATGTATGCCTGTAATAGTTTGTATTGAACTCTAACCAATTCGTATCAGAATATTGCCCATTAAACCATTTAGAATATCATTGGATACCTGGGATATCTCACACATAGTGTGCTAACTCATATAACTATAATCTTTCAAATCCTATACATGTATGCTCATACGATTTGTGAATTGGTATGCTTACTCGAGCTGTAAATCGGTATGCTCTCATGAGCTGTGGGTCGAAATGTAGCTACATGATGCTTCTCACACGAGCTGTGGAGTATCCATAACACATGCAGGACCTCAGCCATCGGTAGGACATTTAGGACTAATACCCAAATCATGTAAACCCTATTGACATGTCATTTTTATCCTACGAATTCCTAAGGTTCAAATGAGACTCAGTAGTTATATGTAGTTAGATATGCAACCGTGTCTACATGTAACAAATTTACAATTCATGCAAGATATAATCACAATTTAATCACACAAACTTACCTTGACGAGTATACGTAGATATTGAGGCGATTAATATGAAAATTTCTCTTTGCCCCGGTCTAACTCCGTACGAGGTCTAACTTGATCTATACAGATAAATTTAACTCAATTTAATATATAACTCATTCAATTTAGCCCAAAATCATATTTTGGCAAAAATATCATTTTGCCCCTATACTTTTAATTTCTTTTCAATTTAGTCCCTAGCTCATAAAAATGGAAATTCATGAACTTCTACCACAACCTACTATGGCCAAATATCAATTAAGCCCCTAGCATGCTCTATATTACATTTGTTTCACAATTTCACCATGTAATATTTTTCTATTTTTCAATTTAGTCCTTATTTGACAATTTTACCAAAAAATCCCTTTACAAAAGTTGTTTATCTAACAACAAGCATCCATTTCCTATCATCAAACTTCAAAACTCTTGTACATGCACTAATGGTAAAACCCTAATAGTTTAACAGTTTCACAAATTAGTCCTCAGGCTAGCTAGATTAAGCTACAACGATCCCGAAAACATAGAAATCATCAAAAACAAGACAAAAATGCATACCTAATTGAGCATATAAGGATGGCCTAATGTAGCTTCAACAATTTCTACTATATTCTTTTATTTTTGGTTGATAAAAGGTTGGAAGAAGATGGTAATTTGTTCTGTTTTATTTATTATAACTTTAATTAATAATTACAAATTTTAGCCTTAAAAATTTATCCAAATTTCAATAATGCCAAACCATTAAAATCCACTATCAACTCTAATGGTCTAGTTACCATATAAGGACTTCCAATTTAAAGTTCTAAATCTATTTAATACCTTTAGCTATTAGAATTCAACTTTTGCACTTTACGCGAGTTAATCCTTTTTATCAAATTAAGCACGTAAACGGTAAAATTTCTTAATGAAATTTTTATACGGTACTAATATCATGCTGTAGGAAACAAAATAATAATAAAATAAATTTTTTGACTTCAGATTTGTGGTCCCAAAACCACTATTCTGATTCCACTGAAAACAGGCTGTTACAACTCTCCCTCTAAAGGGATTTTTGTCCCCGAAAATTTTACCAAAAAAGAGGTTTGGATATTGCTTCTTCATAGCTTCCTCGGGTTCCTAGATGGCTACTTCTATTCCTTGCCATTGCCAGAGAAATTTTAATAAAGCTATGTTCTTGTTTCTCAATTCTTTCACCTCTTGTGCCAGAATTCTGATCGGTTCCTCATTGTATGGCAGATTGGGCTGAATCTCGACAGCCGTCATGGAGATAACATGTGAATGGTCAGATCAGTACCGTCGTAACATAGACATGTGAAATATATTATGAATCTTTTCTAATTCTGACAGTAAAGCTAATTGATACACAATAGGTCTGATTCTTTCAGTAATCTCATACAGCCCAATGAATCACAGACTTAGCTTTCATTTGCGACCAAACTGGAGAACTTTCTTCCAGGGCGATACTTTCAAGAATACTCTGTCTCCAACTTGAAATTCTATCTTTACATTTAAGATCCACATATGATTTCTGACGATCTGAAGCTATTTTCAAACTATCTCGGATTACTTTTACTTTTTCTTCAATCTCACAAATCAAATCAACCCCGTGTATCTTTTTCTCACTAAGCCTAGTCCAGTATAACAGAGTTATACGTAAATTCAACCAATGGTAAATATTTCTCCCATTTGCCTTCAAATTTTAAAACACAGCAACGAAGCATATTTTTGAGAATTTGAAATACTCACATGGACTGACCATCGGTCTGAGGATGAAATGATAGAAACTAGCACCCCATGCAATCTGACAATATTAGAAACATGTGCAGACTTTGTTAAGCGATCAATGATAACCCAAATGGCATCTTTCTTTCTCGGAGATAGGGGTAAACCAGATATGAAGTCTATAGTAACTCGATCCCATTTCCACTCCGGTATCACCACTGGCTGTAACAATCTAGAAGGTACCTGATGTTCAGCTTTAACTTGCTGACATACTAAACATCTCGATACAAAGTCAGAAATCTGGTGTTTTATTTCCGGTCACTAGTACATCTGTTTCAAATCACTGTGCATCTTATTACTTCCTGGATGAACAAACAAGCTACCATTATGAGCTTCATGCTAGACTCTCTGAATGAGCTCTGGATTCTTCAGTACATAAATTCTACCTCTAAAAAATAAACAATCATCGGGTCTTATCTGAAATTCTGAATCAGAAGTCGACTCACACTGTGCCCATTTAGCTAACAACTCATCATCACATTTTTTAGCTTCACAGAAGTGTTGTAAAAACATCAGTTTAGCTTTCAGCTCGGCTAGGATCAAACTATCATAAGATAATGTCAGTCGTGTGTTCATCGTTCACAGAGCAAATAAAGAATTTCTACTTAAAGCATCAGCAACTACGTTTGCTTTTCCTGGATGATAATCAATGATCAACTCATAATCTTTTAACAATTCAAGCCATCTGCGTTGTCTCAAATTCAAGTCTTTTTGTGATATTAAGTACTTCAAACTCTTATGATCAGTAAAAATATGACATTTTCACCGAGCAAATGATATTGCCAAATTTTTAATGCAAACACAATGGCTGCTAACTCTAAGTTATGAGTCGGATAGTTTTTTTCATGCGGCTTTAATTGTCTAGAAGCATAAGCTATTAATTTACCTTATTGCATCAAAACACAGCCTAAACCATTTAAAGATGCATCATTGAAAATCACAAATGCTTTACCCGATTCAGGCCGAACTAGAACTGGTGCTTCGGTTAACAATGCTTTCAATTGATTGAAATGTTGCTGATATTTTTCAGGCCATTCAAATTTCACATCCTTCTGTAAGAGTCGCGTCATTGGTGTAGCTATCATCGAGAACCCTTTAACAAACCTTCTGTAATAACCAGCTAACCTTAGAAAACTTCTGACTTTGAATACATTTCTCGGTGGTTTCCAGTCAACAATTGCTGAAATTTTACTTGGATCAACTCTGATGCCTTTAACTGATATTATATGTCCCAAAAAATTGACTTCTCGGAGCCAAAACTCACATTTGCTAAATTTAGTAAAAAGTTGTTTATCACTAGGGTTTGCAACACAATTCACAAATGTTCAGCATGCTTGGACTCAACTCGTGAATATATCAAAATGTCATCAATAAATACGACAAAAAATTTGTCTAAATATGGTCTGAATATTATGTTCATCAAATCCATAAATACTACAGGTGCATTAGTTAAACCAAACGGCAATACAAGAAATTCATAATGTTCGTACCCAGTTCTAAATGCAATTTTTGGCATATCTGAATCTTTTACTCGTAGCTAATATTAACTAGAAAGAAAATCAATCTTCGAGAATACTGTAGCACCTTTCAATTGATTGAACAGATCGTCAATTCGAGGTAGTGGATATTTATTCTTGATTGTAATCTTGTTGATCCGACAGTAATCAGTACACAATCTCATTGATCCATCCTTTTTCTTCACAAACAGAACCGGTGCACCCCAATGTGAGAAACTGGGTCGAGCAAAACCCCTACTTGTCAACTCTTGCAGCTGTACTTTCAACTTTTTAACTCTGTAGGAGCCATTCTGTAAGGTGTTATTGGTATCAGTGATGTTCCCGATACAAGTTCAATAGAAAATTCAACCACTCTGATCAGCGATAATCCAGGTAATTCCTCTAGAAACACATCAGGATACTTGCAAACCACTGGCACTAGTTCAAGCTTCGATTCAAACACTTTAGTATCCAATACATAAGCAAGGCAAGCATTACAATCTTTTCTCACATATTTCTGCACTGACATAGCTTATATAACAACAGGCAACCCACTTGGACTATCCGATTCAATACGAAGTGTCTTACCATTATGACATTTTAATACAATAATCTTTCGTCTATTGTTTACAACAACTCGTGTAGAGTTAGCCAGTCCATGCCCAAAATCAGATCAAATTCATCACACGATAACAACATCAAATCAGCTAGAAAACTGGAATCCCGAGTCACCAAAAGACAATTCATGTAGACTTTATCAACTAGCACATACTGACTTAGGGGGTTTGATACTTTAACCACAAATTCAGTGGACTCAATAGGTAAATTCTTACTAGATACTAAGTTCATGCAAACATACGAATGGGTTGATCCCAGATCAATCAAAGTTGTTACATCAGTAACAAAACTAGAGAAAATACCAGTAATAATATCTGGTGCAGAAGCATCCTCTCATGCGCGAATAGCATAAGCCCTAGCTGGTGCTTGTGCTTCAGATCTCACGGAAGAGTCTTTCATTATACCACGACTACCACTCAAATTTTTAAGATTACGAGGTGGTCTACCTCTCACAGTAATGTTGCTCAGCCTCGTAGTCTGAACTTTCTTTTTTCTCGAATTTCTCTGGGCAATCTCTAAAATAGTGGTCTAAAAAACCACATGTGAAATAAGTTCCATTCTTTAATCAATACTCACCATAATGTGTCTTTTACAGTGCTTGCACTCGAGCCAAACATCTCTGACACTACCCACACTTGCTACAGATGTAGCCTGAGGTTTTGGACTCAAACTTCGGTTGCTTCTGTCTCTACTGGAGTACCCCACTAAAGCTATAGAACGGTTGTGATGTTCTTTTGATCTCTTTGATGCCAACTGATATGACTTTCTAGTCATTCTCTTTCTCAAGTCTCTAGCTTCAAAATCAGCATGTCTTTTCTCTTTACTCAGCTCATCAACTTTATGTGCTTGGTCGACCAATAAAACAAATTCTTTCAGTTCAAGAATTCCAACTAATAGCTTTATGTCTTCATTTAATCCTTCTTCAAATCTTTTACACATAGCAATCTCGGTTGGAATACACTTCCAGGCATATTTTCTCAATCTAACAAATTCCTGCTCGTACTCTGACACAGCCATACAGCCCTATTTGAGCTCAAGGAATTCTTTACATTTCTGATCCAAAAACCTTTGACTAATATATTTCTTTCAGAACTCGATTTGAAAGAATTCCCAAGTGATCCGCTCTCTCGGCACTACTGAAATCAACATGTTCCACCACTGGTAAACTAAATCTTTCAATAAGGATACAACACACTTGACAGACTTAGTCGGTGAACAACTCAATTCGTCAAAAACTCTGATTGTATTCTCTAACCAGAATTCAGCTCTCTCAGGATCATCTTCAGCAGTAGCTTGGAATTCTTCAGCCTCGTATTTATGGGTCTTATCAACAGGTGGCTTATTGACTCGTATAGGTTCCATACCGTGAGGAATAACGGGAATTGAATGGGGAGCAAAAGGGGCTGGATGTTGTTGAGAGTCGGGTTCATCCGTACGAACTCAGTGAACCATTCACTCATTATCTGGAAGAAGGCTTCCTTAGCCTCTCCTCCCCAGCCTTCAGATGCAGGCCTTGTACCACTCGATTCTACTTCGTGAATGGAGGCTTGAATGCCACTCTCTACTTCATCGAAGTCAGCTCAGTTGGATGTCATTACTATATGAAAACATGTTTTAAAACGGTTAGGAGATATCACACTATCACAGGTTATATAATGGCATGTATAGCTAGACTCGTACATGCTACATTCATTCCAAGATTTCACTAAACTGTAGCTCTGATACCAATAAATATAACACCCCTAACTTGTATCCATCGCCAGAATAAGGTTTGAAGCATTACTAGAGTTTACAATTCAAACGGACAGAAATTTCAAACATTTCATATCATAGGAATAAACATATTAAAACCAAGTTAAATCATACATATTGTCCATAATACGAGACATTAAGGCCCTAAATATGCATTAGGAACAAGTCAAGACTAAATCAAAAACTAAAAAAAAATTTCAAAAATCATTGAAAATTTTCAACACTGTAGGGTGACACGGCCGTGTAACTCACACAATCAAGAGACACGCCTGTTGTAACAGCCCGATTTTAGGGCTAGTCAGAACAGTGGTTTCAGAACCAGTAGTCTGAGGTCGGAGAAATTATTTTAATATCATTTTATGTGTTATAATATGATTATATGAGTGCATGAAATTTTTAGTGAATTAATTTTAGTGATTTCATTCTTAATTTTGAAAAAAAGACTAAATCGCATAAAGTGCGAAAGTTTTGTTCTACAAGCTAAAGGTGTTAAATAGCTATGGAATACTAAAGTAGAGGTCATTATTGAGTAAATAGACCAATGAAATTATGGTGGCTGGACATGAATTTTTAATTCAAGAAATTGGTCAAAGTTTGGTGGCATTAGGTGAATTAATTGATAAAATAATCATAAAATAAAAAGAAAGCTTCATCCTTTTTATTCTTTCTCATCTCCACTGAAAATATCAGCAAAAATAGGGGTTTTAAAAGCTTGAAATTTTAGCAACTCTTCACCCTTGCAAGTAAGTCATTTTGATGGTCATTTTTATTGCTTTTTGTGTTTTTGGAACCATTGTAGCTTAATCTAGCTAATGAGGGGACTATTTTGCACTATGGTTGAAAGTATAAGGTTTTTCCATGAGATCATTAATGTTGTTTTCTAAAATTTTATGGAAGAAAATGAATTTTGGTTGTTAAATAGACAACTTTTGTGAAAGAGGGTTTTCATGAAAACAACTAAAAGGACCTTATTTGTAAAAGTTATAAAATTGGTGGTAAATGTGTGAAATAATTGGATTTGTGAGCTTTTATAAGCTTAAAATAGGTTCGGCTAGGCTTGGTTAATAAGGAAATTTGATGAAAATCGTTTTACGAGCCTAGGGGAAAAATTGTAATTATATGAAAGTCTAGGGGCAAAACGGTAATTTTTCCAAAGTAGGAATTTTGGAATGTCTTGATTAATGTAGTGATTAAATGAGTTAATTTTATCATTATAGATAAAGAAAACGAGATCCAGACTTAGACCGGGGGAAACCAAGCTATTGGACTAAATCGAACTAGTCGCTCAAATTTTATACACTGAGGTAAGTTGTACGTAAATAATACAACTCTATTGTTATTATGCATTAAACAATTAATATTGCATAAAATGTCTGATTACTGTTGTGAATAAGCATGATGAATTGATGTAATAAAAACTCCCGGTTGAACCTTAGGAATAGATCGGATATCCATGCCATGACATTAGGGATATATGAGAGCCAGTGTAAGACCATGTCTGGGACATGGCATCGGCCTCGATATGTAAGCCAGTGTAAGACATGTCTGGGACATGGTATCGACGTTGATATGTGTGCTAGTGTAAGACCATGTCTAGGGCATGGCATTGGCCATATTGTGAGAGCTAGTGTAGGACCATGTCTGGGACATGGCATCGGCATTGATATGAGAGCTAGTGTAAGACCATGTCTGGGACATGGCGTCGGCTTCGATACGTGCGCCAGAATAAGACCATGTCTGGGACATGGCATCGGCATTGTACCCTATTGTGTGAGGCTTGTCGGGTATCCTTTGGTATTCCAATTGGTTCAACGGGTAATTTAAAGCTTGTGTCAAAAGTGAGAAAAGTTATGACTATGTTGTAAATGATAAAGGTACCTACATGAAATTCATGAGAAATGAGCTCGAATTATGTTGTATGATTAGTAAGGATGAAAATGAGTAAGTTATGCCTTTAATCATTTGAGAATTATGTGCAAGTTTATAATATGTTATGAGTATGATAATGCATGGTAATTGTTGTTAATTATTTACATGCGACTTACTATGCTTTATGCTTACTCCCTCTCCTTTCCATTTTCTTATAGTATCGCCAAGCTAGCTCAGGGATCAAAGGACGTCGGAGGCTCGATCACACTATCAATCTGAACATTTGGTATGGTTAGATTTATCATTTTGAGTATGGCATGTATAGGGACTTGGTCTTTTGTCAAGTATCATATTATTTTGGCCAAATGTGTTGGCCTATCTTGAAGATTGATTCATGTTGTATAAGGCCATGGATGAGGGCTAGTACTTGTTATTGATATGTAAATGATGATGTTTTTCATGAATGTGCAATTTGTATGGTGAAATATATGGTGTGTTAATGCATGAATGAGTAAGTTGCATGATTGGATTGATAAAGTATGTGATCAGTTTTGCATGTGAATGGAGTGTAGTGGCCTTGATGTGTGTATGTCTTGATGTGGCTTATGTTGGTGCAAGTAAGGGTGGCAAAAGGGCTTGGTAAATAGCCTTGTTTTTATCCATACGGGTAGACAAACGGGCGTGTTTCTAGGCCATGTGTGACACACAGTCTGCCCTATGGGTGTGTAGTCTGGCCGTGTGTCCCCCTACATCTTAAGTTGGCAAATCAGAATGCCCAGTAGTAACCACACGGGCTGAGACATGGCCGTGTGTCTCAACCGTGTGAAAGACACGGCTATAGGACATGGGCATGTGCCCAGGCTGTGTGAGGTCTACACTTTAAATGCAAAATTAAATTCACCACACGGCTTAGCACATGGGCGTGTGCCTTGGCCGTGTGACCCTAAAAATGTTGCTGACATCAGAAACAGAATGTCAAGGTTTTAATACACAGGCTGAGACACGGGCGTGTCATGGCTGTGTGAGGGACATGGGCCCTGGACACGGGCATGTGTCAGGCTGTGTGAAAACCCCTGTAGGTTCAAATTGAAAAATAAATCCACACGGGCAAGGGACATGGGTGTGTCCCTATATGCTAAGGCCGTGTGAGTTTCACGGTCCTTCAACATGGCCATGTTATTAGGTGACACGGGCGTGTCACCCTTCCACACGGGCATGTGCCCCTATGTTTAGTGACATTTTCCAAAGTTTTTCTAAAGAACTCAGTTTGGTCTCGAACCATTTCTAAAGTGTGTTTTGAGCCTCGTAGGCTCATATTAAGTATTTTAAGACAAGCTTTGAAAAGTTTTAAACTTGAACAAAAATTCATAACCCGAAAATGTTGTATGCATGTTATTAAGTTAGGTAACGCCTCGTACCTTGTTCTGGTGTAGGATACAAGTAAAGGGTGTTACACATGTGTCTTAGGCCATGTGGGCATTCAAAATAGGGATAGACGGCCGTGTCATAGCCATGTTTGTACCTATGTAACTCTCTGAATTGGGTCACACAGCCAAGCCCCAAGCCCGTGTGCCAGGCCGTGTACCCTTTGAAGTAATCTCACAAGCCCATGTGTCAGGCCATGTGCGAGGCCGTGTAAGAGCCTGACTTGCAATCCTTTGAAAGCTACAGGGGACACACGGCCATGTCACCTGGTCATGTGTTACAAATGGCTGAGACACATGCCCATGTCTCTACCTGTGTAGATGAAAATAGGCCATTTTACAAGCCATTTTTCTCACCCAATTGGGCATGTACCTACATTCAACATTGTATATATATACAAGCTATAGCAAGGCATCCAAATCAAGCATAAACAAGCCATAAACATATGGTATAACATCATACAACCAATATGCTCTTAGGAGCTCAAATGACAATATATAAACATGTCTAACCATGTATTCCATTTGACCAAATAATTAACTAACTTGTATGCATATTTGCATCAATACATACCAAGTAACTTACTTACCAAAACACAACCATTTGATACCAGAATGCCATTCTATAACTTGCATCAAATAACCAATTAGATCATGCATATCAAAGTACCAATTCACAACAAGTTGCAAGACTTATACAAAATGAACATTCAACTATCATTTCATCTTCTATCATTCAACCATATCAGGCATATCATCAACCATTTTTAAATCTACTTATAAATATACCAATCTATACCATTTCATCAACAAAATGCCATATCAAAAGCCAAGTTAAATGGCCAAAACAACAACAAAAATATATGGCCAACATTAATCAAAATACCTATACATGCCATTAAAACAAAAATACATATATAAACCAATAATCATGGATGAGGACATCAGACGATTAATTTCATATACTTGTATCATATGTATGCCTGTAATAGTCTGTATCAGTCTCTAACCAATTCGTATCAGAATATTGCCTATTGAACCATTTAGAATACTGTTGGATACCTGGGATAGATCACATATAGTGTGCTAACTCATATAATTGTAATCTGTCAAATCTTGTACATGTATGCTCATACGAGTTGTGAATCAGTATGCTCACTCGAGCTATAGACCGGTATGCTCTCACAAGCTGTAAATCGATATACTCTTACGAACTATGGGTTGAAACGTAGCTACACGATGCTGCTCACACGAGCTACAGCGTATCTGCAACACATGCAGGACCTCATCTATCGATAGGACATTTAGGACCAATACCCAAATCATGTAAACCCTAATGACATGTCATTTGTATCCTACAAATTCCTAATGTTCAAATGAGACTCGGTAGTCATATGTAGTTCGATATGAAACCGTGTATACATGTAACAAATTTACAATTCATGCAAATTTCAAAATAAAACATATAATAACAATTTAATCACACGAACTTACCTCGATGAGTATACGTAGATACTGATGCAATTAATTTGAGACTTTGTCTTTGCCCCGATCTAACTCCGTATAAGGTCTGACTTGATCTATACAGATAAATTTAACTCAATTTAATATATAACACATTAAATTTAGCCAAAATCATATTTTGGAAAAAATACCATTTTGCCCCTATACTTTTAATTTATTTACAATTTTGTCCCTAACTCATAAAAATGGAAATTCATGAAATTCTACCACAACCCACTATGGCTGAATATCAATTAAGTCCCTAGCATGCCCTATATTACATTTATTTCATAATTTTACCATGTAATATTTTCTATTTTTCAATTTAGTCCTTATTTGACAATTTTACCAAAAATCCCTTTACAAAAGTTGTTTATCTAACAAAAACTATCTATTTTCTATCATCAAACTTCAAAAATCATGTACATGCATGAATGGAAAAATCCTAATAGTTTAACAGTTTCACAAATAGTCCCCAGGCTAGCTAGATTAAGCTACAACGATCCCGAAAACATAGAAATTATCAAAAATAGGACAAAAATGCATACCAAATTGAGCATATAAGGATGGCCGAATGTAGCTTCAACAATGACTACTCTTTTCTTTTATTTTCAATTGAAAAGGGGATGGAAAAAGATGGTAATTTATTTTGTTTTATTTATTATAACTTTAATTACTAATTACCAAAATTAACCTTAAAATTTTATCCAAATTTCAATAATGCTAAACCATTAAAATCCACTATCAACTCTAATAGTCTAATTACCATATAAGGACTTCCATTTTAAAGTTCTAAACCTATTTAATACCTTTAGCTATTAGAATTCAACTTTTGCACTTTACGCGTTTTAGTTCTTTTTCTTAAATTGAGTATGTAAACAGTAAAATTTCATAATGAAATTTTTATAGAGTACTACTATCATGCTGTTGGAAATAAAATAATAATAAAATAATTTTTTTGACTTGAAATTTGTGGTCTCAAAACTACTGTTCTGATTTCACTGAAAACAGATTGTTACAGCTAAGCTCCTTTCAACGGGACATGTGAGGGGAAATAAGGAGAGTGTTAGCTATATGCTTCACTAATGGGATATGTTCAACTCTAGGAGTCATTTGGTGTGATTGGAGATTCGTGTATTCGATGTGTGGTGATAGTGCCCACATTATGTTTCATACCTCAAGAGTTAATTTATCATTATACGTGTTTGTGTAATATGTGATACATGATTAATGGATTGTGTTATATGATATGTGCTTGAATGAGTATGTAAATGCTATTTAAATAAACTAATAAATAATGCATGAATAGGTATTATATGACACTAGACATAAGAACATTGTATTTGTATATGTTGTGGATGCATGATGACATGTTTACATAGTGATTTTTCTAATGATTTCCTAAGCTTGGTTAAGCTCACCCACTCTTTTCAACATATGCAGATTAGTGACATTTTGGTGTGCGCGGTGTGGTTTTTCTAAGGGAGTGATGTAACATCCTTAAATAGGGGCTATTGTGTTTGAACTTCTTTGCATGTGTATGGATTAATTGTGTTATTAATTGAAGTGTTCTAGAGGCTAGTTCTAAGTCAAGGGTAGGCCCGAATTATAGGAAAAATTTTGTTTTTAAGCTTTAGTTAAGGGGAGCTGAAGGAGCTAGGGGTTAAGTATATTTAGTGGGGAATTTAAGCATAAGAAATGGGCTTGGTAAAGTGGCAAGGAGGCGCCACTTAGGGCCTTGAGAATGACGCCACATGCAGGGAAGGGGGAGCTCAGGTTCTAGCAGCAGAAATCCCATTTTCTGCTTACCATTTTGACTCCAAGGTGAGAGGAGTTGTGCTCAACTCAAACTCTGTTAGATAATTGTTGATTGAGTCAAATTAATTTGAACTAGTGGCAAGGAGAAAATTTAGGAGTTTGAATAATTCAAACTTATTTGAATTGTTGGCCAGGAGAAATTTGAGGTGTTTGCCGAATTTTTGAATAGTTGAAGAGGATTGTTCGGTTAGGGAACATGTTAAGTGTGTTGTCCCTCTATAGTTAGCTTAGAGGGGTCATTTTTGGCTAGCAAAGCCTTGATGCATTCGGTTGAGAGGCAAAATCGAAACCCTTTGTGCACTTGCCGATTTCTCCCTAGTGTATTTTGTTGAAGCAAAAGCCGAAATCCTTTCTTTTGCACCTGTCGAATTTTCTTGGAAGCACCTAGCCGAATGCCATCTAAATTTCCTTGGTTTTATTTCTTTTTCTTCTTCTTAAGTGCTTGGCCGAATCTCCTTCTCTCCCATCTCTCTTTTTCTTTCTCTCATAGTTGTTCAAATCGCATCAACAGTCCCTTCTTCTCAAATCAACAACTTTTCTTCCTCTTCTTTCTCTCTTGTGCCGAATCTTCTTCTTTTTCTCCTTCTTGCCGAAACTCTCTAAATCTCTTTTCTTTAAACCAAAGCCGAATACCATTTCATCTTTCTCCCATTCTCTCTTTTCACTTTAGCCGAATCACACTGAAGTCCATCACCATTGCCGAAATCTCCCTACTTTCTTCTTGTTTTATTTTGGCTAAATATCAACCAAGCATTGATCTCCCTTGGTTCTTCTCTATTCGGATTTGAAGAGGGTAAGTAATCTGGGCTGAAACTCTATTCTCATTTTCTCTTTTTCTCTGTCGACATGTGTAGACAAAAGCCGAATTTCAGCATTTGTCTTGGCTTTTAATCAACCACGCGATTGGTCTCTTTTAGGATCTCTGAGATTTTGAAGCAGTAGATCGGAGTCATCTATTTCCCTGTCAAGCGATTTTGGTAAGTCAGTGGTAAGGTTCGTGTCGATTCAGTCATTCTTTTAGTTGTTTGAAAAGCCAAAGGCTAATTGTTTTTATGTGATAGTGTGTGGCCGATTGCAAGGGGGGATCATCACGTAGTTTTGGGATTTGGTTTGAAACCAAATCGGCACTAAGGTAAGGATTTTGGTTCCATGCGTTAACTCTTTGGGATTTGTTAGTGTGGCTGAATGGCCTTGTTAATGATATTGGTTTGGCCGAATGTAGGGAAACGGGATCTAGTGTGTTAGATCGGGATCTTCGAGATTTAGTAGTCGCGATAGTAATTAGGTGTGTAACTTACACACTTCTTAATCGTAGTAAATATGCTAATAACTTAAATATGTTAAAAGCCGAAAGTTGTGTAGATCTCAATATGATACCTTAATGGGTATGAGCATGGATTTCAGGTAAGTCTGTTTTGATGAGATTATGCCATATGATGTTTGATGCTATAATTTACGATTTATTTGATATATGTTTAATATTTTAGCATGTTGGCATGATTTATATATGTGTCGCATAATTATGGGTGATATGATAGGAGGGGGAAGTTGATATCTGTGACTTTGGGTCACCAGTGGTTTGGCACCACCAGTGGTTTGGTACCACAGTTTATTTTGTGACTTTGGGTCACCAGAGGATTGGCACCTCATAGCGACTCGTCCCAGTGGCTTAGCACCACAGTGGGTTGGCCCCACATTTGATATAAAGGGATTGTCGCCAGTGATTTGGTATCACAATGTGGGTTGGCCCAACAATTGGATTATTCGTGACTTTGGGTCACCAGTGGTTTGGCACCACATTATTATTGATATGAGCGACTTTGGGTCACCGGTGGTTTGGCACCACATTATTATTGATATCAGTGACTTTGGGTCACCAGTGGTTTGGCACCACCAGTAGTTTGGTACCACACAGGGTAGAACACGGAGTTATGGATGGCTAGGTTTGGGTGCATGATATATATTTGCTTGATTATGATTGTGTAAGCATGTTGCAATAATCGGGAGGGGGATTATGCACTGAGTCTTGGTGACTCACCTTCTCCCTTATCTTTTCAGGTGATTCCTAGATCGCGGATGAGGAGTCGGGTGGACTTGTGGTGGCCATGCGATACTTGCTTTCGGGTTTCATTGAACATCTTTTGGGTACTTGAATTTATTGAAATTTCGGTTTTTATTTGGGTTTGTAATAAGGCCTTTAAATTATGTTTTGGATTATTTCTATCTGTTTTGAATTTGATTTCAAATATGACTAAGTAAATTATCTGATTTGTTTTAATAACCTGAGACATAAAGTTTTCTAATTAAACCATGCAATGGGTTTTCAAAACTTTACCATCGGGTAGTACAATTCACATAATAACAAGCCAACCTAACTGATTTTAAAAATCTAAGTTTTTAAAGCTCAAATACGAATAGTTTTAATTGACTAAGTAGAAATCACTCGGGTTTTAATAGAACATAAATATTTTCCATAGTAATGATTGACAAGTGAGTTTAAAAAGGGTTTTCGGAATTTCAAAGTTAAATTAACATTTTCAATTTCACATGCACAAGTGTTTCTTCCATACGCTAAGCAATACAAGGGTTTTCAATAAAAATAAACCGGTTACTCGTTTTCTTCAAAAAGTTTTCACTCTGTAATACGTCAGATTCGGTCGTGGTGTGTTGACCGGGTTTGGGGTGTTACAAGTGATCTGAGGAAGACTTGTTAGTGTTTTGTAGGTGTTCATTATTTATTTATTCACATTTTAGGGAATAAGGAAATGTGGTGGACTTGTTTATAGCCATGTTAGTTCTGAACATTTTGCTAGTTTTTGCTTTTGTTTATGATGTTTATGAGTTAAAAATATGCTTAGGTTTATGAACATTGTTGATGTCATGATGTTTCTTGCTCGAACACATTTTTGACATTTTGAATTGTTAAATTAGCCGTGTGGATGATTTTTTATCGAAGTATTTGATGCATGATCTTTAGAAACTAAATTGGAAAGGACTAAATACTTTTGTATGTTGTATTTTTTAGATCTGTAGCAGAGGTATCGATAATTGAGTTTTAAAAACTGATACCTTAGTGTTTTGAAACGTGCAGGGAATTCAAAATAGATATTTGACATCGATACCTTTGCTCAAGTACCGTTAATTGCAGTAAATATACCGATACTTTATGACATGTATCGATAATTTTTGATAGTATATTTTTTAGCGAGAAATAGAATGTAAGTTTGAATCGGATTTCCATATGGTATTGATACCACTTAAAGAAAATATCAATACCCTAGGGCCAGTATCGATACCCATGTGATTGTGTAACATCCCGAAATAGGGCCTAAATGGAACAGTGGTTGCGAAACCATGAATCCGAGATAGAAAAGTTTGTTACGATTAATTATTATGATTTATTGAGTGATTAGATGCATGCTTTAGAATATCGACAGAAAATTTTATGAATGGCATGTCTAATTTGCCTATTAGGACTTATTTCTAAAAGTTGATAAATATGAGTTTTAGATGTTAAAGGATTTAATTGAAGAGCATAATTAAAGTAAAGGTCCTTAAATGGTAATTATACCATTAGGCTTTCATGGACAAAAATGGACATATATAGGTAGAAAGAACCAAAGTTTTTAATGAAGGGTAATTTAGTCATATGGTAATAAAAAGAAATTAAAAAGGGAAAAAGATGGCAAAATATGCTCATCTTCTTCACTAGGCCGAATTTTCAAGGGTTCACCATAGCTAGGGTTTGTTTCAAGCTTCCAAGCTCCATAGTAAGTGATTCCAAGCCCGTTTTTAATGTTCATTCTCAGTAGCTCGGTTTAGCTTATTCTATCAATAATTCATGCTAGGGTTCATATTTGGAAAAGGTGAAATGTGTTTATTTTGATGTTTTATGATAGAATATGAAGTTTGAAATTATGTTATACAACTTTTGCTAAGTGATTTTAAGTGAAAACGAGTAAAACAACTTAATCGGTAACAATACCTAATGTTCATAAGTACATGTTAGAGTGAGAATTTGATGTTGCCATAGAAGGGAAAAATGATCAGCATGTCATTAAACATAATAATAAGGGATAAAGTATAATTTCTGAGCTTTGGGTAAATGTGTAAATATGTAAAACTTTAGGGGTAAAATTGTAATTTTTCCAAAGTTAGACTTAAGGACTGTTTTGATAAATGTGAGTATTAAATAAGCTATATTTGCTATTATAGATCAAGAAGAACAAAATCAGGAGTTAGATCGGGGAAAGAAAAAGATAGTAGGCTAAAATGATATAGTTTATCGTATTTTGTTTCGAGGTAAGTTTGCGGTAAATAAATGCAATATTCTATTATTTTACATTTAATATTATTAAATTCCAGCATTTACATATTTATTCTGTAAATTTATTATTCAAAGACTCAAGCATGAATTGACGGAGAAACAATCTCAGAAAGTTTCGGTTGAACCTTAGGAATGTGTAGGATACAAATGTAATGACATTACGGTTTAAGGAAATCATGTAAGACCATGTCAAGACATGGCATTGATAAGTTACTATAAGGGAAAGGTCCCATGTAAGACCATGCCAAGGCATGGCATTGGTGAATTTATAAGGTAAAGGTCCCATGTAAGACCATGCCAAGGGATGGCATTGGTGAGTTCATAAGGCAAGGATACCACATAAAACCATGTCAAGACATGGCAATGGTTAAGTTTCATAAGGAAAGGTACCTGCGTATCCTTAGTATTCCAAGTGGTTCAACGAGAAAATTTAAAGGGTATACTAAAGGAAAGGTGAGACAAGTTCAAGCTAAAAAGGTACAGGTAAGAATTTAAGACTTAAGTATATTAAGTTAAAGGCTTAAAATAATTGTGGTAAGAAAAGAATATGATAATGCATTAAGAATGTTGTTATTTATTTACATGCAAACTTACTAAGCTTAATGCTTACTCCCATTTATTTATCTCTTTTTATAGTATTACAAGCCAACTCGGGGATCGTAAGGACGTCGGAGATCGTTACACACTATCAAGGCATTATATTGGTATTTTGTGACTCGAATGTTTTAAGTTATGGCATGTATAGGGACTTAGCCATTTTGTGTGTATGACCTTATGATATGGCTTAAGATTCGCTTGTAAATGCTTGGTAATGATTAACTATTAAAATGGCTAATTAAGAGCATGTTTTGGATGTTATGTAATGCCTAGTTGATAGTTATTATAAATAAATCATGTAATTATATGCAGGGGAACAGTTTGGACAGCAACAGTGACGTGATTTTGAAAATTCACCAAGGATAGTAGGAATGGAATTAGGGTGTGCATGAGATATAGAATTAATTCTTATTGAGTCTATTTTTATATAAAAAAAAAAGGTGTAGGAAAAAGAGCTGTATACTATGAGATAATTGATTTTTAGTGAAGAGAGGTCAGAACTGTCAAACTGTGTAATAGGGGAGACTTTAACTAATAAACTGTATTAATTGGCCATACCAAAAATTCTAGAAAAATTATAGTAAGAAAATATATGAGTCTAGTTTCAAGGAAAATTTATAGATCTAAATTTTGAGTTTCGTAACTCGAGTTATAGTTAATTTAGTGAACATGACGCAGATGGACAGTTTCAATTTTAATGCCCTGATCTAGTAAGTTAAGTCTAGTAATGCCTCATGCTCGACTCCGGCAACAGTCTCGAGTAAGGGGTGTTGCATTTATTGGTACCAGAGTGAGAGTTTAGTCGATTCTAAGAATATTCAGTATGAGTAAGAGTCTAACTATACATGCCATACTTATATTTTGATAGTGTAACGACTCCTGACGATTTAAAAATGTTTTTCTTTTATAGTTATGGATCCCGAACGAGCTGGTGCAGATGATGTAGAGAGTAATGCGCCTGCTCCCGCAGAAGGGACGGTGCCACTAGATAGTAGTAAAAGGCCCGTTATGTTAGTCAGGAAGGAGGGGCTCGAGAAGCCTTCTTCCAAGCTATGAATGAATGGTTTGCTGAGTTCGTTCATACGAACCAGGCCGTTGACCTCCACCCCCTCATGATCCTCAGACCACTCATGTAGCTTCCCTAGTTGCAGATACAGTCAGACGAGAGAAACCACCCATTGACAAGATCAGAAAATAAGGGGCCGAAGAGTTTCGGGCTACCAAAGATGATGATGTAGAGTAAGCTAAATTTTGGCTCGAGAACACTATCAGAGTCTTTGATGAGTTATCCTGCACATCGGAAGAATGTATTAAGTGTGTGGTGTCACTTCTTAGAGATTAGGCCTACCAGTGGTGGAAGACACTTGTGTTAGTAGTACCGAAAGAAAGAGTTACCTGGGATTTCTTTCGAGAGGAGTTCCGTAAGAAATACTTAAGTCAGAGGTTTATTTACCAGAAAAGAAAAGAGTTCCTTGAGTTAAAATAGGGTAAGATGACTGTGACTGACTATGAACGTGAATTTGTCTGACTCAGCAATTATGCTCGAGAGTGTGTGTCTACAGAGGCTATCATGTGCAAAAGATTTGAGGATGGACTCAATGATGATATTCGACTGTCAGTTGGCGTATTAGAGATAAAAGAGTTTGTTGTTTTAGTTGAACAAGCCTTTAAAGCAGAAGAGTTATTAAAAAGAAAGGGTAAAGCTGAAATTGAGATGCAAGACACGAAGAAAAGACAGATGAGCAAGTCATTTCAGTCTACATCCAAGAGGCCTAGAGAGTTCTCTACGAGATCAGCCGGGTATTCTAGCCGAAATAGAGGTGGAAGATTTATGGATTCAAAAGCTCAAACCACTTCGATTGCGAGTGTTGGTAGTATTCAGCCTGATAGACCCGAGTGTCCTCAATGTGGTCGATGTCATCCAGGTCAATGTCGAGCAACTGAGACTGGTTGTTTCCGATGTGATGCACTGGATCATTTCATTCGGGAGTATCCCAAAATGGTTAAAAGAGAAGTAATACCGAGTGCAAGATCAGGCAATGCCCCCGTTAGAGGCAGATCTCAGAGAAATCCCAAAGTAAGGGCAGATAGAGGTACATTTAGAGACACAACAATGAGATTAGATGTTAGAGGCATCTTTCCCCGACGTACTTACGGGTACATTTTCTCTTCATGATGTTAATGTTATTGCTTTGATTGATCCGAGTTCAACCCATTCCTATGTTTGCATGAAATTAATGCCTAGTATGAACATGCCTATAGAGTTTACAGAATGTGTGATTAAAGTATCAAATCCATTAGGTCAGCATGTGTTAGTAAACAAAGTATGCAAAAATTGCCCTTTGATGATTAGAGGTTACTGTTTTCCGGCTGATCTCATGCTATTGCCATTTGATGAGTTTGATATGATTCTTGGTATGGATTGGTTAACTGCACATGATGTGATAGTGAATTGTGGAAAGAAATTCATTGAGTGAAATGTGAAAATGGTGAGATTCTTCGGATTAATTCAGATGAATCAGGTAGTTCAATTTCCATGATTTCTGTTATGTCTGCTCAGAAATGTTTAAGGAGAGGATGTGAAGCTTATCTTGCTTTTGTGTTGAATGCTAAAGATCCAGAGTTAAAAATTGAATCAGTGCCTGTGGTAAATGAGTTTCCTGATGTGTTTCCGGAAGAACTACCAGGTTTGCCTCCTATCAGAGAAGTTGAGTTTGGTATTGAATTGATTCCAGGTACCACACCTATTTCTATTACTCCTTATAGAATGGCTTCAATAAAATTGAAAGAATTGAAAGCTCGATTCTGAATTAATTAAGCGATAAAGGCTTTGTAAGACCTAGTTATTCACCATGGGGAGCACCAGTGTTATTTGTGAAAAAGAAGGACGGTTCCATGAGATTGTGCATAGATTATCGGCAGCTTAACAAGGTAACCATCAAGAAAAAATATCCATTGCCTAGAATAGATGATTTGTTTGATCAATTGAAAGGAGCCACTGTGTTCTCTAAGATAGATTTGAGATCTGGATACTATCAGTTGCGAGTTAAAGAGTCAGATGTTTCAAAAACTGCTTTTCGAACTAGGTATGGTCACTATGAGTTTCTTGTGATGCCATTTGGCTTAACCAATGCTCCTGCCATTTTCATGAATTTAATGAACCGAATTTTTAGACCTTACTTGGACAAGTTTGTAGTTTTGTTTTCTGGTTACGGGAAGTTTGTTTTCTTGGACATATTGTTTCAGGTGAAGGTATTAGAGTTGATCCAAGCAAGATTTCAGCCATTGTTGATTGGAAGCCTCCTAGGAATGTATCAGAAGTCAGAAGTTTTCTTGGTCTTGCCGGTTATTATAGACGATTTGTAGAGGGATTTTCCATGATAGCTACTCCATTGACAAGATTGCTACAGAAAGATGTCAAGTTTGAATGGGCTGAGAAGTGTCAGCAGAGTTTCGACAAGTTAAAGGCATTGCTGACTAAAGCTCCTATTTTAGTACAACCAGAACCGAGTAAAGAGTTTGTGATTTACAGTGATGCTTCCTTAAATGGACTAGGCTGTGTACTTATGCAGGAAAGAAGGGTAATTACTTATGCCTCTAGACAGTTAAAACCACATGAGAAAAATTATTCGACACATGATTTAGAGCTAGCTGCTATTGTATTTGCATTAAAAATTTGGAGACATCACTTGTATGGTGAGAAGTGTCGAATATTCACTGATCACAAAAGTTTGAAATACTTGATGACTCAGAAAGATCTAAACTTGAGGCAAAGAAAATGGCTAGAGTTCATTAAAGATTATGAGCTAGTGATCGATTATCACCCGGATAAGGCAAACATTGTTGCTGATGCTTTGAGTAGAAAATCGTTATTTGCCTTGAGAGTTTTGCACACTAGTTTGGCCTTATCAGATGATGGTTCTATTTTAGCTGAGTTGAGAGCTAAACTGATGTTTCTTGAAGAAATTTGTGAAGCTCAGAAGGATGATAGTGAGTTGCAAGCCAAAAGAGTTCAGTGTGAGCTAGGTGTAGAGTCTGATTTTCAGATCGGTTTTGACGGTTGTTTGATGTTCAGAGACAGGGTATGTGTACCAAAGAATGATGAGCTTATTCGAAAGATCTTATAGAAAGCATATAGCAGTTCTTTGTCTATTCACCCAGGTAGTACAAAAATGTATAATGATTTGAAGAAAATGTATTGGTGGACAGGAATGAAAAGAGATATATATCACAGTTTGTTTCTAGATGCTTGATCTGTGAGCAGGTAAAGGCCGAACATCAGGTACCTACAGGTTTATTGCAGCCTGTATTAGTTCCCGTGTGGAAATGGGACCAAGTTACTATGGATTTTGTGACAGGATTGCCTTCGACACTGAGAAAGAAAGATGCAATATGGGTTGTGATTGATAAGTTAACAAAGTCAGCTCATTTTATCCCAGTTCGTATGGATTATTCACTTGACTAGTTGGCCGAGTTGTATATTTCAGAGATTGTGAGACTACATGGAGTACCGTTATCGATTATCTCAGATAGAGATCCGAGATTTACTTCACGATTTTGGAAGAAATTGCAGTAAACTTTAGGTACAAAGTTGAGTTTTAGTACAGCTTTCCATCCTCAGACAGATGGTCAGTCACAAAGAGTTATTCAGGTACTTGAAGATATGCTTAGATGTTGTGTATTGGTATTTCAAGGTAGTTGGGAGAAATATTTGCTGTAAATAGAGTTTGCCTACAATAATAGTTATCAATCGAGACTGAAGATGGCACCTTATGAAGCTTTGTATGGACGTAAATGTCGCACACCTTCATATTTGATAGAGCTTAAGGAAAATCAGATTTACGGGGTTGATCTAGTCAAAGAAACAGAAGAGAAAGTAAAAGTCATCAGAGATTGCTTGAAATTAGCTTCAGATAGACAGAAATCCTATGCAGATTTGAAAAGAATAGAAATTGAATTTCAAGTTGGTGATATGGTATTCTTGAAAGTATCCCCTTGGAAGAAAGTTCTCAGATTTGGCAAGAAAGACAAATTAAGTCCCCGTTTTATTGGACCGTTTGAGGTGATCGAGAGAGTTGGGCCATCGGCATATCGTGTAACACCCCAAACCCGGCCTAGACGTTACGACCAGATCTGGCATGTCACATAAAAGGGTCGTTTGAAACTACGCGTTTGTTTAAAATTTCGAGTTTAATTATTTATTCGCTGGTAATCCTTTATTTAACATTTTGGAAAACGATTATTAAGGGTTTAGGATATTCCCGTATTGAATATTTAATAATAATAGGCAGTAATCAAATTAAAAGCTAAACCAAATAAAATACCAAATTTAAAGTAATAGTGGCCTTATTACAAAATAAAATCCCGAATTAAAATAAGTTCAAATTAAAACGGAGTTTACGAAAGAAGTAATCGTAATGCATGGCCACCTCGAGTCCGCCCCGGCTCCAAAACCCGCAATCTATGAATTACTTGCAAAAATTTAAGCAGAAGGGGTGAGTCAAGAAGACTCAGTGTGCAATCACTCCACACCAACCATAGCTGGGCCTGAGCCCATTCAAATACCAACTGGGCCTTATCCCTACAGTACAGAATAACAGATAGCATATGCAAGATGATGCAAAACTCATCCAAACCTAGATTTCCATCCGCTACACACCTCCCGTACCAGCCAATCACCATTGGGGATTTCTACAATCAACCTTTACCTCTACACACCATTGATGGCAGTCATGCTGCTCATCGTCAGAATTGTGACAGAGTCACCAGAACAGATCGTAGCAGAGCCACTACAACAGATCGTGGCAGAGCCACTACAACATATCATGGCAGAGCCACTACAACAGATCGTGGCAGAGCCACTACAACAGATCATGGCAGAGCCACTACAACAGATTGTAGTAGAACCACTACAACACTTCCCCTTTCATCATATCCCAAGCCCATACAACATGTTGTGACATAATAATTCGTGTATGCAGTATGACATGTATGCAAATCATATATCAAATATAACATATGAAACGGATTACCATCATAATCAGAATAACAAAGACAACATAATCAAGCTAATCAACCTCTAAGGATATAACAATAATTTACCTTCCAGGGGTATTTCTGTAATTTACCTATTGAGGGTATTTCATTAATTTCGCGCCTACAATGGCCTTTTCGAAGGCCTAATGTCACCTCGAGCGACTCAACTACCATTCTTGGTCGTTACAGGACTATCGGGCCTAAAACCTAATTTCAGCCCATTCGGGCCCACACGCTCGTGTGGCCCACCTAACACAAATCTAGCCACGTATATAAAATTCACCTAGTTTAGTTTACTATATACTACACCATCATACAATTTTAATCATTTGGGCCCACGAGCCCACTTCGGCCCATCGTGGCCCAAGCAGCCTCAACCCATAAGAATACTACTGATGGCCTCAACTATCGCGTCGAAGCCCCACACTTGTGCTCACACACTCGTGTGACTACTATTGCCGTGACCGGCACTTCGGCATTTGCCGCTCTACAGCTAGAGTAGAGAGAGTTACACACCTGATAGGAATCTGGTGCTAATCCGCGCTCCGACCACTCCTGTGCCCAAACACCGTCCAAGGTGTATTCATCCTCCTCCTAGAATGCTATATATATAGGTAGCTTCTCACCTTCCTTCTTTGTATCTTTCCGATGTGGGATCCGTCCATCAGCAGAGTTTAAATCCAACTCAAACTCTTTCCGTCCAGACCGCAAAAATAAATACTCCCTTGCTCCTAATGAGATTCGAACCCAGGCTCCCTTGCAACATAATCCACGCCGCTAACCACTAGGCCACAAGCTCCTCTTGTGTCTAAAACCATGCGCAACTAAATATAAATCTAATGCCAAATTCTGAAGTCCATTTAAAAAGGAAAATCAAAATGTAAGAGCCAAGACTTGAACCCTGGACCTCCTTCTTTCCTTGTGGCGTCACTCCCTTGCCCCCTAAGTGGCGTCACTTTGCCACTACACCACACACCCCACTAGCTTCCAGGGTTTTTTCCGCCTAAAACCAAAATTTCCCTAAAACCAAAGTTTGATCCTTAGGACTTCATAGAAGCCCTCTAACCTTCTAAAATCACTTATCTAATAGGTCCAACTTGCATTTAAGACGATCTCTTATTCTCTAAAAATTTAAACGCTACTACACTCAAGGCCCATTGGGCCCAATTCTTCTAGGCCCAATTTTAGGATGTTACATATCGGTTAGCTTTGCCGACTGAGTTAGAGAAGATTCATAATGTGTTTCATGTGTCTATGCTACGTCATTATCGTTCAGATCCATCGCATGTGATTTCACAAACAGAGGTTGAGATTCAACCAGATATGACTTACAGTGAGGAACCGGTAAAAATTCTAGCTCGAGAGGTTAAGTAATTAAGGAACAAAAGTATTGCACTTGTGAAAGTATTATGGAGTAAGCATAGGATAGACGAGGCTACATGGGAGCCCGAAGAGACTATTCGAAAACAGTACCCAGATCTCTTTACAGGTAAGATTTTTGGGGACGAAATTCCCTAAAGGGGAGAAATGTAACATCCCAAAATAGGGCTTGGGAAACCACGAATCTGAGATAGAAAAGTTTATTATGATTAATTATTATGATTTATTGAGTGATTAGATGCATGTGTTAGAATATCGAGAGAAAATTTTATGAATTGCATGTCTAATTTGCCTATTAGGACTTATCTGTAAAAGTTGATAAATATGGATTTTAGATGTGAAAGGATTTAATTGAAGAGCATAATTGAAGTAAAGGTCCTTAAATGGTAATTATACCATTAGGCTTTCATGGACAAAAATGGACATATATAGGTAAAAAGAACCAAAGTTTTTAATGAAGGGTAATTTAGTCATTTGGTAATAAAAAGAAATTGAAAAGGGAAAAAGATGGCAAAATATGCTTATCTTCTTCATTAGACCAAATTTTCAAGGATTCACCATAGCTAGGGTTTGTTTCAAGCTTCCAACCTCCATAGTAAGTGATTCCAAGCCCCGTTTTTAATGTTCTTTGCATTTTTGAAGCCCTGGTAGCTCGGTTTAGCTTATTCTATCAATAATTCATGCTAGGTTTCATATTTGGAAAAGGTGAAATGTGTTTATTTTGATGTTTTATGATAGAATATGAAGTTTGAAATTATGTTAAACAACTTCTGCTAAGTGATTTTAAGTGAAAACGAGTAAAACGACTTAATCGGTAAAAATATCCAATGTTCATTAGTACATGTTAGAGTGAGAATGTGATGTTGTCATACAAGGAAACAATGATCAGCATGTCATAAAACATAAGAATAAGTGATAAATTATAATTTCTGAGCTTTGGGGCAAATGTGTAAATATGTAAAAGTTTAGGGGTAAAATTGTAATTTTTCCAAAGTTAGAGTTAAGGACTGTTTTGGTAAATGTGAGTATTAAATAAGCTGAATTTGCTATTATAGATCAAGAAGAATGAAACCCAGAGTTAGATCAGGGAAAGAAAAAGATAGTGGACTAAATCGATATAGTTTATCGTATTTTGTTTCGAGGTAAGTTTGCGGTAAATAAATGCAATATTCTATTATTTTACATTTAATGTTATTAAATTCCAGCATTTACATATTTATTCTGTAAATTTATTATTTAAAGACTCAAGCATGAATTGACGGAGAAACAACCACAGAAAGTTCCGGTTGAACCTTAGGAATATGTAGGATACAAATGTCATGACATTAGGGTTTAAGGAAATCATGTAAGACCATGTCAAGACATGGCATTGATAAGTTACTATAAGGCAAAGGTCCCATGTAAGACCATGCCAAGGCATGGCATTGGTGAATTTATAAGGCAAAGGTCCCATGTAAGACCATGCCAAGGCATGGCATTTCATAAGGCAAGGATGCCACGTAAGACCATGTCAAGACATGGCAATGGTTAAGGAAAATTTGCCACACAAAAAATTTTGGAAAAATTATAGTAAGACGATATATGAGTCTATTTTCAAGGAAAATTTATAGATCTAAATTTCGAGTTTCGTAACTCGAGTTATAGTTATTTTAGTGAACATGACGCAGATGGACAGTTTCAATTTTTATGCCCTGATCTAGTAAGTTAAGTCTAGCAATGCCTTGTGCTCGACTCCGTGAACTGTCTCAGGTAAGGGGTGTTACAGATTGTCTTGGAAATTAAGTGGTCTAGAAGCTTGAATTTTTAACATGATAAGCTACATTGATGTATGTCTAGCATGATTTAATGATGATTAATGCATGTATGATTTAAAACCTGTGCAAATGCTATGAATGACATGTGTCAACTTTAACAAGTAATGAACACTGTAATGTACAAGTAGTAAGATAGTGGTGTGGCATCTTTATATTTGGGCTCAATGATTTGACCGGGTATTGGGTGTTACACTAAAAATAAGTGATGGATAAGGCACCAGATAATTCTCATAAACCTTTCCAGCAAATTTAGTGATCTAATAAAAAATAAGTTGTCCTAGATCAAATTCTACCATATCCACAACTTTTTTAAGCACCATAGCCACTCTCCTTATTATTAAATCTCTTTAGCTATTAGGAAGCCAATTATGCGTGGCAATAACATATGAGGCAACATACAAAAAAATCTAAAGATGAAGCTTGAAGGGTACCTTTTGGCCATAGAGGATAAAGGATGTTGATAAAGGCAAAAACAATATCATAAATGGATTCATCTAGCTTGAGATTGTTGGTAGTGGAGCAATTTAGCAACTTCTTGATTTTCTTAGGACCAAAATTGAACCATTTACCATGGATGAATACTTTGTGGTAGTATTTACTCGATACATCAGAAATGCCAAGAATTCATAAATTGCCCTATTCAAAAAGGGTTGCACATAACACATTGAACCAAAAACCTCTGCATTTTGTAACACTTGGTCAATTCCATGATAAAAAAAGGAGTTATCATCAAGTATTCTGACCATGGATGAACCCCTTAAGAATAAGCTTGTAAAATCTCTTCAAAAAGTCTTGTAACAACCCAATTTTAACCCTAATCGGAATAGTGGTTTCGAAACCACAAATCAGAGTCCGAAAAAAATATTTTTTTAAAAAAATTTATTTCAGTATTTATTATGTGTGAATTTGCTTGTGTTAAATTTCCGTAAGTTAATTTGTTCGTCTGTGTGTATAATTTGACAAAAGGATTAAAATGCATTAAAAGTGAAAGTTGCTTGCTATTTTTCAAGGTATTAAAGTGTTGTTGCTTTTTAAATAGGAGGACTTATGTGGCAATTAAGCCAAAAGTATGTGAGTGGACGGCAAGGCCATTAAATGAACATGTTTTATATGTTTTATTAAATGATATTAAAAGAAAGCAAATGTTAAATAAATGGAAAATGATGTAATAATATATTAAATAAGTTAGTATAATAAAAAAAAAAAAAAAAGACATGCATGTTCATCTTTGGAGCTGCCGAAATTAGCTAAGGAAAGAAAAAAGAAAAGAAAGCCACATTCGACCATATTTTGGTTTGATTAAGGTATGTAACTAGCTCGGTTTTTGATAATTTCTACGTTTTTGAGATTGTTGCTTAGTAATCTTCAAGACTCATGCTTTAATTTTTGAATTTGATGATATATTCATGAAATGCCATTGTTGATAGCTTGATGAAATTGGTGTTTAGTGATGGAAAATAAATATAGGTTTTTAGATTGTTAAGTTTAATTAAGGCATTTTTGATAAAAAAAAATGCCTAAATAGGATTAAATTGTGAAATTTATAAATTGAGGGGTCAAAATGTGAAATAAATAAAAGAAATGGGCTGCTAGGGACCTTAGTGAAATTCGGCCAAGCTAGGGTGAAGCTAAATTTTGAATATTTTGTGTTTTATGCTATTTGGACTAAATTGTGATAAATGTTAAATATCAGGGGCAAAATGGTAATTTGCCCATTTAGGTGTTTTTGGATTAAATTACAATGAAATGTGATTGAATGAGTTTAAATTTAATGTGTTTAGATCAAGAACAAAGAAAAATAAACTTGGATCGGGGAAAAATAAAAATTATCGAATAGTCAGATTTTGCTGTCCGAGGATTTTCGAGGTAAGTCTTTAAGCAATTTAATATCATTAACATTGGTTACAACCTTGATTACATTTTGCATTATGAATTTATAAGTGCGAAATAGGCCAAAGCCTAATATGATAGGTGATTTTAATAGTGAAATGTAGTTATATTTAATTGAAGTTGATATGTGAAAATAATATGAATTATGTGTGAGATGTGATATTGGTAATATGTACTGTGTATGAAATGGTTTATTTATATTGATACTCGGGCTTGAGCCTAGCGGGCCTTGTCTTTGGTGAAGTGTATCGGGCTTATTGCCTAGCGTGCCTTGTGCTTGGTGTGAAGTGTATTCGGGCTTATTGCCTAGCGAGCTTAGTCTTGGGTGTGTATTCGAGCTTTATTTCCTAGCGGGCTTAATGCCTGATATATTATAAATAGAGGATACATGGATCACTAATAAGGTGGAATGCAATTACGGTTAAGTAAGCTAAATGTCCAGGTAAGTATAAGCTTCATAGTTGCAATGATTAAGGTAAGTTATTATATTACTATTCGAAGTGAGCAATATGTGATATAGTTGAAGTATTATTGTAAGATTTTTAAATATGTGCATTTGGTCTTAAAAATAATGAGTATGATAAATTGGAACTTAATCTTGGATGTGCCTTGAGATTCGATTATATGTGTAAATGCTTATGTGAGGGCAAATGGATATGTTTGCATATGTGTATGATTGATTATTTCTAGTTAAATGTAAATTGTACCTACTTGATCGGATTTTATATATGGATACATATTACATATAAGTGTATTTGGTGAGTTTGCACCATAAAGGTGAGATAAGAATAATTTTGAGGATGTTAAAGAGAAGGAAATGGCATTGGGCATTAGTGGGTCATATATGTGCTAAGCTTTAAAAATCTTATAGTATTAATTATGGCTTTGATAATGCTTGAATGATTATTTGATTTAATACTTTTGCTTAAGACTTACTAAGCTTAAATAGCTTACTCTGTGTGTATTTTTGTTTCTAGATTTTGATATAAGTTACGAGCTCGGGAATCGTCAGCAAAGTCTATCACACTATCGACTAACTTCGGTATTTTATAAGCTGAAATTTCTTTGAAACTATGGCATGTATAGGCTAGCTTTGGAGTTAGTTTAATTCGAAAGAGTGTGTATAAAAGCCATGCGAAAATGGCTTAATTACCTTCCTTGTGTTGGGTTTTGGTTCAATTATGGCTTAAGTTTATTTTGGTCATGGTTTAATCTTATATGGTTAGTAATTACAGTATATGGCATATATATATGGTGGTGTTTTATTCATGTGTTTGACAATGAGGTAAATGAGGTATGTTTGGTGTATTATAGTAAGATAAATAATGTTAAGTTTAAATGATTATGATTATGTGTTATATATATATTTATAATATGTGTGGTATGTTTGGATTTGGTATTTAAGTGAGTTTGGGTTATGACATATGAATGGAAATATGCATATGAAGGTTGGAGACTATCTATATTTCGACTTATTAATGGGGTAAAAGAATGACTATATATTCGAGTGTGTCTTGAATTAAAATTTGTGGTTTTATTATTGAGTTGAAATGACATGTCTTAAATGGGTAAATTGGTTTAGAAATGATAATTTAATTGTATATGTATATTAGGCTAAGGAGATGGCTTAAAATGATAGCATGATATTTGGCTTATAGCATTATATAAAGATACTATGGATTGGATGATATACAATACCGAATATGTAATGACTAGCTTGGTAGTGATAATGAAATATGGACACTCGAAAATGGCTCTATTGTGTACACATTTACGCAAGCTTGTAAATGGGAAGTATGCATGTTTTTGGTTCTTTGAAAGGTTAAATAATTGTGTATGTTACTTATGATCTTGGTCATTAAGCTTTATGTAATGATTTGTTAAACCTATTAAAAGTAGGTATACTATTAAGCAAAAAGGATTTTTAGTAATAATTATTATTCGAATATCATTGTAATAGTGACTATATATTTCGTACAGTGCATGTATGCTAATAGATTATGTATATCATTAATCTATTATTTGTGGTCAAACATGGTGCATTATTCTGTGACTTAAAAAATTGTATATAATATGCTCGGTTATGGTATTATATTAATTAATGCCGCATGCATGAATAAGAACAAAATAAAAACTAGGCTATGTAATATGGTTGTTATGTTTTTAATATGTGCATGTACAGAAAATTAAATAAAAATAATGATATGATTAATAGTTAGTCTATGAGATACTTGTACTGACAATTGTTCGATGCATGAAATGTAAGGATATATGTTTGAACATGTATTCAGGAAGCAAATGCCAATACTGTTGACGTCAGATAGTTCGAACCTTATATGTATTAAGTACATGTAACATGGCTTTGTTGCATATTAGTTATTTCGAATATGTGGATAAATAATTGATATTGACATGCTTAAAAGTTTTAAAGCATGATTTGTAACATCCTAGATTAGGGGTTATGTGTTTGTGCATAATTCATGAGTTAGTAGGTTTTGGCAGTGTTTGGAAGTGTATTAAGGGTTTTTAGACTTCTAGGATGGAAGAAGAAAGCTTTGGAAAATTATTGGTTTTAAGTAAAAGGGAGCTAGGTAAATGAGGCTTTAAAAGAAACTCAGTGTGAAGCATGACACAAGGAACCATGTGGTAAAATGGCATGTTTTATGAATTATGAATGTGTTATGTGAATTCTAGAAATAATGAAATGTATGGAAATGTAAGGAAATATGGAAATGTAAGGAAATGTCGAAACGTATGGAAATGTGAGAAATGTAAGGAAATGTATGGAAATGGAAGGAAATGTAAGAAATGTATGGAAATGTAAGGAAATATATGGAAATGTATGGAAGTGTATGGAAATGTGTGGAAATGTGTGGAAATGTATGGAAATGTAAGGCAATGTAGGGAAATGTAAGAAAATGTAAGGAAATGTATGGAAATGTAAGGAGATGTAAGGAAATGTGAGGAAATGTATGGAAATGTAAGGAAATGCAAGGAAATGTAAGGAAATGTCTTGTCTTGGAAATGTAGGGAAATGTCCTGAAAATGTAAAGTCATAAAGAGGAAAGTGAACATTTATGGAAACTAGGAAATGTAAGGAAATGATTCAAAAATGGAAAGTGAACATTTCTGGAAACTTGGAAATGTAAGAAAATGGCAAGTTTACAGAGCCGATCGAAAATTTTAGGAAACTTAGAAATGACTTAGAAATGTCAAGTTTTAAAGTTTTAAATAGGAGATTAAGGCTAAGGGGCCTTAAAAGAAAAAGATGGTAAGATTTGACACACAAACGGGCTAGGAAAAGTGGCCTGAAGATGGCACTTAGAAACTATGGAAATGGCGCCATGTGCAAGAGGCATGGGCCTGGGTTTGAGTCACAAGGGAAGCAATTAAATGAAGGTTTTAATTTTGCTTCCAGAAGGCTGAGGTGGACGGCACATGTGTTTAAAAAGAGAGGTGTTTTATTTTCATAAATATTCGATTAAAAAGGTGATAAATAAAGGATTTTTAAATTGGATTATTTAGAAGAGATAAATATTGGATTAAACTCTTTTATTTATGATAATTAAAGGATAAAGTTATCAAAATAGAAGAGTGGTGGCCAAGTAAAGGACTCTAGCTAGTAATTCTGGCTATAAAAGGAAGAGTAAGGCTATTCTTCATTCATTCTTTCAAGAAAACCTCTGTACAAATTCTCTAAAATTTCTCCTATTCTCTCTGCATGAATTTTCTCTACCATTATTCTCTTTTTCTCTTTTCTTTTCTTCTTCATTCTTCTCTCTCTCAATATTCCAAAAGCCGAAAGCTTTGCTAAGATCAAGGCCATAGCCGAATCTCTTAAGGTTGAAGTGAAGATGCAATCGATTTCTTCAAGTAAGGGTAAGATTAGGTTAGATTCTCATTCTATTTCTTTTGAGGTCATCGAAATTAAGATTCTAATACCCTTAATATCTGTTGTCAAGAGATCTTCCGGGATTTACTAAGTGTCGACTACAAGGAAGGAGAAGTTCTTTTCAGAAGAAAGGTACACCATAGGCCGCGTGTTCCCTAGTTATTCGGTGAATTTCTGGATTTAAGAATCTAAGGTAAGTTATATTTAACATTCGGCTAAGGGTTAATTGTTGTGAATAAATGTTAGAAATTGATCTAACAGTAGTTATAGGGATTTCGACGGAGGATACAAGGATTTCGGATTTGAGAATTTCAAGGTAAGTTTTAAGTATACTAATCCTACTAGGATTTGGATTTATGGTAGAATGGTTTTTATTAAAATAGTAAGTGATTAATCGGATGTAGGAACTGATCTAAATCAGTAGATCATTCTTCGGGATTTCAAGGAATCATTAAGCAAATCGTGTGTGTACCCTTACTAACCTTCAATAAATTACGTGGTAATTATTAAATATATGAATATGTATCGAGTATGTGAATGTAGTTAAGTACCACAAATGTGGTAAGGAGTACCCGTGTATGTTTCCTACTTTTGATAGGATTATGAATGTGATATACTTTGAACATGTGATTAGTAACATGAATGAAAATTAAGTATGTGGAATATGTTATAAAATAATTGGGGCATTTGGGATATATGTGAAGGAAGAAAGTGAAGGTGTTGACTTGGTCTCACCAACGAAGGTGTTGACTTCGGTCTCACCAACGAAGGTGTTGGTTTCACCTCACCAACGAAATATGGTGGCTACGGCCCCATTGCGTGAATATGGTAACCGGTTACATTATTTGAATATAGTGTCTAATGACACAACGTAAGTGGGCGATGAGCACGTCGATTGCAAATGATCGCCTTCGATGGTGTGTAGCGGATGGAGGGTTGACTTAGTAGTCCCCACGGTGTAATTGGCGTGTGCGGGGTGGTGTGTAGCGGATGGAAAAATAGGCTTGGGTTGGGTTGCATCATTATTTGATTTGAATATGCTTTGATATGAATATGTATGCTCGAATGTTGATTGTTAGTTTGTGTACACATTGAGTCTGTTGACTCACCCCTTTGTGGGACTATTTTTCAGAAATGAGCAAGAATGGGGCCGGCCTGGGGAGCTAAAGGTGGCCATGCATCACTTGAAGAATTTATTAGAATTTGGACTTTACTCAATTTTAGTATTTTCAATTTTATCTTTGGGTTTGAATGATGTAATAAGGCCATAAGGCCCAAGTTGGATGGTTTTATTTATTTGCTTTTATTTTCATTTGTTATGTTATGAATTATTTTTGACTAAGTTTAATTAAATTTATTTTAAAAATAAACCCTAAATTGTTTTGTCACCAAAATTAAATGTTTTCTAAATTAAATAAATGGGTTTCCAACCTAAGCCCAACTCAAAACCAATATCTTTCTAAAAATTCACAAAAATTTTCTAAGTAACAAAAGAATTTGAAGCCGATTTTCTTAAGGAACATACCAGATCCTGGCTCGTGCTCGTGGGTCGGGTGTGGGGTTTCAGATTTGCATATCGAGCCAGGTTTTTAAACTCTCGGCTTTTGGGCTAAGGCCCAAAATGTTTTCAAAGCGAGCCAAAATGATTTTCCTTAAAAATTAAGCAGGTTTATGGCATGGCACCTAAGTCTCCGACCATGATCCACCACTGTAAGTACCCCAACTCTATGTGTAATTATGTGAATTATATTATGAACTTTAGAAGGGTAGGAAAGGAATGGAACGTAGAATAGAATGATAGGAACTTGAACCCTAGGACTAGTCTACTCAAACACAAAACAACATAAGACTTAATGCACTAAACAAACCTATGGCTAAGTCGTTGAGCTAGGGTGTGGTAACCCCACATGCGCATGTCTAGGATTGGATCCTAAGAGCTGCAGTATTTAAGCGATCCTAGTGACTCACCTCCTCTTCGCAGAATCCTACCTGCGGTGCGTAGCTTTGGTTCACCCTGACCAAGAGGACTCGGTCATAGGCTAAACACAATAACTAAAACCCGAAAGGGAACTAGCTGTGTTTTTATAAAAAAATAACGAAACCCTAGTTTTAAAACTCTTAAAATTACCTTTTCAATTTGTGAGAACCATTTTTACAAAATTTTTCGAAAAATTTTTTGATTTATGAAATTACAAAAATACCCTAGTGGTAAATTATAAAAATACCCTTGGTTTATGAAATTCCCCAAAATACCCACAGTTCTTATCAAGATTTCATTACTTTATAAAATGTTCAAAAACCCTAATTTTCAAAATATCAAAATACCTTGATTTGGAGAAAAATTTACGAAATTGTCCCTAACTTACAAAATTACCAAAATGACCCTGATATCTAAAATTTTTGCAACATCGCCGTTTTGGAAAGTACAATTCTCAAAAAGAACCCTCAAAGTTTTGCAACTTTTGAAATATCCCTGATTTATCAAATTTTCCCAAATTTACCCTGGTTTGTGAAAAATTACCAAAATACCCCCGAGTCTAAAATTACCGAAATACTCCCGAATTTTAAAAATTTTCCAAAATACCCCGAAAATTTAAAATCACCAAAATACTTTCTGACAAAATCACCAAGGAACTTTTTCTTTTGAAAAATTACGAAAATGCCCCTGTAGGAAAAATTACGAAAATACCCCTGGTAGTGGAAAAACAACAACACCGAAAAACTACAACATTTCTCTCAATGAACGAAAGTTCATAATTGATTGTTAGATGTATGAATGAATGAAAAGATCGTGGTGCATGTATGAATACGAAAGAACCACTCTTAAATACTTTTTCTTAAAATCGTTCGTGGTTAATCAGTGAAACAAAAGTTTTGATGCATAAAACTCGTTAACCAGATTAAATCGCGACGTTAGAAATAAGTTCTAGGGGACGTGAACTTAGAGATTGTGCCTAGAAAGTATGATGGTTCTATTAAGATCAGAGTGCGCAGCGTAAGCATAGTGCGGTGAGAAGGATGGTACGACTGTTAGTAAGTAATTTCGAGGACAAAATTATTTTTAAGGAGGGTAGAACTGTAACATCCTAGATTAGGGGTTATGCGTTTGTGCATAATTCATGAGTTAGTAGGTTTTGGCAGTGTTTGGAAGTGTATTAAGGGTTTTTAGACTTCTAGGATGGAAGAAGAAAGCTTTGGAAAATTATTGGTTTTTAAGTAAAAAGGGGAGCTAGGTAAATGAGGCTTTAAAAGAAACTCTGTGTGAAGCATGACACAAGGAACCATGTGGTAAAATGGCATGTTTTATGACTTATGAATGTGTTATGTGAATTCTAGAAATAATGAAATGTATGGAAATGTAAGGAAATATGGAAATGTAAGGAAATGTCAGGAAACGTATGGAAATGTGAGGAAATGTAAGGAAATGTATGGAAATGTAAGGAAATATATGGAAATGTATGGAAGTGTATGGAAATGTGTGGAAATGTGTGGAAATGTATGGAAATGTAAGGCAATGTAGGGAAATGTAAGAAAATGTAAGGAAATGTATGGAAATGTAAGGCAATGTAGGGAAATGTAAGAAAATGTATGGAAATGTAAGGAAATGCAAGGAAATGTAAGGAAATGTCTTGTCTTGGAAATGTAGGAAATGTCCTGAAAATGTAAAGGAATAAAGAGGAAAGTGAACATTTATGGAAACTAGGAAATGTAAGGAAATGATTCAAAATGGAAAGTGAACATTTCTGAAACTTGGAAATGTAAGAAAATGGCAAGTTTACTGAGCCGATCGAAAATTTTAGGAAACTTAGAAATGACTTAGAAATGTCAAGTTTTAAAGTTTTAAATAGGAGATTAAGGCTAAGGGGCCTTAAAGAAAAAGATGGTAAGATTTGACACACAAGCGGGCTAGGAAAAGTGGCACAGAAGATGGCACTTAGAAACTATGGAAATGGCGCCATGTGCAAGAGGCATGGGCACTGGTTTGAGTCACAAGGGAAACAATTAAATGAAGGTTTTAATTTTGCTTCCGGATAAAATTTGAGGTGGACGGCACATGTGTTTAAAAAGAGAGGTGTTTTATTTTCATAAATATTCGATTAAAGGTGATAAATAAAGGATTTTTAAATTGGATTATTTAGAAGAGATAAATATTGGATTAAACTCTTTTATTTATGATAATTAAAGGATAAAGTTATCAAAATAGAAAAGTGGTGGCCAAGTAAAGGACTCTAGCTAGTAATTCTGGCTATAAAAGGAAGAGTAAGGCTATTCTTCATTCATTCTTTTCTCTTCAAGAAAACCTCTGCCGAAATTCTCTAAAATTTCTCCTATTCTCTCTGCCGAATTTTCTCTACCATTATTCTCTTTTTCTCTTTTCTTTTCTTCTTCATTCTTCTCCTCTCAATATTCCAAAAGCCGAAAGCCTGCTAAGATCAAGGCCATAGCCGAATCTCTTAAGGTTGAAGTGAAGATGCAATCGATTTCTTCAAGTAAGGGTAAGATTAGGTTAGATTCTCATTCTATTTCTTTTGAGGCTGTCGAAATTAAGATTCTAATACCCTTAATATCTGTTGCCGAAGAGATCTTCCGGGATTTACTAAGTGTCGACTACAAGGAAGGAGAAGTTCTTTTCCCGAAGGTACACCATAGGCCGCGTGTTCCCTAGTTATTCGGTGAATTTCGGGATTTAAGAATCTAAGGTAAGTCATATTTAACATTCGGCTAAGGGTTAATTGTTGTGAATAAATGTTAGAAATTGATCTAACAGGTAGTTATAGGGATTTCGTGAGGAGGATACAAGGATTTCGGGATTTGAGAATTTCAAGGTAAGTTTTAAGTATACTAATCCTACTAGGATTTGGATTTATGGCGAATGGTTTTTATTAAAATAGTAAGTGATTAATCAAATGTAGGAACTGATCTAAATCAGTAGATCATTCTTCGGGATTTCAAGGAATCATTAAGCAAATCAGTGTCTACCTCTTACTAACCTTCAATAAATTACGTGGTAATTATTAAATATATGAATATGTATCGAGTATGTGAATGTAGTTAAGTACCACAAATGTGGTAAGGAGTACCCAGGTATGTTTCCTACTTTTGATAGGATTATGAATGTGATATACTTTGAACATGTGATTAGTAACATGAATGAAAATTAAGTATGTGGAATATGTTATAAAATAATTGGGGCATTTGGGATATATGTGAAGGAAGAAAGTGAAGGTGTTGACTTCGGTCTCACCAACGAAGGTGTTGACTTCGGTCTCACCAACGAAGGTGTTGGTTTCGGCCTCACCAACGAAATATGGTGGCTACGGCCCCATTGCGTGAATATGGTAACTTCGGTTACATTATTTGAATATAGTGTCTAATGACACAACGTAAGTGGGCGATGAGCACGTCGACTGCAGCGACTGCCTTCGATGGTGTGTAGCGGATGGAGGGTTGACTTAGTAGTCCCCACGGTGTAATTGGCAGGTACGGGTGGTGTGTAGCGGATGGAAAAATAGGCTTGGGTTGGGTTGCATCATTATTTGATTTGAATATGCTTTGATATGAATATGTATGCCTGGAATGTTGATTGTTAGTTTGTGTACACATTGAGTCTGTTGACTCACCCCTTTGTGGGACTATTTTTCAGGAAATGAGCAAGAATGGACCGGTCGGCAGGAGCTAAAGGTGGCCATGCATCACTTGAAGAATTTATTAGAATTTGGACTTTACTCAATTTTAGTATTTTCAATTTTATCTTTGGGTTTGAATGATGTAATAAGGCCATAAGGCCCAAGTTGGATGGTTTTATTTCCCTGCTTTTATTTTCAGTTGTTATGTTATGAATTATTTTTGACTAAGTTTAATTAAATTTATTTTAAAAATAAACCCTAAATTGTTTTGTCACCAAAATTAAATGTTTTCTAAATTAAATAAATGGGTTTCCAACCTAAGCCCAACTCAAAACCAATATCTTTCTAAAAATTCACAAAAATTTTCTAAGTAACAAAAGAATTTGAAGCCGATTTTCTTAAGGAACATACCAGATCCGGTTCAGGCTCGTGGGCCGGGTGTGGGGTGTTTCATGATTTGCTGGTGAATTTTAAGTAGTGAAGCATGATCGGGTTTTAGTTGGTCAAGTGAACTATTTGTATAATAATTATTTGAATGTGTTTTGATTTATAAGTTGTGTACTATTGTTATTAAATATAAAATGTATGTGTATTGATGTGATTGAATTACGAAACAAGAAAGGTAGTAAATGTATGTCCTAATCTGTGCTATGTCCAGTAATACATTGTAATCTTAATCCGGCGACGTATATGGGTTAGAGATGTTACATTTGATTGGTACCAGAGCTATGGTTTAGTCGGTTCTAGGACTACCATAGCGTATGTGAGTCTAGCTATACATGCCATATTAAATCTGCGATAGTGTGATATCTCCTGACTCTAACGAAGAATTTTTTTTGATGACATAGATAAGATTTCCAATTGAGCTAATTCAGATGGTACATAAACAAATATTTAAATAATTAGGTGGAGATGTGTTGATGATGAGGTGAGACTCATAAAGGTAAGAATCAAATTATATGACATGTTGTTACTGATAAATGTGGTAATTACATGACCATATTAGATATTATATTTGAGTTATGATTGCTATCTGAAATGCTATGATTTTGAAATGGTGATTTGAGTTGGCATATGAACATTGTGATAATAATAAAAGTGATTTAAAGAAAATGTTTATTAAAAGATTTGAGAATGTGAAATTAGTAATGAATTTACTATTAGTGATAGTATGTATTATGCGCAATTATGTGAGAGTTAAATTTGAGGCTCTACTGCCCTCACCCCCCTTGTCAGAAAATGTTTCAATTTTATTATAAGAGTGTGAAGTTCTAGAAAAATCTGTGCTTGAAAGATTAATAATGTGGTTAGAAAGGAGAATGAATCAGCAAATGAAGATAGTACTAAAAGAGATATTGGGCGCTTAAAGACTATTATTGATTTTGCAAAGTCACCGCCAAAGGAGAAGTTAACTCCGATCAAATGACTTATTCGGTATGTTAGCTAAATAAAGTATTAATCAAAGCTTTCTGAATTGATTTACATTAGTGATGGGATAATATGAAAATTTACGATGTGAGAATTAGACAGGGATTGATGTTTGAATTCTATTGATAGTTGAATACAATGGTTATAGTCGAGCGAGCACTATGATTCCATTCGGACATTCTGTGTACATTTATCCTCGAGTATATGTGATTTATTTATTTAAAAAAAGTTTTATCGTATAAGAACATTAGCTAAGCATATCAATAGACAAAAATATCGTTGATCTGTTTGGGTTATACTCGACACTGTTATTTCTTCCTTTGAAAAATTTATTCCATGGTGTGGATACGAAAGTCGACGGTAAAATTTGTATGAGACTAATATTCTGTTCTATTGATTATTTCCTGTTGAAAATATGTGAAGATTATATTACTTCTATTACTGTGAATTTCAGTATCTATGAGCGACATTGATTTTTCTGGATATTTCTGGGATATCATCAGAACAAATATTATTTTATATGAGTTGTAATTTTCAGATATTCTGTGTAACTCCAAATGTTGAAATTTTTCTGTTACGGTATTTTTATGATTCCATGTGATTACCTGCAAGAGATTTCTATTTGAGAGAGATGACTATGTCTATTGCAATTATAATTTCGGCTTGAAATGTGAGAATACAATGGTACCTTCTTTAGAATTATAGAAGATGTGATTCTACAATGGTTGCTATCTAAATCGTATTTGATTCCTTTCTATGTTCAGATATTTCATTAACAGCTGAGATAATACTCATTATAGGATTGAGACATAGTTCCTAATAAAGTTCAATTATTTCTATGTGGTTAAGGTGATTATAGTATAATTCGGAGTTTCGATGATTAATGTATGAGACAACTTTATTATAAACTCTTTTCTCGTGAAAGTTTGATAGTGATAAAAGTGAAAATGATAGAAGATCAAGACTAATTTGTATAAATATATGTCTGGGGTCATCCTTCTAATGAGAAGAAAGATTTCCTTGAAAAGACTGATTCAGTAGTTAATATGATTAGAATTATTTGATTGAAAGGTTAATTGGGATGTATGTGCTTGAATCTACCTATGAATTGGAAACAAACTTTGAATGTACATGTATGAATTGAAGGATGGTTTGAAAGAAGAATTTGTATCCTTAAAGACTCTGATGTATGTTTCAGAACGAGATACGGACACTATAAGTTTCTGGTTATGTCTTTTGCACTTACTAATGCACCTACTATTTTATGGATTTGATGAATTGAATCTTCAGATAGTATCTTGATCGGGTTGTGATATTATTCATAGATGACATTTTGATCTATTTCCGTGATGGAACCGAGCATGCCGAACATCTGAGGTTGTGTTACAGACTTTGTGAGATAAACAGTTGTATGCGAAATTCAATAAATGTGAGATCTGTTTACGCAAAGTCTATTTTTTTTAAGTTATGCTGTATCTACATCGGGTATTCGGGTTTTGGAGTTAGCAACTATTGTGTTCGCATTAAAGATTTGGCATTACTATCTGTTCGGTGAGAATGTCACATTTGTTTTGATCATAAAAGTCTGAAGTATTTAATGATTCTGAAATATTTGAGTTTGAGCCAACGTCGATGATTAGAGTTTTTAAAAGACCACGAGCTAGTGATTGAATATCATCCGGGAAAGGCTAATGTTGTTGCTGATGCTTTGAGTAGAAAATCATTATTTACTTTGTGTGCAATGAATACGTATATAGTGATCTCTGATGATGGCTAGGTTATAGCCGAATTAAAAGCAAGATTGTTTTTGTTCAACAAATTTGTGATACTTAGAAAGTTAACAATGAATTGTTAGCAAAGTGAGCTCAGTGTGAAACGATTATTAAATTTGAATTCTGAGTTGATAAAAATAATTGTTTGAGGTTCAGAAACCAAGTATGGGTTCAGAGAAATTCAGAGTTAATTTAGATGATTTTGAATGAAGTTTACAACAGTCGGTTATCTATTCATCCGAGTAGTATGAATATGTATGATGATTTGAAACAGTTATATTTGTGGTCTGGTATAAAATGAGACATATCTGACTTTGTTTCGAAATGCTTAGTGTGTTAGTAAGTAAAGGCCAAGCATCAGGTACCTTTTGGGTTATTGCAGTCGGTTATGATACCCGAGTAGAAATGGGATAGGGTCATGATAGATTTTGTATCTAATTTATCGTTGACACTGAGCAAGAAAGAAGTTATCTGGCTTATTATGGATAGAATGATTAAATCTGGTTTACCGTTGATTGAATTTGTTCATAATAGTAGCTTTCAATTTAGTATCAAAATGGTACCCTATGAGGCTTTGTACAGTCGTAAATGTTGTACATCATTGTATTGGACTAAACTCAGTGAAAATAAGATACACGAGGTTGACTCGATCAAAGAAACAGAACAGAAAAGGATAGTGATCCGTGATAGCTTGAAAGCTGCAGCATATCGTCAAAAGTTATATGCATATTTGAAACGTAAAGATATTTAATATCAAATCGAAGATCAAGTATTTCTGAAAGTTTCACCATGGAAGAAAGTACTCAGATTCGATCGTAAAGGCAAGTTGAGTTCGAGATTTATTGGGTTATATAATCAAAGCTATTCGCTAGTAAGATTTTTGGGGACGAAAATCCCTAAGGGGGGAGAATTGTAACAGCCCAATTTTAACCTGTCGAATAGTGGTTTGAAACCACAAATCGTAGTCCGAAAAAATATTTTTTAAAAATAATTTAATTCATTATTTATTATGTGTGAATTTGCTTGTGTTAAATTTCCGTAAGTTAATTTGTTCGCTCGTGTGTGTATATTTGACAAAAGGATTAAAATGCATTAAAAGTGAAAGTTGCTTGCTATTTTTCAAGGTATTAAAGTGTTGTGGCTTTTTAAATAGGAGGACTTATGTGGCAATTAAGCCAAAAGTATGTGAGTGGGCTGCAAGGCCATTAAATGAACATGTTTTATATGTTTTATTAAATGATATTAAAAGAAAGCAAATGTTAAATAAATGGAAAATGATGTAATAATATATTAAATAAGTTAGTATAATAAAACAAAAAAAGACATGCATGTTCATCTTTGAGTCACCGAAATTAGCTAAGGAAAGAAAAAGAAAAGAAAGCCACATTCGACCATATTTTGGTTTGATTAAGGTATGTAACTAGCTCGGTTTTTGATAATTTCTACATTTTTGAGATTGTTGCTTAGTAATCTTCAAGACTCATGCTTTAATTTTTGAATTTGATGATATATTCATGAAATGCCATTGTTGATAGCTTGATGAAATTGGTGTTTAGTGATGGAAAATAAATATAGGTTTTTAGATTGTTAAGTTTAATTAAGGCATTTTTGATAAAAAAATGCCTAAATAGGATTAAATTGTGAAATTTATAAATTGAGGGGTCAAAATGTGAAATAAATAAAAGAAATGGGCTGTTAGGGACCTTAGTGAAATTCGGCCAAGCTAGGGTGAAGCTAAATTTTGAATATTTTATGTTTTATGCTATTTGGACTAAATTGTGATAAATGTTAAATATCAGGGGCAAAATGGTAATTTGCCCATTTAGGTGTTTTTGGATTAAATTTCAATGAAATGTGATTGAATGAGTTTAAATTTAATGTGTTTAGATCAAGAACAAAGAAAAATAAACTTGGATCGGGGAAAAAATAAAAATTATCGAATAGTCGATTTTTCTTTCAGAATGATTTTCGAGGTAAGTCTTTAAGCAATTTAATATCGTTAACATTGGTTACAACCTTGATTACATTTTGAATTATGAATTTATAAGTGCGAAATAGGCCAAAGCCTAATATGATAGGTGATTTTTATAGTGAAATGTAGTTATATTTAATTGAAGTTGATATGTGAAAATAATATGAATTATGTGTGAGATGCGATATTGGTAATATGTACTGTGTATGAAATGGTTTATTTATATTGATACTCGGGCTTCGAGCCTAGTAGGCCTTGTGCTGGTGAAGTGTATCGGGCTTATTGCCTAGCAGGCCTTGTGCCGGTGAAGTGTATTCGGGCTTATTGCCTAGCAGGCTTAGTGCCGGTGTGTATTCAGGCTTTATTGCCTAGCAGGCTTAGTGCCGGTGTGTATTCAGGCTTTATTTCCTAGCAGGCTTAATGCCGGTGATATATTATAAATAGAGGATACATGGATCACTAATAAGGTGGAATGCAATTACGGTTAAGTAAGCTAAATGTCCAGGTAAGTATAAGCTTCATAGTTGCAATGATTAAGGTAAGTTATTATATTACTATTCGAAGTGAGCAATATGTGATATAGTTGAAGTATTATTGTAAGATTTTTAAATATGTGCATTTGGTCTTAAAAATAATGAGTATGATAAATTGGAACTTAATCTTGGATGTGCCTTGAGATTCGATTATATGTGTAAATGCTTATGTGAGGGCAAATGGATATGTTTGCATATGTGTATGATTGATTATTTCTAGTTAAATGTAAATTGTACCTACTTGATCGGATTTTATATATGGATACATATTACATATAAGTGTATTTGGTGAGTTTGCACCATTAAGGTTGGATAAGAATAATTTTGAGGATGTTAAAGAAAAGGAAATGACATTGGGCATTAGTGGGTCATATATGTGCTAAGCTTTAAAAATCTTATAGTATTAATTATGGCTTTGATAATGCTTGAATGATTATTTGATTTAATACTTTTGCTTAAGACTTACTAAGCTTAAATAGCTTACTCTGTGTGTATTTTTGTTTATAGATTTTGATATAAGTTACTGAGCTCGAGAACCGTCAAATAAACTCTATCATACTATCGACTAACTTCGGTATTTTATAAGCTGAAATTTCTTTGAAACTATGGCATGTATAGGCTAGCTTTGGAGTTAGTTTAATTCGAAAGAGTGTGTATAAAAGCCATGCGAAAATGGCTTAATTACCTTCCTTGTGTTGGGTTTTGGTTCAATTATGGCTTAAGTTTATTTTGGTCATGGTTTAATCTTATATGGTTAGTAATTACACAGTATGGCATATATATATGGTGGTGTTTTATTCATGTGTTTCGGCAATGAGGTAAATGAGGTATGTTTGGTGTATTATAGTAAGATAAATAATGTTAAGTTTAAATGATTGTGATTATGTGTTATATATATATTTATAATATGTGTGGTATGTTTGGATTTGGTATTTAAGTGAGTTTGGGTTATGACATATGAATGGAAATATGCATATGAAGGTTGGAGACTATCTATATTTCGACTTATTAATGGGGTAAAAGAATGACTATATATTCGAGTGTGTCTTGAATTAAAATTTGTGGTTTTATTATTGAGTTGAAATGACATGTCTTAAATGGGTAAATTGGTTTGAAATGATAATTTAATTGTATATGTATATTAGGCTAAGGAGATGGCTTAAAATGATAGCATGATATTTGGCTTATAGCATTATATAAAGATACTATGGATTGGATGATATACAATACCGAATATGTAATGACTAGCTTGGTAGTGATAATGAAATATGGACACTTTCGAAAATGGCTCTATTGTGTACACATTTACATAAAGCTTGTAAATGGGAAGTATGCATGTTTTTGGTTCTTTGAAAGGTTAAATAATTGTGTATGTTACTTATGATCTTGGTCATTAAGCTTTATGTAATGATTTGTTAAACCTATTAAAAGTAGGTATACTATTAAGCAAAAAGGATTTTTAGTAATAATTATTATTCGAATATCATTGTAATAGTGACTATATATTTAAGATGCAGATGCATGTATGCTAATAGATTATGTATATCATTAATCTATTATTTGTATTAAACATGGTGCATTATTACGTGACTTAAAAATTGTATATAATATGCTCGGTTATGGTATTATATTAATTAATGCCGCATGCATGAATAAGAACAAAATAAAAACTAGGCCATGTAATATGGTTGTTATGTTTTTAATATGTGCATGTACAGAAAATTAAATAAAAATAATGATATGATTAATAGTTAGTCTATGAGATAATTGTAATTGACAATTGTTCGATGCATGAAATGTAAGGATATATGTTTGAACATGTATTCAGGAAGCAAATGCCAATACTATTGACGTCATATAGTTCGAACCTTATATGTATTAAGTACATGTAACATGGCTTTGTTGCATATTAGTTATTTCGAATATGTGGATAAATAATTGATATTGACATGCTTAAAAGTTTTAAAGCATGATTTGCTGGTGAATTTTAAGTAGTGAAGCATGATCGGTTTTAGTTGGTCAAGTGAACTATTTGTATAATAATTATTTGAATGTGTTTTGATTTATAAGTTGTGTACTATTGTTATTAAATATAAAATGTATGTGTATTGATGTGATTGAATTACGAAACAAGAAAGGTAGTAAATGTATGTCCTGATCTGTGCTATGTCCAGTAATACCTTGTAACCTTAATCCGGCGACGTATATGGGTTAGAGGTGTTACAAGTCTGGATCTCTATACACTTTGTTTCTTTGGGCTAAGATTATTTCATCCAGTTTCTTAACTTTGCTGCAATGGCAACTGAATTTGGTACATTAAGATGGTTTTTCCTAAGCTACATCATGGCACAGAGGGGTACATTCTCAGAAGAGGAGGAATTAGAGCTTGATTTAGATTCAAACTCTAAGGAACGGTCCATCAAGATTTTTTTTCCTACTTGGCTTTTCAACAATAGGAGCCTTGCCTTTGTCTTTCTTGTCTCTACCAATAGATCCAATCTCCCTGGTTGCCATACACTTTATGCCAATTCTTTTGGATGTGTAGTTACAAAGCTAGTGGGCAGTTCCTTTGCCATTCAATCTCATTAGATAAGGTTTTATTAGCAAGAACTTCAGTAGATTCCTTTTCTAAGGCCTCTTCTATCTCAAATGCTTCTTCTTCACCCACTGCAAGTTTAGAGATGTTAGTTGTAAATTCTCCGTGTTTGATGGTACTGGTTGAGTTGGATCAGGGTTCAGAGGTATCATAAGGAATTAAATATGGGTTTTGAGGGATATTGAAACACCCCAAACCCGGCCCACGAGCTTTGACCAGATTTGGTATGTTCCTCAAGAAAATCGGTTTCAAATTCTTTTGTTACTTAGAGAAAACTTGTGCGATTAAAAAAAATATTGTTTGGGTTGGGCTTTTATTGAAAACCAATTTATCTTACATTGAAATCCATTTATTTAAGGTGATAAACATTTAGGATTTATTTCAAAATAAATTTACTTGAATCCATAAATAATAATTTGTAAACATAATAAATAAGAGTAAAAGAATTAAAGAAAACCAACTATGGCCTTGTGGCCTTATTACAACAAATAATTCCCCAAACTTTAAGTTTAAGTACTTGATAAAAATAAAAATCCACATTAATTAAATTCCTTGCTGTGCATGGCCATCCCTAAGCTTCTGCCGAGCCCGGTCCATTACTGATCGTCACCTGAAAATAGTCCCACAACGGGGTGAGTCAAACAGAATCAATGTGTACACGACACTTAATCATAATAGAATCAGGCATACAAGAATTACACATTCAAAACAATGGAATACAAGTTATGATGCATTCCCAAACCAAAACCTAATTGTCCATCCGCTACACACCCCGTACCTGCCAATCACACCGTGGGGACTACTAAGTCGACCCTCCTTCCGCTACACACCAAATTGCAGTCTTAGGTCACCGCATTCATGGTCTTAGGTCACCACGTTTCAGATTTCAAGGTCTTAGGTCACCGTGTTCGTGGTCTTAGGTCACCACATTCACATCCCCTTTCAATAACCCATATGCCCCATTTTGTAATATGCATTAATATGCCAAAGTTCAAATTCTTATTCTTATGTTACAAATAACATATTTCATATTCCTAGTAGGAGTAGGAAACGTACCTGAGTACTTTGTACCATAATATGGTACTATAGCCATTTCATATTCTTAATATCACATATTTTAATTAACATAGCCATAATACATATTATGAAAAAGTGAGGGGTACACACCTGATTCGCTTAAAATTTCCTTGAGATCCCGAAAAGCTTGATCTAATGCTTAGATCCTTAATCCCTACATTGATTTATCACTTATTACCTTAATAAAAAGCCATTCGGCCAAGATTCCAAATCCTAGTAGGATTAGTATTCTTACCTTGTTGCCGATTGGAACACCAACAAATCCCGAAACTGTTCCTTGTTTCCCTAGGAATGTCGAAATCCCTAAAACCTTACGTTAGACTTAATCTTAATCGTCGAAACATAAATCAAGGCCTTTGGCCGAATATTCACACGTCTTACCTTAATCTTAGAAATCTCGAATACTCCTCCTTTTAGTCGACTACTCTGATAATCCCAAAAAATCCTTCCATATTCGGCAACCATAATATGTATGGGGTTAGATTATCTCTTGGCTAATCTAAAAGAAAAGAATGGAAATCAAACTTGTTCTTACCTTTGAAGACATCAACAGCACCTATGCTTAAAGCCCTTCCAAGATTCGGCTTTTGAATGGATTGCTAAGAAGAAATAGGAAGAAAAGAAAACTTGAGAATTTTGACAATGGTGGACTATAGATTCGGCTTGACAAAAGAAAAAGAGAAGAGAAGAGAAGAGAACACTCAGATATTCGGCAGAGAGAAGAGGAGGAAGAAAAATTGATGAGTAGCCCTATTTTCTTCCTTTTATAGTCGAAACTACTACTCAGAATCCCTTACTTGGCCACCACTCTTCTTTATTGATAAGTTTATCTCTTTAATTATATCCTAAAATAAAAGATAATTCAGCAACTATCCTTACTTAGCTGAAATTATTAAACTCAAAGTCCCTTACTTGGCCATCACTTCTCCCTTATTTTCCTAATTAAAGAATAATTCCTCATTTATCTCTTGAAAATAATCTAAAATAAATCCAATATTTATCCCTTATTTATCCACTATTTATCTCTTAAAAATAAAAGAATAAAGGCTCCTAAATTATAGCCTTGTGCCGTCCACCTCACTTCTTCTGGAAGCAAAATAAAATTTCTTTTATTTGCTTTCCTGTGACTCGAACTCAGGCCCAATCCCTTGCATGTGGCGCCATTTCTAGAGGCCCTAAGTGGCATCTCCGACCACTTTTCCAAGCTTTGTTTGCGTGTCAAATTTCACATACTTTTTTCTCTTAAGGCCACCTTGCCTTAATTTCCTCTTTTAAACTTTAAAACTCGACATTTCTAAGTCATTTCTAGGTTTCCAAAAATTTTCGTTTGCCTCTTTAAACTTGACATTTCCTTACATTTCCAAGTTTCCAGAAATGTTCACTTTCCACTTTTGAATCATTTCCAAATCATTTCCTTACATTTCCAAGTCATTTCCTTACATTTCCAAGACAAGACATTTCCCTCCATTTCCAAGTCATTTCCTTACATTTCCAAGACAAGACATTTCCTTCCATTTCCAAGTCATTTCCTTACATTTCCAAGACAAGACATTTCCTTCCATTTCCAAGTCATTTCCTTACATTTCCAAGACAAGTCATTTCCTTCCATTTCCAAGTCATTTCCTTACATTTCCAAGACAAGACATTTCCTTATATTTCCAAGTCATTTCCTTACATTTCCAAGATTCTAAAAATGCGCACATCACTTCCATAACACATAAGACATACTAATGCATAGGCTATAATCCAGGATGTTACAGATATTTTCATCGTCTTGGGTGGTCAAGGCTTCAATGATGGCACCAATACCTTTATCTTGATAAGAAACAAGGTTTCAAGGTTCCCATCGGAAGGCTTGAAGTTAAGGTTTCTTGAACATTAATGCTAGGAGGGTTTTATAGGACCTCTAGAATGTTTGATTCTTAGAGGATAGGGTTTTCTTTAATAGATGTGGCTTTAGGAACAAGACTGGGGTCAACTTCAAAATGCTATTGAGGCTACTATGGTTTTGGTGCCTGAATAGAGCCTGAGAGAGTGAGCACTCCTTGACTAGTTTTAAAGATGGCTTGAGAATAACTGCTCAAATCTCCAACAATAGTTTGTTGTTGTTCTTGTTGATACTTATTAAATTATTCTATAGGTATTATCTTGATTCTTTCCATTGAGAATGACAATTGAAAGGATGAGTGAATCTTAAAGAAGAACAACTTGGGAAGTAAGAATACTTTGAGAGGCTTTGGAAAATCTTTCAGGGAACCGAGTGGAGGATTAAACTGATATGAAACACTTTTAAAGATGGAAAGAGGTGATCATAATCCCGTTAATGTCTATCATTCTCAAAATGTGGAGAGAGGAAATCTCATGGTGGTTTTTCTACCAAAAATAAAAGAGGAAAAAATAAAGAGATTCCCTCAAAAAATCAACAGAAAATTAAAAGTAAAAAATAATTAAAATATCCTTAATATGGTCCCTGAAATCAGCATTTGGATGCCACTTCAATCAATATAGGATCTTATGCATGATAGGCACCAACTGAGCTTCTCAAGCTCTCAGACCTATTGGTATCCAAAGCTTTAGTAAATAAATTAACTAGTTGATTTTGAGTTGTCACATACTTCATCTTAATTGTTCCACTTTCCACCAATTCCTTGATGAAATAATGCCATATGTCGATGTGATTTGTGCTAGGATGTTGCACAAGAATCTTCAATATATATTTACAGAACTTGTATTATCATAATATGTTGTGTTTGTAGGCAATGCAATGCCAATGTCCTCAAGCATTTTCCTTATCCAAAGTAATTGTGCATAGCAATTGCCTATTGCTATATACTCTGTCACTGCTATTGATATTGAGATTAACCTTTGTTTCTTCCTACACCATGAAACCAAGCTACCTCCCAAGTAGAAACAACCTCCATAAGTGCTTTTTCAATTATCCATATTCCCAGCCCAATCAACATCGTTGTATCTAACTAGGCACATAGAGTTGTCTTTAGTGAACAAAATACCAAGTTTAATTGTGTCATGAACATACTTGATGATTCTTTTAACAGCCTTGACATGTGATTCCTTTGAACTAGCTTGATATCTTGCAAAAACACCATCACTAAAGCTTAATTCTGGATGACTTGCTATGGGATAGAAAATGTCACCTCCCCAACTCGGCCTAAACCTTATAGTCGAATTATGAATGTCACATTAGCCACTGAAATGGCCCCATAAAAATATCTATTTTTAATGAAAAGGAATAGGATGCAAAAGTTTCAAATTTTCACAAAAAGCGGTCGTTACTTATTAGAAAAGTAACAATACTTGTTAAGGAATCGATACGATTTGGGCATTCTATCAATTTTTAGAATTTTAAAATGAAATTTTATCGATGGGTATTGATACGGTTATGGGCGTCAATACTAATTTGGCATTCTGTTTGATTTGAAAATATTTATTCGCTCTAGTATCGATACTTAATGCTAGGGTATATTTTGTTCCAGAACTGGTGGTAGAAAACAAATTTGTTTCAATTTAAAAAATCATCAATTTAACCCATTTTATGAAAACATTAATTTATATTAGTTATTTCTTTCACATAATTTTAGTTTCAAAGTTGTTAGAAAAATCTTAATTGAACAATTTTAAAATCATTTAATTATCTTAAAGTCCTTAGCCAAACTCGAGTTTGATATGAAAAAAAAACAAGTAATCTTAAATCACAAATAAAACACCCATAAGAATATCCAAGTCTATGCCACAGTATTTTGAACAAATCAAATTCCAAATAGAATTTAAAAAATAGTATAGAAATACGTTTTTAAGGAAAATCCAACGATAGTGCTCCGAATGTCGAGTCCAAGCCCTAACCTCACGAGTTATCTAAAAAGGATGGAAAAAACGAAGGAATAAGCTATGAAGCTCAGTGTCGTCTAAACATGTGAGAAATATTCATAATAAGCCGTAACTAATATCATACAAGCATGCAATATACAATACATATCAGTTTTATGAGATTCATAGAATCAACATGCTTATGAATGGTAGTGCTGCACACTATCCAATCCAAACCTACACACCATAGTAAGAATTCCCCAAAACTCGTCGATCCATACACACTAAAACAATGTTTGCTGCAGTACCGCCAATTGATAAACCGTAATATAAACATATTTTAATCCCACATTTAACATACTTTTGGATGATTTATTCCTTGAATTGTGGAATTTGGTGCTCTTAATCCTTTAATTTCATGTTTTATATTAGGAAAGCACCGGAGGATGAAAAAAATGAGAAAAGGGCTTAAAACAGAGTAAATGACTTAAAACAGAGTAAATGACCCAATTTCAAAATCGACATGGCCTGGGCCCAAGACCACACGGTCGTGCCTCATTAACAAACTCCGAACACAGCCTGGCCACGATTCACACGAGCGTGTGCCATGGGTGTGTCCCTGTCATGACAAAGAAGAGTTTCATTCAGATTAGGGTACTCAGAGGCAAAGAAAGTCATTCCAAAAGCCTATATAAACACCCTAGAGGCCAACCTTCAAAGGGGGCGTCCAGTTAGGCCAAGGAGCCAAGCCAGAGAGGCCAGAATTGTGGAATTTACTCGAAGAAAGCCAGTTGATTCATCTCAAGAAGTCAGAGTTATACACAAGATAGATGATCTTCTCTTCAATTCCTTCAGGGGGTTTTAGGGTTTTTCTTATGTTCTGTTTTATATTTTATTCTGAAATGTATTCTTTTATTATTATGAGCTAAACCCTCAGATACCTGAGGGGGGTGAAACCTAAGATGGATCTTGTTATTATTTTCTGAAATATATGATAAATACTTGATTTGTTCTTAATTATGCGTTATTAATTCTTGTTTTGATATTTCAGGATATTGATTCAAGTATTGATGTGCTTAGGCAAAGGAGGAATAGACCCTGTCTAAGAGTAGATCTAGCATGATTAAGCGGAGTTGATCGCAACCTTAGAGATAGGATGACGAAAATCTGCCGGATTAGGGTCAAACCTAATATGGGAGTCCATAGATCGAGTTAATGCAATTCTAGGGGTTTTAATTAGAAAGAGATTTCAATTATTCAACCTATGGTTAGACGTTAGTAGCCTCGTGAGAGGTATTAATATAAATTAGGGAATCCTACGGATCAAATCAAGTGAATAAATCGTCTGGTTCAGAGTTAAATAACAAGTGAAGTTTAGGTGGATTCTTCCTCAGGTAGTATCTTAATCAATTGGTTTTTCCCACAAGTATTTCCCAAATTCATTCTCTTTATATTTGCATCTTTAGCTTAATAGTTAGTTAATTTTAGATTAATTAATAATTCCCTTAATTTTTAGGCTAAATAATAAAAAGAAAGTTAGTATTAGTACTTTTGGTTCCTTTGGGTTCGACAATCCGGTCTTGCCACTAAGCTATACTACTGTTCGATAGGTGCGCTTGCCTTAATCGTTGTCATAGTAAGTTTCTAAGCTTGACCATTCTTTTTATAAATTTTTAAGACTCTGACACACGATCAAGTTTTTGGCGCCGTTGCCGGGGAACTAAAATATTAAGAACGCTCAATTTTTATTACTTTAGCCATTTTTATTTTTATTTTGCTTTTAACTTTACTGATTTTCCTTCTTTTATTTGTTCTTGATAGGTACCTCTAGTTTATGACTAGGAGGAATCCGATGGGACCCCTAATTTACGACAGTGATATTGAAGGTACTGTTCGTAGAAATTGTATAGAAATAAGGCGAAGCTTAAATAACATATAAGAAGAGCAAGAAGTCACAATTAATACCACTCAAGAGACGGCTAAGAATAATCCGCTACCTCCAGAGGCGGCCAAGCATCATGCTCCTCGAACTATGTATGATTATGCTAAACCTAATTTAACAGGAACTGAGTCAAGTATTGTTAGACCTGCTATTGCTGCAAATATTTTTGAACTAAAACATAACACTATTCAGATGATACAACAGTTTGTTAAGTTTGATGGTTTGCAGGATGAGGATCCTAACCCACACTTAGCAAATTTTCTCGAATTATGTGTTACCTTCAAAATATGGCGTTTCTGGTGATGCCATCTGCCTTCGGTTATTTCCCTTTTCATTGAGGAATAAAGTCAAACAGTGGTTGAATTCTCTTCCACGAGGGTCAATTACTACATGGGAACAAATGACCGAAAAATATTTATTAAAATATTTTCCACCGGCTAAAACGGCCAAGTTAAGGAATGATATCTCTTCTTTTGTGCAGATGGATTTAGAAACACTTTACGATGCATGGGAGAGATACAAAGATCTATTGAGAATGTGTCCACACCTTGGATTACCCTTGTGGCTACAAGTCCAAACCTTTTACAACGGTATGAACCACTCAACAAGACAATTGATTGATTCAGCCGCCGGTAGAACATTGAACAACAAAACACCTGAGGCTACTTACGAATTCATTGAAGTGATGTCACTAAATAATTATTAGTGGCAAGTCATAAGGACCAAGCCAACAAAAGCAGCCAGTGTTTTCAACCTCGACTCAGTAACCATGCTATCAAACCAGGTAGAACTGTTAAATAAAAAAATTGATGGCGTATGTGATTCTTTGTAGGTACATCTAGTCATGCAGTGCGATACGAATAGAGGAGGGATGAGTAATACAGAATATCCACCTTACAACCCGAGCGCTGAGAACGAGCAAGTTCACTATTTGCGTAACAATTCTAAATCTCAAAATAACCCTTAGAGTAATACTTATAATCCAAGTTAGAGGAACCACCCCAATTTTTCATGGGTTGGTCAAGGAAATTAGAGACAACAACCCCCTCCAAACTTCCAACAACAGCCCTACCCACAGGAAAAGAAGCCAAACCTTGAAGAGATGCTGACAAAATTCATAGCGGTATCAGAAACACGCTTCCAAAACACTGAGACAACACTTAAAAATCAACAAGCATTGATTAAGGGATCGAGAACCAATTAGGGCAACTCGCTAAGCTGATCTCTGAACGACCACAAGGCAGCTTGCCAAGCCATAACAGCTTAGGATAGTGTAGGGTTAGATAAGCCTACGGTAAGCCAAGAGAATGTGGTAAATGAAGGTAAAGATGAGGTAAACCATGATAAGCCAAAGCTGGTAATTAAAGAGTACCAACCATGTATACCTTACCCCGATGCGATGAAGAAGGACAACACAGACGAACAGTTCAGTAAATTCCTTAAACACTTAAAAAAATTACATATTAACTTACTGTTTCTTGAAGCTCTTTCGCAGATGCCAGATTCAAGGAAATTTTTAAAAGAGCTGTTAACAAACAAACGGAAGTTAGACGAGGAACCGCACATGGAACTAAATGCAGTGTGCTCAGCAATGTTGTAAAACAAACTACCATGAAAATTAAAAGATCCAGGGAGTTTTACAATTCCATGTTTAATTGGTAGTTTATCTGTTGATAATGCTTTAGCTGATTTAGGGGCAAGCATCAATGTTATGCCTTATAAATTGTTTAAAGAACTAGATATAGGGAAACCCAAACAAACTAGGATGAGCATTCAGTTAGCTGATAAAACTGTTAGAATTCCTAAGGGTATAGTTGAAGATGTTCTTGTGAAAATTGATAAATTCGTATTCCTAGTAGACTTTTTCGTTTTAGACATGGATGAGGACAATAGTATCCCCTTAACTTTAGGAAGGCCCTTTTTAGCAACTGCTAGGACTAAAATTAATGTCAGTGTAGGTAAACTCATACGTTGTGTAGGTGACGAATCAATCAGCCTCCAGGCTCTTGACTTAGCTAGGACATCGAGTAGTCAAGGTGAGAACATAAATTCTATTAATAACCACTCGGTTAAACCTTCTTTTTAGGAAGCACCACGGAACTACCCAATTGAGCTAGATCCTAGACCTCATAACAATAAGGAAATAACTCATGAGGAACGAAGGCTTCAGATCGATGAACTAGACGAGTGGAAGACACACTTCAAAGAGAAATTAGGAATACACGAAGCAGAACCAACACCATTCCGTGGGACAAACGAATTTAAGATCAGAGATCAGGTATTGTTAGATAAGGCAGAGCCTCGAATATCTCCGCCTGACCCTAATACAAACAAAAAAAATCCCTTTTAGGGTAATCAAGGTTTTCCCATACGGAACAGTCGAGGTAAGTAATCCTACATTCGGTACTTTAAAGTATATGCTACTTGACTTGAATTACATACTAACAATAGGACTGATAGCATGAGGAAGGATTTTCAACTCCTCAAACCACCATAATTGTGCGAATGAGAGGTAAGTCTAGCTTAACACTATAAACGAGCGCTTCTCGGGAGGCAACCCGAGCACTAACCCCATTAATTTTCACATTTTTATTTTTACTTTTATTTTTCCTTTTTAGCACCTAACTATAAATTAACCAAAGTTCAAATTTCCATACCACACGGCCTTGCACACGGTCGTGGCCATGGCCGTGTGGATGCTACGGATGTGTGTACTGGCATGGCAGGGATAGTACGACACAAGATGAAAAATATCTTCAAGCCACGGGCCCCAATTGAGCACCACGACAGTGCGATGCAGCCATGGCCAACATTGTTTTAGCCATACAGGCGTGGCAACCGGCACATGGGCGTGGGAGAAATGAACGGAGCATAACACGGTCGTGCGACACAGCCGTGTGACTCGACACACCCACGGTACACGGGCGTGCGGATGTACCAAATTTGAAATCTCAGTTTAACACTCACACTTCTCCCCTTCTTACCTACTCCCCACTTCCCTTTTTCTTCAAACACACTCTTAACTATTCATTCTCAACTTTTTTCATTCCCCCTAACTCTAGATCTAATCACATCCATGTCGAAGAAACGGAAGGATCCTACCACAGTCTCCCTTTGTTAGACTGATCTGCATAAGTTCACGCCGGCCGCTTCATTAACTCGATAGGAAAAGGACCTTTGAGTCCACTTAACTTTTCTTTTCATTTTCACTTCTCCTTTATTTTCCTTTTCTTTATTTTTCTTTTCTTTATTTTTCTTTTACTTAGCTTAATTTATTTTATTTCGTTTTCTATGATTTAGGTTCTAAAGGCTGCTTGGGAATCACCACACCACGACTATAGCCATGACACCACAGCCTTAGAAATCACACTTACCCCGCTAACCATCTAACGATAAGGACTCACCAATCTATTAGTCTTTTCTTTTAATTTTATTTTACTTTCTATTTTCTTTCTCTTTCTCTTTCTTGTATTTAAATATATATTTAGTATATTTTGAATTATTATCATTATTTCCTGGCTAATTCTCCACGAGCTTCCCAATTTCTTCATCTAGCCCAGAGATTGTCGGCGGCCACCACATCACGACACTCCCAACTCAAGGAAGCCAGCCAAATTCAGGAAGTTTCACCTCTCCCTTTCTCTTAAATTTCATATATATATCTTTGTACATTGAGGGCAATATACATCTTAAGTATGGGGATGAATATTTATTTCGAGGAAGTGCCTAACTTTCTGCATTATTCTCAAATCCCTGAATGATATCTTGTCTTTAAGTAATTTTCTCAGATTATTATTAGAATGAAATTTCCTGTGAATCATGATTTTCTTTGATATGTTTTGGATTAAGTCATTGATAATTGTCCAGTGATGATATAAACTTTAGGAAACTAGAGAATCAAGCATGATGAGTCTGTTTTCAAAAATTAAAATTTTGTTAGGTTGTCTACCTGAATCTAATTATTACCTTAAAGTTTGAAATTTACAAGGTTGATATCAAAAACCCATAACTTTTGTGATATTTTGAGCTTTTTAGAGCATACATTCTTTCGTGCTCACTTTTTGATTATGAGTGTGTCAACATTGATTTGTTATTCTAGAACTTGCTTCGATTATACATGTTGAGACCACATCATTGATTTGATATACAGAGATGAAAAAGGCACTTAGGATTTAACCCACTCACTCCACTAAAAAGCCTACCCTCACAATTAACCCTTAGTGAACCCCTTTGATCCTAACAACCATTTTTATTGACTTACCCACTAATTTTACCCCAAAACCCACTTTGTATTTGTTATCACCATTCTTTGACTCCTTTTTTGTCGAAATTTGATTTTGAGCAGTTGCCTAACTATGTTCTATATTTCAGTTGTTAAAGTTCCTTCTCATTATTATACTTGATTTGTTCCTAAAAAAAACGAAGTATATTCATTATTAGTTCTAGGATTAAGTGAGCTTATACGTTTAAAATTCCACATAAAGTTATAATTGATGTAATTATTTAAGTATTAGTTTATTTTTTCTAGTTAGGTAAATTCTCAATTCAATCTCAATTCTAACTCTCTAATTCAGCCTTTATCCACACCTTTAACCCGAGCCCCATTACACCCCTTTTTAAAGACCTTTTGATCTGTGTATCATTTCATTTTATAGTGGTGGTGATTTGGTTTTCAGGCAAGCCTATGGGATTAACTTTTCATGTTCGACTTTTGAGTGCTTACTTTTGAACCTTAAACACTTTGAGTTATTTGAGTGAATCTTTAGTGAGGATGTCAGCTCTTGTTGATTTTGAATTAAATGTGATTATTTAGGTAAGGGAAAACGCCTATATATTTCGTGCTACAAATACTATGACTTTGATTGTTTGAATCTTTAAGATCTTTCTATTTAAATTATCAATGTATGAATTATCTTTGAATTATGATAAAACACTATTGATGAATATTATGAATCAAGGAAGTTCATTTTAATTGTGAGTTGAGAATTTTGCTTGAGGACAAGCAAATGCTTAAGTGTGGGGTTATTCGATAAACCGTAATATAAACATATTTTAATCCCACATTTAGCATACTTTTGGATGATTTATTCCTTGAATTGTGGAATTTGGTGCTCTTAATCCTTTAATTTCATGTTTTATACTTAGGAAAGCACCGGAGGATGAAAAGAACGAGAAACGGGCTTAAAACGGACTAAATGGGCCAAATTTTGAAATCGACACTGCCTGGGCCCAAAACCACACGGCTGTGCCTCATTAATAGACTCGAACACAGCCTGGCCACGATTCACACGAGCGTGTGCCATGGGCGTGTCCCTATCGTGACAAAGAAGAGTTTCATTTAGATTAGGGTACTTAGAGGCAAAGAAAGCCATTCTAAAAGCCTATATAAACACCCTAGAGGCCAACCTTCAAAGAGGGCGTCCAGTTAGCTGAAGAGCCAAGACAGGAGGCCAGAATTGTGGAATTTACTCGAAGAAAGCCAGTTGATTCATCTCAAGAAGCTGGAGTTATACTCAAGACAGAGGATCTTCTCTTCAATTCCTTCAGGGGGTTTTAGTGTTTTTCTTATGTTTTGTTTTATATTTTCTTTTGATATGTATTCTTTTATTATTATGAACTAAACCCTCAGATACCTGAGGGGGATGAAACCTAAGACGGATCTTGTTATTGTTTTCTGAAATATATGATAAATACTTGATTTGTTCTTAATTATGTGTTATTAATTCTTGTTTTGATATTTCAGGATATTGATTCAAGTATTGATGTGCTCAGGCAGAGGAGGAATAGATCCTGTCTAAGAGTAGATCGAGCATAATTAAGCGAAGTTGATCACAACCCTAGAGATAGGATGACGAAAATCTACCGGATTAGGGTCAAACCTTATATGGGAGTCCATAGATCAAGTTAATGCAATTCTAGGGGTTTTAATTAGAAAGAGATTTCAATTAATTAACCTAGGGTTAGACGTTAGTAGCCTCGAGAGAGGTATCATTATAAATTATGGAATCCTATGGATCAAGTCAAGTGAATAAATTGTCTGGTTCAGAGTTAAATAACTAGTGAAGTCTAGATGGATTCTTCCTCAGGTATTGCCTTAATCAATTTATTTTTCCCACCAGCATTTCCCCAGTTCATTCTCTTTATCTTTGCATCTTTAGCGTAATAGTTAGTTAATTTTAGATTAATTAATAATTCCCTTAATTTTTAGGCTAAATAATAAAAAGAAAGTTAGTGTTAGTACTTTTGGTTCCTTTGGGTTCGACAATTGAAACACCCCAAACCCGGCCCACGAGCTTTGACCAGATTTGGTATGTTCCTCAAGTAAACCGGTTCAAATTTCTTTTGTTACTTTGGGAAAATAGTGTGTTTTGAAAGAAATATTGTTTTGGGTTGGGCTCGAGTAGAAAACAAAATCGTTTTATAATGAAACCCTTTTAAATTTTAGGTGATAAAACATATAGAATACCTTTAAAGTAAATTACTTAATCTTTAACTTAATAAAAAATTCGTAACATAATAAATAAACACAGAAATAAAATAGTGCACCATGGCCTTATGGCCTTATTACATCAAGTAAATTCAAATAATTCGGAGTACTTAAAAATTAATAGTCCATAAAAATAAAAACTTCATGTTGAGCATGGCCACCACAAGTTCTGCAGTCTCGATCCATTACTGTTCATCACCTGAAACATGGTCCCTCGACGGGGTGAGTCAACAGACTCAATGTGTACACAACACTAAATCATAATAGAATCAGGCATAACAAATATTACACATTCACATCATAGCATACATATTATGATGCACTCCCAAACCTAAACCTAATAAGCCATCCGCTACACTCCCCCGTACCAGCCTGTACACCGTGGGGACTACAAAGTCGACCCTCCTTCCGCTACACTCCATATCGCGGTCTTAGGTCACCGCATTTGTGGTCTTAGGTCACCACATTCGGATATCGCGGTCTTAGGTCACCGCATTCGATTCATCGTGGTCTTAGGTCACCACATTCGAGATACCACGGTCTTAGGTCATTGTGTTCGTGGTCTTAGGTCACCACATTCACTTCCCTTTCAATAACCCATATGCCCCATTTTGTAATATGCATTAATATGCCAAAGTTCACATTCTTATTCTCATGTTACAAATAACATATTTCATATTCCTAGTAGGAGTAGGAAACGTGCACAGTACTTAGTTCCATAACATGGTACCTTAGCCACTTTCTTATTCTTAATATCACATATTTTAATTAGACATAGCCATAAAACTTAATAAGAATTAGTGTGGGGTACACACACACGATTAAACAGCAAATTCCTTGAGATCTTGAAATCGATCTATCGCTTAGATCCTTAATCCCTACATTTGATTAATCACTTACTAATTTAATAAAAAGCCATTCGGCCATAAATCCAAATCCTAGTAGGATTAGTATACTAAAACTTACCTTGTTGCCGATTTGATAATTAATCAAATCCCAGAAACTTGTATTCTTCCCCTTTGAAATCGGCTAATCACTAGATCCCTTGAATCGGTTAGTTTTCGGCTTAAAACACATAAAAAATAGATCTAACTACTAAAATAGGCCTTGGCTGAATATTCATAGTCACTTACCTTAAGGATCTTAAATCCCGAAATTATCCCTTGGTTATAGCTTCTGTCGAAATCTCTAAAACCACATGTTAGATCAACTTCTAACCTTTAATCACAATCAATGGCCCTTGGCTGAATGTCAGATATGACTTACCTTGATGGTCAAATCCCGAAGATCTTTTCTTTTATAGACGACTATGGCAAAAATCCCGAAAGAATCTTTCCAAATTTCGGCAATTAAGAATATTGATGGGATTAGTCCTAGATTTCGACAAATCTAAAAGAAAAGAATAGAAATCAAAACTTATTCTTACGCTTTCTTGAAGAAATCGACAGCACCTATGCTTGAAGCCCCTCAAAGATTCGGCTTTTGATAGATTGGAAAGAAAAGAAATTGGCTAATGGTGATATCTTGAATTTTCGGCTTTGGCTAACAAAAAGAAGAAGAACAAATGCTCTAGGAAATTCGGCAGAGAGAAGGGTTGAGAGCAAGAATGATGAATGGCCCTCTTTTCTTTATATAGCCGAATTTACTAACTTAGAATCCCTTACTTGGCCATCACTCTTCTATTTTGATAGCTTTATCTCTTTAATTATCTCCTAAAATAAAAGATAATTCAACAACTAACCTTACTTAGCCGAAATTATTAAACTCAAAGTCCCTTACTTGGCCATCACTTCTCCCTTATTTTCCTAATTAAAGAATAATTCCTCATTTATCTCTTGAAAATAATCTAAAATAATTCCATTATTTATCCCTTATTTATCCACTATTTATCTCTTAAAAATAAAAGAATAAAGGCTCCTAAATTATAGCCTTGTGCCGTCCACCTCACTTCTTCTCGAAGCAAAATAAATTTCTTTTATTTGCTTTCCCTGTGACTCGAACTTAGGCCCAATACCCTTGCATGTGGCGCCATTTCCAGAGGCCCTAAGTGGCATCTCCAGGCCACTTTTCCAAGCCTGTTTGTGTGTCAAATTTCACATATTGTTTCTATTAAGGCCACATTGCCTTAATTTCCTCATTTAAACTTTAAAACTCGACATTTCTAAGTCATTTCTAAGTTTCCAAAAATTTTCGTTTGCCTCTTTAAACTCGACATTTCCTTACATTTCCAAGTTTCCAGAAATGTTCACTTTCCTCTTTTGAATCATTTCTAAATCACTTCCTTACATTTCCAAGTTTCCAAAAAAGTTCACTTTCCTCTTTTAAACCTAACATTTCCATACATTTCAGTGTTTCCAAAATGTTCACTTTCCTCTTTTAAACCTAACATTTCCATACATTTCGTGTTTCCAAAAATGTTCATAACACATAAGACATGTCATTTCGTACAATTAAACCGAAAATGCATAGGCCCTTTTCAGGATGTTACAGTTCTACCCTCCTTAAAGATAATTTCGTCCTCGAAATTACTTATTAACGAATAATCGTACATCTTAACTCACCGCACTATGCTTATGCTGCACACTCTGATCTTAATAGAACCATCATACTTCCTAGGCACAATCTCTAAGTTCACGTCCCCTAGAACTCATTTCTAACGCCGCGATTTAATCTGATTAAAGAGTTTTATGCATTAGAAATTTTGTTCCACTGTTTATCCGCGAACGAATTTTATGCAAAGAGATGTTTAAAAGTGGTTCTTTCGATCAAACAAAGTTCTCAGCTCAAGTTCACTATTCAAAAAGTCACGTTCACATTCATCAACCGAGACATATTTATTCAGTGGTATCTACCGCCCACATTCACTATTCGAACACTCTTTGCCTTATTCCTATCCCAGGGGTATTTTTGTAATTTGTCTTACAGGGGTATTTTCGTAATTTTTTCAAAATAAGGTTCCTTGGTAATTTTGTCAAAAAGTATTTTAGAATTTATTTTTTTAAATTCCCGGGGTATTTTTGGAAAATTTTGAAATTCGAGGGCATTTTAGTAATTTTAAATCTCGGGGGTATTTTGGTAATAAACCAGGGTAAATTCGTAAAGTTTAATGATTCCAGGGTATTTCAAAATTTGCAAACCTTTGAGGGTTCTTTTTGTGAATTTGCTTTCTATTTTGGTGATATTGCAACAATTTTGGAAATAGGGTCATTTTGGTAATTTTGTAAGTTAGGGGCAATTTCGTAATTTTCCAAAATTAAGGTATTTTTGATAATTTGCAAATTAGGGTTTTTGGACTTATCGTAAAGTAAGGAAATTTTGATAAAACTATGAGTAGTTTGGAGATTTTATAAACCAAGGGCATTTTTGTAATTTCACAACCACTAGGGGTATTTTTGTAATTTTATAAATCAAAAATTTTTCGAAAAATTTTGTAAAAATAGTTCTCACAAATTAAAAGGGTAATTTTAAGAGTTTTAAAACTAGGGTTTTTATAAAAACACAGCTAGTTCCTTTTCGGGTTTTAGTTATTATGTTTAGCTTTATGGCCAGAGTCCTCTTGGTTAGGGTGAACTGAAGCTACGCACCAGGTAGGATTCCTGCGAAGAGGAGGTGAGTCACTAGGACTGCTTAAGTACCAAGCTCTTCCGGATCCATTCCTAGACATGCGCACAGGGGTTACCACACCCTAACTCGGCGACTTAGCCATAGGGTTGTTTAGTTAGGCACTTAAGTCTTATGTAAGTGTTGGGGAAAACTAATCCAAGGGTTCAAGTACTTATCATGCTAATCTACGTTCCATTCCATTTCTACCCTTCTACAGATCATACAATAAATCACACAATGGATAGGGGTACTTACCTGGTGGACTGCGGGTCGGAGACTTAGGTGCCATGCCAAAAACCTGCTTAACTTTAGAAATACTTTTCATAAAACTCATTTGGGCTCGTTTGGAAAATGTTTTGGGCCTTAGCCCACAGGCTGAGAGTTTTAAAACTGGGCTCTGATACCAAACTGAAACACCCCCAACCCGGTCCACGAGCTTTGACCAGATTTGGTATATTCCTCAAGTAAACCGGTTCAAAGTTCTTTTGTTACTTTGGGAAAATAGTGTGTTTTGAAAGAAATATTGTTTTGGGTTGGGCTCGAGTAGAAAACAAAATCATTTTATAATGAAACCCTTTTAAATTTTAAGTGATAAAACATATAGAATATCTTTAAAGTAAATTACTTAATCTTTAACTTAATAAAAATTTCGTAACATAATAAATAAAAACAGAAATAAAATAGTGCACTATGGCCTTATGGCCTTATTACATCAAGTAAATTCAAATAATTCGGAGTACTTAAAAATTAATAGTCCATAAAAATAAAAACTTCATGTTGAGCATGGCCACCACAAGTTCTGCCTTCCCGGTCCATTACTGTTCATCACTGAAACATGGTCCCTCAACGGGGTGAGTTAACAGACTCAATGTGTAGACAACACTAAATCATAATAGAATCAGGCATAACAAATATTACACATTCATATCATAGCATACATATTATGATGCATTCCCAAACCCAAACCTAATAAGCCATTCGGTACACTCCCGTACCAACTTTGTACAATGTGGGGACTACTAAGTCGACCCTCCTTCCGCTACACTCCATATCGCGATCTTAGGTCACCACATTCAGATATCGCGGTCTTAGGTCACCGCATTCAGATTACTGTGGTCTTAGGTCACCACATTCAGATACCACGGTCTTAGGTCACTGTGTTCGTGGTCTTAGGTCACCACATTCACTTCCCTTTCAATAACCCATATGCCCCATTTTGTAATATGCATTAATATGCCAAAGTTCACATTCTTATTCTCATGTTACAAATAACATATTTCATATTCCTAGTAGGAGTAGGAAAACGTGCACAGAGTACTTAGTACCATAACATGGTACCTTAGCCATTTTCTTATTCTTAATATCACATATTTTAATTAGACATAGCCATAAAACTTAATAAGAATTAGTGTGGGGTACACACCTGATTCGCTTAGCAAATTCCTTGAGATCTTGAAATCTGATCTATCGCTTAGATCCTTAATCCCTACATTTGATTAATCACTTACTAATTTAATAAAAAGCCATTCGGCCATAAATCCAAATCCTAGTAGGATTAGTATACTAAAACTTACCTTGTTGCCGATTTGATAATTAATCAAATCCCGGAAACTTGTATTCTTCCCCTTTGAAATCGGCTAATCACTAAATCCCTTGAATCGGTTAGTTTTCGGCTTAAAACACATAAAAATAGATCTAACTATTAAAATAAGCCTTGGCTGAATATTCATAGTCACTTACCTTAAGGATCTTAAATCCCGAAATTATCCCTTGGTTATAAAACACAAAAATCCCTAAAACCACATGTTAGATCAACTTCTAACCTTTAATCATAATCAATGGCCCTTGGCCGAATGTCAGATATGACTTACCTTAATGGTCAAATCCCGAAGATCTTTTCCTTTATAGTCGACTATGGCAAAAATCCCGAAAGAATCCTTCCAAATTTCGGTAATTAAGAATATTGATGGGATTAGTCCTAGATTTCGACAAATCTAAAAGAAAAGAATAGAAATCAAAACTTGTTCTTACCCTTTCTTGAAGAAATCGATAGCACCTATGCTTGAAGCCCCTCAAAGATTCGGCTTTTGATGGATTGGAAAGAAAAGAAATTGGCTAATGGTGATATCTTGAATTTTTGACTTTGGCTAACAAAAAGAAGAAGAACAAATGCTCTAGAAAATTTGGCAGAGAGAAGGGTTGAGAGCAAGAATGATGAATGGCCCTCTTTTCCTTATATAGCCGAATTTACTAACTTAGAATCCTTTACTTGGCCATCGCTCTTCTATTTTGATAGCTTTATCTCTTTAATTATCTCCTAAAATAAAAGATAATTCAGCAACTATCCTTACTTAGCTGAAATTATTCAACTCAAAGTCCCTTACTTGGCCATCACTTCTCCCTTATTTTCCTAATTAAAGAATAATTCCTCATTTATCTCTTGAAAATAATCTAAAATAATTCCATTATTTATCCCTTATTTATCCACTATTTATCTCTTAAAAATAAAAGAATACAGGCTCCTAAATTATAGCCTTGTGCCGTCCACCTCACTTCTTCTCGAAGCAAAATAAAATTTCTTTTATTTGCTTTCCCTGTGACTCGAACTCAGGCCCAATACCCTTGCATGTGGCGCCATTTCCAGAGGCCCTAAGTGGCATCTCCAGGCCACTTTTCCAAGCCTGTTTGTATGTCAAATTTCACATACTTTTTCTCTTAAGGCCACCTTGCCTTAATTTCCTAATTTAAACTTTAAAACTCGACATTTCTAAGTCATTTCTAAGTTTCCAACAATTTTCGTTTGCCTCTTTAAACTTGACATTTCCTTACATTTCCAAGTTTCCAGAAATGTTCACTTTCCTCTTTTGAATCATTCTAAATCACTTCCTTACATTTCCAAGTTTCCAAAAATGTTCACTTTCCTCTTTTAAACCTAACATTTCCATACATTTCCAGTGTTTCCAAAAATGTTCACTTTCCTCTTTTAAACCTAACATTTTCCCTACATTTCCAGGTTTCCAAAAATGTTTATAACACATAAGACATGTCATTTCGTACTATTAAACCGAAAATGCATAGGCCCTTTTCAGGATGTTACAACAATCCAGTCTTGCCACTAAGCTCTACTACTGTTCGATAGGTGCGCTTGCCTAAATCGTTGTCATAGTTAGTTTCTAGGCTCGATCATTCTTTTTATAAAATTTTAAGACTCTGACACACGATCAGCAATAAAACAATATATTTGATCGGTGGGCCGATCTGGCTTTTAATGCTTGTACTTCCTCCTTCAATAACCTAATCCCAATGCAATAGTATGGCATGCTATCAATATCAAAAAATAGTAACAGTAATAGTGTTAACATGCTATTATCATGTGAGCAATAGTAGTTTGTTGTTTAAGCAATAACAGTAAGCATGTATCAATACAATTTGTGAAATTAACGCTGAAACAACATCAAACACATACTCAACAATAATGAAACAGAAAATGGTAGCATACTACATCTAAAATTACAGCAAAAATCGGGTTTCCAATAATAATGAATCAGAAAATGGCAGCATACTACATCTAAACTTACGACACAAATTAGGTTTCCAACAATAATGGATCAGAAAATGATGTTTCTATGTGTTTTCAGATTCACGAATTGAATTTGTTTAGTAAACATAAAGAAAATCAGCAAGTAAACATACTCGAATTACCCACACATTTGACCAAAGGCCACATACACACAACACAACATAGTTAGGACACACACCTTCACCACATGCCTGAGCGGCACCACTTCAGTTCAGATTTGATCAAGTTCACTTAGATTTGGCCCTTCAAATGAAAACCACATACATAAAATACACATGTTAGAAATTGGCAACAAAGGTTTCAGGAAAAATCAAGAAGGAATCGATTAAACAAGTCAGAAGGGAGTAAATCACAACCCCATAATGAATCTAAAATTAGATTGTAACCAATACTAGAGGTTTCGCTTACCGATCGGTAGCAAATGAGAAATAGTAGCAAAATCCATTAGTCTGAAACACCACTGGGATTCAAACGTATGAGGGGTTATTTGAAAAAACATAGGTGAAATGGATGTCCAAGGGTGATGGAGAATTCAACAGCAGCTAAGGAGAAAAGAGAAAATCGATGGCTCAAGGGGTGCAAGGTGCACTGGCTAGGAGAACTGGAGAAAGAAAAGAGAAAAGAAAGGAAAAGAAAGGGAGACGATGAAAAAAAAAGAAAAGGGAAGAGAAAAGAGGAGAGGAAGAGGGGGTGACACAAAGAAAATAGAGAAAAGTTAGAGACTAAGGTTGGGGCAGCAACAAAAAAAACAAGGGAAAAGAAAATAAGGGGCCGAGCAAGCATAAGTATGTTTAAATACATAGGGTTTCGGCACATGTATAGGCTACACAAAGAGAAAACAGTGAGAAGGAAAAATTTGGGTTTAATGTTTTTCAAAAGTTCTTAATAGACTAATCCTAAACAGAGGCCCAATTACACGCCTAAGTAGAATATAAATTAATTTCGACATTTATCAATTTAATCCAAAAAATTTAACCCACATTTTGGGGCATTACAACTCTTTACTCCTTAATAGAAATTTCATCCTAGAAATTTACCTAGTCCGAACAGATGAGGATATTGTTGCTGCATTGAGTCTTCCGGCTCAAAAGTAGCCTCTTTAGTGCTACATTTTCGCCATAGAACCTTAACCAATGAAACTCACTTCCTCCTTAGAACTTTTTCCTCTCGATCCAAAATTTGTATGGGCTCTTCCTCATAAAAAAATACAGTCTCACTTCCACCTCCCCAATTGGAACAACATACGATGGGTCAGAACGGTATTTCAATAGCATAGAGACACGAAACACATCATGGATACGGTTTAGCTTAAAAGTTAACTCCAACTAATATGCTACTGGCCCAATCCTCTTAAAGAACCTATATGGCCCAATGAACCTCTAACACCCTATACTCGATCCGATTTACTGTATCCGAATGTAGGATGTCACAATGCTTAAATACTTAGCAAATTTTCAAGACTGGCGAAAACTATATTGGATGTACTTTTTATGTATTTGAAAACAAAAATATTTTTTAAGTCAAAAGATTCAAATGAAATGTTTATCATTTGTAACATATTCTTAAAATCAGTATAAAGCATAACACACATCCAAGCCCAGTCTGAGATGTATTACTATACACCACATAATCATTCCTCGACTCAAGCTGAATCAACATAGGTGATTTGAGTCAATATAGGATTAGCTTCTCAAAGCTAGCTTGTTGGTCATCAATCCCCTTAAAAGGAACACTATTTCTCAACAACTTCGTCAAGGGTACAAAATAATAAGAGAAAACCCCTCTACAAACCTCTGATAGTACCCGGTCAACCCTAAGAAACTCTAAATCTTAAAAACATTAGTTGGTTGCCTCCATTCCAAAATGGCCTGTATCTTATTTGGATCCACACAGATACCCTCCACTGATACAACATGACCTAGAAACATTACTACCTTCAACCAGAACTCACACTTACTCAACTTCACATAAAGCTTATTTTCTCTGGGAATCTGCAAAATAACTCTCAAATGCTCATCACGATCAGTCTTTGAGTAAACTAGGATGTCATCACTGAACACAACAACCAACTGATTTAGAAACGACTAAAACACCCTATTCATTAGGTCTAAGAATGTTGTAAGGGCATTCGTTAGACCAAACAACATTACTAAGAACTCGTAGTGCCTATACCAAGTCTTGAATGTGATCTTAGGCACATCAGACTCTTTAACTTTAAGTTGATAATACCTAGACCTCAAATCAATCTTAGAGAACATTGCCTCTCCACGAAATTGGTCGAACAATTCATCGATCCTTAGCAGAGGATGCTTATTTTTAATGGTCAACTGCCAGTAGTCAACACTCAACCTTAGTATTCCGTCCTTCTTCTTAACCAATAAGACTGGGGCTTCCTAAGGTGACACACTAGGTCTTATGAACCCTCGGTCCAAGAGATCCTAAAGTTGAACTTTATGTTCCTTGAGTCTTTTAGGTGACATGCGGTAGGAAGCAATAGACACCAGTGCAGTTCTAGGAAACACCTCAATTTCGAACTCAACCTCTTGATCAGGATGTAATCCTAATATTTCATTGGGAAAAACATTCAAAAACTCTCTTACAATATGGATACTATCCACAATCGAATTACTCGTACTTACATCCAGAACATAAGCCAAATATGCTTCACAACCCTTCCGAACAAGTTTCTCTACTACCATTGCTGAGATCACATTAGACAAATAATCTCTTTATTCCAATACTATAACAATCTACTTCCCATCAGTTACCTTCAAAGTCACCCTCTTAGTGGCATAGTTGTAACGTGATTTTTGTGCAAGTGTACACAACTGTTCAAGTAGTAAGTAAAATGAGTTATCGTCTCCACAGGAATTGTGTATGTTAATTGATTATTTATAAAATTATAAGTTGAAAATTTGGTTGGAAAAACATAATATTTTGAGTGGTGGATTATTAAATTAAATTTTCTAGATGCAAGATGATCCCCATGTAATGAAATCTATGAAAATTATCTAAACATATGAATGGAAACAAAAACACAATTTCAACAATCAATAACATGAATAGGCTAGGATAATCACAGTAATCAACTTAATTCATTTTCATCATGCTTAATAGTGCTCAAAAAACATTCCATGGCAACTCGATCTTTCATGAGTTTGGAAACCAAATAAGTCCTTCCGGATCTTTTACTACTGATCATATTAAAATAAGGGTTTCTTAGTATTTATGCGAGGTAACAGAGACAATTAAGTTTGAAATAGTTTAATCACATAAACCTAAAAACTATGCAAGATAATAGAGCTAACTAAAGATATTATGAACTTCTAGTTTAATAGGGTTTAATGATTTAAATTGAGCATTGAACTTTTCAATTATGTGTTTATTATCGTTATCTGGTTAGGATCGCTCAACTAATCTGAATGCATCCAATCACGTATAAATGAAATACATCTTGATTTTAATTAAACACATGATCGACTGAGGCACAAACACGTTAAACATGAATCAAACAAATGTTATTGAATTAACATAATTAAGTTATCATTGTTGATTTCAAGATGAATAAACACTTGACAAACATGTTTAAATTAAACAACAAAGAGGAAAGAGTAAACTCTAATTCAATTTAGCTGCCTTTTGGATCTTTTTGAATGAGGTGTTTCTCCGACCCGTCCGTTGCTCATTTGCTAAGGGTTTCTCAAGGTGGCCGGTCAAGAGATGATCTTTACAAGGCTTTTGTTGGCTAAAATGGAAGTGGAAATGGAATGGAAATGAAAAGAACAAGAGAAAATGAAAAAGTGTTATGAAGAGAGAATGATGGATGGGTGATGAGGGATTAATGGATGCTTTGAAAGGTTAAAGGTTTGTGGTATTTATAGGTGAAGGTAAGGGTAAAGTTTACTAAAAATAAAGTTTGAAAATCTGTCCATTTCTCTCATGCTTGGTCATCCACAATTTGTGGAGAAAGAGGTGGTTTGGTTACTTGTTTTAATTTCAAATCTTTGTTATTATTAGCCATGAAATGGATGGTTTCAAAGATAATGTTGGTGTGCCGATTTTTGATAATTTTCCAACTGCAAAGAGCTCCAATAAAATATCCCAAAGTGATAGTACTAGAAAGAACTTATGTTTTCTACCTACTTATTGGTTAATTTGTACCCATTTAGTTATCTTTAGCATATATTTTAGCATTTTTAGTTCAATAAATTGCATTTTATAACTCAATGGATCTTAGCCTATTTATCCTTAATTTTGTCATATTTTGGTACTGATGTCGCTACATGAGTATTTTCAGATTGCACCCAGAATTGTCGCTGCCCCTAGTAACTGTCCGGATGAGAACAAAAATGTATGAGCTGTCCAATCTGGTATAACTTACTTGTACGTACAGAGCCAGCAGGATTTTGATGAAAGGACACCTATACTATTGAGAAGAAGATAAATATTCACGTAAAAGAAAAAAAAAGAGGCGAGAGAAAAGTGTTCTAGATTATCATCTTCTTCAACCTATCCTTTGAAGCTTTCAGCTATGGTAGCTTAAGTCTTCTACGGGTGAACTGACATGAAAGGGATGCAGACTAGCTCTTAACGAGGAGCCCTAAGTGCGACATAAGAGGGAATAGAAAGAATCAAGTCGAGTTGTCTAGGAATAGTATTCTCCACTTGTTTCTTTTATTTTTCTTTTCTAAACGATGGTGATTACTTTCTATTTCATGTATGTACGGAAGTATACACACTTTTTAGGTTAAATGTTATTTTATTCAATCTTGCTTCTACTGTTTAATCCCTGGTTTTGAATTTTTTTAGCACAGAAATGTTACTGCGGTCACTAACACTGGAAGGTGCAGTGACAAGTCAAGCTAACAAGCATGACAACGGAAGTTGCTTGAGAATTAGAGGAATTCAATCCACTTGTTCTTAATAGTGTTCCATTGCCATCATCGGAAGGTGTGGTTAATGTGCATGTTTAAGTCTTTGATTAAATATAGAATTTAAGCTTGGTATGATAATTATTGTAATTTAATGCATCAATAATCACCTATCCTTTTATACCTTGTGAGCATTTATCATTCTGTTGAATATTCACGTTGGGGATCCCAATTTATCAATATTATATTTTATCTTATTATTTTCAAGTTATTGCTTCGAAAACTACACTCAAAATTTATCTCATTCCTATCTCTTTATTGCACTGACATTGATAGAAAAAAGACAACCATCCTTATGGGATCGATATCTGACAAATTCATATCTGTCTACTATACTTACATCGACAGTGTATGCTTGCACATTATTGTTGTGATGTTAACAACCAGTCAAGTTTTGGTGCCGTTGCTGGGGATGGCGTTTGTTTCACGTTTGTTTTTGTTTGTTTTTATTTCATAACATTTAGTTGTTACTAACTTGTTTTCTTTTTGTCACTATTTTCACATTTTATTTTAGGAGCTGTATGACCGAAAGCAATTAAGAGTTTATTGTTGATTTTGATCCGGAAATTGAAAGAACCATTTGGAGGAGACTTCGAGAGCAAAGGGATATGGCTTTACCCAGAAACTATGAAGTCATACCCCCGACGCAGCAACAAAATGCTAATGACCCACCATTACAGTAAGAAGCTCAAATACAAAACAGGACTATACGAGATTTTGTAGTACCTGTCTTGGATAACTTAAAACTGGGAGTTGTTAGGCCATCAATCCAAGCTGGAAATTTTGAACTCAAGCCAGTAATGTTTCAAATGCTGAATTCTAATGGGCAATATGTTGGGCTGCCACATGAAGATGCACGAGAACATCTTAAATCATTTTTATTGATTTGTGTTTCCTTCAGTCAACAAGGAGTTCCTGATGATGATTTGAAGATGTAATTATTTCCTTATTCCTTGTAGGAAGGAGCTCGTACTTGGTTCTTTGGGCTACCTCCCAGCTCAATTACTTCTTTGAATACACTACCAACACAGTTTCTTTTGCGATTTAACCCGCCAATAATGATATTACAGCTTATCATTAGTTGGATGATGAGAATCTTCACACCACATAGGAACATTATAAATTTTTGCTTCGATGTTGTCTCATGCATGGCATTCAGCAGGAAACACAAATTGATATTTTCTATAATGGGTGGAAACACGAAAATATACGCATTTTTTCATGTCCTTTTTAACTCAAATTCATGTAGTTTCCATAAATTTTTTGTCGAAAATTATATAATTATTATAAAATAATTATTTTGTACATATATTATTAACATGTTGAGTTTTAATTAATTTTACAATTAATTTTGGTTAATTTTTATTATTTTCAATAGATTTGCACAAAGGACGAAAAACGGCTCTGTAGATACTACTAGAAGCACAAAACCATGAAGCAATTTTGAAGCATCAAGGCGAACTAATTTTTTAGCCTAAGACGATCCAAATTATGTGTATTAATTCATAATATAATTAATTTTAATTTTAATCCAATTTAATTTGGGTTAAATAAATTATTGTTAATTAATTATGAAAAGGGACCCAATTGAGCTGAACCGAGAAAATCGATCCAACCGAGCACTGGGTAGCCCAAAACTATCCCACATGCAGACCCAATTTGATACGGGCCGGCTCGGGATGAGTCGAAACGTATGCCGGTTGCCCAATCGTCTACGAGGAGGAATCAAGCCTTTGAAAAATAATTAGAAAATATGGATGAGTTTGCGGAAGCTTTAATTGAACAAAATAGTAGATGGTTCGATTTGATGGAACGAAATAAAAATAAAATAGATAAATAGCTAAGGGATAATTTGGATGGATATGGAATAAGGAACTTAAACAGAGAAACGATTCAACATTAACAAACGTCACCCCGGTTTCTATATTTGCTTAAGGTGGAAATATGGATATCAAATAGGATAGTTGATGGAAATGGCAAAATGAACTTGAACGGAGAAATGATTCAACACAAGTTAGTGTCACCCCAATTTCTATATGGTTAAAGGTGGAATTATGGAAGTCGATATGGACCAAAGACCCGTTACTTAGTGAAGTAAGAACCAATGGTATAATTAAATGGAAGAGAATCGATTGATGCCACAAGCAAGCTTGATAAGTCAAGATCGAAAACTCGAAAGTGAAGAGGAGACGAGCTCACTCGATGAACAAATGTTCAAATATTTTTCATTCAATGAAAAGTCCTTCTTTTACAAAATGCAATTTAAAAGCTATTTATAGGCAAATATGAGAGCTAGCCGAATGGTATTAGTTTAATCTATAATCTTGGCCCTTGAGTTTGCTGTCCATGTTCATCTATAAAACTCCAAAAATTTCCCTCTAGAAAAACTTGTGCAGCCGAAATTAATAGCAAGGGAAAAAGGAGTTGAATGCCCCCTTAAAATTCGGCCTAGGGACGTGCGTGGATAGCCTTGGGAATCCAGATGGGTTTGCTTCCTTTTAGGCTTATTGGGGACGTGAATGTCCCTCCAAATTCCCATACCAACTCTATTCATGCATGGGGAAACATACCAGCAACATTGGGGACGTGAAAAACAACACAAGTCTTCATGCACTCCCTTTTTATCTTCACGAAGCAAGAATCTCCTTCTCACATGCATTTGTAAAGAACCTTGAAAGTTGAAAAAAAAAGAATTCAGCCATAGGTTCCAAAGCATGCTGAATGGTGCTTGGTAAACTCAAAAGCCTCCTTAAAAAAATGCTGAATGTCACGCCTAGGAAAGCACATGGAGGCCTTTTATTGCCGTCCAAGACATGCACCAATATTGCCATAATGTCTCATTTAAGCCCTTGTAATTTATGAAAAAGGAAGCCTAGGGAAGGTGAACAATGTGCCATCCAAACATCTCTAATAATGATGCTCATGCATGAAAATTTCCAGCACATTAATAGTGCTTTTGTTGAGCACGAAAAAGGGGCTTTGGGAAGCTAAATCATGCTTATTGAAAACATCCAAGCCTTGTCCCCTTGTATTGATGTCTTCCAACATGTTTCTTGATGGTTGTGCATGCATGTTTAGCATTAAATGACATTCCATGTTGCTGCTCATTAAAGGTGACGTCCATGCTCCCACATGCATTATATTTTTAATTCAACTTTGTCCCCCAAGTCCACTCAAGCCTCATGCCATCCAATATCCATGTAAATGCTTGTCCAAAATCACCTACATATGGATAATTTAGGAATTAGTGTCCAGCAACTTAAAACCAACTTTAAACATGTTTTATTGGCTAAATAAACTAATTAAAAAGATGTGTGGGGAACACAAAATGTCATCCCCCATGTGTAGGGAATGCAAAACGTCAACCACAATGTTGTTCCCAACATTTCATTTATTGATGTTGGCCAACATGCTTCTTTAATAAATGTGCTTTGATAACTCCAACATTGGCATTTCCAACCGTCCATATCCCCAACAACTTTAAAACATTAATTAAAACATGAAACAAAATTAATTTATACTAAGAAAAATTAATTTAGACTCTAAATAAAATATTTGAAAATTAATTTGCTGTAAACCAAAAATTAATTAAATAAATTAAAGGTGTTTAATTTATTTAATTAAATTCAGCAATTTAATTTCCCGCAATTTAAAGACTTAAAACTTATTTAAAGCATAAAAATTAAAAATTAAAGAATTAGCTCAATGAGCTAAAATGAGCTCGAGTGAGCTTAAATTGAGCTCGAATTGATTAATCCGGCTCAATTTGGAAGTGCATAAAAATGCAAATCAGGGGCTTGGCGCTTGGGGCATCTGACCCGAGCTTCGTCACTTCGAAAAACGTTGGTGCCCCGGGCGTGCCTGTATCACAATTAGCTTTTTTGGCTGATTATTTGGCTTGCAAAATAGCCCTTGAAGACTCCTTCAAATTTCATTCAAACCCCTCCACTATTTATGCCTTTCTAGATTTGCCCTACCTTAAAATAGCAAGTTTGAAACCTTCAAACTTGCCACATGTGTGGCCGGCCATGGGGGGACTCTATGGCTACTAATTTTTTCTAATTTTAGCAGCCATCTCAACCTATAAATACTCCCTTTTGCTGCTCACTTCAAACAGATCTCAAACCTATTCATTTCTTCAATTCTCTCACACATTTCTCTCTTCATTCTCTTCCATTGTTCTTCATTTTCTTCCCCTATTCCTTTTCCAATTTCACCTCTTGAAAAAGAGTTATTCATCCACCATTTGGAGTAGCATTCAAGTGTTTTTGGAAGCCTCCGTTCAACAAGAACAAGTGGAGAAAGACGAGCGGAGCAAATTAGTCAAGCCTCGGAGAAACACCAGATTTGATTCTTATCCCCTTTCCTTTTAAATTTTTTTTTTTTTTGTTATGATGAACATGTATATGAATATTTGTGATGTTGATTTGTTTAATTTAATTAATATGGCTTAAATTTGATTTGTGTTAGGTTGATTGCATTTTTTCTACTTAATTTATTAAAATTGTGTTTGTGTTGTTATAGGCCTCAATAAGATGTTTGATTAAGTAAAACCATGACTAAGCTATTCTTGCATTGAAATTGTAAGATAACTAATGAATTAATTATTTAAATGGATTGAAATTGTAATTAATTGACACGATACTTAATCATAGCATGTTTAATCATCTAAGGTAGTTGAGGGTTAAATTAGCAACGGTATCTAACGATACATTACCCTTGCATAACATGCAAGATTATTCTGATTAAACTGTTTCAAGGTAGAAATACATTAACACAATTAATTTCATAAGTATGTATGTGCATTAACACATTTGCTTACTTAAATTTGTTTAATCGGTTGAATTGATGTAGAGATATAGTCAAGAGATAAATGGATTTTGGTAGGTAAGTATGTTCATAAGTTAGCAAATTACTGAGTTGCCATGAATTAAGTAACACCCCAAACCCGGCCCATGCGTTATGAGCGGATTTGGCATGTCACACGAGCAAAACATGTTAAACCCTTTTTTATTCATACTAAGATAGGTATTGATTTGTTAAAATCAAGAAAATAAGTTTGATTGGAAATATTTGATAAAATTTCTACTAACCTCGAAGATTGATTGATAAATCGATAAATTTAAACTAGAGAATTTATAAACCGTGACTTTTGAAAATATCGTTTGATAATCCGAGAGAAAATTTTTGAGTTAAAAATTTTTGTAAAAGTTTTTTTCTGAAAATTCATTTGTTATTCAATCTTGGAAACCATTATTTAAGTTTTCAGAAAATTCCCTTTTTAAACAATTTAAGAAAAATAATAAAATCATCCCAACCATAAAGCAAAATAAAAATAGTCCAAGGCCTTATTACAACATTTAACCCAAAATAGTAAAGTAATAAAATAAACGAGAAAGAAGTCTAAAGTCCAAATAAACCATTTATGAAGTATGGCCTCCCTCGAGTCATCCATAGCCCAAGTCCATATCATCAAGCATTACCTACAAGGGTTACGAGAAAGGGGGTGAGTTACAGGAACTCAGTGTGAAATCCCCTTACCGTTATCCATTGGGTCGAAACCCATTTAGCAATACTTTGGGCCAAAGCCCGTTTACAATAATATAAATGTATCATATATATAATATGAATATGATATGCAATTCCCAAACCAAACCTAGTTTTCCATCCGCTACACACCACCCGTACCAACCAACGCACTTGTGGGTGATCTTTAGTCAACCCACCCCGCCAACACACCAAACATAGGCATTAAGCCATTTATATCAAATTTGTGGACAAGCCACCAGATTAACAGAATTTACATGGCAGAGCCACCAGAATTATGTAGCAGAGCTACCAGAACTTCTTTTCATCATTATCCCATCCCATGCAAAACATGTCTACAATGCATAACAAATCACAATATAACAACAGTAATTTATTCGGATATTTATTACAAAATTATGGCCCATTATCACAATTTATCAAAATTGGCCCATTAAGTAAATATCAATCGGCCCACATAATCATATATCAATTTGGCCCACATAGCAAATATATCGGATTGGCCCACATAGCAAATATATCAGATTGGCCCACATAGCAAAATATATCGGATTGGCCCACATAGCAAATATATCAATTTGGCCCACATAGCAAAATATCAGATTGGCCCATTAATCAATATGTCCATTCAGCCCATAAGAAATTTCGTATTTCAGCCCTTTAGGGGCATTTCCCTAATTCGGCCCGTAAGGGAAATTTCGTAATTCGGTAATTTACCCACTAAGGGTAATTCGGTAATTTCTCAATCCAAACTTCACTACTAATTTGGGCATAACAATTTAAAACTGTCCATTTGCGTCGTACTGACTAAAATGACTATAACTTGAGTTAGAAATCTCAAAATCTAAATCCGTAAATTTTTCTTGAAACAAAACTCATATATATTCTTATAAAATGTTTCCAGAATTTTTGGCTTAACCATTTAGTACAGTTTATTCCTTAAAGTTTCCCTTGTTTCACTGTCCAACGATTCTGACCTCTCTTACCTTAATTTCAAATATCTCACTGTACGATTTTCATATATTGCTTTCACTTGTTTCTAATGCAAATAGGATCACTAAGGAATCCATACATATAAATTATAACCCATAATTCACTTTGTAAAATCTTATATGATTTTTCCAAAACAGATCAGGGAACCACGAAGTCAATCAGAACCAGTCTCACTAAAATTTACATATCTTAGAATATAAAATTCCTCTTCCTTCTTCGTTTCTTCCTTATCAAAATACACACAATAAGCTTTTATTTGATATCTTATTCACTTTCTGATTCCCTTTCTCCTATTTTTTGTGATTTTTCAAATACACGTCACTGTTTCTAATTGAAACTGTTTTATTACAAAACATGATTACTACTATGATCATACGCACGCCCGAGTGATTACGGATGCCGATTTTCAGTTTTCTTCGGTATTTCGACCGATTCACAGAATACTTCATACAAACTTTCAAACAAGTGTGAGATTACACATCCTTTCAGATATGTATACGGAAGGTATGGGATTACACACCTGATTTCGATTTCCTAACGAACCACTCGTCGATGACCTAGAACAATACCAACCAAAAGTTAGCCTCGGATTTCCAAAAGATTTCGTATCACTTACACTTGAATCACTTACCACTATGTCCGAAGGTAGAATATATTGAGTGATTTGTCCCTAAAACATATAGTCGATTAGTCAAAACTTCAATCCAATTAACACAATAACCGAGTAGTGATGTCGAATGGACTATGAAAAGACTCCTTACCTTAGTCGATGATAATCCAAATTCCCACCAATTGACTTATGACTTGAGATGATTAGGCAATGATGTGGTATTCGGCCAATCAACTAGAATACTACAAATAAAAGATTATCAAGATGTGAGGGAGTAAGGGAGAACACCATTTCGGTTTTAGAATCAAGATGAAACAACCAAATAATGAGGGACTCTCATTCGGCTAAAGAAAAAAGAATGAAAAGATTTGAATAAAAACAATTACCCGGTTTAATCAAGAAAGAAAAGCCCAACTTGGAAGATGGAGAAGATGGTCAATTAGGCTAGGTGGTTTCAGCAAAACAAAGAAAGAAAAGAACTTACTAATGGCTTTAGAGTTTCGGCAATCAAGAAGAAAGAAGAAGAATTTGCTTAATATCAACTTGAAGTTTCAGCTATCAAGGAAGATGGACAAAAGATGAATATGTGACCAATCCAAAGAGAAGAAAAAAATGCACTATTGTGCTTGAAGATTTCGGCAAAGAGAGTAGCAATTTGGGAGAAAATGACACAAAGTTGCAAATGGGATTTTTGGCCAAAACAATACCAAAACCTTACCAAAAGCCAAAGGAAAATTTCAGCTACCTATCTACTCCCAAAACCATCCACATGCATAGCCATAAGGGTCAAAATTTTGCCAACCATACTTTCCATAGCATTCTACATGAAATAAGCCGCTTGTCCCCTTTACTTGCCTTTTCCTTTCGATTCCTTTTCCCAACCTCAACCTTTCCTTATTTCTTAGCCACCTTACCAAAAATAAAGAAGTCAAACTTGCCATATATACCTCTTGGCCGACACTTAAGGAAAGAGTACAAAAATATTAGTCAAAATTTGCACACAATGGGATTTGAACCTCTTCCCTCAAAGTCCATCACTTGATGCCATAACCTCTTTACCAATAGCTCATTTATTCTAACCATTTACTCACTTATTTCCATAAGATTTAAGCTCACTTACTCTATCTCCTTAAAGACTTAAACATAAAATTTTCTTATAGCTTAACTTGAACCCAGGACTTCATAGAAACCCCGTAACTTTCCAAAATTACTTCTTAGAAAGTCCAACTTGAAATAATGTCGTTCTCTTGTTCTCAAAAATTTTAAACATTCCTACACCCAAGGCCCATTGGGCCCAATCCTACTAGGCCCAATTTCGGGATGTTACAAATTTATTCGTAACAACATGAACATGAGTTTAATAATTCTAAGTTAAGAAGTGTAATTAATCTAACACAATTATGTAATCTTGATATAAATCATCTTTTGAAATCATGTATTGGAACTTTTATTTTATGTTTATTTAATTGGAACTTTTATTTTATGTTTATTTATTTTACTTAGTTTAAATTCTAATTTTTAATCACCTCTTCAAATCAAAATATCTTTCTTCACCAAAGTGTTTTTAAAATTGCATTCATAAATAATTCTTTTCATAGTCCTTGTGGGTACGATAACTTGACATTTACTTGTCACTTTATTACTTGTTGCGATTGTGTACACTTGCACATTTCCTTCATGCCAATGGGCTGAATTCATACATGAGAAATATTGTTGACGCATCAGCCAATGGTCCTCTTGAAACACCCCCAAACCCGGCCCACAGCCCTGACCGGATCTGGTATGTCACTGCGGAAGAACGTTTGAAGACTGATTTCACTTTTGGGAAAAACATTAAAAATTTTGTCTTTAATAAAAGATTATGTGTTTAAATCTCCCAATAAAACTAAGTTATTACAATTTCCCGGGTTAAAACTTTTATAAACTTTAAAAATATGAGTTGCCAAAAATAAAAGCATTTCCAACTAATAATTTAACCGTCATCTAGTTTAAACATATTAAAAATGCTCAAATACTTTAACTGGGCTTTATTGCAATAAATGGACACTTAAAATATGGAAAATAATAAATTCTATTAAATAAGGAAAACAACTTCTGCATGGCCACCTTTGGATCCCCTCCAGCCCGGTCCGATCACCACGAATCATCTGCGATGTTTAATAAAAATTGGGTGAGTCATACAGACTCAGTGTGTAATTAATCCACTGAATTCCACCCACATGTCAAGCCATATAATAACCCATATAACAAATAGTAATGCAACATTATTCACATGAGTTCACTTATTGGGCTTGGCCCATATCCATATCAATAGAGTTCACATATTGGGCTTGGCCCATAACCATATCACATTCTTATAATAGTGTAATTAACCACATGCTTCCACATACTGGGCTTGGCCCATTACCACATTGAATCCACTTCACATACTGGGCTTGGCCCATTTCACATTAATCCATATCACATATATTCACATGCAAAGTTATGCAATTATGAAGTACAACCCAGCCTAGGGTCCATCCTCTACACACCCCCGTATCCAGCCTACCACACACCAGGGGATTATTAAATCACCCCCTCCTTCTCACTCCAAAGGGCAATCAATGCCGTCCACGTGCAATTAAGCACAATAATCCACAACGCGACCTCAGTCAGCGCCAATCCACAATGTAGCCATAGCTAACACCAAAACCATGATGGGACACATAGTCACTCATCAACCACGATATGGCACATAGCCGATATCAACCACGATGAGGAACATAGCCACTCATCAAGCCACGCGAACTAAATTGCAATTAATCCACAACGTGACCTCAATCAACAGCAATCCATGATGTAGCTCAAGGCTAACATCAAACCACGTACTCGAAGTACACCCGTACCTTCTTTCATATCATATCCCACCCACGCCCATGCAACATATAATAATGTCATGATAATAATGCATGTACAGGTTGTTCAGACATACAATCTCATTCATATAGGCACATTCACATTCTTTCAATAATCAACACTGACCTGGTATTCGATATACCCCTTTAGGGTATCCATATCACATCACTGTCACTGCACTGGTTAACACATAAACATAACACATATAAATATAGCATAAACCCGAAAAATGGTGGGTTAATCACACACCTTCTAACGTGAAGAACTACGCTTTCGATCCCGATGCTATCGCTAAGCGACACTACGGCTATTTGCCTACTTTCTTGCTCTGACACTGGTCCACACCCCGGTGGCCAATCCCTAACTGAAGAAACTGATCTCCTTTTAAACTTCGGGATAGGGACTATCCCTTGTCCTCCTTGACTAGCATTCGCATCCATCGACAACACTTAATCAGACCAAACGGTTAAACACTAATACCTTAATCAAAATATATCGAATCGAAACTACACCTACTTAATATCCTTACTGAAATAATCTTGAATCCCGAAGCTTGTCCTACTTCTATCGACTTGCCCCCTAATTAACCATAATACCAATCGGTCACATTTAAACTCTAAAGATGGTCCTTGGCCGAATGCATTATTGGCCTACCTTGAAGAATAAAAAACTGATTACCAAAGGAGAATTCACTTACCACTATTACACATTTGCTTTGAAGAGCCAAAAGTAAGTAGTCGACAGCACCCTCCTTTAAAGATTCGGCTTAGAGCACAACAATGATGGTTTTGGCAGTTAATGGTGAAGAGAAAACGCAACAATGGAAAGGGTTTTATGCTTGGAGATTTCGACAACAAAGAACAATGACAAAGGGGTTTTAGCTTTTGTGACTTGTGGCAAAACAAAAAGAATAGGCACTTTAAGCTTTGGTTATGGCTTCAAAGAAATAGAAATAGATTTGGTGTTGGATGAAAGAAAAGAATGAGAGGTGTGAGTGGGAAGAAATTCGGCACAAATAAATTTAAAGAAAAAGATATCAAAGATGATTACTCTCCCCTTATAAAGAATTCGGCTACTATATCCTTGCTATTATCAAACTCTTTGAAAATCTCCTCTATTATCTCCTTAACAAATAAAATAAATTAATCCAACATTAATCCCTTATCAAACTCCAATATTATCTCTTATCACCTATTTAAACCAAAATAAGATAAATAAATCCTTATTTATCTCTTCTTCATCTTGCACAAAATAATCAACAATTATCCTACTTGAATAAAACAACAATTATCTATTATCTACCAACTTAAAATAAAATAAAATAATTATCAATTATCCTACCTTAGCCGAAATTAATAGGAGAATAAGCTGAATCCTCATCCAATTAAAAGTCCCATGTGTCGTCCACTTTTTTCCAACTCTACCTTAACACAAAAGCAAAATAAAACACTCCCGTTGCTGCTCACTAGCCTCGAACCCAAGACCTGCTGGAGCCCTTGGACGCAAGCTGCAGATAACGCCCCAGGCCACTTTGCCAAGGCATTTTTTTTTTTGTGTGTGACATAAACTCCCCACAATTACTTTTAAGACCTCTTTCCTTAGCTCCCCCTTGTCTTAACGCCAAAACCAAAATAAAAACACCCATTTGCTGCCCCCAGGTTTCGAACATGGGACCTGCTGGAGTCACCACACGTTACCAGCCACTTTGCTGCTAGCTCCATTGCGTCATAAACCCCCAACAATTCTTTTTAAGGCCTTCTTCTCCCTTAGCGCCAACTTGGAAAAATAAAATCACGCTTATGCTGCCCACAAGACTCAAACCCAGGCCCTTCTCCCCTGCTCATGGCGTCATTCACCAAGCCCTTAAGTGGCGCCTTGCAGCCACTTTACCAAGGCTATTCTTATGTCCAAAAACGCCTAAAACTTCTCTTAAGGCCTCTTTAGCCCAATTCCCCTTTTTAACGCCAAAATAAAAGTCTCCAATGCTTCCCACGTTGCTCGAACCTCCTCTCCCTTGGCACTCCCTTTGACGCAACCTTCTCCCCTTGCACTCTTGCGCCTTCATGCCACTTTACCACATGGTTCCTTGTGTCATGCTTCACACGAAATTCCTTTTAAAGCTTCATTTACCTAGCTCCCCCTTTTTAACTTAAAAACCAATAATTTTCCAAAGCTTTCTCTTCCATCCTAGAATTCTAAAAACACCTTAATACACTTCCAAACACTACCAAAACCTACTAACTCATGAATTATGCACGAACGCATAACCCCTAATCTAGGATGTTACAGTTCTACCCTCCTTAAAAATAATTTCGTCCTCAAAATTACTTACTAACTAACCACCAGCAATCCAACTCACCTCACCACACTTATGCTGCGCACTCTGATATTAATAGAACCATCATACTTCCTAGGCACAATCTCTAAGTTCACGTCCCCTAGAACTCATTTCTAACGTTGCGATTTAATCTGATTAAAAATTTTTATGCATTAAAATTTCGTTCCACTTATTAACCGCGAACAATTTTATGAAATAGAGTATTTAGAAGTAGTTCTTTCGATCACACAAAGGTTCAGTTCAAGTTCACTACTCTAATTCAGAGAGTCACCTTCACGTTCATAAATAGAGACACATTCATTCACTACACTTCTATGGTCATTTCAGTCCTTTCCCACCCCAGGGGTAATTTCGTCATTCGTCCTATAAGGGTATTTTGGTAATAATTCAGGGTCAATTTAAAAATTTTAATAAATCAAGGCACTCTGAAATTTTCCAAACCCGAAGGTATTTTGAAAATTTCTCCAAATCGAAGGTAATACAAAAATTTTAGAAATTAGGGTTATTTCGGTAATTTTTTAAGTCAGGGTAATTCAGTAATTTTCCAAATAAGGGTATTTCAATATTTCACCAAATAAGGTTTTTGGTATTTCTGTAAAGTAAGAATATTTTAAAAGTCGAGGGTAATATGAAAATTTTAGAAACCAAGGGCATTTTGGTAATTTTACGACCAAGGGTATTTTCGTAATTTTGTAAATCAGTAGAAAACGTCTTTCAAAATCTAATTTAGGGTTTACAAATCAAAGGGGTAATTTGGTAATTTAAAAAAAACTAAGGTTTTTATAAAAATATGGCTAGTCCCTTTCGGGTTTCAATTATCAAGTTTAGCCGATGACTAAGTCCTCTTGGTTAGTGGTGAATCACACTACGCACTGTAGGATTCGAGTAAAGAGGAGGTGAGTCGCTAGGACTGCTTAAATACCAAGCTCTTACTCAATCCTCCTGAGACATGCATAAACAATTTGCCACACCTTAACTCGGCGACTTAATCACGAGTTTGTTTAATGGTCCTTAAGTCTTATGTACTTGTGTTTGAGTGGACTAGTCCTAGGGTTCAACAGATCCTAGTTCACTAATCTACGTTCCTATATAGCCTATACAGTTCACATATTCAAATCACATCAGAAGTCAGAAGTACTTACCTGGTGGACTTCGGCCCGGAGATACAGGTGCCATGCCAGAATAAACTTGAAAAATTTCTTAAAAGTCCATATTTTTTTTGAAAACTATTTTCGGGCCGAAAACCTCAAAGCCGAGTTTTGAACCGGGCTCTGATACCAAACTGAAACACCCCCAAACCTGGTCCACGAGCCCTGACCGGATCTGGTATGTCACTGCGGAAGAACGTTTGAAGACTGATTTCACTTTTGGGAAAAACATTAAAAATTTTGTCTTTAATAAAACATTGTGTGTTTAAATCTCCCAATAAAACTAAGTTATTACAATTTCCCTGATTAAAACATTTATAAACTTTAAAAATATGAGTTGCCAAAAATAAAAGCATTTCCAACTAATAATTTAACCGTCATCTAGTTTAAACATATTAAAAATGCTCAAATACTTTAACTGGTAAATGGATACTTAAAATACGGAAAATAATAAATTCTATTAAATAAGGAAAACAACTTCTGCATGGCCACCTTTGGATCCCCTCCAGCCCGGTCCGATCACCACGAATCATCTGCGATGTTTAATAAAAATTGGGTGAGTCATACAGACTCAGTGTGTAATTAATCCACTGAATTCCACCCACATGTCAAGCCATATAATAACCCATATAACAAATAGTAATGCAACATTATTCACATGAGTTCACTTATTGGGCTTGGCCCATATCCATATCAATAGAGTTCACATATTGGGCTTGGCCCATAACCATATCACATTCTTATAATAGTGTAATTAACCACATGCTTCCACATACTGGGCTTGGCCCATTACCACATTGAATCCACTTCACATACTGGGCTTGGCCCATTTCACATTAATCCATATCACATATATTCACATGCAAAGTTATGCAATTATGAAGTACAACCCAGCCTAGGGTCCATCCTCTACACACCCCCGTATCTAGCCTACCACACACCAGGGGATTATTAAATCACCCTCTCCTTTTCACTCCAAAAGGCAATCAATGCCGTCCACGTGCAATTAAGCACAATAGTCCACAACGCGACCTCAGTCAGCGCCAATCCACGATGTAGCCGTAGCTAACACCAAAACCACGATGGGACACATAGTCACTCATCAACCACGATATGGCACATAGCCGATATCAACCACGATGAGGCAAATAGCCACTCATCAAGCCACGCGAACTAAATCGCAATTAATCCACAATGTGACCTCAGTCAACGTCAATCCACGATATAGCTTAAGGCTAACATCAAACCACGTACTCGAAGTACGCCCGTACCTTCTTTCATATCATATCCCACCCATGCACATGCAACATACAATAATGTCATGATAATAATGCATGTACAGGTTGTTCAGACATACAATCTCATTCATATAAGCACATTCACATTCTTTCAATAATCAACACTGACCTGGTATTCGATATACCCCTTTAGGGTATCCATATCACATCACTGTCACTGCACTGGTTAACACATAAACATAAGACATACAAATATAGCATAAACCCAAAAAACGGTGGGTTAATCACACACCTTATAACGTGAAGAACTACGCTTTCGATCCCGATGCTATCGCTAAGCGACACTACGGCTATTTGCCTACTTTCTTGCTCTGACGCTAGTCCACACCCCGGTGGCCAATCCCTAACTATAGAAACTGATCTCCTTTTAAACTTCAGGATAGGGACTATCCCTTGTCCTCCTTGACTAGCATTCGCATCCATCGACAACACTTAATCAGATCAAACGGTTAAACACTAATACCTTAATCAAAATATATCGAATCGAAACTACACCTACTAAATATCCTTACCGAAATAATCTTGAATCCCGAAGCTTGTCCTACTTCTATCGACTTGCCCCCTATTAACCATAATACCAATCGGTCACATTTAAACTCTAAAGATGGCCCTTGGCCGAATGCCTTATTGGCCTACCTTGAAGAATCAAACACTGATTACCAAAGGAGAATTCACTTACCACTATTACACGTTTGCTTTGAAGAGCCTAAAGTAAGTAGTCGACAGCACCCTCCTTTAAAGATTCGGCTTAGATCACAACAATGATGGTTTCGGCACTTAATGGTGAAGAGAAAACGCAACAATGGAAAGGGTTTTATGCTTGGAGATTTCGGCAACAAAGAACAATGACAGAGGGGTTTTAGCTTTTGTGACTTGCGGCAGAACAAAGAGAATAGGCACTTTAAGCTTTGGTTATGGCTTCAAAGAAATAGAAATAGATTTGGTGTTGGATGAAATAAAAGAATGAGAGGTGTGAGTGGGAAGAAATTCGGCACAAAGAAATTTAAAGAAAAAGATATCAAAGATGATTACTCTCCCCTTATAAAGAATTCGGCTACTATATCCTTGCTATTATCAAACTCTTTGATAATCTCCTCTATTATCTCCTTAACAAATAAAATAAATTTTTATTAATCCAACATTAATCCCTTATCAAACTCCTATATTATCTCTTATCACCTATTTAAACCAAAATAAGATAAATAAATCCTTATTTATCTCTTCTTCATCTTGCACAAAATAATCAACAATTATCCTACTTGAATAAAACAACAATTATCTATTATCTACCAACTTAAAATAAAATAAAATAATCATCAATTATCCTACCTTAGCCGAAATTAATAGGAGAATAAGCTGAATCCTCATCCAATTAAAAGTCCCATGTGTCGTCCACTTTCTTCCAACTCTACCTTAACACAAAAGCAAAATAAAACACTCCCCTTGCTGCTCACTAGCCTCGAACCCAAGACCTACTGGAGCCCTTGGACGCAAGCTGCAGATAACGCCCCAGGCCACTTTGCCAAGGCGTTTTTTTTTTTTGTGTGTGTGGCATAAACTCCCCGCAATTACTTTTAAGACCTCTTTCCCTAGCTCCCCCTTGTCTTAACACCAAAACCAAAATAAAAACACCCATTTGCGCCCCTGTGTTTCAACATGGGACTGCTGGAGTCACCACACGTTACCAGCCACTTTGCTGCTAGCTCCATTGCGTCATAAACCCCCAACAATTCTTTTTAAGGCCTTCTTCTCCCTTAGCGCCAACTTGGAAAAATAAAATCACGCTTATGCTGCCCACAAGACTCGAACCCAGGCCCTTCTCCCCTGCTCATGGCGTCATTCACCAAGCCCTTAAGTGGCACCTTGCAGCCACTTTACCAAGGCTATTCTTATGTCCAAAAACGCCTAAAACTTCTCTTAAGGCCTCTTTAGCCCAATTCCCCTTTTTAACGCCAAAATAAAAGTCTTCAATGCTTCCCACGTTGCTCAAACCTCCTCTCCCTTGGCACTCCCTTTGACGCAACCTTCTCCCCTTGCACTCTTGCGCCTTCATGCCACTTTACCACATGGTTCCTTGTGTCATGCTTCACATGGAATTCCTTTTAAAGCCTCATTTACCTAGCTCCCCCTTTTTAACTTAAAAACCAATAATTTTCCAAAGCTTTCTCTTCCATCCTAGAATTCTAAAAACACCTTAATACACTTCCAAACACTGCCAAAACCTACTAACTTATGAATTATGCACGAACGCATAACCCCTAATCTAGGATGTTACAACAACAGAACTACAACCAGAGCCAGATGCATCCACATCAAAATCAGATATAGCCACAACACTCTTCAATGCCAAATCAACATGTTCCAGGACATTGACAACAACAGTACACCCAAGCTTCTTCTTCTGACCCGTTAGTAGCTCTTGAAGCTTTAATGCGGGAGCATATGACTCGCATAGAAGCTATTGTGTAAGGCCATTCGTCTTCTATTCAGGCGTTGGAGGCACAATTAGGAAAACTTGCTTCGTATCTAAATACTCGAACATCGGGCACACTACCTAGTGACACAAAAAATCCTAGTCCGAGAGGGAAAGAACATTGTAAGGCTATCACTCTCAGGAGTGATAAAAAAACTGGCGAGTCGACTACAAACTCTACTATAGCACCTCACGGTACTGGTGAAGTGACCCCTGGTGAGAATGTTGCTTATGAAAAGCTTGTCGATGTACCAGACAAAGCAGTTCCCTAAATTGTCACTCATAAGCCTAATGTCCGACCCTCGAAACTATCGGCGCAATCAAAAGTGTTGGCACAATCAGATGTATCTCCACATTTACCTTTTCCACAAAGATTTAGGGCGAATGAGCAGGATAAGTAGTACCAACAGTTCCTGAACATACTAAAGCAACTTCAAGTTAATATTCTTTTAGTAGACACTCTTGTGCAAATTCTGGATTATGGGAAATTTATGAAGGAGCTCTTGTCCATGAAAAATAAGCTCAGTGATATGGAAACTATTGCACATAGAAGGCTATAGTGTTGTTTTGACAAATAAGTTGCCCCCCCAAAATGAAAGATCCTGAGAGCTTTACTATCCCATGTTCAATTGGCAACCATTATTTGGGCAAGGCTTTATGCGACTTGGGAGCTAGCATCAACCTAATGCCACTACCTATTTCAGAAAGTTGGGAATTGGTCACATGAAACCTACTGCAGTGACATTACAACTAGTTGATCGATCCTTGGCTCAACCTGAAGGGCAAATCAAAGATATCTTAGTTCATGTGGCTAAATTCATTCTTTTGGCTGATTGTATCATACTTAACTGCGAGGCAGACAAGGAGGTTCCCATAATCTTGGGACGATCATTTTTAGCCACTGAACGAACTCTTATTGATGTTTACAAAGGTGAACTAAACATGCGACTTAATGATGAACACGTTACCTTTAGTGTTTTTGAATCTATTCAATGCAAGAACAAAGAAGAATGTCATATTGTTGATGTTCTAGATGATCTAATTAAGGAAGAATTCAATGACCAAAGCACAATACTTTCTGAGGAGTTTGCAGTGACATCTACTGATGACTTCTTAGATAATTGTGATAGCACGGTTGAAGCTAATAATATTAAACTCAGGCATGGATGTCAGATTGAATCATTAGACTTAGCAAACAGAACAACTCCAATTTTCAAGCCATCTATCAACGACGCTCCTACTCTGGAATTGAAACCACTACCTACTCATCTCAAATACGTCATTATTGGTTATAACAATACTCTCCCAGCTATTGTCTCTGCAACACTGGATGTAACTCAAGAAGAGAAATTGGCCCATATTCTTAAGCAACATAAAAGAGCTATTACTTGGAGTATTGCAAATATTTGAGGTATTAGTCAATCTTTTTGCATGCACAAGATTAAGTTGGAAGATGAAGGCAAGCAATTGATTGAGCAACAGAGAAGATTAAATGAGAAGTTGAAGGAATTTGTTAAGAAAGAAATTATAAAATGGCTTGATGCTGGAATTATTTACCATATTGCTGATAGCAATTGGGTAAGCCTATTTCAATAACTTCTAAAAAAAAAATAAAAAGTGGCATCACTATGGTTAGCAATGACAAAGATGAATTAATTCCCAAACGCATTCCTACGAGACGGCGAGTTTGTATGGATTATCACAAACTTAATGTTTACACAAGGAAGGAACACTTCCCACTTCCTTTCATTGACCAAATGTTGGATAGGCTTGCTGGAAAAGCCTATTACTGCTTCTTACACAGCTATTCTTGTAACAGTCCAGTTTAGACCCTAGTCGAAACAGTGGTTTCAGAACCACGAATCCAAGTTGTTTATTTCAATTTTTACACTATTTCTCTTTATCTTTCTTGTCTTTAAATACATAATTAGTTTATTTTAAACGTGTCTTAAAATTTCCTGGCTATTTTTTTCACGAGCTTCCCAATTTCTTCATCTAGCGCAGAGCTCGGTAGTAGCCACCACACCACGGGGCTCCCAACTCAAGAAAATCATCTAAAATTCAGGAAGTTTCACTTCTCTCCCTATCTTATGATCTTATTTTTATTATGCTATTTTCTATCTTTGTACTTTAAGGGCAATGTACATCTTAAGTGTGGGGGGGTTAACCATAGTATTATTTGAAAATCCTTGAATTATGCCTTGTCTTAAAGTAAGTTTCTCATATTATGATTAGAATGAAATTCCCTTTGATTTATGGTTTTTGTTGATATGTTTTAAATTAAGTCATTGATAATTGTGCATTGATGATTAAATTTGAGGGATACTAGAGAATCAAACATGATAAGTCTATTTTTCAGAATTAAATTTTTTTTTGCTAGGTTGTCTACCTGAATTTGAATATTGCTTTGAAGCTTGAAATTTACAAGGTTGACATCAAATACCCATAATTTTTGTGAGATTTTGAGCCTTATAAAGCATATATTCTTTTTCTTGCTCACTTTTTGATTGTGAGTGTGTCAACATTGTTTTGTTATTCTAGAACTTGCATCGATTATACATGTTGAGACCACACCTTTGGTTTGATATAAAGAGATGATAAAGACACCTAGGTTTTAACCCACTTACTCCACTAAAAACCTACCTTCATAATTAACCCTTAGTGAACCGCTTTGATCCTAACAAACCTTGTTTATTGACTCACCCACTAATATTAACCCAAAACCCTTTGTATTTGTTATCACCAATCCTTTTGACTACCTTTTTGTCGAGATTTGATTTGATCAGTTGCCTAATTGTTATCTTTTTTCAGTAGTTAAATTTATCCTTTATTATGTACTTGATTTTTTTTTAATAATAATAATAAAATCGAAGTATATTCATTATTAGTTGTATAATTGAATGAGCTTATACGTTTGAACGCCAATTATGAAGAAGAAGCTCGTATTAGAGTATTATTAGTACAAGTTTTCAATTGATGTAATTATTTATCAGTTTATTGTTTCTAGTTAGGTAATTTGTCAATTCAATCTCGATTCTAACCCTCTAATTCAGCCTTTATCCACACCTTAACCCAAGCCCCGTTACAACCCTGTTAAAGAGCTTTTGATTTGTGTATCATCTCATTTTATAGTGGTGGGGATTTGATTTTCATGAAAGCTTATGGGATTAACTTTTCATGTTCGACTTTTGAGTGCTTAATTCTGAACCTTAAACACTTCGAGTGATTTGAGTGAATCTTTAATGAGGATGTCAATTCTTGTCGATTTTCAATCAGAGGTAATTATTTAGATGAGGGGAAACACCTATGTTTTATGCTACAAATGTATGACTTAAATTGTTTGAATCTTTAGGACTCTTTGAGTTGAATTATCCATGTATGAATTATCTTTGAATTATGATGAAACATTATTGATGAATATTATGAATTGAGGCAAGTTTGTTTTAATTGTGAGTTGAGAATTTTGCTTGAGGACAAGCAAAAGCATAAATGTGGGGGTATTTGATAAACCGTAATAGTAACATATTTTAAGCCCACATTTAGCATGCTTTTGGATGATTTAAGCCTTGAATTATGTAATTTGGTGCTCTTTACCCTTCGTTTTCATGTTTTAAATTTAGAGAAGCACCGAAGGATGAAAAGAACAGAAATCGGGCTGAAAACGGACCAAATGGGCCATATCATGAAATTGACACGGCCTGTGCCCAAGACCGCACGGTCGTGCCTCATTAATGGAATCAACACGGCCTAACCACGATTCACACGGGTATGTGCCATGGCTGTGTCCCTACCGTGACAAAGAGAAATTTCACTCGAATTAGGATACTTAGAGGCGAAGAAACACATTCCGAAGCCTATATGAACACCTTAAGTATGACCTAAAAGGGGGAACCCAGGACTTTAGTTAGGGGGCATCCAGCTAGGTCAAAGTGGGCAGATTTGTAGGGATTTACTCGAAGATAGCCAGTTGATTCATCTCAAAAAGCCGGAATCATACTCAAGATCCTCTCCGTCAATTCCTTCAGGGGTTTTAGGGATTTCTTATGTTTTGTTTTATCTTTTCTTCTTAGATGTTTTCTTTTATCATCAGATACCTGAGGGGGATGAAACATAAGATGAATCTTGTTATCGTTTGCTGAACTATATGATAAATATTTGACTTGTTCTTAATTATGTGTTCTTAATTCTTGTGTTGATGTTTTCGGGATATTAATTCAAGTTTGATGTGCTTAGGTGGAGGAGCAAAAGTCCCTGCCTAAGAGTAGATCTAGCATAGTTAAGCGGAGTTGATCCCACGCCTAGAGATAGGGTGACGAGATTTTGCCGGATTAGGGTGAAACCTAATATGGGATTCCATAGATCGAGTTAATGCAATTCTAGGGGTTTTAATTAGAAAAAGATTTCAATTAATCAACTTAGGGTCAGACGTTGTCGCCTCGAGAGAGGGGCTAATATACATTAGGGAATCTTACGGATCAAGTCAAGTGAATAAATCGTCTGGTTCAGAGTTAGATAACAAGTGAAGTCTAGGTGGATTCTTCCTCAGGTATTGTCTCAATCAATTGGTTTCTCTCGTAAGTATTTCCCCAAATTTGTTCTTCTTTGTCTTAGAGTCTTTAGCTTAGTAGTTAGTTAATTTAGATTAAACAACAACTTTCCTTTATTTTAGGCTAGATAATAAAAAGAAAGTTAGTATTAGTACTTTTAGTTCCTTCGGGTTTGACAATCCGGTCTTGCCTTAACTATACTACTGTTCGATAGGTGCGCTTGCCTCAAATCTTTGTCATAGTTAGTTTCTAGGTTCGATCATTCTCTTTATAAATTTTAAAACTTTGACAAATCACAACAATTAAGTTTTTGGCGCCGTTTCCGGGAAACTGAAATATTAAGAAAGCTCGATTTTTATTACTTTAGCCTTTTTTTTATTTTCTGCAATTTACTCTTATTCTTTACTTTGTTTTTTGACTTTGCTAATTTTCTTTATTTTGTTCCTTTCAGGTACCTCTAGTTTATGACTAGAAGGAACCCGACAGGACCCCTACTTTACGACTGTGATATTAAAGGAACTGTTCGTAGAAATCATAGAAGGATAAGGTGAAGCTTAAACTACATACAAGAAGAGCAAGAAGACGAAATTACTACTACCGAAGAGATGGATGAGAACAATCCACCACCTCTAGAGATGGCCGACAATCATGATCCTCGAACTATGTATGATTATGCTAAACATAGTTTAACAGGAACTGAGTCAAGTATTGCCAGACCAGCTATTGCTGCAAACGATTTTGAACTGAAACCTAACATAATTCAGATGATATAGCAATTTGTTCAGTTTGATGGTTCGCAGGATGAAGATCCAAACAATCACTTGGCGAATTTCCTAGAATTTTGCGATACTTTCAAGATAAATGGCGTTACTGATGATGCCATCCATCTTCGGTTTTTTCCTTTCTCTTTGAGAAATAAAGCCAAACAGTGGTTGCATTCTCTTCCACGAGGATCAATCACTACATGGGATTAAATGACTGAAAATTTTTATTAAAAAATTTTCTGCCGGCCAAAACGGCCAAGTTACGGAATGTTATATCTTCTTTTGTGCAGATGGATTTAGAAACACTTTACGATGCATGGGAGAGATACAAAGATCTGTTGAGGAGGTGCCCACACCATGGATTACCCTTGTGGCTACAGGTCCAAACTTTTTATAATGTTGTTAACCCTTCAACAAGGCAATTAATTGATTCAGCCACCGACGGAACTCTGAATAAAAAAACTCCTGAAGCAGTGTACGAATTTATAGAGGAGATGTCGCTAAATAACTATCAGTGGCAAGTTACAAGGACAAGGCCAGCAAAAGCAGCCAGAGTTTTCAACCTGGATGCAATAACCATACTATCAAATCAGGTAGAGATGTTACATAAAAAGATTGATGGTTTATGTGGTTCTTCACAGGTACATCAAATCAGCTAGACTCACACGCGCTACAGTAGTCCTAAAATTGACTAAACCGTAAACTCTGATACCAATGAAATGTAACACCCCTATCCCGTGTCTGTCGCCAGATTAGGGTTGGGAGCATTACTGGGCATAGCGGAAGACATTTACGAAAGTTTATACATTCAAACCTCATTCTCAGGCGAAGTGTCCCTTAAAACAGTCATCGAGACCTAAAATCATGCTTCCAAACTAAGTCGAGACTAAACTGAAACATAAACCAAATCTCCTGGAAAATTTGAAACTTTTCTAAAATACAAAGGAGGCACGCCCGTGGGAAGAGACTGTGTGTCTCCCACGGCTGCTAGACCTACCCCTGTGTCCTCCCCGTGGTAACATAATGCCAAAATCAAGACGACCACACAGCATGCCCGTGTGCCATAGCCGTGTCCAACTAAGTCATATACAGCTATTTTTCACACAGCCTTTAGGCACAACCGTGCCATGACCGTGTACTTTATGAGCTAGCTACTGACTTACTCACCACGGTCTCGAGGCACGCCCATGTGCCATGACCGTGTGACATTATAGGTCATTTTGCAAGACCAAAATGCAAACCAAATGGTTCAAACCTATAAGCATCATTTACCAACACATATCAAGCATATATGGCAACCAAAAACATACCAAATAGCCATCCAAATCATGCACATTTGACCACTAAGATAATCATAACTATACATTAAATTTTTATTGAATCTATACATTCAAAACCAATTCAAAACATACAAATTTGCATAACTAAAACGTATATTACACCAAAGATTTAATAAACCATCAAACATTAACATTTAAAACAAGCCAATTTCGCATGGCTTTTATACATTAACAAAAATATCATTCGAACATTTAGCTAGCCTATACATGCCTTAAGTTCAAAAGTCTAAACTTTTAAAGGTACCAAAGTGAGCGGATAGTGTGGATGACTTCGTCGACGATCCTCTGAGCCTGTAGCTTAATCAAAATCTATAATACAGAACAATGAACACACACAGTAAGCTTACTAGCTTTGTAAGTCTTAAGCAAATGTATTAAATCAAATGTTCATTCAATCATTTTCAATAACATACATCATACCATAAAATTTAAAGTTTAACTCTTATTGGTCTACTAATGCCGAATACAAGCACCTCATTTAGCTCAACCATTGAAATTATTTTATCTCTAATCTTCAATTTATTAACTCATCATGTAATTCATATATAAATTAATAGCACTTCTCCAACTACTAATACTTTCGATACATTTAATTCAATAGGATCAGATATACACAAGTAAGTATATACTTACACTTAGTAATTTCATATACAAGAGAACATAATCACATATCTATAAATTCATTTGACATTTCATTCATTCGAATACATGGCATCAAAGTAATTCCAACATGATCACATAAACATAAGTATAAAGCCGAATATACAAGATCAATTAGATCATTCTCGCTCGACAATTTAACACATGAATATTTACCTTATTTTCAATTTAATAACTTGTAGGCACCTACGTGTATGGCCTAACATACATACATAACTTGTACTATCGACTTACTTCCTCGATGATTACTTAGCTAGAAAAGTTCATGTCTTGCAAGTAGAACTTTCATCACCGGTTTAGAACCTGCTAGGCGTCAGCCTGAATCACACACCGGCACTAGGCCTGCTAGACCCGAGGTCTGAAATTTAAACACCGGCATTTAGCCTGCTAGGCATTAAGCCCGATATAATTCACCGGCACAAAGTCTGCTAGGCAATAAGCCAGATATAATTCACGGGCACAAGGCCTGCTAGGCTCAAAGCCCGAATTGATATTATTCAACCATCTCATATACATTACATTTTACCAAAATCACATATATAACACATAATTCATATCACTTTCACCTCATGAATTCAGTTTAATTTTAACTACCTTTCATTGTTAAATTTAGTATGTCACATTCGGCTATGTCTTCATTTCAATCCAATAATTCAGAATTCAGCATATAACTAGGTTACGAACAATATTTACAGTATTAACTTGCTTAAAGACTTACCTCGACTATCGACAGACAACGTAGACCAGCTATTCGATAACCTTCGCCTTTCCCCGATCCAAATCCATTTTTCTTTGTTCTTGATTTAAGCACATTAATTTAGCTCATTCAAGCACATTTCATCTTAATTTTGTCCCAAAACACATAGATGTGCAATTTACCATTTTACCCTTAATGTTTCACACTTTAACAAATTACTCCAATTTGTATAAAACACGAAATACACCAAATTTAATTATACATATCAAGGGCCAAATGCCATATACCTATACAAATGCATACATTTCATTTATCTTGCAATTGAACCCTTCCAAAAATTTATTCTTTTCAATTTAGCCCTAAATGCTCAAATTTAACAAAATTTCCAATTCAAAACTTGTTAATCTATATCATAAATTTAGAATAAAATCATCAAACATCAAAAGTCATAAGAACATGTGAATGGCCGAACATCATTCATGTGTTAATATCAAAATTTCAGCATGGGTCAGCTAATACTTTAAGCAACAATCTCAAAAATGTAAAAATCAACAAAAACCAAGCTAAAATTCATACCTAATTAAGCTTGATATATGCCAAACTTAACTTGGCTTTTCTCTTTTCTACAATTGCATGATTCAGCCAGGAGAAAGATGAAACAAACATGCCTATTTTTATGTTTTAATTAACATATATATCATGTAATTGTTTGATTACTAAATTAACCTTTATACTTTAATATATAAACAATAATAATAAGGTTAATATTGACATATGCCACCCACTACTCTCAAAATAGGCTAATTACCCTTTTAATACCCCATATAAAAAACCATTATCAAATTAGCACAGTTCACTATAGTTTGCAATTTTTACAATTTACGCGATTAAGTCCTTTTGTCTAAATAAACACACAAACGATCAAATTTTCATAAGAAACTTTCACACATCATAAATCACATATAATTAACACAAAATATAATATTTAAAAATTTTCCGGTCCCGAAACCACCGTTCCGATTAGGGTCAAATTCAGACTGTTACAACTCTCCCCCCTTAGGGATTTTCGTCCCCGAACTATTCCGTGTCGATTCCATAGTATTTTTACTAATGGAATTTTCTTGTTTCTTAACTCTTTCATTTCACGGGCTAAAATATGGATCAGTTCCTCCTCATATGTCATATCGGATCGAATTTCAATTTCAGATGGAGAAATTACATGTGATGGGTCCGACTGATATCTGTGAAGCATCAAAACATGGAATACATTGTGTATCTTTTCTAATTCAGAAGGCAACTTCAATCTATAAGCAACAGGCCTGATACGTTCAATGATCTCATACGGTCCGATGAATCTCAGACTTAGTTTGCCCTTTCGGCCAAATCAGAGTACTTTCTTCCATGGAGACACTTTCAATAATACTTGGTCTCTGACTTGAAACTCAATGTCTTTACGTTTCAAATCAGCATAGGACTTTTGACGATCCGATGCAGCTTTCAAACTATCTCTGATTACGGCCACTTTCTGTTCAGTCTCTTTAATCAAATCAACCCTGTGTATCTTGTTTTCACTGAGCTCGGTCCAATACAATGGTGTACGACACTTGCAACCATATAGAGCTTCGTAAGGTGCCATTTTGATACTAGATTGGAAACTGTTTTTATAAGAAAATTCAATCAAAGGTAAGTATCGTTCCCACGTACCTTCAAACTCGAGGACGCAACATCTCAACATATCCTCAAGTATCTGAATGGTTCGTTCAGACTGACCGTCTGTCTGCAGATGAAAAGTTGTGCTAAAGTGTAGTTTAGTACCTAAAGCATCTTGCAATTTCTTCCAAAACTGCGACGTGAATCTCGGGTCTCTGTATGAAACAATAGAAATCGGCACACCATGTAATCTCACAGTTTGAGATACCTATAACTCAACAAGCCTATTGAGCGAAAAATCCATACGAACTGGAATAAAATAAGCTGATTTGGTTATCCTATCCACTATAACCCAAATTGCATTTTTTCTTACTCGGTGTCGTAGGCAAACCGGATACAAAATCCATAGCAATTCTATCCCATTCCCATTCAGGTATCATGATCGGCTGAAGTAACCCAGAAGGCACCTGATGTTCGGCTTTTACTTGCTGACAAATTAAACACTTTGAAACAAATTCAGATATATCCCGTTTCATACTAGGCCACCAATACAACTGTTTCAAATCATTATACATTTTCGTGCTACCCATATGTACCGACAATCGACTATTATGAGCCTCGTTCAAAATCATCTGAATCAAATCCACATTCCTTGGAACACATATTCGGCCTTTGAAGTATAAACAATCATTTTCATCAACTCGAAACTATAACTCTGCATCATTTCCACACTGAACTTGTTTAGCAATCGTATCTTTGTCAATCTTCTGAGCATCACAAATTTGTTGAATAAACAACGGTCTTGTTTTCAATTCAGTTAGTATCGAACCATCACCAGACATAACCATACGTGCGTTCAATGCACGAAGAGCAAACAATGATTTTCGACTGAAGGCATCCACAACAACGTTGGCTTTCCCCGGATGGTAGTCAATCACTAATTCATAATCTTTTAACAGCTCTAACCATCTGCGTTGTCTCAAGTTCAAATTTTTCTGAGTCATCAAATACTTTAGACTTTTGTGATCTCAATAAACATGGCATTTCTCACCGAATAAGTAATGATGCTAGATCTTCAACGCGGAAACAATGGCCGCTAATTCCAGATCATGAGTCAGATAATTTCATTCATGAGGCTTCAACTGTCTCGAAGCATAGGCTACTACTTTGCCTTCTTGCATTAAGACGCAACCCAATCTATTCAAAGAAGAATCACTATACACAACAAATTCTTTACCCGATTCAGGCTGAATTAACACTGGAGCTTCGGTCAAAAGAGCTTTCAACTGATCAAAGCTTTTCTGACACTTTTTCGTCCACTCAAACTTGACATCTTTCTGTAGTAGCTTTGTCAAAGGTGTAGTTATCATGGAAAAACCTTTCACAAATCGTCTGTAATATCCAGCAAGTCTTAGAAAGCTTCGAATTTTAGAAACATTCTTTGGTGGCTTCCAATCAAGTATAGCCGATATTTTCTTCGGATCAACCAAGATGCTTGATGCTGAGACAACATGACCCAGGAAACTGACTTCATTCATCCAGAACTCACATTTACTAAGCTTTGCATACAACTGTTGATCTCAAAAAGTTTATAACACCAATCTTAAATGCTCAGCATGTTAGGTTTCATCTCTGGAGTAGATCAGGATATCATCTATAAACACTACCGCAAACCGATCCAAATACTGTCTGAAAACTCGATTCATCAAATCCATAAAAATAGCAGGTGTATTAGTAAGTCCAAAAGGCATAACCAAAAACTCAAAATGTCTGTACCTTGTTCGGAATGCAGTTTTGGCACATCAGAATCTCTAACTCGTAACTGATAATAACCCTATCTCAAATCTATCTTCGAAAACACTGAAACCCCTTTCAACTGGTCAAACAAGTCATCAATCCGAGACAACGGGTATTTATTCTTTATTGTTACTTTATTTAGCTGCCGATAATCAATACACATTCACATAGTTCCATCTTTCTTTTTCACAAATAGAACTGGTGCACCCCAAGGAGGGAAACTCGGTCGTGCAAAGCCCTTATCTGTCAACTCTTGCAACTGTGCTTTCAACTCTTTCAACTCAGTAGGTGACATCCGATACGGAGCTATTGAGATCGGAGTCGTCCCCGGTACTAATTTAATGCCAAACTCAATCTCTCGAACTAGTGGCAAACCCTATAATTCTTCAGGAAACACATCTAGGTATCCACACACAATTGGTACGGATTCAATCTGCTTTTAAGACACTTTATTATCCAACACATAGGCCTAGTAAGCTTCACATCCTTTTCTCACATACTTATGAGCTAACATTGAGGATATTACTGTGGGTAACCCATTCAGATCATTAGATTCAGCCCGAATAATCTCACCATTTTGACATCTCAAATCAATAGTCTTTCTCATACAATTAACCACAGCATCATGCAAAGTTAACCAGTCCATTCCCAAAATTATATCGAACTCATCAAAGGGCAACAACATTAAGTCAGTTGGAAAGCATGAATCTCGAATCATCAATGGGCAACCTTTACACACCTTATCAATGAGTACACATTGACCCAAGGGGTTGGACACACGAATCACAAACTCAGTAGACTCAACAGGCAGAGTCTTACTGGATACTAAAGTTTCACACACATATGAATGAGTCGAACCAGGATCAATCAATGCAATCACATTAGTATCATAAAGAGTGAAAGTACCAGTGATAACATCTGGGGAAGAAGCATCCTCTCTGGCACGTATAACATATGCTCTAGCTGGTGCACGAGCCTCCAATCTAATTGCAATGTCTTTCCTTTCTGACTACCACTAACATTTCCCGAATGCCTAGGTGGTCTGCCTCGCACTGACACATTGCTCGGTCTGATATTCTGGGCCGTATTTTGCTCAGCTAACATCGGGCATTTTCTGATAAAATGATCTGACGATCCACATTTAAAGCAAGATCGATCATGGAATCTACAACTCCCAGAATGCCATTTACCACAATGCTTGCATTCAACTCGATTCTGCTGAGCATTACCAACACTGGCCATCGAAGTAGCTCGGGAACCCACTGGAGGTCGATCTCGTCTAGACATGTCTGAAGTAGCTTTATGTCGGCCAAAGTCATCTCTGAACTTCTTAGATATAGATTGGAATGTCTTACTCGATAATCTTTTACGAGTGTCTCTAGCTTCCATTTCAGCCTTTCTTTTCTCTTTTCCAAGCTCTTCAGCTTTGCAAGCTCGCTCGACAAGTAGCACGAACTCTTTGATTTCAAGCATGCCAACTAGCAACATTATATCTTCATTTAGACCGTCTTTGAATCTTTTACACATAATGGGTTCAGTTGATACACACTCTCGGGCATATCGGCTCAATCTGACAAACTTCTGCTCATATTCAGTTACAGTCATGCGATCCTGTTTCAGTTCTAGAAATTCTTTTCGTTTTTGATCGATGAATCTCTGACTACTATATTTCTTACGGAACTCAATCTGGAAGAAATCCCAAGTCACCTATTCTTTTGGAACCACCGATACTAGTGTATTCCACCAGTGATATGCAGTGTCCTGTAGTAAAGATATAGCACACTTCAAGCATTCATCTGGAGTACAGGATAGCTCATCAAGTACCAGAATAGTGTTATCAAGCCACATCTCAGCTCGCTCTGCGTCCCCCTCATGGCTACCCCTCATCATCTGGTAGAAGGCTTGCTTAGCCTCCCCCTCATGGCTACTCGAGACAGGTCGAGAGTCTACCGGCGCTGACCCACGTGCGCGATCAGGCACTACACTCCCTACATCATCCGCTACGGCTCTGTCAGGATCCATTTACTATATAAAACACATAAATGTCAGAAGTCACCACACTATCGTATTATAAAATTAAGGCATGTATAGCTAGACTCAAACGCGCTACAGTAGTCTTAGAATAGACTAAACCGTAAGCTCTGATACCAATGAAATGTAACACCCCAATCCCGTGTCCGTCGCCGGATTAGGGTAGGGAGCATTACCAGGCATATCGAAAGACATTTATGAAAGTTCATACATTCAAACCTCATTCTCAGGCATAGTGTCCCTTAAAACAGTCATCGAGACCTAAAATCATGCTTCCAAACTAAGTCGGGACTAAACTGAAACATAAACCAAATCTCATGGAAAATTTAAAACTTTTCTAAAATACAAAGGAGGCACGCCCGTGAGAAGAGATCGTGTGTCCCCCACGGCTACTAGACATACCCGTGTGTCCTCCCCGTGGTAACATAATGCCAAAATCAACACGACCACCTAGCACGGCCGTGTACCATGGCCATGTCCAATTAAGTCATATACTGTCATTTTTTACATGGCCTTTAGGCACACCCGTGCCATGATCGTGTACTTTATAAGCTAGCTACTGACTTATTCACCACAGTCTCGAGGCAAGCCCGTGTGCCATGACCGTGTGACATTATAGGTCATTTTGCAAGACCAAAATGCCAACCAAATGGTTCAAACCTATAAGCATCATTTACCAACACATATCAAGCATATATGGCAACCAAAAACATACCAAATAGCCATCCAAATCATGCAGATTTGGCCATTAAGATAATCATAACTATACATTAAATTTTCATTCAATCTGTACATGCAAAACCAATTCAAAACATACCAATTTGTATAACTAAAACGTATATTACAACAAAGATTTAATAAACCATCAAACATTAACATTTAAAACAAGCCAATTTCGCATGGCTTTTATACATTAACAAAAATATCATTTGAACATTTAGCTAGCCTATACATGCCTTAAGTTCAAAAGTCTAAACTTTTAAAGGTACCAAAGTGAGCGGATAGTGTGGATGACTTCGTCGACGATCCTCTGAGCCCGTAGCTTGATCAAAATCTATAATACAGAACAATGAACACACACACAGTAAGCTTACTAGCTTAGTAAGTCTTAAGCAAATGTATTAAATCAAATGTTCATTCAATCATTTTCAATAACATACATTATACCATAAAATTTAAAGTTTAACTCTTATTGGACTACTAATGCCGAATACAAGCACCTCATTTAGCTCAACCATTGAAATTATTTTATCTCTAATCTTCAATTTATTAACTCATCATGTAATTCTTATATAAATTAATAGCACTTCTCCAACTACTAATACTTTCGATACATTTAATTCAATAGGATCAGATATACACAAGTAAGTATATACTTGCACTTAGTAATTTCATATACAAGAGAACATAATCACATATCTATAAATTCATTTGACATTTCATTCATTCGAATACATGGCATCAAAGTAATTCCAACATGATCACATAAGCATAAGTATAAAGCCGAATATACAAGATCAATTAGCATCATTCTCGTTCGACAATTTAACACATGAATATTTACCTTATTGATCTAATATAGAAGATCAATTTAATAACTTGTAGGCACTTACCTGTATGGCCTAACATACATACATACATAACTTTAATATCGACTTACTTCCTCGATGATTACTTAGCTAGAAAAGTTCATGTCTTGCAAGTAGAACTTTCATCACCGGTTTAGAACCTGCTAGGCGTCAGCCTGAATCACACACCGGCACTAGGCCTGCTAGACCCGAGGTCTGAAATTTAAACACCGGCATTTAGCCTGCTAGGCATTAAGCCCGATATAATTCATCGGCACAAAGCCTGCTAGGCAATAAGCCCGATATAATTCATCGGCACAAGGCCTGCTAGGCCCAAAGCTAGAATTGATATTATTCAACCATCTCATATACATTACATTTTACCAAAATCACATATATAACACATAATTCATATCACTTTCACCTCATGAATTCAGTTTAATTTAACTACCTTTCATTGTTAAATTTAGTATATCACATTTGGCTATGTCTTCATTTCAATCTAATAATTTAAAATTCAGCATATAACTAGGTTACGAACAGCATTTACAGTATTAACTTGCTTAAAGACTTACCTCGACTATCGACGGACAACGTAGACCAGCTATTCGATAACCTTCGCCCTTCCCCGATCCAAATCCGTTTTTCTTTGTTCTTGATCTAAACACATTAAAATTTAGCTTATTCCAGTACATTTCATCTCAATTTTGTCCCAAAACACATAGATGTGCAATTTACCATTTTACCCCTAATGTTTCACACTTTAACAAATTACTCCAATTTGCATAAAACACGAAATACACCAAATTTGATTATACATATCAAGGGCCAAATGCTCCATATACCTATACAAATGCATACATTTCATTTGAATGTTATTGATGATGATAATGTATGTAAAATTGTTGAATATTGTGTTATAAGTCCGGTAATGCTCCGAAACCCTATTCCGGTGTTGAATACAGGTGAGAGGTGTTATAGTTTTCTTAGGTTCTCCATGTCACTAGGCAAAGCTCCTTGTAGTCTATTTCGAAGTTCGTTGGCTAGTTGCCTTATTTGGTTCTCAAATTTCTCAAAGTTGCATAATTCTTCGCCATGTCTGCTCTGAATAAGTTCTCAAGATTAGAAAACTTGACTGATAGAGGAATTTCTAAGTTGCTTGGAATGGCACCTTGGGGTCCATTTCTAAACTCATCAACTAATTGTTCTACTTGATTTTCTAGATTCTCCAATGTTGTTGCTTGGCCTTAATCAAGGCATCATTTTTAGCGATGTAATAATTCTCCAAATTATTTGAAGGTTCAACTTGGGGCGGGTTATGAAATTGTTGATTGAAACCAAGAGGTTGATTTGATCTATGTTGCATGTAAGTGTTGTCAGTCCACCCCTTTAATAGTAGATTGGTGGCTGAGGTGCAACATGATTTAAACTATTAGTAGTAAATTGTTTCAACATTGAAAAGACAGATGATACCTGAGCTAAAAGTGAAGTAAGGGCATCTACTTTATGCATTCTGGCTACTCATCTTCCTGAAGCTGCTTGATTTGTCAGCCACTGGTAATTATTACTGGCTATTCTCTAGATGATTTCGTGAGCCTCATTATAATACTTTGACAAGAAAGCACCATTCGTAGAAGCATCTACCACCAACCTTGTGTGTGCATTGAGACTATTATAGAATGTTTCCAACTGGATACAGTGTGGAATCCCGTGATGAGGGCATCTACATAGTAACTCCTTGAATCTTTCCCACGGCTCGTATAAGGACTCATCATCTAATTGTTAAAAAGTGGTGATCTCATTCTGCAACTTAGCATTTTTGCTAAGTGGGAAATACTTTTTCCAAAAGCATTTAGCCAATTCTTGCCAAGTAGAAATTGAGTTGGATGGTAACAAATTAAGCCATATTTGTGCTTGATCTCGCAACGAGTATGGAAACAACTTCAACCTCAGTGTGTCTTCAGTTAGACCGGCTATCTTAAAGGAATCGCTCATCTCCATAAATAATTGAAGGTGAAGATGTGGATCTTCTGTGGAAATTCCACTAAATTGGCCTATTGTTTGAAGCATCTGAAAATCAAAGGCTTGAATTCAAAGTGTAGTGCCTCAATCTCTAGTCTCCTAATTCTCGGATTTAGTTTGTTAAGAACTGGCATGACATATTGTCTTATGGGTCGGTCCCTATCATCAGCAATAAGGATTAGATTTCGAGCATTAGCGGCTCCATTCCCTTAAATGTCATTTTGATTCTCAAGGTCCATTTATGTGGCTTGGCTCTAGGCTAATCTTTCTCATCTTCTTTGTCTTAATGCCCACTCGATTTCATGGTGTACAGGGAGTAAATTGATGATTCGATCTATGCTCATGAAGACCTAAAAAGAAAATCACAAAAAAAAACTAAACAATAAAGAAAAAATAATTCATTAATTAGTAAAGTTAGAAATTAAATAAAAATAAAACAAAAACCAAATTGCAAAGAATAATTTCACAAAAATGATTAAGGTAACAATCCCCGACAATGGCTCCAAAAACTCGTAATGAGATTTTTGTGCAAGTGTACACAATCATTCAAGTAATAAGTAAGTTAAATGAGTTATTGTCTCCAGAGGGACTGTGTATGTTAATCAATTATTTGTAAAATGTAAGTTAAAAATTTGGTGGAAAAAACACAATATTTTCAGTGGTGGATGATTAAATTAAATTATCTAGATGCAAGATGATCCCTATGCAATTAAATCTAAATGCAAATTATCTAAATGTATGAATGGATTTTAGCAACAAAAACACAACTTCAACAATCAATAACATGAATAGGCTAGGATAATTACATTAATCAACTTATTTCATTTTCATCATGCTTAACAGTGTTCGGAAAATATTCCATGGCAACTTAATCTTTCATGAGTTTGAAAACCAAATTAAGTACTTCCGAATCTTTCACTTAGTGAAACATGCATTTTACTAATCATATTAAACTAAGGGTTTCTTAGTATTTATCTGAGCTAATAGGGACAATTAAGTTTGAAATAGTTTAATCACATAAACCTAAAAACAATGCAAGATAATAGAGCTAACTAAAGATATTATGACCTCTAATTTAGTCGGGTTTAATGATCTAAATTGAGCATTGCACTTTTCAATTATGAGTCTATTAGTCGTCATCTGGTTAGGATCGCTCACCTAATATGAAGGCATCCAATCACGTATAAATGAAATACATCTTGATTTTAATTGAAAACATGGTCGACTGAGGCACAAACACGTTAAAAATTAATTAAACAAATATTATTGAATTAACATAATCATCCTAGCTAAACAGAATTAAGCTATCATTGTTGATTGCAAGATGAATAAACACTTAGCAAACATGTTTAAATTAAACAACAAAGAGGAAAGAGTAAACTCTAATTCAATTCAGTAGCCTTTCAAATCTTTCTAATTGAAGTGTTTCTCTAATCCGCCCGTTGCTCATGACAAGGCTTTTGTTGGCTAAAATGGAAGGGGAAATGGAATGGAAATGAAAAGAACAAGAGAGAATGAAAGGATATTATGAAGAAAGAATGATGGATGAGTGATGAGGGATGAGGGATTAAGGGATGCTTTAAAAGGTGAAAGGTGTGTGGTATTTATAGGTGAAGGTAAGGGTAAATTTACTAAAAATAGAGTTTGAAAATCCTTCCTTTTCTCTAGTGTTGGCCAGCCACAATTTGTGGAGAAAAAGGTATTTTGGATGCTTATTTTGAATTCAAATCCTTGCTATTTTTAGCCATGAAGTGGATGGTTTCAAAGATAAAGTTGGTGTGTCGATTTTTGATATTTTTCCAACTATAGGGACCTCCAATAAAATATCCCAAAGCTAACTTTTGGGTAGTCATATGCTTGTGCTGAAACTGGGCTTGACTCCTCCTTGTTGGACGATTTCTTAGTCCAATAATTATTCAGACATGTCCATCATGTAGCAATACTTTTACTGGGTCAAATTAACATTCTTATGACCCAGATTTGTATGGTATTGCCATCCAAATAGATTGGATGTGTGCATATCCATGCAACTTTTATATTAATCTCATCTTCCATGGTCCCACTGCATAGTTAAAATTAACATATTAATAATTAACATGAAAATAATATAAATTATGCATAAAAATCATCTAATAAAGCATAATTTTGCATTCTTCATAAATTCATGCCCAATATTAAAATTTAAGCAAAATCCACTTGATTTATTAACAATTACTCAAAATTAATATAATTATTAAGTCAAAAGGTGGTAAAATTGCTAAAAAGTTCCTATATAATTTTGAGTTCATAGCAGTCCAAGCTTACACAATGTTCAATAAACTAATCCATCCCTAGAATCAAGTCAAACTCTCTAAAAGGTAATTCCGTCAAATTGGCTAAAAACACCTCACCCTGAATCGCCAACGGACACCTCTTATAGATCTTATTCACTACCACAGATTGTCCTAACGGACTCACAATAGTAACATCACTAAGAATTTCTTCTACCCCAATTCCCAATTTATCAGACATCATACTAGAAACATAGGAATGAGTAGAACCAATATCAATTCATGTAAAATACGACATAGAATGGATCGTAAAGGTACATGCAATGACATCAAATGCGTCATGATTCTCTCGAGTTCTAGCTGCATAAACCAGTGTTAAATGTCTAGCCTCAATGCTGGTAGAATTTTGACCCGGTGCTCTCTGTCCTCAATCCACTATACCTGTCGCACTAGTTACGACTTTATAACCACTATTCCTACCCTGGCCATGACCTTTCAGAGGTAACTGCTTAGAACCCTAAGTCTGAATCGTAGCTTGTATCTGACCAACAGGAGATGTACAATCTTTTACTCGGTCCTCAGTTGACCCACATCTCAGACAAGCCCCAAACTTCTTCCAACACTCACTCGGATGTTGTCTATCATAGTACCCACAAATTGGAATCATCCCTGATCTAGATGAACCACTCGTACTACCCTCTATAATACTCTGCTGTGATCTGCCCCCCTTGGCTCACCTCAAAGGTAGTGAGAACGAGCTAGTAGGACTTGAATCCCTCCTACTTTAGGCTCTATCATTATCCCGTTTCTCCTTCTCTACACATTTAACCTCTTCCACAATCTTAGTCTTCTCAACCAAGGTCTCAAACACTCTCTCCTAATGCGGTGCAACCTGAACCTTAAGATCATACCTCAATCCATCCTCAATCCATAGACTCTTATCCTACTTAATAGCTACCATACCCGAAGCATAACTACTCAACCTCAAAAATTTGGCCTCATACTCGATCATAGTCTTATTATCCTATTTCAGCTTAATAAATTTCAGCCTATGAGTTTCAACATACCACGTACCTATATATTTCTTCGAGAAGGCCTCTTGAAAATATTCCCAAGTCAAGTAGTCTACCTAAGTACCCCTCACTATAGACTGCCACCAACGATATGCCTCATCTCTCAAAAGTGACATTGTACCCTTCAACTTCTGTTTTTTGGTACAATCTATTTCCTCTAATATCCTCTTCGTAGGTTCTATCCAGTACTCGATTACAATCGGGGTTATTCTTATAACACCCAGATCCCAATTAACCCGAAAACTTGAAATAATAAGAGGACTAAATTGAAAGAAGCCGCAAGCTGACGACCTTTACTGAAATAAATGTGAAAGCCAAAAACTGAATTGGACATGGTTGAAAACCAATCCTAGTTTGATTAGAATGGAACCAGACGATTCCTTAGTGGGAGACATAATAATTAGCTATCGACAGTTCTCATAAGGTTGGTAATAGTGTAGGAAGGGCTATAAATAGCTAGGAAATAACTTCCTAGGGATGATTTTCTTCTCGACTTTATTACATTTTCTCTTTTTAATCCTCTTTGGTAGCTTGAAGAAAGAATAACAATGGAAGGTTCTACATGGAGCATACTTCATGAGGATGGAGATGGAAAAGTAGGAAAATCAACAAGCTGGAAAGATTCTTAGCCTCTCTATGTACGTAAGAATAAGTAAATGAAGTTATGGACTTTAGAAGCATTTTAAGGGTTCTGCATGTATGGGGTTAAGCTGAGATTATTGAGTTTAACCCATGACTTTGGTTGAAATACTTAGCTTCCAGAAGAATGGAAGCTTTGGCATTCAAGAAAGCTAAGTTGTGGAAACGATGAAGCTTCAGATAAGTTCCTATGACTCCAACCATGATAATTATAATCTATGTTGTCTGGGTATGCCATGTTTGCATAAATATGAAATATGATGATATGTGCATGCATTGCATGAATGTGGGAAAAACCTCTACGAGATAGATGAAGTTGAGAAGGGAAATAAGGAGTGACCCTATTAAACACTGCCACGACAAAGCTTCAGGCCTTGCAGAGGGAACACTGCGGTGTTCGAACATCAAGGTTAGGTGGTCTAAAGGAGATAATGCGATGAGGATTCAGGAAATAAGAACCATGGAAAGGAATTTACTGCGACGGCAGTATTGATTGGTCCTTCAGGGCGACACTGTGACGACGGTATATGGCTTAAGACCATAGATGAAAGACACCATGGCAGCCTAGTATAAGGTACGTAGCGTAAGACCATGGATGAAAGATGCCATGGTAGCATGGTACAATGTATAATGTATACAATGTAAGATCATAGATGAAAGATGCTATGATGACCAGATATAATGAGTAAGACCATAGATGAAAGACTCTATGACATCATATGCTAATACACAAGGATGGCAGATCAGTGTAAGACCATAGATGAAAGACTCCATGGCGTCCACAGAGATAGTCCTTTGGGATAGTAAACACAGAATAGAGATAGTTTGCTGAGACAGTAAACACATAATAGAGATAGTTAATTGGGACAGTAAACACATAATAGAGATAGTTAATTGGGACAGTAAACACAGAATAGAGATAGTCCGTTGGGACAATAAACACAACACAAAGATAGTCTGCTAGGACAATAAACACATGACAGATAGTCTGCTAGGACAGAAAACACATAACAGAGATAGTCTGCTGGGACAGTAAACACGGGATAAGTCTGATAGAACAAAGGAAACGGGGTAAGAAGGGTATAAGACCCTAGATCACCTACGACAACCTATAGAGTTTGCCAGGAAACAAACATGGAAAGTCCACCAGGATCTCAAGTACGGGGTATACTAACAATGCGCCAAGCATGAGAAACCATGCAAGTGGAGGAAGAGTTAAAAGAAAGCGTAAGTATGGAAAGTGAATTATGATGAATCTACAAAAATTATGCAAGTGGTAAAGATGATGTGGAAGCTGCCAAGGCATGGGCGAAGACCCAACAAAAACTAGAGAAAGATAGGTCGTGCAATAACTAGCTTAAGTATGAAGACATAAAAGGGGGAAATTACTTGAGGATTGCAAACAAGGGTCCATCATGAAGAGCCACTAAAGAGAGCTTAAAAGAGTTGTATGCAAGAAGCAAACCTCATGCGAGAAATGGGGATTCCACTCCCAGGATAAAGATTCTGTCCAAGGGATTGAATGTCTGTCAAGACTATTCCTCTTTGAGGAAAGTCTATTGTGGGTACATCGCCAAATTGATAGTTCTGTAGGGAGAAAATGAGCAAGTAAGATGGTAAGCTTGTTTAGTTACATGGGCAACAACCAATTGGTTAGGTGAGTCAGATTGATTGTCATTTATGGGACGAGTAAGTCCCTAGGAAAGGTCTAGGTTATAGGTGGGTTGTTGAAATTAATCCCACCACTGCGACTAATAAGGTGGAACGAGAATGGGTTCGTCAGAGTGGTGAGGCCTGCTAAAGGTCAGAACAATATAGAAATGTCAACAAGTCCTTCGATTCTAGTGTATGTAAAGAGGGAGTCTGCCAAGGGCTGGTCCGACAATGGAAGTCTGCCAAGGAAGGTATTACCTAAGGGTCCTTGGGTGGGGAATCAGGAAAGTTACCATAAAGGTCATCAAACACTTTGTGGGTGGAGCGTTTGAAAGGACGTAAAGACTAGAAGTAAGGATTAGGACTCGCTGATATGGTAAGGTGTTTGGATTATAGTCAAGTAAAGATTTTGACCAATGGAAGGTCTTCCAATCTTTGGCACATCTTAGGTCTTCAAATAAGTTTGATTGCGCAGACGAAAATATCCTCGATGAACTTGCGTAGCACGTTGGCCTTGTGTCCTGCCACACCCCTTGCATAATGTGAGACGCCACCTTCATACAACCTTATGCCGTTCTTTTGTTGCTTTGACATCTTGGGAAGCTAGTTGTAACATCCCAATTTTAGTGAAATCAAAATAGTGGTTTCGGGACCACAAATTCGACGAGTAAATAATTATTTTATTATTATTTTTATACCTACGGTATGTTAGTAGTATCCTAAAAAAATCTCGTTAAGAAATTTTAATATTTGTATTCTTAATTTCGTGAAAAGGATTAAATCCTACAATAGAGAAACCCCTCATCATCAGCAGAACACGAAATCAATTGTAACCCAAACAACACAACACTCAAACAAGTAAGAAAAACACTAAAGTTTAAAGTTCAGAAACTTACAAACAATTACCTTAGAGCCATAGTACCTATACCAGCATAGCCATTCCCTCATCGCTTGGTTTACTTTCTCCTTCCAGTTCACGAGTTCCACACTTGATTAAGCTAATCTACTATTCTTCACCGACATGCAACTCGATTCCTTCATTTCTCTTACTCTCATTCAGAAACAACCAACTAGGAAAATGATAGTTGAGAAGAGTTTTGAAGAAGGAAAGAAAAATATTTTTATTCACCGATTTCCTTCTCCCCTTATATAGCCACTCTTTTATTGATCGTTGATCGCTTTCCATGCAAGAACTAACCCAAATTAATATAAAGTATTAGAAACGAGCCTTTATTCCCCAACAGGTCTCTCAAATAACTTGACAATAATCACTAATGCCAATTTAACCCCCAAATTTTCAATTCGGTATAGATAGGATGCTATAAGATCAAATTGAAACATATAAAGTAACTCAGGGTCTCTAATCCAATATGGCCAAATTTTAATTAAAGATTTGGGTGTGACAATCCGAGTATCTGTCCGAGGCTGAGTCAGGTTAATAGTGGTTGTAGAATGTAAACTTGGTAAATGATATGAATGTGTTATTATTCGATACCATTGTAATGAATTGTGTTTAAATGTGAATGAAATGTTGGAATTACACAACTGAGTATGCAATTAGATGAAATTGAGCCCTATAGGTCGAAACGAATACGAATAAGTCGGTAGACTTCAAAAGCGAGTGAAGAATGTAATGTTATAAGTGATATGGGAAAAGGATTATAATTGAATGTTTTGACACTGGTATGTTTTAAATGTTGTTATCATAAGTAAAATGGATTGACCATATATGTTGTATCTGTATTGGGATAAGTTGGTGTTTGTTTTATACATATAATATGTTTAGGTTGATGATGCCAAGCTTGGTAACTCTAAATTGTAACTAAATGTTTGATATGTGCATATAGATATACATGTTTACTTTTGGATTGGTTTGCTACTACTTATCTTATATTGTAACACCTCTATCCCATGTCCGTCACCGGATTAATGTTAGGAGCGTTACCGGACAGATCAGAAACATTCACAGACAAAATCATACATTCAATCATCATTCTCAGATATAATGTCCCTTAAGTGGGTCTTCGAGACCCTAATCGTGCTTATACGTCGAGTCGAGACTAAACCAAAACACATACAAAAATTTCATGAAAATTTGAAACTTTTTGAAAATACAAGGGAGACACGCCCGTGGGAGGAGATCGTGTTCCTTCCACGACTTCTAGACACCCCCGTGTGTCCTTTCATGTCTAACATATACTGACTATACCAACACAGTCATTAGGCACGCCCGTGTGCCATGGCCGTGTACTTTTATGTTAGCTATTGACTTACACACCACGGCCAGATGACACACCCGTGTCGAGGCCGTGTGATGATGATAAATCAGATCTCAATTCACCCACGGTCGTTAGGCACGCCCGTGTGCCACAACCGTGTGACATTATAGGCCATTTACAAGGCCAAAATGCCACCCATAAGGGTCAAACCTACAAGCCATATTTATCAAGATATCTCATGCACATGTAACCATCCAAACATACCAAAATAATCAACAATTCATGCATATTTGTTAACTAAAGTAATCACACGACAATCCATTCAATATTCATTGAATCTAACTATTCAAACAAATTCCAAACATACCAATTTGCATAACTAAATCTTAATTATACCAAGCTCCTTTCATCCATATATACTTACCATCTCATAACTATTTCATGTAACAACTAAGCATGCCAAAACAACTTCACATATCACATTCATTAAGGCATATTATCAAAACATAATTAGCCAAATCACATGGCTAAGTTCATTATACAACTCATACCAAAACTAGCCTATACATGCCATATTGAGCTATATACATTTTCAAAGTGTACCAAAATAGGTCTAATAGTGTGATGACAATCATTGACGGTCCCGAGCCTTCAGTAGCTTTAACGACCTATAGGACAGAAAAATCACACACACAGAGTAAGCTTTCCAAAAGCTTAGTAAGTCATATACAAATAAACTACATATGTAAGCATATAAGCATATAAAAATATAAGCACATTTCTTATACATAACCAACTTCTCACATATATATACTTCGATTCATACTTTTGGCCACATTTGCCTCCAACATCAATTCAAGAATCATATATAAATACTTAGCTTTTTATGCTCACCTTCACATATCATATTGATATCCCATTATACATAATCATCATAATAAGATCACATAATGAATTACCTTATATACACACTTAGTGTACAATTCAACGTACCTGAAACAGATTCATCTCATTCTTTCTTTAGCTCATTATCAATCTCAACCCCATACTCAAGTATCTATTCTTTCAACTCTTAAAACTATCATTATCCACATAGCTATCATACATACCTTAATCAACACTTAGTTACTCACCATTCATGCTACTCAATTTCTTGATATTACCTCATACTTACATACCATATATTCATAGATTAATGAATTACATCTCGTTCCTTTAATCTCGTAAAGTAAGAGCAACTTACCTCATTAGTACTATGTTACAAAGATACCATGCATTATTTACATAAATAATATTTCTCAGGTATCTCCATTAGTGGGTTAATGTTTTAATGGATCCATAACTCCGCACACTTAGTGCAAATCAAATAATGTATCGCACACTTAGTGTCGTTACTAAAAAAGGAGAGCACACACAGTGCTGTTTATTAGCAATGTATCGCACACTTAGTGCCAATTTCATAATCGAACATAATCGTTATCGCACACTTAGTGCCAATATGCTAAAATGAACTTATTTTTGATATCGCACACACAGTGCATATATTCAATAAGCCAAAACTTTTGTCTTTTTCGCACATACAGTGCTAATTGTTAAGGCCGTAGCTTCTATCAATATTACACACACAGTGCTAATCACAAAGTCGAAACTTATATTATTTTGCACACAAAGTGCTATTCATTAAAGCCGTAGCTTCTATTGTTTTGCACACACAGTGCTATTCATTAATTATGATCGCACACTTAGTGCTTCAACTCATAGCCAAAGCTTAAATGATATCGCACACTTAGTGCATTTATAATAAACTGATCTTAAAGCGGTATCGCACACATAGTGCCATCCACAAAGTCGAAGCTTATAATATGTCGCACACACAGTGCAAATCATCTCAGTCACATTTCCATTTACGCACACTTAGTGCCACAAAAATCTATTTCTCACATAGCATTTATAATTCAATGATACCATAACCATCCGTTTCACAACATTTAAACATAACTTAGTACACTTTTTATATTCGAACTTATCTCGGAATTCATATGCACAATCCTCTCATAAACATCCAGTAACAACATTAGTCATAGGAATAATTATTATTTCATACAAGTACGTTTACTTGCATAGTGACTTCCCTCGGATTCGGTTTATCGAAAATGAAAACGGCTACTCGTTTACTTTTACTTTCCCGCGATCTAAATCCGTTTTCCTCGATTCTTGATCTAAACATATTCAGAATTAACCCTTTTATTCACTATTTCATTCAATTCAATCCAAAGACATACATTTAGGGCTATTTGCAATTTAGCCCTCACATTTGCATATTTTATCAATCTAGTCCATTTTTCACAAAACACCAAATTCACAAAATCCACCCATGCTCATGCTTAGCCAAATGTCCCTAGGGACTATACAAGTCCAAATATTTCATCAAATTTGTAACATCTTAAAATATTAGAGCATCATGTTGTTACTTGTGTTAGCTTGGATATGATTGTTATTGTGTGCTTGCTATATTTGTGTGTAGGCTTGGAAATATTAGCTAAGCTAGAATAATTTTTAGTATGGAAAATTTAGTGAAGTGGATTAAGTGAGCTGGACACTTAAGTTAATTTAAGAGTTAAGTTAAAGCACAAGAGAGTTAGTGGCATAGTAGATCAAGAGCTTGAAAGGTTGCTTGTGGGAAGAGGTTCGAGTAGCATGATTAGCATTTTGAAGACTTTATTTTTGTGTATCCTAGCATTAATGGACGGTCAAGCTTTACATATGGAAGGTTGGACTTTCAAATTTTTGGTAAGTTGAATTTTGGTTAAGGAAAGTTTATACTTTGGGAAAGGAATCTTAAGGTTATGGAAGGATGGGGGGACATAAGGCTTGGCTTAAGGAAGATGTTTTGGAAACTATTCCAAGGCCTTTAGTGCATGTATGTGGACGGCATGTGTGGCTAGGGGTGGCCGAATGTTGTTAGGTGGTTTGGGGGGTGATATTTGGTCAACTTTTGCATTTGTGCATCTTTTGGCATTTGTTTTTCTTTCTCTCCAAAAACTCCCACCTTGGCCGAATGTGTATTGTGCTTTTGGTGCAAATTTGCTTTTGGTTTTTAGCCTCATTTTGTTTGAACCAAATACCATTTTCTTTCTTTCAATTGTCCTTTTGAAACCGAAACTACATTTGAACTTTGTGCATTTTTGTGCACTTTTCTTCTTGGTAAAATAGGTGTTGGCCGAATCTTTTAACCCATTTTCTCTCTTATTCTTTTTCTTTCTTTTGGCCAAATCTCTCTTCTCCAAACTCTCTCTTTTCTTTCTTCCATTGTTGATTAAACCGAATCCTCTCTCCCTCTTATTTTTACTCTCTTTTCTACTCACATACTTCCTTACTTTTTATTCACATATCTTTCTTCTTTCATAACCATATTGCCGAAACTTTCCACTCCCTTTTTGATTTGTCTTGGCCGAATATCATCAAGGGTAGGCATTCATTTTAAGTTTTCTTCAATCGGTTTTAGAAAAGGGTAAGTGTTAATGGCCGTTTTTCCTTCATTTCTTTCTCTTTTCTATGCCGTTTTCTTGAACAAAGGCCGAACCTATGGGCATTTGTTTCAAGGTTCTAATCAATATTAGGAATCAATCATTCTTTTAGGCTTTTTGGGACTTCGGAAGCAATCGATCTAAGTCCATTCCATTAGCAATCGAAGTTGGTAAGTCAAGTGGTAAGGATTCAATATTCTTTAAGTTGGGCTATTGGGAGATTAAGATATGATGTTGGCCGAATGGTCTTGATTAAAGTGTTGTAGTTTGGCCGAATGTAGGACAAGGTGTTATAGTGCGATAGATCGGATCTCCGGAAGTTAGTATTTGCGTTGGTGAAAGGTGTGTACCTTACACACTTTATAACTCGGTTATGTATATGTATTTATAATATTAATTTACTAATCATATTATCAAAGTGGGAAAACGATGAGATCTTGATATGATACCATGATGGTATGAATGAGGATTCGGGTAAGTCCGTTTTTATATGTTGTTAATACATGTGGATTGAAATCATGATCTACGATTTATGATATATTTGTTATGTGATTCATAATAAAGTATGTTGCCATGATTTGTTCAAATATTGCATTGTGATGGGTGATATGAGAGGAGGGGGAAGATTGATATTTGTGTCTTCGGACACCAGAGGTTTGGTACCTCTAGTGATTTGGTATCACATTTGTGTCTTTGGGACACCAAAGGTTTGGCACCTCATAGCGACTCGTCCCTGTGGTTTAATACCACCGTGGGTTGGCCCCACTTTTGAGATATGGGATTGTCGCCAGTGATTTGGTATCACAAGTTGGTTGGCCCCACAATTGGATTATTCGTGACTTTGGTCACCAGTGATTTGGTATCACATTTGTGTCTTTGGGACACCAGAGGTTTGGTGTAACACCCCAAACCCGGTCCAAACACCACGGCCGAATCTGGTATGTTACGGGGAAAACGTGTTTGAAAATTTCGAGGTTGCACTAGATAGATTTGATAAAACTTTGTTCCTTTTAGAAAACAAGTTGTTTAATATCGTTACTAGAACATTCAGTCTTAGTAAAATTTTGGTTTCCAGTTTGGATCCAATTGAGTTTCATTCAATTATAGAATCGGTGTGATACCCGATGGTATAGTCAAAAACATATCGCTTTGTTGGTTTAAAAAAACGTGGCCTTTCCAAATTTTAATAAAAGTTCGTACCAAGTTATTTTGTTACAGCATATCAAAATCTAACGTAAAGCATAAATATCATAAAGCACATCTTAGAAGGCCTTTTACAAATCCAAGATAAAACCCAAATAAAAGTAAACAAGCTAAAGTACCCAAATGCAACAGTCTGAGCAAAACTTTTATTAAAGCATGACATGTGCACCCCGAGTCCATCCCGGCTCCAAGTCCGCGTCTACGAATTACCTGAAATGTTAAAGGAGAGGGTGAGTCGAGTGACTCAGTGTGTAAATCCCGCTCCCGAAGAAACAACATGCTAACACACATCATACATAGCAACATAATTAATGCAACCCGATCCTAACCATCCATATCGCCTTTTCTACCCCGTGTGGTACCAAACCACTGGTGGTGCCAAACCACCGTGACATATAGTCACAATGTGTTACCAAAACACTTTGTGTCCCAAAGACACAATATCCGTCAATGTGGTACCAAACCCACCGTGTCCTAAAGACACAATTGTGCTACCAAAGCACCGGTGACCAAAGTCACAAATCCGATGATGATGGGGCCAACCCATCGTGTGATACCAAATCACTAGCAGACGATCCCATATCTCAAGTGGGGCCAACCCACGGTGGTCAAACCACAAGGACAAGTCGCAATGAGGTGCCAAACCTCTGGTGTCCCAAAGACACAATGTGCTACCAAAGCACTTGGTGACCGTAGTCACAAATCGGTGATGGGGCCAACCCATCGTGTGTGTGATACCAAATCACCGGGCGTCAATCCAGTATCTCACAAGTGGGGTTAACCCACGGTGGTCAAACCACAGGGACGAGACGCTGAGGTACCAAACCTCTGGAGGTGCCAAACCTCTGGTGACCCAAAGTCACAAAGTTGTGTTACCAAAACACTTGGTGCTCGTCGACACAAAATACCACTTTGCTCCTCTCACTCGTATCACCCATCAACATACCATACTCATGTAATCATGCATATCATACAATCATGCATCTCATGCTATTATGTCTAATCTCATATCCCGTGTCACATATATCCACGATCCATGGTAACATATAGATCATCATTAACTCATAATAATAATCTTGACTTACCCGAGTCCGAGAATCATACCCATTAGGGTATCATATCAAACATCACTTTTTTCTTTAATCATCACACAAAGTTATCAATCATATTACTAAACGGAAGTGTGTTAGTTTACACACACGTAAATACGAGTCTAGAATCCCAACGAAAACGATCTAAATCCCTTGATTCCTAGATCCTACAATCGCCCAACATTAGGGGTTAAGCATCACTAGCATTCGGCCAACAACCATTTACCAAGGGATCAACATTAAGCCATTACCTTACACTTGCGAATGGTTTGGTTTCCAACCAAACCCCGAACCAGTAGTGGTTCTCCTAGACAATCTGCCTCCACCTAGAAAAAGAACCATTAATCCCTAATTAACTTGGCTTAATGAGATAAAGGAATCAACTAATAGAACCGGCCCTTACCAATACTTACCCCCACTTGGTGATCGAGAGAATGAAGGCTCCACTTGTTCGTATCCAAAAATCCAAATGACCTATAATGCAATCGGTTTCAATACCAAAGGTTAACTCTCAACAACAAGGCCACATCCGGCTCTTAAACAACCAACATCGACAAAGCCTAAGGAGAAAAAGGAGATGGCCATTCGGCCAAGGACTTACCAATCTCCAAACGATTGAAGCAAAACCACAACACCAACAAGATTCGGCCAAGGTTTTTGAGAAGAAGAAAGGAAGTGATTATGAGGTAGGTGCTTGTCGGTTTTGAGAGAAAAGATAATATGAAATGGAAGCAAAGTTTCGGCAAGAGTTGAGAAGGATGAATGGAAGAATCGGTTGGGAAGATAATGGTAAGTTAGGCTCTTAAGAAAATAAGAGAATTATGAGAGGGAGAGAAGAGAGTATTCGACTTACAAAGTAAAAGAAAGCAAAGCAATTTCAAAGCCAAAAGATGTTGAGAGAACAAATGCACAATCGGCTAAGTGCAAAAGAAATGAGAAGAAAACGGCAATGCTTGCTTTGGTCTTACTGACTTTCAAGAAGTGAAGAAAAATTTGAGAGAATCCTTTAGAATTTCGGCTTTGGTGTTTTCAAAAGAGAGAAATTGGTTTGGTCTCCTAATGACCGAATATGCACTACCTCTCCCAAGGAACATTCGGCCTACTCACTCCCCACTTCCCAAAACCGGCCAAACTCTCCCCCACTCCCAACATTCGGCCAAATCCTCCATTAACTCCTCCACTCATTTGAAATGTGTGGACCAAGTCATCCTCCTATCTTCACTCCCCACCTTCCATTTGAAAATGAAGACCAAGACATAGGAGGAATTCAAGTTGCTCTCAACCTCTTCCCCCCATGCCGTCCAAAAATAAAACCAAAATAGAGGAATCTGCATTGTTCAACACCGGACCTCCACTCCTTGAGGTTGACGTCAAACACTAGCTCCCAGTGGCGTCACACTTGCCACTTTGCTAGCCTTATTTTTGTGATCCAGAACACCCAATAAAACACATATGGCCCAGCTCCTTTCAGCTCCCCTCATATAAAGCCAAAAATTAAAATTTTTCCATACACTCAGGCATACACCTAGCCTACAATTAAGCCCCTAAAACATAAAAATAGCAACATAGCACACCAACATATGCAAAACATGCCATAACAAAAATAGCCCCTAACCCGGGATATTACAGTTCTACCCCCCTTAAAGATAATTTCGGCCCCAAAATTACAGTCAAAAGAGTTGCGCGGTATTGCTTTGTCTCATCACATCCTCGGGTTCCCACGTAGCTTCTTCCACGCCATGGTTCCGCCAAAGTACCTTAACGAGAGGCACAGACTTCCTACGCAGGACCTTCACATCCCGATCAAGAATCGCACGTGTTCCTCTTCCATGGTCAAATCTGGATTTACCTCGATCTCCTCCACCGCTACTACATGTGATGGATCTGAACGGTACCTTCGAAGCATCGACACGTGAAAAACATCGTGAATCTGGCTAAGCTCCGCTGGCAACTCAAGCTGATACGCCACTGGTCCAACTCGTCTCAACACCTTATACGGCCCAATAAACCTCGGACTTAGCTTGCCTTTTCTGCCAAACCTCAGCGCCTTCTTCCAAGGCGAGACCTTTAAGAAAACCCGATCTCCCACAAATACTCTATATCTCTTCGCTTAAGATCGGCATAAGACTTTGCGGTCCGAAGCTTCCTTCAAACGAGCCTGGATCAACCTAACCTTGTCCTCGGTCTCAGCAACCAACTCGGGTCCCAACAACTGACGTTCACCCAACTCTGTCCAACATGTAGGTGAGCGACACTTCCTACCATACAGCGCCTCATATGGTGCCATTTTGATGCTTGCTTGGTAGTTTGTTGTTATAGGCGAACTCTCGGCTAACTAGCGAAACTCTTCCCAATCGCCCGAAGTCCGAACACAACCTCTCAACATGTCTTCCAAGATCTGAATAACCTTTCACCGCCTGCCGTCGATTTGCGGGTGAAAAGTGTCTTTGAAATCAAGCGCGTACTCAGAGCTGATGCAACGCTCTCGAACCTCGACGTAAACTCGGGATCCCTATCCGAGATTATCGAAACTGGGTACACCGTAGCCTTACTATCTCTCGACGACACATAAAGCTTCGCCAATCTCAAGTGAATAGTCCACTCTCACCGAATGAAATGGGCCGACTTAGTCGACGGTCCACGATAACCCAAATGAATCTTTCTTGCTTGGCGTGGCGGTAACCCACTGACGAAATCCATAGTTATCCTTTCCCATTTCCACTGAGGGATTTTCACAGGCTGAAGCAACCCTGACGGTAACTGATGTTCAGCCTTGACCTGCTGACAAGTCAGACACTTCCCAACAAACTCTGTCACCTCTTTCTTCAAGCCAGGCCACCAAAACTGCTCTCTAAGACCCCTATACATCTTACTACCTCCAGGATGCATAGCATAAGGACTGCTATGTGCGTCCTGAAGAATCTTCTGCCTCAGCTCAACATCTTTAGGCATACAAGCCTTACCTTGAAAACACAGAACCTCATCACTAGACAAGTCAGTAACCCTCCAAACCACCATTCTCACGCCTTGTAACCTTCGCGCTTTCGTAACCTCATCCTCTAATCTGTTTTTCTCGATCTGTCCAACCCAAGTAGGCTTAACTCGCGCGACTCTGCCAGAATACTCCCGTCGTCATACAAACTCAAATGGGCAAACATCGCTCTTAAGTCCGAAACAACCCTACGGCTCAACGCGTCTGCCACCACGTTAGCCTTGCCCGGGTGATATTCAATCGAACAGTCGTAGTCCTTGAGCAACTCAACCCATCTACGCTGCCTCAAATTCAGATCCTTCTGAGTCAATAGATACTTCAGACTCTTATGATCTGTGTAGACTATTGATCTCTTACCGTACAAGTAATGCCTCCAGATTTTTAGAGCGAAGACTACGGCTGCTAGCTCTAAATCGTGCGTCGGATAGTTGACCTCGTGTGGCCTCAGCTGCCGAGAAGCGTAAGCCACAACCTTACCTTCCTGCATCAGCACACAACCCAATCCCGTATGAGATGCGTCGCAATACACTGTGAATTCCTTACCAGCCTCGGGTTGAATTAAAACAGGAGCCTCAGTCAAGATCTTCTTTAACTTATCAAAACTCTCCTGCTGTTTCTCAGTCCACACGAACGGAACTCCCTTCCTTAACAGCTTAGTCATCGGCAACAGAATCAACGAAAAACCTCTCTTTAATCTTGGTGAGTATCCTGCCAAACCCAGGAAACTCCGAATCTCAGCGACTGACTTAGGAGGCTTCCAATCCAAAACCGCCTCAACCTTCCGAGGATCTACTCTAATCCCCCCAGCTGATACCACATGACCCAAAAACGTCACTTCACTAAGCCAGAACTCGCACTTACTGAACTTAGCATAGAGTTGCTTCTCCCTCAAAATTTGCAACACTCTTTAAGTGTGTGCGTCATGCTCTTCTTCCGACCTTGAGTAAACCAAGATGTCGTCAATAAAAACCACGACGAAAACGGTCCGGTGCTGCTTGAAACACCCTATTCATCATATCCATAAAGGCTGCGGGGCGTTAGTCAACCCGAACGGCATTACGAGAATTCGTAGTGCGTGCGTGCATCGAGTCCAAACGCTGTCTTATGGATATCCGCTTCCTTAACTTTCAACCGATGGTACCGGACCTCAAATCGATCTTGGAAACACCGATGCACCTTTCAAATGATCAAACAAGTCATCTATCCGTGGTAACGGATACTTGTTTTTAATCGTCGGCTTTATTCGGTTGGCGATAATCGATACACATCCGCATCGTACCGTCCTTCTTCTTGACGAATAATACCGCGCTCCCCCACGGTGAAACACTTGGTCCGATGAAGCCTCGATCCAACGACTCCTCGAATCGAGCCTTAAGCTCCACCAATTCCTTTGGCGCCATCCTATATGGAGCAATAGACACCGGCGCGCGATCCACGGTAGCGAGATCTATCCCAAACTCTACCTCACGATCCGGTGGCAAACCCTAAGCTCCTCCTGAAACACATCAACAAATTCCTTAACAAGATGCGAACCTTCTCAACAGCAGACTCTTTAGCCTCCAAGGCATACACATGAACCACATACGCTTCACAGCCCTTCCTGACCATCTTAACAGCTTTTAATGCCGACACCACATTGGATAAGTAATCTCTCCTATTACCTATCATAATCACTTCATCTCCCTTATCCGTCGATAGAACCATGCGCTTAGTCGCGCAATCCACCTTGGCCTGGTACTTAACCAACCAGTCCATCCCGAGAATCAGATCGAACTCCCCAAACGGCAGTTCCATCAGATCAGCAGCAAATACTACCCCTTGGAGTTCTAGGGGTACATCCTTATACAGCTTATCTACCACTACAGAGTGACCTAGAGGGCTAAGTACAGTCATTTGTCTAGAAGCAGTTTCTGAGTCTAAGTCCATGGTCTCAACTATACTACTAGCAACATACGAATGCGTGGAACCCAAGTCAATTAAAGCAGTATAGGGAGAACCAAAAATCAAAAACGCATCTGATTACGTCCCGGTCGCGCCGCTCTCTCGCGCGCCTAGCCGCATACACCGAACCAGTGTCGCCGTGCCTCAGAACTACCCGCACCTCTGCCCGGTGCTCCACGACCTCGACCAAATCCATTACCACCTCTGCCATTACCACGGCCCCTCTGTGGTGGCGGTCCATTACCTCTGAACTGATTACGGCCCTGACTCTCAGACTGAATCCTGGCCATCCTACGCGGACAGTCCCTAATGCGATGATCCAGAAACCACACTCAAGCAACCTTTTCCACCAGTCCAACAACCACCCCAATGAGATTTCCCTGCGATTACATCATGCGGCGGTCCTCGCCTGCGCGAAAGAACAAACCTAGCGATCCGATTCTCGCCCACTCGGTCTCGGTCTAGCCTCTCTTCATGGATTACGGGCGATCCGTAAGACCCAAAGCTCCTCTTAAGCCTACTCCTGCCCCATGCTCGTCTTACCGACTCTTTAACACCTCGGCTACCTTAGCCTTCTCAACTAAGACAAAGAAACTCGCGCTCTGCTGTGGAGCAATCGCGACCTCAACTGCGTCTCGCGAGACCATCCTCGAAACGAACACACCTCTCATGCTCACTACAATGCCACGGCATACCTACTCGGCTCTCAGAACTCGACCTGCGTACTCAACCATGATTTACTCCCCGAACAAGCCTCGAAAATGCCTTTACTTGGGAGTCGATGTAACTAGCGCCGATGTATTTCTTTTGATATGCGACCTTGAAATAATCCCATGTCGGATCCTCACCGCCACATCGTCTCCAACCGTGAGCCACCACCGGTATGACTCATCCCGAAGAAGCGATACAATCCCCTTAAGCTTCTCCTCGCCAGATAGATAGGTCCGGATCATCCATGATCCGCTTTACGTCGCCTCCACCAATATTCGGCAAGATCTTTGGGAGCAACACCGAAAACACCTCGAAAGAATTCAGACCGCTTGCCCGGAGTCGCTCAGCACGATTTCCTAACTCTGCGCCACCACCTACACCACTACTCTTTCCCAACACCCGCGGCGTAAATGCGTGACACGCTGCATCGTCCCCGGCCGATCTTGGTACTCACCACCTCCACCGGTGGCGGGCCGTATCTCATTTTCGACCCTTGACCGGATCCTACGGGTTCGAAACTCGTCATCCTACCTCGACCTCGACCACGAGTATTACGGCCACGTCCACCTCGAGTACTCATGACTAAACGATCTCGTCTCTCGATTAAGAAGATTTTTATGCATTAGTATCGTTCCACTTTCTTAACCGCAAAGAAATTTTATGGATGGAGTTTAATCAGGGGTTCTTTCGAGCAACCAAGGTTTCAATCTTCTATCCTATTCACCCAAAAGAGGTCATACATCCATTCCTTAACTCTTTCCATACCTATTCACTCTTCTGACATTCTTTGCCCATTTCTAGCCCAAGGTATTTTCGTCCTTTTCCTACAGGTATTTTCGTAATAAAAGATATTTTAAACTTTCGTAAAACCGGTCACTTTGGAATTCCAAAATTTGAGAGTGTTCTTTGAAAATTTTGTAAAATACTTCGTTTTGGAAACCAGGGGTATTTTAGTAATTTTCACAGACTGAGGGCGTTTTCGTAAATTTCCAAAATCAAAATTTTCGATTGATATTTTGTAAAACAGAGTGTTTGAATTTCGTACAAATTTATTGAGTTCGAGATTTTATAAACCGGGGCATTTTAGTAAATTTACCCCTAAGGGCATTTTTGTAATTTTTTTACAAATCGAGAAATTCATTGTAAAAGTGACATTCTCAGTTTTGAAAGTGTTTATTGTAAAAGGTTGAAAACATTAGGGTTGCTGTATTTTCGAAAACATGGCTAATTCCCTTTTCGGGTTTTAGTCGTTAGGTTAAGTCTATGACCGAGCCTTCTTGGTCAGGGTGAACTCGAGCTACGCACCAGGTGGGATACCTGCGAAGAGGAGGTGAGTCACGAGGACTGCTTAAATACCAAGCTCTTCCGGATCCTTTCCTAGACATGCATACAGGAGTTACCACACCCTAGCCCCGTGGCTGAGTCATAGATTGGTTTAGTGCTTTAAGTCTTATGCTTTAGTTTTAGTGTTTGAGTGACCTAATCCTAGGGTTCAAGTCCTATAAATCTATCTACGTTCCATATCACCTACCCTTCTACAAATAGTAATTCACGTAAGAGTTTAGAACTACTTACAGGCGCGAATCAGTGCCGGAGACTCGGTGCCATGCCTTGTAAACCATGCCATGTCTTTAACCCAAAACATTTAAAATGCAGACTTTTGAAAACAGTTTGGGCCTCGGGCCACACAAACAGCTTTTGAACTTGGCTCTGATACCACAATTGTAACACCCCAAACTCGGTCCAAACACCACGGCCGAATCTGGTATGTTACGGGGAAAACGTGTTTGAAAATTTCGAGGTTGCACTAGATAGATTTGATAAAACTTTGTTCCTTTTAGAAAACAAGTTGTTTAATATCGTTATTAGAACATTCGATCTTAGTAAAATTTTGGTTTCCAGTTTGGATCCAATTGAGTTTCATTCAATTATAGAATCGGTGTGATACCCGATGGTATAGTCAAAAACATATCGCTTTGTTGGTTTAAAAAAACGTGGCCTTTCCAAATTTTAATAAAAGTTCGTACCAAGTTATTTTGTTACAGCATATCAAAATCTAACGTAAAGCATAAATATCATAAAGCACATCTTAGAAGGCCTTTTACAAATCCAAGATAAAACCCAAATAAAAGTAAACAAGCTAAAGTACCCAAATGCAACAGTCTGAGCAAAACTTTTATTAAAGCATGGCATGTGCACCCCGAGTCCATCCCGGCTCCAAGTCCGCGTCTACGAATTACCTGAAATGTTAAAGGAGAGGGTGAGTCGAGTGACTCAGTGTGTAAATCCCGCTCCCGAAGAAACAACATGCTAACACACATCATACATAGCAACATAATTAATGCAACCCGATCCTAACCATCCATATCGCTTTTTCTACCCCGTGTGGTACCAAACCACCGTGGTGCCAAACCACTGGTGACATATAGTCACAATGTGTTACCAAAACACCGGTGTCCCAAAGACACAATATCCGTCAATGTGGTACCAAACCACCGGTGTCCCAAAGACACAATTGTGCTACCAAAGCACTTTGGTGACCAAAGTCACAAATCCGATGATGATGGGGCCAACCCATCGTGTGATACCAAATCACTAGCAGACGATCCCATATCTCAAGTGGGGCCAACCCACGGTGGTCAAACCACGGGACAAGTCACAATGAGGTGCCAAACCTCTGGTGTCCCAAAGACACAATGTGCTACCAAAGCACCGTGTGGCGTAGTCACAAATCGGTGATGGGGCCAACCCATCGTGTGATACCAAATCACTGGCGTCAATCCCGTATCTCACAAGTGGGGCTAACCCAAGGTGGTCAAACCACAGGGACGAGACGCTGAGGTACCAAACCTCTGGAGGTGCCAAACCTCTGGTGACCCAAAGTCACAAAGTTGTGTTACCAAAACACTGGTGCTCGTCAGCACAAAATACCACTGCTCCCTCCACTCGTATCACCCATCAACATACCATACTCATGTAATCATGCATATCATACAATCATGCATCTCATGCTATTATGTCTAATCTCATATCCCGTGTCACATATATCCACAGTCATGGTAACATATAGATCATCATTAACTCATAATAATAATACTGACTAACCCGAGTCCAGAATCATACCCATTAGGGTATCATATCAAACATCACTGTTTCTTTAATCATCACACAGGTTATCAATCATATTACTAAACGGAAGTGTGTTAGTTTACACACCTGGTAAATACGAGTCTAGAATCCCAACGAAAACGATCTAAATCCCCTTGATTCCTAGATCCTACAATCGGCCCAACATTAGGGGTTAAGCATCACTAGCATTCGGCCAACAACCATTTACCAAGGGATCAACATTAAGCCATTACCTTACACTTGCGAATGGTTTGGTTTCCAACCAAACCCCGAACCAGTAGTGGTTCTCCTAGACAATCTGCCTCCACCTAGAAAAAGAACCATTAATCCCTAATTAACTTGGCTTAATGAGATAAAGGAATCAACTAATAGAACCGGCCCTTACCAATACTTACCCCACTTGGCTGATCAGAGAACGAAGGCTCCACTTGTTCGTATCCAAAAATCCAAATGACCTATAATGCAATCGGTTTCAATACCAAAGGTTAACTCTCAACAACAAGGCCACATCCGGCTCTTAAACAACCAACATCGACAAAGCCTAAGGAGAAAAAGGAGATGGCCATTCGGCCAAAGACTTACCAATCTCCAAACGATTGAAGCAAAACCACAACACCAACAAGATTCGGCCAAGGTTTTTGAGAAGAAGAAAGGAAGTGATTATGAGGTAGGTGCTTGTCGGTTTTGAGAGAAAAGATAATATGAAATGGAAGCAAAGTTTCGGCAAGAGTTGAGAAGGATGAATGGAAGAATCGGTTGGGAAGATAATGGTAAGTTCGGCTCTTAAGAAAATAAGAGAATTATGAGAGGGAGAGAAGAGAGTATTCGGCTTACAAAGTAAAAGAAAGCAAAGCAATTTCGGCTACCAAAAGATGTTGAGAGAACAAATGCACAATCGGCTAAGTGCAAAAGAAATGAGAAGAAAACGGCAATGCTTGCTTTGGTCTTACGGCTTTCAAGAAGTGAAGAAAAATTTGAGAGAATCCTTTAGAATTTCGGCTTTGGTGTTTTCAAAAGAGAGAAATTGGTTTGGTCTCCTAATGACCGAATATGCACTACCTCTCCCAAGGAACATTCGGCCTACTCACTCCCCACTTCCCAAAACCGCCAAACTCTCCCCCCTCCCCCCAACATTCGCCAAATCCTCCATTAACTCCTCCACTCATTTGAAATGTGTGGACCAAGTCATCCTCCTATCTTCACTCCCCACCTTCCATTTGAAAATGAAGACCAAGTCATAGGAGGAATTCAAGTTGCTCTCAACCTCTTCCCCATGCCGCCCAAAATAAAACCAAAATAGAGGAATCATTGCTTCAACACCGGACCTCCACTCCTTGAGGTTGACGTCAAACACTAGCTCCCAGGTGGCGTCACACTTGCCACTTTGCTAGCCTTATTTTTGTGATCCAGAACACCCAATAAAACACATATGGCCCAGCTCCTTTCAGCTCCCCTCATATAAAGCCAAAAATTAAAATTTTTCCATACACTCAGGCATACACCTAGCCTACAATTAAGCCCCTAAAACATAAAAATAGCAACATAGCACACCAACATATGCAAAACATGCCATAACAAAAATAGCCCCTAACCCGGGATATTACATTTGGCACCTCATAGCGACTCGTCCCTGTGGTTTAATACCACCGTGGGTTGGCCCCACTTTTGAGATATGGGATTGTCGCCAGTGATTTGGCATCACAGGTGGGTTGGCCCCACAATCTGATTATTTGTGACTTTGGGTCACCAGTGATTTGGTATCACAATATTGAATATCGTGACTTTGGTCACCAGTGGTTTGGCACCACCAGTGGTTTGGTACCACACGGGGTAGAAAAAGGAGTTTTCGGATGGCTAGGTTGGGTGCATCATATATATATATATTGCTTGGTTATAATTTGTGTAAGTACGTAGCTATTACCAGGGAGAGGGATTATGCACTGAGTCTTGGTGGCTCACCTTCTCCCTTATCATTTCAGGTGATTCGTGAGATCGCGGATGAGGAGCCGGATGAGCTCGAGGAGGCCATGCAATAAAGTTTGATTTTTCATGAACTTCCATTTGGGTACTTAACTTTATTTTTATTTGGTTTTTGATTTAATTTTGGGTTTGTAATAAGGCCTCTTTAATTATGTTTTGGGATTATTTATACGCTTTGGGTTTGATTTAAATATGGTTTACAAATTATATGGTTGAATTAATGGTATGTACACAAAGTTTTCTAAACTACAAAATGCGATGGTTTTAAAACGTTACCATCGGGTAATATAACTCATTTGATAGTTTTAAAAACTTAAGTATTTTCGATAATTAATACTATTATTTTCCAAAACTCAAGTTTCCAAATTTTCATTCGATACAGTTTTCAACCTAATCACTTTGGTTTCTTTTAAACTATAAAAGGTTTTCTAATCTATGGTTTTGCAACTAAGTTTTTAAGATTTATTTACGAGATTTCAAAGTAAATTTGTTAGCTTTCAATTTATTATACACTTGTTTTCTACAAACATAGAACAACAAATAGTTTTTCACAAAAATTTAATTGTTCACTCGATTTTCTTCACAACGTTTTCCTCAGTGGCATGCCAGATTCGGTCATGGCGTATTGACCGGGTTTGGGGTGTTACAAAATTCACAAATTAGTCCTCCAAAATAATATTTTCTAAATTTAGCCCTATTTAGCTAAATTCCATGTTCATCTAGCTCAAATCTTTCATTTAACAACTAAACTCATCTCAAAGCTCAACATATCATCAATGACATTTTACACAAACATCACCAATTCACAAAATTAATACATGGGTTTTGTAGCTCTCAAAGCAACGATTACAAAAACGTAGAAATTATCAAAAATCGATCAAAAACACATACCCGATTTATGCTTGAACCATGGCCGAATAAAACAAGCCTAACCCTTTCTTTTTCTTTTAACTTTCGGCACCCAAATAAGATGGACATACTGGATTTTCAATCTTTGTTTTATTATGCTTATAATAATCCACAAATGACAAAATAAACCTTTACTAATGCATTAAAAATTTCCACTAACTTTGGGATTAATGTCCATCCATTTTCAAATGGTAAAGTTGCATTATAAGGACTACACACTTATAAAGACATGACACATAAGTGCTTTAGCAAATAGCACACAACTTTCACAGTTAATGCAATTTCATCCTTTTGTCAAATTAATTACACAGACAGTCAAATCAGTTTATGGAAATTTACCACATGCTCAATCACACATCAACGGCACAGAAAATAATATTAAAATATTATACGAACTCGAATTTGTGGTCCCGAAACCACTGTTCCGAGTAGGGTATAAACCGGACTGTTATATATATTTTGGATTATAAATGTACCATTGAGCACTATTGCTCAACATGCGTTTTATTTGTTCTGTGTGTAGGTTCAAGTATTCTCAAAGCTTTGGGGAAGTAGAGTTGGCATCTAGACTATGACAAATGACTTAATCGAAGTTTGTATAGTCCTTTTTATTTTGCAAATGGCATGTACGTAGGAAAAATGGTCTAAAATGGATTGTATATATAAGTATGATAAGAGAGTTTGTTTAAGTTATGTTTTGTATGTGAAAGCATTGGTTAAGGAGTATGTTTGTAAATATTCAATTGTTGGGAATGATTGGCATATGGATTTGGGGCCAAATTTGGATATTTTACTTGTAAGGAATCATTGAAAACATGGGATTTGGGTTCGACCTTTAGTGTTGTGACATTGAAACCTGAATGTCACGACATTGCATTGTTCATCGCAACCTCACATGTTCTGTAACAGCCCAATTTAGGGGCTAGACAGAATAGTGGTTCGAAACCACTAATCCGAGGTTAGAGAAAATTATTTTCATAATGTTTTATGACTTAGAGCATGATTATATAGGTGCATGAAAATTTTGGTGCTTTAATTTTAGCTATTTCATACTTAATTGCGAAAAGGACTAAATCACATAAGGTGCGAAAGTTCAAAATTTCAAGCTAAGAGTGTCAAATAGCTATGGAATATTAATTTGAAGTCTTTAAAGGGAAATTAACCCCTTAAATGAAGGTTGGCCGGCCATAGGGGACAATAGAGGTTAAAATTTAATCAAGTAGGTGTGTTAGGTGGACTAAATTAGGATTTTATATTAAAATAAAGAAGGAAAAGATATCATCTTTTCTCCTTCATTTCTCCACCGAAAATTTGCAGCAAATGGGGGTTTGAAAGCTCAAAAATTTCAACACACTCTTCTTTCTACAAGTAAATGTTCTAGTGATCATTTCTTGATAGAAAGTGTACTTTTGGAACCTCTAAAGCTTCAGCTTTCTCAAGAGGGGACTATTTTGTTAAATGGTGAAGATTTTAGAGTTTTTCCATGAAAGCTTTTAAGTTGTTTGCTGCATTTTAATGGAAGAAAAAGGGTCTTAGTTGTTAGATGAACAACTTTTGTGAAAGGTGTTACCAAGAAAACACCAAAAGTGACCCTTTTGTGAAGGTTGTAAAATATGTAGTAAATGTGTGAAATATTGAGTTTTGATGGTGGCCATAAGAGAAATAAATGTTCACCTAGGCTCGTTAAAGAGAGAAATTCGATTAAAATTGATTTTCGAGCCTAAGGGTAAAATGGTCATTTTGCAAAAGTCTAAGGGCAAAATAATAATTTTGCCAAAGCATGATTATTGAAATGCATTTGTTAATGTGATAATTAAATGAGCTACTTTGCTATTATAGATCAAGAAGAATCAAGAATTTACCTCGGGGAAAGAACAAAGTATCGGACTAGATCGACGATCTAGCTTATTTTGGAATCGAGGTAAGTTTGTATGTGATAAATTCAACATTTACACTAGCTTATTTGAGAATGTTCGATATTATAATGATGCATGATATTCTATGAAATTAAGTGTTGGTGCCGAATGAGAAAGATGGATTATAATAAATTTGAAATTACTATCATCGAAACATGAGATGGATAAGGTCCCGTGTAAGACCATATCCGGACATGGCCTCGGCACTGAATTGAGATCCTATATAAGACCATATCTGGGATATGGCTTCGGTATCAAATATGAGAATCGTATAAGACTATATCTAGGATATGGCATCGATACTTGATGTGAAATTCTATGTGAGACCATATCCGGGATATGGCATCAGCACTCAGAGGTGACCCCATGTAAGACCACATCTGGGATGTGGCATTGGCTTCGTGTTTATGTTAATGATGATGAATATGCGTTTTTGAGTACCCCTAATGATTAAAGGGATAAAGAGATAAGCTTGGAGATAGAAATGAGATTTAGTACTAAAGCCATGTGATTGAGTGAATACAGGTACCCGTGAGAAATTCACGAGGAATGTTTACGATATGTGGCATGATATGTGCTAGATAAGAACAAGTACGAGTAAGTTATGGAAAAGTGCTTAAGACTTTGGATGGTTATCTAATGCTATGGATTGATGTCATTATGAGCTTATTGTTGTCATTTATTTTCATGCAAACTTACTAAGCTTTATGCTTACCCCTCTCATTTCCCTTTCCTTTGTAGTATTGCCAAGATAACTCGAGGATCGTGGGACGTCGTAGTTCGAAAATCACACTATCGACTTCTCTTGGGTATAACAAGTTAAACTTATTTTGAGTGTGGCATGTATAGGACTTGGGTATTTTATTATGTCATATTTGTTAGCCAAAGTGTTGGCTATTTATGTTATCAAATACATTTTGTAAGTGGTCATTGGAATTGGGCCAATACTTGACAAGTTATTATATATATTCAACGATGATGAAATTATGAAGTTTATGCTTGTGTGGATGCTTCGGTTTGAGTTCTTAGAAGTGCCTTAGGATCATGAGTTATGATGAATTGAGTTGGTATAAGTATGGTTGCTATGTAGGGTGGCATTTCGCTTAGAATATAGCCTTTTTAATGTCCACATAGGTAGACACACGGGCATGTGTCAAGGCCGTGTGAGACACACGGTCAGCCCCATGGGCGTGTTGATCGGCCATGTGTTCCCTGCATGCTAGGTTTGCAAAGTCAGAATGCTCAGTAGTAAACACACGGGAAGAGACATGGAAATGGACATGGGCGTGTGCCCAGGCCATGTGAAGTCTGCACTTAAAATTTGGAATTTAATTTGACATACGGCCTAAGGACACGGGCGTGTGCCTTGGCCGTGTGGCCATAGTGAAGTGATGATATCATAAACAGAATGCCATGGTTTTGGCACACGGGCTATGACACGAGCGTGTCGAGGCAGTGTGAGGAACACGGGCCAGTGTCCGACCGTGTGAAAACCCCTGTAGGTTCGAACTAGAAAATAAATTCCACACGGGCTAGGGACATGGGCGTGTGTGACCACACGGCCTGCCCACACGGACATGTTCCATTTCACACAGGCGTGTGGCCACTGTTTAGGCAAAAAAATTCTAAGAGCGTAAAAGTTCCCGGTTTAATTCCGAATGTATGTTTAAGGCCTCATAGGCCAATGATAAGGATGCTATGCTTTTGAATGAGAAGTTCTAAGTTGGGGATGGATTTCTAGAGCCCAAAGCTGTATGTACAAGCAAGTTAAGTCCGGTAATGCCTCGTACCCGGTTCTGGAGTGGAATACGGGTAAGGGGTGTTACATGTTTGATGTCGCGACGTCGGCTTTGTTTTGTTTTGAAATCTTTACAAAATGGTCCTCAAGTTGGTAGGTTGTTTACAGCCTTCAATGTCGCGACATCAAACCCTAAAAGTCGTGACATTCACTTGAAAAGTTTTGAAAACCTTACATTTCTATTCAATCCTAGGATGGTACTAAACTTTCGTAAGCTCGTATAAAACCCAAAAATGAGTATGCATCATTTTATTCACTTGTTTGTATTACATTAGAATGTTTAACAGTTTGTAATTGAATGTAATTTGACTGTAGTTGCTTTGGCAACAAATGTAGCACTTTATAACTTGGATCTGACAATCAGGTCGGGTATGAGGTGTTACAATATATGCATGCATTATTACTTTTATGCATCTTTTTTTTTTTTTTACATTCTTTCATATGGTTAATTATAAAGTTCATAAATCTAACAAGTTCAATTAATTAATATGAGTTATCAAATTAAATTAATTAATTTATCATGAGGTACTAAATTCAAGTAATCAATTTATAATTTTATGATGTTCCAATTTCTTAGTAACATATCTAATTAGGGAACTTAATAGTTTATTAAATTGATATCTTTATTTTTTGTGACTTTTAAATTGATATATTTAATCCCATTCATTTGAATATTATTTTCATTCAATTGATTGAAATAATATATTAATTAAAATAATTTTCATTTAATAAATGATAATTAATAGGTTTGCTTATATGAAATAACTATAATTTTACTTAAAAATTTAGACCTTATGTTATTATAGAGAACTAATTTAACAAAAAACGTATTTTATAATTATGAATGTTGCTATTATAAGTGAAAAATTATTATAGAAAATTAAAATAAAACATAAAAAGAATTAGTTATTCAAGAAACTTGATTGTTATAACAAAAAATTATTATAGTGGATGAATGTTATAGAGATGACTGATAATATATATAATTATAAAATTCTATTTAAAATAGGAAATAAATAAATAACAGTTCCTTATTTCCCATATATCATTGTCCTTTTGGGGTCTATCAGTGCAACACCATCTGCCTTTGTCAAGAATCGTTCATCAGTCACTATGAACAACCGAAGGTTAGTTTTACAATGTTACTTTAAACATCTAATGTTAAATTCAAACTATGATTAGGTTTGTAGTATGTTGTTTTAATAGATTAGATTAAGGTATAACATAATAACAAAATTACCTTTAAAAAAACAATTTAAAAGAATCAAGTAATTATTACTAGATATTATTACACCTATCATGGAGATAAACGAAAATATTTTATATTAAAAAATAGATTTATAAAATTAAATTAATAAATGATTAATAGTTGAGTGGTAAATGTTTTTTATATGAAATTGATAATATTATGTTTAATTCTCGAATAATGTTTTTCAATTGTTTTATTTGAGGATAAATAAAAGTATTAAAAGATAAAAATATCATTATAATAATATTAATTACCCTTTAAAATAAGAGTATTTTAGTAATTTTACAATTAAATTAGTGCCGAATTAATTCGTGACACTAACTCAATTAAACACATTATGTATAATATAGATATTGTAATATAAACTTTAACTATTTTTAAACCCATTTGATGATTCATAATAAAAACCAATTGATGTATTTTCTATAAAAAAATAAAATATATAAAATGACACTTCTCGTCTACGAAATTTTTTTTATTCCTTTTAATATTATATTAATTTTTAAACATTTCAAGTTAAAATTTGATCACATTTAAAATGATGGGAATTATTTTAAAATATAATGATGGGAATTATTTTAAAATATAAAATAAAAATAATTAATTTCAAAAAAATTGTATCATTAATTTAAATTTTACATTTATCAAATCATATTTTCCATTTAACATTAATTTCAAATTAATCTTTAAATAACTCTCACTCTTACTTTTTTTTAAAATAAAAAAAAATCTAAAAATAACGACTTTTAGATGTGTAATTTTTCTAGATTTTTACTAAAAAAAAGTTTTTAGATTAGTTATCATTGTATTATATTTATTTATAGCGTTGAGAATTTTAGGATAAGATTGGGTTCACGTGGCATGAATTTCAATTTATTAAAATGAAAAAAGAAATTTTGAAGAAATTAAATCTATGAACCTGTACAAAGAAGTTGATGCATTAATTTGACAAAGAAAAAAATACAACAAAGTTCACTATAGCTAAATTTGACCCATATTTCATAGTCTTCTCATCAATTTTTCTTTCCAACTTTTCTGACCAATCATGATTATTTTATTTGAGTGCTTTTTTTATAAAATTAACTTAAAAAATTTAATTAATTATATAAATAATTTATTTTTTTGATAAACATGTAAATGTCTTAAAATCTACGGTGAAAATTGGTGGAGCCAAAAAGTTTGGCGCCACCAACATGCCATGTCAACAACTAGGATAAAAAAATCAATTTTTGGTGGAGTCATATAGAATGACGCAATCTGTATAAATATTAAGGAAATACTATAATTTCTAAAAACTAGGGGGACTTTAATAAAAAAATTTATTTTCTGGTAGAGCCAAATAAATTGACGCCATCAGTTCTCAATGTAATTTTTTTTAAGTTTTCTAAAATTTTAAATATATTAAAAAAACCTTTTTTTTTTGTCTTTACCTATTAAAAAATATATTAAAATTTTAAAATTGATTATACTCAAAATTTTCTTTAACATATTTAAAATTTTAATATATTTAAAAATCTTTTTTCTCTTTACCATTTTAAAATATATTAAATATATTAAAATTTTAAAATATAAAAATATATTGAATAATATTAAAATTTTAAAATTGTTTATACTTAACATTTTTTTAATATATTTAATTTTTTAAAAATATATTAAAATTTTAAAATTGATTATACTTAAGATTTTTTAATATATTTATTTTTTTAAGTTTTTTAAAATTTTAAATATAATACCTATTAAAAATATATATCAAGTATATTAAAATTTTAAAATTATTTATACTTAACATTTTTTAATATATTTAAAATTTTAGAAAACTTAAAAAAAGTCACGTTGAGAACTCGTGACGCCAATTTATTTGGCTCCACCAGAAAATGAAAATTTTTTATTAAAGTCCCCCATTTTTCAAAAATTATAGTATTTCCCTAATATTTATACAGGTGGCGCCATTCTACATGGTTCCACTAAAAAATTAATTTTTTTATCCCGGTTGCTGATATGACATATTGATGGTGCCAAACTCAACGGTAGATTCTAAGTCATTTATGTGTTTAATAAAAAAATGGATCATTTATATAATTAATTAAATATTTTGGGTTAATTTTATACAAAAGCGTTGAGATGGTAGATGGATGAATTAATTCTTTTTAATGAGTCAGAATTAACTAACGACTTGCTTTTAATTTGCATATCATATGTACAACCAATAGAAGAGTTAATTATTTACTCTCTTTTAATACAGTAGCATTTACACTTACACTTTTACTGATTTATTTTTTGTTTTTTAATCATTATTTGCTTTTAATGGTTTTGTTTACAATTTTATTATATTTATTTTTATATACAAAATATGTATCATTTTATAAAAATATTATGAAGACTGTTGTATTAAAAGTTAGATCATATTTTGTATTATTTATTCAAAAATTGAGTAAATTAGTTATTATACATTAGTTAGAGAGTAAATTACTTCTTTATATTAATGATTTTATCTATTTATTGGTGTGATTGAGGGAATAATTAGACATTAATAAGTGATGTTCACGTGTCTTTGTGATGACATACAATGACAAATTTTAACAGTAGAAATAGATAAAATTTTTAATAGAATGACTAATTTACTATTTAATTTAATATATAGAGATTAATTTATCCTTTTTAATAAAAAAATACAATTTAACTTTTAATACTGAAGCATCTATAATAATTTTACCTATATAATTTCAATCTTCTAATGGCATACGCTTTTCAATATTTTAAAAATTAAATCGTAATGCTAGAATTTAACTTATATATATAATATATCGTAACATAAAATCACCATATTAATATGAAATAAATTGATTTATGTATCACACGAGTAAGTACATCAGTTTAACCTTATGTACTTTAAAAAAATTAAAAGATTTATTAAAAATTTTATCCACCAATAATTGCCAACTTAATATTTTGAAAATAAAAGGCTACTCATTAGTTGTTATACATTTATAACATGTTGTTAAAAGGGAGATAATTATTATAAGGGAGGGTTGTTAGTGAGTGTGCTTACTGTAATATTATTTAATTAACTTCTCCTCAATAAAAAAAATATCTAAATTTTTCTTTAATTTATTTAAAAACAATTAATTTAAATAGCATCACTTTTTTAAATAAATATATTTTATATGCGAAATATTCCTTGAAGCTTTAAACGGCACGGTTATCGGCTTCCCTTATTTTCGCTCCATTTTGATTTTCTTTCTTCTCCGTCATTGTATCACATATCAGATCTCTTTTCTCTGAAACTACTTCCTCTCAGGACTCTTTGCTGCGGTCCCACTATATCCGGACTTACCATCGGAAACGTTAGTATTTGCGCGGATAGAGGTCTAAGTTCTTCATTCTTCTCTCTTCCTCTCTTGCTTTTGCTTGAAATGATAGTTTCTTGTAATTGGATTTGCAACAATCAAGAATTACCTTCTTCTTTTTTTTTTTTGAAGGAATGATATATATAAAAATAACCAGTCTTTTTTTTTTCCATATTTTCTTTTAATGTTATTTTCCTTTTTTCTTTATATTTCCGTTGTAATTCGATCTTTCCCTCCTCACTTTCTTTTCTTTTTCTTTTTTAGCTGATCGGATTGCTAAAAGTTCACTCAAGCCTTGGTAATCTTCCTTCTAATGCCTTTCAACTTTCCTTTGTATCCATTTCCGGATTTAGTGATTCCTTGGCTTAGTTCTTTTCAGTTTTAGTTATCTATTGGCTACAACTTTTTTCATGCCGGGAATTTGTAGCATTTATGTGTTCTTTGGTGTTTGAGAAAATGTATTCCATGGAAAGAAATCGTACGATTGGGATATGAAGCGGTTTGGCTAAGAATTCTTGAATTTTGTTTTGAAGTTGAAATCGTATATGCTTCAGCATAACTACTACAAAGTACAAACCCTCCTTTAAGCCACTGCCAATTTCTTCTGACCATCGACCTGCGAAAGTTAATAGGAAAATAGTCATACACTTTCAATGCGTTTTTCTCTTTGTATTTTGACTTAGAAACGTGCTGTAGATTATAGACATGAATGCCTCTTCAAGTCAAAGGAATTATAGTTGGCAGAGGTCTGCCACCCAAATATAAAGAAAATAAACATGTATCAAATAACATAAAAAGAACAATCCTTGTACCATGCATGTTCTTGATAATATCTATTTTGGGTTGTCAAGAGTGGGGTGAGGTTATTCCCATCTTATGCAAAGAAAGATGCTGTGCTGCAGGGCAGGAAACAGTTTCTAAAAGAAAAAAAATTGATGATGATCTGTTTGCAGATAGGCGATCTAGATTGAAGGTAAATTCTAGATATTACTTTTTTTCTGGAACTCTCCAAGTCTCATGTTCAACATGTTCCATGCTTTTCTATTGTCAATTCATCATATCCATTCCCTTAAAACTATGCAGATAAATTATAAACAGTGACACTGAAATCTCACATTTACTCGCCCAAAAAATTAAAAATAGATCATGTATGAAACATAACAGGCATTATGATGGCAGCAGCAGTATCCTCTTTCAACATTTTGGTTTGATTCTGCTGCTATTGTGTTCTTCAACAAAGAAAGAAGAATTGCAATTCACATCCTGAGTCCAGATTTAATAGCTTTGTTATTTACATTACGAGTCTAGGTTTAATAGCTTTACTTTGCTTTTGATGCTCCCTCCCCTGATTTCTTAGAGCAATTGTTCTGACACGCTAATTTATTGATTCTGTTTGATATCAGTCGAAACTCTTCTGACATCTCCAGTCTTGTCAAATCCAGATTTTGCTTCTTCAACTGATATTGAGGTTATCGTTCTCCATATTCTTGTTCCATGAGATGGAAAAAAAATTCTTTCTTCTCATTTATGTTCCTAGATTTGTTGTTGCTTATTGAAAAAATAAGGTAGACCTCAATTAGCTCTATTGCACGGGTAATTATTGTAATTTTGGAATGTTTCAATGAGCTGTTTCAGAAAAAGTATCAGTTCTTAACCCTGCAAGTTTTTTTGGAAATATTTAACCTTGCATTTGAATGCTAATTAGTTTCAAATTAACTTAATTGTAACAGAGTGTTGAATTGAAGGTTAGTTTCATATTTCCATTTGTTTCTATTTGGCATCCGGAAAAGTGGAGGACAATCAAATAGAGTATTTTATTTTTGGTTTCTAAAGAAATTAAAATACTTGCTCAAATTAGAGATAGTGAAGTAGGTAGTTACTGCTTTCTCCTCACTTAAACTTTATTTATTTCTTTTCATAATGGGCTAGGATAGGTTAAATTGATCACATTTTCCTTTCATGCTTTTATTATTGTTTCTTTTGTTATCTCAAAAATTACGCTTTTGCTTCTGTTTTGCTTATTGATGAGAACATTAATTGCAATGTTAGCTTAATTTTTTTTATTTAATATGTGTCAATTATAGATGAAAGAGAGGTCAAAATCTTCTTCTGTAAGCAATCTTCCACTCATCCTGAACATTGATGACTTTAAGGTAATGAATCAAACCACAAAATGGTTCAATATTATGAATTAAAAATTGTCAGAGCCTCTTTTGTTTTGCTCATTAAATTCTTTGGATAAGTTTATGATTGGAAGTCAATTGGCAGGGCGATTTTTCATTTGATGCATTATTTGGCAACTTGGTTAATGAGCTCCTGCCGTCTTTCGAAGAAGATTCAGTAGATTTAGCAGATGGACATGGTATTGGTGGAACTGATGTGCTGCCAAATGGACATACCCGTACCTCTTCTGATGCGACAAAATTTTCACAAGGACTCTCTGCACCTCTATTTCCAGAAGTAGATGCTCTATTATTGCTGTTCAAGAACTCTTGTAAAGAGTTGGTTGATCTTCGCAAGCAGGTCTGTTCTGTAATATGGGTTTTGATGAAATCTGTAGGATTCATATTAATGTTTTAATGTTCGTGATATGGGTTGAAGATTGATGGAAAACTCTCCAATCTCAAGAAAGAGGTTTCTACTCAAGATGATAAGCATCGGAAGACACTAACTGAGGTTAGTCTGCAGAATTCCTTCGTACTCTTTCTTTTAAATAAATCATCAAGTAAAAATGTCAAAGAAAGAACTATTTCTTTCATGCCTAAAATTGTTTTAAAAAGTATTTATCTTTTGGATATTTAAAGCTCCTTTCTTTTCTGAAGAAAATCAAGAAAAAAGATGAATTTCAACAACTCTATTTTTTTGTTAATTTTGCCCTCTGTGTGTATGAATACCATAAGAGAAGAGAAGAAATAGTGAATATTAAGGTAAATGCTTGTTGTTTTTGTTTCAAAACACCCTGCTTCACATTTTTACCTTTGCTTGAACTATAACAGCATGCCATTGAGTGAACAATCAGAAAAAATTGTTCAGATCTTTCAATTACAAGTTCTTAGGTGAATGTGAACCTAATATGAGTTTGGATCTTATGGTTAGTTTTACTTATTTTTCTCCAGCTGGAAAAAGGTGTAGATGGCTTGTTCAACAGCTTTGCGAGATTGGATTCGCGTATTTCAAGTGTTGGGCAGACTGCTGCTAAAGTAGGAGACCATTTGCAGGTAAGTTTATTCACTATTCCAGCTACTACTAGTTGGTTTTGTCATTTTGCTAAATTAGATAGCATTTCCTAAATGCATTTATTTATTTATTTGCTTTTTATTTTGGTTGTCAGAGTGCAGATGCTCAGCGTGAAACCGCTAGTCAAGCCATAGAACTCATAAAGGTACTGTTGGTGTATTTTGTGTCCTATATATTGCTTAAACTGTTCTAATACCTTATCATTTTCTCACTTGCAGTACCTCATGGAGTTTAATAGAAACCCAGGCAGTCTGATGGAACTTTCACCTCTATTTTCTGATGACAGCCGTGTCGCTGAGGCTGCATCAATTGCACAGAAATTGCGTAAGATGACATTACTTTTGTAATGCTTTAGTTATTGTACAAAATACACAAGTTTTTTGACTACCAGATGTGTAATTAAAAGGAGTGGTTTAAAGTGATATAATGAATCTGTTATTCTAAAGAACTGTTTCAAATTTTTAACTGGCAAATTGTAACATATTTTAGCATAGGGAACTTATTTCCATATACAACTTTTGGAATATGCTTTTTTATGCCTTTTACTACTTCATGAACAACTTTTTACCTTCTATATTCTTTTTTTGATTTAGGATCATTCGCTGAGGAGGATATTTCAAAGGCTATGCCATCAGTTGTGGGAGGTGCAACTGCTAGCAGAGGATTGGAAGTTGCAGTTGCTAATCTTCAGGAGTACTGCAATGGTATGGTAACTGTTTTATCACACTCTTCTGGTATGAACCCTTTTGATCTATGAGAATGATAAAGGAGTGAATGAGTGACTTTTACTAGATTGTGTGTGGTATTTTGATGAAAAATTTTGTTATCTAAAAGAAAAAAGGTCGTTATACCTAGGTTGATCTTGTCGTCTTGGCCCTTTATTGAAGTTTTAATATTAAATTTTGAAGGAAAAGACTCCAGTAAATTGTCTTATTAATGGCTTCACCTACCTTGTCACAACAACTTTATCAAGTCTCCCATTTGCTTTTATCTTTTTGCATAATCTCTGTAGAACTGGAGAACAGATTGTTAGCTCGGTTTGATGCCGCATCACAGAGAAGGGAATTGTCTACCATGTCTGAATGTGCTAAAATTTTATCTCAGGTATTAATTAATTCTATATTACTCTATAAAATTATAACTAAGGTATTAGTTTATGTAGAAAGGAGCTGAATTAGTTTGTATATATTAGGAAATTACTCATAAGCTGTAATCTGGTAGATTAGGATTTATTATTTAGTTTCATTAGAAATATAGTAGCAGTCATTGATTCCTAATTAGTTGCTTTCCTAGTTTATTAAGATTCCTAACTTTGTGGGATTGTCTATTATCTTTCCTAGAATAATGGACTGGAATGCCAGCCAACCTAATATAAGTATTAGGCTGTATTTTCTTGATGAAATAAGAGATTCCTTCACCAAAATTAACATGGTATCAGAGTTAGGCTCTAAACCCACTATCGAACAGCATACCAGCATGCTAGTACATCAAGGTACATTTCCCTCTGCTCATATTGCAGCAACCAGAAAATTAAGACCATGGATAGTTGATTCTGGAGCTTCGGATCATATGACTGGAGGCATCAATGTCTTCCCCAAGTTCAATCCATATTCAAGCCCCTCCACAGTACGAATAGCAGATGGATCACTCTCAAAAGTGGCAGGAATTGGATCAATCAAATTGACAAAGGACCTTTCATCTGTCCTTTATGTTCCAGAATTAGATTGCAATTTGATTTCTATTAGTAAACTCACTTGTGACTTGAACTGTGTGGCTAAATGTGTTTCCGAGTCTGTTTCTAACTCTTTTTCTAATTTTGTTTTTGTTTCAAATGAGAATAAGTCATGTTATGGCACTTCTGCCTTGGTACCCAAATTTTGCGTACCTTGAAAAATTGCTTCCTCATTTGTTCATCAATAAATATTCAAAATTTTTCCATTGTGAAATATGTCAACTTGCAAAACACACACGTCATGTTTATCCTAGCATTCAATATAAGCCTTCACATCCATTCTCTATAATTCATAGTGACATTTGGGGACCCTCACTAGTGAAAAATATTAATGGGGCTCTTTGGTTCATATCTTTCATAGATGATCATACTAGAACCACTTGGGTATTCCTTATGAAAGAAAAATTTGAAATTGGGGAAATCTTCAAGTCTTTTTATTCCATGATTCACATCCAGTTTAAAAGCAAAATTCAGATTCTTAAGGCCGATAATGGCAGGGACTATTTTACATCAGTCTTGGGTTCCTATTTCATAACACAAGGAATTATTCATGTGAGTTCTTGTGTTGACACCCCTCAGCAAAATAGGATAGCCGAGAGAAAAAATAGACACTTGAGGTAGCTAGATCACTCATGTTTACTAATCATGTACCTAAACACTTATTGGGTGAAGCCATCCTTACTGCCACCTATCTTATCAATAGAATGCCTAGTCAAGTGTTAAAATCTTTTTCTTTTGATCTTCCACTTAGAGTCTTTGGTTGTTCAACATTTGTTCACATACACCAACAACATTGAATCAAACTTGACCCAGATCAGTAAAATGCATTTTCCTAGGATATTCTTCTAATAAAAAAGGGTACAAGTGTTACTCACATGTTACTCGAAAGATGTACAATTCCATGGATGTCACCTTCTTTGAACACCAATCCTATATTTCCAAATCTGAAATTTAGGGGGAGAACTCGAGGGAATTTCAGCTTTGGGACATTCTTCAAGACACTCAATCCGTTTATATTTCACCCCAAAGTGTCAATCCGACACCATTACCGTCTTCTGAGTCCTCAAAATCTGAATCTCAATTCCATATCAGGTCCAAACGACACATCATTTGAGTCTCAATTCCATGAGTCTACTCAACCTCAACTTGATGCAAATCCTTTATTCTAGTAGGAGACGACCTACTGAAAATCTAGAGAACGACACTCAAAGCAGAGATTGCCAAGAACTTGAACTGTAGCCTCTTGCTTCAAAATTTCACACTGGTATGGATTCTTCAACTCGTGAGTCTCTTGTTCCTGTTTTTGATGATTTTGATTTGCCTATTGCTCAAAGAAAAGGTGTTCGAACATGTACAAACCATCCTATTGAGAAATATGTGGTATATGGGAAATTGCTGCCATCATATAAAACATATATTTCAGCTCTTGATAGTATATAGATGCCAAATTCCATTCAAGAAGCTTTGAAAAATCCAACATGGAAGAAGGCTATTGAGGAAGAAATCAGGGCTCTAGATAGCAATGGAACCTGGACTCTTATAGAGTTACCTCAAGGGAAAAAGCCAATTGGCTGCAAGAGGATACTTACAATTAAGTAAAGCAGATGGAAGTATCGAGAGGTTTAAAGCCAGGCTCGTGGCAAAGGGCTCCACTCAGTCATATGGAATCAATTATTAGGAAACCTTTGCACCTGTTGCCAAGTTAAACACGGTTTGAGTACTGCTGTCACTACCAGTAAAATAAGATTGGCCCATGTGTACTAGCTAGACATCAAAAATGCCTTTTTGAACGGAGATCTTGAAGAAGACGTTTACATGGAAGTGCCTCCAGGTTTAGAGAACTCCTCAAATAGCCATCAAGTTTGCAAACTGAAGAAGTCATTGGATGGGCTAAAACAATCATCTCGTGCTTGGTTTGACAAATTTTCCAAAACAATAGTCTCAAACGGATACAATCAATGCCAGACAGATCATTCCTTATTTGTGAAATCCTCATCAAAAGGTAGAATTACTATTCTCATTGTCTACGTTGACGACATCATTCTAACTGGAGATGACTCAGAGGAAATTATCAAACTCAAAAGATTACTTGCTACTAAGTTTGAAATTAAAGATCTTGGCGCTCTCAAATATTTCCTAGGCGTGGAGGTTGCTCGATCTAAGGCAAGGATTGTTATATCCGAAAGAAAGTACATCTTAGATTAGCTAACTGAGACTGGCATGCTTAGGTGTAAACCTACAGAGACGCCTTTGGATCCAAAGCTAAAGTTAAGGAAAAATGAGGTGAGTGTACTAGTGGATAAAGGGCAGTATCAAAGACTAGTGGGCAAGTTGATCTATCTCTCACACACGAGGCCGGACATTGCATTCTCAGTAAGTGTTGTTAGCCAACACGTGAATGATCCGCATGAGGAACATTTAGAGAGGCTGTAAATTGGATTCTTAGATACCTGAAGATGACACCAACCCATGGTTTACTCTTCAAAAAGAGTGAAATCCGTGAGATAGAGGTGTACACCGACGCAAGTTGGGCCGGAGAATTGACTGAAAGAAGATCCACAAGTGGTTACTGCTCCTTTGTTTGGGGCAATCTTGTTACATGGAGAAGCAAAAAGCAGTCAGTGGTGTCAAGAAATAGTGCAGAGTCAGAATATTGTGCTCTTGCTTTGGGCATTTGCGAAGAATGTGGATTTAGAGATTACTAAGATAATTGAAAGTTGATTTTAAGGACCAGATAAAAAATATACAGTGACAGTCAATCCGCCATAAGCATTGCTAAAAATCCAGTACACCACGACAGGACCAAGTATGTGGAAATTGACAGACATTTCATTTCAGATAAGTTCAACAATGGAATAGTCCAATTGAGCTACATCCCTTCTCAACTGCAGCTTGCTGACATTCTCACCAAAGCTCTTTCAAGAATCAGCTTCAATGAATTCAACTCCAAGTTGGGATTGTGTAACATATACACCCCGGCTTGAGGGGGAGTGTAAAAAGGAGCTGAATTAGTTTGTATATATTAGGAAATTACTCATAAGCTGTAATCTGGTAGATTAGGATTTATTATTTAGTTTCCTAAGAAATATAGGATCAGTCATTGATTCCTAATTAGTTGCTTTCCCAGTTTATTAAGATTCCTAACTTTGTGGGATTGTCTAGTATCTTTCCTAGAATAATGGACTGGAATGCCAGCCATCCTAATATAAGTATTAGGCTGTATTTCCTTGATGAAATAAGAGATCCCTTCACCAAAATTAACAATTTATTCTATTTCAATTTAAAGCAGGCTATTTAAATTTATGAGAGAGTTGTGTTAATTCTATAAAATTGTAACTAAGGTATTAATTTAATCTATTTCAGTTTAAAGCAGGCTATTTAAATTTATGAGAGAGTTGTGTTAATCTATTTGGAATGTCTGATTCCACAATTGCAGTTCAACAGGGGCACTAGTGCCATGCAACATTATGTAGCAACCCGTCCAATGTTCATTGATGTGGAAGTGATGAATTCGGACAATAAATTGGTTCTAGGCGACCAAAGTTCTCAGGCTAGTCCTAACTATGTTGCTCGTGGACTTTCTAAGTTATATAAAGAAATTACAGGTCAAGAGCATAGTTATATTGATGTAAATTGAAGGGCTAGAGTTCACCAACAGACTTGTTGTATCTATGTTGTTTGTCCTGCAGATACTGTACGAAAAGAAGCTGCCACAATTATGGCAGTGTTCCCTTCTCCTAATGATGTTATGTCAATTTTAGTTCAGGTGCCTTGAAGAATATGCCCTTTATGTTCCTATATATTGCATTTCCTCAATGCATATGCAGCATCATCATGTGTACCTTTTCCCCCCCCTCTAATTATGGGTTGCTTTTTTATGTCACATGCAGCGAGTTTTGGAGCAGAGAGTAACTTCTCTTTTGGACAAATTGTTAGAGAAGCCATCTATTGCGCATCCCCGTCCCGTGGGGGAAGGTGGAATTTTATTGGTCAGTAAACTTATAGAAGATGCATCCATTTTTCCTTATCTTAATAGTAAGTAGAAGTGACAATTGACTTTATATCATGTTTCACTTGAGGCTTCAGTATCTGAGAATGCTAGCTGTGGCATATGAGAAGACTCAAGAACTTGCTAGAGATCTTCAAGCCGTTGGATGTGGTGATTTGGATGTTGAAGGTAACAATTTTGCAATAGCTCCTTCACAAATCACCTCGTATTGCATAATCCTTTTATAATTTTAAATACATATTCGAATCAGATATATTATTAATTGATTAAATAATACAGTTTATGTTGGTTATTTGGAACTACTGATGGAGTTTAATAAAAAATAACCCAAAATAGATGATGGTTGTGTTGGATGAGTTTGGAAATATTAAATGGAAATGTATAATGTAGCATTACAATCAAGAGAGCTGATGCGGCTCAGACAAATGTGAAGGTAACCATTCTCAATAGCTATTGTATGTATGCTCCTTTTATGACTTAATCACAAATTTGCTTGTTGTTACAGGTCTCACAGAGTCTCTTTTTTCCGCTCACAAGGATGAATATCCTGAATATGAGCAAGCCTCTCTTAGGCAGCTGTATCAAGCAAAGGTTTGCAATTTTTTACTTGTTCTCTTAAGTTTCAAGGCTTGATTTGCTTCATTAACGCAGCTTGTAGCGTCTTTGGTGCTGTGCAGTTGGAAGAACTGCGTGCTGAAAGCCAGAAAGTCTCTGAGCCAAGTGGAACAATAGGGCGTTCTAAAGGGGCTTCAGTGGCTTCTTCCCCTCTGGAGATATCTGTTGCAGCTGTGACAGAATTTGTACGGTGGAATGAAGAAGCAATAACCAGATGCACTTTGTTTTCTTCTCTGGTAATAATTTATCCACCAATTGATGTTATGATCACTTAGTTCTGTGTGATTTTTTTGCATCTTAAGAGATCTTTGCAGAAATAATGAGCTGAGTTCCTAAAAGGGGTTGTAAGGAAAAAAAATGAGGCTTTCCAATGTTTTCATTAACTATATTGCTCTTGAAGTTGCGTAAATCTCTTCACTCCATGGGTTTTTTTGAAACTCCATAATTGGGCTATTATAAGAGTAATTCAATATCTGGTACATGATAGGTAAGTATTGCCTACAGTGACATGATTAAATATATGAAATATGAACCAGAATGCTAGTGTGGTAAAAGGAAAAAAAAGCTGGGCAGATTGAAGAAACCATATATTATGACATAAATGTCATCAATGACTAATTTATTGCAATATGTCTGACAGCCTGCTACACTTGCAGCCAATGTAAGATCAGTGTTCACTTGCCTATTGCACCAAGTAAGTTGGTTAATTAAGCATGTCAATCCTCCGGAAGTTTTTCGTGGTACTTAATAGTCTCAATTTTTTAGGTCAGCCAATATATAACAGATGGACTTGAACGGGCTAGAGATAGCTTGACTGAAGCTGCAAGTTTGAGGGAAAGGTTTGTGATAGGTTCAAGTGTTAGTAGAAGGGTTACTTCTCAGGTACACATCTGATTATGTTTTATCTTATCCATTTTAAGTTTCAGTTTGACGAAAAATAATGGAAATAAGGGTGGTTAATTAACCGATGTGCAGGCAGAAGCTGCCGCAGCTGCTGGTGAAAGCAGTTTCAAATCTTTCGTGGTTGCAGTACAACGTGCTGGCAGTAGTGTGGCCATAGTTCAGCAAGTATGTTCAGTTTTTTGGTTGTTTCTTGTAGTAAAGTTCACATATCAAAGAATATTTTAATAGGTTGAAGTTTTGAATCAATTTTACCTTTCATCTGCAGTACTTTGCAAATTCTATATCTCGGCTCTTATTGCCTGTTGATGGTTCTCATGCTGCCGCTTGCGAAGAAATGGCAACAGCAATGTCTAGCGCAGAGGGTGCTGCTTTTAAAGGGCTTCATCAATGCATTGAAACTGTGATGGCTGAGGTAAGTTACTTTCAGTCTCCTAATTTGATGGTACTGGACAATAGCATGGGGAGTAATTGTTGGATACGGACATGTTTGACATAGATATGCTAAAATTCTTAAAGTATTTCTTGTATTTGGAGGATCAGACTTCCATACCTATGTCTATTGGACCCACGGATTTGAGTACTAAAAGGAAATGAATAATTGCAGCACCAGCTTTAGATGTTGGCTAAAGATTTTAATCTTATTATATTTGATTATTCTTTTCATTACCCAGTAGATGGTGCATACTTGTTTAACTCTATTTCTTTTTTCTTCAAGCTATTAGATTGTGCCTCTTTATTTACTCCAATGTAGGTTGACCGATTGTTATCAGCTGAACAAAAGGCAGCAGATTACCACTCACCTGATGATGGAATGGTTCATGATCATCGTCCAACAAATGCCTGCACAAGGTTTGTCCTTCTAACATGTGTCTGACTCATGTATGGGGTTATTGCCTCCAAGGATCTTATACATGGAAAAACCTGGAAATATCTGACCATACCTGTGTTTGACATATGTCTATAATCAACACTAACTCCCGAGTCCGAGTAATATGCTTCTAGTCAACTCTTGTGGCACAAACTCAATGGATGCAAAGCTGATTGGTGTGAAACATGATTCATGTCCTTTGCCAATAACATTCTGCATTTAGCCTAGCTTCATTTATGTTACTTTTTGTTGTCTACTTGTTAATTGAACTAAATAAATTCAGTTTCCATGTTGTATAAGATCACTTCTTTAGCCACGCAGATGTAAAATGTAAGCTTTTTGATTCCTTTTTCTTGTCTTCTTTTCCATGTCTAGAGTTGTTGCTTATCTTTCTCGGGTCCTTGAGACTGCATTCACTACATTAGAGGGTCTTAACAAACAAGCATTCCTGACTGAACTGGTACGATGTTTATAGTTTGTTATTTCCTTGATTATTACTTACATAATTCAATGACTAGTCTACTAAATTATTCTCTCTGTTCAAACGATATTTAAGAAATACATATACTTCGAAGATTGGTGTTTTCATAGTTTATGAATACAATGACGATTTCGCACAAAGAATTTTCTTCAACCAATTCACACAAACTTGGTATTTCGCCCTTCATTTATTCACTTGAAATAGTTTTTTAAGTGATGCATCTCTTGATAATTTTCAGCAATCTTGGCTTTTAGCATGTAGTTTATTTTGTTGTGGACTAAAAACAGCCAGTTGTATTAGATGACTTGTGAAGGAGGTACTTGTTGAATCAAAGACTATGGTGCCACTATGTAAGACACATCATTGTGGAACATGGAATTAAAGACAACTATCAAGATCAAACAAATCTGCTCTAGAAACTTGAGAAATAGTAAGGCATACAAAAAGTTTTGAGAAATAAAATTCTAACAAAGGATACTGAGAAAGCTGTAAAAGAGGCTAGAGCGAGAGTGGATACATCTATATTTTGGTAGTTTGGATTCAAAAGATGGAGAAAATGATTTCTCCATAGGCTTGCTTGAATAGGGGAGAAGACTAGGGAATTAAGAACTATAAGGTGTACAAGGATAACAACCATATGGTCTTGGTGAAAGATGATGAGATTAAAGGGATGAATGGGATATTCTAATAAGCTCTTTAATGTTAATTATTCTCAAGCTGTGAGTGACTTGACTACACCATTAAAGGACCTATATTCTGATTTTCCATTGAAGATCAATGCCTTTTGAGGTCAAACAAGCCTTGCATCGAGTTGAGACTAGATTCACTAGAAAAGCGGCTAGGCTAAATGCAATTTTTATCAAGGTTAGAAATGTTTTAGTGAATTTGGGTTGGTGGTTAATGGAACTGTTTGACAAGATTTGGAAAAATTATCAGATGCTTGATGAGTGGAGGAAGCATACATTGGTGTCTTTATTTCAAAAGAAAGCGACAATGGGGATTGCTCAAACCATAGAGGACTAAAACTTGAATTATAGTATGAAACTTTGAGAAAGTTTATTAAACAATGTTTCAGTAACATGCTAAGTGTCATGGATCTCTCATTCTTAATTGGAAGAGCGTGGTGCATCACACTCAAGAGTCCTTCATGGCTTGGCCCCACAAGGCCATAGGAAACGTCTTGCAACACATCAAGGGTGGATGCCCCCCCCCCCCCCAATTATCCAATTGGAAGACATACCCACAAGAGGTTTTAGGCATTTGATTGTCTCGAGGATTTTGAGCACCGATCCTAAAGAGTCACTTCTCATAAGGATGTTCCATCTTAGCATCGTGAGAACCTAACACTTGCTCACAAGCACACTTCAAAACTCTCATTCTTGGAACCCAAGGCACTATTCAATAGTTGGACAACCTTGAGACGAAGTCAGGCAAGGCTAAACTTGTCCCGCATGGAGGCCACTCTTAGGCCACGCTCATAGCCTTGCACGAGGTTAGTTCCACAAATGATGGACACCCAACATCATGCTCATGTCTCGTTGAAAATCAAGGGTATTGTCTTAACTTCAGCACATTCTACTCTTGCTATTGACAAGCCACTTGAACTTAAATCTATACCTTGACTGATGGAACTTGTGGGGCATAGTAAATGCTCAGCCTGTTACCTAACACTGGGCTTGCTTTCCTCAAACTGGGATTTTGTCCCAAAGAGATATTGTGCCATCCACTTGGCCGTAATGCTTGCTCACCTAAACACCACATGTGCCTCAAAGTAGCTCAGTTGCACCATGCAAGTCCTCCCGCTTGTGGTTGTGAGGCAGTGGTGGAAAGTTGACACCAAACCTCCTCTGCAAAGAGAAACTTTTAGAGTCTTACCTTTAGAAATGTTGGAATGTTTGATATAGGGACACTTTGCTCCATAAGCCCACTTAAAGCTACCCACTAGTTTCCAAAAACCTGTGCCAGTCTTAGCACCATTAGGGGGACCGCCCATCCTATGTATTAGGTTTCATTGGCTGCTATAATTGGTGTAGTCATGGTGGCACCATGGCACATTGATGCCAGACCAAGATACTACTAAGATTGTGAAGAATCAGTTTGGTTTCTATGTTAGAGCGATCCAGCATGAAGTTATTCATGTCTCGCCAGAAGTTTAGAGTGTTGGGGTGTGAGATATATGCATGATATTTTTATTGATTTAGAAAGAGCGTACAATTGATGCATAGAGATGTTCTTTTTTTAGTGTTGAACAAGATGTCTGTTCCTCAAAGATTTTACTATAATATGAGATATATTTACGAGAGAGTAGTTACGTATGTAAGAAGTCATGGTGGAATGCAAATGAGTTTCCAAAAACAGAGTAGGCGCATTTGATTGATGCAGTTTTTTTTCTTTGCCATAGTAACGGGTGAGTTAACAAATGGCATTCAAGATGAAAAGTCTTGGTGTATGCCAATCTCAAATGATACTGTATTTGTTGATGAGGCTCTAAAGAAAGGGGGGGGGGGGTTAATACCAAATTAGAGTTGCTGAGACAAACACTAGAAACTCAGGGATATAGGTTAAGCAGATCAAAGGCCTCACATGGAGTGCAAGTTTAGTGAAAGATGATCAAGATATGATCAATCTTGGTTATCAATTGATACTAGTAGTAGAATGCTTTATGTAATTTGAAACAATAATTCAAAAGGATGAGAGATTCATGGAGACATCAATCGTAGGATCAAGGCCTGGTAGTTTAAGGGGAGAAATGTGATAGGAGTTTTATGTGATCACAATATACTTTTGTAGGAAATTCTTTAGCAGTAACTATTCAACCCACATTGCCATATGGTATTGGAGTGCTGGGCTAAAAATAGCAGGGTACACAAAAGAGATGCGCAGCCCAGATGTGAATGTTAAGATGGATGTGTGGTGGCATTTTATACGTTCATGTTATTGTCCTTGTCATAATCATATTAAGGTGTTATATGCTTATATCAATTTTGACATGTCTATATATTTGTTCCATGTTTGTGTTCTATCGTGCTTTTGTTCTGTTCAAAATTTCTAGGCCTAGGTAAGACTTGGGTGTATCTTCAAGTTGGAATAATTTTTGTAAAAGGTAAGAGAACATTTATGATGATTTTGGCCATGTAAGACGCAAGTTAAAAGATGCACCTGTTAGAAGGATGGAGCAAATTGATGTTGTATAGGGTGAAAGGTAGATTAAGAGACCGTAATATAGTTGAAGGTAATAAATAATGAGATGAAACTATTAGAACTTGGAGAGAGGATGTTGGTGAATAATGAATGATTGGAGGATTGGCGTGTCTGATGTAATTATCTTTTTTATGTTCTTTCCAACTCTAATTATATTGGGATTATGTAGTATTACCTTTTTTCTATTATAATTTTTTCCTATTTATATTGTTTTAGTAAGTTCTTGTACCACATTTTGAAAGTAAATTGCTGATCATATTCATTTTAGGGAAATTACTTGTATAAAGGACTAGTTAACCACTGGCAGAAGTTCACTTTTAATCCGAGGTATTTTGCCTGATCCAATTTTCAATTGCCTATTATTTTCAAACAGTGAAATAGCAACAGTGATGCCTATTGTTGTGACTATTCTAATATAGGTTTTTGAATCTGTAGCATAGAAAATTTTGTAGATGTAGTAGTACGTCTTTGTTTTCATGTGTCATTTTGATCTTTTTTGTACTGTTTTGCAGTGGAGGACTACGACTGAAACGTGACATAACAGAGTACGGAGAATTTGTGCGCAGTTTTAATGCCCCTACTGTTGATGAGAAATTTGAACTCCTTGGCATGTAAGTTTTTGAATTCATGATTCACTGGAACTATTTGTTGTCATTTAAGCATCTAATGTGCTGATGAACTGTTGGTCTTCAGCTTGGCCAATGTATTCATTGTTGCTCCTGAAAGTCTCTCCTCTTTGTTTGAGGGTACCCCGAGCATCCGGAAAGACGCACAAAGGTAGTGTTCTATCATCTCAATCTCGTTCTTAGCACTTTATACTATCTGGTATGTAATTTTTGTGCGGTGCAAAGCCTATGATATATCTTATCAAACCTGACCTGAACCTAGAGGAACTTATCTAACCTCCTTACTCATCCAAACCCGAGTTAATTCAATTTGATCAAAAAAGTTCACGCTCCAAACCCAAGTACAATTGTAATTTTGTTTGTATTACTCAGGTTTATTCAGCTTAGAGACGACTACAAGAGTGCGAAACTGGCATCCAGGCTTAGCTCCTTGTGGTCCAGTTGAGGTCCTTTCCCTGGCTTTCCTTCTCCTTGCTTGATCTCATCAGCAGCAGCGTCTAGGTTTTGTTTATTCGACACAAAATCCACTACATTAGATTCCATTTCTTGTTCATATTCTTCAGTATTTCTTTTTTTCATATATGTAGAGTCGACACTTTGTTAATAACCAGACAGTGATTGAACCAATTGTATGTTCAGTTCTCGGTTCAATCAGATTTTAGCTATTACGAATTTGCAGAAAAACATATCTTGCTTTTATTGTCTCATTAGAGTTAATTCATGTGAGTCAAACTTCTGCTAATTTACCATCTAAAAAATTCATAGATCTATCAAAATTTATATAATATATAGCATGAGGACAACATCAAATACAATTAAAATATGAAATGAAAAAAAAATATATATATATATATATATATATAAACACAATACGGATAGATGGTAGATAAATGCGTTAAATTCCAAATATGAAAAAATAGTTAAAAGAAAGATATGAAAAATAAAGTAACACAAAATTGGAAATTATGCGTTAAATTCCAAATATGAAAAAATAGTTAAAAGCAAGATATGAAAAATAAACTAACACAAAATTGGAAATTAATCTAATAGTGTTAATTAGATCCGACAATTTCAAACATGTAAAAATTATTAAAACATAGTACAATAAAAAAAAATCGTAATGATTTATTTGGCCTTTCAATTTTATAAAAGAAGTCAGTTTAGCTTTTCATTTATTATTATTATTATTATTATTATTATTATTATTTTGCATATTTTAGCCATTCATTTAATTTTTGCTTCTTACCCTTGAACATATATTGTTTGCAAATCACCTCAAAATAGATGAAAAAAAATTAAAAGTTTATTAACTTTGCTAATATAGTAATCTACTTTTGTATGCCACATTAGTAATTAATTAAATTTTTAAAAAATAATATATAATTTTATAATCTTCATATTTTTTAAATGATTTAAATAATTTTTATAATCTTTATAATATTTTTGAATTTTTAAAATTAAAAAAATTAATTAATTTCTAATATGACATTCATGTAACAATCCATATGTATGCCATATGAGCAAAGTTAATAGAGGTTAATTTCTCCATCTATTTTGGGGTGATTTGTCAAACAATAAAAGTTTAAAGAGTAAAATAGACGAAAAATTAAATGAAGGGTTAAAATGACTTTTTATAAAGTTGAAAGGCCAAATAAATTATTATGAAAAAAATTGAACTAAGGAATAACGTGACATATAATTGAGAGGTTTTTTTTTTTTTTGATAATTTAAAAGGAATTAGTACTAACCAGGTCGTTTTGTAATGTGCTCCATTGCTTTAATTGTGTCTTTACGGATAGCTAATGCCACTACACCAGGCGGGTCATCAAAAACTTGCAGACCAATAGCAAAATCCTTGGATACATTGGCCATGATATCAACAACCGCATTACATGTACGAGGGATGAATTGTAACTTGACCTCTTAATGTTGAGCTAACATATTTTGAATGTCCCTAATCAAACTCAACTCATCCTCTCTTTTTGTCATCTAATCATCTCCAATCAGGTAGGTAATTTCGCTCTTCTATTTCCATAAAATTTTTTCTAGAGTTTAGATACTAGTATTGAACAACAATCAATGTGCCTATTGAAACTTGCTACCCAGTCACCTTTCCAATCCCATATCAGTTCTCCCACTGAAGCGTTACTTTTCAATTGCTTTACTGCTCCATCCACATCGAGCTTGTACCAGACTTGTGGCGGTAACGTCTAACACCTTTTGTAACATTCATCATTTTTGACACATTTACTCCTCCTAGAAGCAACCTTAACCGGTTTCAAGTAAGCCAAGCGTATTCACCACCTCAACAACATTACATCTGTCACCCAGAAAGTTGAAGTTGTTTCAACACTTTCAAATATGCCATAGTAAAACTCCAAACAAAATATCTCATCTAGTACCTTTAACAACAATCCCATCAGTCATAATCAAAATTACAATCAATTGAGACTCTTAATAACCCAACAAGAAATGCCACATACCTTTATTGAGGCACAACTTGTTGCAAAACTAATCTAGCCACATGGCAGTCCCTAACCACATGTAACGGTGTCTCTGTTAGAGTATGCCCAAAAACCAATCATGAGATGATTGTAATCACATATTCATTATACCTTATTTATTAATAAAAGACATTGCCATTGTTATTTCAGTTTCACTTTCTGTGTGTGTAAAATAAATTGATTTATAATAATGTCCCGTGAATAATATGATTATTCTTATAATGTCCTTAGTCAAGTATTATTATGGGCTTGGACAACAATAATGCAATAAGACTAATATGTAGTTGATTGATGACAAATTGTTGTCATTGACATAGGGATGTCAAAATCAATACATGAGTATATGTTAGAGAACGTCATATCGGATTGACTCGCTATAAGTATGTTTCTTGGATTATTATATAATAGTCACAACATTACTCATAGTGATAACTATGTATATGATTCTTAGACTTGAGATCATCATTGTCCCAACATAGTGAGTCGTATATTTTAATACAATCAAACGTCTACTGTAATAGGTTGTACTATAAAGATTGATGTTGGGTATGCCACAATCTATGTAGTGGGATATGATTGATCAAGATAGGATTTGTCCCTCCTACATAATGGGAGCAATATCTTAGACCACTTGATAAAGTGAGACTAGAAATGCATGGCCATGCTCAAATAAGTGTAAATAAGTTAATATGAGATATTGCACTTATTTGTTTATTGTAGTCTACTAGTCTACTTCGAGTATCAAGAAACATGATATTGGACTTTGTATATATAACTATTCCATGACTTGTGTCCAATCGAGATATAAAGGACAAAAGGATATAATACATGAAAATTTATCATACAAAGGTTATATTGAACCACAACTTCTTGTAACTTAGGTAGCGATAATGCATTGCTAGATGCCACTCATTGCTTATAACGTTAGAAGTATTCTAGTATTATTACCAATGCTATAAGAGCCTATAGGGTCACACCCTAAGGTTCAAACGAACAGAATCTAAACAAGGTTGGTATTAAATTTAACTATCACGTTATTGAAGTAATTTAATTTGACAGTTAAATAACAAACACAATATATGTACAAATTCGTTGTACAAGAATAGAGAACATAGTTCAAATAAATGTATGAATTTGATTCATATAAAATTTTAATTATGTATTGTTTACCGAAATTATTAAAATAAAGTGTTATAATAATTTAGGTCAAACATAAAATATATGGAAATTAATATCTTTTTGGAAAGGATATTACATTATGATATTTTCCATATATTTTTTGGCACCAAAAATGGGTATTTCGGTTTTAATATGGATATTAAAATAAAAGGGAACCATAAAAACCCTAAAGTAAGAGAGTGTTACCAACATTAACCACGAAAAGGAAAAGAAACCTAGGTCTAGGAGGAGCAATATTTTTTTTTTTTTGGAAAAAACTCTCTGAAGCATTCAGAAAGAGTCTTTGTTTGTTTGTTCGCAACTGGGTAGACTACGTAGAGCCCGAGACAATTCTGTTGCTGTTTTGGATCGGCAGCGTGCGAAGGGGATTAAACCAGCAGGGGTTCCTTCATATTTTTCAGATTTCAAAAGGTATATTTTCAAATCATTCATTCTCGATTCGTTCCTCGTGCATGGATTCCTGGTTTGGATCACCAAAATAATTTTTCTGTTGCTCCACGGAGGGTCCCGATGACCCACCAATCTCCATTGTGCACCCACAAATGCTACAAGAACTATCTGTTAACATACCTCTTCGACACCTTTCTGAGTTAGTGAGCAACCGGTAGTGTAATAGTAGCTAAAGAAATTTTCGAGTTCCCTATGGTCCCCTATACTTCCAAGCTAAATCCCATTTACAATCATGTGGGTGCCAGTGGCATCTTTGTTGAGACACTACCTGCTACCAAACTGATCTAGCAACATAGCAATTCTTAATCACATGTAACGATGTCTCCATTGTGCACCCACAAATGCTACAAGAACTATCAACTGACGTACCTCTCCGATACCTTTCAGAGTCAGTGTAATAGCTTGATTTTGGGCCTAGTCGGAACAGTGGTTTCGAGACCACAAATCCGACGTAAGAAAATTTATTTTTATTATGTTTTTGTGGTCTACAATTTCTTGGAATGATCGTGAAAATTTTGTTCGGGCACTCAATTTAGTCAAAAGGACTAAATTGTAAAAAGTGCAAAACTTGAGTTCTAGAAGCTAGAGGTGTCAAATTGCTATGAAAATTTAAATTGCAGGTCCTTAAATGGTAATTAGACTATTGGTTAATTTTATGGACAAAAATGGACATGAAATGGGTGAAATAAAATATTTTTAAGTTAGGGGCATTTTGGTCACTTAGTAATTAAAATGAATTAAAAACAAAATTAAAAGCTAATTTTTGTCCATCTTCAACTCCATGGCCGAATTTCACAAGGGAAAACCATGTCTAGGGTTTTTCAAGCTTCCAAGCTCGATTGTAAGTCCGTTCTTGCCCCGTTTTTAATGATTTTTACTTTTTTAAAATCCTCGTAATGGGATCTATCTATTTCTACCTCTGATTTGAGATATGGTTAAAGTCTAGGATTTTGACCCATAATGAATATGTGTGCATTTTTGTGTCTAATGGTAGAAAATACATGTTTATGGTTAGAGAAACGACTTTTACCAAGTGATTTTCAGTAAAAATGCCCAAAAGGACTAATTTGTAAAAGTTATGAATTTTTTTATAAAAGTGTGAATTAGTGGAAATTGTGGGCTGTTGTAGTTATGAAAATGGTTCGACTAGGCTTAAAATACAAGGAAATTGAATAAAAATCATTTTACGAGCCTAGGGGCAAAAGTGTAAATATGACAAAGTTTAGGGCAAAAACATAAATTTGCCAAAAATGTGAATTTAGGCTAATTTGAGTAGCAGGGTGAATAAATAAATTAAATGTGTTGTTATAGATCAAGGAAAACGAGGTTTGGAACTAGAACGAGGGAAAAAAGAGTAATTGACGAATAAGTCCTTTTCACCGATTTTGCTTTCAAGGTAAGTTTGTATGTAAATAATACATTGTTTTTATTTATGTTTTAATATTTTGTTATATTATATGAGATATGGTTGAATATGGAGTATTTATTTGATGTAAATTATGAATTGTGATTGATTATGGATGAATTGGTAAAATGTTGAAAAGTGAGAATTCCCGGTTGAACCTTCGGAATAGAAAAGATACGAATGAGGTAGCTAGGTCACATGTGTGGTACTAAGTGTAGGCCACTATGTGTACAAGAGAGCTACGAGATGGTTTTATGTCACGTGTGTAGTACTAAGTGTAGGCTACTATGCGTACCCGATAGCTTTGATCACATGTGTGGTACTAAGTGCAAGCCACTATGTGTAAGTGATGGTTTTGGTCACATGTGTAGTACTAAGTGCAGGCTACTATGTGCACCAGATAGCTTCGGCTACAAGGGTGGTACTATGTGCATGCCACCGTGTATCTGTTATTATTTCGATGAGTTCAATGAGAAATTGACTAAGTGAAAATACATGTGATCATGTAACGACTAAGTGTAATTGAATATGACTGTGATGAATAAGTGTAGGTATAAGTGTGAAAATATATGAACAATGTGCTCGATATTTGATCGAACATTCGGTAAGATGAAATGGATTAAGTGAAATTACGAAAGAGTAAATTTAGCAACAAAACAGTTTTAGATAGCAGCAGTTGTGTGACTTTGAAAAATCACCAGAAATGGTGGAAATCGAATTAGAGATTGAATAAGATATGAAATTAAATATAAATGAGTCTATTTTCACATAAAAGAAATTGTGTAAACAAAAGAATTTTATATTCTGTGATATTTAAATTTTTGTGAGACACGGTTAGAATGATGTCTGAATCCCTTGTTCCGACTTTGGAAAATCACTAAAAATTGTATAAAAATAATTATGGTTTATCATTTATATGCTTAAATTTTTTAATGAGTATAATTTCAATAGAAATAAATGGTAACATCATCCGAATCCTGTAAAAAGAGAATAATTAATTTTTAGTGAAGAAAGGTTGAAACTGTCAAATAGCAGAATAGGGGAGACTTTAAAGAATAAAATGTACTTATTGGACAAACCAAAAATTCTGAAAATTTTATGGTAATAAGATATGTGAGTCTATTTTCAGGGAAAATTAACAGATCTTAATTTGGAGTTCTGTAGCTTGAGATATAAATAATTTAGTGACTGTGACTCGAGTAGACAGCTTGAGATGAACATGAATAAATAGTGGAACTATGTAAAATTATGATTGTATTATCTTGAGAACATATTGTGAAGATTTATAAAAGCCTGTTAATAAATTACTTATTATTTACATACCTACTTACTAAGCTATAATGCTTACCCCCCTTCCTTTCCTTTTTCCTATAATGTAACAGAGGCTAGCTCGGGTAGGAGATCGTCGGAGATTTTATCACACTATGAAGCTTTTGACTGGTATTAATGCCTTCAAGTAATTTAAGTCTATGGCATGTATAGGGACTTAGTCATTTTGTGTATGTGTTATTATGTTTTGGCCAAATGTATTGGCTTGTAATGGTTAAAGGTTATTGTAGTTTGTAGCCATGCTAATTGGCTTATATTGGCTAATTGATTGTAAGCGTATATATATTATTTATATGCCAATGTGTTTTGATGTGAGATGTGTTTGCATGATACATGATGAGTTGTGGGTTATGGCCTTAATACCTAACGGTTGAATGTGCTAGTAGTCTTGATGTTGAATGGCTAAGTTTGGCTCAATGGTATGGTATGATAATTAGATATAATTATGCATGTATAAAAGTTGTTGAGGATGCATATTGAGTGTGACCCTGTTTTGAAGAAAAATTTTCTAAGTGTTGTGAAATTTTCCAAAGTTCTCGGTTTAGTCTCGAACTGCTTCCAAAGCATGTTTTGGGTCTCTTAGGTCCTTATTAGTGACTCTATGATTGAATATGAAAAGTTTTAAATTTGGATGGAAATTTGTGACTCGGAAATGATCGGTTATATGTGATTAAGTCTGGTAATGCCTCGTACCTATTCCGACGATGGATATGGGTAAGGGGTGTTACAGTTAGTGAGCAACCGGTTGTGTAACAGCAGCTAAAGGAATTGTTGAATCTACTACAGTCTTTTATACTTCCAAGCTAAATCCCATTTAGAATCGCACGGGTGCTAGTCATCTTGCACCAACATCATGTAGCCACTTGCTACTGTACATTGTCCGTTGTCATTTCATTGCCAATCACATTTGTTTACACTCACTTCTTCTTTAAGCGGTTGTATGCCTGCAATGTGAAACAGAATATATTGCGGTAAATCACCCTAAAAGTAACTCCAATTCCACTCCCTGTCCAACGTAGTCATGGCATACACAATAGCTTCCTTAAAAGTTGTTTCGAACGCAATGCAATAGTTCCATAACATACCAACTTGCTAGCCCAAGTGTCCAACCAAAACTTTATTTCACATCTATCCTAAGGTGTATGTTTCTAAAGAAAAAACATTATGAATATGTGGGGTATTCTGCTTATTGGTGTTATACACCTGTCGTAGACAGCTATTTACATTTCTTTTGTAGTGGAAATTCTCAAATTAAAAAATTTTGAGGACAAAATTTTCTAAGGGGGAGAGCGTTGTCACACCCCAGATTTGGCAGACTCAATTTGAAGGCTTGTAAGTGTGAAATTATCTGTTTGGCATAGTGTAGTTCGCCCATTTATAGTTTTTTGGCAAATATGATTTGGCGTAAGGTACCCGCTGCATAAGTAATCGAATCCTATGACAGGTTATTCTGCTATTTAAAAGAGTATATTATAAGCGTATAGTAAGTCTGGTAAGGGATATTGCCAAATGTATAGTACGCCTAATTTGTCTAAGCACTATGCTAGTTTGGTTTTGTAATGTGTTGGTTCCAACTAAATTGATTGGTCAAATACTATTTGTAAAGAATATTTATTTATATTTCTCTCAGACTATTTAAGCTATTTATTAGGACAAAGTTAGGAAACAATTGACACTTGTCAAGTTCCACAAAAGGAACTAGACATATATATATGTATGGTGAGAAAGGCAGATAGGGAATGGTTCTTCTTCCTACAGTTTTATTCTCTGGTTTCTCTTTCTTTCTTTTTCTAAGCTGGAATCTAAGGTGTTTGAATTGATTTGTGGAAGATCTACTTCCTGGTAAGTCTGATAGCTCTACATGTTAAGTTTTTGTGAGAATAAGTGTATTAGAAAACATATGAGTAGTGATTTGTAAAAAAGGGACTCTAAATAAGGGTTGTCTGTAATCGAATTGTTAGTCAGTTGTCTATAAATGAGTTTTAATGGTGGTTTTATGTTCTGTAAGCAATTGATGCTATTGATTCGAGAAGGATGTTCGAGTTGTGGAACTCCAAGCTACTGTCTTGGTAAGTATAAGATGAGTCTTTATTCTGACTCCATGTGAATTATTCTGGTAAAGAAATATACATAATGTTAACACCTCGAATATTTTGTAAGTGTGTAAAGAATAGTAGTTGCTACATGTGCGATGGTGGTATGTTGAAAGTATTGTCTAAATAGGAAGTTGAGTGGTAAGTATGTAGGTAAAGTTTGATATGGGAATTGTATGAATCGATCAGGTTTTAAATCATGATATGGAATAAGTGCATGACCATGTCGTTGAGACCCTTGGCATTATGTCATGTGAAAACACTCATGGTGATGCCTCTAGTAAGATAAATGCTGGGCTAACAAATCACTACATGAGAATGTGTAAGTCCATGTGGTTGAGACCCATTGCATGATATGGTAGTATGAATATTCATAGAGATGCCTTTGGTAATATGTAAACCGGATTGGCAAATCATGACATGAAAATATGTATAAGTCCATGAGGATGAAATCCATGATACCTTCTGTGAAAATCCATGAGGAAGAAAATATGTTGCTTGTGTGGTGTGATTTGCTAAGCCTTTGTCACGTATTCTGTATAGTCTATGTGGCATATTCTATATGGCCTTTGAGGTAAATTATGTATTGTATCACTGGCATGTTCATTGATGTCCATGTGGCAGAATACGGTTATTCTCCTTTGCGATAAGTTCTGGGTAAGCCTGAGAGTTATTTTATAAATAATTCTATGATAAGGATATGATATATCAAAAGTTAATTTGATTTGATTAGTTCTATGATGCAGTCGAATGTATTTTAAGGAAAATTCCTGAAAGAAAGTATGTATTTTTATTGTTAAGAGGGTATCCACCATAGTAACCTACCAGTTTAGAATATGAGTTTATTTGTATCTATGAAAGATATAAGTATTCGTTGGTTTGAGTTCGCCTATGTTAAATAGAGTTGAAAAATTTGTCATCTGGTTTTTGCCACATGTGAATAGCAACATGCCTCATTCTGGAACCTTATGGAATTTGAGTTGTTGTCTTCTTGGGTTTTCTTATGTTTTGTAATAAAGGTGTTTGGTGTAACTGTAACACCCCTTACCCGTATTCAACGCCAGAATAGGGTACGAGGCATTACCAAAACACATACACTTGTAAATGTATTAAATGAATCATAAAATTTCATCCAAATTATACAAAATAAATTACTAAATATTAAAGGCCAACACTTTAGGCCAACCCAATTAGAACATATACAAATGACTAAGTCCCTATACATGCCATAAACTTAAGAGGTTTGTATTCACTTTTACCCTATGATAATAGCTTGATAGTGTGATTACATCTCCGACGATCTCCAACTCGAGTTAGCATACAACCCTATAAGATATGGGAAATGAAGGGAAGTAAGCTACAAAGCTTAGTAAGTATGTATGTAAATAATAAGAAATGGATTTAAGATGTTTACAAAATAACACAATCATATGTACATTCAAATTCACTATTTATTCAAGTCTGGAGCAAGCTGTCTATTCAAGTCATAGTCACTAAATTATTTTTATCTGGAGCTAAGAAACTCCAAATTAAGATCTAAAAATTTTACCTGAAACTAGACTCACGTATCTTGTTACCATAAAATTTTCATAATTTTTGGTTTAGCCAATTAGTACAGTTTATTCTTCAAAGTCTCCCCTGTTCTGCTGTCTGACAATTCTGACCATTCTTTGCTAAAATTTAATTATCATTTTGTATAGAATTCAAATGATGTTCTACTTTGTTTATTCTAAAAATAGACTCATTAAGGAATCTAACCATATAAATTATGTCTCAAAATTATTTTTTTACAATTTTGAATGATTTTTCCAAGTCAGAACAGGGGATCTCAAAATCACTCTAAACCAGTCTCACAAAAATCTAAATATCTCAAAATAAAGAATTTCTTTGCTTTCTCTGTTTCTTTCATATGAAAATAGACTCAATAAGATTTAATTTCATATCTTACTAAACTACTAATTCCATTTCTACCAGTTTTGGTGATTTTTCAAAGTTACTCTAGTGCTATTGTCCAAAACTATTTTATTTTTAAATTTACTCTTTCATGATTTCACTTACTCCATTTCCTCTTACCGAAAGTTCGCTCAAATATCAGACATATTGTTCATAAAGTTTCACACTTATACCTGCACTTATCCATCACTTAGTCATATTCAATTACACTTAGTCGTTACATAGTCACATGTATTTTCACTTAGTCAATTTCCCGTTGAACTCATCGGAATAATAATAGATGCACGGTGGCCTGCACATAGTACCACCCTTGTAGCCGAAGCTATCTGGTGCACATAGTAGCCTGTAGTTAGTACTACACATGTGACCAAAACCATCACTTACACATAGTGGCCTGCACTTAGTACCACACATGTGATCGAAACTATCGGGTACGCATAGTAGCCTGCACTTAGTACTACACATGCGACCTATCCGTCTGGTACACGTAGTAGCCTGCACTTAGTACTACACACGTGACCTAAAACCTTCTTGTAGCTCTCTTTTACACATAGTGGTTTGCACTTAGTACCACACATGTGACCTAGCTACCTCATTCGTATCTTTTCTATTCCGAACGTTCAACCGGGAATCCTCACTTTTCAACATTTTTCCAATTCATCCATAATCAATCACAATTCATAATTTGAATCATGTAATTACTCCATATTCAACTATATCTCATATAATATAACCAAAATATTAAGACATAAATAAAAATAGTGTATTATTTACATAAAAACTTACCTCGAAAGCAAAATCGGTGAAAATGACTTATTCGTCAATTTCTCATTCTAGTTCCAAACCTCGTTTTCCTTAATCTATTATATTTCATTTATTTAATTAATGTACTATTTAAAACACTCCTTAACTCAACTTTTGTAAAATTACAATTTTGCCCCTAAACTTTTACATTCAATGATTTTTGATAAATGCTCTGGATCTTCTTTTGCTGCTTTCAGGGCTTTTCCAGAAAACATAGTATTTATATTCCAAATTTGATAAGGCTGATGAAATTTTTCTTCCTCAACAATACCAATGAGACTATTTATCTCAATATGGAAATAATAGACAAAATCGTTTAAAAGAATATTTTAGTAAGAAAATAAATCCTACTGAAATAATATCAGAAACAGAGTCTAACACAGATTCTAATGAATATATCTTTATGATGGGAAATAGTTCTAATAACAAGTTAGAAGAAATTCCTAATTCTGAACAACAGGATATTAAACTAGGAAATATTATCGGAGAAGAAATAGACTTTTCTGATGATATAATAGATAAAATTAATAAAAATCATATTTCTAAAGAGGAAATATATAAAATATCTAAATTTAAAATATGGTCAAAAAGACACATAGAAAAAATTAGCGGTAACACAGTCGCTAAGGATACCAAAGGAGGATTAACAAAATCCCCTATTTACTAAAGAAAAATAAAGAGGATTAGAAAAAACTATCCTCAGGTTAGATATATACATTTAGGAGTCATTATGATAACAATCAGAGCTTTATTTAGAAAAGGTCATGATGTTCCTATATTAGCAGTATTATTAGACAAAAGATTTGAAAATCCAATAAAAGCACTTATTGGAGGAATTCAATCTAATTTGCATGCAGGCGTTATAGGATTTAAGGTAAAACCAAATTACTTTATTTCCATAACAGACCCTCTAATAGAAGAGTGTCTATGCCTTAGAATTCAGACAAAAAATTCTGATATTAGTGATTTAGCAGAAGATCTAGCAATCAAATTTGAATTGCTATAAACGAATATACTAATACTGCAGAGGTTGAAATAAAAGAAATTAATAATAAAATTATTGAGCTTTTTGAGCCCAATAAATTTACAACAGAAATTCAACCGAAATTACTGCATTTAAAAGATTTATCAATTCCAAAAGACTGGATAATTGATAGAACTAATAATGCTAGTACTTCTAAACCAGTAAGTACTATTGAATATATGTCATCTGGAGATAAGTTATATTTTAAAAATAATCTTATAACTAACACAGATGATAGTCTAGTATTACCTTCTAGTTCTCAACCAGAGGAAGAAGAAGATAATACAAGTTCTTCCACACCAATAGGTATGAAAACAATTCATATTCCTATTTTTCCTACTACACCAAGTAGAAATTCTATTTCTAGAAACACTAGAATAGAAGATATACATTATTCGGTGGATAATATTACAAATTTCAATAAATACATTGAAATTACACTACATGATAAAGACTATAAAAAATATTCTTTACATGCACTATTAGATACAGGAGCTACAACAAGTAGTTGCAAAGAAATGCTATTCGGAAAAAATCTTTGGATACACATAGAAAAGAAAATAAATATTAATGGAATAAATGGTAGCAAAACTACTATTTATTATAAAGCCAAAAATATTCCAATCTACATAAACAATGTTAGATTTATAATTCCAGAATTATTATGCTTACCTGATATGTATGGAGACATATTATTAGGTAATAATTTTATAAATCAATATTTACCTTTTATTGTCAATAAGAAATCGGTTATATTATCTATAGAAAACAATTCTATAGAAATACCATTAGTAAAAAATACTAATGTTTGCTGATTTTCTTAGCGGTATTAAGGATAGAGGTAAACAACCTCTAATACTAATATTTATCGAAATTCTTAGCAGGTTTCATGGATAGAGGTAAACAACCTCTAAATGAAAATGATGGATGGAGAACCTGTCCATAAAAAACCCAATAAAGAAAAAATCCTAAACAAGGATTTATTTTACTAAAACAAATGAGTCCAAACCAAGGAATCATTCTGCTCAAAAAGTCCTAAACAAGGATTTCATTTGCACAAGTAAGTCTAAAACAAGGATTTATTTCTCCACAAATAAATTCTAAACAAGAATTTATTTACTTTTGCAAATATAAGTTCTAAACAAGAATTTATGGTTGCACCTACACAGTACAATTTTATCCTAAACAGGATATTATTTGCCTTACCAAATGGTAAATCAACCATTTGAAGGACAATCACCAACACCGGTGAGTTGTTATGAATTTTCTCAAAGGCCTTATACGATTCAAAATTCTCAAATATCTGAGATGATTTGTTGAAAAAACAACAAACCTCGAGTTCTCGAATCTAAAGGATTTTTATAATCCGGGCCTCACACCCGAATATTACCATTTTATTGTGAGAATATGGAAAAACCATATTTTGGAACAAAGAGCTAGTTTCGAAAAAGCTCTTACCCAATTCTCAAATTCCTAGTTGAAAAAACAACTAAGGAAAGTAAAGTGAGAGAATTATTATTAAAAAGTATTTTATACAAAGATTGGGATGATGTCCTAATCGAATATATGGATATTAAGGAGATAAACAATCTTCTTGATATATTTGAATATTTTATTGATAAAGGGAGAAACACTCCTATTATTAATAAAATGTTTAGAAAATGTCTATATAACAAATGTAGACAGATTTTACCTTCAGAAATATTTTCAAAAATAAAAGGAGCCATTTGCAAACAGCAAGCTCTATTTTTAGAAAAGTTTTCTGAATATTTTACTCAAGCTTATGTTTTATAAATGATATAGGAGAAAAAACTCCTGCTATCAAATTTCGTTTAAATCATGAGCCGTTCGATATAACAAGTATTGAATGGGGATTTGTTAAAGAAATAACAGTCCAAAATCTCTCTTTTGATTTAATAAAAGATTTTCCAGCGATAGTCAAATCCCGGCTATCAAATTTTGTAAACATAGACGATTTTGTCTATTATTTCCATATTGAGATAAATAGTCTTATTGGTATTGCTGAAGAAGAAAAATTTCATCAGCCATATCAGATTCATTTCCTCGATCTCGTCAAGGTGCAATGATTCTGGTGAGGGTGCTGGTGTGTTCCAACGTTCCCATGTTTCTTGGATCTCCGCTGCTAACGGATAATCTCCGATCTCCATTTCCGCTATTTGTGTTAATAACGAAATGGCTTCTTCATTTTCCTCTTCCTGGTTTTTTCCAGTATTGTAGGATAATATTCTTCTCCCATCGGTCCAAAACATATAAGTGTCTTGATGGAGAAGGTGTCGAGCCATGCTCATAAGATCAATTCCTGCTTGGACTTGATACTTGTTGAAGTTATTATAGCACTCATCAATGATTTTTGATAAATGCTCTGGATCTTCTTTTGCTGCTTTCAGGGCTTTTCCGGAAAACATAGTATTTATATTCCAAATTTGATAAAGCTGATGAAATTTTTCTTCCTCAGCAATACCAATGAGACTATTTATCTCAATATGGAAATAATAGACAAAATCGTCTATGTTTACAAAATTTGATAGCCGGGATTTGACTATCGTTGGAAAATCTTTTATTAAATCAAAAGAGAGATTTTGGATCATATTTCTTTAACAAATCCCCATTCAATACTTGTTATATCGAACGGCTCATGATTTAAACGAAATTTGATAGCAGGAGTTTTTTCTCCTATATCATTTATAAAAACATAAGCTTGAGTAAAATATTCAGAAAACTTTTCTAAAAATAGAGCTTGCTGTTTGCAAATGGCTCCTTTTATTTTTGAAAATATTTCTGAAGGTAAAATCTGTCTACATTTGTTATATAGACATTTTCTAAACATTTTATTAATAATAGGAGTGTTTCTCCTTTATCAATAAAATATTGAAATATATCAAGAAGATTGTTTATCTCCTAATATCCATATATTCGATTAGGACATCATCCCAATCTTTGTATAAAATACTTTTTAATAATAATTCCTCGACTTTACTTTCCTTAGTTGTTTTTTCAACTAGGAATTTCGAGAATTGGGTAAGAGCTTTTTCAAACTAGCTCTTTGTTCCAAAATATGGTTTTTCCATATTCATCAATAAAATGGTAATATTCGGTGTGAGGCACGGATTATAAAAATCCTTTAGATTCGAGAACTCGAGAGGTTTGTTGTTTTTCAACAAATCATCTCTGATATTTGAGAATTTCGAATCGGTATAAGGCCTTTGAGAAAATTCATAACAACTCACCGGTGTTGGTGATTGTCCTTCAAATGGTTGATTTACCATTTGGTAAGGCAAATAATATCCTGTTTAGGATAAAATTGTACTGTGTAGGTGCAACCATAAATTCTTGTTTAGAACTTATATTTGCAGTGCGTAAATAAATTCTTGTTTAGAATTTATTTGTGGAGAAATAAATCCTTGTTTAGGACTTACTTGTGCAGGCTGAAATCCTTGTTTAGGACTTTTTGAGCGAGAATGATTCCTTGGTTTGGACTCATTTGTTTTGCGAAAATAAATCCTTGTTTAGGATTTTTTCCTTTTATTGGGTTTTTATGGACGATTCTCCATCCATCATTTTCATTTAGAGGTTGTTTACCTCTATCTATGAAACCTGCTAAGAATTTCGATAAATATTAGTATTAGAGGTTGTTTACCTCTATCCTTAATACCTGCTAAGAAAATCAGCAAACATTAGTATTTTTTACTAATGGTATTTCTATAGAATTGTTTTCTATAGATAATATAACCGATTTCTTATTGACAATAAAAGGTAAATATTGATTTATAAAATTATTACCTAATAATATGTCTCCATACATATCAGGTAAGCATAATAATTCTGGAATTATAAATCTAACATTGTTTATGTAGATTGGAATATTTTTGGCTTTATAATAAATAGTAGTTTTGCTACCATTTATTCCATTAATATTTATTTTCTTTTCTACAGGTATCCAGTATTTTTCTGGAATAGCATTTCTTTTGCAACTACTTGTTGTAGCTCCTGTATCTAATAGTGCATGTAAAGAATATTTTTTATAGTCTTTATCATGTAGTGTAATTTCAATGTATTTATTGAAATTTGTAATATTATCCACCGAATAATGTATATCTTCTATTCTAGTGTTTCTAGAAATAGAATTTCTACTTGGTGTAGTAGGAAAAATAGGAATATGAATTGTTTTCATACCTATTGGTGTGGAAGAACTTGTATTATCTTCTTCTTCCTCTGGTTGAGAACTAGAAGGTAATACTAGACTATCATATGTGTTAGTTATAAGATTATTTTTAAAATATAACTTATCTCCAGATGACATATATTCAATAGTACTTACTGCTTTAGAAGTACTAGCATTATTAGTTCTATCAATTATCCAGTCTTTTGGAATTGATAAATCTTTTAAATGCGATAATTTCGGTTGAATTTCTCATGTAAATTTATTGGGCTCAAAAAGCTCAATAATTTTATTATTAATTTCTTTTATTTCAACCTCTGCAGATATTAGTATATTCGTTTATAGCGATCCAAATTGATTGCTAGTTCTTCCGCTAAATCACTAATATCAGAATTTTTTGTCTGAATTCTAAGGCATAGACACTCTTCTATTAGAGGGTCTGTTATGGAAATAAAGTAATTTGGTTTTACCTTAAATCCTATAACGCCTGTATGCAAATTAGATTGAACTCCTCCAATAAGTACTTTTATTGGATTTTCAAATCTTTTATCTAATAATACTGCTAATATAGGAACATCATGACCTTTTCTAAATAAAGCTCTGATTGTTATCATAATGACTCCTAAATGTATATATCTAACCTGAGGATAGTTTTTTCTAATCCTCTTTATTTTTTCTTTAGTAAATAGGGGGATTTCTGTTAATCCTCCTTTGGTATCCTTAGCGACTGTGTTACCGCTAATTTTTTCTATGTGTCTTTTTGACCATATTTTAAATTTAGATATTTTATATATTTCCTCTTTAGAAATATGATTTTTATTAATTTTATCTATTATATCATCAGAAAAGTCTATTTCTTCTCCGATAATATTTCCTAGTTTAATATCCTGTTGTTCAGAATTAGGAATTTCTTCTAACTTGTTATTAGAACTATTTCCCATCATAAAGATATATTCATTAGAATCTGTGTTAGACTCTGTTTCTGATATTATTTCAGTAGGATTTATTTCCTTACTAAAATATTCTTTTAAATCTTGTTTTTCAAGATAATATGGTTTTAATTCTATTAGGAATTTGTTTTCCCAATATTTCTTTGGTTTATATTTACCATAAGGATCTTGTTTATCAATTTCCCTAGGTTTAGGTATTTTATATTCATATGGATCTGGGGGTTCCATATCCATAGGTTCTATTATTGTTGTGTTTTCAACAATATTATTAATAGTTCTCAGATTATCTTCTTTTTGAAGATCTGATTCTATCTTTCTTTTACCATAAGACTTACTCTTATCTCTTTCCCATGGTTTTGGGGCTTGATATTCATATGGATCCGGGGGTTCCGTTTCCATAGGATCTTCAGGAATCTCTATATTTTCTTCTGTTGAAGTTTCTTCTTCATCAGAATCGTGACTAGTTACATTAATAATTATTCCCGAATTATCATCACTAATATTATTATCATTATCTTCTAACTCTAAATTATTATTATTATAATCATCATTGATATTATCAGAATCTTCACCACTTTCGGTAGTGTCGTATTCTAACATATAATGATAATTATACTTATTAAAAAGTTCTTTATGTTCTTCATAAAGATCTTCTATTAATTTTAAATACTCTACTTTTTCATAACTATCATCTGTTTTAGAAAATTGGTGTTTCCAATGTTCTATCAGATTTTTATAAGTTTCAAAGTCATATTTTTGTGTTTTTTCTATTTTTTTCTTTTGTTTTTTCATTTTTTATATAGTTAGTAGACTCATCCGAAGAATCATCTTCTGACAAGGCTAATATATAATTACTATTACTGAAACACCCCACACACCTACCCACGAGCACAAACAGGATCTCAGTATGTTCCTTAAGTAAACCGGTTTTCAAATTCTTGGTTACTTAGAGAAAAATTGTAAATTTTAGAAAACATTGTTTTGGGTTGGGCTTAAATTGGAACCCATTTAATAAAATTTTGAAAACCCAACTTAAATATGGTGACAAAATAATTTTAGGGTTTATTATTTTAAAAGAAATAAATTTACTTAACTTTAATCAAAAATAAATTGTATCATAATCAAATGAAAATAAGCAGAAGTAAAGAAAATCCAACTGGGCCTTATGGCCTTATTACATCATTCAAACCCAAAAATAAAATTTAAAGTACTAAATTTAAATAGAGTCCAAATTCTAATAAATTCTTCAAGTGTTGCATGGCCACCTTTAGCTCCTGCGCCGACCCTGGTCCATTCTTGCTCATCACACGAAAAATAATTCCCCAACGGGTGAGTCCATGACTCAATGTGTACACAGTACTAATTTTCAACAAATCAGGCATACAAGTCATATCAATTTCATGTTCATACAAATTTAAGGATGATGCAACCCAAACCCAAGCCTATTTGTCCATCCGCTACACACCACCCGTACCAACTTTGTACATCGTGGGGACTACTAAGTCAACCCTCCATCCGCTACACACCATCGAAGGCAGTCGCTGCAGTCGACGTGCTCATCGCCCACTTACGTTGTGTCATTAGACACTATATTCAAATAATGTAACCGAAGTTACCATATTCACGCAATGGGGCCGTAGCCACCATATTTCGTTGGTGAGGCCGAAACCAACACCTTCACTTTCGTTGGTGAGACCGAAGTCAACACCTTCGTTGGTGAGACCGAAGTCAACACCTTCACTTTCTTCCTTCACATATATCCCAAATGCCCCAATTATTTTATAACATATTCCACATACTTAATTTTCATTCATGTTACTAATCACATGTTCAAAGTATATCACATTCATAATCCTATCAAAAGTAGGAAACATACACAGGTACTCCTTACCACATTTGTGGTACTTAACCATATTCACATACTTGATACATATTCATATATTTAATAATTACCACGTAATTTATTGAAGGTTAGTAAGGTACACACTGATTTGCTTATGATTCCTTGAAATCCCAAGAATGATCTACTGATTTAGATCTCAAGTTCCTACATTTGATTAATCACTTACTATTTTAATAAAAACCATTCGGCCATAAATCCAAATCCTAGTAGGATTAGTATACTTAAAACTTACCTTGAAATTCTCAAATCCCGAAATCCTTGTATCCCTCTGTCAAAATCCCTATAACTACATGTTAGATCAATTTCTAACATTTATTCACAACAATTAACCCTTAGCCGAATGTTAAATATGACTTAACTTAGATTCTTAAATCCCGAAATTCACCGAATAACTAGGGAACACGCGGCCTATGGTGTACCTTCGGGAAAAGAACTTCTCCTTCCTTCCTTGTAGTCGACACTTAGTAAATCCGGAAGATCTCTTGACAAATGGATATTAAGGGTATTAGAATCTTAATTTAAACAAACCTTAAAAGAAATAGAATGAGAATCTAACCTAATCTTACCCTTACTTGAAGAAATCGATTGCATCTTCACTTCAACCTTCACAGATTCGACTATGGCCTTGACCTTAGCAAGCTTTCAGCTTTTGGAATATTGAGAGGAGAAGAATGAAGAAGAAAAGAAAAGAGAAAAAGAGAATAATGGTAGAGAAAATTCGGAGAGAGAATAGGAGAAATTTTAGAGAATTTAGTGAGAGGTTTTCTTGAAGAGAAAAGAATGAATGAAGAATAGCCTTACTCTTCCTTTTATAGCCAAAATTACTAGCTAGAGTCCTTTACTTGGCCACCACTCTTCTATTTTGATAACTTTATCCTTTAATTATCATAAATAAAGAGTTTAATCCAATATTTATCTCTTCTAAATAATCCAATTTAAAAATCCTTTATTTATCACCTTTTAATCGAATATTTATGAAAATAAAACACCTCTCTTTTTAAACACATGTGCCGTCCACCTCAGATATTACGGAAGCAAAATTAAAACCTTCATTTAATTGCTTCCCTTGTGACTCGAACCCAGGCCCATGCCTCTTGCACATGGCGCCATTTCCTTAGGCCCTAAGTGCCATCTTCAGGCCACTTTTCCTAGCCCGTTTGTGTGTCAAATCTTACCATCTTTTTCTTTTAAGGCCCTTTAGCCTTAATCTCTTATTTAAAACTTTAAAACTTGACATTTATAAGTCATTTCTAAGTTTCTTAAAATTTTCGATCGGCTCTGTAAACTTGCCATTTTCTTACATTTCCAAGTTTCCAGAAATGTTCACTTTCCATTTTTGAATCATTTCCTTACATTTCCTAGTTTCCATAAATGTTCACTTTCCTCTTTATCCTTTACATTTTCAGGACATTTCCCTACATTTCCAAGACAAGACATTTCCTTACATTTCCTTGCATTTCCTTACATTTTCATACATTTCCTCACATTTCCTTACATTTCCTTACATTTCCATACATTTCCATACATTTCCTTACATTTCCTTACATTTTCTTACATTTCCATACATTTCCACACATTCCCACACATTTCCATACACTTCCATACATTTCCATATATTTCCTTACATTTCCATACATTTCCTTACATTTCCTTACATTTCCATACGTTTCCTGACATTTCCTTACATTTCCATATTTCCTTACATTTCCATACATTTCATTATTTCTAGAATTCACATAACACATTCATAATTCATAAAACATGCCATTTTACCACATAGTTCCTTGTGTCATGCTTCACACGGAGTTTCTTTTAAAGCCTCATTTACCTAGCTCCCCTTTTTACTTAAAAACCAATAATTTTCCAAAGCTTTCTTCTTCCATCCTAGAAGTCTAAAAACCCTTAATACACTTCCAAACACTGCCAAAACCTACTAACTCATAAATTATGCACAAACGCATAACCCCTAATCTAGGATGTTACAATTACCGTAATATAATGGACCTAAATCTGATTCTACGTTATTATTATTAATAACCTGATCTAATTTAGTATTTACATCGGATAATAACTCTTTAGATTTGCTATTCAAATCTAACTCAGTTACTTCTCCCAAACTATCTACTTTTTCTTCTACTTTACTAATCTTAGTATATAATTTACCAAAATATGTGTTAGTCATATCTATCAAACTGTTGATACCCATACTAAGAACCGAAATATTATTTTCATTCTTAGAGTCTATATGCATAGTATGATTACAAGCTTTATCTTTATATAAACAATCTACTTGCTCCATAATGTTATCCCTGGTACCTAAGACCTTCTGTGTCTTAACGTCCTCTCAACGCTAACAACGTCCCACTCGGACTCAACGGCTACGAAGACTAACGACAGACATATGGGTTTTGAGACAACAACTGTGAAACAAACAGAATTGAAAAACAAAGATAGAAACTTACAATGATACCAAGATATTAGAACTCCAGAAATCGTTACTCCGGGGCTCCTCGAAGGGATATCTGATACCAGTTTGCGGGTAGGGAGGTTGTAGGCAGAGATATGTGCAAGCGGAAGGGATTCTAATATCTATTATGTAGAAGAAAGATAGTTTACAAAAGAAAGAAAAGTTAATATTCTAAGTATGTACCATGATGCGGAAAAAGATGCCTTTCAAGGCTTACAAGAATGCCTATTTATAACTAGATTTCTAAGCTAGAATCTAATTACATTTGAAGTCCGAAATAATTGTTCGGATAAGAATAAAAATTAAACTCAAATTTAATTACATTTGAATTCCGAATAGTGTCCTGATAAGGATGCCTTTAATGGTTTAACCTCAATTCTAAAAATAGAATTTTGTGGTTACTCTAATAAAAAAGACCAGGATAGTCAATCCAGCTATACCTTGTCAAAATTAAAATTATGTGATATTAGATATTTAGATGAATTCTCTAAAAATTTTTTACATGAATATCAAAAGTTAAAAAATGAAAGTGTAGATTTTTGGAGAAATCAATATTTCCATAAATTACCCCCACCTTGGGATGAAATTTGCATAAACAAATATGCATCTTTCATTATAAAACATAGTAATGATAATAAAGAAATAGGAGATATAGACACAATAGGTAATAGAATTAATTTTGCTAAAGAAAGAATTCTATTACATTGCCTACAGAGTAAAGCGACTAAACAAGTCAAGAATAAATTAAGTCATAGATATTGTACAAAAATGTTAGAAGGAGAATGGGAATTTGGTTGTAATACCATACGATCAAAACACTATAAAAAACATAAAAAATACAAATTAGCTAAATGGAAACCAGGAAATAAAAATTATAATAATAAAAAGAAAAAATTTGTTAGAAGAAAAACTTCTAATACTAAAAAGCAAATATGTAAATGCTTTATTTGTGATGAAGAAGGTCACATAGCAACTTTCTGTCCTGACAAAGGCAAAAGTGCAAGAAAAATAATATCCGAATAGTGTCCTGATAAGGATGCCTTTAATGGTTGCTTCCACGTAGCTTCCTTGATAAGGACGGATGAATAGTCAGCTTCATGGTGGTTTCCACGTAGCTTCCTTTTTTGGACGGATGCTATTATGGCTTTTTCCACGTAGCTTCCTTGAGCGATAACTTGATAAGGGCGCTTTTGGTTGTTTCCACGTAGCTTCCTTTTTCTTGACAAAATTGTTGCCATCTTGGTTGCTTCCAGGTGGCTTCCTTTTTCGGCAATATCTGCTGCTTGCATCATTGCTTACTTCATGACATTGATGGTTGCTTACATCACTATCTGCGTCATTTGGATGCTGACTGGTTGTCATCTTCCAAACTTTGTCTTCATCCTTCTTGGATGTTTCTCAGATTCATTTCCTCGATCTCGTCAAGGTGCAATGATTACGGTGAGGTCTGCTGGTGTGTTCCAACGTTCCCATGTTTCTCGGATCTCCTCTGCTAACGGATAATCTCCGATCTCCATTTCCACTATTTGTGTTAATAACGAAATGGCTTCTTCATTTTCCTCTTCCTGGTTTTTTCCAGTATTGTCGGATAATATTCTTCTACCATCGGTCCAAAACATATAAGTGTCTTGATGGAGAAGGTGTCGAGCCATGCTCATAAGATCAATTCCTGCTTGGACTTGATACTTGTTGAGGTTATTATAGCACTCATCAATGATTTTTGATAAATGCTCGGATCTTCTTTTTCTTTGCTTTCGGGCTTTTCCGGAAAACATAGTATTTATATTCCAAATTTGATAAAGTGATGAAATTTTTCTTCCTCAAAGAATACCAATGAGACTATTTATCTCAATATGGAAATAATAGACAAAATCGTCTATGTTTACAAAATTTGATAGCCGGGATTTGACTATCATTTGAAAATCTTTTATTAAATCAAAAGAGAGATTTTGGATATTATTTCTTTAACAAATCCCCATTCAATACTTGTTATATCGAACGGCTCATGATTTAAACGAAATTTGATAGCGGGAGTTTTTCTCCTATATCATTTATAAAAACATAAGCTTGAGTAAAATATTCAAAAACTTTTCTAAAAATAGAGCTTCTTTGTTTGCAAATGGCTCCTTTTAGTTTTGAAAATATTTACGAAGGTAAAATCTGTCTACATTTGTTATATAGACATTTTCTAAACATTTTATTAATAATAGGAGTGTTTCTCCTTTATCAATAAAATATTGAAATATATCAAGAAGATTGTTTATCTCCTTAATATCCATATATTCGATTAGGACATCATCCCAATCTTTGTATAAAATACTTTTTAATAATAATTCCTCACTTTACTTTCCTTAGTTGTTTTTTCAACTAGGAATTACGAGAATTGGGTAAGAGCTTTTACGAAACTAGCTCTTTGTTCCAAAATATGGTTTTTCCATATTACATCAATAAAATGGTAATATTCGGTGTGAGGCACGGATTATAAAAATCCTTTAGATTCGAGAACTCGAGAGGTTTGTTGTTTTCAACAAATCATCTGTATATTGAGAATTTCGGAATCGGTATAAGGCCTTTGAGAAAATTCATAACAACTCACTCACGGTGTTGGTGATTGTCCTTCAAATGGTTGATTTACCATTTGGTAAGGCAAATAATATCCTGTTTAGGATAAAATTGTACTGTGTAGGTGCAACCATAAATTCTTGTTTAGAACTTATATTTGCAGTGCGAGAAATAAATTCTTGTTTAGAATTTATTTGTGGAGAAATAAATCCTTGTTTAGGACTTACTTGTGTGCAGGTGAAATCCTTGTTTAGGACTTTTTGAGCGGGAATGATTCCTTGGTTTGGACTCATTTGTTTTGCGAAAATAAATCCTTGTTTAGGATTTTTTCCTTTATTGGGTTTTTATGGGCAGTTCTCCATCCATCATTTTCATTTAGAGGTTGTTTACCTCTATCCATGAAACCTCTTTAAAGAATTTCGATAAATATTAGTATTAGAGGTTGTTTACCTCTATCCTTAATACCTATAAGAAAATCAAAGCAAACATTAGTATTTTTACTAATGGTATTTCTATAAATTGTTTTCTATAGATAATATAACCGATTTCTTATTGACAATAAAAGGTAAATATTGATTTATAAAATTATTACCTAATAATATGTCTCCATACATATCAGGTAAGCATAATAATTCTGGAATTATAAATCTAACATTGTTTATGTAGATTGGAATATTTTTGGCTTTATAATAAATAGTAGTTTTGCTACCATTTATTCCATTAATATTTATTTTCTTTTCTACAGGTATCCAGTATTTTTCTGGAATAGCATTTCTTTTGCAACTACTTGTTGTAGCTCATGTATCTAATAGTGCATGTAAAGAATATTTTTTATAGTCTTTATCATGTAGTGTAATTTCAATTTATTTATTGAAATTTGTAATATTATCCACCGAATAATGTATATCTTCTATTCTAGTGTTTCTAGAAATAGAATTTCTACTTGGTGTAGTGGGAAAAATAGGAATATGAATTGTTTTCATACCTATTGGTGTGGAAGAACTTGTATTATCTTCTTCTTCCTCTGGTTGAGAACTAGAAGGTAATACTAGACTATCATCTGTGTTAGTTATAAGATTATTTTTAAAATATAACTTATCTCCAGATGACATATATTCAATAGTACTTACTGGTTTAGAAGTACTAGCATTATTAGTTCTATCAATTATCCAGTCTTTTGGAATTGATAAATCTTTTAAATGCACGATAATTTCGGTTGAATTTACATTTGTAAATTTATTGGGCTCAAAAAGCTCAATAATTTTATTATTAATTTCTTTTATTTCAACCTCTGCGAGATATTAGTATATTCGTTTATAGCGATCCGGTGATTGCTAGATCTTCTGCTAAATCACTAATATCGAATTTTTGTGCAATTCTAAGGCATAGACACTCTTCTATTAGAGGGTGCATTATGGAAATAAAGTAATTTGGTTTTACCTTAAATCCTATAACGCTTTGTATGCAAATTAGATTGAATTCCTCCAATAAGTGCTTTTATTGGATTTTCAAATCTTTTATCTAATAATCTTTGCTAGTATAGGAACATCATGACCTTTTCTAAATAAAGCTCTGATTGTTATCATAATGACTCCTAAATGTATATATCTAACTTTGAGGATAGTTTTTTCTAATCCTCTTTATTTTTCTTTAGTAAATAGGGGATTTACTGTTAATCCTCCTTTGGTATCCTTAGCGATTGTGTTACATTAAATTTTTCTATGTGTCTTTTGACCATATTTTAAATTTAGATATTTTATATATTTCCTCTTTAGAAATATGATTTTTATTAATTTTATCTATTATATCATCGAGAAAAGTCTATTTCTTCTCCGATAATATTTCCTAGTTTAATATCCTCATTGTTCGAATTAGGAATTTCTTCTAACTTGTTATTAGAACTATTTCCCATCATAAAGATATATTCATTAGAATCATGTTAGACTCTGTTTACGATATTATTTCAGAGGGATTTATTTCCTTACTAAAATATTCTTTTAAATCTTGTTTTTCAAGATAATATGGTTTTAATTCTATTAGGAATTTGTTTTCCCAATATTTCTTTGGTTTATATTTACCATAAGGATCTTGTTTATCAATTTCCCTAGGTTTAGGTATTTTATATTCATATGGATCAGGGGTTCCATATCCATAGGTTCTATTATTGTTGTGTTTTCAACAATATTATTAATAGTTCTCAGTTATCTTCTTTTTGAAGATCACGAGTCTATCTTTCTTTTACCATAAGACTTACTCTTATCTCTTTCCCATGGTTTTGGGGCTTGATATTCATATGGATCCTGGGTTCCGTTTCCATAGTATCTTTAATTTTTATCTTTCCTTCTGTTGAAGTCTTTTCTTCATCAGAATTTTCATTATTAACTTTAATAATTATATCTGAATTATTAGAGTTAACACTTTCTATATCTATATTATAACTATCATTATTATCATTATCATTAACATTATTAGAATCTTCACCACTTTCGGTAGTGTCGTATTCTAACATATAATGATAATTATATTTATTAAAAAGTTCTTTATGTTCTTCATAAAGATCTTCTATTAATTTTAAATACTCTACTTTCTCATAACTATCGTTTGTTTTAGAAAATTGGTTTTTCCAATGTTCTATCAGATTTTTATAAGTTTCAAAATCATATTTTTGTGTTTTTTCTGTTTTTTCAATTTTTTCTTTTGTTTTTTCATTTTTATATTGTTAGTAGACTCATCCAAGAATCATCTTCGACAAGGCTAATATATAATTACTATTACCGTAATATAATGGACCTAAATCGATTCTACGTTATTATTATTAATAACTTTGATCTAATTTAGTATTTACATCGGATAATAACTCTTTAGATTTGCTATTCAAATCTAACTCAGATTTCTCCCAAACTATCTACTTTTTCTTCTACTTTACTAATCTTAGTATATAATTTACCAAAATATGTGTTAGTCATATCTATCAAACTGTTGATACCCATACTAAGAACCGAAATATTATTTTCATTCTTAGAGTCTATATGCATAGTATGATTACAAGCTTTATCTTTATATAAACAATCTACTTGCTCCATAATGTTATCCCTGGTACCTAAGACCTTCTGTGTCTTAACGTCCTCTCAACGCCAACAACGTCCCACTCGGACTCAACGGCTACGAAGACTAACGACAGACATATGGGTTTTGAGACAACAACTGTGAAACAAACAGAATTGAAAAACAAAGATAGAAACAACTAAGGAAAGTAAAGCTGAGGAATTATTATTAAAAAGTATTTTATACAAAGATTGGGATGATGTCCTAATCGAATATATGGATATTAAGGAGATAGACAATCTTCTTGATATATTTCAATATTTTATTGATAAAGGGAGAAACACTCCTATTATTAATAAAATGTTTAGAAAATGTCTATATAACAAATGTAGACAGATTTTACCTTCAGAAATATTTTCAAAAATAAAAGGAGCCATTTGCAAACAGCAAGCTCTATTTTTAGAAAAGTTTTCTGAATATTTTACTCAAGCTTATGTTTTGTTAAATGATATAGGAGAAAAAACTCCTGCTATCAAATTTCGTTTAAATCATGAGCCGTTCGATATAACAAGTATTGAATGGGGATTTGTTAAAGAAATAACAGTCCAAAATCTCTCTTTTGATTTAATAAAAGATTTTCCAGCGATAGTCAAATCCCGGCTATCAAATTTTGTAAACATAGACGATTTTGTCTATTATTTCCATATTGAGATAAAAAGTCTTATTGGTATTGCTGAAGAAGAAAAATTTCATCTGCTATATCAGATATGGATTATTCACAAAATGCTTGGAGGAAGATCCCTCTTGGCAGCCCAGGAAGATCAAGAACATTTGTCAAAAATCATTGACGAGTGTTATAAGAATTTTCCACATTATCAAATCCAAGCCGGAATTGATTTAATGACAGAAGCCCAATTTCTACTCCAACAAAATAGTTCCAGATTGTGGACTGATGGAAGAAGAATATTGGCATGGGATACTGGAAACCACCATATCCAAAGAAATGAAGAAGCCATTTCGTTATTAACACAAATAGCGGAAATGGAGATCGGAGATTATCCGTTAGCAGTGGAGATCCGAGAAACATGGGAACGTTGGAACACACCGGCACCCTCTCTCACCGAATCATTGCACCTTGACGAGATCGAGGAAATGAATCTGAGAAACATCCAAGAAGGATGAAGAAAAAGTTTGGAAGATGACAACCAGTCAGCATCCAAATGACGCAGACAGTGATGTAAGCAACAATCAATGTCATGAAGTAAGCAATGATGCACAGCAGCGTGATATTGCCGAAAAAGGAAGCCACCGGAAGCAACCAAGATGGCAACAATTTTGTCAAGAAAAAGGAAGCTACGTGGAAACAACCAAAAGCGTCCTTATCAAGTTACTGTTCAAGGAAGCTACGTGGAAAAAGCCATAATAGCATCCGTCCAAAAAAGGAAGCTACGTGGAAACCACCATGAAGCTGACTATTCATCCGTCCTTATCAAGGAAGCTACGTGGAAGCAACCATTAAAGGCATCCTTATCAGGACACTATTCGGAATTCAAATGTAATTAAGTTTGAGTTTATTTTTTATTCTTATCCGAACAATTATTTCGGACTTCAAATGTAATTAGATTCTAGCTTAGAATTTCTGGTGATAAATAGGCATTCTTGTAAGCCTTGAAAGGCATCTTTTTCCGCATCATGGTACATTCTTAGAATATTAACTTTTCTTTCTTTTTTGTAAACTATCTTTCTTCTACATAATAGATATTAGAATCCCTTCCGCTTGCACATATCTCTGCCTACAACCTCCCTACCCGCAAACTGGTATCAGATATCCCTTCGAGGAGCCCCGGAGTAAGATTTCTGGAGTTCTAATATCTTGGTATCATTGTAAGTTTCTATCTTTGTTTTTTCAATTCTGTTTGTTTCACAGTTGTTGTCTCAAAACCCATATGTCTGTCGTTAGTCTTCGTAGCCGTTGAGTCCGAGTGGGACGTTGTTGGCGTTGAGAGGACGTTAAGACACAGAAGGTCTTAGGTACCAGGGATAACATTATGGAGCAAGTAGATTGTTTATGTAAAGATAAAGCTTGTAATCATACTATGCATATAGACTCTAAGAATGAAAATAATATTTCGGTTCTTAGTATGGGTATCAACAGTTTGATAGATATGACTAACCCATATTTTGGTAAATTATATACTAAGATTAGTAAAGTAGAAGAAAAAGTAGATAGTTTGGGAGAAGTAACTGAGTTAGATTTGAATAGCAAATCTAAAGAGTTATTATCCGATGTAAATACTAAATTAGATCAGGTTATTAATAATAATAACGTAGAATCAGATTTAGGTCCATTATATTACGGTAATAGTAATTATATATTAGCCTTGTCAGAAGATGATTCTTCGGATGAGTCTACTAACAATATAAAAAATGAAAAAACAAAAGAAAAAATTGAAAAAACAGAAAAAACACAAAAATATGATTTTGAAACTTATAAAAATCTGATAGAACATTGGAAAAACTAATTTTCTAAAACAGATGATAGTTATGAGAAAGTAGAGTATTTAAAATTAATAGAAGATCTTTATGAAGAACATAAAGAACTTTTTAATAAATATAATTATCATTATATGTTAGAATACGACACTACCGAAAGTGGTGAAGATTCTAATAATGTTAATGATAATGATAATAATGATAGTTATAATATAGATACAGAAAGTGTTAACTCTAATAATTCAGATATAATTATTAAAGTTAATAATGAAAATTCTGATGAAGAAAAGACTTCAACAGAAGGAAAGATAAAAATTAAAGATACTATGGAAACGGAACCCCCGGATCCATATGAATATCAAGCCCCAAAACCATGGGAAAGAGATAAGAGTAAGTCTTATGGTAAAAGAAAGATAGACTCAGATCTTCAAAAAGAAGATAATCTGAGAACTATTAATAATATTGTTGAAAACACAACAATAATAGAACCTATGGATATGGAACCCCCAGATCCATATGAATATAAAATACCTAAACCTAGGGAAATTGATAAACAAGATCCTTATGGTAAATATAAACCTAAGAAATATTGGGAAAACAAATTCCTAATAGAACTTAAACCAGTTCATTGTTCGAAATTGGAAAAACCAATAATCCAACAAATGAAACTGGGAAAAAAGGATACTATTACATTTTCACATTTCCAATCAAGGAAATATTATACCTATATAGAAATTACATTTCAATTTAGAGAATATAAAACATATTCTTTAAATGCCTTACTAGATCTTTGGAGCTACAACCGGTGAGTTGTAGAAAAATGCTATTCCTCCGAAAAATGGGAACTTATGAAAAATCCCATTAGAGCTGTAGGTGTTAATGGCATTGAAACTTTAATTTTATTTAAGGCCAAAAATATTCCAATCTACATAAACAATGTTAGATTTGTAATTCCAAAAATATTATGTTTTCATGAAATGCATGGAGATATACTATTAGGAAATAATTTCATATATCAACATTTACCCTTTTCGATTGATAAAAACTTTGTTACATTAACTACTGAAAACACTTCAGTAGAAATACCCCTAGTAGAAAATCACAAATATATTTGTGATAAGAATTTTACGCCCCCTAAAGAACAAATTAAACAACTTGAAACAAATCATTGGTTGTTTAAAATTTTAGAAAATAATTTTAGTGAAGAACCACTAAAATTATGGAAAAACAGTCCTAGATTTTGCTCTATAAAATTGGAAAACCCCAATAAAATTATTAGAGTAAAACCAATGATCTATACTAAACAAGATATAGATGAATTCGATATACAAGTAAAAGAATTACTTGAGAAAGGATTAATAGAAGAAACTACTAGTCCACATTCTAGTCCTGCTTTTATGGTAAGAAACCATGCAGAAATTAAAAGGAAAAGCTAGAATGGTCATTAATTATAAAAGATTAAATCAAAATATTATCTTTGATGGATATTTTATTCCAAGAAAAGATGTATTAATAAATCAGGCTAAACAAGCCAAATATTTTAGTAAATTCGACTGTAAATCAGGATTCTGGCAAATCATGCTTACAGAAGAATCCAAACAGTTAACAGCATTTAGTGCACCCAATGGACATTACCACTGGAATGTAATGCCATTTGGATTATGTAATGCACCACAAGTCTTCCAAAGATGGATGGACTCTATATTTAATAAATATAAAAATTTTATAAGTGGTATATATAGATGATATTCTAATTTTCTCAGAAAGACTGGAAAAACATAGAAAACATCTAAATATCATTGCAAGGGAGTTTATAAAACATGGAATAATATTAAGTCCTAAGAAAATAGAATTAGAGAAGACTGAAATAGAATTCTTGGGATTAATATTATCATCAGATGGTCTTAAACTCCAAGACCATATTATTATTAAAATAAAAGAATTTCCTGAAAATATTGTTGATAAGAAACAACTTCAACAATTTTTAGGAATTATCAATTATGGAAGAAATTTCTTCCCTAACTTATCTAAAAAACTAGATGAGTTATATGAAAAATTAAAAAAGGATAAACCTTTTGATTGGACTAAAAAAGATTCAGATATTATTAAAAAAATAAAATCTGAAATAAAATACATTCCTAAAGTTTATTTACCTAAACAAGGTGATAAATTAATTCTTGAAACAGATGCCTCCGAAAAAAATTGGGGATGTGTCTTAAAAGCCAAAACAATTGGGAATGAAGAATTAATTTGTGGTTATAATTCAGGAAAATTCAAGCCCAATGAAATAAATTATGCTATATATGAAAAAGAATTACTAGCAATAAAGAAAGGGATAAAAAAATTCCTAATATATTTAGCTTTTTGAACATTTTATAATAAAAGCGATAATCAAGCGGTAAAACAATTTCTAACTAATAAAAGTTTAGAAAGCTGTTCTCAAAGAATCGAGTGGTATAATGAATTGTGCCAATTTAATTTTGATGTTATTTATATTAAAGGCACTAACAATATGATTGCAGATTTTCTTAGCGGGTTTCATGGATAGAGGTAAACAACCTCTAAATGAAAATGATGGATGGAGAAGCGTCCATAAAAAACCCAATAAAGGAAAAATCCTAAACAAGGATTTATTTTATAAAACAAATGAGTCCAAACTAAGGAATCATTCTGCTCAAAAAGTCCTAAACAAGGATTTCACTGCACACAAGTAAGTCCTAAACAAGGATTTATTTCTCCACAAATAAATTCTAAACAAGAATTTATTTACACACTTGCAAATATAAGTTCTAAACAAGAATTTATGGTTGCACCTACACAGTACAATTTTATCCTAAACAGGGATATTATTTGCCTTACCAAATGGTAAATCAACCATTTGAAGGACAATCACCAACACCGGTGAGTTGTTATGAATTTTCTCAAAGGCCTTATACCGATTCCGAAATTCTCAAATATGCAGATGATTTGTTGAAAAAACAACAAACCTCTGAGTTCTCGAATCTAAAGGATTTTTATAATCCAGGCCTCACACCCGAATATTACCATTTTATTGACAGAATATGGAAAAACCATATTTTGGAACAAAGAGCTAGTTTCGAGAAAAAGCTCTTACCCATTCTCGTAATTCCTAGTTGAAAAAACAACTAAGGAAAGTAAAGCTGAGGAATTATTATTAAAAAGTATTTTATACAAAGATTGGGATGATGTCCTAATCGAATATATGGATATTAAGGAGATAAACAATCTTCTTGATATATTTCAATATTTTATTGATAAAGGGAGAAACACTCCTATTATTAATAAAATGTTTAGAAAATGTCTATATAACAAATGTAGACAGATTTTACCTTCAGAAATATTTTCAAAAATAAAAGGAGCCATTTGCAAACAGCAAGCTCTATTTTTAGAAAAGTTTTCTGAATATTTTACTCAAGCTTATGTTTTTATAAATGATATAGGAGAAAAAACTCCTGCTATCAAATTCGTTTAAATCATGAGCCGTTCGATATAACAAGTATTGAATGGGGATTTGTTAAAGAAATAACAGTCCAAAATCTCTCTTTTGATTTAATAAAAGATTTTCCAGCGATAGTCAAATCCCGGCTATCAAATTTTGTAAACATAGACGATTTTGTCTATTATTTCCATATTGAGATAAATAGTCTCATTGGTATTGCTGGAGGAAGAAAAATTTATCAGCCTTATCAAATTTGGAATATAAATACTATGTTTTCCTAAAAAGCCACGAAAGCGACAAAAGAAGATCCGGACCATTTATCAAAAATCATTGATGAGTGCTATAATAACTTCAACAAGTATCAAGTCCAAGCAGGAATTGATCTTATGAGCATGGCTCGACACCTTCTCCATCAAGACACTTATATGTTTTGGACCGATGGTAGAAGAATATTATCCTACAATACTGGAAAAAAACCGGGAGAGGAAAATGAAGAAGCCATTTCGTTATTAACACAAATAAGCGGAAATGGAGATCGGAGATTATCCGTTAGCAGCGGAGATCCGAGAAACATGGGAACGTTGGAACACACCAGCACCCTCACCAGAATCATTGCACCTTGACGAGATCGAGGAAATGAATCTGAGAAACATCCAAGAAGGATGAAGACAAAGTTTGGAAGATGACAACCGATCGAAGATCCAAATGACGCAGAACGATGATGATGTAAGCAACCATCAATGTCATGAAGTAAGCAATGATGCAAGCAGCGGATATTGCCAAAAAAAACCACCACAGGAAACAACCAAAAGCGTCCTTATCAAGTTATTGTTCAAGGAAGCTACGTGGAAAAAGCCATAATAGCATCCGTCCAAAAAAGGAAGCTACGTGGAAACCACCATGAAGCTGACTATTCATCCGTCCTTATCAAGGAAGCTACGTGGAAGCAACCATTAAAGGCATCCTTATCAGGACACTATTCGGAGTTCAAATGTAATTAAATTTGTGTTTATTTTTTATTCTTATCCGAACAATTATTTCGGACTTCAAATGTAATTAGATTCTAGCTTAGAAATCTAGTTATAAATAGGCATTCTTGTAAGCCTTGAAAGGCATCTTTTTCCGCATCATGGTACATACTTAGAATATTAACTTTTCTTTCTTTTTTGTAAACTATCTTTCTTCTACATAATAGATATTAGAATCCCTTCCGCTTGCACATATCTCTCCCTACAACCTCCCTACCCGCAAACTGGTATCAGATATCCCTTCGAGGAGCCCCGGAGTAACGATTTCTGGAGTTCTAATATCTTGGTATCATTGTAAGTTTCTATCTTTGTTTTTCAATTCTGTTTGTTTCACGCTTGTTGTCTCAAAACCCATATGTCTGCTGTTAGTCTTCGTAGCCGTTGAGTCAGAGTGGGGCGTTGTTGGCGTTGAGAGGACGTTAAGACACGAAAGGTCTTAGGTACCGGGGATAACATTATGGAGTAAGTAGATTGTTTATATAAAGATAAAGCTTGTAATCATACTATGCATATAGACTCTAAGAATGAAAATAATATTTAGTTCTTAGTATGGGTATCAACAGATTTGATAGATATGACTAACACATATTTTGGTAAATTATATACTAAGATTAGTAAAGTAGAAGAAAAAGTAGATAGTTTGGGAGAAATGGCGAGTTAGATTTGAATAGCAAATCTAAAGAGTTATTATCCGATGTAAATACTAAATTAGATCAGGTTATTAATAATAATAACGTAGAATCAGAATTAGGTCCATTATATTACGGTAATAGTAATTATATATTAGCCTTGTCAGAAGATGATTCTTCGGATGAGTCTACTAACAATATAAAAAATGAAAAAACAAAAGAAAAAATTGAAAAAACAGAAAAAACACAAAAATATGATTTTGAAACCTATAAAAATCTGATAGAACATTGGAAACACCAATTTTCTAAAACAGATGATAGTTATGAAAAAGTAGAGTATTTAAAATTAATAGAAGATCTTTATGAAGAACATAAAGAACTTGTTAATAAGTATTATTATCATTATATGTTAGAATACGACACTACCGAAAGTGGTGAAGATTCTGATAATATCAATGATGATTATAATAATAATTTAGAGTTAGAAGATAATGATAATAATATTAGTGATGATAATTCGGGAATAATTATTAATGTAACTAGTCACGATTCTGATGAAGAAGAAACTTCAACAGAAGAAAATATAGAGATTCCTGAAGATCCTATGGAAACGGAACCCCCGGATCCATATGATTATGTAGCCCCAAAACCATGGGAAAGAGATAAGAGTAAGTCTTATGGTAAGAGAAAAATAGACTCAGATCTTCAAAAAGATGATAATCTGAGAGCTAGTAACCAATATTATGAAAATGTTGAAAACACAACAAGAATATTGGGTAGTAAAATAGAAAATATAGCGACTAATGATATAAAACTGGAAACACCAGGAGAAACTAGTCAACCTACCCCTATACCTTACAGTATAGGAGACCTCAATAAAAGAAGTGTTGCTCAAGGAGGAATATATTTAGATTTATCTAATGTCCCTCTATCGACTATGAAAAACCATAGATGATTGGGCACAATCCATGACTATTGTTGTAAACAACAACAGTACAGTCTGGACAAAAGAAAAGTTCTTAAACTACTTTGTTGGAACTTTTCAAGGTGATGTTCTTCAATTTCTCAGACGCTGGGAAGAATCTGAAAAAGGAAGAGAACAAAAGGGAAATCTTATTAATCAAATAAGTACCCCTAAAGATCTATTAAAAGGTTTAACCTCAATTCTAAAAATTGAATTTTGTGATTACTCTAATAAAAAGACCGTGATAGTCAATCCAAATATACCTTGTCAAAATTAAAATTATGTGATATTAGATATTTAGATGAATTCTCTAAAAAATTTTTACATGAATATCAAAAGTTAAAAAATGAAAGTGTAGATTTTTGGAGAAATCAATATTTCCATAAATTACCCCCACCTTGGGATGAAATTTGCATAAACAAATATGCATCTTTCATTATAAAACATAGTAATGATAATAAAGAAATAGGAGATATAGACACAATAGGTAATAGAATTAATTTTGCTAAAGAAAGAATTCTATTACATTGCCTACAGAGTAAAGCGACTAAACAAGTCAAGAATAAATTAAGTCATAGATATTGTACAAAAATGTTAGAAGGAGAATGGGAATTTGGTTGTAATACCATACGATCAAAACCCTATAAAAAACATAAAAAATACAAATTAGCTAAATGGAAACCAGGAAATAAAAATTATAATAATAAAAAGAAAACATTTGTTAGAAGAAAAACTTCTAATACTAAAAAGCAAATATGTAAATGCTTTATTTGTGATGAAGAAGGTCACATAGCAACTTTCTGTCCTAACAAAGGCAAAAGTGCAAGAAAAATAATCAAAAATCTTGAAGAACAAGATTTAGAAATTTGTTTTAGTCAGGAAACAAATCCTACTGAAATATTATATGAATTAATTTCAGAAACAGAGTCTGATACGGATTCTGATGAATACTTATTTTAATCGGTTATATTATCTATAGAAAACAATTCTATAGAAATACCATTAGTAAAAAAAAAAAATACTAATGTTTGCTGATTTTCTTAGCAGGTATTAAGGATAGAGGTAAACAACCTCTAATACTAATATTTATCGAAATTCTTAGCAGGTTTCATGGATAGAGGTAAACAACCTCTAAATGAAAATGATGGATGGAGAACTGTCCATAAAAAACCCAATAAAGGAAAAAATCCTAAACAAGGATTTATTTTCGCAAAACAATTGAGTCCAAACCAAGGAATCATTCCTGCTCAAAAAAGTCCTAAACAAGGATTTCAGCCTGCACAAGTAAGTCCTAAACAAGGATTTATTTCTCCACAAATAAATTCTAAACAAGAATTTATTTCTGCACCTGCAAATATAAGTTCTAAACAAGAATTTATGGTTGCACCTACACAGGTACAATTTTATCCTAAACAGGGATATTATTTGCCTTACCAAATGGTAAATCAACCATTTGAAGGACAATCACCAACACCGGTGAGTTGTTATGAATTTTCTCAAAGGCCTTATACGATTCCAAATTCTCAAATATACTGAGATGATTTCATGAAAAAACAACAAACCTCCGAGTTCTCGAATCTAAAGGATTTTTATAATCCAGGGCCTCACACCCTAATATTACCATTTTATTGTGAGAATATGGAAAAACCATATTTTGGAACAAAGAGCTAGTTTCGAAAAGCTCTTACCCGATTCTCGAAATTCCTAGTTGAAAAAACAACTAAGGAAAGTAAAGTTTGAGAATTATTATTAAAAAGTATTTTATACAAAGATTGGGATGATGTCCTAATCGAATATATGGATATTAAGGAGATAAACAATCTTCTTGATATATTTCAATATTTTATTGATAAAGGAGAAACACTCCTATTATTAATAAAATGTTTAGAAAATGTCTATATAACAAATGTAGACAGATTTACCTTCGAAATATTTTCAAAAATAAAAGGAGCCATTTGCAAACAAAGAAGCTCTATTTTTAGAAAAGTTTTCTCAATATTTTACTCAAGCTTATGTTTTTATAAATGATATAGGAGAAAAACTCCTGCTATCAAATTTCGTTTAAATCATGAGCCGTTCGATATAACAAGTATTGAATGGGGATTTGTTAAAGAAATAACAGTCCAAAATCTCTCTTTTGATTTAATAAAAGATTTTCCAGTGATAGTCAAATCCCGGCTATCAAATTTTGTAAACATAGACGATTTTGTCTATTATTTCCATATTGAGATAAATAGTCTCATTGGTATTGCTGAGGAAGAAAAATTTCATCAGCCTTATCAAATTTGGAATATAAATACTATGTTTTCCGGAAAAGCCCTGAAAGCAGCAAAAGAAGATCCAGAGCATTTATCAAAAATCATTGATGAGTGCTATAATAACCTCAACAAGTATCAAGTCCAAGCAGGAATTGATCTTATGAGCATGGCTCGACACCTTCTCCATCAAGACACTTATATGTTTTGGACCGATGGTAGAAGAATATTATCCTACAATACTGGAAAAAACCAGGAAGAGGAAAATGAAGAAGCCATTTCGTTATTAACACAAATAGCGGAAATGGAGATCGGAGATTATCCGCTAGCAGCGGAGATCCGAGAAACATGGGAACGTTGGAACACACCAGCACCCTCACCAGAATCATTGCACCTTGACGAGATCGAGGAAATGAATCTGAGAAACATCCAAGAAGGATGAAGACAAAGTTTGGAAGATGACAACCGATCGGATCCAAATGACGCGACGATGATGTAAGCAACCATCAATGTCATGAAGTAAGCAATGATGCAAGCGGCAGATATTGCCGAAAAAAGCCACCACCGAAGCAACCAAGATGGCAACAATTTTGTCAAGAAAAGGAAGCTACGTGGAAACAACCAAAAGCGTCCTTATCAAGTTCTTGTTCAAGGAAGCTACGTGGAAAAAGCCATAATAGCATCCGTCCAAAAAGGAAGCTACGTGGAAACCACCATGAAGTGACTATTCATTCGCCCTTATCAAGGAAGCTACGTGGAAGCAACCATTAAAGGCATCCTTATCGGGACACTATTCGAATTCAAATGTAATTAAATTTGAGTTTATTTTTTATTCTTATCCGAACAATTATTTCGGACTTCAAATGTAATTAGATTCTAGCTTAGAAATCTAGTTATAAATAGGCATTCTTGTAAGCCTTGAAAGGCATCTTTTTCCGCATCATGGTACATACTTAGAATATTAACTTTTCTTTCTTTTTTGTAAACTATCTTTCTTCTACATAATAGATATTAGAATCCCTTCCGCTTGCACATATCTCTCCCTACAACCTCCCTACCCGCAAACTGGTATCAGATATCCCTTCGAGGAGCCCCGGAGTAACGATTTCTGGAGTTCTAATATCTGGGTATCATTGTAAGTTTCTATCTTTGTTTTTCAATTCTGTTTGTTTCACAGTTGTTGTCTCAAAACCCATATGTCTATCGTTAGTCTTCGTAGCCGTTGAGTTCGAGTGGGACGTTGTTGGCGTTGAGAGGACGGTAAGACACAGAAGGTCTTAGGTACCAGGGATAACATTATGGAGCAAGTAGATTGTTTATATGAAGATAAAGCTTGTAATCATACTATGCATATAGACTCTAAGAATGAAAATAATATTTCGGTTCTTAGTATGGGTATCAACAGTTTGATAGATATGACTAACACATATTTTGGTAAATTATATACTAATATTAGTAAAGTAGAAGAAAAAGTAGATAGTTTGGGAGAAGTAACTGAGTTAGATTTGAATAGCAAATCTAAAGAGTTATTATCCGATGTAAATACTAAATTAGATCAGGTTATTAATAATAATAATGTAGAATCAGAATTAGGTCCATTATATTACGGTAATAGTAATTATATATTAGCCTTGTCAGAAGATGATTCTTCGGATGAGTCTACTAACTATATAAAAAATGAAAAAACAAAAGAAAAAATAGAAAAAACAGAAAAAACACAAAAATATGACTTTGAAACTTATAAAAATCTGATAGAACATTGGAAAAACCATTTTTCTAAAACAGATGATAGTTATGAGAAAGTAGAGTATTTAAAATTAATAGAAGATCTTTATGAAGAACATAAAGAACTTTTTAATAAATATAATTATCATTATATGTTAGAATACGACACTCACCGTAAAGTGGTGAAGATTCTAATAATGTTAATGATAATGATAATAATGATAGTTATAATATAGATATAGAAAGTGTTAACTCTAATAATTCAGATATAATTATTAAAGTTAATAATGAAAATTCTGATGAAGAAAAGACTTCAACAGAAGGAAAGATAAAAATTAAAGATACTATGGAAACGGAACCCCCGGATCCATATGAATATCAAGCCCCAAAACCATGGGAAAGAGATAAGAGTAAGTCTTATGGTAAAAGAAAGATAGACTCAGATCTTCAAAAAGAAGATAATCTGAGAACTATTAATAATATTGTTGAAAACACAACAATAATAGAACCTATGGATATGGAACTGAAACACCCCAAACCCGGCCCACAAGCCCGACCGGATATGGTATGCTTCTTAAGAAAAACTCGTATTTCTTATTTTGTAATGAGATGTGATCTTTGAAGTGAAAGAATAAATTTAAAGTACGAACTTATTTAAAAACCGTTTTCAATATGATTATCGAAAATATGTAATTGTTTAGTTGAAATTTATCATAGCAGAATATAAATTAAAACGTAAAAGTAAAATAACTAATGGCGGCCTTATTACAAAAAAAAAAAAAAACTTAACCCAAATTAAACACCGAAATATATAAGAAAACGAAATAAGTTTAATAAAAAGTGAAAATCCCAATTTCTCGAGTTGAGCAATGGCCACCACGCGATCCTCTTTAACCCGGTCCAAAAATCATTGTGCATCACCGAAATGATATCCCACGAATGGGTGAGTCAACGACTCAATGTATAACAATATACTAAAAAGTCCAATCGATCATAGCATTAAGCCCATAATATAGCCAATCAATAATAACCGATTAAATCATATATATATATAACATGAGATGCAATCCCGAACCCAACTTAAATATCCATCCGCTACACACCACCCGTACCAACCAATCACACCGTGGGGATTACTAAATCGACCCTCCATCCGCTACACACCATCGAAGGCGATTCTTCGCGATCAACATGCACATCGCCCTTATAATCGTGGCATAGCATACCACCAAATAATTGTGACAGAGTCACCGGATTCATAATATCGTGACAGAGTCACCGGATTCATAATATCGTGACCGGTCACTTGGGATAATGTGGTAAAACCACCGAATACTTCCCTTTCAATATTGCCCATATGCCCATGCAATAACAAATTACATCATTTTCATGCCATATATCCCATAATCATATCGGAATCGAACACTTTTCGTATTATGCATATAACCTTATTTATGATATAAATATCATGCCTTTGAATCATAATCCCAAAATCATAATCAATTGTCGAGTATGTTTCATATTAAAAACATATATAGTACGAAGGTATAACGTACCTCAATTCATCGTACCATTGAATGGTACCAAAGCCATAATCGTTTTATATTTCATCATAAACACGTTTATATTAATATAGCTATTAATCAATTAGATATTTAGTATAAGTTACACACCTTGCAAATACAAAGAACGATAGAAACTTTAGGATTTCCAACTCTTGCTTACACGCATTTAGAACCTACATATCACTATGTGAGAAATCGGATATCACTAAAAACTATGGCCTTTGGCCGAATATAATTATCCCTTACCTTGGATTAATCAAACTTGAATGATCTCTTCTTATCGATGACTACAAGACAAACCCGAAAATCCTTCTTCAAAGGTTTGGCCATGGAGAAATAAAAGTATTAGATTCTTAGAATCGATTAATCTAAAGGAAATAAAGAAGAAACCATTGATAGAAAACCTTACCCGAAATACAATGTTTGATTAACTCTTACTAAAACTATAAGAAATTCGGCCTTAGCAAAAGAAAAGAAAGAAATGATGAAAAAGTATGGGATGGTTTCGGTTATGAGGAAGAAAGAGAGTAATAGAATGTAAAAGAAAAATGAGGGAGAAAGCTTTTGGTGCAAAAATGAATTCGGCACTAGAGAAAAGAAATGAATGGTAAATTTCTTCAAAGATGACAATATTTTGGTTTCAAAAGAAAGTAAACTTGAGAGGAAAAATAAGAAATAAAGATATCAATTTGGTCAAAATGCTAAAGCCAAAACAAAGAACACTTTTTACCAAATGCCAATAGGCAATTTCGGCCAAGAGAAAGAAATATTTGGACAAGGGAAAAAAAATGCACCAAATGACAACTTTTGGTCAACTAAAATCTCCCTAATCCCATACCAAAAATTCGGCCACAATAATAGCCTACACAATCCCCCTTTTTCCTCCTTAATACTTCCCTATCAATCCCATAATATCCAACACAATTAAACCACTCCCTTATCCCTTATGCCGTCTAGGTTCATGGTCAAATGACCATGAAAAAGCTTCCAAAACAACATCCACTCAACAAGCCTCTTGTCCCTAAACTTTCCTTATCCACTTGATTTCTTACCATAACTCCTAACTTGCCTTTTCCTATTGATCTACTATCCAAAAATAAAAGAAAAGATATTATCCATTCATGATAAGGTTGACCGACACTATAGGAAAGAAATAAAAACTTAAAATTCCTCCCAATTGCTAGCTAAAGGATTCGAACCTCTCATCTCATGCATTCATCCATGCACCTTCACCACTTTACCAATAGCTCAACTTATGAACAAAACCTCAATTTAATTCTCTTAAGGCCAAACTTGCTTAGTTCTCCTTCTAAGGTAAAATTTTAATATTTTTTCTAAGGCAATCCCTTAAATTCTTAAATTCTCGAAGTCCCTAAAATTCATACAAATAGCACATAACACAACAATGCACACATTCAAGCGAAAATTCATAACCCCTAAATCCGGGATATTACAGTTCTACCCTCCTAAAAAAAAATTTCGTCCCCGAAATTACCTGACAAGAATAAATGAGGATATTGCTGTCGCATAGCTTCCTCCGACTCCCTGAAAGCTTCTTCCGATCCATGATCACGCCATAAAACTTTGACGAGAGGAACTGATTTCCTCCGTAATACCTTCACATCCCGATCTAGAATCTGAATCGGCTCCTCCTCATATGACAAATCTGGTTGTAATTCTACCTTCTCAACTGGCACTACGTGAGATGGATCCGACCGGTAACGACGTAACATCGAAACATGAAACACATCGTGCATTTGTTTCAATTCCGAAGGTAACTCTAACTGATATGCCACTGGTCCAACCCGCTTTAAAACTCGATAAGGTCCTATAAACCTGGGACTTAATTTTCCTTTGCGACCAAACCTCATTACCTTCTTCCAAGGTGAAACTTTTAGGAACACTTGGTCTCCCACAACAAATTCTATGTCCTTTCGCTTCAAATCTGCATACGACTTTTGCCTATCCGATGCCTCCTTTAATCGATCCCGAATTACTTTAACCTTTTCTTCGGATTCAGCCACAATCTCCGGACCCAAAACCTGACGTTCTCCTAATTCTGTCCAACACGTAGGAGTGCGGCACTTTCGCCCATATAGCGCTTCATACGGTGCCATCCGAATCGCTTGGTAAATCAAGTTGTTGTCGCAAATTCTCTCTTAAAGGCAAAAACTCTTCCCAGCTTCCTCTCGAAATCTATCACACATCCTCTTAGCATGTCCTCTAAAATTTGGATTACTCGCTCCGACTGGCCATCAGACTGTGGATGAAATGCTGTACTGAAATCTAATCTGGTGCCTAAAGCCTGATGTAATGCTTTCCAAAACCGCGACGTAAACCTCGGATCCCTATCCGAAATGATCGACACCGGCACTCCATGCAATCTTACAATCTCTGCCACATACAACTTTGCCAATTTCGCAAAAGAGTAATCAATTCGCACAGAATGAAATGTGCAGACTTCAATCAATCGATCCACTATCACCCATATCAATCCTTCTTAGTTGGCGTAAGGGAAGCCCACCAACAAAATCCATGGTGATACGCTCCCACTTCCATTGCGGAATCTTTATCGGTGAAGCAATCCCGATGGAACTTGGTGTTCAAATTAACTTGGCTTGCGAGGTTAAGCACTTCCCCACAAATTCTGTAACTTCTCGCTTAAGACCAGGCCACCAAAATTGTTCCCGGAGATCCTTGTACATCTTACTACCTCCCGGATGCATCGCATAAGGACCACCATGCGATTCCTGAAGAATCTTCCTCCTAAGCCCTTCATCATTCGGCATACAGACCTTACCCTTGAAACATAAAACTCCATCGCTGTTAACACCATAATCTTCCAACTCTCCGTTTTGCACTTGCCGTAGCTTAACACTTAAATCATTATCTACCAATTGTCTTTCTTTCACCTGACTCAACCACATTGGCTTTACTTGTAATTCCGCCAACAAGCTTCCGTCGTCATAAAGACTAAGATGTGCGAACATCGCTCTTAGATCTGACACCACTTTCCTACTTAGGGCATCTGCTACCACATTCGCCTTGCCCGGGTGATACTCGATAGAACAATCATAGTCTTTCAGCAACTCCACCCATCTTCGCTGTCTTAGATTCAGCTCCTTCTGAGTCAGCAGATACTTAAGACTCTTATGATCCGTATATATTACTGACTTTTCTCCGTACAAATAATGCCTCCACACCTTAAGAGCAAAGACTACTGCACGCCAACTCTCTAAATCATGCGTCGGGTAGTTAACCTCGTGAGGCCTCGATTCTTAGAGATGCATACGCAACCACCTTTCCACCTTGCATCAAAACACATCCCAAACCAACGTGAGACGCATCACAATACACCACAAAGTCCTTCCCTGCCTCAGGTTGAATCAAAACTGGAGCTTCAGTCAAAACCTTCTTAAGCTTCTCAAAGCTCTCTTGCTGCTTATCTGCCCACACAAAAGGTATCTCTTTTCTTAACAACTTCATCAAAGGTGCCGCTATCGAAGAGAATCCTTCGACGAACCTTCTGTAATAACCTGCTAATCCTAAGAAACTGCGAACCTCCGCAACAGACTTGGGTGGTTTCCAATCCAATACTGCCTCAATCTTTCGAGGATCCACCCTTATCCCTTCCGCAGACACCACATGGCCTAAAAACGCAACTTCTTTCAGCCAAAATTCGCACTTGCTGAATTTGGCATAAAGCTTCTTTTCCCTCAAAACTTGCAATACTATCCGAAGATGCTCATCATGCTGCAACTTAGACTTGGAATACACAAGAATGTCGTCTATGAAGACAACAACAAACTGATCCAAGTAGGGTTGAAAGACCCGATTCATCATATCCATGAACGCAGCTGGGGCGTTCGTCAATCCGAACGGCATTACTAAAAATTCATAATGCCCGTATCTTGTTCGAAAAGCTGTCTTATGGATATCTGCTTCCTTCACCTTAAGCTGATGATACCCCGACCTTAGATCTATCTTAGAGAATACCGCAGCTCCCTTAAGCTGATCGAACAAGTCATCTATCCTTGGCAAAGGATACTTGTTCTTGATGGTTAGCTTATTCAACTGCCGGTAATCTATGCACATTCGCATAGTCCCGTCCTTCTTCTTCACGAACAAGACCGGTGCTCCCCATGGAGACACACTAGGTCGGATAAATCCACGATCAAGCAACTCTTGAATTTGGGCCTTAAGCTCAACCAACTCCTTTGGTGCCATTCTGTACGGAGCGATAGATACTGGCGCCGTTCCAGGCAACAAGTCAATCCCAAATTCCACTTCACGATCCGGAGGCAATCCTGGAAGTTCTTCCGGAAAGACATCCTCGAATTCTCTCACAGTCCTGACCTCTTCAACAGTTGCCTCCTTGGCCTCCAAGGCACTGACCAACATAAGAAAAGCCCAACAACCTTTCCTAACCATCTTTTCTGCCTTAAGAGCGGATACTACATTAGATAAGTAGTTCCGTCTCTCGCCCATCACCTCAACTTCCTTGTCATCCATAGACCTTAGTGACATCCGCTTAGCAGCACAATCTACATTCGCACGATATTTCACTAGCCAATCCATGCCTAGGATCAAATCAAATTCTCCAAATGGCAACTCCATTAAGTTAGCCGGAAATTGAGTTCCTTGGACTTCTAAAGGCACTTCCTTAAAGAGTTTATCTACTACTACAGCCTGTCCTAAAGGACTAAAATGCACCATCTTCCTAGGCTACAGTCTCGAGTTCACATGCGATGTTCCGAGATACCTCACTAGCGATGTAAGAATGTGTTGACCCTATATCTATCAAAGCAATAAAGGGCAACCCATAAATAAGAAATGTACCCGTGATAACATCAGGTGCGTCACTATCTTCCTTCCGTCGAACCGCATACACCAATCCTGGTTGTCTAGCCTCAGTGTTACCACTGCCTCTGCCCAGAGTCCCGCGACCTCTACGTAACCATTACCTCGCCACTCGAACCACGACCTCTCATCGGCCGCAGTCCACCTCTGCGATCGATTAGAACCTTGACCTACAGGACGATTCTTCTCCGTATCCAATGGACAATCCCTAATCATATGATCCTTGGATCCGCACTTAAAACATCCCCCCGTCTTCTTCCAACATTCTCCCGGATGCATCTTTCCACACTGAGCACAAGTACGGTATTGTCCTCCCGAAGTAACTTGCTTGAACTCGTGGCCTATCAACTCTAGGTCTCTCTTTTGGAAACTCCCAGATGACCTAGAAGATCCATAGTTCCTCTTATTCTTATTTTGACCTCGATCTCTGTTCTGACTCTCGGTCCGCTTGACTTCTTCAGCTATCCGAGCTCTGTCCACTAAAACTGCAAAATCTCTCTCTCGATGTGGTGCAATCATCACTCATGACTCATCTCAGTAACCCATCCTCAAATCTAACACACCGCTCATAATCGTAGCTACAATCCCTCTGGCATAACGGCTTAATCGCAGAAACTCCGCTTCATATTCAGCTATTGACTTACTTCCTTGTACCGCATTCAGAATGCCTTTCTTTGAGAATCTATGTAGCTAGCTCCAACATATTTTCCTTCAAACTTAACCTTAAAATATCCCCAATCCACTTGATCTGCGGGAATACTCTCTTTGTGATGAGCCACCATTGGTACGCTTCGTCATGAAGCAACGATACAGCACCTTTCAATTTCTCCTCGGCAGTGCATTCCAAATCGTCCATGATCCTCTCAACTGCCTCTAACCAGTACTCCGCAACATTCGGAGCTACCCCAGATACTCCCCTAAAAACCTCGGCTCCGCTAGATCTAAGTCTCTCGACCCATCGGCTTTCGCGCTCCATTACCCATACCAGCTCCTACTACTCGCTCTAGGACTCGCAACATAGCTTGTGACACAGCGTCATCTCCTCCAGTTTGCTCTTGAAATTCCGCTCCAACAGCTGGTGGCGGAGCTTCATTTTCGGAACCTTGACCAGACCTAACTGGTTCCGAAACAGCCATTCTACCTCTTCCGCGACCACGACGACCTCGTCCTCTAGAACTCATGTCTACGTAGCGTCTTATCTGATTAAAAGTTTTATGCATTAGTATTTTGTTTCACTGTTTATCCCCGAGAAATTTTATGGAAAAAGGTTTTCAGAAATAGTTCTTTCGATCAAACAAAATTTCTAGTTCAAGATCACTATTCTAATTCAGAGAATCACACATTCACATCAATTGAGACACATTCACTCATCCACAATATTCAACACACTTATACGAGCATTTACATCCATTCCCAACCTGGGGGTAAATTCGTCATTTTCCTATAGGGTATTTTTGTAAATTTTCAAAAGTCAGGGTATTATTTTGAAATACAGAAATTTGAATACTTTTACAAAGTAATAGAATTTTGTTGAAATCGAGGTAATATGGTAATTTTAAAAACCAGGGGCGTTTTCATAATTTTTACCATTCAGGGTTATTTTAGTAATTTTGCAAATCGTGTATGTTTCAAAAATTCTCAAGTCAAAAAGGATTTTATAAATTAGAGGGTAATTTGGGTAAATTTTAAACTAAGATCTTTATAAAACAGTTTGGCTAGTCCCTTTCGGGTTTTAGTTATCAAGTTTAGCCCGTGAATAAGTCCTCTTGGTTAGGGTGAACCGTTACTACGCACTAGGTAGGATTCGAGTAAAGAGGAGGTGAGTCGCTAGGACTGCTTAAATACCAAGCTCTTACTGAATCCACTCCTAGACATGCGCACAATGGTTTCCACACCGTAACTCGGCGACTTACTTCACAGGTTTGTTTGGTTGTTTTCAAGTCTTATGCCTTTGTTTGAGTGTACTAGTCCTAGGGTTCAATAGATCCTAGTTCTCTATTCTACGAGCCCAAGTATGCCCATTAATCAATCATATAATAATTCACTCAATAATTTGAGGTACTTACCTGGTGGACTTCGGGTCAAGAACTCGGGTGCCATGCTTCCATAAAAATCATTTTTTTTAACCAATTTTTTTTTTTAAATCATTCATTTGGGCCAAATTTTGAAAACGTTGTGGACTTCAAAACCCAAGGCCGAGTGTTTAAAACTGGGCTCTGATACCAAGTTGAAACACCCCAAACCCGGCCCACAAGCCCGACCGGATATGGTATGCTTCTTAAGAAAAACTCGTATTTCTTATTTTGTAATGAGATGTGATCTTTGAAGTGAAAGAATAAATTTAAAGTACGAACTTATTTAAAAACCGTTTTCAATATGATTATCGAAAATATGTAATTGTTTAGTTGAAATTTATCATAGCAGAATATAAATTAAAACGTAAAAGTAAAATAACTAATGGCGGCCTTATTACAAAAAAAAAAAAAAAAACATAACCCAAATTAAACACCGAAATATATAAGAAAACGAAATAAGTTTAATAAAAAGTGAAAATCCCAATTTACTGAGTTGAGCAATGGCCACCACGCGATCCTCTTTAACCCGGTCCAAAAATCATTGTGCATCACCTGAAATGATATCCCACGAATGGGTGAGTCAACAGACTCAATGTATAACAATATACTAAAAAGTCCAATCGATCATAGCATTAAGCCCATAATATAGCCAATCAATAATAACTGATTAAATCATATATATATAACATGAGATGCAATCCCGAACCCAACTTAAATATCCATCCGCTACACACCACCCGTACCAACCAATCACACCGTGGGGATTACTAAATCGACCCTCCATCCGCTACACACCATCGAAGGCAGTTGCTGCAGTCAACATGCACATCGCCCTTATAATCGTGGCATAGCCACCAAATAATTGTGACAGAGTCACCGGATTCATAATATCGTGACAGAGTCACCGGATTCATAATATCGTGACCGAAGTCACCGGATAATGTGGTAAAACCACCAGAATACTTCCCCTTTCAATATTGCCCATATGCCCATGCAATAACAAATTACATCATTTTCATGCCATATATCCCATAATCATATCGGAATCGAACACTTTTCGTATTATGCATATAACCTTATTTATGATATAAATATCATGCCTTTGAATCATAATCCCAAAATCATAATCAATTGTCGAGTATGTTTCATATTAAAAACATATATAGTACGAAGGTATAACGTACCTCAATTCATCGTACCATTGAATGGTACCAAAGCCATAATCGTTTTATATTTCATCATAAACACGTTTATATTAATATAGCTATTAATCAATTAGATATTTAGTATAAGTTACACACCTTGCAAATACAAAGAACGATAGAAACTTTAGGATTTCCAACTCTTGCTTACACGACGACAGAACCTACATATCACTATGTGAGAAATCGGATATCACTAAAAACTATGGCCTTTGGCCGAATATAATTATCCCTTACCTTGGATTAATCAAACTTGAATGATCTCTTCTTATCGATGACTACAAGACAAACCCAAAATCCTTCTTCAAAGGTTTGGCCATGGAGAAATAAAAGTATTAGATTCTTAGAATCGATTAATCTAAAGGAAATAAAGAAGAAACCATTGATAGAAAACCTTACCCGAAATACAATGTTTGATTAACTCTTACTAAAACTATAAGAAATTCGGCCTTAGCAAAAGAAAAGAAAGAAATGATGAAAAAGTATGGGATGGTTTCTAGTATGAGGAAGAAAGAGAGTAATAGAATGTAAAAGAAAAATGAGGGAGAAAGCTTTTGGTGCAAAAATGAATTCGGCACTAGAGAAAAGAAATGAATGGTAAATTTCTTCAAAGATGACAATATTTTGGTTTCAAAAAGAAAGTAAACTTGAGAGGAAAAATAAGAAATAAAGATATCAATTTGGTCAAAATGCTAAAGCCAAAACAAAGAACACTTTTTACCAAATGCCAATAGGCAATTTCGGCCAAGAGAAAGAAATATTTGGACAAGGGAAAAAAAAATGCACCAAATGACAACTTTTGGTCAACTAAAATCTCCCTAATCCCATACCAAAAATTCGGCCACAATAATAGCCTACACAATCCCCCTTTTTCCTCCTTAATACTTCCCTATCAATCCCATAATATCCAACACAATTAAACCACTCCCTTATCCCTTATGCCGTCTAGGTTCATGGTCAAATGACCATGAAAAAGCTTCCAAAACAACATCCACTCAACAAGCCTCTTGTCCCCTAAACTTTCCTTATCCACTTGATTTCTTACCATAACTCCTAACTTGCCTTTTCCTATTGATCTACTATCCAAAAATAAAAGAAAAGATATTATCCATTCATGACAAGGTTGACCGACACTATAGGAAAGAAATAAAAACTTAAAATTCCTCCCAATTGCTAGCTAAAGGATTCGAACCTCTCACCTCATGCATTCATCCATGCACCTTCACCACTTTACCAATAGCTCAACTTATGAACAAAACCTCAATTTAATTCTCTTAAGGCCAAACTTGCTTAGTTCTCCTTCTAAGGTAAAATTTTAATATTTTTTTCTAAGGCAATCCCTTAAATTCTTAAATTCTCGAAGTCCCTAAAATTCATACAAATAGCACATAACACAACAATGCACACATTCAAGCGAAAATTCATAACCCCTAAATCCGGGATATTACAGGAACCCCCAGATCCATATGAATATAAAATACCTAAACCTAGGGAAATTGATAAACAAGATCCTTATGGTGAATATAAACCAAAGAAATATTGGGAAAACAAATTCCTAATAGAACTTAAACCAGTTCATTGTTCGAAATTGGAAAAACCAATAATCCAACAAATGAAACTGGGAAAAAAGGATACTATTACATTTTCACATTTCCAATCAAGGAAATATTATACCTATATAAAATTACATTTCAATTTAGAGAATATAAAACATATTCTTTAAATGCCTTACTAGATACTGGAGCTACAACCAGTAGTTGTAGAGAAAATGCTATTCCTCCAGAAAAATGGGAACTTATGAAAAATCCCATTAGAGCTGTAGGTGTTAATGGCATTGAAACTTTAATTTTATTTAAGGCCAAAAATATTCCAATCTACATAAACAATGTTAGATTTGTAATTCCAAAAATATTATGTTTTCATGAAATGCATGGAGATATACTATTAGGAAATAATTTCATATATCAACATTTACCCTTTTCGATTGATAAAAACTTTGTTACATTAACTAACAAAAACACTTCAAAGAGAAATACCCTAGTAGAAAATCACAAATATATTTGTGATAAGAATTTTACGCCCTAAAAGAACAAATTAAACAACTTGAAACAAATCATTGGTTGTTTAAAATTTTAGAAAATAATTTTAGTGAAGAACCACTAAAATTATGGAAAAACAGTCCTAGATTTTGCTCTATAAAATTGGAAAACCCCAATAAAATTATTAGAGTAAAACCAATGATCTATACTAAACAAGATATAGATGAATTCGATATACAAGTAAAAGAATTACTTGAGAAAGGATTAATAGAAGAAACTACTAGTCCACATTCTAGTCCTGCTTTTATGGTAAGAAACCATGCAGAAATTAAAAGAGGAAAAGCTAGAATGGTCATTAATTATAAAAGATTAAATCAAAATATTATCTTTGATGGATATTTTATTCCAAGAAAAGATGTATTAATAAATCAGGCTAAACAAGCCAAATATTTTAGTAAATTCGACTGTAAATCAGGATTCTGGCAAATCATGCTTACAGAAGAATCCAAACAGTTAACAGCATTTAGTGCACCCAATGGACATTACCACTGGAATGTAATGCCATTTGGATTATGCAATGCACCACAAGTCTTCCAAAGATGGATGGCCTCTATATTTAATAAATATAAAAAATTTTGCGTGGTATATATAGATGATATTCTAATTTTCTCAGAAACACTGGAAAACAATAGAAAACATCTAAATATCATTGTAAGGGAGTTTATAAAACATGGAATAATATTAAGTCCTAAGAAAATAGAATTAGAGAAGACTGAAATAGAATTCTTGGGATTAATATTATCATCAGATGGTCTTAAACTCCAAGACCATATTATTATTAAAATAAAAGAATTTCCTGAAAATATTGTTGATAAGAAACAACTTCAACAATTTTTAGGAATTATCAATTATGGAAGAAATTTCTTCCCTAACTTATCTAAAAAACTAGATGAGTTATATGAAAAATTAAAAAAGGATAAACCTTTTGATTGGACTAAAAAAGATTCAAATATTATTAAAAAAATAAAATCTAAAATAAAATACATTCCTAAAGTTTATTTACCTAAACAAGGTGATAAATTAATTCTTGAAACAGATGCCTCCGAAAAAAATTGGGGATGTGTCTTAAAAGCCAAAACAATTGGGAATGAAGAATTAATTTGTGGTTATAATTCAGGAAAATTCAAGCCCAATTAAATAAATTATGCTATATATGAAAAAGAATTACTAGCAATAAAGAAAGGGATAAAAAAATTCCTAATATATTTAGCACCTGAACATTTTATAATAAAAACTGATAATCAAGCGGTAAAACAATTTCTAACTAATAAAAGTTTAGAAACTGTTCCCCGAAGAATCAGGTGGTATAATGAATTGTGCCAATTTAATTTTGATGTTATTTATATTAAAGGCACTAACAATATAATTGCAGATTTTCTTAGCAGGTTTCATGGATAGAGGTAAACAACCTCTAAATGAAAATGATGGATGGAGAACTGTCCATAAAAACCCAATAAAGGAAAAAATCCTAAACAAGGATTTATTTTCGCAAAACAAATGAGTCCAAACCAAGGAATCATTCCTGCTCAAAAAAGTCCTAAACAAGGATTTCAGCCTGCACAAGTAAGTCCTAAACAAGGATTTATTTCTCCACAAATAAATTCTAAACAAGAATTTATTTCTTTTTGCAAATATAAGTTCTAAACAAGAATTTATGGTTGCACCTACACAGGTACAATTTTATCCTAAACAGGGATATTATTTGCCTTACCAAATGGTAAATCAACCATTTGAAGGACAATCACCAACACCGGTGAGTTGTTATGAATTTTCTCAAAGGCCTTATACCGATTCCGAAATTCTCAAATATACAGATGATTTGTTGAAAAAACAACAAACCTCTGAGTTCTCGAATCTAAAGGATTTTTATAATCCAGGCCTCACACCCGAATATTACCATTTTATTGACAGAATATGGAAAAACCATATTTTGGAACAAAGAGCTAGTTTCAGAAAAGCTCTTACCCGATTCTCAGAATTCCTAGTTGAAAAAACAACTAAGGAAAGTAAAGCTGAGGAATTATTATTAAAAAGTATTTTATACAAAGATTGGGATGATGTCCTAATCGAATATATGGATATTAAGGAGATAAACAATCTTCTTGATATATTTCAATATTTTATTGATAAAGGAGAAACACTCCTATTATTAATAAAATGTTTAGAAAATGTCTATATAACAAATGTAGACAGATTTTACCTTCAGAAATATTTTCAAAATAAAAGGAGCCATTTGCAAACAAGGAAGCTCTATTTTTAGAAAAGTTTTCTGAATATTTTACTCAAGCTTATGTTTTTATAAATGATATAGGAGAAAAAACTCCTGCTATCAAATTTCGTTTAAATCATGAGCCGTTCGATATAACAAGTATTGAATGGGGATTTGTTAAAGAAATAACAGTCCAAAATCTCTCTTTTGATTTAATAAAAGATTTTCCAGCGATAGTCAAATCCCGGCTATCAAATTTTGTAAACATAGATGATTTTGTCTATTATTTCCATATTGAGATAAATAGTCTCATTGGTATTGCTAAGGAAGAAAAATTTCATCAGCCTTATCAAATTTGGAATATAAATACTATGTTTTCCGGAAAAGCCCTGAAAGCAGCAAAAGAAGATCCAGAGCATTTATCAAAAATCATTGATGAGTGCTATAATAACTTCAACAAGTATCAAGTCCAAGCAGGAATTGATCTTATGAGCATGGCTCGACACCTTCTCCATCAAGACACTTATATGTTTTGGACCGATGGTAGAAGAATATTATCCTACAATACTGGAAAAAACCAGGAAGAGGAAAATGAAGAAGCCATTTCGTTATTAACACAAATAGCGGAAATGGAGATCGGAGATTATCCGTTAGCAGCGGAGATCCGAGAAACATGGGAACGTTGGAACACACCAGCACCCTCACCAGAATCATTGCACCTTGACGAGATCGAGGAAATGAATCTGAGAAACATCCAAGAAGGATGAAGACAAAGTTTGGAAGATGACAACCAGTCAGCATCCAAATGACGCAGACAGTGATGTAAGCAACCATCAATGTCATGAAGTAAGCAATGATGCAAGCAGCAGATATTGCCGAAAAAGGAAGCCACCTGGAAGCAACCAAGATGGCAACAATTTTGTCAAGAAAAAGGAAGCTACGTGGAAACAACCAAAAGCGTCCTTATCAAGTTACTGTTCAAGGAAGCTACGTGGAAAAAGCCATAATAGCATCCGTCCAAAAAAGGAAGCTACGTGGAAACCACCATGAAGCTGACTATTCATCCGTCCTTATCAAGGAAGCTACGTGGAAGCAACCATTAAAGGCATCCTTATCAGGACACTATTCGGAATTCAAATGTAATTAAATTTGAGTTTATTTTTTATTCTTATCCGAACAATTATTTCGGACTTCAAATGTAATTAGATTCTAGCTTAGAAATCTAGTTATAAATAGGCATTCTTGTAAGCCTTGAAAGGCATCTTTTTCCGCATCATGGTACATACTTAGAATATTAACTTTTCTTTCTTTTTTGTAAACTATCTTTCTTCTACATAATAGATATTAGAATCCCTTCCGCTTGCACATATCTCTCCCTACAACCTCCCTACCCGCAAACTGGTATCAGATATCCCTTCGAGGAGCCCCGGAGTAACGATTTCTGGAGTTCTAATATCTTGGTATCATTGTAAGTTTCTATCTTTGTTTTTTCAATTACTGTTTGTTTCACGCTTGTTGTCTCAAAACCCATATGTCCATGCGTTAGTCTTCGTAGCCGTTGAGTCCGAGTGGGGCGTTGTTGGCGTTGAGAGGACGTTAAGACACAGAAGGTCTTAGGTACCAGGGATAACATTATGGCGCAAGTAGATTGTTTATATAAAGATAAAGCTTGTAATCATACTATGCATATAGACTCTAAGAATGAAAATAATATTTCGGTTCTTAGTATGGGTATCAACAGATTTGATAGATATGACTAACACATATTTTGGTAAATTATATACTAAGATTAGTAAAGTAGAAGAAAAAGTAGATAGTTTGGGAGAAATGGCGAGTTAGATTTGAATAGCAAATCTAAAGAGTTATTATCCGATGTAAATACTAAATTAGATCGGGTTATTAATAATAATAACGTAGAATCGATTTAGGTCCATTATATTACTGGTAATAGTAATTATATATTAGCCTTGTCGGAAGATGATTCTTCTGATGAGTCTACTAACAATATAAAAAATGAAAAAACAAAAGAAAAAATAGAAAAAACAGAAAAAACACAAAAATATGACTTTGAAACTTATAAAAATCTGATAGAACATTGGAAAAACTAATTTTCTAAAACAGATGATAGTTATGAGAAAGTAGAGTATTTAAAATTAATAGAAGATCTTTATGAAGAACATAAAGAACTTTTTAATAAATATAATTATCATTATATGTTAGAATACGACACTACCGAAAGTGGTGAAGATTCTAATAATGTTAATGATAATGATAATAATGATAGTTATAATATAGATATAGAAAGTGTTAACTCTAATAATTCAGATATAATTATTAAAGTTAATAATGAAAATTCTGATGAAGAAAAGACTTCAACAGAAGGAAAGATAAAAATTAAAGATACTATGGAAACGGAACCCCCGGATCCATATGAATATCAAGCCCCAAAACCATGGGAAAGAGATAAGAGTAAGTCTTATGGTAAAAGAAAGATAGACTCGGATCTTCAAAAAGAAGATAATCTGAGAACTATTAATAATATTGTTGAAAACACAACAATAATAGAACCTATGGATATGGAACCCCCAGATCCATATGAATATAAAATACCTAAACCTAGGGAAATTGATAAACAAGATCCTTATGGTAAATATAAACCAAAGAAATATTGGGAAAACAAATTCCTAATAGAATTAAAACCATATTATCTTGAAAAACAAGATTTAAAAGAATATTTTAGTAAGGAAATAAATCCTACTGAAATAATATCAGAAACAGAGTCTAACACAGATTCTAATGAATATATCTTTATGATGGGAAATAGTTCTAATAACAAGTTAGAAGAAATTCCTAATTCTGAACAACAGGATATTAAACTAGGAAATATTATCGGAGAAGAAATAGACTTTTCTGATGATATAATAGATAAAATTAATAAAAATCATATTTCTAAAGAGGAAATATATAAAATATCTAAATTTAAAATATGGTCAAAAAGACACATAGAAAAATTAGCGGTAACACGATCATTAAGGATACCAAAGGAGGATTAACAGAAATCCCCTATTTACTAAAGAAAAATAAAGAGGATTAGAAAAAACTATCCTCGCTTAGATATATACATTTAGGAGTCATTATGATAACAATCGAGCTTTATTTAGAAAAGGTCATGATGTTCCTATATTAGCAAAGATTATTAGACAAAAGATTTGAAAATCCAATAAAAGCACTTATTGGAGGAATTCAATCTAATTTGCATACAAAGCGTTATAGGATTTAAGGTAAAACCAAATTACTTTATTTCCATAATGCACCCTCTAATAGAAGAGTGTCTATGCCTTAGAATTCGGACAAAAATTACGATATTAGTGATTTAGCGAAAGATCTAGCAATCACCGACCGCTATAAACGAATATACTAATACTGCAGAGGTTGAAATAAAAGAAATTAATAATAAAATTATTGAGCTTTTTGAGCCCAATAAATTTACAATGTAAATTCAACCAAATTATCTTTGCATTTAAAAGATTTATCAATTCCAAAAGACTGGATAATTGATAGAACTAATAATGCTAGTACTTCTAAACCATAAGTACTATTGAATATATGTCATCCGGAGATAAGTTATATTTTAAAAATAATCTTATAACTAACACAGATGATAGTCTAGTATTACCTTCTAGTTCTCAACTGCAGGAGGAAGAAGAAGATAATACAAGTTCTTCCACACCAATAGGTATGAAAACAATTCATATTCCTATTTTTCCCACTACACCAAGTAGAAATTCTATTTCTAGAAACACTAGAATAGAAGATATACATTATTCGGTGGATAATATTACAAATTTCAATAAATAAATTGAAATTACACTACATGATAAAGACTATAAAAATATTCTTTACATGCACTATTAGATACATGAGCTACAACAAGTAGTTGCAAAGAAATGCTATTCCGAAAAATCTTTGATACACAGTAGAAAAGAAAATAAATATTAATGGAATAAATGGTAGCAAAACTACTATTTATTATAAAGCCAAAAATATTCCAATCTACATAAACAATGTTAGATTTATAATTCCGCATTATTATGCTTACGATATGTATGGAGACATATTATTAGGTAATAATTTTATAAATCAATATTTACCTTTTATTGTCAATAAGAAATCGGTTATATTATCTATAGAAAACAATTCTATAGAAATACCATTAGTAAAAAATACTAATGTTTGCTGATTTTCTTAGCAGGTATTAAGGATAGAGGTAAACAACCTCTAATACTAATATTTATCGAAATTCTTAGCAGGTTTCATGGATAGAGGTAAACAACCTCTAAATGAAAATGATGGATGGAGAACTGTCCATAAAAAACCCAATAAAGGAAAAAATCCTAAACAAGGATTTATTTTCGCAAAACAAATGAGTCCAAACCAAGGAATCATTCCTGCTCAAAAAAGTCCTAAACAAGGATTTCAGCCTGCACAAGGAAGTCCTAAACAAGGATTTATTTCTCCACAAATAAATTCTAAACAAGAATTTATTTCTGCACCTGCAAATATAAGTTCTAAACAAGAATTTATGGTTGCACCTACATAGGTACAATTTTATCCTAAACAGGGATATTATTTGCCTTACCAAATGGTAAATCAACCATTTGAAGGACAATCACCAACACCGGTGAGTTGTTATGAATTTTCTCAAAGGCCTTATACCGATTCCGAAATTCTCAAATATACAGATGATTTGTTGAAAAAACAACAAACCTCTGAGTTCTCGAATCTAAAGGATTTTTATAATCCAGGCCTCACACCCGAATATTACCATTTTATTGACAGAATATGGAAAAACCATATTTTGGAACAAAGAGCTAGTTTTAGAAAAGCTCTTACCCAATTTTCAGAATTCCTAGTTGAAAAAACAACTAAGGAAAGTAAAGCTGAGGAATTATTATTAAAAAGTATTTTATACAAAGATTGGGATGATGTCCTAATCGAATATATGGATATTAAGGAGATAAACAATCTTCTTGATATATTTCAATATTTTATTGATAAAGGGAGAAACACTCCTATTATTAATAAAATGTTTAGAAAATGTCTATATAACAAATGAAGACAGATTTTACCTTGAAATATTTTCAAAAATAAAAGGAGCCATTTGCAAACAAAGAAGCTCTATTTTTAGAAAAGTTTTCTGAATATTTTACTCAAGCTTATGTTTTTATAAATGATATAGGAGAAAAAACTCCTGCTATCAAATTTCGTTTAAATCATGAGCCGTTCGATATAACAAGTATTGAATGGGGATTTGTTAAAGAAATAACAGTCCAAAATCTCTCTTTTGATTTAATATAAGATTTTCCAAATGATGGTCAAATCCACAGCTATCAAATTTTGTAAACATAGATGATTTTGTCTATTATTTCCATATTGAGATAAATAGTCTCATTGGTATTGTTTGAGGAAGAAAAATTTCATCACCTTTATCAAATTTGGAATATAAATACTATGTTTTCCTGAAAAGCCTCAAAGCGACAAAAAGAAGATCCAGAGCATTTATCAAAAATCATTGATGAGTGCTATAATAACTTCAACAAGTATCAAGTCCAAGCAGGAATTGATCTTATGAGCATGGCTCGACACCTTCTCCATCAAGACACTTATATGTTTTGGACCGATGGTAGAAGAATATTATCCTACAATACTGGAAAAAACCAGGAAGAGGAAAATGAAGAAGCCATTTTGTTATTAACACAAATAGCGGAAATGGAGATCGGAGATTATCCGTTAGCAATGAGATCCGAGAAACATGGGAACGTTGGAACACACCAAACCCTCACCGGATCATTGCACCTTGACGAGATCGAGAAATGAATCGAGAAACATCCAAGAAGGATGAAGACAAAGTTTGGAAGATGACAACCAGTCAGCATCCAAATGACGCAGACAGTGATGTAAGCAACCATCAATGTCATGAAGTAAGCAATGATGCAAGCGCAGATATTGCCGAAAAAGGAAGCCACCGGAAGCAACCAAGATGGCAACAATTTTGTCAAGAAAAAGGAAGCTACGTGGAAACAACCAAAAGCGTCCTTATCAAGTTACTGTTCAAGGAAGCTACGTGGAAAAAGCCATAATAGCATCCGTCCAAAAAAGGAAGCTACGTGGAAACCACCATGAAGCTGACTATTCATCCGTCCTTATCAAGGAAGCTACGTGGAAGCAACCATTAAAGGCATCCTTATCGTGGACACTATTCGAATTCAAATGTAATTAAATTTGAGTTTATTTTTTATTCTTATCCGAACAATTATTTCGGACTTCAAATGTAATTAGATTCTAGCTTAGAAATCTAGTTATAAATAGGCATTCTTGTAAGCCTTGAAAGGCATCTTTTTCCGCATCATGGTACATACTTAAACCAGTTCATTGTTCGAAATTGGAAAAACCAATAATCCAACAAATGAAACTGGGAAAAAAGGATACTATTACATTTTCACATTTCCAATCAAGGAAATATTATACCTATATAGAAATTACATTTCAATTTAGAGAATATAAAACATATTCTTTAAATGCCTTACTAGATACTGGAGCTACAACCAGTAGTTGTAGAGAAAATGCTATTCCTCCAGAAAAATGGGAACTTATGAAAAATCCCATTAGAGCTGTAGGTGTTAATGGCATTGAAACTTTAATTTTATTTAAGGCCAAAAATATTCCAATCTACATAAACAATGTTAGATTTGTAATTCCAAAAATATTATGTTTTCATGAAATGCATGGAGATATACTATTAGGAAATAATTTCATATATCAACATTTACCCTTTTCGATTGATAAAAACTTTGTTACATTAACTACTGAAAACACTTCAGTAGAAATACCCCTAGTAGAAAATCACAAATATATTTGTGATAAGAATTTTACGCCCCCTAAAGAACAAATTAAACAACTTGAAACAAATCATTGGTTGTTTAAAATTTTAGAAAATAATTTTAGTGAAGAACCACTAAAATTATGGAAAAACAGTCCTAGATTTTGCTCTATAAAATTGGAAAACCCCAATAAAATTATTAGAGTAAAACCAATGATCTATACTAAACAAGATATAGATGAATTCGATATACAAGTAAAAGAATTAATTGAGAAAGGATTAATAGAAGAAACTACTAGTCCACATTCTAGTCCTGCTTTTATGGTAAGAAACCATGCAGAAATTAAAAGAGGAAAAGCTAGAATGGTCATTAATTATAAAAGATTAAATCAAAATATTATCTTTGATGGATATTTTATTCCAAGAAAAGATGTATTAATAAATCAGGCTAAACAAGCCAAATATTTTAGTAAATTTGACTGTAAATGTAACACCCCAAACCCGGTCCAAACACCATGACCGAATCTGGCATGTTACGGGAAAAACGAGTTTGAAAATTTCGAATTTGTACCAAATAGACTTGATAAAAACTTTGTTCCTTTTTGAAACCAAGTTGTTTAATGATGTTACTAAAAGATTTAGACTTAGTAAAAATTTGCCTTCAAGTTTGAAAACATTTGATTTTCGTAAACTTATAAATTCAGTGCAATACCCGATGGTATAGTTGAAAACATATCGTTAAAGTTTTGAAATCGTTGTTGTGTCATATTTTAGCAAATTAATCCCATCACTCTGTTAAAGCATATTCAAATCAAACATAATAGTAAAAGACATAATTTAAAGGCCTTTTTACAAGTCCGAAATAAAACCCAAACAAAATTAAATAACTAAGGTACTCAAATGCAAATGGCTGAGTAAACTTTTATTAGAGCATGGCATGCGCACCCCGAGTCCCTCCCGGCTCCAAGTCCGCGTCTACGAGTCACCTGAAATGTCAAAGGAGAGGGTGAGTCGAGTGACTCAGTGTGTAAATCCCGCTCCCGATAAAGCAACATGCTAACACACATCATACATAGTAATCATAATCAATGCAACCCGATCCTAACCATCCATACTCCTTTCTACCCCGTGTGGTACCAAACCACTGGTGACATACCGTCACGATGTGTTACCAAAACACTGATGTCCCAAAGACATAATTTCCGTCAATGTGGTCCCAAACCACTGGTGTCCCAAAGACACAGCTTGTGCTACCAAAAAGCACCGGTGACCAAAGTCACAAATCCAATGATGATGGGGCCAACCCATCGTGTGTTACCAAAACACTAGCGCAGCGATCCCGTATCTCAAGTGGGGCCAACCCCACGGTGGTCAAACCACGAGGACAAGTCGCAATGTGGTGCCAAACCACTGGTGTCCCAAAGACACAATGTGCTACAAAGCACCGTGACCGTAGTCACAAATGCGGTGATGGGGCCAACCCATCGTGTGTTACCAAAACATCGGCGTCAATCCCAGATAATCATCTGTGGGGCCAACCCATCGTGGTACTGAGCCACTGGGGCGAGACGCCGAGGTACCAAACCTCTGGAGGTGCCAAACCTCTGTGACCCAAAGTCACAAAGTGTGCTACCAAAGCACTGGTGCTCGTCAGCACAAAACATCACTGCTCCCTCAACTCGTAATACCCATCAATATGCCATACTCATGTAATCATGCATATCATATAATCATGCATCTCATGCTATATTTCATGTCACATATACCCACACCATGATATCATATAAATCATCAAGAACTCATAATGATATTAGTAATAACTTACCCGAATCCAAGCTCATACCCAAATGGGTATCATATCAATCCATCAATCGCCATAATTGTAATAGGCATACGAGTTTATTAATAATATTACTAAATATAAGTGTGTTAGTATACACACCTGATTATACGAGCCTAGAAATCCCTACGAACGATCTATGTCCCTCGGTTGTCAAGCCCCTAAAACAATCGGCCAACCTAGGATTAGGCACTTACAACATTCGGCTATCAACCAATAACCAAAGGGATTAATATCGAACCCTTACCAAAACTTACCCCTCCTGGCTAATCAGAAAACGAAGGCTCCACTTGATTGTATCCAAAATCCCAATGACCTATAACAAAGAGGTTAATACCCTTCCAAAAATAACCATATTCGGCCTTTAAGCAAACCCACATCAACAAAGTGTAAGGGAGAAGGGAGATGACCATTCGGCCAAAGACTTACCAATCTCCAAACGATTGAAGCAAAACTACCACACCAACAAGGTTCGCCCAGGTTTTGAGAGAAGAAGAAGAAAAGTAATTATGAGGTAGGTGCTTGTCGGTTTTGAGAGAAAAGATAATATGAAATGGAAGCAAAGTTTCGGCAAGAGTTGAGAAAGATGAATGGAAGAGTTGGTTTGGAAAGAAAATGGTGAGTTCGGCTCTTAAGAAAATAGGAGAATTACGAGAGGGAGCAAAGCAATTTCGGCTACCAAGTATTCAACAAAAGAAAAGAAGGAAAAATTGGAAAATAAAAGAATACCACTTTCGGTTTGAGTAAAGAAAATGTGAAGAAGCTCTTTGGAAATTCGGCTTAACTCAATTGAAAGAAAGAAGGAAAAATGGGGAGTAGCATTCGGCTAGCAAGGAGAGTTAGAAGAAAACAACAAACTTCGGCACAAGCACTTGGACTTTCGGTTTTAACCAAATGAAGAAAATTGAGAGAAAACCTTGGTAGAATTTCAGCTAACCGAACCCAAAATGGACACTTTTGCTTACCAAAAAGAAGACCGAAAATGTACCCAAAACCAAAGTACATTCGGCCTCCCCCCCTTCCCTACACTAAGCCGTCCACTCCCCCCTTCCAACTCCCCCAAAATTCGGCCAAATCCCTACTTTTACTCCAAGCCACCATTTCAAATATGTTTGAACAAGTCTTCACCCTTAATTTGCTCTCCACCATCCAAGTCACCCCTTGACCAAGTCTTAGGCAGAGTTCAAATTGCCACAAACTCTTCCCTCCTATGCCGTCCAAAAAGAAAGCAAAATATGGCCACTTTGCAGCTTGAACACAGGACCACACCCCCTGCAAGTGGCGTCACATTCACAAGCCCTTAGTGGCGCCTACAATGCCACTCCACCAACTCCTCTTTTGTGCCATAAAACTCCATTTTATTTTCTTAAGCCCCCAACTCTATCAGCTCCCCACGCCTAAGGCCAAAAACTAAAATTTTCCTACCTACTCAGGCATACACTTAGCCTATAATTAAACCCCTAAAACACCGAAATAGCAACACAGCACACCAATACATGCGATATCATGCAGCACAAAATAGCCCCCAACCCGGATATTACGCTTCTACCCCTTTAAGAATAATTTCGGCCTCGAAATTACAGTCAAAAGAGTTGCGGGTATTACTGTCTCATCGTATCCTCGGGTTCCCACGTGGCTTCCTCCACACCATGATTCCGCCAAAGAACCTTAACCAAAGGCACGGACTTCCTACGTAGAACCTTGACATCCCGATCTAGAATCTGCACTGGTTCCTCTTCCATAGTCAGATCTGGATTTACCTCGATCTCCTCCACTGCTACTACATGAGATGGATCTGAACGATACCTCCGAAGCATCGAAACGTGAAAAACATCGTGAATCGACTAAGTTCTGCGGCAACTCAAGCCGATACGCCATCGGTCAACTCGTCTCAAAACCTTATACGCCCAATAAACCTCGGACTTAGCTTGCCTTTTCTCGCCAAACCTCGGCACCTTCTTCCAAGGCGAGACCTTCAAGAAAACCCGATCTCCCACAAATAAACTCAATATCTCTTCGTTTAAGATCGGCATATGACTTTTGCCGGTCCAAGCTTCCTTCAAACGAGATCAATCAACCTAACCTTGTCCTCTGTCTCAGCAACCAACTCGGGTCCCAACAACTGACGTTCACCTAACTCAGTCCAACATGTAGGTGAGCGACACTTCCTACCATACAGCGCCTCATATGGTGCCATCTTGATGCTCGCTTGGTAGCTGTTGTTATAGGCGAACTCGGCCAACGGCAGAAACTCATCCCAACCGCCTCAAGTCCGTAACACAACCTCTCAAAGATGTCTTCCAAGATCTGAATGACCCTTTCTGATTGCCCGTCAGATTGTGGGTGAAAAGCCGTGCTGAAATCCAAACGAGTACCCAGAGCCTGATGCAACGCTCTCCAGAACCTCGACGTAAACCTGGGATCCCTATCCGAGATTATCGAAACTGGAACACCGTGTAGCCTCACTATCTCTGACACATAAAGCTTCGCCAATCTCTGAAGTGAATAGTCCACTCACCGAATGAAATGGGTGACTTAGTCGACGGTCCACGATAACCCAAATCGAATCTTTCTTGCTTGGCGTGAGCGGTAAAACCACCGACGAAATCCATAGTTATTCTTTCCCACTTCCATCGAGGAATTTCACAGGCTGAAGCAAACCCGACGGCAATCGATGTTCCGCTGACTGTTGACACGTCGGACATTTCCCAACAAACTCTGTCACCTCTTTCTTCAAGCCGAGCCACCAAAATCGCTTTTTAAGATCCCTATACATCTTGCTACCTCCGGGATGCATAGCATAAGGATCTGCAGCATGTGCGTCTGAAGAATCTTCTGCCTCGGCTCAACATCTTTAGGCATACAAGCCTTCCTTGAAAACACGTAACCTCATCATTAGACAAGTCAGTAACCCTCCAAACCACCATTCTCAAGACTTGTAACCTTCGCGCACTCGTAACCTCATCCTCTACTGCTTTCTCTAATCTGCTCAACCCAAGTAGGCTTAACCTGCAGCTCTGCCAGAATACTCCCGTCGTCATACAAACTCAAATGGGCAAACAAAGCTCTTAAGTCTGAAACAACCCTACGGCTCAACGCGTCTGCCACCACGTTAGCTTTGCCCGGATGATATTCAATCGAACAGTCGTAGTCCTTGAGCAATTCAACCCATCTACGCTGCCTCAAATTCAGATCCTTCTGAGTCAATAGGTACTTCAAACTCTTATGATCTGTGTAGACAATTGACTTCTCCCCGTATAAGTAGTGCCTCCAGATTTTTAGAGCAAAGACTACAGCTGCTAGCTCCAAGTCGTGCGTCGGATAGTTGACCTCGTGTGGCCTCAGTTGCCGAGAAGCGTAAGCCACCACCTTACCCTCCTGCATCAGCACACAACCCAATCCCGTATGTGATGCGTCGCAGTACACTGTGAATTCCTTACCAGCCTCAGGTTGAATCAAAACAGGTGCCTCCGTCAAGATCTTCTTCAACTTATCAAAACTCTCCTGCTGCTTCTCAGTCCAAACGAACGGAACTCCCTTCCTGCAATGACTTAGTCATCGGTCTTTGCAATTAACGAGAAACCTCAACAAACCTTCTGGTAGTACCACCAAAACCCAGAAACTCGAATCTCACCCACCGACTTAGGAGGCTTCCAATCCAAAACCGCCTCAACCTTCCGAGGATCTACTCTAATCCCCTCAGCTGATACCACATGACCCAAAAACGTCACTTCACTAAGCCGAACTCGCACTTCATCGAACTTAGCATAGAGTTGCTTCTCCTCAAAACTTGCAACACCACTCTTAAGTGTGCGTCATGCTCTTCTTCCGACCTTGAGTATACCAAGATATCGTCAATAAAAACCACGACAAACCGATCCAGATACTGCTGAAACACCCTATTCATCATATCCATAAAAGCTGTCGGAGCGTTAGTCAACCCGAACGGCATTACCAGAATTCGTAGTGCCCGCATCGAGTCCGAACGCCGCCTTATGGATATCCGCTTCCTTAACTTTCAACCGATGGTACCCAGACCTCAAATCGATCTTCGAAAACACCGATGCACCTTTCAGCTGATCAAACAAGTCATCTATCCGTGGCAACGGATACTTGTTTTTAATCGTCAGCTTATTCAGTTGGCGGTAGTCGATACACATCCGCATCGAACCGTCTTTCTTCTTGACGAATAAAACCGGCGCTCCCCGCGGCGAAACACTTGGCCTAATGAAGCCTCGATCCAACGGCTCCCCGAATCCGAGCCTTAAGCTCCACCAATTCCTTTGGTGCCATCCTATATGGAGCAATAGACACCGCGCGCAGATCCCCGGTAGCAGATCTATCCCAAACTCTACCTCACGATCCGGTGGCAAACCCTAAGCTCCTCCGAAACACATCAACAAATTCCTTAACAAGATGCGAACCTTCTCAACAAAGCAGACTCCTTAGCCTCCAAGGCATACACATGAACCACATACGCTTCGCGCACCTTCTTCCCGACCATCTTCACGACTTTCAAAGCGGATACCACATTTGATAAATAATCTCTCCTATTACCTATCATAATCACTTCATCCCCTTATCCGTCGATAGAACCATGCGCTTAGCCGCAATCCACCTTGGCCCGGTACTTCACCAAATTGGTCCATCCCGAGAATCGGTCGAACTCCTCAAACGGCGCTTCCATCGGATCGCAGAAAAAAATGACCCCTTGGAGTTCTAGGGGTACATCCTTATACAACTTATCTACCACTACTGAGTGACCTGTAGGGCTAAGAAATGCGGTCATCCGCCTAGAAGATACCTCGAGTCTAAGTCCATGGTCTTAACTATACTACTAGCAACATACGAATGCGTGGAACCCAAATCAATTAAAGCGGATAGAGAGAACCAAAATCAAAAACGCACGGTGATTACGTCCCGTCGTCGCCGCCTCTCGCGCGCGCCTAGCCGCATACACCGCACCAGTGTCGTGCCTCGTAACTACCCGCACCTCTGCGGTGCTCCACGACCTCGACCACATCCATTACCACCTCTGCCATTACCACGGCCCCTCTGTGGTGGCGGTCCATTACCTCTGAACTGATTACGGCCCTGACTCTCAGACTGAATCCTGGCCATTCTACGCGGACAGTCCCTAATGCGATGATCCAGAGAACCACACTCGAAGCAACCTTTACCACCAGTCCAACAACCACCCCAATGAGATTTCCCACACCGACATACATGCGGTGGTCCCCGCCTAGCAAAGACCAAATCTAGCGGATCGATTACGCCCACTCGGTCTAGCCCTCTTCTGCGGGTTACCCGACGATCCCGAAGACCCAAAGCTCCTCTTAAGCCTACTCCTGTCCATGTTCTGTCTTACCGACTCCTTAACACCTTCGGCTACCTTAGCCTTCTCAACTAAGACAGCGAACTCGCGCTCCTGCTGTGGAGCAATCAGCAGCCTCAACTCGTCTCGAAGACCATCCTCGAAACGAACACACCTCTCATGCTCAGTGGCCACAATGCCCCGGGCATACCTACTCGCCTTCAGAATTCACCTGCGTGACTCAAAGAATGATGATTACTCCCTGAACAAGCCTCAGAAATGCCTTTCTCTGGGAGTCGATGTAGCTAGCCCCGATGTATTTCTTTTGGTAAGCAGCTCTGAAATAATCCCATGTCAGATCCTCAGCTGCCACACTGTCCCGAACCGTGAGCCACCACTGGTATGACTCATCCCGGAGAAGCGATACAATCCCCTTAAGTTTCTCCTCAGTCGTCAAATCCAAATCGTCCATGATCCGCTCAGTTGCCTCTAGCCAATACTCAGCAGTGCTAGGAGCAACACCCGATACACCTCGGAAGAACTCGGCCCCGTTAGCCCGGAGTCGCTCAGGAACAGATTTCCTAACTCCCGCACCACCACTTACACCAGCTACTCTTTCCAACACCCGCAGCATCGCCTGTGACACTGCGTCATCTCCAGTCTGATCTTGGAACTCACCACCTCCAGCTGGTGGCGGAACCGGCATCTCATTTTCTGAACCCTGCCCAGATCCTACGGGCTCAGAAACCGTCATTCTACCCCTACCTCTACCACGAGTATTACGACCACGTCCGCCTCGAGTGCTCATGTCTAACGATCTACGTTATCTGATTAAAAAGATTTTTATGCATTAGTATCGTTCCACTTTCTTAACCGCAAAGAAATTTTTATGAATAGAGTTTAATCAGGGGTTCTTTCGAGCAATCAAGGTTTCAATCTTCTATCCTATTCACCCAAAAGAGATTATACATTCATTCCTTAACCCTTTCCATACCTATTCACTCTTCGGACATTGCTGCCCATTCTAGCCCAAGTATATTTTCGTCATTTTCCTACAGGTATTTTCGTAAGAAAAGATATTTTAAAACTTTCAGAAAAAGCTGGTCAATTTGAAATTCCAGAATTTGAGAGTGTTCTTTGAAAATTTTGTAAAATACTTCGTTTTGAAAACCAGGGGTATTTTAGTAATTTTCACAAACTGAGGGCGTTTTCGTAAATTTTCCAAAATCACAATTTTGATTGATATTTTTGTAAAACAGAGTGTTTGAATTTCAGTAACATAATTGAAATTTTGGGGCAAAATCATTGGGTTGCTATTTTATAAACCGAGGGCATTTTAGTAAATTTACCCTAAGGGCATTTTTGTAATTTTCCATAAAATGTGTTTTTTCAAGAAAATGGTTGTAAATGTGACATTTTCAGTTTTGAAAGAGTTTATTGTAAAAGTTTGGAAAACATTAGGGTTGTTGTTGTATTTCCAAAACATGGCTAATTCCCTTTTGGGGTTTTAGTCGTTAGGTTAAGTCTATGACCGAGCCTTCTTGGTCGTGGTGAACTCGAGCTACGCACTGTGGGATACTGCGAAGAGGAGGTGAGTCACGAGGACCGCTTAAATACCAAGCTCTTCCTTCCTCTCCTAGACATGCGCATGAGAGTTACCACACCCCAGCCCCGTGGTGAGTCACGATTGGTTTAGTGCTTTAAGTCTTATGCTTTGGTTCAAGTGTTTGAGTAATCTAATCCTAGGGTTCAAGTCCTATAAATCTAACTACGCTCCATATCACCTACCCTTCTACAAATAATAATTCACGTAAGAGTTAGAACCACTTACCGCGAATCAAAGCTGGAGACTCGGTGCCATGCCTTGTAAACCATGTATTCCATCACAAAACACTTAAAACAAACTTTTGAAAACAGTTTGGGCCTCAAGCCCACAGCCTGAGCTTTTGAACTTAGCTCTGATACCACAATTGTAACACCCCAAACCCGGTCCAAACACCATGACCGAATCGGCATGTTACGGAAAAACGAGTTTGAAAATTTCAATTTGTACCAAATAGACTTGATAAAAACTTTGTTCCTTTTTGAAACCAAGTTGTTTAATGATGTTACTAAAAGATTTAGACTTAGTAAAAATTTGCCTTCAAGTTTGAAAACATTTGATTTTCGTAAACTTATAAATTCAGTGCGATACCCGATGGTATAGTTGAAAACATATCGTTAAAGTTTTGAAATCGTTGTTGTGTCATATTTTAGCAAATTAATCCCATCACTCTGTTAAAGCATATTCAAATCAAACATAATAGTAAAAGACATAATTTAAAGGCCTTTTTACAAGTCCGAAATAAAACCCAAACAAAATTAAATAACTAAGGTACTCAAATGCAAATGGCTGAGTAAACTTTTATTAGAGCATGGCATGCGCACCCCGAGTCCCTCCCGGCTCCAAGTCCGCGTCTACGAGTCACCTGAAATGTCAAAGGAGAGGGTGAGTCGAGTGACTCAGTGTGTAAATCCCGCTCCCGATAAAGCAACATGCTAACACACATCATACATAGTAATCATAATCAATGCAACCCGATCCTAACCATCCATACTCCTTTCTACCCGTGTGGTACCAAACCACTTTGGTGACATACCGTCACGATGTGTTACCAAAACACCGATGTCCCAAAGACATAATTTCCGTCAATGTGGTCCCAAACCCACTGGTGTCCCAAAGACACGGTTGTGCTACCAAAGCACCGGTGACCAAAGTCACAAATCCAATGATGATGGGGCCAACCCATCGTGTGTTACCAAAACACTAGCACGATCCCGTATCTCAAGTGGGGCCAACCCACGGTGGTCAAACCACGAGGACAAGTCGCAATGTGGTGCCAAACCACCGGTGTCCCAAAGACACAATGTGCTACCAAAGCACGGTGACCGTAGTCACAAATGCGGTGATGGGGCCAACCCATCGTGTGTTACCAAAACACTGGCGTCAATCCCAGTATAATCATCTGTGGGGCCAACCACCGTGGTACTGAGCCACTGGGACGAGACGCCGAGGTACCAAACCTCTGGAGGTGCCAAACCTCTCGTGACCCAAAGTCACAAAGTGTGCTACCAAAGCAACCGGTGCTCGTCGACAGAAAAAACATCACTCGCTCCCTCAACTCGTAATACCCATCAATATGCCATACTCATGTAATCATGCATATCATATAATCATTCATCTCATGCTATATTTCATGTCACATATACCCACAGCCATGATATCATATAAATCATCAAGAACTCATAATGATATTAGTAATAACTTACCCGAATCCAAGCTCATACCCAAATGGGTATCATATCAATCCATCAACTGCCATAATTGTAATAGGCATACAGGTTTATTAATAATATTACTAAATATAAGTGTGTTAGTATACACACTGATTATACGAGCCTAGAAATCCCTACGAACGATCTATGTCCCTCGGTTGTCAAGCCCCCTAAAACAATCGGCCAACCTAGGATTAGGCACTTACAACATTCGGCTATCAACCAATAACCAAAGGGATTAATATCGAACCCTTACCAAAACTTACCCTCCCTCCCGGCTAATCGAAAACGAAGGCTCCACTTGATTGTATCCAAAATCCCAATGACCTATAACAAAGAGGTTAATACCCTTCCAAAAATAACCATATTCGGCCTTTAAGCAAACCCACATCAACAAAGTGTAAGGGAGAAGGGAGATGACCATTCGGCCAAAGACTTACCAATCTCCAAACGATTGAAGCAAAACTACCACACCAACAAGGTTCGGCCAAGGTTTTTAAGAAGAAGAAGAAAAAATAATTATGAGGTAGGTGCTTGTCGGTTTTTTGAGAGAAAAGATAATATGAAATGGAAGCAAAGTTTCAAACAAGAGTTGAGAAAGATGAATGGAAGAGTTGGTTTGGAAAGAAAATGGTGAGTTCGGCTCTTAAGAAAATAGGAGAATTACGAGAGGGAGCAAAGCAATTTCGGCTACCAAGTATTCAACAAAAGAAAAGAAGGAAAAATTGGAAAATAAAAGAATACCACTTTCGGTTTGAGTAAAGAAAATGTGAAGAAGCTCTTTGGAAATTCGGCTTAACTCAATTGAAAGAAAGAAGGAAAAATGGGGAGTAGCATTCGGCTAGCAAGGAGAGTTAGAAGAAAACAACAAACTTGGCACAAGCACTTGGACTTTGGTTTTAACCAAATGAAGAAAATTGAGAAAAACCTTGGTAGAATTTCAGCTAACCGAACCCAAAATGGACACTTTGCTTACCAAAAAGAAGACCGAAAATGTACCCAAAACCAAAGTACATTCGGCCTCCCCCTTCCCTACACTAAGCCGTCCACTCCCTTCTTTCCAACTCCCCCAAAATTCGGCCAAATCCTACTTTTACTCCAAGCCACCATTTCAAATATGTTTGAACAAGTCTTCACCCTTAATTTGCTCTCCACCATCCAAGTCACCCCTTGACCAAGTCTTAGGCGAGTTCAAATTGCCACAAACTCTTCCCTCCTATGCCGTCCAAAAGAAAGCAAAATATGGCCACTTTGCAGCTTGAACACAGGACCACACCCCCTGCAAGTGGCGTCACATTCACAAGCCCTTAGTGGCGCCTACAATGCCACTCCACCAACTCCTCTTTTGTGCCATAAAACTCCATTTTATTTTCTTAAGCCCCCAACTCTATCAGCTCCCCACGCCTAAGGCCAAAAACTAAAATTTTCCTACCTACTCAGGCATACACTTAGCCTATAATTAAACCCCTAAAACACCGAAATAGCAACACAGCACACCAATACATGCGATATCATGCAGCACAAAATAGCCCCTAACCCGGGATATTACAGTAAATCAGGATTCTGGCAAATCATGCTTACAGAAGAATCCAAACAGTTAACAGCATTTAGTGCACCCAATGGACATTACCACTGGAATGTAATGCCATTTGGATTATGTAATGCACCACAAGTCTTCCGAAGATGGATGGACTCTATATTTAATAAATATAAAAAATTTTGCGTTGTATATATAGATGATATTCTAATTTTCTCAGAAACACTGGAAAAACATAGAAAACATCTAAATATCATTGCAAGGGAGTTTATAAAACATGGAATAATATTAAGTCCTAAGAAAATAGAATTAGAGAAGACTGAAATAGAATTCTTGGGATTAATATTATCATCAGATGGTCTTAAACTTCAAGACCATATTATTATTAAAATAAAAGAATTTCCTGAAAATATTGTTGATAAGAAACAACTTCAACAATTTTTAGGAATTATCAATTATGGAAGAAATTTCTTCCCTAACTTATCTAAAAAACTAGATGAGTTATATGAAAAATTAAAAAAGGATAAACCTTTTGATTGGACTAAAAAAGATTCAGATATTATTAAAAAAATAAAATCTGAAATAAAATACATTCCTAAAGTTTATTTACCTAAACAAGGTGATAAATTAATTCTTGAAACAGATGCCTCCGAAAAAAATTGGGGATGTGTCTTAAAAGCCAAAACAATTGGGAATGAAGAATTAATTTGTGGTTATAATTCAGGAAAATTCAAGCCCAATGAAATAAATTATGCTATATATGAAAAAGAATTACTAGCAATAAAGAAAGGGATAAAAAAATTCCTAATATATTTAGCACCTGAACATTTTATAATAAAAACTGATAATCAAGCGGTAAAACAATTTCTAACTAATAAAAGTTTAGAAACTGTTCCCCGAAGAAAATTGGTGTTTCCAATGTTCTATCAGATTTTTATAGGTTTCAAAATCTTATTTTTGTGTTTTTTCTGTTTTTTCAATTTTTTCTTTTGTTTTTTCATTTTCATAGACACTCTTCTATTAGAGGGTCTGTTATGGAAATAAAGTAATTTGGTTTTACCTGAAATCCTATAACGCCTGTATGCAAATTAGATTGAATTCCTCCAATAAGTGCTTTTATTGGATTTTCAAATCTTTACACTTTTGCCCCAATACTCGAAAATTAAACTTTATCCCTTATTCTTATGTTTTATAACATGCTGATCATTTTTCCCTTCTATGGAAACATCAAATTCTTACTCTAACATACACTTTTGAACATTAGGTATTTTTACCTATTATGTCATTTTACTCGTTTTAACTTAAAATCGCTTAGTAAAAGTTATTTAACATAATTTCAAGCTTCATATTCTACCATAAAACATCAAAGTAAACACTTTTCACCTATGGGTAATTTTCCAAAGATGAACCCTAGCATGAATTATTAGTAGCATAAGCTAAATCGAACTGCTGGGACTCCAAAACCGTAAATAACTTAAAAAACGGGGCTAGAACGGACTTACCATGAGCTTGGAAAGTTGAGAAAACCCTAGCCATGTCTTCTGTTGGTAAATTTCGTCCATATGGAGAAGATGGACAAATTTGGCATTTTAATTTTGTTTTTAATTCATTTAATTTACAAAAGGACCAAAATGCCCTTAGAAAAAAAATATCATATCTAACATATACCATATCCATTTTTGTCCAACAATTTAACCAATGGGATAATTACCATTTAAGAACCTCTACTTTAAAATTTCATAGCAATTTGACACCTCTAACTTCTAGAACTCAAGTTTTGCACTTTTTACAATTTAGTCCTTTTGACTAAATTGAGTGGCCAAACGTCAAAATTTTCGAACGAAATTTTCACGAAATCATTCCGTGAAATTGTAGACCATAAAATATAATAAAAATAAATTTTCTTACGTCCGATTTGTGGTCCCAAAACCACTGTTCCAATTAGGCCCTAGTTCGGGATATTACAGTAACATCCTTACCTGGCCCGGACGCCGAGCCCGAATATTAGGATGCCACACCACCGTCATCGACAATCATAGTCAAATATCTCATCAAACATGCGATTAATGTCACATTATAAATCTCAAACATATATATATAGAGTTCCTAAGTCACGAATACCCAAAACAGCATTAAATTGAGCCATACAAACATTAATCAAGCTTATTACACAATTGCAACATGCATATGAACCACTAAGCACAATTTCAATACAATTCTAGTAGGTACCGATACTGGAACTATGGTATCGATAATTTCCTTATATGGTATCAATACTGCTTGAAAAATCGGTACCAAAATATTATTTTGTTTCTTGCTTTAAATTAAAACACAAGAAAATATCGGTACGCTACAAAAAGTATCAGTTTTATTACCCCGAGTATCAATACTCCTGATATGGTATCGATACCAAATTACCATCCTAACTTCCTACACTTTCGAAAAACATGGAGATATCATTTTCTAAACCTGAATATCAATAACTCTATTCTAGATAGCAAAAATACAATATTTTAAAGCAATTTGTCCAATCTAACTTAACTCCATTCAACATGCATCTTTTATCACATCAAACAAACGTTAAAACAAATTTAATAATAATTCTAAACATCAAAAATATGTTTGAGTAAGAATCAACATATCAAAGTCCAAATTCTTAAATCTTAAGAATAAATAAACTGTAACACCCCCAAACCCGGCCCACGAGCCCTGACCGGATCTGGTTATGTCACTGCGGAAAGACGGTTGAAAATCTTTTGACTTAAGAATTAAACATAAAAATTAGATTACTTTTGAAAACCATGTCCATGGAAAATTGTATGAAAACTTTGTAGTTATAAAATGCCCAAATTAAAAGTTTGGTATATACATATACTTTGAAAAATTAGATTGCCAAAATTAAAATCATCTTCACATAGTAATTTATTTTAATTAAACCATAATATAAAATAATATCAAAAATAGTACTAATAATGATAATGAGGCCCTTATTATAACCCAATATTTAAACCCAATACTTAATATTAAAAACATAAAATAATCAAAATAATCTCCTTCCGCATGGCAACCTTTGTATCCCCTCCAACCCGGTCCATTAATCACGAATCACCTGAAATGGTTGAGAAAAAAAAATAGGGTGAGTCCACAGACTCAGTGCATAATCATCACACATGCCTCCACATATGGGCTTGGCCCATCCACACAGATCATATAAATAAATCTGCAATTTCGAAGTCCAACCCAACCTAGGTCCATCCGTTACACCAACCTTAGCAGACTCCCTGCCGAAGGCCGTGGCTAACCCACCGATCACAACCGAGTGATCCCACAAATCCTACCTTGGCGGACCTATCGCACACAAGGCCGTGGTTGAGCCACCGATCACATCGTGATCCCAACATTAATCCGCTCACGGTGATGCACTCAGCTATCAACCGCCGAGATGGGCACCTAGCCAACATCTCCCTTGATGAAGCACACAGCTAACCATCAAGCGCTAATGTAGCACGAGGCTGACATTAGACCACGTACATAATATGTACTCCCCGTCCTTCTTTGCTCAGATCCAATCCCCATGCACATATATCAATACATCATGTCGAATCAACATATAGAGTGAGTATAATAGCATGCTCATTACCATATCAAACAGGCACCATAAATAATTTAATATCATAAAACATAACCTGTTAATCGGTTACCCCAAACATGGGTATCCACCACTTTAGCCTTTATTGCCGGCTACCACACATCATACACAAATATATATATATACATACAACAATACACAAAACAGGAGAAACAGTGCGATAATTACGCACCTGCTAAGGCACAACGATCAAATCCCAAAAACGTCACTTGATTAAGAACTCTGCCGAAATTCCTTAAATAACCCACAACAGAATCGGTCATCACTTAAAATACATAGCATGGCCTTAGGCCGAAAGTCATAATCTTCATACCATGCTCACCTTAAATCCCGAAAGACCTCTCAGATACCCCCCTTAATGCTGGCTTCCAAAAAGGGTTACAAAACCAAGACCTTGAATAAATTGAGTCATACACAAAAATAATACAAGATTAAGTCTCATGGTTTTGGCTGGCCAAAACAAGAATAAACGATTTAAACCAAAGAGAGTCCTTACCACACTATTGTAATCGGCACAAGGAGATTCGGCCAGAGAATGAACTATTCGGCTTTGAGTGATGAACAAATGATGTTAGAAAGGAAAATTAAGGGTTGTAGTTAAATAACAACGTATAGCTTATGGTGTCACGGCAACAAGAAAAAGGAGAGGGATCTCGATTTAGAAACAATTGAGATGAAGAAGAAAAAAAAAATAGAAGGTGAAGGAGAAAGGCTAAAATTCGACACAAGAGAGCTCACCACCCTTTAAATTGCATTCGGCCACTCCCCTAACCTTCATGGCCGAAAATGCCAATAAAAGAACCCCCTAGCCGTCCAACACCTTTACCTCTCACCCAATTCCTTGATTTCCTCCTAAATTCACTCTACAGCAACCTTTCAAACCAATTCAAAATTAAATAAAATATATCCCACCTTTTATCCATTACCACCCCTTCAATTTAAAATACAAAATACAAATAAACTAATATTAATCCATTATCCCATCGAATTCAAAAAAAATAAATACTAAACTCATCCTTATCCCATGTGCAGGCCAATTTCCACCTCTCTCTTGGCGCCAGCTTAAAATAAAAATAAAACCCCCAATTGCAGCTTCCATGGTTCGAACCTGGAACCTCATGCCGCAGCCCCTTCCTTCCAACGCCCCAGGCCACTCGACCAAAGTGCTATTTGTGATATAAACGCGCCATATTTTTCTTTTAAGCCCTACTTCCTTAGGTCCTTCCTTTTAACGCCCCAAAACAAAAATAAAACACTTTACTATTGCTGCCTGGATTCAAACCCAGGTCCTTAATGGCGCCCTCCCCAAGCTCTTAAGCAGCGCACGGAAGCCACTCTACCACCGCCTTCCTTTGTGCCAAAAATTACCGAAAATTATTCTTAAGGCCTTCCTTGGCCCGATTCTCTTTTTTTTTTACACTAAAAATCCAAAATTTTCCTAAGGCATCCCTTACCTTCTAGGGTTCTCCAAACCCCTTAAAACTCATCCAACCTCACCTAAGCCTGCCAACACTCGAGTTATGCTCCAAACGCATAACCCCTAAATCGAGATGTTACAATTCTACCTTCCTTAAAATAATTTCATCCTCGAAATTACTTGGCTGCCTAACGGTCGTACATCCTAATTCACCACACTAGCTATTTAGCACATAACTCTGATCTTACTTTAACTACCATATTTTTCTAGGCACCGTTTCTAAGTCCACATTCAAGGTTCTAGATATTTTACTAGCAATAAAACAAACTACCACAATAGTGAACAGCACAATAAAGAATGATCTAGGCATAAGAAACTTACCCGCTGACACATCTGGCACATCATTATCCTCCCTCCGACGAACTGCATAAACCAGACCTGGCTGTCTTGCCTCAGTGCTACCACTTCCGCGGCCTAATGCTCCACGACCTTGGCCTGAACCATTTCCTCCATGGTTCAGACCACGACCTCTTGTCGCTTGCTGACCATCTCTACCCGGCTGCACATAACCTCGGTCTAATGTCCGAGCCTTATTCGGATTCTGAGGACAATCCTTAATCAGGTGAGACTTAGACTTACACCTGAAGCATTCTCGATCCCGATTCCAGCACTCACCAACATGGTACCTTCCACACCTAGCACATGGACGGTCCGGATTTTCTGTATCTGGCTTAGCAACACGAACAAAATTTTCAACCCTCGGTCTTTTCTGAAAACCCTCGGATGATTCAGATGCTCCAAAATTCCTCCTATCCCGATTCCTATCCTTATCTCTGTTCTGTCTTACAGAGTTCTTAATTCCCTCAGCTACCTTAGCTTTTTCGACTAACACCGCGAACTCCCGTTCCTGGTGAGGAGCTATCAACGACCTCGGTCGTCCCTTTAATCCGCCCTCAAACCGGACACATCGTTCATGCTCCGTGGCAACTACTCCTCGAGCATATCGGCTTAACCTTAGGAATTCTGCCTCGTATTCTGCTACGGACTTACTCCCTTGAACCAACCCCAGAAATGCCTTCCTCTGAGCATCGATGTAATGAGTTCCAACATACTTCTTCTAGTACGCCGTCTTGACGTACTCCCAAGTGAGGTCCTCAGCTGTGGCACTATCCCGAATTGTTAGCCACCATTGGTATGCCTCGTCGCGAAGCAGCGCCACCATTCCTTTCACTTTCTCTTGAGGGCTCAGATCGAGCTCATCCATAATTCGCTCGGTTGATTCCAACCAATATTCAAATTGACTTTGGGTACCACGCTCGATATGCCCCAAACACCTCGGCTCTTTATTCGCCGAGTCGCTCAGTGCGCACTTCCTCGCTCTCATATTTCCACCCACTCAGCCACACTATCTCCAAAACTCGCAAAGACGACCGCGATATCGCATCATCCCCGTCCCGATCTTGCGCTCATTACCAAATGCCGGTGGTGGAGGTGGTACTTCATTCTCGCACCCTTGACCCGATCTAACGGGTTCCGACACGCCATTCGCGCCGACCCGCGTCCACGACGACCACGCCCTCTAGAACTCATTTCTAGCGCCTCGATTTAGTCCGATTTAAGAAATTTTATGTATTAGAAATTTTATTCCACTATTTATCCACGAGCAAATTTTATGAAATGAGGTTTCCGTGGTTGTTCTTTCGATCAAGAAAGTTTCAATTCGAGTTCACTACTCTAATTCGTAGAATCACCTTCGTTCCTCTATAGGGCACATTCATTCATCAATAAGAACTCATTTATTCAAAGGGTATCTACCACACACATTTACTATTCTGACATTTCTCGCGCTTTCTACCCTGGTGGGTATTTCCGTCATTTTTCCTACAGGGTATTTTCGCAATACCAGAGAAATTCTAAAACTTTAATAAACCAGGACATTTTGAAATTTCCACAACTGGAGGGTATTCCTGAAAATTTGTCAAATTAAAGATACAGCAGAATTTTGGAAACAGGGGTATTTTGGTAATTTTGTCAATCAGGGGTAATTTTGTAAATTTCCAAAGTCAAGATATTATTTTGAAATACAGAAATTTGGATACTTTTGCAAAGTAAGGGGATTTTATTAAAATTGGGGTTAAACCGAAAATTTTGAAAGTCAGGGGCATCTTAGTAATTTTCAACACAGGGGTATTTTCGTAAATTTCCTCAAATCAGAGTATCTTGATATTTTGAAAACTAGAGATTTTAATATTTTGCAAAGTAAAGTCATTTTAACAAAAGTTGTGGGTAGTGCGGTAATTTTATAATACAGGGGCATTCTTGTAATTTTGCCACTAGGGGCATTTTGGTAATTTTGTAAATCGAGAAAACGTCTTTTAAAATCAGATTCAGGGTTTACAAACCAAAAGGGGTAAGTTTGAAAATTTTAAAACTAAGGGTTTTAAAACAGTAAGGCTAATCCCTTTCGGGTTTTAATAATTGGTTTAGCCTATGAACAAGTCCTCTTGGTTAAGGTGAACCGTAGCTACGTACCAGGTAGGATTCGAGTAAAGAGGAGGTGAGTCGCTAGGACTGCTTAAATACCAAGCTCTTACTGAATACCAATCCTCAACATGCGTACAGTGGTTGCCACACCTTAACTCGGTGACTTGCTTCACAGGTTTGTTTAGTAACCTTAAGTCTTATGCATATGTTTGAGTAGACTAGCCCTAGGGTCCAATAGCCTTAGTATTCTATCTACGTTCCATAAAAGCCCATAATATTCACATATAAATCACTTCAACGAATAGAGGTACTTACAGTGGGATCATGGTCTGAGATACAGTGCCATGCGAAATAACTCAAAAATTTTATGAAAGCCTAAATCTTGAAAAGCCCATTTTGAAAATGTTTTTGGGCCCAAAACCCTCAAAGCCGAGTTTTGAACTGGGCTCTGATACCAATCTGTAACACCCCCAAACCCGGCCCACGAGCCCTGACCGGATCTGGTTATGTCACTGTGGAAAGACGGTTGAAAATCTTTTGACTTAAGAATTAAACATAAAAATTAGATTACTTTTGAAAACCATGTCCATGGAAAATTGTATGAAAACTTTGTAGTTATAAAATGCCCAAATTAAAAGTTTGGTATATACATATACTTTGAAAAATTAGATTGCCAAAATTAAAATCATCTTTATATAGTAATTTATTTTAATTAAACCATAATATAAAATAATATCAAAAATAGTACTAATAATGATAATGAGGCCCTTATTACAACCCAATATTTAAACCCAATACTTAATATTAAAAACATAAAATAATCAAAATAATCTCCTTCTGCATGGCCACCTTTGTATCCTCTCAACCCGATCCATTAATCACGAATCACCAAATGGTTGAGAAAAAATAGGGTGAGTCCACGACTCAAGTGCATAATCATCACACATGCCTCCACATATGGGCTTGGCCCATCCACACGAATCATATAAATAAATATGCAATTTCGAAGTCCAACCCAACCTAGGTCCATCCGTTACACCAACCTTAGCAGACTCCCTGCCCAAGGCCGTGGCTAACCCACCGATCACAACCGAGTGATCCCACAAATCCTACCTTGGCAGACCTGCTGCACAAGGCCGTGGCTGAGCCACCAATCACATCGTGATCCCAACATTAATCCGCCTACGCGATGCACTCACTATCAACCGCCGAGATGGGCACCTAGCCAACATCTCCCTTGATGAAGCACACAGCTAACCATCAAGCGCTAATGTAGCACGAGGCTGACATTAGACCACATACATAATATGTACTCCCCGTTCTTCTTTGCTCAGATCCAATCCCCATACACATATATCAATACATCATGTCGAATCAACATATAGAGTGAGTATAATAGCATGCTCATTACCATATCAAACAGCACCATAAATAATTTAATATCATAAAACACTAACTCATTAATCGGTTTACCCCAAACATGGGTATCCACCACTTTAGCCTTTATTGCCGGCTACCACACATCATACACAAATATATATATATACATACAACAATACACAAAACAGAGAGAAGCGAAGGCAATAATTACGCACCTGCTAAGGCACAACGATCAAATCCCAAAAACGTCACTTGATTAAGAACTCACGAAATTCCTTAAATAACCCACAAACAGAATCGGTCATCACTTAAAATACATAGCATGGCCTTAGGTCTGAAAGTCATAATCTTCATACCATGCTCACCTTAAATCCCGAAAGACCTCTCGATACCCCCTTAATGTCGGGCTTCCAAAAAGGGTTACAAAACCAAGACCTTGAATAAATTGAGTCATACACAAAAATAATACAGATTAAGTCTCATGGTTTTGGTGGCCAAAACAAGAATAAACGATTTAAACCAAAGAGAGTCCTTACCACACTATTGTAATCGGCACAAGGAGATTCGGCGGAGAATGAACTATTCGGCTTTGAGTGATGAACAAATGATGTTAGAAAGGAAAATTAAGGGTTGTAGTTAAATAACAACGTATAGCTTATGGTGTCACGGCAACAAGAAAAAGGAGAGGATCTCGATTTAGAAACAATTGAGATGAAGAAGAAAAAAAAATAGAAGGTGAAGGAGAAAGGCTAAAATTCGACACAAGAGAGCTCACCACCCTTTAAATTGCATTCGCCACTCCCTAACCTTCATGGCCGAAAATGCCAATAAAAGAACCCCTAGCCGTCCAACACCTTTACCTCTCACCCAATTCCTTGATTTCCTCCTAAATTCACTCTCTGACAACCTTTCAAACCAATTCAAAATTAAATAAAATATATCCCACCTTTTATCCATTACCACCCCTTCAATTTAAAATACAAAATACAAATAAACTAATATTAATCCATTATCCCACCGAATTCAAAAAAAATAAATACTAAACTCATCCTTATCCCATGTGCAGCCAATTTCCACCTCTCTCTTGGCGCCACTTAAAATAAAAATAAAACCCCATCTGCGGCTTCCATGGTTCGAACTCGAACCTCATGCCGCAGACCCCTTCCTTCCAACGCCTGTGCCACTCGACCAGAGCGCTATTTGTGATATAAATGCGCCATATTTTTCTTTTAAGCCCTACTTCCTTAGGTCCTTCCTTTTAACGCCCCAAAACAAAAATAAAACCCTTTACTGCTGCTGCCTGGATTCTAACCCAGGTCCTTAATGGCACCCTCCCCAAGCTCTTAAGTCGCGCACGGAAGCCGCTCTACCACCCCCTTCCTTTGTGCCAAAAATTACCGAAACTTATTCTTAAGGCCTCCCTTGGCCCGATTCTCTTTTTTTTTTTTTTACACTAAAAATCCAAAATTTTCCTAAGGCATCCCTTACCTTCTAGGGTTCTCCAAACCCCTTAAAACTCATCCAACCTCACCATAAGCCTGCCAGCACTCGAGTTATGCTCCAAACGCATAACCCCTAAACCAGGATGTTACATAAACAGTGAAAAAAATCCAAAATATTATGTCAATATTTATGCAACAATTCTACCACATTAACTTATTCCCACATACTCAAAATAATAACTAATAACACATATTCAAATGTTAACTACTTGGATCAGTCCCTTGGAAAATATTATGCACTGTTCACACCGCAACACTAACAGTCTGCAAAGGTTTAAAAAGGAGTAGGTGAGCTTAACAATCTTAGTGAATGATCAGAATAACGACCACACAAACATGTCACCAGGCATTAACGAAGTAACCACATAGTACGATTACAACATTTCAAACTTTGGTGTCATATTACTTATTCATGCATTATTCATTGATTCATTTGCATAGTAATCGCATAATCATTTAAGCATATATCACCTTACAGATATTCACATTTTGTGATAATTTTCACTTGAGCTATGAAACATAAAAATGGGCTCTATCACCACTCATCGGAAACACGGATCACCAACACACCAAATGACTTGTAGAGTTGCACATATCCCAAAAGTGTAGCATATAGCTAACACTTTCTAACACAGCAAACATGTCCTGGTGAATGGAGCTTAGCTCACATTCCCTTATCTCTCAAAATCTGTCTCGGGCTTTAATGCCCCCAAAACATAACACAAAGATGAGTACTTACAATCATATGGGGTGCCAACTATATCCAACGGTTTCAAAGATCACAAGGCCAAAATATTTATTATTAAGCATACATATTACATACCATTTTCTATGCCTTTTCACTGCAAAATTCACATTATAACATAATCATTATCATTTGGCATGTATAACATGCCCACAATTAACTCTTTCACAACAATCACCATAAGCTTATTTCACATGTCACAGTATCACATTGTAATCGACAATTTCACAACACACAATCACATATTATATCAAGAATATGAGAAAGCTTGCACTCAAAATTTAGAGTATGGGTTTAGGCTACTTCTAAATTCCCAACTAACGCAACGAATCATGTCTACAAGCAGTGGTTCCAAATACTCACCATTCACGCTTTCGCCTAGTCGCCGAGAGCTTAAACTAGCTTCTTCTTAACTCGTAGAAAGTCCTAACAAATCTGAAGCTTCAACAAGTAAATCACATAACAAGCTTATATAACAAAAAGTCAAAGACTCTCTTAAATCAAGCAAAAGCACAAGCCTACGCTAGATTCTCTTGAAACCAAAACCTTTGACATGGTAAACTTGAAACTTAATTATATCAGTCTATACTTAATCTTTCTACCTAAAACTGATTTCATTCATCTAACTATTAACCTACGACTAATTCTCAACCTTTAAACTATGCAAAACTACCCATTTAATGGTATCAAATTTTTTTTTGGCATGTTATGGCAATTTTCCCAAAAATTCATTAAAACTCAAGAAATTTTTAACGAAAATTTAAAATTAGTTTAGAAATATTCTATTCTCATCAAAACCAATTAAAAAACACTTTGAAACCATGTTTTTATCCAAAATCCTAAAATCCACCATTAACAACCCAATTTTTGACTTCTATTCAAAATATGCAATTTAATGGCTAAAAACTTAGTTAAAAAGACCAGATAACATCTCAAACTAATAAGAAAATGATTAATTACCTTAGTTGACAAAGAATCGAACGTTCGATAAAAAATCCAAAAAACCTAAAAGTTAAAAAAGGGATAAATCTATAGCATTTTTAGGTGTTTTTCTTGAAATTCTATTAAGCTTTATGGCTTGGGTAATGATAGAAACCAAAGGAATTAAGTTTGGAAATCAAAATTGTGTGGGAAGAGCTTTTGAAAACAAGGGGCGACAATACAAAACAAAAGGGAAGAAACAAACGTGAGTTTAGTGTAGGTGGAGGAAATATTAGGTTGAATTTTAAAATTTGGTAAAATTGCTTTATAACTACTCCTAAACTAAACCCTTTTACAAATCAGTCCTCATTATAAAATTGAGAGTCTTTTCAGCAATATTTTCAAAAATTGATTTGATCTTGAAATAGCCATAAACAAAAACATTTTCGGTTTAAGATGCTACGAAATTTCGAAGGACACTATAGCTAAAATCCCTAAAATAGCCCCAAAACTCCTAGGCCCAATTTTGGAGTGTCACATTTAGAGTCCTTTTGAATGATTTGGATGGTTTAGAATCAATCTGAGCATATGTTGGGCTTTAAACTAGGATATGACCTATTTGGTAGATTGATAGTATCAAATTCAGTATGGGAATCCACCAAAATGTGAGTTCAGATAGTAAGTATCCGCTAGTGAGTAGTATTTATGAACGTCCATTTTGGAAAATGTCTGTATGAAGGGTAAATTCGTATGAAGAGGGCTCGATAGAAATATTCATTTGAGAAGTATCTTTGTTGTTCTATAAGAAAGAAGATAATAATATATTTTCTGGTAAGATCTGAAGGCAGTCAAGTAGTAAAAAGGAAAGTTGATATGTTAAGTATGGTAGTTGGAGTATACGTGCAAGATTGATATTATGAAAGTGTTCACCCCAAAACACACATGACATGATAAGTATGGAAACTGACGTATAAGCATACATCCGAAATTATAAAAGTAACCGCAAAGGTATCCTATATTAAAGCTCACTAAGTTCTCTTGAACTTATATGTGTTTATTCTTGTTTTAGATATTGATGAGTGCGCTGGGAGAGTACACCAAGAAAGCAGTGACACGGGTTATTATGCATACATTGAACCATTTGGAAAAATGGCATATAGTATGGTTACGCGTTAAAGAGTGTTTCTTTAGTAAAATTTTGTGTTATAACAAGTCACATGACAAGTCTGATGTATTATTTTATTTTTAAATACTTTTCTTTGTTCCTTTAATAATGAGACTTTAGATAAAATAATAAGAAAAATATTTTAAGTCAAATGTACATGATGACTGTTTTGAAATTTTTTTGAAGTGTATTTTGTTGGTAATTGTAACACCCTAACCCGTATCCATCGTCGAAATAGGGTTATAGAGCATTACCGTAAAAACATATCTCAAATCAGTCATTCTCAACATTTCATAATCATTGCAAAATCTAATCAAACACATGCATAGAGTCCCTAACTCGAGCCCTCGAGGCCTTAGAAACGCTTTAGAAATGATTCGGGACTAAATCGAGAACATTTAAAACTTCATGGAAAAAGATGGAAAAATTCACACTGTAGGGGTCACACAGCCGTGTGGCTAACACGGTTGAGACACACACCCGTGTCTCAGTCCGTGTGGACATTCGAAGTAAGGACACATGGCTTGAGACACGGGCATGTGTCTTAGCCGTGTTAGCCATACCCGTGCCTGTGTAACTCTTTGACTTGGGTCACACGTGTAAGCCACAAGCTCGTGTGCTAGGCCGTGTAACTCTCGAGATGTGTAACGCGTAGGCTTGTGCAAGTGTACACAGTCGTTATCAACTAATAAGTAAGTATCGAGTTATCGTCTCCACAGGGATTGTATTTTTGTTAAGTCACTTAATTGTAAAATTATACTAGCAACTTGGCAAATAAAAATACAATATGGTTGAAAAGTGATGATTAAAATTAAATATATTAAATGAAAAATCTGAAGTAGAAATATGAGTTTTATGATTTCCATAAGGCTCATGAGGTGTTTGCATGATTGTGTGAAAATTTCATGAAGAAATTTTATTAATTAGTGAATAAATTGTCCAATTAGGACTAAATTGCAAAGATTAGAAAACATGAGATTCTAGAAGATTTGAGTGTGAAATACAATTATAAAAATTACTAGAGGTCCTTATTTAGCAATTAGACCATTATATTTGATGATGGACAAAAATGGACATGGGAAGGAAAAATCTCAAGAAAGGATCATTAAGGGCATTTTAGTGATTCAGTTAATAAAAGAATAAAAAGGGAAAACTAGTCAAATATGGTGTCCATCTTCTTCCCCCCTTGGCCAAAAATCACAAGGAGCCATAGCTAGGGTTTCTTCAACTTCCAAGCTTGATAGTAAGTGCATCCTAGCCCCGTTTTTAATGTTCTTCGTATTTTTGAAACTCTCGTAGCTTGATTTAGCTATTTTAGCTATATTTTGAGCTAGGGTTTATGTTCAAAAATTTACCTATGTATGACATGCATGTATTTTGATGTTTTATTGAAGAATATGAAAGTTTGATGTAGGAGAAACATCTTCTAAGTTATTTTCATGAAAAATGCATAAAAGGATTAAATTGTAAAAGTTCTATGAGTGAAATAGTGGAAATTGAAGGTTGCCATAGTTGAGAACATGATTCGGCTAAGCTTGAAATGCAAGAAAGTTGAATAAAAATCATTTTACGAGCCTAGGGACAAAAGTGTATTTATGTAAAAGTTTAGTGGCAAAATCATAATTTTGCCAAAATATGAATTATGAGTCGATTTAGTCAATGTGTGTTTTTTAACAAGTGAAATTATTATTATAGATAAAAAAACACGAAGCCCAGATTGAAACCGAGGCAAGAAAAAATTCGAGGACTAAATTGAGCATAGATACACATTTTGAGAATTGAGGTAAGTTTGTATGAAATTAAAGTTTCATATTGTTTCGATATTTGAAATTACTTAATATTATGACAATGTATGTATTGCTATGGAAATCAAGTGATAAAGCCTAGATGAGGAAATGGTTAAAATAAGCTAGGTGAAATTCCAGATAAAGATTAGGAATAATGAGGATACTCATGTTATAGCATTGAATAAAGAAATTCTCGTGTAAGACCATGTTTGGGATATGGCCTCGGCACTAAAAGGAAGGTCTCGTATAAGACCATGTCTGGGACATGGCATTGATATCGAGCTATGATATTTCGTGTAAGACCATATTTGGGATATGGCATCGGCATCAAGAGGTGATCCCATGTCAGACCATATCTGGGATATGGCATTGGCGTCAAGGCTTATGCATGATGAGTTTGAATATCTTACGATAATCTGATTAGTTCACGGGCAAAAGAGCTAAGTGTGTAAAATGGTATAGAGCCTAAACTATTTATGGATGACCTTGTGTTTCATTCATGTTAAGAATGATGAAGATCTGAATTACGCTCATGATATTACATGTGCTGAGCTAAGTGATAAGTGATACAGGTACCATGAGTTGGTACAAGTTATAAACCCATAATGTGATATGAGATGGGTAAGATCAAGTATGAGTAAGTATAAATAAGTTTGTTTAAGCATTTGGGACATATGTTGCAATTGTATCATGAAATGGATGAATTTAGTTTGAGCAATTATGTTGCTTTAGAATTTCATGCAAGCTTACTAAGCTATATGCTTACACCTCTATTTTCCCTTTTTCCCTGCAGTTTCGCCAATTTAGCTCGGGGATCATAAAACGTCGGAGCTCAGATCACACTATCAACCGTTCTTTTGGTATAGTAAAGTCACTTCATTTTGAGTATGGCATGTATAGGAGCTTGATTATTTTGTGTCATGTCATGTTTGAAGGCCAAGGGTTGGCTATTAATGTTTTACACTCATTTTTTAAATGGCCATAGTGAATTGGCCAATATTGCCAAGTTCGGGGTATAAAGTTGATGAGTATAATAAAATGAATGCTCATGCAAGTTATTAAGTAAAATATGGATAGAATGAATGATAAATTTAAGGATTCTTTAAAGTTTAATATTTCTTTGTATGTGCTACTTGTGATGAAATGAGTGAGTTTATGTTTTAAGGAGGCAAAAAGGCTTAGTAAATAGCCTCTAGTTGTCCATACGAGAAGACACACGGGCGTGTGTCTAGGCCGTGTGCGACACACGGTGAACCCCATGGGTGTGTTAATATGTCGTTTGTCCCCTGCATTTAGTTACGAGAATTTGATTGGTCACACGGGCCAGAACACGGGCGTGTGCCTACATCGTGTGGTCATGAAGGGGTCGCTGATGTCATAAACAGAATACCCCTAGTTTTCACACACGAGCGAGGACACGGGCGTGTCGAGGCCGTGTGAAGGACACGGGCCAAAGACACGGGCGGGTGTCCGACCTTGTGAAAACCCCTGTAGGTTCGAATTGAAAATTTATTTCTACACGGGCTAGGGACATAGGCATGTCTCATGTTACACGGGTGTGTGACCCCTATTTAGGAAAAAATTTCAAAGAGTGCAAAAGTTTTCGGTTGAACTCCGAATTCTTCTGGATGTATGTTTAAGGCCTCGTAGGCCCATAATGTGCACGTTATGATTAAGAAAGAAAAGTTTTAAGTTGAAAAGAAATTTTATAGCCCAATAATGCAAGTTCAAGTAAGGTTAAGTACGGTAATGTCTCGTATCCTATCCCGGCATCAGACACAGGTAATGGGTGTTACATTTAGTGGTATCAGAGCTACGATTTAGTCGATTCTCGGACTAACGTAGCGTATGTATGAGTCTAGCTATACATGCCATACGGATGAGTATTTATATGATAATAGTGTGATGATTCCTGATGATTTAAATTGTGCTTTTATAAAGTCAATGGATCCTGATCTTGACCGAGCTGCAGTCGAGGATGCTGCCAGTAATGCACCGGGTCCTAAGCAAGGGACCACGCCAGTAGAGAGTAGACCCGAGGCTTTTGGTCAGGGAGGAGAGGCCCGAGAAGCCTTTCTCCGTATAATGAGAAATTGGTACACTGAGTACATTCGAGCAAATCCTAATGCTCAACCACCTCCACTCCCCCTATTCCTCAAACTACCCCTATAGCTCCCCAAGTGGTAGAAGTGGTAAGAAGAGAAAAGCCTCCGGTTGATAGAATCTGGAAACAAGGGGTCGAAGAATTCTGGGCTAGTAAAGATGATGATCTGGAAAGAGCCAAATTTTGTCTTGAAAATACCATCAGGGTATTTGATGAATTATCTTGCACACCTGAAGAGTGGATGAAGTATGTGGTTTCACTTCTGAGAGATTCCGCTTATCAGTGGTGTAATACCCTTGTGTCAGTTGTACTATGGAAAGAATTACATGGGAGTTTTTCCAAGAAGAATTCTGGAAGAAGTACATAAGTCAAAGATTTATCGATCAGAAGAGAAAGGAATTCCTTGAACTGAAATAAGGTAAGATGACGATGACTAAGTACGAGCGCGAGTTTGTGAGGCTCAGCAAGTATGCTCGGGAGTGTGTGTCCTCTGAAGCCATCATGTGTAAGAGGTTTGAGGACGGACTAAATGAAGATATCAAATTATTTGTTGGTGTCCTCGAGTTGAAAGAATTTTTTGTGTTAGTGGACCGGGCTTGTAAGGCCGAGGAATTAGTGAAAGAGAAAAGAAAATCTGAGATAGAGTCTCGTGAGACAAGAAAGAGACAATTGAGTAACTCATTTCAGTCTTTGTCCAAGAAGTTGAGAGATTTCCCTACCCAATTAGCTACTTCAGCCGGGTTCTCAAACAAAAGTAAGAGCAAACAGTACTCAGGGTTTAAAGCACAGACTACCTCAGTTGCTAGTGTTGGCAACGCCCGATAGAGTAGACCAGAGTGCCTATAGTGTGGCAAACGTCATTCCAGTGAATGTCTAGCGAATGAAAAGGCTTGTTTCAGGTGTGGGTCTCTAGACCATTTTTTTAGAAATTGCCCCGAGGCGGATGAGAAAGAGAAGCCTCAAGATACAAGACCGGGTGGCATTGCTAGAGGAAGACAACAGAAAAACCCGGGAAGTGGAACAAGTAGTAAGAATACGCTCGGAGAGCAGGCTGCAAGATCTAAAGGTAGAGCGCCTGCGAGGACCTATGCCATTCGCGCTCACGAAGAGGCATCATCCCCCTATGTAATTACGAGTACATTCTCTCTTCATGATACTAAATTTATTTCTTTAATAGATCTGGGATCTACCCACTCGTACATTTGCATGAAATTAGTATCTAGTATGAGCATGCCCATAGAATCGACTGAGTTTGTGATAAAAGTATCTAATCCACTAGGTAAAAGTGTTAGTTGATAAAGTATGCAAAGACTGCCTATTGATGGTCAGAGGTTATTGTCTTAAGGCAAATCTTATGTTATTTCCATTTGATGAATTTGATATTATTCTTGGTATGGACTGGTTAACCACTCATGATGTGATAGTAAATTGTGGAAAGAAATATATTGAGTTGAGATGTGAAAATGCGGACACTCTTCGTGTTGAATCAGATGAACAAGACAGATTGCCGATAGTGACCTCTCACATGTCGGCTCAGAGGTATGTAAGAAAAGGGTATGAAGCGTATCTTGCTTTTGTGATGAATGCCAAAGAAACTGAATTAAAGATTGAATCAGTACCGATAGTATGTGAGTACCTAAATGTTTTTCCTGAGGAATTACTAGGATTACCTCCAGTTAGAGAGGTCGAATTTAGCATTGACATAGCTTCCGGTACTGTACCGATATCGATTGCTCCATATAGAATGGCTCCAACTGAGTTGAAGGAATTAAAAGCGCAATTACAAGAGTTAACGGATAAAGGTTTTGCTAGACCGAGTTGTTCTCCATGGGGTGCTCCAGTGTTATTTATGAAAAAGAAAGATGGTTCCATGAGGTTATGCGTAGATTACCGGTAGCTTAATAAGGTAACCATGAAGAAAAAGTATCCATTGCCAAGGATCGATGATCTGTTCGATCAGTTGAAAGGAGCCACTGCCTTTTCCAAGATAGACTTGAGGTCGGGATATTATCAGTTGAGAGTAAAAGACACAGATATGCCGATGACTGCTTTTCGAATGAGGTATAGGCATTATGAATTTTTAGTCATGCCTTTTGGTTTAACTAATGCTCCGGCAGTGTTTATGGATTTAATTGACCGCATCTTTCGGCCATTTTTAGACAAGTTTGTTGTTGTTTTTATTGATGATATACTGATATATTCCCTTGATGAAAGTGAGCATGCCGAGCACCTAAGGACAGTTTTACAGATTTTGCGGGACAATTAGTTGTACGCTAAGTTCAGCAAAAGTGAATTTTGGCTCAAGGAAGTTGGATATCTGAGACACATTGTCTCGGGAGATGGAGTCCGAGTAGATCCAAGTAAGATTTCAGCTATTGTTGATTGGAAACCGCTGAAAAATATATCTGAGGCTAGAAGTTTTCTGGGCCTAGCTAGTTATTATAGGCGGTACGTTAATGGGTTTTCTATGATAGCGACCTCAATGACGAGACTGTTACAGAAAGATGTAAAGTTTGAATGGACAGAAAAGTGCCAACAAAGTTTTAAGAAATTAAAGGCATTATTGATAGAGGCTCCAGTTCTAGTACAACCTGAGTCAGGAAAAGAATTCGTGATCTACAGCGATGCATCCTTAAATGGATTAGGCTGTGTACTTATGCAAGAAGGCAAGGTGATAGCATATGCCTCCAAGACAGTTAAAGCCACACGATAAGAACTATCCGACGCATGATTTAGAGTTGGCTGCCATAGTTTTTGCACTGAAGATTTGGAGACACCATTTGTATGGTGAAAGATGTCAGAGTTTCATCGATCACAAATGTTTAAAGTATTTGATGACTCAAAAGGAATTGAACTTAAGGCAGTGAAGATGGCTATCGTTGATAAAGGATTATGAGCTAGTGATTGGTTACCACTAGGGAAAGGTGAATGTAGTCCCCGATGCTTTGAGTAGAAAGTCCCTATTTGCATAAGGGCTTTGAATACTCGGGTGACCTTGTTAGAGGATGGTTCAATTCTAACTGAGTTGAGGGTTAGACTGATGTTTCTTCAAGAGATTTATGAGGCTTAGAAAGATGATAGTGATTTGCAAGCCAAAAGAATTCTGTGCGATTCGGGTGTTGAGTCTGATTTTTAGATTAATTCTAATGGATGTCTAATGTTCAGAGACAGAGTTTGTGTACCGAGGAATGATGAGCTTATTCGGAAGATTTTACATGAGGCACATAGTGGATGTCTATCTGTACATCCGGGTAGCACTAAGATGTATAATGACTTGAAGCAACGGTATTGGTGGCTAAGTATGAAGAAAGATATTTCACAGTTTGTGTCGAAATGCTTAATTTGTCAGCAAGTGAAAGCTGAACACCAAGTACCTTCAGGTTTGCTTCAACCTATTATGGTTCCCGAGTGGAAATAGGATCGTATTACTATGGACTTTTCAACAGGTTTGCCGTTGACACCAAGCAAGAAAGATGCTGTATGGGTTGTAGTCGATAGACTTATGAGGTCAACCCATTTCATACCTGTACAAGTTGACTTCTCACTTGACAAGTTGGCAAACTTGTATGTTTCTAAGATAAGAAGGTTTCACGGAGTGCCCTTATCGATTATATCGAATAGTGATCCGAGATTCACATCCAGATATTGGAAAAAGTTGCAAGAGGCCTTGGGTACAAAGTTTAGTTTTAGTAAGACTTTTTACCCCCAAATCGATAAGCAATCAGAGAGATTAATACAAGTACTTGAGGATATGCTCCGGTGTTGTGTTCTTGAGTTTCAAGGCAGTTGGGAAAAGTACCTACCATTGGTAGAATTTGCCTACAATAACAGTTTTCAGTCAAGTTAGAAAATGGCATCTTACGAGGCTTTGTATGGGCGTAAGTGTCGAATGCCTTTAAATTGGACTGAACTTAAGGAAAAGTAGATTCACAGGGTTGATTTGGTTAGAGAGACCAAAGAGAAAGTAAAGGTGATTCGAGATTGTTTGAGAGCTGCTTCTGATAGACAAAAATCCTACTCGGATCTAAAAAGGAAAGAGATTGAATATCAAGTCGGTGATAGAGTATTCTTGAAAGTGTGGCCATGGAGGAAAGTTCTTAGATTTGGCCGAAACGGCAAATTGAGTCCGCGTTTTATCGTACCATACGAGACCACTGAAAGGATAGGGCTGGTGGCCTATCGATTAGCTTTGCCGTCTGAGTTAGAAAAGATTCATGATGTATTTCACGTGTCTATGTTGCGATGTTACCGATTAGACCCTTCGCATGTAATTACACCGACAGAGGTTGAGATTCAATCCGATATGACATATTGTGAAGAACCGGTCAAGATTCTAGCCCGAGAAGTCAAGCCGTTAAGAAATAAAAGTATAGCCCATATGAACGTATTAAGGCAAAGACATGGGGTAGAAGAGGCTACATGGGAGCCCGAGGAGGCTATGAGGAACCAGAACCAAAAACTTTTCACTGGTAAGGTTTTCGGGGACAAAAAATCCCTAAGGGGGAGAATTATAATAGCTCGATTTAGGGCTTAGTCAGAGTAGTGGTGCGAGACAACATATCTGAAGTAGAAATATGAGTTTTATGATTTCCATAAGGCTTATGAGGTGTTTGCATGATTGTGTGAAAATTTCATGAAGAAATTTTATTAATTAGTGAATAAATTGTCCATTAGGACTAAATTGCAAAGATTAGAAAATATGAGATTATAGAAGATTTGAGTGTAAAATACAATTATAAAAATTACTAGAGGTCCTTATTTAGCAATTAGACCATTATATTTGATGAGGACAAAAATGGACATGGGAAGGAAAAATCTCAAGAAAGGATCATTAAGGGCATTTTAGTCATTTGGTTAATAAAAGAATAAAAAGGGAAAACTAGTCAAAAATGGTGTCCATCTTCTTCCCCCTTGGTCAAAAATCACAAGGAGCCATAGCTAGGGTTTCTTCAACTTCCAAGCTTGATAGTAAGTGCATCCTAGCCCCGTTTTTAATGTTCTTCGTATTTTTGAAACTCTCGTAGCTCGGTTTAGCTATTTTTAGCTATATTTTGAGCTAGGGTTTATGCTAAAAAATTTACCCATGTATGACATGCATGTATTTGATGTTTTATTGAAGAATATGAAAGTTTGATGTAGGATAAACATCTTCTTTTAAGTGATTTTCTTGAAAAATGCATAAAAGGATTAAATTGTAAAAGTTGTAAAAATGGTCATACATGAGTGAAATAGTGGAAATTGAAGGTTGCCATAGTTGAGAATATGATTCGGCTAAGCTTGAAATTCAAGAAAGTTGAATAAAAATCATTTTAAGAGACTAGGGACAAAAGTGTAATTATGTAAAAGTTTAGGGGCAAAATTGTAATTTTGCCAAAATATGTATTATGAGTCGATTTAGTCAATGTGTATTTAAAAAATGAAATTATTATTATAGATCATGAAACACGAAGCCCGGATCGAAACTGAGGCAAGAACAAAATCGAAGACTAAATTGAGCATAAATACACATTTTGAGAATCGATATAAGTTTGTATGAAGTTAAAGTTTCATAATGTTTCGATGTTTGAAATATTGTGACAATGTATGTATTGCTATGGAAATCAAGTGATGGAGCCTTGATGAGGAAATGGTTAAAATAAGCTAGGTGAAATTTCGGATAAAGATTAGGAATAATAAGGATACTCATGTTATAGCATTGAATAAAGAAAGTCCCGTGTAAGACCATGTCCAGGATATGGCCTCAGCACTAAAAGGAAGATCTTGTATAAGACCATGTCTGAGTCATGGCATCGACATCGAGTTATGAGATTTCGTGTAAGACCATATCTGGGACATGTCATCAGTATCAAAAGGTGATCCAATGTCAAACCATATCTGGGATATGGCATTGGCGTTAAGACTTATGCATGATGAGTTTGAATATCTTACGATAATCTGATTAGTTCACGGGCAAAAGAGCTAAGTGTGTAAAATGGTATAGAGCCAAAACTTTTTATGGATGACCTTGTGTTTCATTCAAGCTAAGAATGATGAAGATTTGAATTACGCTCATGTTAGTATATGTGCTGAGTTAAGTGATAAGTGATACAGGTACCATGAGTAGGTACAAGTTATGAACCCATAATTTGATATGAGATGGGTAAGATCAAGTATGAGTAAGTATGAATAAGTTTGTTTAAGCATTTGGGACATATGTTGCCATTGTATCATGAAATGGATGAATTTAGTTTGAGCAATTATGTTGCTTTAGAATTTCATGCAAGCTTACTACGCTATATGCTTACCCCTCTCTTTTTGCTTTTTCCTTGTAGTTTCGTCAAGTTAGCTCGGGGATCATAAAACGTCGGAGCTCGGATCACACTCTCAACTGTTCTTTTGGTATAGTAAAGTCACTTCATTTTGAGTATGGCTTGTATAGGAACTTGATTATTTTGTGTCATGTCATGTTTGAAGGCCAAAGGGTTGGCTATTAATGTTTTACACTCATTTTGTAAATGACCATAGTGAATTGGCCAATATTGCCAAGTTCGGGGTATAAAGTTGATGAGTATAATGAAATGAATGCTCATGCAAGTTATTGAGTAAAATATGGATGGAATGAATAATAATTTTAAGGATTCTTCAAAGTTTAATATTGCTATGTATGTGCTACTTGTGATGAAATGAGTGAGTTTATGTTTTAGGGCGGCAAAAAGGCTTGGTAAATAGCCTCTAGTTGTCCACATGGGCAGACAGACAGGCGTGTGTCTAGGCCGTGTACGACACATGGCCAACCCCATGGGTGTGTCGATAGGCTATATGTCCCCTGCATTTAGTTACGAGAATTTGATTCGTCAGACGGGCCAACACACGGGTGTGTGCCTAGGTCGTGTGCTCATTAAGGGGTTGCTGACGTCATAAATAGAATACCCATAGTTTTCACACACGAGCAAGGACACGGGTGTGTTGAGGCCGTGTGGAATCCTCTGTAGGTTCGAGTTGAAAATTTATTTCTACAAGGGCTAGGGGCATGGGCGTGCGTGACCACATGACCTGCCCACACGGGCGTGTCTCATGTCACACGAGCGTGTGACCCCTATTTAGGTAAAAATTTTCAAAGAGTGCAAAAGTTTTCGGTTGAACTCCGAATTCTTCCGGATGTATGTTTAAGGCCTCATAGGCCCATAATGTGCACGTTATGATTAAGAAAGAAAAGTTTTAAGTTGAAAAGAAATTTTATAGCCCAATAATGTAAGTTCAAGTAAGGTTAAGTACGGTAATGTCTCGTATCCTGTCCAGGCGTCGGACACGGGTAAGGGGTGTTACAAAACTAAATGCAATGATCCTTAATGCAAATTATCCTAAGTATGCAAACTATATGAATGAAATAGATTTTAGCAAAATTAAACACAACTTGCAACAATTATAACATAAATAAACTAGAACAATTACTTTAATTCAACTCAATTATTATCAACATCCTTAATAACATTCAGAAAAACATTCCATGGCAACTCGATCTTTCATGAGTTTGGAAACCACATTAGGTCCTTTCAGAATCCGTTACTTAATAAATACGCATTTTACTGAACCTTATTTACTAAGGGTTTCTTAGCATTCGTGTGAGGTAAAAGGGACGTGTTAGGTTTGAAAGAGTTTAATCACACAAATCTAAAAACTTTGCAGATAATAGAGCTTGGTTAGAGTTGTTATGCAACCTGCAATTTAATCGGGTTAGGATCTAAATTGAGCATGCACATTTCAATTATGTGTCCACTAGCCATCATCTGGTTAGGATCTCTCAGCTAATTCAGGTGCATTTCAATCACGTATGAACGAAATACAGACTTGATTTTAATTAAAAACATGATCGATTGAGGCACAAACATTATAAGCATGAATCCTAGCTTAAATAAATATAATTTAAACAAAGCAATCATCCTAGCTTAAATAAAATTAACCTAACATTGTTGTAAACAAGAACAAAGAACACATAGGAAACATTTTTAGATTCAAGTAAAGAAAAGAAAGATTAACCCCAAATCAAAGTGGCTGTCACCCAAGACTTTGATCGATGAGACTCCTTCACTCCTTCACTCCTTCGCTTTGCTCCTTTGCTGATGGCTTTCCAAGGTTGCCGACCAAGGGCTCTTTAAGAGGCTTAATTGCTAAAATCTCTATGAAGAGATGATGCTAGGCGTGGGGAATGAAAAATGCTAAAGAGAATTGAGAGAGAAGAGAATGATGAGGGATGAGGGATGATGGATGAAGGAATGAGGGGGTGTTATTTATAGGTGAAGAGAGGAAGGTAGTTTGCTAAAAATAGAGAGGTTTAGTCTCTTCAAGCTTTTCCAATGGGTGGCCGGCCATGCTTAGTGGATTTTGAGTTGATTTTTACTAGATTTTAAGCAATTTAAATGCCATAACAACTTCAGACTGAGACTCGGTCAAATGTAAATCTTCGGGCAAATCTCTAATTTCTTCAACATTGCAAGGACCTTGTGTAATTAAACCAAAAAGTGGTTTATGTGGACAGCCATGTGTAGCCAAATTTGGGTTGACTTGGTCTTCAACTTGGATGGTTTTTGTAATCCAACAAAGCTATCAAACTTGTCCAAAATAAATTAATAAGTTAAAGGACCAAAGAATAAAATTTATCTAATTTAAATAATTAATTACAACCCAAATTATTAATGAAATATTTTAAAATGAATTATTAAATATATTTTTATATTTTATTATTTAATTTAATCATGCATGACCCACTTTATGTCTTAAAAATATAATATGCTCAAATATATACAAAATAAGCCATTTTATGCATGAAAACTATATAATAAAGCATAAAATCACATTTTAATAATTTCTATGTCCTAATTTCATATTTTCACATATTTCATTAATTTATTAAACAATTACTTAGTTTTAACAACAAATTTAAGTAAAAAGGTGATAAATCACATAGGAAAAATCCTATATATTTTTCAGTTTACACACCCACAAACTTAAATCATTACTCGTCCCGAGTAATGTTTGTGCACAGCAAAAGGTCTTGCTAAGGCAAAATTGCTAACTGTGTAAGCAACACCAATCTTTGTCCCATAATCATGCATTAATAACTTCATGTTCATTGATCTTCTTTATTAACAAGTAATTCATATGCTAACATTTCTTAAAATTAAACTAAGTTCAAAATATGCCAACATGAACCATAGTTTGTATGTATGTCACAGCCACAGATAACATTCTTCATTCAGCATAATTTCTTATCAATCAAGTAAACAATCATAAGGATTATTTATGATTTTCATATGTTGAACTTAGTACTTCCTCTTCACTAATGTAGGTGACATAATCATCAAATCAATAGGTCTTTTATAAGATTGTAATAGGGCTCGGTTAAAGGTAGGGATTTTAAGAGATGAGACATTTCGGTTTCAAAATCTTAACCTTTATCTTTGTCTTGGATTTCTCAAAATACAACCTTTTTCTTTAAGTGAACCTTTGGAACACCCCCAAACTTATTTTGAACTCAAGCTCATACATTTTTCTTTTTGGATATTGAGCCAAAGCAACTTTTCTTCGCTCTTCCTTTATATTTTTTTTAAGTATGAGCACATACATATTTTTTTAAATTTCCTCAAATATTGATTACCAAGACAACTTTAGTTAAGATGGGTGCACAAAATTAGGATAACTTAAAAAGATGGTAATGTGGCTTATAATGTAGGTTCATTGCAATAAACAGGCCTTTAAGCTCAAAATTTACAGTTTCAAGGGTTAAATATCATAAGGTTGGCTTGAAAAGGCTCAAACGATCCAAAAAAATAGTGCCTATATCATTTTAGATTTTTGTGTCTCCTAGGATTTCACCTCAAGGAAGTTACTAAGTTAATTCTAAAGATATAAACCTTCATGCATGTCCAATCTCAAGAGAAACTAAGTGTTCATGGCAAACATTACTAAGACTAAGATCATACAAGCATTCCATTCTTCATGATAACATACTTTCACTCGGATATATTATCATTCATACTTGTATACAACTATCTCATTAACAAAAAAAAATGTCTCTAAACATTAATTTATTAAAACATACTTTTGAAAGAAATGATTGAAACATGAAAAATTTAAAATTTGAGCAATTTATTTGCCTTACCCCCTTTAAAAAGAAGCAATGTCCTCATTGCAAGAACTAGGTAATGAATGAAAATTGAACACCAGGTAGGGTTGTAAAGAAAGAGAGGTGAGTCATTAAGACTGCTTAAATACCAAGTCTTTCCTAATAACCCAATCCTAGACATGTTCATTCCTATTACCACATCACTTAGTCTTTGTCTTTATAATGAAGTGTTAAGTTTATTCATATTTGTTATGTTTTATTCTGCAGAAATTAAATCCTAATTACTAAAAATAAAATAAAATCCTAAAGACCTAAAAATAATGAAATAAATAACAAGACAAAAATCCACATTTTATTTTTCTAACTCATTCCCCTTGTCTTCTTCAGTTCCATCTCCGCTTGCATAGTCCGTATCTTCCGTCCATGTCTCAAAGATAGCATCTGGGAACTCAGGAAAAAAATATTAGAGATATTCTTAAAAGTATTTCGAATTGAGTCATCTCTAATTTTTGCATATTTCCAGTAAGTTTTTTGTTGATTGTGCATGAACTTGCACATATCCATCATAATTAACAACTCCGATTTCTTTGAAGCACTTGCAGAAGTCGGAATTGGAGTTGTAGATTCAGGTTCAACACCTAGCTTGACTGTTTCTTTTTCTGGCTTAACCTCCGGTTTAGGGGTTGCAGATCCTTCAACTGGTTTAGGACTGTTTGATTCCTTATCAATTCTTCTTCTTCAGTGTCTGTAACTAAAATAGCTTCAGTTTTAGTTCCATTGGTATTTGGCTCAGTTAGCTCTTCTTGCTCGCCTTGATTCAGCTCTTGCACCCTCTCTACTAACCTTTCAAGATCATAATTTGTAATGCACCCTTGAACATTTGCCCCTTCAGATTTGCTTGTGTTTTAACATGGGCCCTTAAGAAAAGTAAAGTGATTAATGATGGGAAATAAGCACTTCTTGTCTTCTTTTTAGAACAATCATGAATCTCCTTGAGAATAATTTTCCCAACATTAATAGACTTTTCTGTCAAGATTACATATAACAAGAGCATCGTTCCATCAAGATGGTGGAACTATGTGAGATAGTCATAAAACTGTAGTGAATGAAATAAAACCATATCTTTGCTATTGGTTTTAGGTATTCCCTTTGGCAAAAATGGCTCCCATACTTTCTTATAATCCATTGGGATCCCGGATTTATCACAACATCAAGTACTTGTTAAAGAAAATCCTAATTGATATTGTTCATCATAGGGTAGTACTCATCTTTTTCAACATCAGGTAAGTTAAACAAATCATTGATGGATTTAGAAGTAAGGGGTACCTTTTTCTTTCAAACGATGACCTCAATAGCATCTTGCATAGTTAAACTAGCATAGAATTCTCGAACTAGTTCATCATCGGGAAGTGAACGAGCATCACAAAATCATTCCCACTTGAGAGCATTGATTTTCTTTCTAATTGGTATAGGAATAACCATCAAATCATTACTTTTCAAGTTAAAACCTTTTTCCGAAATCATAGGTTGATGCTTGAAGATTGAATCAAATCTCTCTTTCACTTCTTCATTGATCAAAATAAGATTTTCAGGAGTAGTCTTTGAAGATCTAGTTCTTTTGCGAGACATCGTATCTTTTCTTGAGAATTTGGTAAAGTTTCTACACAATGGGGAAAAGAGAAATCGGTAAGGTGAGTAAGGACTTGCTATGACAAAAATCTTGCAACGGAAAGGATGGTGTGGCGGTGAGACAACGTGCGATAGCAACAGCGGTGTGCAGTGGCGATGTTGATACTTTGCAATCTTCTTGCGACGGCAATAAGTGATTTCAACAAAAAGGGAAGAGAAACTAGGGTTTCTTGCGGGATTTGAGGCTTAGCAGCACAAGAAGGAGATTTAAGGATTTTTAGGGTTAAGCAAATTGCTTTGAGGGATATGAAAAATAGTAGAATGAAAAGGAGTTTATATAGGGAAGAATTAGGGCAAAATGTAGCGAAAATTTAGCTACATTAGGGTTACTTGGGTGGCAAGTAATGGGAGTGGCGGAAAAGTATGGATTTTTCCCTCCTTTTTGCTGTATTGGGCCTCAAACTTAGACTGTATTTACAAACTTACTCAAGAAAAAATCTAATTACTACTTGGGCCAAATTTGATCCCCATTATTAACATAAAAAATTAAAATTTAAAACAAAAAAAATGAAACTTAAAAATTTTAAATCTTAATTAGAAAATTTCTTTTTAACAAATTTCATTAAATTAATTCCCAGGAAAGGTTGGAGGGGTCACAGCGGTCCTGCTTAAGTTCCAATCTCCTTAGACAGAATTAATTAAATGTAATAAGTTAAGAAAGTAAGTTCTAATTATTTATTTATTTACAAAACGAGTTCATGAAAAATCAAGGGTCTGTTAATTTGAACGAGGATTCAACTCGCTTAACTTCACCATCCCAGTAGTGTTTGAGACGTTGACAATTAACTTTAAATGTACCTCCATAATTGTTGTATAATTCAATAGATCCATAAGGATAAACTCGATAGATGGTTTAGGGTCCTTTCCATCGGGATTTAAGCTTCCCAGGAAATAACTTCAACCTTGAATTAAACAACAAAACCTTCTGACCTTCTTTAAACTCGCAAGGTTGTATATGACTATCGTTCCATCTATTTGATCTTTCTTTACACATTTTGGCATTCTCATAGGAAAACAACCTCAGCTCTTCCAACTCATCAAGTTGTAACATCCTTCTCTCACCGGCTTGCTTAAGATCAAGGTTCAACTGCTTCAAAGCTCAATGAGCTCTATTCTCCAACTCTAATGGTAAATGACATGCCTTTCCAAAGACTAACCGATAAGGAGTCATTCCTAACAGAGTTTTAAATTCTCGTTGATAGGCACACATGATCAAGTTACCTCATCTTGCTCCAACCTCAATAGATGATCAGCTGTTTGATTTTCGACACCTTTTCTATCTTAGATCTCAAGGTCAAATTCTTCGAGTAAAAGTATCCAACGAATTAGCCTCAGTTTCGCATCTTTCTTCGCGAGCAAGTATTTAATGGCCGCATGGTCAGTAGATACTGTAAATTTGGTACCTATAAGATATGAGTGGGATTTGTCAAAAGAAAATACTATAGCAAAGAGTTCCTTTTCAGTTACAGTATAATTGAGTTGGGCTCCCATTAAAGTTCTATTTGCATAGTAAATAGGTGAAACAATTTGTTTCTTCTTTTACCCATCACAACTTCAACGACATAATCACTTGCATTGCACATCAACTCAAAAGGTGAGCTCCAATCAGGTGTAACAATTATTGGGCCTAAGATTAACCCTTTTTTAGATCTTCAAACGCTTCCAAACATGCTTTGTTGAAATTAAACACTGTATCTTTCTCTAACAACAAACACAATAGTTTAGAATTTTTTGAGAAATATTTGATAAACCGGTAAAAACCAGCATGGCTAAAGAAACGTTTGGATCCTTTCACATTAATTGGGGCCGATAATCTTTCAATTACGTCCACTTTTTCTTTATCGACTTCAATTCCTCTATTTGAGATTTTATGCCCTAAGACAATCTATTTCTTAACCACAAAATAGCATTTTTCCCAATTAAGTACAAGATTCGTCTCTTCGCATCTCTTCAGTACCTTAGCCAGATTACTCAAACAAATATCATAAGTGTTACCAAAAACAGAAAAATCATCCATGAAAACCTCAACAAAATTTTCAACCATATCAGTGAATGTTGCCATTATGCATCGTTGAAATGTTGCAGGTGCATTGCATAAACTAAAAGGCATTCGCCTAAAAGCAAATGTACTGTATGGACAAGTAAAGGTTGTTTTATGTTGGTCCTCCAGAGCTACAAGTATTTGGTTATATCCCGAATAGCCATCTAAAAAACAATAGAATTTATTACTTGCCAGTCGATCTAACATCTGATCCATAAAAGGCAACGGAAAATGGTCTTTTTTAGTGGCTTTATTCAACTTTCTGTAATCAATATAAATTATCTAACTAGTAACAGTTCTCGTTGGAATCAACTCGTTACACTCATTTTCAACAATCGTGATTCTACCTTCTTCGGCACACACTGCACCGGACTTACCCACGAACTATCTGAAATAGGATAGATGATTCCTACATCTAACCATTTGATCACTTCCTTTCTCCCAACTTCTTTCATAATAGGATTGAGCCTCCTTTGCCACTCAATTTGAGCTCTTTCACCTTCTTCTAAAATAATTTTATGCATGCAAAAAGAAGGACATATACCTCGAATATCAGCTATGGTCCAATTAATTGCTTTCTTAAATTTCTTTAGAACAACAATTAGTTGCTCCTCTTGATCTTTCGTCAGTTCTGCTGAAATAATCACAGACAAATTGGAATAGTCACCTAAATAAACGTACTTCAAATGTGAAGGAAGTACCTTTAGTTCGAGTTTAGGTGGTTCTTCAATTGATAACTAGGGTTGCACAAATTCTCTGGCTTCTAACTCCAACAGTTCAAACCATGTGGATTGAATAAAATTCCTCAGATTGGCTTCATCAAAGCCATGTTTTCTTCACCTTCTTTATCCTCCAAAAGGTCAAGATCTAAGGCTTTCTCCAATAGATCTTCTTTAAAATTGCTTTCCATAGAACCCAAGGTTTCTATCTCTTCCATAACTGAACACTCTTTTGTCAGATCAGGAAATTTCATTGCTTTAAGAATGTTAAAGGTTACCTAATCGTCTTGAACTTGCATGGTGAGTTCACCTTTCTACACATCAATTAACATTCTTCCCGTGGCTAAGAAAGGTCTCCCAAGGATGATTGGCACGTCTTTATCTACTTCAAAATCTAAGATAATGAAATCAGCAGGAAAAATAAATTTATCGACTCTTACCAAAACATCCTCGATCTTTCTTTCGGGATATGCTAAAGATCGATCCGTTAGCTGAAGCGTCATAGTTATAGGTCTTACTTCACCTATCCCTAGCATCTTGAAAATAGACTTAGGCATCAAGTTGATACTCGCTCCTAAATCACACAAAGCTTTACCACAGTAAGATTCACCAATGTTACAGGGTATAGTAAAGCTTCTTGGGTCCTTCAATTTCGGTGACAATTTGTTCTGTGAGAACGCACTGCACTCCTTTGTCAAGGCAACAGTCTCATACTCACTTAGTCGTTTCTTCTTGGATAGTATATCCTTCATAAACTTCGCATAATTTGGCATTTGTTCTAAAGCCTCCACCAACGAAATATTGATGTGTAACTGCTTGAGAACATCTAAAAACTTCTTGAATTGCACCTCCTATTTCTGCTTGTGTTGCTGCAATCTTTATGGATATAGAGGTGATGGAACTTTCGATTGAATCAGACAACTCTTCTGAGTAGGTAAACCTACATCCAAAGAAGATGTTAAAGTATCTGAATTCACTAAGTTAGGATTTACCTTGCCAGTCTTTGCAGATTCTGACACTTTTGCTGTAGGAATTTCAACAGTTGGTTGATTCTTCTCAACGAGCTTATCTTCGACATCAATTAATTGGGGTTCCAGTATTTTACCACTTCGCAATGGCACTGCTTTGATGTGTTCTTTACCCAAATTTCTTAGATTCTCAGTATCACTCGGCAAGGTTCCTTGCGGTCTATTACGAAGCTCAGTAACTAACTGACCTATTTGGTTTTCCAAATTTTTCAATGTTGCTGCTTGGCTTTGGATCAAAGTGTCATTCTTTGCCATATACGCTTTCAACAATTTCTCCAAACTGTTTAATGCCTCAGCTTGAGGTGGTTTTGAAGCTTGCTGATTAAACCCTTGAGATTGGTTGGGTCTATGTTGCAATAAGTTGTTGTTCGATCCATTTCTTTGGTGCTCCAAGAAAAGTTAGGATGATTACACCATGAAGGATTGTAGAAGTTGGACTTGTCCACTCCTATTTTGATGTTAGTTCCCTACATAGTACACTGACTTGGGATTTGATGGACAATTCTCAAAAGAATGACCTTCCCCATAGTACACATAGGAAACTACTTCAGACAGACTTGGTGGTAGAGCTGCAAAATTATTAGCACTACTAGCAGTAAACTGTCTTAACATAAAGGAAATAGACGATACCTGAGCTGATAACAAAGTGAGGGCGTCAACTTCATGAACTCTGACTACACATCTTCCTGAAGCTATTCGATTTGTTGGCCATTGATAGTTATTGCTCGCAATCCTCTCGATGATTTCATAAGCCTCATTATAAGACTTAAACAAAATTACACCATTCGCAGAAGCATCTACCATCAATCTTGTATGTGCATTGAGACCATTATAGAATGTCTCTAACTAGATACAATGAGGAATCCCACAATAAGGACACTTATGAAGTAACTCCTTGAATCTATCCCAAGCCTCATACAAAGACTCGTCATCCAATTATTAGAAAGTTGTGATGTCGTTCCTTAACTTAGCATTTTTGCTAGGCGGGAAATACTTAACCAAAAATCTCTCTACTAATTTTTGCCATGTAGATATGCAACTTGGTGGCAATGAATTAAGCCATGGTCGTCTCGATCTTGCAATGAGTACGGAAACAACTTCAACCTCAGTGCATATTCAGTCACACCAGCTATCTTGAATGAATCACTCGCCTCCATAAACAATCAAAAGTGGAGATGTGGATCTTTCAAGGGCATACCACTAAATTGGCCCACCGTTTGTAGCATTTGAAACATCACTAGTTTCAATTCAAATTGGGTTGCCTCAATATCTGGCCTTCTAATTCTTGGATTTCACTCATTGAAAAGTGGCAGAGCATATTGTCTGATGCATCGATCCCTATCATCGGCAATGAGGATGGGATTTCGTACACGATCAGCTTCATTACCTTAGTCTTGATTCTGATTTTCAAGGTCCATCTCGACTTGTCTTGGAGATGTTCGTTCACGTATTATTTGTCTGAAAGTTCACTCAATTTCGGGGTCTATAGGGAGTAAATCGATAATCCGATCTATTCTCATAAACGCCTCAAAATAAAATCACAAAATAAAAAAAGAATAAGTTAGTAATGTTAGAAATAAACCAAATTGGAAGTAAATAATTTCACAAAAAAATGACTATGGCAACAATTAACAATCCCTGACAAAGGCACCAAAAACTTGTAACGCGTAGGTTGGTGCAAGTGTACACAATCGTTATCAAGTAATAAGTAACTATCGAGTTACCATCTCCATAGGGATTGTATTTGTGTTAGATCACTTAATTGTAAAATCGTTCAGTAATCTCATATGGCCCAATGGATCGCGGACTCAAATTGCCTTTGCGACCGAAACGAAGTCTTTTCTTCCACGGAGATACTTTTAAGAATACTTTGTCACCGATCTAAAATTCAATATCTTTTCGTTTCAAATTCGTGTATGATTTCTGACGATCTGAAGCTGCTTTCAAATAGTCGTGAATTACTTTCACTTTCTCTAATCAAATCAACCCTGTGAATCTGTTTCTCACTTAGCTCGGTCCAATAAAATGGAGTTCAGCATTTGCGACCATACAAAGCTTCGTACGGAGCCATTTGTAAAACCCCTTACCCGTATTCGACACTGAAACAGGGTACAAGGCATTACCAAACTTATACGCAAGCAATCATACGAAATCGAGACATGAATTTCCACTCAAATTTAAAAATTTTCAAAAACATAGATACCATCCCTTAAAACGAGCCTACGAGGCTCAAAACATACATTGGGAACGGTTCGAGACCAAACCGAGAACTTTAGAAAACTTTTGGGAAACTTAGAAAATTTTCCATGAAAAAGGTCTACACGCCTGTGTGGCATATCATACGCCCGTGCTTCAGGCCGTGTCCAAAATAGGGGACATTCTATTTATGACGTCATCAACCAAATAAGGTCGCACGACCAAGGCATACGCGCGTGTCCTTAGGCCGTGTGGTGAATTAAATTCCAAAAATTAAGTGCAGACTTCACACGACTTGGGCACATGCCCATGTCCTATGGCCATGTCTCTAACACGGTCGAGACACACGGCAGTGTCTTGTGCCTGTGTGTTTACTACTGGGCATTCTGTTTTGCATTAATTAGGGTGTAGGGGACACACGACCATAACAAAAGCCTATAGGGCAAGCCGTGTGTCACACACGGCTTAGACACATGCCTGTGTGTCTACCCGTGTAGACAAAATAAGGCTATTTACCATGCCTTTTTGCCACCCATACTTGCACCAACCTACACAACATCAAAACCACACCAATCCAAATATATATATATGACTTCAAGGCACTTAACACGGCATAACTAAGTGCTTCACCAACATCAAACATCCATAATCACATGCAACACATCATCATTCAACCATCAATAACCATAGGCCATATCATAATAACATTGGTAGATGCATACATATATGAATAGGTTTATAACCAAATAATCATTATGAGACACATCTCATGGCCTTATACAAATTGAATCAAATATCATCATAAGCCACCAAAATTGGCTAAACCAATATGACATATAACAAACAGACCAAGTCCCTATACATGCCATACTCAAAATGTTGAGACTAACTATACCCAAAGATTCCAATTGATAGTGTGATCGAGTCTCCGACGTCCTTCAATCCCCGAGCCAGCTTGGCGATAATATAAGGAAAAGGAAAAAGGAAAGAGAGTAAGCATAAAGCTTAGTAAGTTTGAATGTAAATAATTAACAACATTAACCATGCATTATTGTACACATGACATAATATAACTTATCACAATGTCATCAAGTATCATAAATACATTTTAAATCGTGTCATTTACATAATGCGCGATAAAACTCGTGATCATAACTTATTCATTCACTTCTTACCAAGGTCTCATCAATTTAAAATCTCAATATTTATGAGCTTCGTGTACATACCTGTACCCTTTCAACATGGTCATACCTTGTCATTTTGTTAACATAATCTTTGGATTACCCGTTGAACCACTTGGAATACTAAAGGATACTCGGTAATCACTTACACATAGAATCATACCAATGCCATATCCCAGATATGGTCTTACATGGGATTACATATCGATACCTATAGCCCAGCTATGGTGTTACACGATTCTCATATCGATGCAATGTCCTAGACATGGTTTTACACGAAATCTCATAATGATGCCATATCCCATATATGATCTTACACGTAAACTCATAACCCTAATGTCATGACATCCGTATCCTAACTACTCCTAAGGTTCAATCGGGGTTTCGAGGTATCAAATCTTCATCGAATCCTTATTGAGTCAACATTAATCAAATCTGTGAAGACAATTTCACAATTCATGCAATATTAAAGCATTAAATACCTAATAATGAAATGTTGCATTATTTACACATAAACTTACCTCGGTACACAGTAGTAGAAATTGAACCTAATCCTCGATAATTTTTCCCCCAATCAAGGTTCGAATCTCGTTTTTCTTGATCTATAATAGCAAATTTAGCTTATTTAATATACACATTATTCAATTCAGTCCATAGCTCATACTTTGAAAAATTACCTTTTTACCCCTAACTTTTCACATATTTACAACTTAGTCCCTAGGCTCGTAAAATGAAATATGTCCATTTTCTTTGTCACCAAGCCTAGCTGAAACCAACGCATACTCATATGAGCCCACATTTCTCATTAAAACATACATCTTATTACTCATTTTACATCTTTTATAAATAAGTCATTTTTATGCATACACACATCAAACTTTAATAATCTATCATGAAACATCAAAATACATGCATGTCACACATGGGTAGATTTTGAAGATGAACCCTAGCTCAAATAAATGGTAGAAATAGCTAGATCGGTTGGTGACAACTTCAAAAATACAAAGAACATTAAAAATGGGGCTAGGATGCACTTACTATTGAGCTTGAAAAGATGAACAAAACCTAGCTATGGCTCCTTAGAAATTTCGGAAATGGGGGAGGAAGATGGACAACAATGAAAAAAATGCCATTTTCCTTTTCTATTCTTTTATTAACCAAATGAAAAAAATGCCCTAAAGGCCTTTCTTTCAAATTTTTCCTATTCATGCCCATTTCTGTCCAAAAATATGGAAATTGGTCAAATTGCTTTTTAAGAACCTCTAATTAATAATTCAAAGCTATTTCATACTTAAAGCTTCTAGAATCTCATATTTTGAAACTTTGGCAACTTAGTCCTAAAAGTCGAATTGGATACTTATTCACAAAATTTATTCATGAAATTTTTACACAATCATGCAAACATGTCATGGACCTCAAAACAATCATAAAACAAATATTTTTACTTCGGATTTGTGGTCTCAAAACCACTATTCTAACTAGGCCCAAAATCAGGATGTTATAATTCTCCCCCCTTAGGGATTTTCATCCCTAAAAATCTTACCGGTAAAAAGATTTGGGTACTGGTTTCTCATGTTTTCCTCGAGTTCCCATGTAGCCTCTTCGACCCCATGTCTTTTCCATAACACTTTCACAAGGGAAATAACTTTTTTTTTCTCAATTGTTTGACTTTTCGAGCCAAAATCTTAACTGGCTCTTCACCATAAGTCATATCTGGTCGAATCTCAACTTCTGCCGGTGAAATCACATGTGAAGGGTCTGATCGGTATCGGCGCAACATAGACGCATGGAAAATAGCATGAATCCTTTCCAACTCAGATGGCAAAGCTAACAGATATGCTACCAGCCATATCTTTTTGGTAATCTCATACGGTTCAATAAAATGCGGACTCAACTTGCCTTTCCGACCAAATCTGAGAACTTTCTTCTACGGAGACACTTTTAAGAATACTTTATCACCGACCTGAAACTCATCTCTTCCCGTTTCAAATCCGCATAGGATTTCTATCTATCCAACTGCTTTTAAATAATCATGAATTACCTTTACTTTTTCTTTGTTTCTTTGACTAAGTCAACCCGTGAATCTAATTTTCTTTAAGTTCAGTCCAATACAACGGTGTTCGGCACTTATGCCTATACAATGCCTCATAAGGCACCATTTTCAAACTCGACTGAAAACTATTGTTGTAGGCAAATTCCACCAATGGTAAATGCTTTTCCCAACTACCTTGAAACTCAAGAACACGACACCGGAGCATATCCTTAAGAATCTAAATTACCTGCTCAAACTGACCATCAATTTGCGGATGGAAAACAATACTAAAATTCAACTTTGTACCCGAAGTTTCTTGTAATTTTTTCCAAAACAGTGATGTGAACCTCGGATCTCTATTTGAAAGAATCGACAAAGGCACTTCGTGCAATCTCACAATTTTAAAAATATACAAATCGGCTAGCTTGTCAAGTGAGTAGTTGGTACTACCGGTATAAAATGAGCTAACTTTGTCAATCGATCTACAACAACCCATATGACATCTTTCTTTCTCGGAGTCAAAGGCAACCCTGTCACAAAATCCATAGTAACAAGGACCCATTTTCACTCGGGATCCATCATAGGCTGAAGTAATCTAGAAGGTACTTAGTGGTCAGCTTTTACTTGCTGAGAAATCAGGCATCTCAAAACAAACTCGAAAATATCTCTTTTCATACTCGGACACCAATACAATTTCTTTAAGTCATTGTACATTTTCGTGCTACCAGGGTGAATAGACAAACAACCACTATGTGCCTCACACAAAATCTTCTGAATCAACTCGATATTTTTAGGAACACAAATCCTATCATGGAACATCAAGCAATTATCGGAACCAATTCAAAAATTTGATTCAATACCCGACTCACACTAAACTCTCTTACCTTGTAAATCACAATCACTTTTCTGAGCTTTATAAATCTCTTGGAGAAACATCGGTCTAGCTCTTAACTCATCTAGAATAGAACCATGATCTGATAAAGCCAACTGAGTGTTCATAGCCCTCAAAGCAAATAACGACTTCCTACTCAAAGCATCGGCGAACACATTCGCCTTTCCCGGGTGGTAGTCAATCACTAACTCATAATCTTTTAACAACTCAAGCCATCTCCTTTGTCGTAGGTTCAAATCCTTTTGAGTCATCAAATACTTTAAACTTTTATGATCAGTGAATACTCGACATTTCTCGCCATACAAATGGTGTCTCCAAATCTTTAACGCAAACACAACGGTGGCTAGCTCTAAATCATGTGTCAGATAATTTTTCTCATGTGGTTTCAGCTGCCTAGAGGCATAAGCTATCACTTTTCCTACTTGCATAAGTACACAACCCAATCCATTCAAGAATGCATCACTATAAACCACAAATTCTTTTCCCGGTTCAGGTTGTACTAAAACTGGAGCCTCAGTCAATAATTCCTTTAGTTTCTCAAAACTCTGTTGGCACTTTTCTATCCATTTGAACTTGAAATCTTTCTGTAACAATTTTGTCATCGAAGTAGCAATCATGGAAAATCCTTTAACAAACCGTCTGTAATAACTGACTAAGCCTAGAAAGCTTATAATCTCTGTCACATTTCTCGGCGATTTCCATTGAACAATAGTTGAAATCTTACTCGGGTCAACTTGAATACCATTACCCGAAACAATGTGCCCCAAAAATCTGACATCTCGAAGCTAAAACTAACTTTTACTAAACTTAGCGTATAACTGTTTATATCTCAAAGTTTGTAAAACCGTTCGCAAATGCTCAGCATGCTCAGCCTCATCACGAGAATAAATCAATATATCATCAATAAAAACAACAACAAATTTATCCAAGTACGGTCGAAAAATACGGTTCATCAAATCTATAAACATAGCAGGAGCATTCGTTAAACCAAAAGGCATAACTAAAAATTCATAGTGACCATACCTCGTCTGAAAAGTTGTTTTCAGCACATCTGAGTCTTTAACTCTCAACTGCTAGTAATCGGACCTCAAGTCAATCTTAGAAAATACTGTGGCTCCTTTAATTGGTTAAAAAATCATCTATTCTCGGTAAAGGATACTTATTCTTTACGATCACCTTATTGAGCTGTCGGCAGTCAATGGAAAGCCTCATATATCCATCTTTCTTTTTACAAACAATACCGGTGCACCCCATGGAGAAAAACTAGGTCTCAGAAAACCTTTATTCGCCAGCTCTTGCAACTGAGCTTTTAACTCCTTTAATTTGGTTGGGGCCATTCTGTACGGAGCCATCGAAATAGGTGTAGTACCAGGGACTATCTCAATACCAAATTCAACTTCTCTAACGGGAGGCAATTTGGGAAATTGTTCCGGAAATAAATCTGGATACTCACATACTACCGGCACTGATTCAATTTTCAACTTAGACTCTTTTGTAATCAACACAAAAGCAAGATAAGCCTCACAATCCTTTCTTATATATTTTCGAGCAGTCATAGAAGAAATCACTGTAGGCAAGCTATCTGATTCATCAGATTCAATCCGAAGAATATCACCATTTTTACATTTCAACTCAATAATTGTTCTTCCACAATTTACTACTACATCATGAATGGTCAACCAATCCATACCAATAATTACATCAAATTCATCAAATGGAAAAATCATAATTAGCCAGAAAATAGTGACCTCTAATCATCAAAAAACAATTCTTACAAACCTTGTCAACTAGTACATACTTGCCTAAGGGGTTTGACACTTTTATCACAAATTTTGTAGACTCAATAGGCATATTCATACTAGACACCAATTTATGCAAACATAAGAATGGGTTGATCCCGGATCAATCAAAGCAACAACATGAGTATTATAGAGAGAAAAAGTACTCGTAATTACATCAGGAGATGAAGCCTCTTCGCTAGCGCGAATGGCATAAGTCTTTACATAATTAAGTGCATTCTTGCTACCCGCTCCATTTCCTAGATTTCTCTGTGGCCTTCCTCTCGGAGCAGTATTACCAGATCTCGCACTCTAAAATTTCTCTTTTTCAGCCATCTCAGGGCAATCTCTAATGAAATGATCTTGGGAACCACACTTGAAAAAAGTTTGATCATTCACTCGGCACTAACCAGGGTGATGTCTACCGCACTGTGGACATTTAGGTCTACTAGGTCGAGCATTACCCACATTCGCTATTGAAGTAGTTTGAGCCTTATGACCCGAATACTGTTTCCCACGGTTTTTATTTGAAAACCCAACTGAAGCACTTTATCGAGTATTACTCTCGGTTTCTTGATGAGGACTGAAATGACTTAGCCATCTGTCTTTTTCTCGAGTCACGAGACTTAATTTCATCTTTTCTTTTCTATTTAGCCAATTCCTTAGCCTTGCAAGCTCTCTCAACAAGTACAACAAATTCTTTTAATTCTAGAATGCCAACCAACAATCTAATGTCTTCATTCAGTCCATCTTCAAATCTCTTACACATGATAGCTTCAGTCGAAACTGCAACAGTCCGGTTTAGACCTTAGTTAAAATAGTGGTTTCGGGACCAGAAATCTGAGTCAAAAAAATATTTTAATATTATTTTATTTTCCTATTATACATGATTAAGATGTGTGAAATTTTTGTGAACTAATTTATCCGTTTGTGTGCTTAATTTGATAAAAGGACTTAATTGTGAAAGGTGATAAATTAACATGTTATATGTTAAAAGCACTTATGTGTCATGTCTTTATAAATGAGAGGTCCTTATAATGCAATTGAACCATTTGAATTATGGATGGACGGTTAAAGGCCATTGATATATGGTTTTGAAATGTTTTAATAATGGGTGAAATAGTAAAATAAGTATTAATATGTATATTAAATAAAACAAACATTTAAAAGATGATTATTATCATCTTATTTTGCCAAAAGTGGAGAAAGAAGAGTTAAGCTTTTACATGTTCAATATTCGGCTACTTCTAAGCTAAATTAAGGTATGTTTTGGCTTTGATTTTTGATAATTTCTACGTTTTTTGTAATCGTTGCTTCATGCTCTACAAAACCCATGCTTAAATTTTGTGAATTGATGATGAATTTGAAATGTTCCATGGATGAATTCATGAGCTTTGTGATTTGTGATGAAATATGAAATATATGTGTTAGATTAACATAGTTTGTCTTTGAGTTTTTAATGATTTTGAGTAATTTGGATTAAATTGAGAAAATAATATTTTGAGGGACTAAAATGTGAAATAAATGAAATTTATGGACTTGTATGATCATAGTGAACATTCGGCTAAGCATGGGTATATAGAGATTTTGTGTATTTTATGATTTTGTGAAATAAGGACTAAAATGTCAAAATGTGAAAATGTAAGGCTAATTTGTAAATTTCCCTAAATATGTTTTCTTTTTGGATTGAATTGAATGATTTGGTGAATAAATGGGTTAAATTTGAATATGTATAGATCAAGAACCGAAGAAAATAGATTTAGATCGAGGAAAGTCGAAAGTAATTGAATAGCCGAATCCGTTCGTTTACTTTAATTCGAGGTAAGTCTATATACAAATAAATGTATTGGTATTGATTTATGTATGTTCATATGAAATTTCATTGAGATGAATGTGTATGGGATGACAAATATATGAATTTCGAGGAAGTATCGACAATGTATAAATATCTGAGAAGTCCCGTACAAACCTAGGAATAGATAGGATTGCATATGTCATGACATAGGTTTCTGATATGTGATATCATGTAAGACCATGTCTGGGACATTGGCATTGATTTGAGATTTCGTATAAGACCACGTTTGGGACGTTGGCATCGATTTGAGATTTACATGTAAGACCATGTCTGGGACATTGGCATCGTATTTGATTCGTGTAAAACCCTGTCTGGGACAGTGGCATCGATCATTGGTTACATGTAAGATCAAGTCTGGGACATTGGCGTTGTACGATTATTCTGAGTATTTTGAGTATCCTATTTGGTTCTGAACGGTTCAATGGGCAAGTCTGATAAATGAATGACTATGTGAATTTTATATTCGTTTCAGGTACGTTTGATGTATATGCTTTGTTTAAGCATGAAAGATGAGTATTATGGACTTGCAAAAGAGAAATATGTGCATTGATGTAATATTATAAAATGTGATATATGGATGACTAGGATATGAGTAAAAGAGATGCTTTGAGATATGATGTGTTGGTAAGCTATGGCTAAACAAATGAGGCAAAGAAAATGTTATGAATTTGCAATTGAGAAACATAAATGAAATTGTATTATATGATTATGTGCATTTTATGTTAAGTTTATTTGTGTATGGCTTACTAAGCTTTTGAAAGCTTACTTTGTGTGTGTTTGCTTTGTTTTATAGATCGTTGAAGTTACAAAAGGCTTGGGAGTCGTCGAGGATCATCACCACACTATCAATCTCTATTTTGGTACTTTTGAATGTGTATATAGTTAAATATGGCATGTATAGGCTAGTTATTTTGAAATATGTTTGAGATATGTACATAGCCATGTGATATGGCTAGATAAATGGTTGTGTTGTGAATGACTAGTTGTAACACCCCAAACCCAGCCTAGAAGTTATGACTGGATCTGGCATGTCACATAAAAGGTTGTTTAAAAACTGCGCGTTTGTTAAAAATTTCAAGTTTAATTATTTATTCACTTGTTATCCTTTTGTTTTTGGAAAATGGTTATTAAGGGTTTAGAAAAATCCCATATTAAACATTTAATAATAATAAGCAGAAATCATATTAAAAACTAAACCAAATAAAATACCAAAAATACAGTTAATATGGCCTTATCACATAATAAAAATCCCGAATTAAAAATAAGTTCAAATTAAAGTAATGTAGTTTACGAAAGAAATAGAAAAGCATGGCCACCCCGAGTCCGCCCCAGCTCCCAATTCGCGATCTAATGATTACCTGAAACATTTAAAAAGAGGGGGTGAGTTTACGAAAACTCAGTGTGCAATTACTCTACCTTAACGGTAACTGGGCCCTAGCCCTTACATATCACTTTGGGCGAAGCCCATACAGAATCAGACTGGGCCTTAGCCCTACTAGCAGAGAATAGTAGATAATCAGATATTAATGCAATGTGATGCAAAACCCAAACCCAGCCTAAATTTCCATCCGCTACACACCACCCGTACCTGCCAATCACACCAATGGGGATTTCTACAATCAACCCTCACCGCTACACACCATCGATGGCAGACATGCTGCAGTTAGTTGCTCATCGTCAGATTGTGACAGAGGCACCAGATATGTGGCATGGCCACCAGAACAAAACGCTTCCCCATTCATTCATATCCGCAAGCCCATGCAACATGTCGTGACATAATAAGTCGTGTATGCAGCATGACATGTATGCAAATCATATATCAAATATAACATATGAAACGGATTACAATCATAATCAGAAAAACAAATACAATATAATCAAGCTAATCAACCTCTAAGGGTATAACAGTAATTTACCTACCAAGGGTATTTTTATAATTTACCTATCGAGGGCATTTCAGTAATTTTGCACCAGCAATGGCCTTTCCGAAGGCCTAATGTCGCCTCGAGCGACTCAACTACCACTCCCGGTCGTTACCGGACTATTGGGCCTAAAACCCAATTTCGACCCATTCGAGCCCACACGTTTGTGTGGCCTACCTAACACAAATCTAGCCACGTATATAAGATCCACCTAGTCTAGTTCACTATATACTACACCATCATACAACTTTAATCAATTGGGCCCAAGGGCCCATTGGGCCCACTTCGACCCATCGTGGCCCAAGTAGCCTCAACCCACAAGAATACTACTAATGGCCTCAACTATCGCGTCTAAGCCCCATACGTGCGCTCGCACACTCGTGTGACTACTATTACCGTGATCGGCACTTCGGCATTTGCCGCTCTACAGCTAGAGTAGAGAGAGTTACACACCTGATAGGAATCTGGTGCTAATCCGCGCTCTGACCACTCTTGTGCCCAAACGCCCACCAAGGTATATTAACTCACCTCATAGAATGCTCTATATATAGCTAGCTTCTCACCTTCCTTCTTTGTATCTTTCCAATGTGGGATCCTTCCATCAGCAGAGTTTAAATCCAACTCAAACTCTTCCTGTCCAGACTGCAAAATAAATACTCCATTGCTTCTCATGAGATTCGAACCCAGGTTCCCTTGCAACATAATCCACGCCGCTAACCACTACGCCACAAGCTCCTCTTGTGTCTAAAACCATGCGCAACTAAATATAAATCTAATGCCAAATTCTAAAGTCCATTTAAAAAGGAAAATCACAAAGTAAGAGCCAAGACTTGAACCCTAGACCTCCTTCCTTCCTTGTGGCGTCACCCCTTTGTCTCTTATGTGGCGTCACTTTGCCACTACATCACACACTCCACTTGTGTCATTTTTCTCCATATTTTATTCTTAAAGCTTACCTACTAACTTCCTGGGATTTTTCCACCTAAAACCAAATTTTCCCTAAAGCCAAAGTTTGATCTCGGGACTTCATAGATTCCCTCTAACCTTCCAAAATCACTCACCTAATAAGTCCAACTTGCACTAAAGCCGATCTCTTGCTCCCAAAAATTTAAGCGCTACTACGCTCAAGGCCCATTGGGCCTAATTCTTCTAGGCCCAATTTCGGGATGTTACAAATCTACCCTCCTTAAAGAAATTTCGTCTTCGAAATTTCCAACTATAGGAACAGTCACACAACCTAACCTACAACACTACGCTCACGCTGCGCACTCTGATTCCAATAACACTAACATACTTTTACCTAGAATTTAGAACTCCCTACACATACTCAAAAACACCTAGCCATTAAAGCAGACAAATCTTCCATACGCAACCAATTCTATATCCGAACATCACATCTAAACCAAGCAAACAGAATAGATACCAGAAATACAACATACAACAAAGAAAAGTATCAGGAAACTTACGAATTTGGTGCCGGAGACTCAGGTGCCATACTTCCAGAAAACATGTATTTTTTTTCTAAACCATATTTCAAACCAACTTTGAAAAACTTTTTTTCGAACCCAATCCACAGTCGAGTTTTACAACCTAGGCTCTGATACCACAATTGAAACACCCCAAACCCGGCCTAGAAGTTATGACTGAATCTGGCATGTCACATAAAAGGTTGTTTAAAAACTGTGCGTTTGTTAAAAATTTCGAGTTTAGTTATTTATTCACTTGTTATCCTTTTGTTTTTGGAAAATGGTTATTAAGGGTTTAGGAAAATCCCGTATTAAACATTTAATAATAATAGGAAGAAATCATATTAAAAACTAAACCAAATAAAATTATAAAAATACAGTTAAAGCGGCCTTATTACATAATAAAAATCCTGAATTAAAAATAAGTTCAAAATAAAGTAACGTAGTTTACGAAAGAAATAGAAACGCATGGCCACCCCGAGTCCGCCCCAGCTCCCAATTCGTGATCTAATGATTACCTGAAACATTTAAAAAGAGGGGGTGAGTTTACAAAAAACTCAGTGTGCAATTACTCTACCTGAACCGTAACTGGGCCCTAGCCCTTACATATCACTTTGGCCGAAGCCCATATAGAATCAAACTGGGCCTTAGCCCTACTAGCAGAGAATAGTAGATAATCAGATATTAATGCAATGTGATGCAAAACCCAAACCCAGCCTAAATTTCCATCCGCTACACACCACCCGTACCTGCCAATCACACCAATGGGGATTTCTACAATCAACTCTCACCGCTACACACCATCGATGGCAGACGTGCTGTAGTTAGTTGCTCATCGTCAGATTGTGATAGAGTCACCAGATATGTGGCATGGCCACTGAATGAACGCGGCGCAGAGCCACCGCAATGTGATTGTGGCAAAAGCCATCAGAACAGAACGCTTCCCCTTTCATTCATATCCCAAAGCCCATGCAACATGTCGTGACATAATAATTCGTGTATGCAGTATGACATGTATGCAAATCATATATCAAATATAACATATGAAACGGATTACCATCATAATAAAAATAACAAGTACAACATAATCAAGCTAATCAACCTCTAAGGGTATAACAGTAATTTACCTACCAAGGGTATTTTTGTAATTTACCTATCGAGGGTATTTCAGTAATTTCGCACCTGCAATGGCCTTTCCGAAGGCCTAATGTCGCCTCGAGCGACTCAACTACCACTCTTGGTCGTTACCAGACTATTGGGCCTAAAACTCGATTTCGGCCCATTAGGGCCCACACGCTCGTGTGGCCCATCTAACACAAATCTATCCACGTATATAAGATTCACCTAGTCTAATTCACTATATACTACACCATCATATAACTTTAATCAATTGGGCCCACCAGCCCATTGGGCCCACTTCGGCCTATCTTGGCCCAAGCAGCATCAACCCACAAGAATACTACTAATAGCCTCAACTATTGCGTCGAAGCCCCACATGTGCGCTCGCACGCTCGTGTGGCTACTATTGTCGTGACCGGCACTTCGGCATTTGCCGCTCTACAGCTAGAGTAGAGAGAGTTACACACCTGATAGGAATCTGGTGCTAATCCGCGCTCCGACCACTCCTGTGCCCAAACGCCCACCAAGGTATATTAACTCACGTCATAGAATGCTCTATATATAGCTAGCTTCTCACCTTCCTTCTTTGTATCTTTCTGATGTGGGATCCTTCCATCAGCAGAGTGTAAATCCAACTCAAACTCTTCCCGTCCAGACTGCAAAATAAATACTCCATTGCTTCTCATGAGATTCAAACCCAGGTTCCCTTGCAACATAATCCACGTCGCTAACCACTAGGCCACAAGCTCCTGTTGTGTCTAAAACCATGCGCAACTAAATATAAATCTAATGCCAAATTCTGAAGTCCATTTAAAAAGGAAAATCAAAATGTAAGAGCCACGACTTGAACCCTGGACCTCCTTCCTTCCTTGTGGCCCCCTTGTTTCTTATGTGGCATCACTTTGCCACTACACCAAACACTCCACTTGTGTCATTTTTCACCATATTTTATTCTTAAAGCTTACCTACTAACTTCCTGGGATTTTTCCACCTAAAACCAAATTTTCCCTAAAGCCAAAATTTGATCCCGGGACTTCATAGAAGCCCTCTAACCTTCCAAAATCACTCACCTAATAAGTCCAACTTGCACTAAAGTCGATCTCTTGCTCCCAAAAATTTAAGCGCTACTATGCTTAAGGCCCTTTGGGCCCAATTCTTCTAGGCCCAATTTCTGGATGTTACACTAGTCATGTCCTATGATGCTTAGTTTTGGTATAGCTTGATAGCAAATGAAATAGTCATATGAATGGTAAGCTTATTGATGCATAGTTAGCATATTATTAATGGTAAGTTTGTGATGGATTATACTTTGAAATGTATATGATTGGATTGAACCAAATGTCTTATAAGTTGGTGTGATTGTTAAGCTCATAAGTGGTTAGAAATGATGTACATTTTGGTATGTTTTGGTTGCCTTTGATGCTTGGATTGATGCTTAATTGTGCTTGTAGGAATGACCCAAAGTGTGGGTGGCATTTTGGCCTTGCAAATGGCCTATAATTTCCCACACGGTTCAACACATGGGCGTCTGGCTCGACCGTGTCCCTCGTGGTTGTATTTCAAAACAAGTCAGGCTCGACCACGGGCTGGACACACGGGCGTGTGACTGGCCGTGTGGTGCAAGTCAGTAGCGACCACGGGTGAGGCACACGGGCGTGTCCACGGCTGTGTGAACAAGTTAGTATGTATACCCTATTTTGACACGGTTTAGACACACGGGCGTGTCTGAGGCCGTGGGAGGCACACGGCCTGCCCACACGGGCGTGTGACCTCTGTAACTTAGAAAAATTTTTAAATTTTGAAAATTTCCGTATGTGTTCGATTTAGTCCCGGCCTTATTCTAAAGCATGTTTATGGTCTTGTTGACCTATTCCAAGGACACTTTGATTTGGTTCGTTGAATTATATTATGAAATGTCCGTAAAAGGTTTCGTTTTGTCCAGTAATGCCTTTACCCCTAGACTGGCGATGGTTATGGGTTAGGGGTGTTACAATTTGATTGGTATTAGGGTTATGGTTTAGTCGATTCCCGGACTAACATAGCGTGTAAGAGTCTAGCTATACATGCCATATATATGAAATGTGATAGTGTGATGAATCCTGATGTGTAAATTGTGTTTTCGTATAGTAAATGGTTCTCAAAAGAGCCGTAGCTGACGATGTTGAAAGAAATGTGCCTACTCCCACTCAAGGGACAGCGCCATCAGATTCGAGACCGGCTACTATCGGTCAAGAGGGAGAGGCTAAACAAGCCTTCTTCCAAATGATGAATGAGTGGTTCGCTTAATACGTAAGAACTAATCCGGCTGTTTCACAACCTCCGCCCCCGCCTAATCCTCCTCAGACTTATACATACCTCCGGTCATGAATTTGAATCCGTTGAATAAACCAACGGTCGACAAAACATATGAAAATGGCATTTGGTTATTTAGTCGAACGAAAGATCGACACCCAATGGGTTAGGATGTAATTTTCCGTACTTCTGAACACGCAAATATCGCCTTGTTTTTCGAATACGCAATCTTAAAATTAGTTCAGTGCACGTTTTTAACGAAAGAAAACATTTAGAAAGAATTTGAATACATTTGAGTTTGAAATAAATAATAATAACGATGATAAAAATAAGAATTTATTAATGTAATAAAACATCAAAATAATAATAGAAATATTAACATTGATTAGAAGTAATAATAATAATATTAGAAATAATATTCTAAAATACCATCCATAATAATAACAATATTAATTTAATGATAAATGAGATAATAAAAAAGGACTAAATTAAAAAACATTCAAACAATCAGGGGTTAAAACAGCTAATACTCAAACAAGCAAAACACAGTGTATAAACTGGACTAAATTAGAAGTATGCATGAATTACAGAGGCTAATTAAACAATAAAGGCAACACATAACGGGATTAATTAAAAATAATATAGAAATAGAAGGGACTAAACACGCAAATCCTCAATTAGTTGCTGAAACACGCGGATCTCATGGGACCAAATCGGGTCGGATCGGGGCACTCACACGACGTCGTTTCAAGGCTATCAAACTGAACCTGAAACATCGTCATTTCATTAATAGCCATAAAACCAGATTAAAACCAATTAGATGTCATTCGCACTAAACCCTAGCCCCTTGATTTGTTTTCGTTCTCCGCCGCAGAGAGAAATCCTCTTTCGGCCACTATAACGCCACGGCCGTCGGTGATTAGTAACCGATTCAGGCTTCAACCGACTGCTCTCCTTCGACTAGACTGAAAGCCTCCATGCTCTCAACATCAAAGCCCTCTTTGCTTCAATTTCCTCGAAGAAAGCTACCCGATGGCTTGTCAAAGGCAAAATCCTTTTCTTTAATTTCCAGATAAACCAAAAATGCAAAGAAAAAAATGAAAGCCTAAAGATTCTTCCTTTTTCATACACGAACACACACGAAAATAAACGCGCATCAGAAAAGAAATGAGAATACGAAGGCCAAAGTTTTTTTTTAAAAGATCACCTTTTAATCTTTTTTTCCTTTTTGTATTTCTTCTGTGTTGATTTGTAAATATAGTGTGCGTAATAATGTGTAGTAGTCCCCTATAATCATTTTTTTTGGGCCTTTTAAAAGTTGAAATCGAAGATAAAATACAAATAAAATGAAAATACACTATATTCTTTTTTGTCTTCTCTGCTACTGTTCGTCTGTCCTTCTTTTTGCAGGTACATTGGTTAGCAGTGGAGGCTGTACGAGCGGTGTGGGTGCATGACGCGCACATGCGTGGGGTACTGAGTTGTTGCAGCGCATGGAAGACGTAGAGGCTCTTAGGGTTTTCTGAAACCCTAAATGTTTTGGGTCACCCAAGCCGATTGGGCCACTGTAATTGGGCTCAGGTTAAATATAATTTGGGCCTCTCTGGGTTTATTAATCGGGCTAAAAAATGGGTTTGATATAATGAAATGGACTGTTTAATTGGGTTATTCTAGATTTTTTGTTATTTTTTTAATGTATTTGGTTTAATATGGCGCGGGAAAATTTTGGGCCCTACAGCTGCCCCTCTTTGCTCATTGTCGTGTAACAGGAATGAAGCAAAGACTTTAAGGAGGGCCAAATTTGCCTGGTCTTGTAAGGTCTTGACTTCTTGGTACTGCATCTTCCAGGGTATTGGGAAATGATTTCTCAACTTGCTCTAGCAGAATATCAGGGAGAAGAGATTTGTAACCTCAATCTTCTCTACTGAAACTTTAAGGAAAAAAGGATGGATCCTCAATGTAATCTAAGGGAGGAGGGATTTGTAGCTTCAACCTACTCCATTGGGACTTCGAGGTGATAAGAATCCAGAGGGAAGAGATTTGTAATTTCGATCTTCTCACTGAAACTTCTCGGAAATATTGGTTGGTCCTCAATGTAATCTCAGGGATGAGGGATTTGTAGCTTCAACCTGCTCCATTGGGACTTCGAGGAGATAAGAATCCAGAGGGAAGAGATTTGTAATTTCGATCTTCTCACTGAAACTTCTCAGAAATATTGGTTGAACCTCAATGTAATCTCAGGGAGGAGGGATTTGTAGCTTCAACCTGCTCCACTAGGACTTCGAGGAGATAAGATTTGTATCTTCGATCTGCTTTGCTTAGGAAGGCAAGATCTTCTATCTTCAATCTATTCCGCTGCAAACTCAAGGACGCCAGACTGGTATCTTCGATTCGCTTCACTCAGGAAGGCAAGATTTGCTATATTCGGTCTGCTCCACTGCAAACTCAGGGATGCCAGACTAGTGGCTTAAATCTGTTCCACTACTGCTTAGGGAGACAAGATTTTCCGTTCGATCTTGGTTCCCTACTGCTTAGGGTAACGAGATCTACAATCTTTGACCTATTCCACTGCTAGTCATAGAAATAGGGCTGGTGACTTAAATCTGTTCCCCTACTGCTTAGGGAGACAAGATTTACCGTTTGATCTTAGTTCCCTACTGCTTAGGATGACAAGATCTACAATTTTTGACCTATTCCAATGCTGGTCATGGAGATAGGGCTGGTGGCTTGAATCTGTTCCACTACTGCTTAAGGGGACAACATTTGTCGTTCGATCTTGGTTCCCTACTGCTTAGGGTGACAAGATCTACAATATTTGACCTATTCCAACGCTGGTCATAGAGATAGGGCTGGTGGCTTAAATCTGTTCCACTACTACTTATGGAGACCAGATTCGCCGTTTGATCTTGGTTCCCTACTGCTTAGGGTGACAAGATCTACAATCTTCGACCTATTCCAACTGCTGGTCAGGGAGATAGGGTTAATGTCTCTGATCTGCTCCTGCAACTTCAGGATTGCCAGATCTACTATCTTCGATCCGCTTCGCTCAGGGAGGCAGGATCTTTGAATTCACCAGTGTTGCCACAACATCCACTAGGGGACCTGTCCTGTAAAATTAGTTTTTTTTGTTTATGCTTATACAAAATGGTTAGGATACACTGATCAGAATGAATCTCATGCTCCTAACTAAGTGTATTATGGATGACATTTGCATGGATGTAGAATGTCATGAGAATGGTCTTTTTACAAAGATTAGGATGCTATGATCGGAATGAATCAAATGCCCCTAAATAGATGCGTCTTATGGATGACATTTGTATGAATGCAGAATGTCATGAGAATGATTTTTTTTACAATGATTAGGATGCAATGATCGAAATGAATCTAATGCTCCTAACTAAATGTATTATGGGTGACATTTGCATGAAAGCAGAATGTCATGAGAATGATTTCCTACAATGATTAGGATATAATGATCGAAATGAATCAAATGCTCCTAACTAAATGTGTTTTGCATGAATGCAAAATTTCATGAGAATGATCCCTTTTTAAAAGTTTAAGGGCATCCCTGCTCGCATCATGTTGTCCTTGTTTGGCTGGTATTTTGACCCAAAACCCGAAAGAACAATTATACATTGCTCAAACTGATTTGCCTCCATTGTAACTTCAGGGTTCATCTCATTATAACTTAGGATCTGAATCCTTTCACATCCATCCCACTGTGACTCCTAAACGTGAGATTTGTTTCTTCTTCAATCTATCCCATTGTTATTCAAAGGTATATGATCTGTATCAGCTTCCATCTATTGATCACTCTCCGGGTGACCCAACTAGATGTGTATGTATGATGCTCGTGTGAATGCAGAATATCAATTTTTCTCCGGGGAATGATTCCCATCTTACACTTGAGTTAATGGTGCCCATTTTTCGTCAGGATTGTATTACTGACGCGATATCTTTTCATTTGTTCAACCACCAATTTGGCAAAAAATTCGGAGAGATAGTCTCAGTTTAGACTCCTCCTCCACCAATATTTCCATCCCTCACACTTAGTGAGTTTTAAACAATAGTCCTATTTCAGTTTCTTGTATTATTTAGAAGCTTCCAGAATAATATGCGAAACCCCTTTCATGAAAGTATTAATCATTATTTCAATGCAAAATGCTTGAAAAAGATCATAACTATGGATAAAAATGAAATTGATTGGGAGCAGAGCTCGAGACAGGCAATTTAATCAAAGTTAGCAAATGCAATTAAGCAGTGAATTTATTAAAGGCGTATCTTGGAAAGAATAAGGTAATCAAAGATAGCAAATACAAAATGGATAAGATGGAAAACTAGGTGCCCCAGATATCGCAGCCTGAGCTTCTCTGTTCAAACTTCTTGAGGGCTATTTTAAACTTAATATGTGTTTAGGGGATCCGGAGTACTTTTTCGATGTCCCAAGACGTAGCATACTTCTTCATTGTTAATTCAGGCATAGCAAGACTGCTGTATGCCCCTTTGATCAAAATTTGAGCCGTCCTTTTTGGGTTTTCAACTCAAACCCCCTTTGGTCCCAAAGCACCCTTTACGGGTTTTCGCCTTGGCCTCTCCTTTTTCTTTTTTTTTCTGAGAATTTCTTTTCTTTTCTTTTTTTTTTTTGAAAAATTTTTATTGAATTTGAATTCACCGGATTGGGTAGGTCCCTGCCATCCATTTTGGTCAATGTTTCTAGAACAGACTTTTTTCACTACATAAGGTCTTTTCTAGTTTGGCCTCCATTTTTCTCTAAAATCCTTTTGTATATGAAGGATTTTCTTTAATATCCGGTTCCCTTTTGGGAACTTTCTAGGATGAACCTATTTGTCGCAAACCCGCATCATCTGATTGCAATGGATAACTATTAACTTTTCCTCACAAATTTGACTGACCACATAGGAATTGGATCCATTCTGCCTCATCCAAATTTAGTTCTGATAAAACTCAGAAAAAGGAATTTCGACTTCAATGAGCGAAACCAATGAGAAATGTGATGCCCCGGTGACAGTCCTGGCCAATGTTTGATAAGCATAGAGGGTAAATAGTAACTTCTGTACGCCAATCTTTACAAGTCTCTGTCTTTTTTATGATCTTTTGTTTTTCTTTTTGGTTGCTTTTGCTGCACTGATATATGGCACCTGATCTTTGAACAGACCGCAAACTTTTGACATTGTGTGGTTAAATGTGATCTTTTTAACATTTTTTTGTCAGTATTCTTTCTTTCTTTTTTTCTTTTTTTTTTCTTTTCTTCTTTGGTCTAATGACTATCGACTTTGTAATTTTGGCATAAGAAGCGACCTTCACCCTCTTAGAGAAGAAATTGACACCCACAAAGATCAATTGGTGTCGGACAAATGCTCTTGATGAGATCGCCCTCATAACATCTGTGTCCCACATGTAGACAAAATGGAGGAGGCACATAAGTCCTGTCTTTTTAAATTTGGCATTTGATGCAATTTCCCTTTTTGGGTAGACCGGTAGCCTAAACCTCATGATTAGCCTGACTATTGTAAAACCATTAGCATGGGTTATTTAAACACCAATCTTAATATCATACCCACGTTTTAGTAGCCTAGCGTGCGAAAACATCTTAAATTCTTAAAAATAGCTCATTGATGTCTAGCCTTATGGCGAATTAGGCTTTGATATTTTCCCCTTATTAATCTCGTAACATCCACTGACCTTTTGCAAGGATGAGTCTATTTTCATCTTGTTCTACCATCATTAACAAATCAAAAGATAGGCTACGATCTCTATCCTCTTCCAAGTCCTTAGATCCCTTAGAACCCATATCTCATTCAAAAAGGGAGTCAGTAACAATGTCACTCATGTCATTGATATCTGGGTACCTAGTGTAGCTACGAAGGCAAATTCCAAAGAACAAGTGATTCTAAAGATGATTATTTATATTGTATGGTCATGAATAAAGAATGAAAGAATATTCTAGAACACAAAAGAATGTACATATAAAATGTAAAGAAAAATATTTGCTTAAAAGGATGCATTTTATTGAAATAAAAATTCTGGACACAAGCCTATTTCACAAAAAGATTCTTGTTACTTCCAGGCTTAAAGCAACAAGCATGTTTTGAATATTGCTCTAGATTAGCTCTAAAAATACAAGGATCTCTTTCACAGTCCCATTGTTCAAAACATCCCAAGTACGTAAAGGCAGAAGCTTGGAAAGGTCTATTCTCTGGTTCACTCTTCAGATATGTCATTAATGTTCAAAATCGCCAGTATCAGGTTTTGCGCTAGATCCTTGAACTTGATGTACTCTTGATCTCATGCCCCCATTCATCATGGTACTCACAATAGTTATCCGTTGAACGGCATGGTTGGGTAAAAGATTTTCTGCACCAGAGCGGTCATCGAATCTTATTACTCCTATTTTGATGAATCTTTCAACCAGCTTCTTAAAAGTAAGGCAATTTTCTATTGAATGTCCTGTAATCCCTGCGTGGTACTCACACTGGACATTTGGGTCATACCATTTAAGGTATGGAGGCTGTATTGGTTTCAGGTAATGAGGAGCTACAACATGCATTTCAAATAATCTCTGGTACAACTCCCTATATATTGTTGGAATAGGTGTAAACTGGGATTTCTCTGAGTTCGGTCCTGGATTGGGTTCCTGCTTTGGGGAGACCTGATAATTGGTAACTACAATCTTTGACTGGCCCACTGTAATCGGCTCTGTTTGATCCTTGATCCCTTTCCTTCTTCTCCAGTACCTTTGAAGCCCACTTTCCCCTTTTCCTTGTTTCTGCCAGAACAATCAGTTTGGCTTAATCATCCTTCGGGTTAAAAATTGAGCCCATCGGGAGATTCAACAGTGCCGAGGTATTAATCTAACATTGGGGTTTGATAATGACCGGTACCCCTTGTGGGGGCACGTTTGGTCGGGCTGAGACACTCATTAGAGAATAAACAATGTCTTCATCATCATTTACACTGTCGACCACTGGGCCACTCCATTTTTCAAGCCCTCCAATTAGTAATTGAATTAACTGGCGCATCATATTCATTTGATGTCGCATAACCTGCTAGATTTCATCCAATTGCTCCTGTATTCATATTTGCCTTTGCTCTAATCTCTCCAACCTTCGTTCCATGTTTTCTGGGTTATTGAAATGATTTCACCTAATTAGGGACCTTATGTGAAAATGCAATGCAAATGATGTAATGCAAATGCATGAAATGAATGCAAGAAGAAAGAGAGACGTTGATTCTGAATTCAATTCCATTAGAAGAACTTCTCTAGAAAACATATTTCTTTACATAAAACGGATTACATATGCGGCTTTGTCCTCATAGTCCAGGTGAAAACATCGATCTTCTCCTTCATATCCGGACGCTGCAGTCGAATCCTTCAAATCCTCCCAAAAGATGTCTTTTTTATTTCCACTTGGCTTGATTCGGGTCGTGGTTCGCTGCTCACTTATCCCTTGCGATATTGATTAGCTTCTTTAAGAAAATTGAGGCATGACGGCTCTTGCACAATTCTTGTCAATTTGAATCTTTCGGGCAAGGTTTTGCATTCCTCCACGAACTATCAACTTTCTTCTATTGTGTTTACTCAGACCATGTCCGGATAACCATATTATAATCCACTTTATCAAGAAATTCGTTTCCTTATGGCAAACTCCTCTATTTAGCAATCGAATTACTAATCAACATCTCCTTTCTATGATGATGCAATGCAATGCATTGTAATGTAATGCAAACATAAACACAAAACATGTTAGCACAAGAAAAATAAACACCCAAAATAAATTACCTAAATAGGTGACCACTGGGGTTTGACACGCTCTACCTAGGGTTAGCTCTTAGGATTCGCTATATGCGGTTTGGTTCTAACGAGAGGGTACCGAACCAGCAGATTCCTCGATCCTCACCCATTATAGGCTCATATAGATCAAGTTTAGTTCAAGGGAATACATTTCCCTATGGCCATGCGGAGATGAAAATCTCACGAAGCACATAGGTACAGATGTATCCCGGAAGTAGTCCACTAGCCCATGTAGAGGTGAAAACCTCACGAAGGCATAGCTTCTTACTCCCACTTAAAGGTGTGACCACAACGGTCATGCAATGCAATGCCAAAGTATTTCATGAGACTCGACATTATAGCGCAAACAAATACATCAAAAGAAACATGATTTTTCAAAACAATTTTCCAAATTTTCAATCAGAAGGACAAAAATCAATCCATTTATGGCCTGACCCTCAAACGGTCCCTAGCGGAGTCGTCAAGCTGTCGAAACTATTTTTTTTAGGTTTGAAAAAACGGGGATCGACTTTAAAAATAGGAATCGCCACCGATCCTTTTTGTTTAGGTGTGATCAGGTCACCTATAAAAATATTTTGGTCTACGTAATTAGAGAAAATGGGTTTGGGAGTCGGTTACATGCGAGGAAGGGTTAGCACCCTTGCAACGCCCAAATTTGGTACAAATTGATTAATTAGTGTCCTTGCGTCAAAAATTTGAAAATATTTAAGGTATAAAATTTTCAAAGAAGGTTAACTCACCCTGAATTGAATTTCAAGATTAACTCGTTTCAAAGTAACGAAAATGTCATACCCAGCACGTTAGGATATAACAATTTTATACTTTGACACCGAGATCATCTTTGATCTTCAAAACATATAATTAAAAGGGTATTTGGTTATTTAGTTGAGTGAAAAATTGACACCCAGCACGTTAGGATGTAATTTTTCGTACTTCTAAACACACAAATATTGCCTTTTTTTCATTAAATCAGAATTGAATCTCAAGATTAACTCGTTTCAAAGGAATAAAAGTATCGTACCCAGCACGTTAGGATATAACACATTTATATTCCGACACCGAGATCATTTTTGATCTTCAAAACATATGAAAAGAGTATTTGGTTATTTAGTCAAACGAAAAATCGACACCCAGCACGTTAGGATGTAATTTTCCGTACTTCTAAACACGCAAATATCGACTTGTTTTTCATTAAATCAGAATTGAATCTCAAGATTAACTCGTTTCAAAGGAAAAAAAGTATCGTACCCGGCACATTAGGATATAGCACATTTATACTCCGACACCGAGATCATCTTCGATCTTCAAAACATATGAAAATGGTTTTTGGTTATTTAGTCAAATGAAAAATCGACACCCTGCGCGTTAGGATGTAATTTTCCGTACTTCTAAACACGCAAATATCACATTGTTTTTCGAATACGCAATCTTAAAATTAGTTCAATGCACGCTTTTAACGAAAGAAAACATTTAGAAAGAATTTGAATACATTTGAGTTTGAAATAAATAATAATAACGATGATAAAAATAAGAATTTATTAAGATAATAAAACATCAAAATAATAATAGAAATATTAACATTGATTAGAAATAACAATAATAATATTAGAAATAATATTCTAAAATACCATCCATAATAATAACAATATTAATTTAATGATAAATGAGATAATAAAAAGGGACTAAATTAAAAAACGTTCAAACAATCAGGGGTTAAAACAGCTAATACTCAAACAAGCAAAACGCAGTGTATAAACTGGACTAAATTAGAAGTATGCATGAATTACAGAGGCTAATTAAACAATAAAGGCAACACATAACGGGATTAATTTAAAACAATATAGAAATAGAAGGGACTAAACACGCAAATCCTTCATTAGTTGCAGAAACACGCGAATCTCATGGGACCAAATCGGGTCAGATCGGGGCACTCACACGATGTCGTTTCAAGGCTATCAAACTGAACCTGAAACGCTGTCGTTTCATTAATGGCCATAAAACCAGATTAAAACCGATCAGATGTCATTCGCACTAAACCCTAGCCCCCTGATTTGTTTTCGTTCTCCGTCGCAGAGAGAAATCCTCTTTCGGCCACTACAACGCCACAGCCGTCGGTGATTAGTGACTGATTCAGGCTTCAACCGATTGCTCTCCTTCGACTAGACTGAAGGACTCCATGGTCTCAACACCAAAGCCCTCTTTGCTTCGATTTCCTTGAAGAAAGTGACCCGATGGCTTTTCAAAGGCAAAATCCTTTTCTTTAATTTCCAGATAAACCAAAAACACAAAGAAAAAAAATGAAAGCCTAAAGATTCCTCCTTTTCATACACGAACACACACGAAAATAAACGCGCAATCAAAAAAGAAACGAGAATACAAAGGCCAAAGTTTTTTTTTTAAAAAGATCACCTTTTAATCTTTCTTTCCTTTTTGTATTTCTTCTGTGTTGATTTGTAAATATAAGGTTTTCTGAAACCCTAAATGTTTTGGGTCACCCAAGCTGATTGGGCCACTGTAATTGGGCTCGGGTTAAATATAATTTGGCCCAGTTTCTGGGTTTATTAATCTGGCTAAAAAATGGGTTTGATATAATGAATTGGACTGTTCAATTGGGTAAGGGGTGTTACATTTAGTGGTATCAGAGCTATGGTTTAGCCGTTTCTAGAACTACCGTAGCAGGTGTAAGAGTCTAACTATACATGCCATATGTGTATAATGATAGTGTGGTGGCTTCTGATGATTTTAAATCTTGTTTTATATAGAATATGGATCCCGACCAATCTACTGCTGATGAGGTAGCTAGTAACGTGCCGGCTCTTGCGCAAGGAACCGTGCCTGTACAAAGTGGACCCGAGGCTAGGGGTCAAGGAGAAGAGGCACGAGAGGCCTTTCTCTAGATGATGAATAACTGGTACTCGGACTTTGTTCGAGTGAACCCTAATGTTCAACCTCCTCCACCTCCTCCTATACCTCAGCCAAATCTAGTGGCTCCGCAAGGTATCGATCTAGTGAGGATATCAAAACCCTCTGTGGATAAGATTAAGAAGCACGGGGCTGAGGAGTTTAGAGCTAAGGTAGATGATGACCCTGAGAGGGTAGAGTTCTGGTTAGAGAACTCGATGAGAGTGTTTGATGAACTCTCATGCACACCTGAAGAGAGCTTGAAGTGTGTCGTATCTTTGTTGAGAGATTCATCATATCATTGGTGGAAAACACTAACGTTAGTGTCCCGAAAGAGCGGGTGACTTGGGACTTCTTTCTGGAAGCGTTTCGGAAGAAGTATAAAAGCCAGAGGTTTACTGATCAAAAGAGAAAAGAATTCCTTGAGTTGAAGCAAGGAAAAATGTCAGTGGTAGAGTATGAGTGTGATTTTGTTAGGCTTAGCAAATATACTCAAGAGTGTGTATCGATAGAGACCATTTTGTGTAAGAGGTTCGAAGATGGACTGAATGAGGATACCAAACTCCTAGTGGGTATTTTGGATTTGAAAGAATTTGTTATGTTGGTTGAAAGGGCAAGTAAGGCTGAGGAATTGAGTACAGAAAAGAGAAGGGCTGTGAGTGAAACCCGAGATGCTAAAAAAAGGCGGATGGGCAAGTCATATCAAGCCCAGTCAAAAAGGTCCAAGGAAGTGAATTCTCGGACGATAGTCTCAGTGGGATATTCGTATCGAGTCTCGGACAATATTCGTTCGGGTTCGAGAGTCTGAGCTACCTCTATGGGAAGTGTGGGCAATGCAAAAAGAAAACCAGAGTGCCCAAGTTGTGGTAGATACCACACTGGAGAATGTTGGGGAAATACTCGTAAATGTTATAAGTGTGGTTCCCTCGACCATTGTATCCGAAACTGCCCTGAGAGGGATGATAAGGAAGAGAAGCAAGAGATGAGACCTATTGATGTATCTGCTAGGGGTAGACCACCAAGAAACCCAAGAGGTGGGGCTAGTGGTAAAGGTGCACCCAGGGACTTCGCTGTAAGATCAGAGGGTCGAGCACCTGCGAGGACGTATGCCATTCGCGCTCGCGAGGTGGCATCCTCCCCAGATGTGATAGCGGGTACTTTTTCTCTCTTTGACACCCTTGTTATTGCTTTAATAGATCCAGGGTCTACTCACTCTTATATTTGCATGAAGCTAGCATCTAGTCTGAGTATGACCGTTGAGTCTACGGACATAGTGGTTAAGGTGTCAAACCCATTAGGAAAGCATGTGTTAGTGGACAAAGTGTGTAAAAATTGTCCTTTGTTGGTTGAAAATTATTGTTTTTCGGCCGACTTGATGTTGTTGCCGTTTGATGAGTTTGTTTTAATCCTAGGCATGGATTGGTTAACTACCCATAGTGTCTTAGTGAACTGTGGTAGTAAGTACATTGAATTGAATATGAGAATGGAGATGTGGTTCGAGTTGAATCAGGTGGATCGGATAGTCTACCAGTGATGATTTGTTCCCTAGTGGCAGAGAAATATTTAAAAAAAGGATATGAGTCCTATCTCACCTTCGTGTTGAATACTCGAGAGGTTGGAGTAACGTTTGAAACAATGCTAGTGGTACGTAAGTATCTGGATGTATTCCCGGAAGAGTTACCCGGATTACCTCCTGTGAGAGAGGTTGAGTTTAGAATTGAGTTGATTCCAGGAATGGTACCGGTTTCTATTGCTCCGTATAGAATGGCACCTGTAGAGTTGAAAGAATTGAAGGTACAGTTGCAAGATTTAACTAATAAGGGTTTTGTAAGACTGAGCTACTCGCCGTGGGGTGCTCCGGTGCTATTTGTGAAGAAGAAAGATGGGACTATGAGGTTGTGTATAGACTATAGATACCTTAACAAGGTGATGGTGAAGAATAAGTATCCTTTACCAAGGATTGATGATCCTTTTGATCAACTGAGAGGAGCTATAGTGTTCTCTAAGATAGACCTGAGGTCGGGATATTATCAGCTCAGAGTGAAAGAGCAAGATGTGTTGAAGACTGCATTTCGAACAAGGTATGGCCATTATGAGTTTTTGGTTATGTCGTTCGATTTGACGAATGCACCTACAATTTTTATGGATCTGATGAACTGTGTTTTCAGACCATATGTGGACAGGTTTGTGGTTGTCTTCATTGACGACATATTAATCTATTTTTTAGAATTAGAATGATCATGAGAAGCATTTGAGAATTGTCTTGCAAACTTTAAGAGATAAGCAGTTGTATGCTAAGTTTAGCAAGAGCGAGTTTTGGCTCAGAGAAGTCAGATTTTTGGGAGACGTTGTGTCAGGTGATGGTGTCAGAGTTGACCCAAGTAAGATTTCAGCTATTGTGGATTGGAAATAGTCGAGGAATGTGTCAGAGGTTAGAAGTTTCTTGGGATTAGCAGGATATTATAGACGTTTCGTGAAGGGGTTCTCTATGATTGCTATTCCTATTACGAAATTATTGCATAAGGATGTTAAGTTCGAATGGACGGAGGCATGTCAATAGAGTTTTGAGAGACTGAAAACAATATTGACTGAGGCACCAGTTATGGTTCAGCCAGAATCGGGAAAGGAGTTCGTGGTTTATAGTGCTGTGTCGCTTAATGGTCTTGGTTGCGTGTTGATGCAAGAGGGTACGGTAGTCGCTTACGCCTCGAGGCAGTTAAAATCGCACGAGAAGAATTATGCGACTCATGATTTGGAGTTGGCTGCGATTGTTTTCTCGTTAAAGATTTGGCAACATTATTTGTATGGTGAGAAATGCCAAATCTTTACGGATAATAAGAGTTTAAGATATTTGATGGATCAGAAGGATCTGAATTTGAGACAGAGACGATGGCTTGAGTTGTTAAAAGACTATGAGTTAGTCATTGATTATCATCCGAGAAAAGCGAATCTGGTGGTGGATGCCCTGAATAGGAAATCCTTGTGTGCTCTAAGAGCTATAAGCACGAGTTTAACATTATCTAATGATGGTGTTATTTTGGCAGAATTGAGAGCTAAGCCGCTATTTGTTCAACAAATATGTGAGGCTCAGAGGAATGACAATGAGATGCAAGCTAAAAGAGCTAAGTGCGGATTAGAAAGTGATTTTGATTTTCGAGTGGGCTCCAATGGTTGTTTGTTATACCATGATAGAATTTGTGTACCTAGAGATGAAGAGTTAATCTGAAAGGTTTTGCATGAGGACCACGGTGGATGTTTTTCAGTACATCCGGGCAGTACGAAAATGTACAACAACATGAGAAAGTTTTATTGGTGGCTAGGTATGAAGAGAGACATTTCAGAGTTTGTGGCAAAATGTCTGATTTGTCAACAAGTGAAAGCTGAGCATCAAGTGCCTTCAGGATTGCTTCAACAAGTGATGGTTCTCGAATGGAAGTGGGATCGGGTTACCATGGATTTTGTGAAGGGGTTGCCGATGACTTCGAAGAAGAAAGATGCTGTGCGGGTTGTTGTGGATAGACTAACTAAGTCGGCTCACTTTATTCCAGCCACTAGATAAGTTAGCTGAGTTGTATGTGGCAGAGATAGTGAGATTGCATGGTGTGCCTATGTCCATTATATCGGATAGAGATCCAAGGTTTGTTTCAAAATTTTGGAAGAAGTTGCAAGAGGCCATGTGTACGAGATTGAATTTCAGCACTGCGTTCCATCCGCAAACTGATTGTTAGTCTGAGAGAGTGATCCAAGTCCTTGAAGATATGCTTCGATGCTGTGTTTTAGAATTCGAAGGTAGTTGGGAGAGATATCTACCTTTAGTCGAAATCGCCTACAATAACAGTTATCAGTCGAGTATACAGATGGCTCCGTATGAGGCTTTGTATGGTCGTAAGTGTCGGACTCCTTTGTATTGGACCGAGCTTAGTGAGAAACAGATCCATGGAGTTGATCTAGTAAAAGAGACTGAAGAGAAAGTGAGAGTAATCCGTAATAGTTTGAAAGCTGCTTCGGACCGACAGAAGTTGTATGCGGATTTGAAAAGAAAAGAAATTGAGTTTGAGGTAGGTGACAAAGTTTTTTTGAAAGTGTCTCTGTGGAAGAAAATTATAAGATTTGGATGAAAAGGGAAGTTGAGTCCAAGATTTATAGGGCCGTATGAGATTACAGACAGAGTTGGGCCAGTAGCTTATCGGTTGGCTTTGCCAGTTGAGTTGGAAAAGATTCATAATGTGTTTCATGTGTCGATGTTGCGACGGTATCGCTCCGATCCTTCACATGTGATTCCTGCAACGAAAATTGAGATAAGACCAGATATGTCATATGAAGAGGAGCCGATTAAGATCTTGGCTCGAGAGGTGAAATAGTTGAGAAATAAGAGCATAGCACTAGTAAAGGTGTTGTGGCAGAAACATGGTGTGGAGGAAGCTACGTGGGAAACAGTAGAAAAGAGCAACATCCAAACCTCTTTACTGTAAGATTTTCGAGGGCAAAAATCTCTAAAGGGGGGAGAGTTATAACATCCCAGTTTAGGGTCTAGTTGGAATAGTGGTGCGAGACTACAAATCCGAGGGTTATAAATGAGTTTTTGAGGTTAATGTTATGTATGCATGCTAGTGTGAAAGTTTCATGAAGCAATTTTGAGAAATTGCTATTGAATTGCCTTAAAGGACTAAATTGCAAAAGTTACAAAATGTGAGATTCTATAAGTTATTTGTGTGAAATTGTTTTAGAATACATACTAGAGGCCCTTAATGAACAATTTTCCCAATTTTTAGTTTTTGGACAAAAATGGGCATGGATGAGTTAAAATTTGAAGTTTATCAAAAAGGGCATCTTAGTCATTTAGTTATCAAATGATTAAATAGGTGAAAAGATGACAAAAATTCACTCATCTTCTCCACCAAGCTGCCGAAAATTTCAATTGTTAGGGCTCTTTCAATTTCTCAAGCTTGCTAGTAAGTGCTCTTAAGCCCGTTTTTGATATTCTTCATATTTTTGAAGTCTCGGTAACATGAGTAAGCTATTTTTAGCTATTTGATAAGCTATAATGGATGTTCAAAAATGTACATATGTATGACATGCATGTATTTTGATGTTTTTATGGAAGAATATGAAAGCTTGATGTAGTAGAAACATCTTTTGCAAAGTGATTTTCCATGAAAATGCATGTAGGGACTAGTTTGTGAAAAACTTAAGTTTGGTCATACATGTGTGATTTAGTGAGAATTGATGAATACTTTAGTCGAGTAAGCAGTTCGGTTCAGCATGGAAGGCTAGAAAGTTGAATAAAAATCACTTTACGGGGGCTAAAGTGTAAATATGAGAAAGTTTAGGGGCAAAATAGTAATTTTACTAAAGTATGAGATATGAGTCAATTTAGTCAATGTGTGTATTGAATAGGCTGATTTATTCATTATAGATCAAGAAAGGCAAAGCCCGGATCGAAATCGAGGCAAAAGTAAGGTGGTGGACTAAATTGCACGTATCTATACTTTTGAGTATCGAGGTAAGTTTATGCATAAATAATGCATTTATACTTGCACATTCTTGATGCTAATTATTGTGTAGCATGAATGAGGATGATTGAGAACCTATGTGGTTCAAGTGGAATGAATATGGTAGACATTATGAATGGATGAATGGTGACCTAAGTGCGATACCATATTAATGCTTAACGATGATGAGCTAGGCTGTGTGCGATGCTACCGTTAATTATATTTATCTAGTGGGGCTAAGTGCGAGACGACTATGATTACCTTTGTGGTGAGCTTAGTGCGATAATACGTTATCAATAGATAGTGGTGTGCTAAGTGCGAAACCACTGAGACATTGGCTATGTGGATTAGTTATGTAAACTAACTGTGTGGTTGATATACTGAATAAGATAACTGTGTGGATGTATGAAGTGTTATATATTATGTAAATGTGAGATTGAATGCAGGGTGTATATTGCAATGGTTATGAGTAAGGGACTCATGATGTATTGGAAATGTGGTAAGGAATAGAAAGAGTAAGCATGGTGGTATATTATATGTTAGTATAATGCTATTTGTGGTTTAGCTTGTACTATGATACTTAATTGTTTATGTATAAACTTACTAAGCTCAAAGCTTACTCCTTTCATTTACCATGTCTTATAGATTAAAAATGTTGAATCAAGATACGAGGATCATCGGAAGATAGCCCACATATCAGCACACTTTGGTACATAAAACTTAATGTTTTGTATATGGCATGTATAGAGGCTAGATAAGTTAGTGAATTTTGTTGTAAATGGCTAAGGTGTAATGGCCTTCGGATGGATGATACATTTTTTATAATGCCATAGTTGTTGGCTATTTTATATTATGCAAAGATGTAGTTTTCCATGTGAGATTGTATTCAATTTGAGTTGATTGTGGATGTGTTGAATGGATGCATGTTGGATATGCAAGAGGGGTGAGAAGAACTTAGCAAATAGCTTTGTTCTTGTCCATGTGGGTAGACACACGGGCGTGTGTCTAGACCATGTGTGACACACGATCAGCCCATGGGTGTGTGCTTGGGCCGTGCGTTCCCTGCATGTTGACATTTTAGATTGGAATTGGCCACGAGCTAGTCACAAGGGCGTGTTGCCTAGACTCCAGGCCGTGTGAGGGAAGTCAGTATTCTCCGTGGTTGGAGAGCACGAGTGTGCCATAGCCGTGGAGAAATTGGTAGAATGCTCGAGTTTTTAGCATGGTTAAGGAACATGGGCGTGTGTGTCCACACACTGGCGTGTTACATGATACACGGGCGTGTAAGCCCTGTTCAAAAAAAAAATTTTAAGATTTGAAAAAGTTCCATAATAGTCTCGAGAGCCCTTGCATGCATGAGTGAGGCCTCGAAAGTCGAGAGTGAGGTTACTGAGAGGACTGGAGAGGTAATAGTCAAGATGAGCCTCAGTCGCGATCATGAGATTATTACGGTAACGCCTCGGGCCCAGTTTCGGCTTAGAACCTGGGTAAGGGGTGTTACATGCCTTGTTGAAGGGTTCACACCATTATAAAAAGTTTGGACCTGTAACCACAAAGGTAATCCGTCGTGTGGACATCTTCTCAACAAATCCTTGTATCTCTCCCATGCGTCGTAAAGTGTCTCTGAATCAATCTGCACAAAAGAAGAGATATCATTCCTTAATTTGGCCGTTTTGGCCGGTGGAAAATATTTTAATAAAAATTTTTCGGTCATTTGATCCCATGTAGTGATTGACTCTCGTGGAAGAGAATGTAACCATTGTTTGGCTTTATTTCTCACGGAAAAGGGAAATAACCGAAGACGGATGGCATCATCAGAAACGCCATTTATCTTGAAGGTGTCGCAAAATTCTAGGAAATTTGCTAAGTGTGTGTTAGGATCCTCATCCTGCAAACCGTCAAACTGGACAAACTGTTGTATCATTTGTATAGTGTTAGGTTTCAGTTCAAAATTATTTGCAGCAATAGTAGGCCTAACAATACTAGACTCAGTTCCTGTTATACTAGGTTTAGCATAATCATACATAGTACGTGGAGCATGATGTTCTGCCAACTCTGGAGGTGGCGGATTATTTTCTGCCATCTCTTCTGTAGTGTTAATTTCGGCTTCTTGATCTTCGTCTATGTATTTTAAGCTTCGCCTTATCTCTCTGCGGTTTCTACAAATGGTACCTTCAATATCACTGTCTTAAAGTAAAGGTCCTGTTGGGTTCCTTCTAGTCATAAACTAGAGGTACCTGACAGGCACAAAAGAAAGAAAATTTTTAGAAAAGCAAAAATAAAGTTTAATAAAAATAAATAAAAAAATATGGCTAAAGTAATAAAAATTAAGCGTTCTTAATATTTTAGTTCCCTGGCAATGGCGCCAAAAACTTGATCGTCGAAATCAGAGTCTTAAATTTATAATGAGAATGATCGAACCTAGAAACTAACTCTGACAATGATTTTAAGGCAAGCGCACCTATCAAACAGTAGTATAGTTTAGGCAAGACCGAAATATCGAATCCCAAAGGAACCAAAAGTACTAATACTAACTCTATTTCTATTATTTAACCTAAGAATTAAGTGAATGTTTATCTAATCTAAATTTAACTATCAACTAAACTAAAGACGCAAAAAAAGAATGAATTTGGGAAAAATAACTTGGTAAAAAAAACCAATTGATTAATACGACACCCAAGGAAGAATCCACCTAGACTTCACTTGTTATCTAACTCAGAACTAGACGATTTATTTATCTGACTTGATCCGTAAGATTCCCTAAGTTATATTAAACCCTCTCTCGAAGCGAATAACGTCTAACCCTAGGTTGATTAATTGAAATCTCTTTCTAATTAAAACCCCTAGAATCGCATTAACTCGATTTGTGGACTCCCATATTAGGTTTCACCCTAATCCGACAAAATCTAGTCACCCTATCTCTAGGTGTGCGATCAACTCCGCTTAATTATGCTAGATCCACTCTTAAGTAGGGACTTTTGCTCCACCACCTAAGCACATCATGCTTGAATCAATATCCCGAAAATATTAACACAAGAATTAGGAACACATAATTAAGAACAAGTCAAATATTTATCATATAGTTCAGAAAACAATAGCAAGATTCATCTTAGGTTTCATACCTTCAAGTATCTGAGGGTTTAGTTCATAATAATAAAGGAAAACATCTCAGAAGAAAAGATAAAACAAAACATAAGAAATCCCTAAAACCCCCTGAAGGAATTGAAGGAGAGATTCGCCGTCTCGAGTAGAATTCCGACTTCTTGAGATGGATCAACTGGCTATCTTCGAGTGATTTCCCACAAATCTGACCTTTTCGGTTTGGGTCCTTGGCCTAGCTAACCGCCCGTTCTGGCTTCTGCCGACCCCCCTTCAAGTTGCCTCCTAAGGTGTTTATATAGGCTTTGAGATGCCTTACTTGGCTTCCAAGTATCCTAATCCGAATAGGATTCCTATTTGGGTGCTTGAATCGGGTTTGGAATGTGTTTCTTTGGCTCCAAGTATCCTTTTTTGAATGAAAGTGCTCTTTCCAGCTATAGGGACACGATCATAGAACACGCCCGTGTGGATCGTGGCCATGCCGTGTTTGAATTTCTTTAATGAGGCACGGCCGTGTGAATCGGGGTCAAGCAGTGTGCTAGTTTCACAATGAGGCACGGTCGTGTGGTCTTGGGCCCAGGCCGTGTGGATTTCGTGATATGGCCCATTTACTCCGTTTGGGCCCGTTTTCTATTCTTTTCATCCTCGGGTGCTCTCCTGAGTGTAAAACATGAAAACAAAGGATTAAGAGCACTTTTTTATATAAATCGAGGCTTAATTCATCCAAAAGCATACTAAATGTGGGCTTAAAATATGTTACTTTTACGATTTATCGTCTTTTTCTTACGTACCTCTTAGCCGTCATGTGAGAAATCACTACCGGTGACCTATCTTGTTCATTTGATTTAACATGAAGGGTATCCCCATTTTCACATCTCAACTCAATATATTTCTTGCCACAATTTACTATCACATCATGAGTGGTTAACCAGTCCATACCAAGAATAATATCAAATTCATCAAATGGTAATAGCATAAGGTTGGCCTTAAAGTAATGGCCTCTAATCATCAGAGGACAATCTTTGCATACTTGATCAACTAATACACTTTTGCCTAGTGGATTAGACACTTTTATTACAAACTCTATGGACTCTATGGGTATACTCATACTAGATACTAATTTCATGCAAATGTATGAGTGAGTAGATCCGGGATCTATTAAAGCAATAACTTTTAGTATTATGAAGGGAAAATGTACCCGTAATCACATCGGGAGATGATGCCTCTTCACGAGCGCGAATAGCGTAAGTCCTTGCAGGCGCCCTACCCTTGGGTCTCGCAGCCTGCTCTCTGGGATTACCTTTACTACTCACCCCACTTCCCGAGTTCCTCTGTGGTCTTCCTCTAACATTGCTCCCGGATCTTGCACTTTGAGTTTTCTCTTCTTCTATAACCTTAGGACATTCTCTTATAAAGTGATATTAGGAACCACGTTTGAAACAAGCATTGTCATGTGTTCGGCATTAACCAGGGTGACGTCTACCGCACTGTGGGCATTCTGGTCTATTTGATCGAATGTTCCCAACACTAGCAATAGAAGTAGTCTGAGCCTTATTCCCCGAATACTATTTACCCTTGCTTCTACTTGAGAACCAAGCGGAAGTAGTTAATCGAGTGGAGAAGTCTCTTAACTTCTTCGACGTGGACTGGAATGACTTACTCCACTGTATCTTTCTTGAGTCATGAGACTCCATTTCAACTTTTCTTTTCTCTTTAACTAGTTCTTCGGCTTTACAAGCTCGATCCACCAGCATAACAAATTCTTTCAACTCTAGGAAAGCAACAAACAATTTAATATCTTCATTTAGTCCATCCTCAAACCTCTTGCACATGATGGCTTCAGTGGATACACACTCCCGAGCGTATTTGTTGAGTCTTACAAACTCACGCTCATACTCACTTACTGACATCTTACCTTTCTTCAACTCTAGGAATTCCTTCCTTTTTTGGTCAATAAATCTTTGGCTGATGTACTTCTTTCTGAATTCTTCTTGGAAAAACTCCCATGTAACCCTTTCCCTTGCTACCACCGACACAAGGGTATTCCACCATTGATAAGCAGAACCTCTCAGAAGTGAAACAACACATTTTATGCACTCTTTAGGTGTGCACGACAACTCATCAAATACCCTGATGCTATATTCAAGCCAAAACTCTACTTTTTTAGGATCGTCATCTTTACTAGCCCTGAATTCCTCTGCTCCTTATTTTCGGATTCTATCAACTGGAGGTTTTTCTTTTCTTACCACTTCTACCACTTGAGGTGACACCCCAAAAATTGGGCCTAGAATAAATGGGTTTTTTGTGTCGAGAGAATGGATTTTGTCGATCGAGAAAAAAAAAAGAAAAGGAATAATGAATTAAGTGTGTTTAAAAAAAAATTATGATTGCATGTTTAGTTTTCCTGGGCTTGATCTAGGGCTTTAGCAAAATTTTTTTTTTTTTTACCCTTAAGTGAGGTTGGTGTTAGCCAGAAGGCTTTTAAAATATTTTTGGGTTAAAAGATAGCACAAGGAAGTAGGTGGTCTGGTGGTCTGGGGCGTTCTGAACAAGCTGGTGGTCAAAGGTTCAAGTCTTGGACTTGGCAAAAAAAAATTATTGCACTTATGTTAGTATGAAGGCTAGAGTTTAGGCCTTATAATTAGTTAGGTCTTATTCACAACATAAAGAAATGCTTGGCCTAGTGGCAAAGGCGTTAGGAGCAGGAGGGGGAGCAGGGTTCTAGTCGCGGCATGCGCTAAATGTTGGTTTTTGCTAAATGTTGGTTTTTTCTAAGTAAACCTAGAGCGTGGCAGAAAGGGTTATAATTAATTAGGGAGGAAATATGACTCAAATAAAGCGGGCGGCACAGTGGCAAGGGGCGTGTATCATAGTGAAGAGGCTGGAGGTTCGAAGTTGGGTGTGGCAAATATTTTTAGATTTCTTTGGATGATTTGGTTGCTAGGAAATAGGCCTTAAAAGAAGTTGAGAATGGAACATATCACAAGAAGATTTGTGGTGCAGTGGCGAGAAGCGTGCTATGGATCTGAGTGGTCGCAGGTTCGAATCCCAATGTCTGGTAGCATGTGGTGGTGCCTGAAGGTCTTGGTTTCAAGTTGCCTGGTGCGCAATAACTTTCTATTTTGTTGCTGGCATGGGGAAGGTGTTTGAAGTGGACCGAAACACTAAAGGATGGCTGTTGTTCGAGGAAAGCAATTTGAATGTAATTCAAATTGGATTTTTGGCTAAATAAAGGAATTTTTGGATGGGGATGAAGATAAAATTTGGAGAAATAAAGGAATTTAATTGGTGATAAGTTTGAGTCGACTGGGGAGTGTAGGTTTATTTTATTTTATTTATTTATTTATTTTTAGTATATGTATGTGTACTGTATGGGTAAGTAGGGATTTGTTGCTTTTGTGTGCTTTAGTTGATTAATTAGGGGAAAATTACTTCCAATCTCCCAATTCTTTTTTAGTTTCTTTCCCTTTGGCAAATACCCGAGTAATCACAATTTCTTTCTTTTTCCAAACAAAAGTGCCTAGACCGAATTCTCCTTCCCTCCCACAATATTTCTTCTATTGCCGAATTAGAAGAGAAATTCTCTCATTGGGGTTTCATTCTTTGTCAAACCAATTTCTTCTTCTCTATTTGTAAAACCGAATCCCACTTCCAAAAATCACACTCTATAGTCTAAAGTCTTGTGGGCAAGTAATCTTGTGGCGGTAAGAGAGCAAATCTTTCTTTATTCAACAAAAGGGGTAAGTTTTAATTGCTTTATTATCTTATTCTTAGCTGAAACCCCTCATTGTGTCTTTCACTCATTCTCTTGACTAGGTCGAACCCTTGTGTTTCTCTACTGAATCGTTGTTGTTTCTTTGACTGGGTACTCTCCTCGCGCTTTGGGTTTTAGTGTGGTAAAGTCCCTAGTCAATCGGTAAGTGTACTCATCTATAATTCTTGGATTCATGGTTGGCCGAATATGGTCAGGATTGGTTAAGAGTGACTTTTGATGGATGTAAATCACTTGCTTGTGCAGCCTTTGATAGTCAAGGTTCTTTAACGCAGATCTTGGAGTCAATTGGGGTTAGCGAATAAGTGAAGGGTTGATAAGCTTAATCGTTCAAGGTAAGGGATTGGTATGTTTTCGGCTTTTGATAAAAAGGGAGAAACGATACTAAACGTATGATTAACTGTTATTTTTGATTGATCATAGGTTCATGGCTAAGGAATCGTAGCGTGTTTCACAATTAAAAGTGTGTACATACACTACACACACACGACAAGTCGGCACTAAATGGGCCTGCCGAATTCGTGGGCCCAAGTCGACTAGAGTTGATATGTGAATGATGGATTGATATGGATGTTGTATGATTTTGACATGAGATGGGCTTAATGGGCTATAAGAACATGAAATGGGCTTAATGGGCTATAAGAACATGAAATGGGCTTAATGGGCTATATGAACGTGAAATGGACTTAACGGGCTATATGAACGTGAAATGGGCTTAATGGGCTATAAGAACATGAAATGGGCTATAAGAACATGAAATGGGCTTAATGGGCTATATGAACGTGTAATGGGCTTAATGTGCCTTATGGGGTCTTAGGAAAGTATGCTAGGGTTTTAATGGACTTTAGGCCTAGTTTTGATAAATTCTTAAATATCATAAAACTTAATTTAATAATCAAACATGTCCGTGGACAAGTCGCTAGGTTAGAGTGTAGCAATGGACATATGCATGTGTAGGATTGGATCTAGGGAGAGCTTGGTACTTAAGCGGTCCTAGTGACCCACCTCCTCTTCTCCGGAATCCTACCTGGTGCATAGTGTCTGTTCACTTTAGCCGCAAGGACTTGTTAATGGGCCAAAGTTCATAACTAAAACCTGAGGTTTGTAAAATTACTTAAATACCCTTGATTTGTAAAATTACTAAAATACCCTTGATTTGTAAACTTACTAAAATACCCTTATAGGGTAAAATTACGAAAATACCCCTAGGCAGTGAAATGACTAAAATACCCCTAAGTGCTTAATGTGTGAAAATGTGTGTTGCATTCATGAAATATATGTTGCACTTGGGTGGGTTTGATGATACGGAGGAAGATATGTGAGGATCGCATAGTCGCTTGACGACCGTGGATCCACCAGTGGCTTTAAGCGCATTATATGCTTAGCAGCTTTGCTACAACGTTTGAGTAGTGCCGTTGTTGGTGCTACCTTTGGAGTGTAGGGATGGGTGGGTTGATATTTATATCCCCACAGGAGTGTAGGGTTGGAAGGGAAATGGAGTGCATGGTTGGATTTGGGATGGGAGCATTGCATTCATTTGATACTGATGTGATATGAGGTCATTGTGGGCTAAGGCCCAAGACCACCGTTTTGATAGGGCTTAGGCCCAATGTGATAATTGCATGTTTATTGGGTTACCAAGGGTCATACACACTAAGTTTCGAAACTCACACCCTTTTTAGTAAATGTTTCAAGTGACCCTCAGTAGACGGCTCGACGTGGAAGGAAGACTCGGAGATGGCCACACTACAAGCTATTTAGAAGTTTTTAATTAGTTTCAAAAGACTTTATTTTAATTACTTTATTTTCATTGGATGTAATAAGGCCTTGTATTTCCAATTTGACTTTACATTTGGGTTTCCTTATGTTTTCAACTGCTTAATTGTTAAACTTGAATAAATTTCTAAAGTTTAAACACGGTTTTTGATATACCTATAACATAGGGACGTTTTCTTAAAACATGGGATTTTATCGTTACTTAACAAGTTGCATAGATTTTGGGTTTCTAAGATTTAAACTCAAGTTTTAAATAAGCAAAGTCATTTTTAATTATCTCTTTGATGTGACATCACCGGATTCGGCCATAACGTCTGGGTCGGGTCTGGGGGTGTTACATGAGAAGCTACAGAGGTAGGCTGAGGAATAGGTGGGAGTGGAAGGGGTTGTGCACTTGGGTTTGTACGAACGAACTCCATATACCATGTATTCATCATATGGAGAAAGGCTTCCCTACCCTCTTCTCCTCCTCTTTGACTTACTGTCACAAATCTATCCTCATTCTCATTTGGCACCGTCCCTTCAACGGGAGCTGACGCGTTACTTCCAACATCATCCGCCATAGCTGTTTTGAGATCCATTTACTATATGAAAACACAATTTAAATCGTTAGGAGTCGTCACACTATCATTATAACAGTACTCTTATGTACAGCATGTATAGCTAAACTCATGCTTACACTATGTTAGCCCTAGAATCGACTAAACTGTAGCTTTGATACCGGTAAATGTAACACCTCTTACCCATGTCCGACGCTGGGACCGGATACGAGGCATTACTATCCTTGACCTTGCTTAAACATGTATTAATGGGTTATAAAATTTCATTCCAATTTAAAAAATTTCTTCGATTTAAAAACTTTCTTTCTTAGTCATAACATTCATCTTATGGGTCGATGAGGCCATAAACATACATCCAGATGGTTTCAGAGTTCAACTAGAAACTTTTACCCGCTTTGAAAATTTTTGTCTAAACAGGGGTCACACGCCCGTGTAACCTGGGACACGCCCGTGTGGGTAGGCCGTGTGATCTCACACGCCCATGTCTCTAGCCCGTGTACAATTTATTTTATTTTAGAACCTACACACGCCCGTATCAATAGCCCGTCTCCTTTACATGGCCTAGACACATCCGTCTTCTTTCCCGTGTGAAAAATTAGGGGTATTCTGTTTATGACGTCAGCAATCCCTTAAGGAGCAAACGGCCTAGGCACACGCCCGTGTGGCTAGCCCGTGGCCGACACTTACTTAAAACACTAACTTGCATGGGACACATGGCCTAGACACACGCCCATGTATCTACCCGTGTGGACACTTAAAGGCTATTTTCTAAGCCAATTGCCATCCTGAAATCAAGATCATTCATATACCCAATCTATATATTCAAATACTTCATAGAAAAACATGAATAACAATGCATAACTCATCAACATTGATGTATAAACTTAGTAAATATTGGCTAATCTCTTTAACCATATACAAAAAGAATAATAACTTTAATAACCAACACTTTGACTCCTCTTAGGACTTAACTCAAAATGAAATGACTCCTATACATGCCATACTTAATATAAACAACTTGGTTATACCAAAATAATGATTGATAGTGTCATCCGAGCTCCGACGTCTATGATCCCTGAACTAGTTTGGCAAAACTACAAGGAAGAAAGAAATGAAAGAAGTAAGCATATAGCTTAGTAAGTTTGCATGAAACTCATATAGCAATATATTAGCTAAATATAATTCATCTATCATGAAATAATGACAACATAAGTCTTAAGTGCTTGGCTTACTTACTCATACTTATCCTTACTCATCACATGTAATATAACAATTTCATACTGCACAGTTACTCATACTTTTCACCATATTGCACAATAGTCCCCTCATTTGAAAGATAAAGTTTCAGAGGTCTCAAATGTATACCTACATTTTTTTAAAATAATCACTAGAACACTTACTTGTAAAGAGATGAGTGTGCTAAAATTTTTGAAGCCTTCTACCCTCTATTTGCTGCTAATTTTTGGTGAAAGAGTGAAGGAGAAAAGATGATATCTTTTCTTTCCTTATTCTAATATTAAACTATTAATTAGTCCACCTACTATCACCAACTTTGACCAACATTGACAAATTTGTCTCCTATGCTAGTCTATGGCCGACGAAGCTTTTTCAAAGGGCTAAATTGCCTTTTAAAGACTTCAATTTAACAATCTATGGCCATTTGTTACCTTTAGCTTATAGAATGGAACTTTCGCACTTTATGCGATTTAGACCTTTTTCACGATTAAACATGAAATCACTAAAATTAATGTACCAATCCTTTCATGTACTTATAAAATCATATACTAACTCATGAAACAACATGAAAATAATTTTCTCTAACCTCAGACTAGTGATCCCGAGATCACTGTTCTGACTATCCCCTAAATCGAGCTGTTACAAATTCCCTGATGTATTTCCTGAAGAATTGCCGGGATTACCTCCAATACATGAAGTTGAATTTGGTATTGATCTATTTCTAGGAATGACTCCTATTTTGATAGCTCCATACGAAATGGCACCAACAGAATTGAAAGAGTTGAAGTCACAGTTGCAAGAGTTAACCGATAGAGGATTTACAATACCGAGTTTTTCACCTTAGGGTGCTCCTTTCTGTTTGTTAAAAAGAAAGATGGCACGATGAGAATGTGCATTGATTACTGTCATTTGAATAAGGTAACTATAAAGTATAAATATCCTTTGCCCAGAATTGATGATTTATTTGATCAGCTTAAAGGAGCCACAATGTTTTCAAAGATAGATTTGAGATCAGAATACTACATGAAACAGTCCAGTTTAGGCCCTAGTCAGAATAGTGATTTTGGGACCACAAATCCGAGTCAGAATATATTTTTAATATTATTTTCTGAGTCTTCAGCATGTGAATTAGTATGTGTGAAATTTCTGTGATTTAATTTGTTCACTGGTGTGTTTAATTTTTAGAAAAGTACCTAATTGTGAAAGATGTTAAATTAACATGATATATGTTAAAAGCACCTATGTGTCATGTCTTTATAAATGTGAGGTCCTTATAATGCAATTGGACCATTTGAATTATGGATGGACATTAATGCCATATGTTAGTGGAATTTAAGGTGACTAATAATGGTTAAAATTGTAAATTGATTATTAAGTTATATTAAATAAAAACAAACATTAAAAGATGCCATTATCATCTTGTCAGCCGAAATTGAAGGAGGAAAAAGCTAGGTTTTTACATCTTTGATATTAGGCCAATATCTAGCTTGATTCAAGGTATGTTTTGCTTCGGTTTTTGATAATTTCTATGTTTTCGTAATAGTTGCTTTGAGTACTTTGAAACCCATGTTTTACTTTTGTGAATTGATGAAGATTTTGAAAAGTTCCATTGATGAACTCATGAGTTTTCTGATGATTGTTGGTGAAATATGAGATATATGTGTTAGCTTAACATATTTTGTCTTTGGATTTTTGATGATTTTGAGTAATTTGGATTAAATTGAGAAAATAATATTTTAAGGGACTAAATTGTGAAATAAATGAAAAATATGTGTTGCTAGGGACCTATAGAGAATTCGGCTAAGCATGGGTGTATTGAGATTTTGTGTATTTTGTGATTTCGTGAAATAGGGACTAAAATGTCAAAATGGGAAAATGTGAGGGCTAATTTGTAAATTTCCCTAAATATGTATTTTTGGATTGAATTGAATGATTTGGTGAATAAATGGATTAAATTTGAATGTGTATAGATCAAGAACTGAAGAAAACAGATTTAGATCGCGAAAAGTCAAAAGTGATCTAATAGTCGAGTCTATACGTTAACCGAATCCGAGGTAAGTTTATATACAAATAAATGTATTTGTATTGATTTATGTATGCTCATGTGAAATCTCATTGTGATGAATGCATATGAGAATAATAAATATATGAAAATCGAGGATGTATCGATAGTGCAACAATATCCGAGAAGCCCCGTACGAACCTAGGAATAGATAGGATTACATATGTCATGACATAGGTTCCCGATATGTGAGATCATGTAAGACCACGTCTGGGACGTTGGCATTGATTCGAGATTTCATGTAAGACATGTTTGGGACGTTGGCATGGATATGTTATTTACGTGTAAGACTATGTCTGGGACATTGGCATCGTATTTGATTCGTGTAAGACCCTGTCTAGGACAGTGGCATCGATATCTGAGTATATGTGAGACCACGTCTGGGACGTTGGCATTGTATGATTATTCTGAGTACTCTGAGTATCCTATTTAGTTCTGAACGGTTCAACGGGAAAATCTGAGAGAAGATAGACTATGTGAAATGTATAAACGATTCAGGTACATTTGAAAAGTACACTATATATGTGTGTTAAAGGTAAGTGTTTATATGAGCTTACTAAAGTGAATATGTGTATAGATTTGATGAGATAATATATGATACATTCTTGAATGAGCTATGAGTAAAGTGATACTTTGATCTATGAAATGTGGGTAAGTAATGGCTAAACAAATGAGCTAAAGGATATGTGATGAATTTGAAAATGAGAAACATTAATGTCATTGTATCAATGTGGCTATGTGCATTTTATGTTAAGTTTATTTGTATATGGCTTACTAAGCTTTTGAAACCTTATTTTGTGTGTGTGTTTGCTCTGTTTTATAGATCGTCAAAGCTATTGAAGGCTCGGGGAATCATCAAGGATCGTCATTACACTACTAAATCTTATTGTGGTACTCTTTTTGGAAATATATATACTTAAGTATGGCATGTATAGACTAGTTACCTGGAGTTATGTTTGAAATATGTGTATAGCCATGTGATATGGCTAGATAAATGTTGGTGATTGTATGAGTGGTCGTGATATATGATGCATATTTTGGTATAGTATGTTGGCTATTAAGATGATCAAAATTGTGATATGAATATGAGGCAAAGTTGGTATCACATTGATGGTAAGATTGTGGATGAAACTTACTTAGACATGATTGTTTTTTAGTTAAGTTAAATATTGCATAAGTTGTTGTAATTGAATTTCCTTTGAATGTTTGGAAAAGTTGGTTATTTTGTTATGAATTGAATTGGTATGATACATGTAGGGATTGCCCAAAGTGTGGGTGGCATTTTGGCCTTGAAAAGGGCCTATATTTGCCCACATGACTGAGCACACGGGTGTGTGGCTCGATCGTGTTCCTTGTGGTTGTGTTTCAAAGCAAGTCAGACTCAACCACGGGCTGGACACACGGGCCTGTGATTGGCCGTGTGGTGAAAGTCAGTGGCGACCACAGGTGAGGCACACGGGCGTCTCCACGGTCGTGTGGACAAGTCAGTATGTATGCCTTGTTTTGACATGGCTTAGACACACGGGCGTGTCTGAGGCCGTGTGAGGCACACGGCCTGCCCACACGGGCGTGTGACCTTTGTAACTTTGAAATTTTTTTTAAATTTTTGAGAATTTTCGTATGTGTTTGGTTTAGTCCCGACCCTATTCAAAAGCATGTTTAAGGTCTCAAAGACCTATTTAAGGGACACTTTGATGTGATTTGTCGAATTATGTTTTGAAATGTCTGTAAAAGTTTTCGATTTTCTGGTAATGCCTCTTAACCCTAGACCGGTGACGATTACGGTTTAGGGGTGTTACACTACCTGTTGTGAGTAAAAGATTCAGATATTCTCGAAACTACTTTCAGAACGAGGCAAAAAGGCAATCTATGAGACTCGAACCTGCTCCCACCTCCTCCAGGCTCCCCTTGAGGTGTCATCCCCCTTGCTTCCTAGGCGTCACCTTGCCACTTTACCACACTCCATCTTGTGTTACTGATGACACACAATTACACATAAGACATATTCCCACAAGCTTTCCTCTACAGCCCCCTAAAACAAAAATTTAACCAAGGCTCCGACTCGAACTCGAGCCTTCCTAAGACCTCCAAAAACATCCAAATAGCAAGTGAAACAAGCCCAACACACAGAAACATGAAATGCAGAACCCCCTAACTTGGGATGTTATAAAAGACCTTTTGAGTTGTGTATCATTTCATTTTATAGTGGTGGAGATTTGATTTTCATGCAAGCCTATGGGATTAACTTTTCATGTTCGACTTTTGAGTGCTTAATTTTGAACCTTAAACACTTTGAGTGATTTGATAGTCAGGATGTCAACTCTTGTCAATTTTGAATTAAAGGTAATCATTTAGATAAGGAGAAACACCTAATGTTTTCGGGCTATAAATGTATGACATAGATTGTTTGAATCTTTAAAACTCTTTGAGTTAAAATTATCCATGTATAAATTATCTATGAATTATGATGAAACACTATTGATGAATATTATGAATTGAGGAAGTTCATTTTAATTGTGAGTTGAGAATTTTGCTTGAGGATAAGAAAATGCTTAAGTGTGGGGGTATTTGATAAACCGTGATATATACATATCTTAATCCCACATTTAGCATACTTTTGGATGATTTATCCCCCGAATTGTGGAATTTGGTTCTCCTAATCCTTTGAATTCATGTTTTATACTTAGGAGAGCATTGGGGGATGAAGAGAATGAGAAACGGGCCAAAAATAGAGAAAATGGGCCAAAGTACGAAATTCACACAGCCAAGGACCAAGCCACATGGCTGTGCCTCCTTAGCAGACCGAAAACACGGCCTAGACTCGACTTACACGGGCGTTCCACACGGGCGTGTCCCTGACGTGACCTGTTTGAATTCCACTCGGATTAGGATACTTAGGGGAAAAGAAAGACATTCCAAAAGCCTATATAAACACCCTAAGTGTGACCTAAAAGGGGCAGTTTAGGTAGGCAAAGGAGCCAAGCCAGAGAAGCCGAATTGTTGGATTTACTCGAAGAAAGCCAGTTGATTCATCTCAAGAAGCCGAAATCATACTCAAGACGGAAGATCTTCCCTTCAATTTCCGTCAGGGGGTTTTAGGGTTTTTCTTATGTTTTCTTTTGTACTTTCTTCTGAGATGTATTCTTTTACAATTATGAATTAAACCCCTCAAATACCTGAAGGGGATGAAACCTAAGATGAATCTTGTTATTGTTTTCTGAACTATATAATAAATACTTGATTTGTTCTTACCTATGTATTCTTAATTCTTGTTTTGATATTTCGATATATAGATTCAAGTATTGATGTGCTTAAGTAGTGGAGGAATATTCCCTGTTTAAGAGTGGATCTAGCATAGTTGAGCGGAGTTGATTGCAACCCTAGAGATAGGATGACGAAAATCTACCGGATTAGGGTCAAACCTAATATGGGAGTCCACAGATCAAGTTAATGCAATTCTAGGGGCTTTAATTAGAAAGAGATTTCGATTAATCAACCTAGGGTTAGATGTTAGTAGCCTCGAGAGAGGTATTAATATAAATTAGGGAATCCTACGAATCAAGTCAAGTGAATAAATCGTCTTGTTCAGAGTTAAATAACAAGTGAAGTCTAGGTGGATTCTTCCTCGGGTATTGTCTTTATCAATTGGTTTTTCCCAAAAGTATTTTCCCCAATTCCTTCTCTGTGTCTTAGCATCTTCAGCTTAGTAGTTAGTTAACTTTAGGTTAAACAACAATTCCCTTAATTCTTAGGCTAAATAATAAAAAGAAAGTCAATATTAGTACTTTTGGTTCCCTTGGGTTCGACATCTCGGTCTTGCCACTAAACTATACTACTGTTCGATAGGTGCACTTGCCTCAATCATTGTTGTAAGTTAGTTTCTAGGCTCAATCATTGATTACATAAATATTAAGACTTTCAGACACGATCATGGGATGAACACAACACCAATGGAGTTGGTGATAAGTTCAAACAAGTCGGGAAGACGCCACTAGCAATGCTAGATAAGTCAAACAAGACTTGCACGAAATAGAGAGGAGGTAAACTCAATCGAGAACAAAATGTTCATAAAATTTAATCAAATTTCAGAAGTCCCTTTACAAAGGCTGATTTCACCTATTTACAGTGCTAGAATAGGGTAGCCGAATAGTCACAAGTATTCATCTTAATGTGCTAATAAAAAGCTGAAATAAAGTTTAAATGACTTTTGTCTATCCGAAGCAGCTTCCAGACTATCTCAGATCACTTTTACTTTCTCCTCAGTCTCTCTAACTATATCGACCCCAAGAATTGTTTCTCACTAAGCTCGGTCCAATACAAGGGAGTCTGACACTTACAACCATACAAGGCTTTGTACGGTGCCATCTGTATACTCGACTGATAACTATTGTTGTAGCCAAACTCAACCAAATGTAGATATCTTTCCCAACTACCTCTGAACTCTAAAACACAAAATCATAGCATATCCTCAAGAACTTGAATCACTCTTTCAGATTGGCCGTCTGTTTGAGGATGGAACATAGTACTAAAACTCAACCTTGTACCCAAGGCCTCCTACAACTTCTTACAAAACCTCGAAGTAAATCTCAGATCCCTATCCGAGATAATAGATAGAGGCACTCCATGTAATCTCACCACCTCAGTAATATACAACTCGACCAACTTATCAAGCGAATAATCTACTCGCACTGGTATAAAGTGAGCCGACTTGGTTTGTCTATCAACAATAACCCATATGGCGTCTTTCTTTTCTAGAGTCATAGGCAACCTCGTCACAAAATCCGTAGTGATCTGATCCCACTTCCAGTCGAGAACCATCACCGACTGAAGCAACCCCGAAGGTTCTTGGTGCTCATCTTTCACTTGTTGACAGATCAAGCATCTTGTCATGAACTCAAAGATGTCTCTTTTCATACCCAGCCACTAATAAAATCTCTTCAAATCATTTTACGTTTTCGTGCTGCAGGGATGTACTGACAAGTGACCATTGTGTGCTTCATGTAAAATTTTTCGGATCAACTCATCATATTTTGGTACATAAATCCTGACGTGAAACATCAAACAATCATCTGGACTCACCCAAAAGTCGGAATCATTTCCCGATTCACACTTAGTTCTCTTAGCTTGCATCTCATTATTATTCTTTTGAGCTTCACAGATTCGCTGAATAAATAGTGATCTAACCCTCAACTCAGCCAATATAGCACCATCCTCAGACAACGCTAAGCTCGTACTCAAGGCCCTGAAAGCATACAGGGATTTTCTACTCAAGGCATCCGCCACTATATTTGCTTTCCCCGGATGATAATCAATTGCTACCTCATAGTCCTTCAATGATTCGAGCCACCGCCGTTGTCGCAAATTCAAATCCTTTTGATCCATCAAATACTTCAGACTCTTATGATCAGTGAAAATTCGACACTTCTAACCATATAAATAATGACGCCAGATCTTCAAAGCTAAAATGATCGCAGCCAACTCCAAGTTGTGAGTCGGATAATTCCTCTTATGTGGTTTTAACTGTCTCGAGGCGTAAGCGACTACCTTACCCTCTTGCATCAACACACAGCTGAGACCATTAAATGACACATCACTGTAAACCACAAATTCTTTTCCCGACTCAGGTTGTACCAAAATCAGCCCTCAGTCAACAAGGTTTTCAATCTCTCGAAGCTCTGTTGGCATTTCTCAGTCCATTCAAACTTTACATCTTTATGCAACAGTTTCATCATCGGGGTAGCAATCATGGAAAATCCGTTTACAAATCGTCTATAATACCCCGCTAAACCCAATAAGCTTCTTACTTCCAACACATTTCTTGGTGGTTTCCACTCCACATTTCTTGACAAATTTGCACAAAGGGCAAAAAAACGACTCGGCAGACATTGCTTGTAACGCCCCGAATTTGGGCCTAGAAGGAATGGGCCTTGAGCGTGGGATTAGCTAGGAGACTACACATAAATATTTATGTGTGCAAGAAAATGACACAAGTTGCTTGTTTTCTTTAATGGCTAAGTGATTTGGGTGTGTATGGGAGTGTTTGAAAAGCCTGGGTTCAAGTCTTGGCCCTTGCAAATTTTTTAGTTTTTTCTCTTAAATGAACCTGGACACTGGCACTTAGGCCTTATTAGTAATAATGCTTGTTTTATGACACAAAGAGAGGTTGTGGTCTAGTGGCAAGGTGGTGTGTTATGTAACTGTGAGGCCTGAGGTTAAAGTCTTGGGTTACACAGTGGAATGTTTATTTTGCTACTCGAGCTGTGGAGGTAGAAGAGTTGGACTGAAACTCTGGAAGGTGAAGTTTGATTTGGTATTAGAGGGATTTGTGGAGCAAGTCAAGGAGGAGATTGGGGAGAAAATCAAGGAAATTTGAAATGGGAGGTTGGTAAGGTGTTGTGGCTGATTGGGACTCTAAAGCTCTACTTGAGAATTCGGGTAGGGGGAAATATGGAGCAATTTTGGCTTTAGTGGTTCTCTCCTGTAATTTCTTTGTTTCGGTTTTAGGGGTGTTGAAGGGAGAGTTTTGCCAAATTTTCTTTGTGAAGTTTTAGTTTTTGCCATTCAGGGACTTTTTTTCAGGTTGTACGTTTTATCGATTATGGTGTCGATTTATTTATTTTCTCCTTTTCTACATTTTCCGAATAGGTAACCTTCTTCTTGTGGTCTCACTTTTCGTTCTCTGCCGGACACTATTTTTTTTTTTTGTTTCTTCTACTCTCTTAGCATTGTCGAATGCACCTCTCTTCTCTCCCCCATTTTTCTTCAATTTTCTTTCATAGCCAAATCTTCTTTTCTCCCCCTCTTTTACCCTTGGCCGATTGTGGTCCTTTCTTTTCAGGTTTTCTTTAGGGACCGTCCCCTCTTGTCTATCTTCCTCCCTCGTTCTACTCTAATGATTGTTTATAGCCTTGTGATTGGGGATCTATTGTTAGTGCTGATTACCACCATCATTTGTCCACTGTGTCGAACCTAAGCTGCTGCATTCTTTGCTCTTCTGATTTTTGTGAGTTCTTCATTACATGATATCGGTAAGCGTGTTCATTAAGGATCAATTGTTTCATGGTTATATATATTAATGGTGATTCATTTTGTGTGTAGATAATAATCAAAGAGTGGGTAATCACTTTTGATCAACGGTTAGTTGCAAATACCCGTTGGTTCTAGCAAGGCAATAGTTGGAGAGCACGTGGGCTAGTTTACTCGTTATCACGAACAGGTGTGTAATCGCGCAATCTCTGCTGTGAATCGACAAAAGCCGAAAAGCTGAAACTTCGGCATTCGAAGCCTCACGAGCGTCCAATCGCTTTGTGGTAAACTAAGCCCACAAATCATCGGCACTAGATTGTAGAGGCCACTACAAGCGTTCTTGTGATCTTGGGCCTCGTTTGGCTGAAATGGGTCATGTGGGCCCAATGGGCTCCTGGGCCTCATACAGATAAAATCCACGTTAAGTGGCAAATACTGGACTGGGCTATCTAGTTCGCATAACCGTGACTGAATTTGGGCTAAATGGGCTACACGAGCGTGTGGGCCCACTTGAGTCGACTATTGGGCCTTGGGCCAATTTACACCGTAATGACCGTAGTGCCCTGTAGGGTAAAATGACCGTAATGCCCCTGTAGGGTAAAATGACCGTAATGCCCCTAGAGGGTAAAATGACCGTAATGCCCCTGTAGGGTAAAATGACTTTAATACCTCTATAGAGTAAAATGACCGTAATATCCCTGTAGGGTAAAATGACTGCAATGCCCCTGTAGGGTAAAATGACCGTGATGCCCCTATAGGGTAAAATGACTGTAATGCCCCTATAGGGTAAAATGACCCTAATGCCCATGTAGGGTAAAACGAACGTAATGTCCCTGTTAAGGTAAAATGACTGTAATGCCCATATTAAGGTAAAATGACCATAATACCCCTATAGGGTAAAATAACCATAATACCCTTGTAGGGTAAAATGACCGTAATGCCTCTGTAGGGTAAAATGGATGTAATTCCCCTATAGGGTAAAATGAACGTAATGCCCCTGTAGGGTAAAATGATCGTAATGCCCCTATAGGGTAAAATAACCGTAATGCCCCTGTAGGGTAAATGACTATTTTACACTTCAAGGGTAAATGACTAACTTGTGCTATGATTTGACTGATTTGATTATGATTGTATGACTATGAATTGATTGACTTAACTGTGAATGATATGATGATTTGTGGGCCAAACATTCTGCATACATGACATACTACATGGGGTTGGGATATTTGTTATGGATGAATTATTGTTCTGATAGGGTCCTACGGGTCGCACGAGATGACTGTGGACCCAGTAATGATCTGTTAAGGTCTCACAGGTCACAGGAGACGATTGTCGGCCTACCGATGGCTTTAAGCCAGTTAATCTGATTACGGCTCTGTGCCAACCTAATTATGGCTCTGTGTTGTCCAGATTATGATTTTGTGTCGATCATATTTATCCATGGCTATGTGCCGATCATAATTATTGATGACTTTGTGTCGATCATACTTACCCATGGCTGTGCGCCGGTTATATTACCGTAGCTCATGGCTATGTGCCGATCTTATTACAGTTACCGATGGCTATGTGCCAATTATGAGACCGTTACTGAAGGTTTAAAGTTGCATATATACTAGCAGCTTTGCTACGATTTCGGTTAGTAATGCAACCGGTGCTAACACTGTAAGTGTTGGGATGGCGTGGGTGATTTATTCCCCACAGGTAGTGTAGGGTTGGATGGAGGCAAGTGTAGGGTTGGATGGGTTTGCATGCATCATGCATCATTCATACTGAGACTCTTACTGTGATGGACTAGACCCAATTGATTCTGTTATGGGCTGTGACCCAAATGATATTATTTTGGGCTTTGGCCCATATATATATGAACCGAATCTGCATTTATTACTATTAGAGGCTTAGGCCCGCATTGATTCTCATTTTATATGTCTTGTTGTTTCTTTAATAAGGGGGTTACATACTGAGTTTCCGTAGCTCACCCCGTTTTTGACCTTTTGGGTAATCCCCTGAGTTAAACGGTTCAGCGCTGCGAGGGGACTTAGAGAGGGCCACACAATCGCACATTTTTTTATTCTGTTTTGCTCATTTACTTCAGCACTTTGATTTTGATTCGGGTTGTAATAAGGCCTCTATAATTTCTGGATTTTAAATTTGGGATTTTATAGATACAAATTTATATCTACTAGAAGTAGAACGCGGTTTTCCAAAACAATAACATTCTCAAAAACGATGATGTAATGCCCCTAAGGTAAAATGACCGTAATGCCCCTGTAGGGTAAAATGACCGTAATGCCCCTGTAGTGTAAAATGACCGTAATGCCCCTGTAAGGTAATATGATCGTAATGACCCTGTAGGGTAAAATGACTTTAATACCTCTATAGGGTAAAATGACCGCAATGCCCCTGTAGGGTAAAATGACCGTAATGCCCCTATAGGGTAAAATGACCCTAATGCCCATGTAGGGTAAAACAAACGTAATGTCCCTGTTAAGGTAAAATGACTGTAATGCCCCTATTAAGGTAAAATGACCATAATACCCCTATAGGGTAAAATAACCATAATACCCCTGTAGGGTAAAATGACTGTAATGCCCCTATAGGGTAAAATGACCGTAATGCCCCTGTAGAGTAAAGTGGATGTAATTCCCCTGTAGGGTAAAGTGAACGTAATGCCCATGTAGGGTAAAATGATCGTAATGCCCCTATAGGGTAAAATAACCGTAATGCCCCTGTAGGGTAAATGACTATTTTACCCTTCGAGGGTAAATGACTAACTTGTGCTATGATTTGACTGATTTGACTATGATTGTATGACTATGAATTGATTGACTTAACTGTGAATGATATGATGATTTGTGGGCCAGACATTCTGCATACATGACATACTACATAGGGTTGGGATATTTGTTATGGATGAAGTATTGTTCTGATAGGGTCCTACGGGTCGCACGAGATGACTGTGGGCCCAGTAATGATCTGTTAAGGTCTCACGGGTCACAGGAGACGATTGTGGGCCTACCGATGGCTTTAAGCCAGTTAATCTGATTATGGCTCTGTGCCAACCTAATTATGGCTCTGTGTCGTCTAGATTAAGATTTTGTGTCGATCATATTTATCCATGGCTGTGTGCCGCTCATAATTATTGATGACTTTGTGTCGATCATACTTACCCATGGCTGTGCGCCGGTTATATTACCGTAGCTCACGGCTATATGCTGATCTTATTATAGTTACCGACGGCTATATACCAATTATGAGACCGCTACTGAAGGCTTAAAGTTGCATATATACTAGCAGCTTTGCTACGATTTCGGTTAGTAATGCAACCGGTGCGAACACTGTAAGTGTTGGACTAGGCCCAATTGATTCTGTTACTGTGATGGACTAGGCCCAATTGATTCTGTTGTGGGCTATGACCCAAATGATATTATTTTGGGCTTTGGCCCACATATACTATGAACTGAACTGTACTGTTACTATTAAAGGGCTCAGGCCCAGATTGATTCTGTTTATATATACCGACTGTTTCTTTAATAAGGGGATTACACACTGAGTTTCCGTAGCTCACCCCGTTTTTGACCTTTTAGGTAATCCCCTGCGTTAGACGGTTCAGCGCTGCGAGGGACTCGGAGAGGGCCACACAATCGCACATTTTTTATTCTGTTTAGCTCATTTACTTCAGTACTTTGATTTTGATTCGGGTTGTAATAAGGCCTCTATAATTTCTGAATTTTAAATTTGGGATTTTATAGATACAAATTTATATATATTAGAAGTAGAACACGATTTTCCAAAACAATAACATTCTAAAACACTACGATGTAATGCCCCTATAAGGTAAAATGATCGTAATGCCCCTGTAGGGTAAAATGACCGTAATGCCCCTGTAGGGTAAAATGAACGTAATGCCCCTATAGGGTAAAATGACCGTAATGCCATTGTAGGGTAAAATGACTGTAATGCCCCTGTAGGGTAAATGACTATTTTGCCCCTCGAGGGTAAATGATTTGACTGATTTGACTAAGATTGTATGACCATGAATTGATTGACTTAACTGTGGATGATATGATAATTTGTGGGCCAGGCATTTAGCATACATGACATACTACATGGGGTTGGGATATTTGTTTTGGATGAAGTATTGTTCTGATAGGGTCTTACGGGTCGCACGAGACGACTATGGACCCAGTAATGATCTGCTAAGGTCTTACGGGTCACACGAGACGATTGGGGGCCTACTGATGGCTTTAAGCCAGTTAATCTGATTATGGCTCTGTGCCAACCTAATTATGGCTCTGTGCCGTCTTGATTATGACTTTGTGTCGATCATTTTTATCCATGGATGTGTGCCGATCATAATTATTGATGACTTTGTGTTGATCATACTTACCCATGGCTGTGCGCCGGTTATATTACCGTAGCTGGCGAGTATGTGCCGATCTTATTACAGTTACCGATGGCTATAAACCAATTATGAGACCGTTACTGAAGGCTTAAAGCCGCATATATACTAGCAGCTTTGCTGCGATTTTGGTTAGTGCTTCAACCAGTGCTAACAGTGTAAGTGTTGGGATGGCATTAGTGATTTATTCCCCACAGGTAGTGCAGGGGTGGACAGAGGCAAGTGCAGGGTTGGATGGGTTTGCATGCATCATGCATCATTCATACTGAGACTGTTACTGTGATGGACTAGGCCCAATTGATTCTGTTATGGGATGTGACCCAAATGATATTGTTTTGGGCTTTGGCCCACATATACTCTGAACTGAACTGTACTATTACTGTTAAAGGGCTCAGGCCCAGATTGATTCTATTTTTGTAAACTGATTATTTCTTTAATAAGGGGATTACACACTGAGTTTTCGTAACTCACCCTGTTTTTAACCTTTTAGGTATTCCCCAGCGTTAGACGGTTCGGCGCTGCGAGGGACTTGGAGAGGGCCACACAACTACACATATTTTATTCTGTTTTGCTCATTCACTTAAGCACTATGATTTTGATTCGGGTTGTAATAAGGCCTCTATAATTTCTGGATTTTAAATTTGGGATTTTATTGGTACAAATTTATATCTGCTAGAAGTAGAACACGGTTTTCCAAAACAATAACATTTTCAAACACTACGGTGTAATGCCCCTATAAGGTAAAATGACTGTAATGCCCTTGTAGGATAAAATTATCGTAATTCCCCTACCAGAGTGCCCCTATAAGGTAAAATGACCGTAATGCCCTTGTAAGGTAAAATTATCGTAATGCCCCTATAGGGTAAAAATGGTTGTAATTCCCCTGTAAGGTAAAATGAACGTAATGCCCCTATAGGGTAAAATGATCATAATTCCCCTATAGGATAAAATGACCATAATGCCCCTGTAGGGTAAACGGCTATTTTGCCCCTCAAGGTTAAATGTCTAACTTGTGCTATGAGCTGACTGATTTGACTAAGATTGTATGACTATGAATTGATTGACTTAACTGTGAATGATATGATGATTTGTGGGCCAGACATTCAGCATACATGACATACTACATAGGGTTGAGATATTTGTTATGGGTGAAGTATTGTTCTGATAGGGTCTTACGGGTCGTACGAGACGACTGTGGACCCAGTAATGATCTGTTAAGGTCTCACAGGTCACACGAGAGGATTGTGGGCCTACCGATGGCTTTAAGCCAGTTAATCTGATTATGGCTCTGTGCCAACCTAATTATGGCTCTGTGCCGTCTTGATTATGACTTTGTGTTGATCATATTTATCCATGGCTGTGTGTCGGTCATAATTATTGATGACTTTGTGTCGATCATACTTACCCATGGCTGTGCGCCAGTTATATTACCGTAGCTGACGGCTATGTGCCGGTCTTATTACAGTTATCAATGGCTATGTGCCAACTATGAGACCGTTACTGAAGGCTTAAAGCCGCATATATACTGGCAGCTTTGCTGTGATTTCGGTTAGTGTTGCAACCAGTGCTAACACTGTAAGTGTTGGGATGGCGTGGGTGATTTATTCCCCACAGGTAGTGCAGCGTTGGACAGAGGCAAGTGCAGGGTTGGATGGGTTTGCATGCATCATGCATCATTCATACTAAGACTGTTACCCTGATGGACTAGGCCCAATTGATTCTGTTATGGGCTGTGACCCAAATGATATTGTTTTTGGCTTTGGCCCACATATACTCTAAACCGAATCGCATTATTATCAAGTTAAGGGCTCGTGCCCGCAGTTGATTCTATTTACAGATATCTTGATGTTTCATTACTAAGGGGATTACACACTAGGTTTTCGTAACTCACCCTGTTTTTAACCTTTTAGGTAATCCCCAGCGTTAGACGGTTCGGCGCTGCGAGGGACTCGGAGAGGGCTACACAATCGCACATGTTTTATTCTGTTTTGCTCATTTACTTAAGCATTTTGATTTTGATTCGGGTTGTAATAAGGCATCTATAATTTCTGGATTTTAAATTTGGGATTTCATTGATACAAATTTATATCTACTAGAAGTAGAACACGGTTTTCCAAAACAATAACATTTTCAAACACTACGGTGTAATGCCCCTATAAGGTAAAATGATCGTAATGCCCCTGTAAGGTAAAATGACCGTAATTCCCCTGTAGGGTAAAATGACCATATTACCCCTATATGGTACAATGACTGTAATGCCCCTGTAGGGTAAAATGACCGTAATTTCCCTGTCAAGGTAAAAGATCGTAATACGGCTGTAAGGTAAAATGACCGTAATACCCTTTTAGGATAAAATGACTGTAATGCCCCTGTAGGGTAAAATGACTGTAATACCCCTGTAGGGTAAAATGATGTAATACCTCTGTAGGGTAAAATGACCGTAATGCCCCTATTAAGGTAAAATGACGGCAATGCCCTGTTAAGGCATAATGACCGTAATACCTCTATAGGGTAAAATGATTATTTTGCCCCTCGAGGGTAAATGACTGACTTGTGCTATGATTTGGCCGATTTGACTGTGATTGTATGATTATGAATTGATTAACTTAACTGTGAATGACATGATGATTTGTGAGCCAGACATTTTGCATACATGACATACTGCATGGGGTTGGGATATTGGTTATGGAGGAAGTACATTTTTGATAGGGTCGCACGGGTCGCATAGGTTGCACGGGACGACTGTGGACCTACCGTTGGCTTTAAGCCAATTAATCTAATTATGGTTCTGTGCCAACCTAATTATGGCTCTGTGCCGTTTTGATTATGGCTTTGTGTCGATCATATTTATCCATGGCTGTGTGCCGATCATAATTATTGATGACTTTGTGTCTATCATACTTACCCATGGTCGTGTCTTTGGTTATATTACCGTAGGCGGGTGGCTATGTCTTTGGTCTTATTACGATTCCGATAGCTATGTGCCAATTATGAGATCGTTACTGAAGGCTTAAAGCTACATATATACTAGCAGCTTTACTGCGATTCGATTAGTGTTGCAACCGGTGCTAACATTGTAAGTGTAGGGATGGCGTGGGTGATTTATTCCCCACAGGTAGTGCAGCATTGGACGGAGGCAAGTGCAGGGTTGGATGGGTTTGCATGAATCATGCATCATTCATATTGAGACTGTTACTGTGATGGACTAGGCCCAATTGATTCTGTTATGGGTTGTGACCCAAATGATATTGTTTTGGGCTTTGGCCCACATATACTCTGAACTAAACTGTACTATTACTGTTAAAGGGCTCAGGCCCAGATTGATTTTGTTTCTGTATAGTGACTGTTTCTTTAATAAGGGGATTACACACTGAGTTTTCGTAACACACCCCGTTTTTAACCTTTCAGGTAATCCCCACGTTAGACGGTTCGGAGCTGCGAAGGACTTAGAGAGGGCCACACAACTGTACATGTTTTATTCTGTTTTGCTCATTTACTTAAGCGCTTTGATTTTGATTCGGGTTGTAATAAGGCATCTACAATTTCTGGATTTTAAATTTGGGATTTTATTGATACAAATTTATATCTACTAGAAGTAGAACACGGTTTTCCAAAACAATAACATTTTCAAACACTACGGTGTAATGCCCATATAAGGTAAAATTACCGTAATGCCCCTGTAGGGTAAAATGACCGTAATGCCCCTGTTGGGTAAAATGACCATATTACCCCTGTAGTGTAAAATGACCGTAATATCCCTGTTGGGTAAAATGACCGTAATGCCCCTATATGGTAAAATGACTGTAATACCCCTGTAGGGTTAAATAACCGTAATTTCCCTGTCAAGGTAAAAGATCGTAATACGGCTGTAAGGTAAAATGACCGTAATACCCCTTTAGGATAAAATGACTGTAATGCCCCTGTAGGGTAAAATGACTGTAATACCCCTATAAGGTAAAATGATGTAATACCTCTGTTGGGTAAAATGACCGTAATGCCCCTACTAAGGTAAAATAACGGTAATACCCCTGTTAAGGCATAATGACCATAATACCTCTATAGGGTAAAATGATTATTTTGCCCCTCGGGGGTAAATGACTGACTTGTGCTATGATTTGGTTGATTTGACTGTGATTGTATGATTATGAATTGATTAACTTAATTGTGAATGATATGATGATTTGTGAGCCAGACATTTTGCATACATGACATACTGCATGGGGTTGGGATATTGGTTATGGAGGAAGTACATTTCTGATAGGGTCGCATGGGTCGCACAGGTTGCACGGGACGACTGTGGACCTACCGATGGCTTTAAGCCAATTAATCTAATTATGGTTCTGTGCCAACCTAATTATGGCTCTGTGCCGTTTTGATTATGACTTTGTGTCGATCATATTTATCCATGGCTGTGTGCCGATCGTAATTATTGATGACTTTGTGTCTATCATACTTACCCATGGTCGTGTCTTTGGTTATATTACCGTAGTGGTGGTGGCCATGTGCGGTCTTATACGATTACCGATAGCTATGTGCCAATTATGAGATCGTTCTCGAAGGCTTAAAGCTACATATATACTAGCGACTTTCTCGCAATTCGATTCTTGTTGCAGCCGGGTGCTAACACTGTAAGTGTAGGGATGGCGTGGGTGATTTATTCCCCACAGGTAGTGCAGCGTTGGACGGAGGCAAGTGCAGGGTTAGATGGGTTTGCATGCATCATGCATCATTCATACTGAGACTGTTACTGTGATGGACTAGGCCCAATTGATTCTGTTATGGGTTGTGACCCAAATGATATTGTTTTGGGCTTTGGCCCACATATACTCTGAACTAAACTGTACTATTACTGTTAAAGGGCTCAGGCCCAGATTGATTTTGTTTCTGTATAGTGACTGTTTCTTTAATAAGGGGATTACACACTAAGTTTTCATAACCTACCCCGTTTTTAACCTTTCAGGTAATCCCCACGTTAGACGGTTCGGAGCTGCGAGGGACTTGGAGAGGGCCACACAACTGTACATGTTTTATTCTGTTTTGCTCATTTACTTAAGCACTTTGATTTTGATTCGGGTTGTAATAAGGCATCTATAATTTCTGGATTTTAAATTTGGGATTTTATTGATACAAATTTATATCTACTAGAAGTAGAACACGGTTTTCCAAAACAATAACATTTTCAAACACTACGATGTAATGCCCCTATAAGGTAAAATGACTGTAATGCCCCTGTAGGGTAAAATGATCGTAATGCCCCTGTAGGGTAAAATGACCATATTACCCCTGTAGTGTAAAATGACCGTAATATCCCTATTGGGTAAAATGACCGTAATGCTAACCGGTGCGATTGCGATATACATATACATATAAAATGACCGTAATATCCCTATCTTATTACATATACACTAGCAGCTTTACTGCGATTCGGTTAGTGTTGCAACCGGTGCTAACACTGTAAGTGTAGGGATGGCGTGGGTGATTTATTCCCCACAGGTAGTGCAGCGTTGGACAGAGGCAAGTGCAGGGTTAGATGGGTTTGCATGCATCATGCATCATTCATACTGAGACTGTTACTGTGATGGACTAGGCCCAATTGATTCTGTTATGGGTTGTGACGCAAATGATATTGTTTTGGGCTTTGGCCCACATATACTCTGAACTAAACTGTACTATTATCATTAAGGGGCTCGTGCCCGCATTGATTTTGTTTACGATAGTATTTGTTTCTTTAATAAGGGGATTACACACTGAGTTTTCGTAACTCACCCCGTTTTTAACCTTTCAGGTAATCCCCACGTTAGACGGTTCGGAGCTGCGAGGGACTTGGAGAGGGCCACACAACTGTACATGTTTTATTCTGTTTTGCTCATTTACTTAAGCACTTTGATTTTGATTCGGGTTGTAATAAGGCATCTATAATTTCTGGATTTTAAATTTGGGATTTTATTGATACAAATTTATATCTACTAGAAGTAGAACACGGTTTTCCAAAACAATAACATTTTCAAACACTACGATGTAATGCCCCTATAAGGTAAAATGATCAGAATGCCCTCAGTAGGGTAAAATGATCGTAATGCCCCTGTAGGGTAAAATGACCATATTACCCCTGTAGTGTAAAATGACCGTAATATCCCTATTGGGTAAAATGACCGTAATGCCCCTATATGGTAAAATGACTGTAATGCCCCTGTAGGGTAAAATGACCGTAATTTCCCTGTCAAGGTAAAAGATCGTAATACTGCTGTAAGGTAAAATGACTGTAATACCCCTTTAGGATAAAATGACTGTAATGCCCCTGTAGGGTAAAATGACTGTAATACCCCTGTAGGGTAAAATGATGTAATACCTCTGTAGGGTAAAATGACCGTAATGCCCCTATTAAGGTAAAATGACGGCAATGCCCTGTTAAGGCATAATGACCGTAATACCTCTATAGGGTAAAATGATTATTTTGCCCCTCGGGGGTAAATGACTGACTTGTGCTATGCTTTGGCTGATTTGACTGTGATTGTATGATTATGAATTGATTAACTTAACTGTGAATGATATGATGATTTGTGAGCCAGACATTTTGCATACATGACATACTGCATGGGGTTGGGATATTGGTTATGGAGGAAGTACATTTCTGATAGGGTCGCACGGGTCGCACGGGTTGCACGGGACGACTATGGACCTACCGATGGCTTTAAGCCAATTAATCTAATTATGGTTCTGTGCCAACCTAATCATGGCTCTGTGCCGTTTTGATTATGACTTTGTGTCGATCATATTTATCCATGGCTGTGTGCCGATCGTAATTATTGATGACTTTGTGTCTATCATACTTACCCATGGCTGTGTGCTGGTTATATTACCGTAGCTGGTGGCTATGTGCCGGTCTTATTAGAGTTACCGATAGCTATGTGCCAATTATGAGATCGTTACTGAAGGCTTAAAGCTACATATATACTAGCAGCTTTACTGCAATTCGGTTACTGTTGCAACCGGTGCTAACACTGTAAGTGTAGGGATGGCGTGGGTGATTTATTCCCCACAGGTAGTGCAGCGTTGGACGGAGGCAAGTGCAGGGTTGGATGGGTTTGCATGCATCATGCATCATTCATATTGAGACTGTTACTGTGATGGACTAGGCCCAATTGATTCTGTTATGGGTTGTGACCCAAATGATATTGTTTTGGGCTTTGGCCCACATATACTCTGAACTAAACTGTACTATTACTGTTAAAGGGCTCAGGCCCAGATTGATTTTGTTTCTGTATAGTGACTGTTTCTTTAATAAGGGGATTACACACTGAGTTTTCGTAACTCACCCCGTTTTTAACCTTTCAGGTAATCCCCACGTTAGACGGTTCGGAGGTGCGAGGGACTTAGAGAGGGCCACACAACTGTACATGTTTTATTCTGTTTTGCTCATTTACTTAAGCACTTTGATTTTGATTCGGGTTGTAATAAGGCCTCTACAATTTCTTGATTTTAAATTTGGGATTTTACTGATACAAATTTATATCTACTAGAAGTAGAACACGGTTTTCCAAAACAATAACATTTTCAAACACTACGTTTTTGCAACTTAATTTTTGTATATCACGTGTTCGTAAATCATCTGTTTTAAATTAAGCTTCCGGACAATAAGTTTTTAAAGGTAATAAGGTTTTAAAAGGGAATAACTTTTTAATAAACCGCGATTGAAAATAAACAAACGCAAACTGAGGTTTTGTACAAGTTTTAAATGGCAAGAAGTTTTAAATTTCAAGAAGGGTTTTCAATGAAAACATGGTTTTTGAAAAACACTTCAATGTGACATGCCAGATTCGACCATAACGTCTAGGCCGAGTTTGGGGTGTTACATTGATAGAAGTTCAAAACTGAGAAGCAATTTGAAGTATCAAAAGGCGAATTAATTTTCAGCCTAAGTCAGTCCAATTATGTGTATTAATTCATGATATAATTAATTTTAATTTATATCCAATTTAATTTGGATTAAATAAATTATTATTAATTAGCTATGAAAAAATGGTCCGGTTGAGCCAAACCGAGTGAACCGAACTGACCAAGAAGTGGACATCCCAAAACCATCCATATGCTGACCCAAATCAGCTTATTGGATGACTATTTAGCTTGCAAAAAGGCCCTTGAAGACTTGTTCAAATTGCAAACAAACCCCTGCACAATTGGTGGCTTTATAGATTTGCCCCAAGCCTAAATTAGCAAAGTTGAAACTATCAACCTTGCCACATGTGTGGTCGGCCAAGGGAGGGCTCTTCGGTTGATATTTTTAGCTATTTTTTAGTAGCCCTCTTCAGCTATAAAAACCCCCTTAGGCTGGTCATTTGAAACACATCTCAAGCATTCACATCTTTTCTCTCTTCTCTACACATTCTCTCTTCTTTTCCATTCCAAATTCTCTTGCTGTCTTGCCGATTTCTCCTCTTAGAAAAGGGGCATTCATCAACCATTTGGAGTTGCAATTAAGTGTTCATAGCAGCCTTGGTCGACGAAGACAATGGAGAAGGAAGAACGGAGCAAACTAGTCATGTAACACCCCTTACCCGTGTTCGAAGCCAGAACTTGATACGAGGCATTACCTAACTTGAGTTACTTTAATGTAACACATCGGGCTATAAAATTTCACTGCAGTTTAGAAACTTTCCATTTAAAACTCATAACCTGCTCATTTTGGGCCTAAGGCCCTAAACATATTTCCAGGAGGTTTCAGAATTAAACCGAGAACTTTTACACGCTTAGAAAATTTTTGTCCAGACAGGGGCCACACGCCCGTGTTGTTTAAGGGACACGCTCGTGTGCCCCTGAGACATGCCCGTGTTCTTCACCCCTGGTCGACACTGACTTATTTGACACTTCCAGACATACGCCCTTGTCTTAGCCCGTGTGCCAAAACCTTGGTATTCTATTTATGATGTCATCACCTCACCAAGGTCAAACGGCCAAGGCACACGCCCGTGTCCTGAGACCGTGTGTTGAATTAAATTCCTAACTTTAAGTGCAGACTTCACACGGCCTGGGCACACGCCCATATCTAAGGCCGTGCCTCCCACACGGCTAAGACACACGGCCGTGTCTCTACCTGTGTGTTTACTATTGGGCATTCTGACTTGTAAACCTAGCTGACAAGGGGACACACGGCCGATTAACACGCCCATGGGGCTAACCGTGCATCACACACGACCTATACACACGCCCATGTGTCTACCAGTGTAGACATTAAAAAGGGCATATTCCAAGCCAACTGCCACCTTACATAGCAACCATACTTACACCAACTCAAATCAAGCATCCACACAAGCATAAACTTCATGATTCATCATCAATGAATATATATATAACTAGTCAAGTATTGGCCCAACTTTAATGACCATTTACAAAATGAATTGAAACAACCATAGTAGCTAACGCATTTAGCTTGCAAATATGACATTACCAAAACATTCAAGTCCTATACATGCCATACTCAAAATAAATCTAATTTGGCTATATCAAAAAAGTGGTCGATAGTGTGATCTCCAACTCCGATGTCCACGAATTCTCGAGCTAACTTGGTAATACTACAAGGAGAAGGGCAATGAAAGGGGTAAGCATAAAGCTTAGTAAGTTTGCATGAGAATAAATAGCAACAATAAGCTCATGATAAAATCCATCCATGGTATTAATTAACCATACACAATGTTATAGGCTTCTTGCCATACTTACTCATACTTGCCCTTATTTAGCACATAACATTCCACATATCGTAAATGTTTCTTTGGGAATTACTCACTGTTACCTATGTTAACTCAATCACATAACATTAATAAAATTCTCGTTTCTGTTTCTAAGCTGATCTATTCATCCTGATAAATCGCTAGGGATTCTCAAAGATGTATATTCATAATCATTAGCATAAACATGAAACCAATGCCACATCCCAGATGTGGTCTTACATGGGGTCACCTTTGAGTGCCGATGCCATATCCCAGATATGGTCTTATATGAAATCTCACATCAAGTATTGATGCCATATCCCAGATGTAGGCTTATACGATTCTCATACTCAATACTAAATCCATATCCCAGACATGGTCTTATACAGGATCTCAATTCGGTGCCGAGGCCATGTCCCAGACATGGTCTTACACGGGACCTTATCCATCTCATGTCTTGAAAATAGTATTCTCACACTTATTATAGTCCAACCGGGACTTCAACATCTCAACTTTTATTATCTTTCTCATTTAACACCAATATTCAATTTCATAGAATATCATGTATCATTATAATATCAACCATTCTCAAACATGCAAGAATAATTGTTGAATTTATCACATACAAACTTACACTCGTTTTCAAAATAGGCTAGATTGTCGGTCTAGTCCGATATTTTGTTCTTTCCCCGTTCAAGGTTGATTCTTGGCTCTTCTTGCTCTATAATAGCAAATTAGTTCATTTTAATCATCACATTAATAAAATCATTTCAATAATCATGCTTTGGTAAAATTACTATTTCACCCTTAGACTTTGGCAAAATGACCATTTTACCTCTAGGCTCAGAAATTAATTCTAATCAAATTTCTACCTTCAACAAGCCTAGGTGAACATTTATTTCTCTTATGGCTATCATCAAAACCAACATTTCACACATTTAGTACAAACTTTATAACCTTTACAACAAGGTCCATTTAGGTGTTTTCACAACAAGGTCCATTTAGGTGTTTTCATAGTAACTCCTTTCACAAAAGTTGTTTACCTAACAACTAAGACTCATTTTCTTCCATAAAGATGCAACAACCAACTTTAAAGCTCTCATGGAAAAACCCAAAACTTTTCATCATATTGCAAAATAGTCCTCTCATTGGAAAGCTTAAGCTTTAGGGGTCCTAAAAGTACAACTATCACAAAAGAAAAACCATTAAAATCACTTACTTGTAGGGAGAAAAGTTTGATGAAATTTTAAGCTTTCTAAACCCCTATTTTGCTTACTATTTCCGGTGGAGGAAGACGAGTAAAAAGATGGATATCATCTTTTCTTTATTTTAATATTAAACAATCAATTTAGTCACCAAACGTACCAACTTTGACCAATTTTGTCAATTCTTGTCTCCTATAGCCGGCCACCCTATACTTAGGGGTCTAATTGCACTTTAAAGACCTCCAATTAATGTTCTTTAGATATTAAACACCTTTAGCTTATAAAATAGAACTTTTGCACTTTATGCGATTTAGTCATTCTTTTGCAATTAAACATGAAATCGCTAAAATTAAAGCACCAAAATTTTCATGCACTTATATAATCATGATCTAACTCATAAAATAATATCAAAATAATTTTCTCTAACCTTGGATTAGTGATCCTGAGATCAATGTTCTGACTAGCCCCTAAATCGGGCTGTTACAATTCTCCCCCTTAAGGATTTTCGTCCCCGAAAATCTTACCGGTGAAAAGGTTGGGATATTGGTTTCTCATTGTCTCATCAAGCTCTCATGTAGCCTCTTCTATTCCATGTCGTTGCCATAGCACTTTCACAAGAGCTATACTTTTGTTACTGAATCGTTTGACCTCTCGTGCCAAAATCTTAACCGGTTCTTCGCCATAAGTGAAGTCCGGTTAAATTTCTACCTCTGTTGGTACTATCACATGTGAAGGGTCCAAACGGTATTGTTGTAACATGGACACATGGAAGACATCGTGAATCTTTTCTAGCTCAGGTGGCAAGGCCAAATAATAAGCTACCAGTCCTATCCTCTCGGTAACTTCATAAGGTCCAATAAAACGTAGACTCAATTTGCCTTTCCATCCAAATCTAAGGACTTTCCTCTAAGATGATACTTTCAGAAACACTTTATCACCTGCTTGGAATTCAATCTCTTTCCTTTTTTAATCTGAATAGGACTTTTGTCTATCAGAGGCGACCTTTAAATAGTCACATATCACTTTTACTTTCTCTTCAATTTCCTTGCTCAAATCGACCCCCGTGTACCTATTTCTCTCTGAGTTCTGTCCAATACAAGGGCATTCAGCATTTACGCCCATACAATGATTCATAAGGCACCATTTTCAAACTTGAATAAAAACTGTTGTTGTAGGCGAATTCCACCAACGGTAAGTATTTCTCCCAATTACCTTGGAATTCCAAAACACAACATCGAAGCATGTCTTCGAGTATCTGAATTACTCTTTCCAACTGCTCGTCGATTTGCGGATGGAAAGCTATACTGAAGCTCAATTTTGTGCCTAACGCCTCTTGCAACTTTTTCCAAAACTATGACGTGAATCTTGGATCTCTATCCGAAATTATCGATAACAGTACTCCATGAAGTCTTACTATCTCTGCCACGTACAATTCAGCCAACTTATCAAGTGAGCAATCAACTCGTACTGGTATGAAATGAGCCGACATCGTAAGTCTATCGACTATGACCCACACGGCATCTTTCTTTTTTTGCGGCAACGGTAAACCCGTCACGAAGTCCATGGTAATATGGTCCCACTTCCACTCAGGAACCATAATGGGCTGAAGTAAACCCAAACGTACTTGGTGTTCAGCCTTCACTTGCTGACAAATCAGGCATCTCAATACAAATTCAAAAATGTCCTTCTTCATACTAGGCCACCAATACCACTTCCTCAAGTCATTGTACATCTTTGTGCTACCCAGGTGCACAGTTAAACATCTGCTATGTGCTTTATGCAAAATCTTACGAATAAGTTCATCATTTCTGGGTACAAGACCCTATCTTGAGACGTCAAGCATCCATCAGGACTTACCCGAAAGTCTGATTCAACATTTAACTCACATAAAACTCTTTTAGCTTGTAAGCTGCTGTCCTCTTTCTGAGCTTCACAAATCTCTTGGAGAAATAATGGTCTAGCCCTCAGCTCGGCTAGAATAGAACTATCATCTAACCAAGCCATTCGTGTATTCATGGCTCTCAGCGCAAACAATGATTTTCTGCTCAAAGCATCGGTGACCATGTTCGCCTTTCCCGGGTGGTAGTCAATTACAAAGTCATAATCCTTGATCAACTCCAACCACCTTCGTTGTCTCAAATTTAATTCTTTTTGAGTCATAAAATATTTTAGGCTTTTATGGTCGGTAAATATCCAACACCTTTCACCATACAATTGGTGTCTCCATATCTTTAATGCAAACACAATCGCGACTAACTCCAAATCGTGAGTCGGGTAATTCTTTTCATGTGGCTTTAACTGTCTAGAGGCATATGTTATTACCTTGCCCTCTTCCATGAGTACACAACCCAAACCATTCATGGATGCATCACTCTAAACCACAAATTCTCTTTCCGGCTCAGGTTGCACCAAAACAAGAGCCTTGGTCAACAACGCTTTTAGTTTCTCAAAACTCTGTTGACACTTCTCTATCCATTCAAACGTCACATATTTTTGCAATAGTCTCGTCATCAGAGTAGCTATCATGGAAAATCCCTTAACAATACGTCTATAGTAACCAGCTAGGCCCAGAAAACTCCTAACCTCGGTTACATTCCTTGGTAGTTTCCATTCTACAATCGCTAAAATCTTACTTGGGTCAATACTGATTCCATCTCCCGAGACAATATGCCCCAAAAATCAAACTTCCTTAAGCCAAAATTCACTTTTACTAAACTTGCCATATAATTGTTTATCTCTCAAAATTTGTAGAGCCTTTCTCAAATGCTCGGCATGCTCGTTCTCATCCTGAGAGTAGATCAGTATATCATCGATGAATACCACAACAAATTTATCCAAGTATGGTCGAAAAATACAATTCATCAGGTCCATGAAAATGGTAGGGGCATTTGTTAGACCAAAAGGCATGACCAAAACTTCATAATGGCCATACCTTGTCCGAAGTGCAGTTTTCAGCACATCTGAGTCCTTGACTGTCAACTGATAGTACCCAGACCTTAAGTCTATCTTGGAAAATACTGTGGCCCTCTTCAATTGATCAAACAAATCATCGATTCTCAGCAGCGAGTACTTGTTTTTCATAGTACCTTGTTAAGTTACCGATAATCTATGCATAATTTCATGGAACCATCTTTCTTCTTCACAAATAATACGAGAGTACCCCATAGAGAATAACTCGGTCTTGCGAAACCTTTATCCGTTAGTTCTTGCAATTGTGCTTTAAATTCTTTTAGCTCGGTTGGAGCCATTCTATATGGAGTAATAGAAATAGGGGCAGTACCCGGAGCTAACTCAACCCCAAATTCAATCTCCCTAATCGGAGGTAACCATGGTAATTCCTCGGGAAAAACATCTGGATACTCGCATACTATAGGTACCGACTCAATTTTCAATTCAATATCTCTAGTATTCATCGCAATGGCAAGGTACGCTTCGTACCCCTTTCTCAAATACTTTTGAGTCAACAAGGATGATATCACTACTGGTGATCTGTCTTGCTCGTCTAATTCAACATGAATAAGATCCCCATTTCACATTTTAACTCAATAAAATTTTGTCCACAATTTACAATTACATCATAAGTAACTAACCAATCCATCCCAAGGATGACTTCAAACTCATCAAACGACAATAACATAAGATCAACTGAAAAGCAATGACCCCTAATCATCAAAGGGCAACCTTTGCATACTTTATCAACCAACACATACTTGCCTAGAGGATTAGAAACTCTTATTACAAATTCAGTAGACTTTATAGGCATGCTCATACCAAAGACTAATTTCATGCATATGTATGAGTGGATAGATCCCGGATCAATTAAAGCTATAACATGAGTATCATAAAGAGAAAATGTACCCGTGATTACGTCAGGGGAAGATGCATCTTCACGAGCACGAATGGCATATGTTCTCGCTGGTGTTCAACCCTCGACTCTTGCAATCTACTCTCTAGATGTATTCTTGCTACTCATTTCATTTCCCGGGTTTCTCTGCGGTCTTCCTCTAGCGGCACTCCCAGTCTTATATTCTGAGACTTCTCTTTCTCGCCCATCTCGGGGCAATATCTGATAAAATGGTCTAAAGACCCACATATGAAACAAGCCTTTTCGTTTGCTTAGCACTCACAAGAATGACGCCTACCACACTACGGGCATTCTAGTCTACTCGGTCTAGCATTGCCAACACTAGCGACTGATGTAGTCTAGGCTTTAAACCCCGAGAACTATTTGCCCTTATTTCAGTTTGAAAACCCAACTGAAGTGGCTGATCGAGTAGCGAAATCCCTTGATTTCTTAAATGAGGATTGGAGTGACTTATTTAGTTGTCTTTTCCTGGAGTCACGGGACTCAATCTCAGCTCTTCTTTTCCCTTTAGCCAATTCTTCAGCCTTACAGGCTCTGTCCTCCAACAGTACAAATTCTTTTAGTTCGAGAACTCCGACGTATAAACAGATATCCTCATTCAGCCCGTCCTCAAATCTCTTGCACATGATAGCCTCAGTAGACACACACTCCCAGGCATACTTACTAAGCCTTACAAACTAACGTTCGTATTTGGTTACAGTCATTCGACCTTGCTTTAACTCCAAGAACTCTTTTCTCTTCTAATCAATGAATCTCTGGCTGATATATTTCTTCCAGGATTCCTCTTGGAAGAATTCCCAGTAAACTCTATCCCTTGGTACCAACGAAACAAGAGTGTTCCACCACTGATAGGCCGAATCTCTCAAGAGAGATACTGCACATTTTATGCACTCTTCAAGCGTGTATGACAACTTATCGAATACCCTGATCATATTTTCAAGCCAGAATTCTGCCCTTTTCGGATCATCATCCTTACTAGCTTAGAATTCTTTGACTCCTTGTTTTTGGATCTTATCGACCGGAGGCCTTTCTCTTCTCACTACCTCGACCACTTGAGGAGCTACTTGAGCAGGTTGAGGAATAGGTGGTGGTGGAGGGGGTTGAGCATTAGGATTTGCTCGAATGTACTTAGTGTACCAATTGCTCATCATATGGAGAAGGGCTTATCGGACCTCTTCTTCCTGACCCAAAGTCTCGGGTCTACTTTCGACTGGCGCAGTCCTTTGCGCGGGAGCCAGTGCATTACTCACAGCATCATCAGCTGCAGTCTGATCGGGATCCATGACTATATATAAAAAAATACAATTCAAACCGTCAGGAGTCGTCACACCATCATTACCCAATTACTTTTACGTATAGCATGTATAGCTAGACTCATACTTATGCTACATTAGTCCGAGAACTGACTAAACCGTAGCTCTGATACCAATAAATGTAACACCCCTAACCCATGTTCGAAGCCGGAACCGGATACGAGGCATTACCTAACTTGACTTACTTCAACTTAACACATCGGGCTATAAAATTTCACTACAGTTTAGAAACTTTCCATTTAAAACTCATAACCTACTCATTCTGGGCCTACGAGGTCCTAAACATATTTTCGGGAGGTTTTAGAATTAAACCGAGATCTTTTACACGCTTAGAAAATTTTTGTCCAAATAGGGGCCACAGACCCATGTTGTTCAAGGGACACGCCTGTGTGCCCCTGAGACATGCCCGTGTTCTTCACCCCTGGTCGACACTGACTTATTTGACACAGCCAGGCACATGCCCTTGTCTTAGACAGACACACGCAATTAAACATGAAATCGCTAAAATTAAAGCACCGAAATTTTCATGCCCCTATATAATCATGATCTAACTCATAAAATAATATGAAAATAATTTTCTCTAACCTTGGATTAGTGATCCCGAGATCACTATTCCTACTAGCCCCTAAATCTGGCTATTACAAGTCAAGCCACAGAATAACACCGAATTTGATTCTTGTTCACTATCTCTTTAATTTTTGTTGTTTTTATGATGAACATATCTATGAATATTTATGTTGTTGGAATGGTTAATTTAATCAATTTAGCTTGAATTTAATTCGTGTTAGGTTGATTGCATTACGTTTGCTAAAATTGTTAAAATTGTGTTTATGTTGTTATAGGCCTCAGTATGATGCTTGATTAAGTAAAATCATGACTAAGTTATTCTTGCATTACAATTGTGAGGTAGCTAATGAACTAATTATTTAAACAGATCGAAATTATCATTAATGGACACAGTACTTAATTAGTGTATGTTTTATCATCTAAGGTAGCTGAGCGTTAAATTAGCAATGGTATCTGAAGATACATTTGCCTTGTATAACTTCCAAGATTATTGTGATTAAACTGTTTCAAGGTAGGGATACTTTGTTACCTCACGTAGTCTTTTATGTGCTTATTAGATTTAATTAATCATTTGAATTAACATAGGGATATGTACAAGAGATTATTTCGATTTAATAAGTATGTATGTGCAATAACATATTTGCCTATTAAGATTTGTTTAATCGGTTGAATTGACATAGGGATATAGTCAAGAGGTGAATGGATTTTGGTAGGTGAATATGTTCATAAGTTAGCAAATTATCGAGTTGTCGTGAATTTATTCGTAACAATATAAACATGAGTTTAATAATTCTAAGTTAAGAAATGTAATTAATCTAACACAATTATGTCATCTTGATTAAAATCGTATTTTGAAATCGTGCATTTAAGATTTATTTATTTAGTTTGCATTTAAGATTTATTTATTTAGTTTACTTAGTTTAAAATATTAGTTTTTAATCACCCTCTTCAAAGAAAATATTTTTCTTCACCAAATTGTTTTAAATAGCATTCATAAATATTTCTTTTCATAGTCCCTGTGGGTATGATAACTCGACATTTACTTGTCACTTTATTACTTGTTGCGATTGTGTACACTTGCACATTTCTATCGTTTCAAGTTTTTGGCGCCGTTGCTGGGGACTATTTTAAAAATTCATTATTTGTAAATTTGTTAGTTTTGCATTTTGGTTTAATTTTCTGTTTAAATTTTAACGTAATTAATCTTTCTGTGATTATTTTAGGTGTTTATGTGTATTGAACGAATTATTGACTTACTTCTTGTAGACCCTGAGGTAGAAAGAATTTTTCGATAGCGAAGAAGACAAGCGAATCAGAGAAGGACCAAAGAGATGAACCTTGAAAATTTGAACCAAGGAAACAGAGCAAACCTTGCTCAAAATCCTATCCTTATTGCTGATGATAAGGACAGAGCTTTACAACAGTATGTCGTGACAGTGTTTCATGATCTTAATCTGGGTATTATGTGACCCGAAATTGAGACACAACAATTCAGTGGATTGTGGGCCAATTCTGTGGAATGCCTACCGAAGATCCTCATCTTCACTTAAGACTGTTTATGGAGGTGAGTGACTCTTTCCAGTTAGCCAGAGTACCCGAAGACGCATTACGATTGAAGTTGTTCCCGTATTCACTAAGGGACAGAGCTCGAGCCTGGTTGAACTCATTGCCACCAAATTTAATTTCCACGTGGCAAGAGTTAGCAGAAAAAGTTCTCATAAATTATTTCCCGCCTAGCAAGAATGCTAAGTTGAGGAATGAGATCACTACCTTCCAACAAATAGATGATGAGTCCTTGTATGAGGCATGGGAAAGGTACAAAGAATTATTACGGAAGTGCCCTCATCACGGAATCCCACATTGCATCAAACTTTAGACGTTTTATAATGTTCTCAATGCTCACACGAGGATGCTAGTGGACGCTTCTGCTAACGGTGCTCTCCATTTGAAGTCTTATAATGAGGCTTCTGAATTCATTGAGAGGATTGCCAGCAATAATTATCAACGGCCAACCAATCGAGCAGCGACAAGAAGACGAGTTGCTGGAATACATGAAGTAGACGCTCTTACTTCACTCGCGTCCCAGGTATCATCAATATCCTCAATGTTAAAAAAATCTTACTACTAATAAGTTTAGTAGTTTTGCAGCACAGCCAGCAAATCAATTTGAAAATATAGCCTGTGTATATTCTAGGGAAGGACATTTGTTTGAAGAATGTCTATCAAACCCAGAATTCGTATATTACATGGGTAACCAGAACCAAAATCGAGAAAGGCAAGGTAATCCAATTTCTATAATCCATCATGGCGAAATCACCCGAATTTTTCCTAGAGTAACCAAGGGGCTGGAACCAGTACAACCTACACCCAACCTAGATCGACCTAGCCACCTAGTTTTCCCCAACGAGTTCAGAAGCAACCCAAGCTGAACCATCCAATGGCTAAGAAAATTTGTTAAAGGCATACATGGCGAAGAATGATGCCTTAATTCAAAGCCAAGCAGCTACATTGAAAAATTTGGAAAACCAAATGGGCCAGCTTGCTATTGAACTCAGGAACAGACCACAAGGTGCTTTACCTAGTGATACGGAGAATCCGAGGAATCTAGGGAAGGAGCATTGTAAAGTGTTGACATTGAGGAGTAGAAAGACTTTAGAGCCCAATTCCATCGAGAAGAAGCCAACTGACACTCAAGACTCAGAAGAAGTTCAACTGAGTGACGAAATTCTAGTTTCACAAGAACCACAATCTACAAAATCTGACAAGGTAACTTCAGAACCAACTAATTCTGATCAACTAACAACTTAGTTAGATGTAAAATTACCACAGAAGACGAATCAACCAATTATAGTAAAGAAACCTCCACCACCCTACCCTCAAAAACTTTAGTAGCAGAAGCAGGAAATTCAATTCAAGAAGTTCCTAGACGTACTCAAGCAACTTCATATCAACATCCTATTGGTTGAAGCACTTGAACAAATGCTAGACTACGTCAAATTCATGAAGGATATCCTGTCTAAAAAATAAAGACTTGGAGAATTTGAGATGGTAGCCTTGACAAAGGAATGTAGTGCATATCTTGAAAACAAACTACCCCCAAAGTTGAAGGATCCTGGATGTTTTACCATACCTTACAACATTGGAGCAACATATTGTGGTAAGGCACTATGTGACTTAGGTGCGAGTATCAACTTGATGCCTATGTCAGTATTTAGGAATTTACGAATAGGTGAAGTTAGACCTACTACGATTACACTTCAATTAGCAGATTGATCCTTAGCACATCTAGAAGGAAAAGTCGAGGACGTATTGGTACGTGTAAAAAAATTTATCTTTCCTTCTAACTTTGTGTTTCTAGACTTAGAAGCAGACAAGGAGGTGCCAATCATCCTAGGAAGATCATTCTTAGCAACCGAAAGGACCCTTATTGATGTGCAGAAGGGCGAGCTTACTATGCATGTTCAGGATGATCAAGTAACTTTTAACATTTTTAAGTCTATGCAATTTCCTGACACAATTGATGATCTGCAGTGTCTGATTTAGAGGATTAATCGTGGAGATGGAATTCAACTATGTTGAGGATCCATTAGAACAAATTTTGACATCGGACACTCAAAATGATGAAAAGGAGGATGGATAGTTAGCTTTGCTAGAAGCTAATCAAAGGGGATTTAATCTGCAATCCCGTTTTGAATCTTTGGAGTTAGAGAATAAGGATTATGCCCAACCAAAAGCGTCAATCAAGGAGCCACATAAATTAGAAGTCAAGGTACTTCCTTCACATTTAAAATATGTTTATTTAGGTAACGCTTCTACTTTGCCTGTGGTTGTTTCAGCAGGATTCACCAATGAGCAAGAAGAGAAACTCATCTTTGTATTGAAACAATTCAATAAGGCTATCAGATGGACCATAGCTGATATTCATGGTATTAGTCCATCCGTATGCATGCACAAGATCATACTAGAAGATGGCGAGAAAGGGACGATTGATGGACAACAAAATTTCAACCCCATTATGAAGGACGTAGTAAAGAAAGAAACCATCAAGTGGTTAGATGTAGGTATAATTTACCCCATTTCAGATAGTTGATGGGTAAGTTCGGTCCAGTGTGTACCGAAGAAAGGAGGTATCACGGTCATTGAAAATGAGAATAACGAGTTGATACCGACTAGAACAGTTACGGGATGGAGAATTTACATCGATTAGTAGAAGCTGAACAAGGCGACTAGGAAGGATCACTTTCCTTTGCTGTTTTTGGATTAGATACTGGATAGACTCATGGGGCAAGACTATTACTATTTTCTTGATGGATACTTGGGGTATAATCAGATTACAATAGCACCAGAAGATCAACACAAGACAACATTCATATACCCGTATGGGACATTTGCATTTAAGCGCATGCCATTTGGTTTATGTAATGCACCTGCTACATTTCAAAGATGTATGATGTCTATTTTTACTGACATGGTTGAGAAATATTTGGAAGTTTTTATGGATGATTTTTTAGTATTCAGAGATACATATGATGATTTCCTAGCCAATCTAGCCAACGTACTAAGGCGACACGAAGAAACAAACCTTGTACTTAACTGAGAAAAGTGCTATTTCATGGTACGAGCAGGTATTATTCTAGGGCATCGGATAACAAGACATGGAATCGAGGTAGATAAAGCAAAGGTAGATGTTATTGAAAAACTCCCACCTCCGACATCTGTAAAGGGTGTTATGAGCTTTTTGGGCCACACCGGTTTCTATCGAAGATTTATCAAAGAATTCTCTAAAATTGCTAAACCCTTATGCAAATTATTGGAGAAGGACACGTCGTTTAAATTTGTTAAGGAGTGCTTCAGAGCTTTCAATGATTTAATGTGTTAGTTAGTCTCGATACCCATAATAGTCACACCAGACTGGGATTTTCTATTTGAATTGATGTGTGATGCAAGTGACTTCGTGATCAGAGCTGTCATGGGTCAGCGAAGGAACAAAGTTTTTCATTCCATCTACTATGCGAGTCAGACTCTAATAGGAGCTCAACTGAATTACACAGTAACAGAAAAAGAATTACTTGCTATTGTGTTTGCTTTTGACAAGTTTCAACCTTAGCTTGTAGGTACCAAAGTGACTGTCTATACGGACCACTCGGCAATTAAGTATTTACTTGCCAAGAAAGATGCAAAGCGGAGACTAATCCAGTGGGTACTTCTACTTTAAGAATTTGATCTAGAAATTCAAGATCGAAAGGGAATAGAAAATCAAGTAGCACATCACTTGTCTAGATTGGAGCCGCAAGAAGAGAATTCTCCACTTATACCAATTCAGGAGACATTTCAAGCTGAACACATACTGAAGGTAAATCATGTCCATAATACCCCTTGGTTTGTTGATATTGCTAACTATTTAGCTTATGGTTTGATGTCGATTGATAAGACATATCATCAAAAGAAAAAGTTTCTTCACGATGTGAAGTACTATTTCTGGGAAGAACCATATTTGTTTTAAAAGTGTGTAGATCAAATGATCAGGAGATGCATGGCAGAAGATGAAGTACATAAGATTTTATACCACTATCACTCAGCTCCTAGTGGGGGGCACTTCAGAGGAACACGTATTGCGGCCAAAGTATTACAAGCCGGATTCTTTTGGCCAACACTATTTAAAGATGCATATACTTACGTAAAGAGTTGTGATTGATGTCAAAGGGTTGAAAATGTCACCAACAGAAACGAGATGCCTCAAACAAACATTGTTGAGGTAGAACTATTGGATGTTTGGGGTATTGACTTTCTCGGTCCTTTCCCTCTGTCTTTTGGTCGCAAGTACATCTTGGTAGCTGTAGACTGCGTGTCAAAGTGGATTGAGGCTTGAGCATATCCGACAAACGATGCTAAGGTTGTGATGAGGTTTTTGTAGAAGCATGTGTTCACAAGGTTTGGAACCCCACGAGCCATCATTAGTGATGAAGGGTCCCATTTTGTAAACAAGTGGTTGAAATGGTTACTTGACAAACATGGATTGAAGCACAAGGTTGCCACAGCTTACCATCCGCAGACGTATGGGCAAGCTAAACTAGAAAACAAAGATATAAAAGGCATACTTGAGAAGGTAGTTTTCCCAAATCGACGAGATTGGTCCAAAAGATTGGATGATGGTTTATGGTCTTACAGGACAACATACAAGACACCTTTAGGGATGTCACCTATAGGTTGTTCTTTAGGAAAGTGTAACACCACACACTCGAGACCTTTGCCCGAGTCGAGTACGAGGCGTTATTTAACCTATCTTACTACTTCGGGTATAAAAAAATAATTTATTTCATCATTCACAGTAAATCTGTCCATCTGCACAATAGTCATTCATTTAATTATAACTCAAGTTACGAAACTTGAAATTTAGATCCGTAAATTTTTCCTGAAACTAGACTCATATATATTCTCACCATAAAATATTCAGAATTTTTGGTTTGGCCAATTAGTACAGTTTATTCATTAAAGTCTCCCCTGTTTCACAGTCCAACGGTTCTAACCACTCTTCACTAAAAATCAATCTTCTCATTGTAAAATTTTTATATGTTGTTCCTACTTATTTATACTGAAAGAAGACTCATTAAGGAATCTATAAATATAAATTATAACTCATAATTATTTTTTTACAATTTTAAATGTTTTTCTAAAGTCTAAACAGGGGACTTCAAATACCATTCTGACCCTGTCTCACTAAAATTCAAATATCACTGAATATAGAATTTTTTTGCTTACACTATTTCTTTCATATGAAAGTAGATACAATAGTATTTAATTCTATATCTTATTCACTTTTTAATTCCATTTTTCTTATTTTTGGTGATTTTTCAAAGTCACGTTACTGATGTTGTCCAAAAACTGTTCCATTGCAAATTTTAATTTTTTTCATACTTTCTTTGTAGTAAACATCACTTAGGTATCTATACAAAATAATTAAATCCATATACATGCCATAACTTAAAACGTTTCAAAAGCATTTATATACCAAAGTAAAGGCTTGATAGTGTGATACGAGGCTCCGACAATCTCCAATCCAAGTAAGTTCAACACACTATAAAACAATGAAGAGGAAAAGAACGAGTAAGCTACTAATAGCTTAGTAAGTTACATTTAATAAATAATTAACTTTTCTACATACAATTAATTAATATCCTTAGCAAATTTAATCACTTACACATGTACAATCTTACCAGTTCACTTGCACATACATTTAAGTACTTAATCATTATCACGTATGCTCATTCTTTCAATTATACCTGCATACACATTTCATCTCATATTCACTTTAATTTATTATTAATCCCGTTCAACACTCAGAATATACATGGATACATAGAGAATTAGCACATAAGTGCCACACTGATATGTAGTCGAAGCTACCACTGATATGTAGCAGAAGCTACCACTGATCAATAACACTGGAAATGTCCACGAGCCTACTCACACAAGCTGTCAGGTGTCTGCAACACATGCTAGATCACCTAGCACCAGAGATGTAACATCCTAAAATTAGGGGTTCGGCATTTTGCTCTATTGTGTGTTCGGCTAGTTAAGTTTGCTATTTAGGTGTGTCTGGGGGTCCTGGGGAGGCTTGGGTTCGAGCCCAGGTCCTGGTAAAATTTTGGTTTTTGGGCACTTTAGTGGGGTAAGCTAGTGAAAGCCAGACTTAAGAATAATTGTTTGTATCTGGATGTCACAAGTAGCAAGGTGGCCTAGTGGTTGGCGTCACAGGGGAGTATGGAAGGGGGAGAGTGTTCGAATCCCACGTGCTGCAGAATATAGCTTTTATTTTGTGTCCAAGGTGGAGAAGAAGTGGAGTTGGAATGGGATTCTGCTAGGTGAAGGTTTGAAGTGGTCAAACCGTTTGAATGGATGTTGGAGAGTGAGTGGGGGAGTAAATCAAGGAGAGAATCGTGGGGGTGAAGGGAGAGGAGGTACTGGCCAAATTTTCTGAAGTGCATGGGGGTGTGGAAGGTAGTAGATTCGGCTTTGAGTAAGTGGGAAGGGGGGAAAATTGAAACCTCTTAGAGAATTTGTGCCGAAAATTCCCTTGTGTTTCTAAGCATTTTCTTTTCATTTTCGGCTTTTGCTACTAAACATTTTCGGGTTCTTTTTTCTAACATTTGCATTTTTTTCTTGTTTTCTCTCTTTAGGACTTAGCCGAAACTCCTTTTTGTTTTTCTGTAGTGTTCTTTCTACTCATCTTTTCTCTCTTTCCATCTCCTACTATTTGTTTTTCTCAACTATAGTCGAACCTTCCTTATTATTCCATTTTGAATCGGCTTCTCTCTTGTGTGTTCACTATAGCCGAATCTTGTTCTTCTTCCTTGCTTCTCTACTTTTTCTCCATTAACCAAACTTCTATTCTTTTTCCCAATCTAAATTGGTGTTTCTCTTCTGTTGCTAGTAGCTGAATCTAGAGTGCTTGGGTCTTGCTGCTAGTGCCAAATTTTACCATTCCATTCGACTCACTCCTGATTTTGAGGTAATGATTCTTTCTTTTTCGTTCATGTTTCTGTTTATTCTTTCTTCTCTTGGTTTGGCTAAGCCGAACTTAGACCACTCATTGTAATCTAATCTCCTTTCGTTGTCTTTTGGAAAGGGCCAAATAAAGTTATCCTCTTCCACCATTTATCATTCTCTTAGCCTGGGATTTCGAAAGCTGGTTGGTAGGTAAGGTGAAGGCCGATTATGGGGTGGTCAATTCTTATGGTATTCTATGAGGTTTTGGGGCTATATAATTATTTCTTTTTGGACTTGGGCAGTGTTACTAATTTGTGATCTTATGAGGGACTCTATCTAGGAGCCGAAGGGAGTAACCAACATTCAAGTGTAGCAAGGAAGTGCCATTATTCTTGGTAAGTAGTGTGGCGTGTTGTCACTTTTAGCCTATGATATATGTCATATTTGGATTGAGAATAATGGTTAAGGATATGGTTTCATAGGTGCGTATCTTGAGGGTTCAACCTACACTCACAACAGGTGTGTAATCTCACACCTTATTTCGTTTGTTTCGTATTATTCTGTATGTCGGCTAAAAGCCGTATTACCCATAATGGGTAAGCTATTGTGATACCCTAGCAGGTGAGCTGGGAATAACCCAGGTAAGTAAATTTACGACTATATCCGTTTGGGTAGATTTGGTATGATTGTATGTGATCTGATTATTTGCTATGCTAGCACATTCATGGATAGACTATATTATTATGACATGATATGTTACATGGGATTGGAATATTGATGATCGAGGAAGTGTATTTCGGTGGCTCTGTGTAACACCCCAAACCCGACCCATACGTTTCAACCAGATCTGGTACGCTATGGGTTGTACGTTGAAAACTTTTGCCTTGTTGGTTTTGGAAATCGTAAGTTAATTAGACAATATTTGAATAAATAAGTGACATAAAAAAAACCTTGTATTATTATTATTTCGTAAAATTAAACCTTTGACATAGTTTCATAAGTTGCAAATATTAAAAACTACATAGGCGAATATAAACTATGGGGCCTTATTACCTAAATATTCCTAAAATGAAACTTAAAGGAAAAACCAAAAATAATCTGTAGAAATAGAAACTTGATGGCCCCTCGAGTCCGTCTCGTCTCCTATGTCCACGATCTACTGCTCAACTGAAAAGTTAGGGAAAATAAAGGGGTGAGTCACTAAGACTCAATGTGCAAATCCCGAAAACACATAAAAGGCTTGGGCCCACAAACACATTATGGGCCTTGGCCCGTTCATAAAAGCAACAGTCATAATCACATGACAGATAATAGATGATGAATAGCTCAACCCATCCTAGAATTCCATCCTCTACACACCAACCCCTACAAACCATCACACCTTGGGGATTTCTACAATCAACCCTCCATCCGTGACACACCATAACTACAGCCATACTGCCTGTCTTAAAGACCGATCACTGTGTGACCTATGTGGCAAAGCCACCAATCGTCATGCGACCTTAATAATAAATCGTAGCATTTCGACAGCTGAGCTGCCTGTCATAAAGACCGATCACTATGTGACCTATGTGGCAAAGCCACCGAGCGCCATTCGACCTTAATAATACATCGTAGCATTTCGACAGCTGAGCTGCCTGTCATTAAGACCGATCACTATGTGACCTATGTGGCAAAGCCACCGATCACCATGCGACCTAAATAATACATTGTAACATTTTGACAGCTGAACTGCCTGTCATAAAGACTGATCACTATGCGACCTTCTTCGCCTTCATCATCTCAGTATCCCACCCCATGCATACACACATAAAGAAAACATGATACAGGCTTATATATATATATATACACATAGAGATTTCTATGATTACGTCCCTGGCATATTTGCCTAACCCTTTTAGGGTTTTATTCGACTGTCTACACAGCCACTTTCCGGCTTTTTAGCCCATAACACATAAAACACAGTTAAAAAGTGTGTTAGAGATCTACACACCAGATTACCGTTAGAACGAGACCCTCTAAGTCGACGCTATCCACAGCCAACACCACCGCTATCTTGAAATCTCGAAAAGTGATATGAGATTCTGGGACTAGTGTTTCCGGCTTTTAGATCTAAGAGATCTAGTTAATAGAGAAGATTCGGCTACTCCCATAGGATTTCGGCTTTTTGCAAAAATCAGGAAGAAAAGATGATTTGAAAAAATCTATAGAGATTCGACTTTTAAATAAAGAAATTGGCAGGAAGAAGAAAAGAGAATTTCAGCAGACTGGGGTGGGTTCGGCCTTAACAAGGATCAAAAGAAATATAGAAAAAGGATTATGAGGTTTCAACTTTTTAGAAGGAAGAAGAGAAAAGAATAATGGAGTTTTCGGCTTTTAGAAGAAAGAAGAGAAAAGAATAATGGAGTTTTTCGGCTTTTAGAAGGAAGAAGAGAAAAGAATAATGGAGTTTTCGGGTTTTAGAAGAAAAAAGAGAAAGAAAAGATGGAAACCCTAAATGCCGAAAAATAAAGAAGAGAACCCTCACCTGACTATTTAAAGTTTCCTCCCCCTCAGAGTTTGAAATTCAGCCATCACTGTGACCAGTAGATAGAACCCTAAATTTCCTCCCTTATCTTCCATATTATCAACTATAATATCTACATTATCCCTTTCACATAAATCCTCCTATTTTTGAGCCTTGTTGCTGTCCACTCTACCTAACCCTAATGCCAAAATTTAGGTAACTTAAATTAAAAGAATTGGGCTCCATAAAATTTAAATTTGGGCCCCTTACTCCTTTGTGTGGCGTCACCTCCTTGCTCCTTAAGTGGTGCCACTGACCACTGGGCCACAAGCCCATTTTGATATTTTAAACATAGATACCACCCTTTTAAACCTTATAGTGCCCAAACACAAATTTCACCAAGGCCTTGACCACATCCTGAGCCCAATTTGGATCCCTAACAGTTAAATTAACACATTAAACATATCCACCCATTAAACACATAGGCCCAAAAATTTAGGATGTTACAATTCTACCCCCTTAAAGTAATCTCGTCCTCGAAATTTCCAACTAATTATTAATCATACTACCTAAGCCTCACCACTATGCTTTTGCTGCGCACTCTAATTCTAAAACCAAAAGAAACACTTAGTATACTATAGTAGAATACGCACCGATATTCGCATCTAGAGCGTCCTCGTCCCCTTGTACTCATTCTACCGATTCGCGTTTATCTGATTAGAAATTTTATGAATTATTAATTTTCTTCCACTGATTAACCACGAACAATCTTATGAACAGTAGTTTAAGAGTAGATCTTTCAGATTTTAAATTATATCTACGAGTTTCAGTCTCAAGTTTGTATCTCCTATTTCTAGGAACCACATACATCCAACCATCACATCAACATACATATAACACCCATGAACTTACATTCATCGCATAAAGGTTTATTTTTTTCATCATTTCTCTACCCAGGGGTATTTTCGTAGTTTTTTCCTACAGAGTATTTTCCAAAATAAGGTATCTTGGTGATTTTTCTTTGGAATTAGAAGTACTTTAATACATTTTTTTAAAAAATGAGGGTATTTTGGTAATTTCCTAAAAATAGGGTATCTTGATGTTGTTTTTTTTTAAAGTAGAGATATTTTGGGAAACAAGTTTTTTTCGAGGGTATTGTGATAATTTTATAAGGTTCGATAATTCTGTAAATCTAGGGTTTTTTTAACCAGGGGTGTTTCAGTAATTTCTTAAATTTCTGTAATTTTGCAAATCCAGGGTATTCAGGGGAAATTGTCACAATTCAAGTGTATTTCGAAAATTTTACAAAACTTGGGGGTATTTTGGTCATTTTACAAATCAGGGGTAATTTAGTAATTTTACAAATTAGGGATATTTTGGTCATTTTACAAATAAGGGTAATTTAGTAATTTTGCAAAATGGGATGGCTGGTCCCTCTCGGGTTTTAATTATAGGTTTTGGCCCATCAACAAATCCTCGTGGCTAAGGTGAACAGTCACTACGCACCAGGTAGGATTCCAGCGAAGAGGAGGTGAGTCACTAGGACTGCTTAAGTACTAAGCTCTCCCTGAATCCAATCCTAGACATGCGTATGCCTGTTGCCACACCCTAACCCAGCGATTTATTCATAGGTTTGTTTAGTTGGATTAAGTCTTATGGATTTGAAGATTTGTTTAACTAAGCCTAAGGTCCATCTATACTATCATACTAGTCTATGTCCATAAAGCCCATCAACCCAACAAATATATCACATCAAGAGTTAGAATACTTACCTGCGTGGATCGGGTGCCAGTAGACTCGAAGGCCATATCTTCATCTAGATTTTTTTCAAATCCACATTAAATTTTCAAAACATTACTAGACCCGTTTCATAGCCCGAGTTTTGAACTGGGCTTTGATACCAAAATGTAACACCCCAAACCTGGCCCATACCTTTCGACCGAAACTGGTATGCTACGGGTTGTACGTTGAAAACTTTTTCCTTGTTGGTTTTGGAAATCGTAAGTTAATTAGACAATATTTGAATAAATAAGTGACATAAAAAAACCTTGTATTATTATTATTTCGTAAAATTAAACCTTTGACATAGTTTCATAAGTTGCAAATATTAAAAACTACCTTGGCGAATATAAACTATGGGGCCTTATTACCTAAATATTCCCAAAATGAAACTTAAAGGAAAAATAAAAAATAATCTGTAGAAATAGAAACTTGATGGCCCCTCGAGTCCGTCTCGGCTCCCATATCCACGATCTACTGCTCATCTGAAAAGTTAGGGAAAATAAAGGGGTGAGTCACCAAGACTCAGTGTGGGAATCCCGAAAACACATAAAAGGCTTGGGCCCACAAATACATTATGCGCCCTGGCCCGTTCATAAAGGCAACAGTCATAATCAGATGACAGATAATAGATGATGAATAGCCCAACCCATCCTAGAATTCCATCCTCTACACACCAACCCGTACCAACCATCACACCTTGGGGACTTCAACAATCAACCCTCCATCCGCTACACATCATAACGACAGCCGTACTGCCTGTCTTAAAGACCGATCACTGTGTGACCTATGTGGCAAAGCCACCGATCGCCATGCGACCTTAATAATACATTGTAGCATTTCGACAGCTGAGCTACCTGTCATAAAGACTGATCACTATGTGGCCTATGTGGCAAAGCCATCGATTGCCATGCGACCTTAACAATACATCGTAGCATTTCGACAGCTGAGCTGCCTGTCATTAAGACCGATCACTATGTGACCTATGTGGCAAAGCCACCGATCGCCATGCGACCTTAATAATACATTGTAGCATTTCGATAGCTGAGCTGCCTGTCATAAAGACCGATCATTATGTGACCTATGTTGCAAAGCCACCGATCGCTACGCGACCTTCTTCCCCTTCATCATTTCAGTATCCCACCCCATGCATACACACATAAAGAAAACATGATACAGGCTTTTATATATATATATATCGGTACACATAGAGATTTCTATGATTACGTACTGGCATCCTTGCCTAACCCTTTTAGGGTTTTATTCGACTGTCTATACAGCCACTTTCTAGGTTTTTAGCCCATAACACATAAAACACAGTTAAAGAGTGTGTTAGAGATCTACGCACCTGATTATCGTTAGAACGAGACCCTCTAAGTCGATGCTATCCGTAGCCAACACCACCACTATCTTGAAATCCTGAAAAGTGATATGAGATTCAGGGACTAGTGTTTCCGACTTTTAGATCTAAGAGATCTACTTACTAGAGAAGATTCGGCTACTTCTAGGGGATTCCAGCTTTTTGCGAAAATTAGGAAGAGAAGATGATTTGAAGAAATCTATAGAGATTCAGCTTTTAAATAAAGAAATCGGCAGGAAGAAGAAAAGAGAATTTCAGTAGACTAGGGATGGGTTCGGCCTTAACAAGGATCAAAAGAAATATAAAAAAAGGATTATGAGGTTTCAGCTTTTTAGAAGGAAGAAGAGAAAATAATAATAGAGTTTTCGGCTTTTAGAAGAAAGAAGAGAAAAGAATAATGGAGTTTTTCGGCTTTTAGAAGAAAGAAGAGGAAAGAATAATGGAGTTTTCAGCTTTTAGAAAAAAGAAGAGAAAGAAAAGATAGAAACCCTAAATTGCTAAAAATAAAGAAGAAAACCCTCACCTGACTATTTAAAGTTTCCTCCCCCTCAGAGTTTGAAATTCGGCCATCACTGTGACCAGCAGGTAGAACCCTAAATTTCCTCCCTTATCTTTCATATTATCAACTATAATATCTACATTATCCCTTTCACATAAATCCTCCTATTTTTGAGCCTTGTTACTATCCACTTTACCTAACCGTAATACCGAAATTTAGCTAACTTAAATTAAAAGAATTGGGCTCCATAAAACTTAAATTTAGGCCCCTTACTCCCTTGTGTGGCGTCACCTCCTTGCTCCCTAAATGGCGCCACTGACCACTGGGCCACAAGCCCATTTTGATATTTTAAACATAGATATCACCCTTTTAAACCTTATAGTGCCCAAACACAAATTTCACCAAGGCCTTGACCACATCCTAAGCCCAATTTGGATCCCTAACAGTTAAATTAACACATTAAAAATATCCACCCATTAAACGCATAGGCCCAAAAATTTAGGATGTTACACTCTGCCACATATTTCGGTGACTCTGTCACATTTTTTCCGGTGGCTATGCCATGTATATTTCAATAATCTGGTGGCTCTGCCACAATTTCGGTGATGAATAGCGTGGATGGCATCGAGGTGTGTAGCAGGTGGAGAGTTGAATGTAGAAATCCCCACATGTGTGTTAGGCTGGATACAGGTGGTGTGTAGGGGATGTAATATTACGCTGGGTTGGGTTGCATTGCATACATTATTTGTTTATCATGCTGTAAGGGCTAAGGCCCAGTTAATGTCCGATTAGGGGATTACACACTAAGTTTTCGTAACTCACCCCCTCTGCTTAATCTTACATGTGATCCCTAGTATTGAGGATGTGGAGCCGAGGTGGACTCTGTGGTGGCCATACATTGTTTCTTTAGTAAATCCCATTTTACTTTACTTTAAATTTTTATTTTAATTTGGGTTTATGTTTTTTAATAAGGCCTTTGGTATTTTATTTGGTTTTAACTTTTAACTCGATTTTTTCTTATTATTAAATGTTCAATACAGGATTTTTCTAAAACCTTAATACCTATTGTTTTTCCAAAATGTTAACAAACGATTTTTTTAAACTATAATTGATTAAACACTGGATTCTCTTAAATGACAAAACAATTTTCAAAATATCACATGTTCGAAACTCACTGGAGCTTATTTCTGTTATAAACAAGATTTTACCAACAATTCAAACTCAAATCTCCTAATAAAAGCCGTTTTCAAATTAATCACCACTTTTCTAAAATGGACATTGAGTTAAACGGGTTTTTATAAGCAAACACCTAAACTCGAAGTTGAAAAAGAATACGAACATTTTAACAAACACGTAACTTTCTTTAACAATCCTTTCATGTGACATGCCAGATTCGATCAGAGCCCGATTGCAAAACTCGGTTGTGGAATGGGTTCGAAAATGTTTTCCAAAAAAATTAGTTTGAAACATGGTTTAAAAATATGTCTTTTGGAATTATGGCATCACGGGTCTCCGGCACCGAATCTGTAAGTTCTCTTATTTTATGTTTGCAAGATGATATTATGATTGTAGTAAGAAAACTATTGGAATTAGTAGTAGAACACTGAAACTTCTAGCTTTAGTAGTGAAGACTATAGAGACTGAGACATTAGGAAATTTGATTTGCGAGAACAAAACTTATGCCTACTTCTCATAAAATATTTGTTAATAAACAGTGGAATTATATGCTGATTCATAAAAATCCTTAACCAGATTAATTCGGTCCAGCAAACATGAGCACTAGAGGACGTGGACGTGGTAGATGTGGCCGTGGTAGGGGCCAAGGTGCTGAGGCTTGATCCTCATAATCGGGGCATGTGCTGGAAGGCGAAGTGGCAGCATCTCCAGTAGCGGAAGTAGGGTCTCAAGACTGAACTTGAGGGGATGATGCTTTGTCTGAAGCTATGCTGCGGGTTCTGGAGCGGGTTGCTGGAGCAAGTACTGGACCAGTAGCTCAAAAATCTATTCCTGAGTGACTCCAGGCAAACGGGGCTGAGGTATTTAGGGGCATTTCTGGTGTGGCCCCAAATGTAGCTGAATACTGGCTGGAGGCAGTTGAAAGAATTATGGATGACCTGGACTGCACAGCAGAGGAAAAATTGAAAGGAGCAGTGTCCCTCTTGTGAGATGAGGCATACCAGTGGTGGCTTACAGTGAGGGAAGGTACTCAAGCGGATTGTATCACCTGGGACTTCTTTAAGACAGCGTTCCAGGGAAAATATGTCAGGGTGAGTTATGTAGACGCCCAGAGGAAGGCATTTCTAAACTTGGTCCAGGGGAATAAATCTGTGGCAGAATATGAGGCGGAGTTTCTGCGCTTAAGTCATTACGCTTGGGGTATAGTCGCAACTGATTATGAGCGTTGTGTATGGTTCGAGGATGGTTTGCAAGATGAGCTACGAGTACTGATAGCTCTGCAGCGGGAAAGGGATTTTGCCATTCTGATTGAGAAAACAAAAATTACCAAAGAAGTAAAACGTTCTGAGAGGCAAAACTAAGATAAAGAAAGGGGTAAAAATAAGAGAGGTTTTGGGATGTCAGGTTCTTCTGGGGCTTTCCAAAAGAGGCCTAGGGTAGATGGGCCAGCTCGAGTTGGGATGCCAGTTGCTGTAGGTTAGTTGCGACCTTGTGCACATTGTGGGAGGACACATCCGGGGGAGTGTTGGAGAAGAACTGGAGGATGTTTCAAATGTGGATCTAGGGATAATCTGATATAGGACTATCCACAGGAGTTGGCTAGGGCTCAGACGGTAGGTCAGGGATTTGCACAGCCAGGAAGAGGTGGTCAGCAGCCACCGAGAGGTCGTGGTCCGGTCAGGGGAGGAAATGGAATTCGTCGAGGTCGTGGAGCACCAGGTAGAGGTGCTGGTAATACAGATGCAAGACAGCTGGGGTTGGTGTATGCAGCTCGACGATGAGAGGATGACGACGCACCGGACGTCATAACCGGTTCGTTTCTTATATTTGATGTGCCATTTACTGCTTTGATAGATATTGGATCAACTCATTCGTACGTTGCCTGTACTGTATCTGGGGCTTTGGGTATAAAATTTGAGATTACTGCTAGAGAAATGACAGTGATTAACCCTTTAGGAAAATATGTGGTAGTAAACAAGCTGTTTAGGAATGTGCCTTTAGAAGTGCAAGGGAATGATTTCCCGACAGACTTGATGGAACTGTCGTTCGGCGAGTTTGACCTTATCTTAGGCATGGACTTGCTAGTTAAGCACCGTGCGAACTTGGATTGCGCTGCTAAGCTTATGCTATTAAGAACTCCAGAGGATGAGAAAGTGATGGTGATAGGTGAAAGGAGGAATTATCTGTCCCATGTGATTTCAGCATTGAAGGTGGAAAAGTTGGTGCGAAAAGGGTAGGAGACTTTTCTAACTTTCATTAGCACATCGGATGTTAAGGAGTTGTCTATTGGTGATGTCAGAATGGTGAAGGAGTTCTCGAACGTTTTTCCTGAAGAGCTTCCGGGGTTGCCTCCAGATCGTGAGGTTGAATTTGGCATTGAGCTACTTCCTGGAATAGCTCCGGTGTCCATCGCTCCTTACAGGATGGCACCGAAGGAGCTAGCAGAACTAAAAGCTCATATCCAAGAGTTGTTGGACCAGGGATTTATTCGACCAAGTGTATCTCCGTGGGGAGCATCGGTTTTGTTCGTGAAAAAAATGGATGGGTCGATGCGTATGTGCATTGACTATCGCCAGTTGAACAAGTTGACTATTAAGACCAAGGATTAACGATTTGTTCGACCAGCTGCGAGGAGCTTCGAGTTTCTCGAAGATAGATTTGAGATCGGGGTACCATCAATTAAGGGTCAAGGAGGCAGATGTTCACAAGACTACTTTCCAAACTTGTTATGGGCATTACGAGTTTCTAGTGATGCCATTCGGATTGACTAATGTACTTAGTATATCCGAGAACGGAGGAGGAGCACGATTCACATCTTCGTGTGGTGCTGCAGATATTGAGAGAGAAGCAACTGTATGCCAAATTCAGTAAGTATGAATTTTGGCTAAAGGAAGTGACCTTTTTAGGGCATGTTGTGTCTGCCGAAAGGATTAGGGTTGATCCCCGGAAGGTTGAAGCCGTGTTGTATTGGAAGCCACCTAAGTTCGTATCAAAAATTTGAAGTTTTCTGGGTTTGGCTGGGTACTACAAATGATTTGTTGAGGGGTTTTCGTTGATTGCTGCACCTCTAACCAAGTTATTGTGAAAAGGGGTACCGTTTGTTTGGGCTGATAAACAACAGGAAAGTTTTGAGAAGTTAAAAAAGATTCTGACTGAGGCACCGGTATTGATTCAGCCTAAGGCTGGGAAGGAATTTGTCGTCTACTGTGATGCATCACACACAAGTTTGGGTTGTGTGTTAATGCAAGAAGGGAAGGTGGTAGCGTATGCATCTCGTCAATTAAGGACGCATGAGATGAACTACCCCACTCATGATTTAGAATGAGCTGTAGTGGTGTTCACCCTAAAGATATGGAGATACTTGTACAGAGAAAAGTCAGTTATCTATACGGACCATAAGAGTCTGAAATATCTCCTTACCTAGAAAGAGTTGAATTTAAGACAGTGGAGGTGGATAGAATTGCTGAAAGACTATGACTGCTCGATTGAGTATCACTCGAGTAAAGCCAACATGGTGGCAGATGCATTGAGTCGTAAGGTGATATCAGATTTGAGAGCAATGTTTGCTCATCACAGCCTTTACGAAGATGGCAACTTGTTAGCGGAACTTCAGGTGAAACTGACATGGGTAAGTTAGATTAAAGAGAAGCAATCGCTTGATGAATCATTGGGTTCTCGGCTTCATCAGGTGGAAAGGGGAGAGATTGGGGATTTTAAGCTAAACAGTGAAGGGGTATTACGTTTTCGTGGAAGAATTTGTATGTCGAAGGACTCTGAGTTGAGGTAGATGATTCTGCGGGAAGCGCATAGTAGCCCATACGCTATGCATACTGGTGGAAGCAAGATGTATCAGGACCTACGTGAACTGTATTGGTGGCCTGGTTTGAAGCGGGAAGTTACCGACTTTGTGAGCAAGTGTTTGACATGCCAGCAAGTGAAGGCGAAACATCAGTTTCCTTCGGGGTTGCTGCAACCAGTGAGGATTCCACTTTGGAAGTGGGAGAGGATAATGATGGATTTTGTTAGTGGGCTACCCCTAACGCCTACTAAGAAAGATTCAGTGTGGGTAATTGTTGACCGATTGACTAAGTCTGCACACTTCATACCAGTTCGTATCGGTTATTCGGTGCAGAAGTTGGCCAAGCTGTATGTGGCAGAAATAGTGAGGCTGCATGGGGTACCAGTGTCCATCATATCGGACAGGGACTCTAGGTTTACGCCTCGGTTCTGGAAGGCGTTACATGAAGCTTTGGGTACAAGGTTAGATTTCAGCATAGCGTTCCATCCACAGACTAATGGCCAATCGGAGAGAGTAATTTAGATTCTGGAGGACATGTTAAGGGGCTGTGTGATTGACTTCAGGGGTAGTTGGGAAGATTACCTGCCATTGGCTAAATTCGCGTACAATAACAGTTATCAGTCCAGCATTCAGATGGCACCCTACGAGGCATTGTATGGTCGCAGGTGTCGTACCCCTACCTGTTGGACAGAGTTAGGTGAGCGACAGTTGTTAGGTCAGGAATTGATCTCAGAAACGGAGGAAAAGGTTAACCTGATTCGGGATAAGTTATAAGAAGCTTCTGATAGACAGAAATCATATGTGGATCTAAAGCATAGGGAGATAGAATTTTCAGTGGGGGATCATGTCTTCTTAAAAGTCTCACCTTGGAAGAAGGTTTTAATATTTGGACGGAAGGGCAAGTTGTACCCCAGATTCATCGAGCCTTATTGAGTGTTGAAACGTGTGGGGCTAGTTGCTTATCAGCTTGAATTACCCCCGAAGCTGAGTCAGATACATAATGTATTCCATGTTTCAATGCTGAGGTGCTACCGTTTAGATCCATCCCACATAGTGCCGGCGGAGGAAATTAAGGTTAAACCTGATCTGTCATTTGAAGAGGAACCAGTGCAAATTTTGGATCGGGAGGTTAAAGTGTTGAGGAGGAGATCGGTTCCATTGGTCAAAGTGTTGTGGCGTAATCACAGTTCAGAGGAAGCCATGTCGGATTCGGAAGAGGCAATGCGACAGCAATACCCTCACCTCTTTTAATCAAGTAAATTTCGAGGCTAAAATTTCTTTAAGGGGGTAGAACTGTAACATCTTAAAATTAAGGGTTCGGCATTTTGCTCTATTCTGTGTGTTTGGCTAGTTAAGATTGTTATTTAGGTGTGTTTGGGGGTCCTGGGAAGGCTCAGGTTCGAGCCTAGGTCCTGGCAAAATTTTGGTTTTTGGGAACTTTAGTGGGGTAAGCTAGTGAAGGCTGGACTTAAGAATAATTTTTTGTATCCGGATGTCGCAAGTGGCAAGGTGGTCTAGTGGTTGGCGTCATAGGGGAGCATGGAAGGGGGTGAGTGTTCGAATCCCACGTGCTGTAGAATATAGCTTTTATTTTGTGTCCAAGGTAAAGAAGAAGTGGAGTTGGAATGGGATTCTGCTAGGTGAAGGTTTGAAGTGGTCAAACCGTTTGAATGGATGTTGGAGAGTGAGTGGGGGAGTAAATCAAGCAGAGAATCGTGGGAGTGAAGGGAGAGGAGGTAGTGGCCAAATTTTGGGAAGTGCATGGGGGTGTGTAAGGTAGTAGATTCGGCTTTGAGTAAGAGGGAAGGGGGAAAATCAAAACCTCTTAGAGAATTTGTGCTGAAAATTCCTTTGTGTTTCTAAGCATTTTCTTTTCATTTTTGGCTTTCGCTACTAAACATTTTCAGGTACTTTCTTCTGACATTTGCGTTTTCTTCTTGTTTTCTCTCCTTAGGACTTAGCTGAAACTCCTATTTGTTCTTCTGTAGTGTTCTTTCTACTCATCTTTTCTCTCTTTCCATCTCCTACTATTTGTGTTTCTCCACCATAGTTGAACCTCCCTTATTATTCCATTTTGAATCGGCTTCTCTCTTGTGTGTTCACCATAGCCGAATCTTGTTCTTCTTCCTTGCTTCTCTACTTTTTCTCCATTAACCAAACTTCTATTCTTTTTCCCAATCTAAATTCATGTTTCTCTTCTGTTGCTAGTAGCCGAATCTAGAGTGCTTGGGTCTTGTTGCTAGTGTCGAATTTTACCATTCCATTTGGCTCACTCCTGATTTTGAGGTAATGATTTTGAGTTAATGTCTGATTAGGGATTACACACTGAGGTCTCGTAACTCACCCCCCTCTGCTTAATCTTGCAGGTGATCCCCAGCATTGAGGATTTGGATCCGAATATAATTCGTTTTGCTATTATTTATACATAACTTACCTCGGATGCAAAACGACTATTTTCGTAAATTAGTCGATAACCTTCTCTTTTCCCCGATCACCTTCACTATTCCTTCTATATTGATCTATATTAGCACAATTTAATACATTTATCAACATTCCATTCAAATACAATTCATACACAATATTTTGGCAAAATTACATTTTTACCTCTAAAGTTTCATATATTTACACTTTTGTCTCAAAGCTCGGAAATTAAACTTTATCCTTTATTTTTATGTTTTATGACATGTTGATCATTTTTCCATTCTATGACAACATCAAATTCTCACTCTAACATGTACTTATGAACATTAGGTATTTTTATCGATTAAGCTATCTTACTCGTTTTCACTGAAAATCGCTTAGCAAAAGTTGTTTAACATAATTTCAAACCTCATATTCTATCATAAAACATCAAAATAAACACATTTCATCTATGAGTATTTTTCCAAATATGAACCATAGGTTAAATTATTGCTAGTATAAGCTAAATCAAGTTACCGGGACTCTAAAAACGTAAAGAACATTAAAAATAGGGCTTGGAATCACTTACTATGGAGCTTGGAAGCTTGAAACAAACCCTAGCTATGGAGAACCCTTGAAATTTCGTCCTAATGATGAATATGGACATATTTTGCCATCTTTTTCCCTTTTAATTTCTTTTTAATACCAAATGACTAAAATGCCCTTCATTAAAACTTTAGTTATTTTTATCTATGTATGTCCGTTTGTGTCCATGGAAATATAATGGTCTAATTACCATTTAAGGACTCCTACTTCAAACCCCCATTACAATCAAGTACTCTATGAATTAGAACCCCTATTTAGCAACTTTTGCAAACAAGTCCTAATAGGCAATTTAAGCATGCAATCAATAAAATTTCTTATCGATACTCTAACACATGTATTTAATCACTCGGTAAATCATAATAATTAATCGTAATCAACTTTCATATCTTGGATTCGTGGTTTCGCAACCACTGTTCCGATTAGGCCCTATTTCGGGCTATCACAGAAAGCCTGTCATCTGCCTTTGGAGTTAGAGCACAAAGCTTACTGGGCTCTCAAACGACTCAACTTGGAATTTAAAATTGCTAAAGAGAAACAGATGCTTCAACTTAACAAGTTAGAAGAATTTTGAATGTCTTCATACGAGAATGCCAAATTACTTAAGGAGAGACTCAAGAAATGGCATGACAAGAACATTCGAGTTCGAGAATTTAAAGCAGGTTAGCAAGTCTTGTTATTCAATTCCAGATTAAGGTTCTTTCTAGGTAAGTTAAAATCACATTGTTTTGGTCCTTTTATGATTCATCGAGCCTATCCATACGGAGTTGTTGAACCTCAAGGTAAGGGAGGTAATTTTCGAGTTAATGCTCAACGCTTGAAACATTACTAGGAGATAACATTGAACGGGATCAAATCTCGTTCATTTTATCAGATGATTAAATTTTCTTTTTTTTCTTTTTAAATAAATGATTTAGGATGTATTTTCGGGATTAGTATGTTTAAATAAATTCTTTCTAGGAGATTGGAACTTAAGCAGGACCGCTTGTGGCCCCTCCAATCTTTCTTGGGAATTGATTTTGACATAATTTTCCGAGAAATTATTTCCTAAATGGAAAAATAAATTTTTAAATTTTCAAATAAAAGGGTCAATTTTGATCCAAGTTTTAAAATTGCTACTCAATTTCAAATTTTCATTAAGTCTAGGGACTTAATTGAACTATTTTTAATAAAAATTAGGTGCCTCTTTTTGTATATAATTTCAAAAGGCATCTAGAATAAATGTTTTTAATTTTATAATATATATATATGATAATCTTTAATATATAATTATATCTATTATAATATATATTAATTATTATCAACTTTGCATAAAATTAGGATTAGTATCATATTTTATTTAATAAGATTTTGTTTTGATAAATTAATAGCAATTAATAATTTAATATGTATTTTAATTAATTATTAATTGTTTTTAACTTTTAGTAGAATTAGAATTAGAATTTTTTTTAATTGTTAAATTGTTCTAAGAATTCTACTCTAATTTCTACTCCTCTCACTATAAAATCCAACCATCTATGCTTATTTTTTTTCATTCATACATCATTCCTTCCAAACACCAAAATCCCTAAGTGCCGCAGCCTCCTAGCCAACTCTGCCTAGCTACCTAGTAGCCATTTGGCCAGCAGCCAAGCTTCATCGCACGCTGCATGCCCACCATGCGTACACCTGCCCCATCGCACGCTGCATTGCGCTCCTTGTACTACTCCAGCTCCATCTGCCTAGGCTTTCATCTCGCACCTGCGCCCAACTTCCGCGCACGTTCACGCCAGACCTGCTTGATGAGGATCTGCATGCTGCTTGCACATCCAGCCTAGCCTACATGCGTTGCTGCTTACATCCAACCCCTGCTACGAGCTGCTGCCTCGTACACCCGGCGGCACACCGACCTTACACCAAACCAACCCTTTTAGTTGAAAAACCTCCAACTTCTTTTAATTTGCCATCTTTTGATTCATAATTATTTTCTTAGGAGTTCCTAATTTTTACAAAAAAAAGGTGGTTAGTCATGCCTCGCAAGAGAACTCGTGCCTCCGCCCAAATTGACGAATCAAGAAACAAGTTCCACTGTAAATAAGCCAAAACGAGATACAAAAGCATCTTCAAGAATCAACAGATGCATCTAGAGAAAGGCTTCACATTGAAAGAAAGCAACTATATTGATTTTATGATGCATATTCGTCAGGTTGCTAAAACTCTCAATTGGGAGTTGTTTTGTGAGAAGAAACCTAGTGTGGATGAAGAGTTAGTGCGTGAATTCTATGCGAATTTAAGCTTAAGTAAGTTGACAGAAGTTCCAGTTCGCGGAATCAAGGTACCAATAACTTCCAATGCTATTAATAAGTTCTTTGAATTACCTGATTTCAAAAACGATGAATATTCTTCCTTAATGAGCAATATCGGGCCTAAAAATTTGCAAAAAATATTCGAGGAACTTATAGTTCCAGGTTCTAAGTGGACTGTGTCAAAGCAAGGAATCCACACTTGTAAAAGAGAATATTTGACACCACTCACAAAGGTATGGTTCTATTTTATCCGTTTCAGCCTTAAGCATAGTTCGCATGGGACTATAATCTCATTAGAGCAAATGGTCTTATTATACTCAATTTTAACTGGAAATACCATTAATGTTGGAAAAATCATCCTGAGAGAAATGTGGAATTGTGCCGTTAGACATTCTGGCCTAGTTTACTTTCCTTTTACTATAACAATTTTGTGCTTGAAAGCTAAAATTCTTGCAGATGTAAAGAAGACAGGATATAGCCAAGGCACAATCACATATTGGGACCTCTATCGAATTGCTGGAGACTCTGTTCTACAGCAGCGAGTTGAAGAAAGTGAGGATCCCAAAGAAGAAGAAGAAGAAGACCCCATAGAGATCGAGCCAGTGCAATCGGCTTAAGTCCCTAATAAGGTGGAACCAATGGAACCAGAAGATGAACCTGATGTCGAGACTTCAATGTTCAGAGCTCAACCGCCTCGCCCAGATCTTCGAGATGAGCTGTTAAAGTTGATGGACATAATGCAACATATGCAGTGGCAGCAACAAGCTTACTGGAGATACTCAAAAATAATGGATGACTTGATGAGAAGTTCTCTTATGAAAATTTACAATGACCCATTTATTTTTGTGCCTGAGTTTCCAGATTACATATTTGAACCATGAAGCCCATTATCGAAGAAAGAGCGAAGCAATTCATGCAAAGACAATAATGGTGGAGCAAAAGATGAGTTGAATTCGGAAAGATCTGCAAATAAATAAGGGGGGATCTCGACTTTATTTTATTTGTGTTCTTAGGTTATTTTAGGATTAAGTTAATTAGGAATTTTTTCTCTCGCATAATAAAACAAGAGATGGAAATCATTAATAAAATTGAACAAGTCGCGAAGTATAAAGTGTGGCAACATATATATACATGTCTAGGATTGGATTTAAAAAGAGCTTGGTACTTATGCAGTCAAATTGGCTCACCTCCTCTTTTCTAAAATCCTACTTGGTGTATAGTATCTATTCACTTTTAAACAATGAGGACATTGTTCATTTTAACTTGGGGGGCCGAAAAATTGAAATTATTTCCACTCAGAATAAATAGTTCTTTTAATTATGATTAGGATATATTTTGTTCAATAATTTGAAATTTTATTAAGTATGCTAAACTTCAGTATAAATAAAGTTCTATTATTTCAATAAATTGTTATGTTAGCTTAATAATGATATAAATGTATTTTTAATAAAACATGCAAATCGTACCTTAAAATTTTTAGTTCCTTAGGAAAGTTAGACGTGCATGAAAGTTTAAGTCTTTAGAATTAACTTAGTAGCTTCTTGAGGCGAAAATCCTAGGAAGCATGGAATGTTGAAAATGATATAGGCAACTTTTTTTGGGACTGTTTGAACCTTTCAAGCCAACCATAATGAAATTTTATCCCTTGAAACCCAACTTTGAGACTATATGGCCTAATTTTATTTGAACCTTTGCAATATTTACCATCACTTTCCTCTTAATTATCTTTGAATTGTCCCAAACACTAGACTTAGGTATCCTTTGAAAATAAATTTGGGGGAGTTGAAAGCAGTATCAAATGCTCAAAAAATTGTAGTACATACAGTAAAATGCTCGTGTTAAAAAAAACACATTTACTTGAAAGAAAATAGATGTACAAAAGAGCATGTGAAAGCAAAGTAAGTTGGTGTATTGAGGGAAATTATTCCAAAGGTCCGATTGAAGCTAAGTATAAGGTTTTAAGCCTAAATTTATTTATCTTTTACCTACCCCTAGCCTAACCACATTACAACCCTTTTAAAGACCTATTGATTCAAGTTTTCTATGCTACCTACATTAGTGGAGATAAATTGCTATTTTCAATATATGAAGGCATAAGTTAAACTTAATGATTGCAGCTTAATCTTGAAAAAGGAAATAAAATCAAATTGCTAAGGGTTAACATGTCTTTGTTAAGGAAGGATTTAGTCTAATTTTGCTATTATAATAGTTGTTGAGATTAATTTGAACGATATGTATACTTAAGTAGCATAACTATCAAATTTCTTGTTTTTGAGCATATGTATATTAAATTCATAATTCTCAGAAAAATGTTGTTCTGAAGGAGTTTTTCAAAGGTGTTTCTGAGAAATTATTTTCAAATTTATGCATTATTTAGGACAAGCAATGAATTAAGTTTGGGGGTGTGGAAACACAAAAATATACATAATTTTTGCCCCAAGCCTAAATTAGCAAAGTTGAAACTATCGACCTTGCCACATGTGTGGCCGACCAAGAGAGGGCTCTTTGGCTGATAATTTTAGCTATTTTTAGCAGCCCTCTTCAGCTATAAAAACCCTCTTAGGCTGGTCATTTGAAACACATCTCAAGCATTCACAACTTTTCTCTCTTCTCTCCACTTTCTCTCTTCTTTTCCACTCAAAATTCTCTTGCTCTCTTGCCAATTTCTCCTCTTGGAAAAGGGGAATTCATCAGCCATTGGAGCAGAAATTAAGTGTTCATAGTGGCCTTAGTTGAAGAGGACAACGGAGAAGGAAGAACGGAGCAAACAAGTCAAGCCACGGAAAAACACCGGATTTAATTTTTGTTCCCTATCTGTTTAATTTTTGTTGTTGTTATGATGAACATATCTATGAATATTTATGTTGTTGGAATGGTTAATTTAATCAATTTAGCTTGAATTTAATTCGTGTTAGGTTGATTGCATTTTATTTGTTAAACTTGTTAAACTTGTGTTTATGTTGTTATAGGCCTCGGTAAGATGCTTGGTTAAGTAAAATCATGACTATGTTATTCTCGCATTACAATTGTAAGGTAGCTAATGAATTAATTATTTAAAAGGATTGAAATTGTAATTAATGGACACAGTACTTAATCAGTGGATGTTTAATCATCTAAGGTAGCTGAGGGTTAAATTAGCAACGTTATCTGATGATACATTTGCCTTGCATAACTTGCAAGATTATTGTGATTAAACTGTTTCAAGGTAGGGATACTTTGTTACCTCACGTAGCCTTTAATGTGCTTATTAGATTTAATTAATCGTTTGAATTGACATAGGGATATGTACAAGAGATTATTTTGATTTAATAAGTATGTATGTGCAATAAATATTTTCCTATTAAAATTTGTTTAATCGGTTGAATTGACATAGGGATATAGTCAAGAGATGAATGGATTTTGGTAGGTGAGTATGTTCATAAGTTAGCAAATTACCGAGTTGCTGTGAATTTATTCGTAACAATATAAACATGAGTTCAATAATTTTAAGTTAAGAAATGTATTTAATCTAACACAATTATGTCATCTTGATTGAAATCGTATTTTGAAATCGTGCATTTGAGATTTATTTATTTAGTTTACTTAGTTTAAAATATTAGTGTTTAATCACCCTCTTCAAACAAAATATTTTTCTTCACCAAAGTGTTTTAAATAGCATTCATAAATAATTCTTTTCACAGTCCCTATGGGTACGATAACTCTACATTTACTTGTCACTTTATTACTTGTTGTGATTGTGTACACTTGCACATTTTTGTCTTTCCAGTGACACGGACGTGTCTTTAGCTGTGTGAGACACACGGTGGGCCCACATGGGTGTGTGTCCCCTATTTTTGGAAAAAAAATTCTAAGTGTTGTTAAAGTTTTCAAAGTTATCGGTTTAGTCCCGAACCACCCCGAATGCATGTTGTAACACCTCTTACCCGTGTTCAACCTCGGAACTGGGTACGAGGCATTACCAGACTAGACTTGCTTCAGCATTCAATTTTGGGCTATAAAATTCGTTCCAATTTAAAAAATTTTCATTTATAATCGTAACATCCCTATCATTGGTCTACGAGACCCTTTACATATATTCAAGATGCTAAGGGACCAAACCGAAACTTTTAAACACTTTAAAAATTTTGGCATAAAAACTAGGCCACACGCCCGTGTAAAGAGTGGGACACGTCCATGTGACATATCACACACCCGTGTTCCATGCCCATGTAGAATTATTTTCCTTTCGAACCTACAAGGGTTTTCACAAGTCTAGACACACGCCCGTGTTCCTAGCCCGTGCCCCTCACACGGCCTCGACACGCCCGTGTCTTAGCCCGTGTACGAAAACCTTAGTATTCTATTTCTGATGTCATCACCCCATAAATGTCACATGGCCAAGGCCCACGCTCGTGTCCTAGGTCGTGCCTCTTACACGGTTGAGACACACGGTTGTGTCTCTACCCGTGTGTTTACTACTGAGCATACTGACTTGTAAATCTAGCATGCAGGGGACACACGGCCTATCAATACACCCATGGGGCTGACCGTGTGTCACACACGGCCTACACACATACCCGTGTGTCTACCCATGTGGACAATCTCAAGGCTATTTTCCAAGCCATCTTGCCACCCTCACTTGCACACATTCATAGTACATCACATAACATTCTCAAATCATCAATTATAACTCTTGAATTATCACATTTGAATCATGAAAATCAAACTATCTTCCCATATACGAGGGACAACTATTACTAGCACCATTACAATCAACATGAGCCATTATACATGGCTATACACAACCAACCCATACTCTTTTAGGCTAACACATTTGGCTACTTTAACTATGACTTAATCAACAAAAGATAAGATTTCTATACATGCCATATCTTAAGAACACTTGAAAACTTATACCCAAGTGACTGCTCGATAGTGTGAAAGCATCTCCGGCGATCTCTAACCCGAGCTAGTTAAGTTAACCTATAAGAGATAGGAAAGGAAGAGGAGTAAGCAATAACACTTAGTAAGTTCATATGCAAATGATAAGCAACTATTGACATTTATTTATTATACTCAACCACAAGGTAATATAATGAGATTTTCACTCAAGCTTATGAATACCCATTCTATCGTTCATAACGCTTACTCATTCTAAACTTTCACCTTTCACAATCTCATATCATAAAACAATGTTCATCTTTACTTGCATTTATACCATGCATTTCTCAGCACAAGGCCATATGCAAATTTCACTTAGTCAAGTTTCTCGGTATCACCCTAAAATAATAATAAATACTCGATGGTTTCACACACAACCCACCATTCAATAATTAATAAGGTGGTATCGCACATAGCCCACCATTTATACTAAGCACGATGGTATCCCACATAGCCCATCGGTAACAAATGATAAGGTGGTATCGTACACAGCCCACCATTGATAATATTGGCGATGGTATCGCACACAGTCCATCGCTAACAATTAATAAGGTGGTATCGCACATAACCCACCATTGATAATATTGGTGATGGTATCGTACACAGTCCATCGCTAACAATTAATAAGCTGGTATCGCACATAGCCCACCATTATTACACATTCACGTATATTTATCCACATACATTTTCCTACTTCGAATGTTCATCTGGGAATATCCTCATACACTATCATTCTTAAATAGATTTCTACAATAACCATTTCCATTCACACAATGCATTAAATAATATAACATATGCAATCAGGGTGCATTGTTTACACATAACTTACCATGGCTTCCTCATATACCGAGTTCACTTCAAGTGAGTTCTAGGCACATACCTGTACCTCTCATGGCATAACAACATACTTTCTCAATTTCAACATACCTATTGAATCATTCAAAATGCTAAAGAACACTCTTGAGTCTCATATATATAGTATCATATCAACATCATACCCCCGATAGGATCTTACACGAAGTATCGATGCCATGTTCTTCACATGGTCTTCTATGAAATCTCACACCGAGGTCATAATCCAAATATGGTCTTAAACGGGACCTTAACTATCATAATAACATGTTTTTTGCATTCCCTCTATTCTTAGATTCAATTGAAGACTTCCAATTCTTGACATCTCGTCAAAACGTATTTAATATATTCTTAGAGTCAATATACAATTGATACAACATCGAAATATTAAATACTTCACTTATAGTTGCATTATTAGCGCACGAACTTACCTTGATGCCGAAAAGGGCAGAAGGGACCTATTTGTCCATATTTCTCTTTTCTTCTGTTCTAGGTTCAAATCTCGTTTTCTTTGATCTAGAACAATAAAATTTACTCATTTAATCACCACACTAATCATTACATTTTAAAATTTCTACTTTGACAAAATTACCATTTTGCGCTTAGACTTTGGCAAAATTACGATTTTACCCCTTGGCTCGTAAATCATTTTTCATCACATTTTCTTATTAAACAATCCTAGCTGAACATTTATTCCTCTTAAAACTACTCACAAATCCAACTATTTCATGCATTTATTACCAAATTACAACATTTACAACTTAGTCCCATTTAGGTTTTTTTCATGACAACACCTTTCACAAAAGTTGTTTCTCATCTCTCTAACATTCATTTTATTCAATAAAAACTCAAAAAAAAACATAAAATCTCTCATGGAAATTCCCTAGACTTTCAACCATATTGCAAATTAGTCCCCTCACTAGCTAGCTTAAGCTTTGGGGGTTCCAAAAGTACAAAAATTATCAACTAAAACCATCAAAATCACTTACTTGTGTAAGGATAAGTTGCTGAAATTTCAAAGCTTTCAAAACCCTTACTCTTATTAGAAATTTTGGTGGAAGAGGAATGATGAATAGTGAAAGATGATAGTTTCTTTTGTTCATCTTAATTTATTCATTTTTATCACCTAATTTCACCAAATGTTGACCAAAAATAAATGCTCTTGTCTCCCTTGTCTACATGGCTGGCCAACACACTTATAATGGCCTTATTACACTTTAAGGATCTCCAATTTCATATTCTATGGCTATTAGACATCTTTACCTTGTATAATGGAACTTTTGCACTTTATGCGATTTAGTCCTTTTTCGCGATTAAGCATGAAATCGTTAAAACTAAAGCACCAAAATTTTCATGCACCCTTATAATCATGCTATAACCCAATATAAAATTGAAATAAATTTTATCCGACCGCGGATTAGTGGTCCCGAGACCACTGTTCCGAGTAGCCCCTAAATCAGGCTGTTACACATGTTTTAGGCCTCGTACCCTCATAATTGGGTCAATATGATTGATTGTGAATGAAATTTATTTGAATTGATTAATCGTATGAGAGATATTAAATGTGTGATATGTTAGGTAATGCTCTGTAACCCTATTTCGGCGTTGAATACGAGTGAGGGGTGTTACAGTTGTGTATATGACGTGAAGGCATGAATTATGTTTTATGTATAAATACTAAAAGTACTAACCTTGTTGGATGATGGATTGGTATACGGTATCAAGCAATGCCATGTTTCATGCTTATATATTCATTTGAGTTAAATTCTTAAGTTTTGATAATGTCATGTTTTATGTATAAATAGTAAAAGTACTAACATTGGTATGTGCTTGGAATTTCTTGAAATGAGGTAACTTGCATGAAAAATCACTTTATTCTGCACATGGTCTGGCACACGGTCGTGTGTCTCCACATGGGTTGAGGATACAATCATGGCACTGTTCATATGGTTTGTATTTTAGTACACGGTCTCAGTTTGTTACATGACCCAGGAACACAACTGTTGAAAATTTTGCATCTAGGTCCACATGGCTTTAGTTAGTTACACGGCTTGACGACATAACCGTGTGTCTCCCTTCCACATGGATTCAGATAGTTACATGGCTTGGTGACACAGTTGTGTGACTCAGGCACACACGGTTACAGTCTATTACATGGCCTGAACACATGGCCTTGTGACCCTTATTTATAGAAATTTCCCCACTTTTTTTATGTTTTCATTTAAGTCCCAATTTGATTTCGGGTTGGTTTAAGAGCTTTTGAAAGGTCATTTGATACTCGATTTTATTTGTACTTCATGTTATACTTGTTTATGGAATGTTTTATTGTTTAATTCAATGTTTAAAACTAAAATTATATGTGACAAGTGTTGTTAACTCCCGTAGCATCCTATAGCTCAAGTCTAACGATTGGACTGGGTGAGGGGTATTATAGTATGTATGGTGAAGAGTTCAATGAAGATCACTACCTAATCACTCGAGTTGGTATACTTGAAGATGGCATGTCTGAGTGCCCCTAAACCATGAAAATAGTATAAAATCAGTTGGACCTAGTGTTAGAAGTCATCCAACGTCGAGCTAGGGAGAATGCTCCAGTGGACGAGTGTGTAGAGCTGGATAATGTTGAAGTTAGGGAGGAGGTCCCCAATAGAATTGTTGAGCAAGAAGACTTGAAATTCGATTCTCAACAAGAAATGGAGAGAGGAGAATTGAGTGAAGTATTGGGTATGATTGATGAAATCCCCGACTCTAGTGATGTAAGTGTGGAGGAGTCACCATACTTGTTAGACATTTTAGAAGAAACCCCATGATAGGAACTGATCAAGGAGGTGCTCCAACGGAGGTATATTCAAACAGAGGTGGAGAATTCCAAAGAAATTTAGTTTGTGATTCGGAATTGATGATTCCTTAAAAAGAGCAATGGAGTGGATTCAATTTCAGTGAGAAGTAGCTCACAATGTACATGTTGAAATGTTCTAAGTCAATACGAGATTGATATGTTCATTCACAAAAAGAGGTCCTTATTAATTTAATCAATTAGGCTTTCCATTACATTTAATGAACTTATTCTTGAGAAATTTAAATGTCGTTTATGTGTTTTAACCTAGTTTTAGCTTTTGATTCAATAAGTGATTTAGTGTGTTTTATGCTATTTTTGGGACCCAAGTTGGCTAAATGCGCTATAACGGACTTAACGGTTGATTGAGTGTTGTAGGGAGTCAACTGTGGCTTGAATGTGAACGAAAACATCACCTAGAAAGGGGTATCATGATATCGAAACATGGAAGTCATGATATCCCTGATAGTGTTGAAATGAATAGGATTGAGGTTATCTACAGTGGTCTCACGATACCAGGACACCCAAGGACCCCCAATTTCAAGACTGATGAAGGTATCGCGATACCAGGCCATGGGTATCGCGATACCTTTGATAAGTGGGGATAAAAAATGGCTACAAGGGTAGTCCTTGTCCAACTTCAACACCAATAAGAAATAAACTCTAAGGGGCATTTTGGCCAAATAATTTGGGTTGTAATCAGATCAAAAGCCACATCTTGGCTGGGAAAATAAACACTTTTATGGTTTAAGGGGCATTTTGGCCAAATTTTATCATCTTTTAGCTTAGGGTTTAGTTACTTTCTTCTTCCTTTTATGGTTTAAGCTTTTTCTTTTCTGATTTCCTGTTAAGTATTTAGTTAAATTTACTGTAGTTGGTACCAATTTTCTTTCTAATACTTTAACTTTCCTTGTATTTACACTTCAATCCTTTAGCTTAATCTCATTTAGCTTATTTTTATTTTACCTGTTAAAAATCATTTTTGGTGTTTTTATCTACTTTGCTTGTTGCGAATGTTGCGTTTTTCAAGCTTTTGCCAGAAAACTTGAGTTTTTATCAACTTTCTTTTAGTTCATGTTAATAGCCTTTTTCCTTGAATGTTTGATGATTGTGTGTTCAAAAAATGGGCATGTGTAGCTAATTCCTAGGTGGTTGGTTGATGGAAATGTTGGTTCGTTGATTTTTAGGTTCAAAGACTAAATCAAAACATTTGGACTAAATAGAATAGAACTCAAAACTTATGATTGACACCCCTAAAGGAAAATCTATGTAACGCCCCAAATTTGGGCCTAGAAGAATTGGGCCTATTGGACTTTGGGATTTGGATCTCAGAAAAATTTTAAATGAGCGTGAAAAATGACAATTTGCATGTGGGCTTTGAGGATTAATGAATTTGGAGTGTCTAGGGGAGTTGGAGATGTCTTGGGATCAAGTAAAGGTTTAGGAAAAATTTTGGTTTTAGCCCAAGCGAACTGTGACTTTAGTTAGTAGGCCTTTTAAATAAATGAGGAAGAAATAGGACACAAATGGGCTTGTGGTCCAATGGCAAGTGGCCTCACTTGGGGAGCTCTAAGGTGGTGTGTTGTTAGCTGAAGAGGTCCAAGGTTCGAGCATTAGGAGTGGCATTTTGTTGAGTGTTTATCTTATTGTATAGACTGTAACATCCCGAATTAGGGCCTAGTCGGAACAGTGGTTTCGAGATCACAAATCCAACAAGGAAAATTTTATATTTATTATATTTTTATGGTCTACAATTTCATGGAATGATTTCGTGAAAATCTCATTCGAAAATTTTGACGTTTGGGCACTCAATTTAGTCAAAAGGACTAAATTGTAAAAAGTGCAAAAATTGAGTTCTACATGTTAGAGGTGTCCAATTGTTATAAAATTTTACATTGGAGGTCCTTAAATGATAATTAGACCATTGGTTAAGTTGGTGGATAAAAATGGACATGGATGGGTATGTTTCAAAATATTTTTTAAGGGGCATTTTGGTAATTTAGTGAAATAAATGAATTAAAAACAAAATTTAAATGTCAAATTTGTCCATCTTCAAGCTTAGGCCAAATTTAACATGTGGGAAGCCATGGATAGGGTTTTCAAGCTTTCCAAGCTTCATGGTAAGTCCATTCTAGCCTCGTTTTTCATGTTCTTTACGTTTTTGGAGTCCCGGTAACTTGATTTAGATTATTCTAGAAATAATTTAATCTAGAGTTCATATTTGGAAAAATACCCATAGGTGAAATGTGTTTATTTTGATGTTTTATGATCAAGTATGATGGCTGAAATTATGTTAAACAACTTTTACTAAGCGATTTTACGTGAAAACGAGTAAAACGACATAAGTACATGTTAGAGTGAGAATTTGATGCTTCCATAGAAGGGAAAAATGTTCAGCATGTCATAAAACATTAGAAAAATGAATAAAGTTTAATTTACGAGCCTAGGGGTAAAAGTGTAATTTTTGAAAAGTTTAGGGGAAAATTGTAATTTTGCCAAAGTTTGAGTTAGGGACTGTTTTGAGTAATACATTAATTAAATAATTGAAATGTGATGTTTTAGACCCCGAAAAAAATGAGATTTGGACCTAGAATTGGAGGAAAATTCAAAATTGGGAAAGTTGGTCAAATGGCTGTTTCGACATTCGAGGTAAGTTCGCGTGTTAACAATAATGCAACACCATGCTTGACTTGTAATTCTCTATCGATATGACATAAATTGTATGATTTAATATGTTTCTGAGAAGTTGATGTATGGTATGTAAAATGTGATGTTTGTTGTGTTATGTGAAATTGAATGGCAAATTAATGTTACATGAATTGAATGTTAAATTAATATTACATGGGTTGTATGAGTTCCTACACGGTTGTACCTGACAAGATTTCGACAAGTAAGTTCGAATAAACTAAAGTAAACCCATAATATGCCCAAATTCATCTTTTATGAATGTTATGTGAAATTGAATGGCAAATTAATGTTACATGAATTGAATGTTAAATTAATATTACATGGGTTGTATGAGTTGCTACACGGTTGTACCTGACGAGATTTCGACAAGTAAGTTCGAATAAACTAAAGTAAACCCATAATATGCCCAAATTCATCTTTTATGAATGTATGATAGTTGTATAAAATGATGGCATGAAAATTTATGAATTGGTAAAATGTTGAAAAGTGAGAATTCCCGGTTGAACCTTCGGAGTAGAAAAGATACGAATGAGGTAGCTAGGTCACATGTGTGGTACTAAGTGTAGGCCACTATGTGTACAAGAGAGCTACAAGATGGTTTTAGGTCACGTGTGTAGTACTAAGTGTAGGCTACTACGTGTACCAGACGGATAGGTCGCATGTGTAGTACTAAGTGCAGGCTACTATGCGTACCCGATAGTTTCGATCACATGTGTGATACTAATTGCAGGCCACTATGTGCAAGTGATGGTTTTGGTCACATGTGTAGTACTAAGTACAGGCTACTATGTGTACCAGATAGCTTCGGCGACAAAGGTGGTACTATGTGTAGGCTACCGTGTATCTGTTATTATTCCGATGAGTTCAACAGGAAGTTGAGTAAGTGAAAATACATGTGATTGTGTAACGACTAAGTGTAATTGAATACGATCATGTTATGAATAAGTACAAGTGTGAATGTGACCAATTGAGAAATGTGGTAAATGTACGTATGAACAATATGTTCGATATGTAATCAGAAATTGGAAAGATTGGTATAGGCAAGTGATGAACACAACTAAAGTGAAAGAGAGCAAAAATTTACAATAAAACTATTTAGACAGCAGCAGTGACATGAGTTTGAAAAATAACCAAAAATATTAGAAATTGAATTATAAGTTGGATGACATATTTATTTAATTCTTATTGAGTCTATTTTCACATAAAAGAAACATAGAAAACAAATGATTCATATATTTTTAGATATATGAATTTCTGTGAGACTGGTTTAGAATGATTACTTGATCCCCTGTTCTGCCTTTGAAAAATCATTAAAAATTGTAAAACAATAATTGTGGGATATAATTTATATTCTTGAAATCCTGAATGAGTCTGTTTTCAAATGAATGAAATAAGAAGGTCATATGAACTATGTACGTGGAGAAAATTGATTTGTAGTGAAGAGAGATCAGAACAGTCAAATAGTGAAACTGGGGAGATTTTAAAGAATAAACTGTACTAATTGGCTAAATCAAAAATTCTAAAAATTTTATGGTAAGAGGATATGTGAGTCTAGTTTCATGGAAAATTAACGGATCTTAATTTGGAGTACCATAGATCTAGATATAAATAATTTAATAACTGTGACTTGAGAAAATAGCTACTGGAATTTGAATAAATAGAAAGAATATGAAAATAGCATGTTATCACATTGCTTATTATTTTCATGCGAGCTTAAGCTTACTCCCTCCTTTCTATTTCTTTTAGTTTTGTCAGGTCAGCTCAGGGTTGGAGATCGTCGGAGGGAGCATCACACTATCGAGCCATTATCCTTGGAGTATTGGCATATGTATGTTAAATGTTTTCAAGTGAGTGGCATGTATAGGGACTTAATTTTTCTATGATGGATGTTGTTGTTTTTTTTTTTCAAATGTATTGGCTTATATTGATTTGTTGATTATAGCCATGAGATGTGGCTTATGATGATTTTGGCTTGTAAGCCTATTTGTCCATGGTATGTGTTAATGTCTTGTTATGTGCTATAAGTGATTAAATAGATGACAAGGTCAAATGCATGTATTTGAAAAGTTGTAATTTCGGGTGAAATTTGGTAACCTGATTTTGTATGATTGTGAATGTTTAAGTCTGGTAACGCCTCGAACCCTATCCCGGAGTTGGATACGGGTGAGGGGTGTTACATGGACGGCCAGAGTTGTGTTGGTTTTGAACTCTTACCGTGGAGAGTTTGAAGTAAGCAGGTGTGTTGGATGTGGAGGAAATTTCAGATAAGATCAAGGTGTTATCAAGGAGAAAAGTCAGGAGATGAGGAGAAGGAGGAGTTGGTGCCAAATGGGACTGTAGGGAAAGGATTGTTCGGCTGGTGGCTATATAAAGGGGGTGCCGAATTCATTAAAGGGTTCCTTGGGTTCTATTATTTCTTCCTATTCTCCCTCTCAGTCGAATTCTTTCATTTGCCAAAAATAAAACCCATAATTCTTTTTGTCGAAATTCCTATTAGAGTTGTATTCTTCTTCTTTCTCTGAAAGCCAAAATCTCCTAAAGCCGAATTTCTTTTATCGAAATCTCCTAAAGCCGAATTTCTTTTTATCGAATTCTCTCTTAGCCAAACCCCTCTATTGCCGAATTGCCAACATCTTCTCTTGCCGAAATTCCTATTTTTGCCAAACCCTTGTTGTTTCCTCCATCAGAAATCGATTGTGATCTACTCTCAGTCAAGGTTAAAAGCCGAATCTCGTTCGGTAGTTATTTAGGCTGCATGATCTAAGGTTGGATTCGGTAAGTATTCTGTTAACTCCCTTTAGTACGTTTTGTTAAAAGCTAAAGGGCGATCTAATTTTTCACTATCATTCATCTCTTATTAACAAGGGTAAGTTTTGGAGATCGCAAGCGTGGTAGGATCATTAGCAAGGGTAAGTATACTCAACTCGGTTATGGTTGAAGTGAGTGGCCGAATGTGTGGGTGACTTGTGTGGATTTCAAGTCACCCGGATTTTGATGGTGTATTTGTGAGTGCAGATCTAGGGAACACTTGTGATTAGTAGCTAAGGAAGGGCTATTAGTACCCGGTGGCACACAATCAGGTTACGGTAAGGTTTTGGCTTTTGAGTAAATATTTTGATTAAGTATGAGTGGTTGATTGAAGGTTAGTTTGTTGTAGGATCAAGGATAAGGATAGGATAGCACATCGCAGTAACTAGGTGTGTACAAATACTACACACACGATATTGGCAATGTCAAAAAGTCGAAAGTGGCTAAATGGGCCCGGTGGGCCCTAAGGCTAGGTTTGATGAGTTTGTTTGGTTTGGTGTATGAATTGAGTCTGTCAAGAATAATACTTGATCTGGAATTGTTTTGGGCCTAACAGGCCATAAGGATGTGATTTGGGCCTAATGGGCCATAAAGATGTAATTTGGGTTTGATGGGCTTTATGGGGACGTAGACAAGTATGTTAGGGTTTATGGACTTAAGGACTAGTTTGAACAACTCTTAAATTTCATAACTTAATCTAATTAAACATGTCCGTGGACAAGTTGCTAGGTTAGGGTGTGGCAACAGGCATACGTATGTCTAGGATTGGATCTAGGGAGAGCTTGGTACTTAAGAGGCCCTAGTGGCCCACCTCCTCTTCTCTAGAATCCTACCTGGTGCGTAGTGTCTGTTCACCTTAGCCGCGAGAACTTGCTGATGGGCCAAAGTTCATAACTAAAACCCGAGAGGGACCAAAATACCCCTATATTTTTAAAATTACCAAGATACCCCTATTTGGCTAGATTACCAAAATACCCTTAGATTTGTAGAACTACTAAAATGCCCCTAGTTTAAAAAATAACCAAAATACCCTTAGTTTGTAGAATGACCAAAACACCCCTAATTTGTAAATTACCAGAATACCCTTAGATTTGTAAATTACCAAAATACCCCTGTAGGGTAGAATTACGAAAATACCTCTGGGTAGTGAAATGATGAAAATACCCCTATGTGACGAATATGAGTTTCTGGATGTTACTTATGTGTTTGATGCATTCATATGATATTCTACTTACGATGCATATGGGTGGGAATTATGGTACGGAGGAAGATTTGAGGACCGCATAGTCGTATTGCCATGGATCCACGGGAGGCTTTAAGCCCGTTATATGATTAGCAGCTTTGCTGCAACGTTAAGTAGTACCGCAACTGGGCTACCTTTAGTGTGTAGAGGATGGCTGGGTTGATTTCGAAATCCCCACAAGTGTGTAATGGTTGGAAGGGAAATGATGTGTGCAGTAGATGGGTTATTGGGATTGCATTATTTGCTTGTATTTGATACAATATGATATGATATGAGGTCAATGTGCGCTAAGGCCCAAGACCACCGATTTTGATAGGGCTTAGCCCAATGTGAATATTTGTATGTGATTTGATTGCCAAGGGTTGGGCACACTGAGTTTCGAAACTCACACCCTTTTATTTAATGTCTCAGGTGATCCTGAATAAACGGCTCGATGTGGGAGAGGACTCGGAGATGGCCACACTACAAGCTGTTCAAATGTTTTAATTTTTTCAAATGAATTTGTTTTGAATACTTTGTTTTTTTTTCGTTGGATTGTAATAAGGCCATGTAACTCCTAATTGACTTTGGATTTTGGGTTTATTATTATTGTTTCAACTCTTCGCTTAATAAATTTTTATAAAATTTCTAAAGTTAACATGGTTTTCGAAATAACTTAACATATGAACGTTTTCCTAAAATGTGGGCTTTTTCTCTTAACTTAACAAGATATATTTAGATTTTCGGCTTTTGGGCCTTAAATTGTTAAATTATAAAATCGTTTTGGAGTGTGCCTTTAATGTGACATTTCAGATTCGGGCCTAACTTCTAGGCCGGGTTTGGGGTGTTACAATCTAGATAAGTGAGACCGAGAGGAGATTTTATCAGATACCAATTCTATCGTCCCCGATTAGTTTGGTGAGGCCGAGAGATAAACCAGACTAATTTGTCTAATTTGGTAAAATTGGGTCCGAGCGGTAAAATTAAGCCAATTTAGGAGTATTAGCGATTTAGATCCATAATTTGAAGGTTAATTGCCAACATGAAAATCAACCAATTGTTTCCTATTATTGAATTTTTTAATTTCATAGTTTTACGTGTTTTACAATTTAGTCATTTTTTGTTTTAAGTAATTAATTAGAACAGTTAACCTCAATTATGGCCTATCATAATATCATTCTTAGTTAGTAGTTAGCTAGACTCCTATAATTGCATGTTAATTATTTAGCGATCACTTAATCATTGACTCTTTTGGGTTCGATCCTTGGAATACTCTGTTGTTCCATTGAACATTACAAATATTACAACTGACCTATCGTATTTACAGATACCATATTATATTTGATTGTTTAGTGTTGATTCTCCGCCCTAGTATTGGCACGCTGGTGGTGGAAGCGGTCAGCCGTACCGCTTGTAATGGTTTAATTCATTTTTCAATTGGTAGATACTCTAATAAGTTTTTATGTAATGTTATTCTAATGCAAGCTAGACACATGAAATTTTATCATGATGTAAATCATGATGGCTACCTCAACCAATATTCATTTGTTTCTTAAGGTAAAAAGTTCACTTTAGAGCCACTCCCTCCTTGAGAAGTTTACAATGATCAAATCAAGATTGCTAAAGAAATGTGTAAGGAAATGAGGTAAAGTGCATTCAGAAGTCCAAACGTAAATAGACCTAAAGTTTCAAAACCCTTATTAAAGGCCCATTCTTGGTAACTAATATCTCGCACTCCTCTTGATGAAAAGGTAAGTTTGTTTTGTAAATTCAGAGATTTTATCCTAGGTTTGAACATCCCAAGTAGGCTAGCTTACTAAATCAATCCCAAGGAAACTAAGGAATTGCAAATGCAAGTTGAAGAATTGTTGGAATAGGGATTTAATCATAAAACTTTGTCTCTTTGTGTTGTTTCAATGCTTCTAGTTCCAAATAAAGATGGTTCTTGGTGCTTATGTGTTAACTGTTGTCCACTCAACAAAATCATAATAAAGTATAGATATCCTACCCCTAGACTACCTTACATGTTAGATTAATTGGACGAAGGATACATTTTGCCAAAGTTGATTTAAAAAGTGGTTACCATCATATTTAAATGAAACAAGGTGATGCATGAAAAAACTACATTTATAACTAAGTACGGTTTGTTTGAATGGTTAGTTAGGCCATTTGGCTTAATAATCCACCTAGCACTTTTATGAGACTCATGAACCACACACTTAGGCCTTTTCTTGGTAATTTTTTCATTGAAAACTTTGATGATATCTTGATTTTTAGTAAGACTTTTAAATGACCATGTACGTTAAATCAGTTTTGAATGTTTTAGACATGAACTATTGTGTTCTATTTTGGATAATTGTATATTCTGGATGGATATACTTGTGTTTTTGGGATTTATGATAATTTCTACAAGTATTTAAGTAAATGAAGAGAAAGTTAAATGATAACGGTCCGTCTCGGGTTAGGAGGGGAATCGTATATGTTGCCCGATCGTAAATTAAGCTGTTTCTCTTTTAATGACCAAAGGGATAATTTTAATTGGAAATAAAATCTTTGAAAGGTAAAGATAGGTGATTGGTTGAAATGGATACGTATTTGAAACAAGAAAGAACCTTTAATAAAAATTAAAGACCCGAATCTTATAAGTTTCAAATTGATGGAAGGAGTTTTGAAATAAAACCGAGACCCACTATCTAGCGAGATAGGAACCAATGGTATAGGTAGATGAATGCCACACCCGTGAGGATGATAAGTTCAAAACAAGGAAAGAACGATGCCACTAGAAAACTAGATAAGTCAATTCAACCTTGAGAATCAGGAGAGTGAATACTCACCAAAAGAAAATTTTCTTTCATTCAAATTCAAGTTCTGTCTTACAAAATGAAATATGCAAGTTATTTATAGGCTCTTTCAAAGCCGAAATAGGGAGGAATAAATTTGATGGCTTCAATCTCTATTTGTTCCCACGAGAAGTTGACTTGGAGAGGCATTTGTGAACATTCGGCCAAGAGAAGGGATGGCCACTTGCAATTAAAATAAAACACTTGAATTATGTGGCCTTTCAACCTAAAACTCCATCAAAGTTTGTTGCCATTTTCTTTTGTCATAAATAACATTCGGCCAAGAGAAAGGTTAAATTCATCCAAAGCTTGTTGCCGTATGTCACTAGCACTTGCCATAGGTTGACCCACTCACACACATGTTGTTATTGCTCCACTTGCCGTCCATGTCTTTATAACCACCTATTAACATATTGTCAACTTTCCAATGGTTTATTTATTTTCACTAGCCGTCCATATTGTCCACAAAAAAAGACAAAGTCTTTATTTTATTTCCACTAAGTTCCCTTTATGCCGTCCCCATTCTTTGAAGAATTTGAAATTCATTCAGCTATTTCTTTAATACTAGCACATGCCTAATTATTTTTTTGATTATTCTCACGCATGGCATGAATTTCCTTTGCACTATGCCCTATGCTTTGTCATCCAATTGTGCTTGCTTTGTATAATTCTTTAATTCCTCCATGGTGCTTCATATTTGCCATCCAATGCCTCCATTCTTTAATTTATTTCACAAGCATGCGGCATATCTATCTCATGCATCCACATTTCTTTAATTCTTTCCCACATATCTAAACCTCCAAGTCGTTGAAGGTAATTTAATCCTGCAGCAAATTAATCAATTCCATTAGTTCACAATAAAATAGCACAATTAGACTTTATCAAATTCAGCAGCCACTTAGGGTACTTAACACCATAATTTAGACATACTAATAATTACTTCGACAAAGGCTGAAAAAAATAAAAAAATAAGAAAATGAAGCCATTCATCGAAAATAAAAATTAAAACATGCGTAAATTAAAGTGTTAAATAAACTAGCAATGATCAAGCTAGTATATTCAACTTCAAATAAGTTGTCTGAGTTCAAAGATGTTTTTGGGCTCTCTTTTATGTTCATCCTAAATTTGTGCCACTAACACCATTGCGGCATCTTTGAATTGTTTGGTTCGGGAACGTGTAATCGGCTCATTAGGTAGTTTCATTGGGTCATGGTTGACGTCCGTCACAGGCTTCATTGGTGAGCTTGCATCATCCCCTCCCTCTTTAAGTTGATTCGTCCTCGAATCATCACCTACATCGAAAGGAGAAAGATCAGAAACATTAAAACTCGCGCTCACATTATAGTCACCTGGCAAGTCCAATTTGTACGAATTGTCATTTATGCGTTCAATGACTTGAAATGGTCCGTCCCCCCTTGGGAGAAGTTTAGATCGCCTTTGCTTGGGAAACCTTTCTTTTCGCATATGAACCCAAACCCAGTCCCCTGGTTCAAAGAGAATGCGTCTACGACCTTTGTTAGCTCTTTGGACGTATTGCTTGGTTCTTGCTTCAATATTCTCGCGCACCTTCCGATGTAGCTCCTTTATGTATTCCGCCTTTTTCCTAGCATCAGAATGGATAAATTTATCTGAAGGCAATGGCAATAAATCAAGAGGGTGAGAGGTTAAACCCGTAAACAATCTCGAAAAGCGAAAATTTAGTTGCAGAATGAACAGTTCGGTTGTAAGCAAATTCGATGTGGGGCAGACAGTCTTCCCATGTTTTGAGATTTTTTTGCACCAATGCTTGCAACAAAGTTGATAGGACTCGATTCACTACTTCGGTTTGTCCATCCGTACACGTGGTCGAGAATAGTAGTTTTGTCCCTAACTTTCCCCACAGAGTTCGTCAAAAGTGACTTAAAAATTTTACGTCTCGATCAGATACGATCGTCTTCGGAACTCCATGCAATCGTATGATTTCCCTAAAAAACAAGTTTGCAATATGCACAGCATCGTCAGTCTTAGAACAAGGGATAAAATGGGACATTTTAGAGAAACGATCAACTACTACAAAAATTGAGTCCTTCCCGGTTTTTGATCTTGGTAATCCCAGGATGAAATCTATGGAAATGTCGACCCAAGAAGTGTCTTGAATAGGAAGGGGCGTATATAAACCGTGAGGCTGGACTCGTGATTTGGCTTGTTTGCAAGCAATGCAACGTTCACAAATTTGTTCAACATCTTTGCTCATTCCTGGCCAAAAAAAATGTTCTTGAAGAGTGGACAATGTTTTGTCTCTTCCAAAGTGACCCATAAGGCCACCACTATGTGCCTCTATCACAAGCATGTCTCGTATAGAACCTTGCTGTATACATATCTTGTTTTCCTTGAAAAGGAATCCTTCATGCCTGTAAAACTTATCAAAAGCACCACTCTCATAAGCATTATAAACATTGCCAAAATCAGCATCATTAGCATATAATTCCTTAATGTGGTGGAAACTAAGTATTTTAGAATCAAGAAAGGTTAATAAAGTGTACCTTCGTGATAACGCATCCGCAACCACATTTTCCTTACCTTTCTTATACTTAATTATGTACGGAAATGATTTTAAATACTCGATCCATTTTGCATGTCGTTTGTTGAGCTTGTGTAGACCTTTAATATACTTGAGTGCTTCATGATCTGAATGAATAACAAACTCTTTCGGCCTCAAGTAATGTTGCCACGTTTCAAGCGATCTTATTAGAGCGTACATCTCTTTGTCATACACGGGGTAATTGAGTGCAGCTCCGTTCAATTTCTCGCTGAAGTAGGCCACCGGTCTTCCATTCTGAGTTAGAACGGCTCCGATCCCTACACCTGATGCATCACATTCAATTTCAAAGGTTTTAGTAAAGTCAGGAAGGGATAACAATGGAGCTTTAACAAGACATTCTTTAAGGGCCTTAAAAGACCGTTCTTGCTCATCGGACCAATGGAAAGCTGAATTCTTCTTGATCACGCTCGTTAAAGGAGCAGCTGTCGTGCTGAAGTTGGGCACGAATCGGCGGTAAAAACTAGCCAACCCATGGAAACTTCGTACTTGGCTCATCGTTGTAGGACAGGGCCATTCTTGGATTGCTCTAATCTTCTCTTGGTCCACTTCTAATCCATTTGCACTTACGACGTATCCTAAGAAAATAACCTTGTCAGTACAAAAAGAACATTTCGCGAGATTGGCGTACAATACCTCTTTTCGCAGTGTTTCTAAGATCGCACATAGATGTTGGAGATGATCCTCCAAAGATTTGCTGTACACTAGTATGTCATCAAAATAAATAACACATGATTTGCCAATAAAAGCTCGTAAAACATGATTCATAAGTCGCATAAAAGTACTCGGAGCGTTTGTAAGTCTGAATGGCATTACCAACCATTCATACAAACCTAATTTTTTTTTGAAAGCCGTTTTCCACTCATCGCCTTCTCGCATCCTAATTTGGTGATAACCACTTTTAAGGTCAATCTTTGTAAAGATTCGAGCTCCACTTAACTCGTCGAGCATGTCATCGAGTCGGGGTATCGGATGTCGGTATTTGATGGTAATCTTGTTGATGGCGCGACAGTCTACACACATCCGCCACGATCCATCTTTCTTTGGCACTAGTAACACCGGTACCGCGCATGGACTAAGGCTTTCTCGGATATATCCCTTTTCTAGCAATTCAGTGATTTGCTTTTGGAGTTCTTTTGTTTCTTCGGGATTGCTCCGGTATGCAGGTCGATTGGGCAGTGAAGCTCCCGTCACCAAGTCAATTTGGTGTTCTATGCCTCGAATGGGCGGTAAACCACTTGGTATCTCTTCTGGAAAGATGTCCTTGAATTCCTGAATCAGAGACAACACAGAAGAAGGAAGATTCTCGGGTAAGTTGTTAGTGTTCAAAAATGACTCCTTGTATAGTAAAACATACATCGGTTGTCTCACACATAAAGCCTTTCGAATATCTCTGGCTTTTGCAAAAACACTCATTTTTCCATTTTCTTTTTCTTCCTTCGTTTCCTCTTCTTTTTGTTCACATTCTCTTGTTTTATCACTTAATTTCTTGCCCCTCTTTTTTTTAAAATTTTTCTCTTTCTCTTTCTCATTTTTCCACTCGCTTTCTTTTGATTTTTCTATTGATGCCTTCATCTTCAACTGATCTTCGTAAACTTGCTTGGGTGTTAGCGGAGCTAGTGTCACATTCCGGCCCAAGTATTTAAAAGTGTACCGATTAGTGTAGCCGTCATGGATTGCTCGCTTGTCAAATTGCCAAGGTCGTCTAAGCAGGAGATGTCCTGCTAGCATCAGAACCACATCGCACAAAACCTCATCTTGATACTTCCCTATTGAAAAGGAAACCAAAATTTGTTTTGTAACCTTAAGTTCTCCCGCGTCATTAAGCCATTGTAGCTTATACGGATGGGGATGTTTGGTGGTAGTCAATCCAAGTTTCTCCACCAATATGGTGCTGGCCACATTAGTACAGCTTCCTCCGTCAATAATGACGCAACAAATCTTCCCCTTTATTTGGCAACGCGTATGGAAGATGTTTTTGCGTTGTTGTTCATTTTCGACACCTTGTAAACTAAGGCTCCTTTTTACCACCAAGATTTCTCTACTTTCGGCTTGTTCTACCTCTTCCTCATCTTGGGATGTCTCACTGGCATCATCTTCCTTCTCACTTTCAGATTCAATCTCGCTATTATCTCGAACAAACATAGTGTTTCGGTTTGGACATTGACTTGCAATATGTCCTCGTCCCAAACATTTGAAACACTTAATGTCTCGGGATCGATTTGGAAGAGCTTCCATTTTGCCTTTGCTCGTTTCACCGATCGACTTGTTAAACTTGGGTGCGCCACTGGTTTCTTTGGCTCGGTTCGGTATGTCCCATTTATTGGTCACTTGCCCCCACTTTGATGTTGAAGCATGATTGGGGTTTGCTCTAGGCGTAGCTTTTCGTTTCAGCTGTTTTTCGACCTTTATAGCCATGTGAACCGTTTCGATGATATCGATGTAATGATGTAATTCTACAATATTTGCAATATCTCGATTGAGGCTAGCGCTAAAACTTGCCATGGTGGCTTCTCGTTCTTCTTCTACATTAGCTCGGATCATGGCCACTTCCATTTCCTTGTAATAATCTTCCACGCTTCGGTGACCCTGAGTTAGGCTTTGCAACTTTTGATGCAACTCGCAGTGATAGTAGGTTGGGATGAACCTTTTCCGCATTAGCGCCTTTATTTCTGCCCATGTGGATATTGGGCGTTCACCATCCCGTCTTCGACTCGTCGTTAATTGATCCCACCAAATGAGGGCTTAATCAGAAAATTTGATGGCAGCAAGTTTCACCTTCTTATTTTCTGAATAATTATGACAATCGAAGATTAATTCCACCTTCTTTTCCCACTCAAGGTAGGCTTCCGGATCGGATCGCCCTTGAAAGGCAGGAATCGTCATTTTAATGTTCTTCAAGTCGTCATCGGCCCATTCTCGATCCCTTCACTCACGGACTCGTGGACCTCCTCTTCGTTCATCATGTTCGAAAGCCGGATTGCTGTCGGCTTCACTTGGTTCATAGACGTCATTGTCACGTAACCAAGGTTGTTCTCTTCCCCTTCTCGGAATTGGAGGGGTGTTTGCTCGAGGTCTTCATTCATCTCTTCGATCTAATCGTTCGTTGATCGATCTGAACATACGTGTGATTTCTTACATTACTGTTTGCACTTCCTGATTTCTCCCTTCGGGATCATTTCTTCGGGGTTGTAATCCTCCCTCACCTCCGGCAGTGTCGGATGCTTTGTCACTTATTACTCGATGTTCGGGGTTCCTAGACATGTTAAATAAAATTAATGAATCCTCACTACAATCCTTACTTGTTCACTCACAAAGAAAATTATCAACACTTACACTCGTGTTTTAACTCAATTCTGGCTTTTTTTTTAATGTAATCACTCTTGCCTTTTACCGCTCGAATTCACTCTTCTAGATTCTAGAAGGTTGCCTTTGACTTACTAGCAACTCGTAGGTCGTTTCGAGAGTTAAAAAGGTAAGTTTGGTTGATAGCTGGGAAGCAGTTTAATGTAGAAAAGCTAAGAGATGACCAAGATATGTTGGAGAAGGTAACAATTGTGGGGAAGTCAACTATAGTTGATTTCCAACATCTTATAGACCTAACTAATTATACAGACAAGGGCTCGTCTCAGTTAGTATACTTTGTAAAACACTGGGAATATAAGCAAGCAAATGTCGTTCGTCTTCTTAGAGAAGAACTTGACAATCTAAACAGGCCAAGGTAGGAAGAGGGTTCTTTTTTTTTTAAAAAAAAATTACTCGGAAAAACTAGAGTCGGAAAAACTAGAGATGATTAAAAACGTGCCTAATTTAATTGGCTCTGGTACCAGATGATAACGGTCTATCTCGGGTTAGGAGGCGAATCGTATATGTTGCCCGATCGTAAATTAAGCAGTTTCTCTTTTAATGACCAAAGGGATAATTTTAATTGGAAATAAAATCTTTGAAAGGTAAAGATAGGTGATTGGTTGATAGCTGGGAAGCAGTTTAATGTAGAAAAGCTAAGAGATGACCAAGATATGTTGGAGAAGGTAACAATTGCGGGGAAGTCAACTATAGTTGATTTCCAACATCTTATAGAGCTAACTAATTATACAGACAAGGGCTCGTCTCAGTTAGTATACTTTGTAAAACACTGGGAATATAAGCAAGCAAATGTCGCTCGTCTTCTTAGAGAAGAACTTGACAATCTAAACAAGCCAAGGTAGGAAGAGGGTTCTTTTTTTTTTAAAAAAAAAAACTTACTCGGGAAAACTAGAGTCGGAAAAACTAGAGATGATCAAAAACGTGCCTAATTTAATTGGCTCTGATACCAGATGATAACGGTCCGTCTCGGGTTAGGAGGCGAATCGTATATGTTGCCCGATCGTAAATTAAGCAGTTTCTCTTTTAATGACCAAAGGGATAATTTTAATTGGAAATAAAATCTTTGAAAGGTAAAGATAGGTGATTGGTTGAAATGGATACGTATTTGAAACAAGAAAGAACCTTTAATAAAAATTAAAGACCCGAATCTTATAAGTTTCAAATTGATGGAAGGAGTTTTGAAATAAAACCGAGACCCACTATCTAGCGAGATAGGAACCAACGGTATAGGTAGATGAACGCCACACCCATGAGGATGATAAGTTCAAAACAAGGAAAGAACGACGCCACTAGAAAACTAGATAAGTCAATTCAACCTTGAGAATCAGGAGAGTGAATACTCACCAAAAGAAAATTTTCTTTCATTCAAATTCAAGTTCTGTCTTACAAAATGAAATATGCAAGTTATTTATAGGCTCTTTCAAATGATAGCCGAAATAGGGAGGAATAAATTTGATGGCTTCAATCTCTATTTGTTCCCACGAGAAGTTGACTTGGAGAGGCATTTGTGAACATTCGGCCAAGAGAAGGGATGGCCACTTGCAATTAAAATAAAACACTTGAATTATGTGGCCGTTCAACCTAAAACTCCATCAAAGTTTGTTGCCATTTTCTTTTGTCATAAATAACATTCGGCCAAGAGAAAGGTTAAATTCATCCAAAGCTTGTTGCCGTATGTCACTAGCACTTGCCATAGGTTGACCCACTCACACACATGTTGTTATTGCTCCACTTGCCGTCCATGTCTTTATAACCACCTATTAACATATTGTCAACTTTCCAATGGTTTATTTATTCTCACTAGCCATCCATATTGTCCACAAAAAAAGACAAAGTCTTTATTTTATTTCCACTAAGTTCCCTTTGTGCCGTCCCCATTCTTTGAAGAATTTGAAATTCATTCAGCTATTTCTTTAATACTAGCACATGCCTAATTATTTCTTTGATTATTCTCACGCATGGCATGAATTTCCTTTGCACTATGCCCTATGCTTTTTCATCCAATTGTGCTTGCTTTGTATAATTCTTTAATTCCTCCATGGTGCTTCATATTTGCCATCCAATGCCTCCATTCTTTAATTTATTTCACAAGTATGCGGCATATCTATCTCATGCATCCACATTTCTTTAATTCTTTCCCACATATCTAAACCTCCAAGCCGTTGAAGGTAATTTAATCCTGCAGCAAATTAATCAATTCCATTAGTTCACAATAAAATAGCACAATTAGACTTTATCAAATTCAGCAGCCACTTAGGGTACTTAACACCATAATTTAGACATACTAATAATTACTTCGACAAAGGCTGAAAAAAATAAAATAAAATAAAATAAGAAAATGAAGCCATTACTGAAAATAAAAAATTAAAACATGCGTAAATTAAAGTGTTAAATAAACTAGCAGTCAGACTAGCTAGTATATTCAACTTCAAATAAATTGTACGAGTTCAGCATGTTTTTGGGATCTCTTTTATGTTCATCCCAAATTTGTGCCACTAACACCATTGCGGCATCTTTGAATTGTTTGGTTCGGGAACGTGTAATCGGCTCATTAGGTAGTTTCATTGGGTCATGGTTGACGTCCGTCACAGGCTTTGTTGGTTAGCTCGCATCATTAAAGCTATTAAAGAACGACCTAATTCTAAAATAGTTTTTCAGGTATAACCTTTCCTTGGCTTAAACAATTTTTGTTGCACGGTTGTTCATAACTTCTTCACTATTGCTTCACCTTTAATCGAACTTATTAAAAATAATGTGTCTTTGAACTAGATTGATAAACAAGAATTAGCATTTAATGAAGTTAAGGAGAAACTTTGTAATGCTCCTATTATTTTTTTACCAAACTTTGGAAAAATTTTTGAAATTGAGTGTTATGCTTCTAGTGTAGGTATTAGTGGAGTCCTCATTCAAGAAAGCAAGCTAGTCATCTACTTTAGTGAAAATCTTGAAGGTCTTATCTTCAAATACTCCACCTACGACAAGTAATTATATGTTTTGGTGAGAGCATTGGAGGTTTGACAATGCTACCTCTTGCCGAAAGAGTTTGTGACTCACATTGATCATGAATCAATCAAACCTTTAAGAGGTCAAGGTAAGCTAAACAAGTGTCATGCGAGGTGTGTAGAATTCATCGAGTCCTTTCCTTATGTGATTCGATATAAGAAGGGTAAAGGATAATATTGTGGTTGATACAATTTCTAAAATATATAAATTACTTAACACTTTGCATGCTAAGTTGTTAGGCTTTTAATGATCAAAGAATCTTATGCCACTAATGTTGATATTCCGAGTGCTTATAAAGCATGTGAACACGATGCCTTTTAGAAATTTTTTAAGCATGAGAACAATCTTTTTAAGTATATTATATTATGCTTACCTCAATGTTCCATGAACAAATAGGTTAGGGAAGCCATAAAGTTGTGTAATACCCTATACCCGGCCTAGACATTATGGCCGAATCTGGCGGTGTCACAATGAAGTGTTTAGCGTAAACTTGTTGTCGTTGAAATCCTCAAAATCAATTAATCATTTTGTTATTAAAAGGTGATTCCAAAACGGGTTGTTCATTTCCAAAGTGTGCATCATTAAAAGCTAATCACTTTTAAAACGTTATTAATTTTCAAAATCTCATTTACTGCGGAAGTTTTTTAAGGAAATGTTGCGAAAACGTGGTGTATTTGAAAACAATTACCTTTTGAAAACCGTCTTTTCCTACAACTAGCAGTTTATATCAAACTAAATAAATAAAAACCCCAATTTAATGTTATAACTTTAAAGAGGCCTTATTACATAAAAATACCCAAATTCAGTTACTTATAAATCAAAAGCTAAAAACAAAAGCTGATGCAGTTGTGTGGCCATTATTGAGTCCCTCGTAGCACCGACATGCCTACGACTGGGGATTACCTGTACAGTTAAACAGCGGGGTAAGTTTACGAAAACTCAGTGTGTAATCCTCTAACAAGCATACAATCAATTAAACAATAGATAAATGCAGATACAATAACAGTCCAGTTCAGTGTGGGTCTAAGCCCTTTCCTATAATAGTAAACGGTTGGGCTTGAGCCCATCACAATGCCAGTAATCAGTAGGGCCTTTACCCAATTTCAGTAATAGTATCAGTGGGGCCTTGGCCCATAACAGTAACATATATCAGTCATGCAGTGAACAATATGTAATATCATTAATCGATGTAGTAATAGTACAGTATCATTAATCAGTGCAAATATGCAGTCAGAAATCCTACCCAATCTAGCCTCTACACACCACTCCATCCTACCAAACACACCATATGGGGATAAAATTGACCCACCCAACTAGACACACTAAGACTAGCATCGGTTGCGACACTAAACAGTATTGCAGCAAAGCTGCCAGTAAAACAAACGACATATAGCCATAAATAGGTCCACAGTCATCTTGGTCGACCCGTGCGACCTTATCAGTACAGTATACTTCCTCCAAACATAACAACCCATCCCTATGCAATATGTCGTGACATAATGTCATGCTCAATCATAGTCATACATATCATAGAGCAAATCAGTCATACATAACATAAGGCCATAACAGTAATTTCATATCCTAGGAGTATAATAGTTATTTTACCCTATGGGGGTATTTCAGTCATTTTATCCTATGGGGATATCTTGGTCATTTTACCCCGTGGGGTATTTCGGTCATTTTACCCTGTGAGGGTATTTCGGTCATTTTACCCTGTAGGGGTATTTCGATTTTACCCTGTAGGGGTATTTCGGTCATTTTACCCTATGGGGTATTTCGGTCATTTTACCCTCTGGGGGTATTTCGGTCAATTTACCCTATAGCGGTATTTCAGTCATTTTACCTTATGGGAGGTATTTCAATCATTTTGTCATAGGGGCATAACAGTCATTTTATATCAGTTTGGGGGTCTGGTATACTTATCGACCCATCAGTAGGATAACAGTCGTCTCGGATGACCCGTGCAACCTTAACAGACAAACCGTGAAAATAGGCCTAAGGCCCATAATGCGAGCCCATGTGGGACAACACGCTCGTGTGCCCACATAGCCCAGAATTGGCCTCGGTCATGAACATTTTACAGTTTGGCCCAATAATCTCCACATGTTCGTGTGGTTTACCCGTGGGGTCCACAAGCTCGTTGGGCCCACATGGCCCATTTTAGCCCAACATGGCCCAAAATGACCCAAGACCATGAGATCACTCATAGTGGCCTCCACAGTCGAAAGCCCACGTTTTATGCATTCCAATTACCACAGGAGCGAGCGCACACTCGTGTAGTGCTAACGGTCATATTTTTCGGCTTTTGTTGATTCACACTTTAGGCAGTGTTTACACACCTTATTTCTGTTTGTTGAGAAAACCGCCCACAGCTTTGAAACCTACACTTGATCAACAATTCCCAATTAATCTTTTAAACATTTACTCAATCGAATACAACAAGATCCCAATCGATAAACTTCACACCACGTTACCTTTGATCGAGTAAAGAGGAAAGTTTCGCCTATCCAACCGTTGATTATAAACCTTCTACCATTCGACAGGTTCCTAGGCATAAATCGAATTGGGTAAGCACTTAATCGATTAGAAACAAGATAACATTATACTATCTTCACTTACCAATAACGCGAGAATAGGACCCACTAAGAAGTGTACGACTATTGGCAAATAAAAAATGATATCCAGAACAATAGAGAAGGGATAGCAGTCGGCTGCAAGGGAAAGGCAAGAATCAACAACAAGAAATGAAAGGAGAAGGATGAAAAGAAAGTGGGAGATTCAGTCAAGGGGAGAATAGTGTGGAAAACATTTGCTTACTATACAGTAAGAGTAGAAGAACCAAACAGGTAATCGACAATGAAAGAGGAAACGTTTTTGGTGAAGAAGGACAAAATCAAAAAGGAAAAAGTTCAGCAAAAGATGAAAGAAGGAGAGATGATTGGCTTGAGAGCAGAGGAAGCAATTGCCAAAAGAGGGAAAAAGAAAAGAAAGGAGGCACAAGAAGAATTTTGGCCAAATGGGAAAGGGAGTTTCCGTCCAACTTGGGAAACAAATGAGAAACATTTCTCTCTTAGCTGAATTCCTGAGTGCCAGAGTTCAATTTTGATACAACACTCCCTCCCCTCTCTCTTCCCTTGATTTTCTCCTATTATCTCTCCACAACAACAACCTCCCCAAATCCCAATATTCTCTCCTCAAATCTCTCCAAATATCCCTCCTCAATTCTTTCTATGACCTGTTCAAACTCCATTCAACAGTATTTCAATCCAACTCTACCACCCACGCGAATTAGGCAGCAAAATAAATACACCCTTTTTGATGCGCCACCACTCAAACCTTAGACCCCATGTACACTCCACACACTCCTTACCACTAGACCAACAACTCCTTTGTATCATATTTTAACCACAATAAGTTAAGAACCTACTATCTAGATCCAAGGATTTTATTCACTTAAAATAAAAATTTTGCATAAGCCAAAGCTTGAACCCCTGACTTCTCAGACACTTCCAAACACTCCTAAATCGTTTAACCACTGAAGCAGACATTCATTTATGTCACTTTCTTGCACAACTAAATATTTATGTGCAGTCTCCTAACTGTTCCCTTGTTCAAAACCTATTTCTTCTAGGCCCAAAATTTGGGGCATTACATGTTGGTCTTATGGGTCACTTTGGCACATCTAAGACTTATGACTTGTTGCATGAGCATTTTTACAAGCCAAATATGAGAAAGTCAACTATGTTGTTGCATGGTTTGTATACTTCTCTTCCTATCCCTATTTCTCCTTAAATTAACATTTTTATAGATTTCATGTTAAGTTTGCCAAGGATGAAGCGAGGAAGATATACAATTTTCGTGATTGTAGATCGATTTTTAAAAAAATGACACACTTTATTCCATGTCATAAAGCTGGTGACCATATTGCCAATTTTCTTTTGAGAAGTTGTTAGATTACATGAAATTCCAAAGACCATTGTTTTGGACAGAGACATTAAATTCCTTAGCCACTTTTACATGTCACTCACAAATTGATAGTTAGACTGAAATGGTAAACTGTGTGTAGTAAGAAAAAAACTTTTACTTTATTCAATTGTGTTCAATAGGTTCAATTATGTTCAATTCATCAATAAAAAAAGCATAATAATATGTCGTCTCGAATGCTACTTCAAACTCTGTTGGATTATAGATTTATTTTGTGAGCTAACACCCCACACCTGGCTTAAACGTTATGACCAAATCTTGAGGTATTACGCTTCCCGTTTGAAAACCCATATTAAATCTAGCTCTAGAAATCGGGTGATTTGAAAATAGTATTTTCGGTAATACTCTTACATGTTATTTAGAAAAATCACACTCAAAACTTATTTATATTCCAAAAAAATGCTTAATTTGATACTTAGTTTTTTAGCGAATATTTCGAAGTTGATAAATTGAAAACCATGATTTTTCATAAACCATAATATGTTCATATTTTAATCCCACATTTAGCATACTGTTGGATGATTTTTTCCCCGAATTGTTGAATTTGGTGCTCCTAATCCGTTACTTTCATGTTTTATACTTAGGGAAGCACCGGAGGATGAAAAGAACGAGAAACGGGCCAAAAACTGAGAAAATGGGCCAAAGTACAAAATCGACACGGCCTGGGCCCAAGCCACACAGCTGTGCCTCCTTAGCAAACCCGAACACGGCAAGGCCTTGATTTACACGGGCATGTGCCACGGGCGTGTCCCTGCCGTGACCTGTTTTGATTCCACTCGGATTAGGATACTTAGGGGCGAAGAAAGACATTTCGAAAGCTATATAAACACCCAAAGTGTGAACTAAGAGGGGGCATCCAGGTAGGCTTAGGAGCCAAGCCAGAGAGGCCAAAATTGGGGGATTTACTCGAAGAAAGCTAGTTGATTCATCTCAAGAAGTCAGAGTCATACTCAAGATGGAGGATCTTCCCTTCAATTTTCTTCAGGGGGTTTTAGGGTTTTTCTTAAGTTTTGTTTTATATTTTATTCTGATATGTATTCTTTTATGATTATGAACTAAACCCCTCAAATACCTGAGAGAGATGAAACCTAAGACGAATATTGTTATTGTTTTCTAAACTATATGATAAATACTTGATTTGTTCTTAATTATGTGTTCTTAATTCTTGCTTTGATATTTCAGGATATTGATGTGCTTAGGTAGTGGAGCAAAAGCCCCTGTTTAAGAGTAGATCTAGCATAGTTAAGCGGAGTTGATCGCAACCCTAGAAATAGGACGATGAAAATCTACCGGATTAGGGTCAAACCTAATATGGGAGGCCATAGATCGGGTTAAGGCAATTCTAGGGGTTTTAATTAGAAAGCGATTTCAATTAATCAACCTAGGGTTAGACGTTAGTAGCCTCGAAAGAGGTATTAATATAAATTAAAGAATCTTACGGATCAAGTCAAGTGAATAAATCGTCTGGTTCAGAGTTAAATAACAAGTGAAGTCTAGGTGGATTCTTCCTCGGGTATTGTCCTAATCAATTGGTTTTTCCCAAAAGTATTTCCCCAATTCATTCTCTGTGTCTTAGCATCCTTAGCTTGGTAGTTAGTTAATTTTAGATTAAACAACAATTCTTTTAATTTTTAGGCTAAATAATAAAGAGAGAGTTAGTATTTGTACTTTTGGTTCCCTTAGGTTCGACATTCCGGTATTGCCTCTAAACTATACTACTGTTCGATAGGTGCGCTTGCCTCAATCGTGGTGATAGCTAGTTTCTAGGCTCGATCATTCATTATATAAAATTTAAGACTTTCCCACTACGATCATGTTTTTGGTGCCGTTGCCAGGGAACTGAAATATTAAGAACACCAAATTTTGATTACTTTAGCCATATTTTTTTTTTTTTGCAATTAAATATTATTTTTACTTTTTCTAAATTTTCTTTTTTGCTTCTGGCAGGTATTATAGTTTATGACTAGAAGAAACCCGTCAGGACCTCTACTTTATTGTAATGACATTGAAAGCACAGTTCGCAGAAACCAAAGAGAAATAAGGAGAAGCCTATAGTACATACAAGAAGAGCAAGAAAACGAAATTAATACTACCGAAGAGATGGCTGAGAATAATCCGCTACCTCCAAAGGTGGCCGAAAATCATGCTCCTCGAACTATGTATTATTATGCTCAACCTAATTTAACAGCAACTGAGTCAAGTATTGTTAGACCTACTATTGTTGCAAATAATTTTGAACTGAAACCTAACACAATTCAGATGATACAACAATTTGTTCAGTTTGATGGTTTGCAGGATGAAGATCCAAATAATCACTTGGCGAATTTCCTAGAATTTTGCGACACTTTCAAAATAATTGGCGTTTCTGATGATGCCACCCGTCTTTAGTTATTTCCCTTTTCTTTAAGGAATAAAGCTAAACAGTGGTTGAATTCTTTTCCACGAGGATCAATCACTACATGGGAACAAATGACTGAAAAATTTCTATTGAAATATTTTCTGCCGGCTAAAACGGCTAAGTTGAGGAATGATATCTCTTCTTTTGTGCAGATAGATTTAGAAACACTTTACGATGCATGGGAGAGATACAAGGATCTATTGAGAAGGTGCCCTCACCACGGTTTACCCTGCGCTCTGAGTCCAAACCTTTTACAACAAGCAGTGAACCCCTCAACCAGCGATTACTTGATTCAGCCACCAATGAACCCCCGAATAACAAAACACCTGAGGCTGCCTATGAATTTATTGAAGAGATGTCACTAGATAACTATCAGTGGCAAGTCACGAGGACAAGGCCCACAAAAGTCGCCAGTGTTTTCAACCTCGACGCAGTAACCATGCTATCAAACCAGGTAGAACTTTTGACTAAGAAAATTGATGGTTTATGTGGTTCTTCGCAGGTACATCCAGCTATGCAGTGTGAGATGAATGGAGGAGGGATGAGCAATACACAATATCCACCTTACAACCCGAGCGCTAAAAATGAGCAAGTTCACTATATGGGTAACAATTTTAAACCTCAAAATAACCCTTATCGTAATACTTATAATCCAGGTTGGAGGAACCACCCCAATTTTTCATGGGGTGGTCAAGGAAATCAGAGACAACAACCCCCTCCAAACTTCCAACAATAGCCCTACCCACAGGAAAAGAAGCTGAACCTTGAGGAGATGCTAACAAAATTCATAGCGGTGTCAGAAACACGTTTCCAAAACACCGAGACAACACTTAAAAATCAACAAGCATCGATTCAAGGGATCGAGAACCAGTTAGGACAACTTGCCAAGATCATATTAGAACGACCATAAGGAAGCCTACCAAGCAACACTGAAACTAACCCAAAGGAGCAACTTCAAGCCATAACAGCTCATGATAGTGAAGGGTTAGATAAGCCCAAATTAAGGCAAGAGAAAGTGGTAGAGGAAGGAAAGGTTGAGGTAAACCATGACAAGCTAAAACCAGTAATTAAAGAGTACCAACCTCGTATACCATATCCCGATGCGATGAAGAAAGACAACACAAATGAACAATTCGGTAAATTTCTTAAACTCCTAAAGAAATTACATATTAACTTACCGTTTCTTGAAGCTCTTTCGCATATGCCCTATTCAAGGAAATTTTTAAAAGTGCTTTTAACAAACAAATGGAAGTTAGACGAGGAGTCGCATGTGGAACTAAACGCAGTGTGCTCAGTAATGTTACAAAATAGACTACCACAAAAATTAAAAGATCCATGGAGTTTTACAATTCCATGCTTAATTGGTAGTTTATCTGTTGATAATGCTTTAGCTGATTTAGGGGCAAGCATCAATGTTATGCCTTATAAAATGTTTAAACAGCTAGGTCTAGGGAAACCCAAACAAACTAGGATGAGCATTCAATTAGCTGATAAAACTATTAGAATTCCTAGGGGTATAATCGAAGATGTTCTCGTGAAAATTGAGAAATTCGTATTCCCAGTAGACTTTGTCGTTTTAGACATGGATGAGGACAATCATATTCCTTTCATTTTAAGAAGACCCTTTTTAGCAACTGCCAGGACTAAAATTGATGTCGTGTAGGTGAACTCATATTCTGTGTAGGTGATGAAACAATCACTCTTCAGGCTGTTGATTCGGCTAGGACATCGAATAATCAAGGTGAGAACATAAATTCTATTAATGACCATTCGGTTAAACCTTCTTTTTAGGAAGCACCACGGAACTACACAACTAAGCCAGATATTAAACCTCATGCCAACAAGAAAATAACTCATGAGGAATGAAGGCTTCAGATCGATGAACTAGACAAGTGGAAGACACATTTCAAAGAAAAACTAGGGATACACGAAGTAGAACCAAAGCCACTCCATGGGACAAACAAATTTCAAATCAGAGATCAGGTATTGTTGAATAAGAAAGACCCTCATCTCTTCCCTTTCGACCTTAATACAAATGAAGAAATCCCTTTTAAGGTACTCAATGTCTTCCCATACGGAATAGTCGAGGTAAGTAATCCTACATTCGGTACTTTTAAAGTAAATGCTACTCAGCTTGAACTATATACTCATAATAGAACTGATAGCATGAGAAAGGATTTTCAACTTCTAAAATCACCATAATTTTGCTCATGAGAGGTAAGTCTAGCTTAAGACTTTAAAGGAGCGCTTCTCGGGAGGCAACCCGAGCAGTAACCCCATTAACTTTTACATTTTTATTTTTACTTTTATTTTTCCTTTTTAGGACCTAACTACAAACTAACCAAAGTGTAGATTTCAATACCACACGGCCTTGCACAAGACCGTGTCCATGGCCGTGTGGACACCACAGATTTTCGTACCAATGTGGCAGAGAGAGTACGAAATAGGACAAAAAATATCTTCAAGCCACGAGCTCTGACTAAACACTATAGCCGTGCGATACAACCGTGGTCGACACTGTTTTAGTAACGCGAGCATGGCGACCTGCAGACAGGCATGGGAAAAACGAATGAAGCACAACATGACTGTGCGATACGGCCGTGTGACAGAACACGCCCATGGTACAGGGGTGTGTGGATGTACTAGATCTGAAATTTCTATTTAAAACACCCCTCTCCCCTTCTCACCACTCCCCATTCCCTTTTTTCCATATCCTTCACACCCCCTCCCTTTTCATTTTCATCCTTCTAACTCTTGATCTGCACCATATCCATGTCGAACAAATGGAAGGATCCTAGTACAGTCTCCCTCTGCGAGACTGATCTACATAAGTTCATGCCGGCCGCTTCATCCACTCGACAGGACAAGGACCTTTGAGTCCATTTCATTTTTCTTTTTCTTTTCACTTCTCCGTTATTTTCCTTTTCTTTATTTCTCTTTTACTTAATTTAATCTATTTTATTTTGTTTTCTTTTATTTAGGTTCTAAAGGCTGTTAGGGAATCACCACACCACGCCTTAGAAATCACACCCACCTCGCGAACCATCTAACAATAAGGACTTTTCAGTCCATTAATCTTTTCTTTTAGTCTTACTTCACTTTTTATTTTCTTTCTCTTTCTCTTTATCTTTTGTCTTTAAATATATAATTAGTATATTTTGAATTATTCTTATTATTTCCTGGCTAATTCTTCACAAGTTTCCCAATTTCTTCATCTAACGCAGAGATTGTAGGCGACCACTATACCACCACCAAAGATGCCTCCTCCAACTTATCTTTCACCTCCGGATCAAGTGTCCACACTTCCAACTCAAGGAACCCATCAGAAATTTAGGAAGTTTCACCTCTCTCCCTCTCTTTTGATGTTTTTACCGTATTGTGAATATCTATCTTTATACATTGAGGGCAATGTACATCTTAAGTGTGGAGGGTGAATTTTATTTTGAAAAGTTCCTAACTTTTTGCATTATTCTCAAATCCTTGAATTATGTCTTGTTTTTAAGTAATTTTCTCATATTAATATTTGAATGAAATTTCTTTGATTCATGATTTTTATTGATATGTTTTGGATTAAGTCATTGATAATTGTGCAGTGATGATTTAAACTTTAGGAGACTGGAGAATCAAGAATGATGAGTCTATTTTCTAAATTAAAATTTTGTTAGGTTGTCTACCTGAATCTAATTATTACCTTGAACTTTGAAATTTACAAAGTTGATATAAAAAACCTATAATTTTGTGAGATTTTGAGCCTTTTAGAGCATGCATTCTTTCGTGCTCACTTTTTGATTATGAGTGTGTCAACATTGATTTGTTATTCTAGAACTTGCTTTGATTATACATGTCAAGACCACATTATTGATTTGATATATAGAGATGATAAAGGCACTTAGGATTTAACCCACTTACTCCACTAAAAGCCTACCCTCACAATTAACCCCTAGTGAACCCCTTTAATCTTAACAATCCTTTTTATTGACTCACCCACTAATATTAACCCAAAACCCATCTTGTATTTGTTATCACCATTTCTTGACTCCCTTTTTGTCGAGATTTGATTCTGACCAATTGCCTAACTATGTTATATATTTCAGTTGTTAAAGTTCTTTCTTCTTAATTGTAAATATTATTATTAAAAAAAAAAGCAAAGTTATTCATTGTTATTTCTATGTTTAAGCTTAAGCAATTACTTCCACATTCTGAGAAGAAGCTCGTGTTATTAGTGTTTCAATTTTTCAATTGATGTAATTATTCAGGATTAGTTCATTTTTCTAGTTAGGTAAATTGTCAATTCAATCTCGATTCTAACCCTTTTATTTAGCCTTTATCCACACCTTTAACCTAAGCCCCGTTACAACCCTTTTTAAAGACCTTTTGATCTGTGTATCATTTCATTCTGTAGTGGTGGAGATTTGATTTTCATACAAGCCTATGGGATTAACTTTTCATGTTCTACTTTTGAGTGCTTAATTTTGAACCTTAAACACTTTGAGTGATTTGAGTAAATATTTAGTGAGGATGTCAACTCTTGTCGATTTTGAACTAAAGGTGATTAGTTAGGTAAAGGGAAACGCCTATATTTTCATGCTACAAAAACTATGACTTTGATTGTTTGAATCTTTAGGACCCTTTGAGTTAAATTATCAATGTATGAATTACTTTTGAATTATGATGAAACACTATTAATGAATATTATGAATTGAGGAAGTTCATTTTAATTGTTAGTTGAGAACTTTTCTTGAGGACAAGTAAATGCTTAAGTGTGGGGGTATTTGATAAATCGTAATATGTTCATATTTTAATCCCCCATTTAGCATACTTTTGGATTATTTATTCCTCGAATTGTGGAATTTGGTGCTCCTAATCCTTTAATTTCATGTTTTATATTTAGGGAAGCACCAGAGGATGAAAAGAACGAGAAACGGGCCAAAACCGGAGAAAATGGGCTAAACTACAAAATTGACACAGCCTGGGCCCAAGCCACATGGCCGTGCCTCCTTAGCAGACTCCAACACGGCCTGGCCTAGATTTACACGGGCGTGTGCCACGGGCGTGCCCCTACCATGACCTGTTTTAATTCCACTCTAATTAGGATACTTAGGGGTGAAGAAATAAATTTCGAAAGACTATATAAACACCCAAAGTGTGAACTAAGAGGGGGCGTCTAGGTAGGCTTAGGAGCCAAGCCAGAGAGGCTAGAATTGTGGGATTTACTCGAAGAAAACCCGTTGATTCATCTCAAGAAGCCGGAGTCATACTCAAGACGGAGGATTTTCCCTTCAATTTCCTTCAGGGGGTTTTAGGGTTTTTCTTATGTTTTTTTTTTATATTTTCTTCTGAGATGTACTCTTTTATGATTATGAACTAAACCCCTCAAATACCTGAAGGGGGATGAAACCTAAGACAGATCTTGTTATTGTTTTCTGAATTATATGATAAATACTTGATTTGTTCTTAATTATGTGTTCTTAATTCTTGTTTTGATATTTCAGGATATTGATTCAAGTATTGATGTGCTTAGGCAATGGAGCAAAAGTACATGTTTAAGAGTAGATCTAGCATAGTTAAGCAGAGTTGATCGCAACCCTAGAAATAGGATGACGAAAATCTGTCAGATTAGGGTCAAACCTAATATGGGAGTCCATAGATCGAGTTAATGCAATCCTAGGGGTTTTAATTAGAAAGAGATTTCAATTAATCAAACTAAGGTTAGACGTTAGTAGCCTCGAAAGAGGTATTAATATAAATTAAGGAATCCTACGGATCAAGTCAAGTGAATAAATCGTCTGGTTCAGAGTTAAATAACAAGTGAAGTCTAGGTGGATTCTTTCTCGAGTATTGTCCTAATCAATTGGTTTTTCCCAAAAGTATTTTCCCCAATTCATTCTTTGTGTCTTAGCATCCTTAGCTTGGTAGTTAGTTAATTTTAGATTAAACAACAATTCCCTTAATTTTTAGGCTAAATAATAAAGAGAGAGTTAGTATTAGTACTTTTGGTTCCCTTGGGTTTGACATTCTGGTCTTGCCACTAAACTATACTACTGTTCGATAGGTGCGCTTGCCTCAATCGTGGTGATAGTTAGTTTCTAGGCTCGATCATTCACAATATAAATTTTAAGACTTTCCCACTACGATCAATTTTGATAAGTGGAAACATATAATTTTAACGATTGAGCATATTATGAAACTCTTGTTATTAACCTTCGTAAAAATCATTTCAAATTTGCAGCAGAAAATCCTTAGCTCGTTTAATTTTGAAAATCAAGCATTTATTTTTTTGACAGAAATTATGTAGAAATCTTTAACTAAATAACAAAAACCACCCCAAAACCTGAAACCAAAATTAAATCTAAAAATTAGTCTAGAAATCAAAAGTCCAGAAAAATCGAATTATTAACAATTCAAACCATCTTATGTGAGGAAAGCAATTCAATTTCCCAAATGCTGCCCATTCCTAATTCTATCGATTACCTAAAATGGTGAAATGAAAATGGGTCAGCTAAAAAAGCTCAATGTGTAACTTAACTCGAATAGAAACACAAATAATATAAAAAAACAAATGACATCATATTCAAATGGGCAAAATTGTGCATGCATGGTTATGTTAATGCAGTATTTCCGAAAAATGTAAAAATGTAATGTAGATTTTTCAGAAAACTTCCTACCCAACTCTGCTACACACAAAATTAGAGTTCCCAGAACTCGTCCATTCAAACACTCACCAAAAAATAATTGTGGACAATGCCACCAAAGTTGCAGTTAAATTGTCAGATCTAATTTATGTTGTTAAGGCCATATATTGCAGTCAAACTGCCAAAACAAATATGTGTGGTCAAGCCACTACAATTACAATCAAGCTGTTACAACAGATATATGGTTAAACCATCATATAGTGCAAATCATTAAACTACCAGAACTTCATCCTTACCATATTATCCCAACCCTATGCAATGTGAAATGGCATACAAATACAGATTTAGAATAGTAAGCATGTTGAACATCATATATTTAACAGCATTTGGTAGGCATAAGATTTCATGCTTCGCAGAATAGATAAGTCATATTTCAATAATTACAGATCACTTTAATCTAAATAGCCACAATGTTCCATGCCATGAGAATTGGAACAAAACATAACTCATCAACAAACACATATACTAGCTAATCAGAAACACGTTAACGATGCTTACAATTTCACATATCAGAACCGAATTTTATAAGGCAACATACCTCCAAAATTTATGCAACCATATCAGATAAACAATTTTCATTTAACATATATCATACATATCACTTAATAAAATCTATAAAATCATTGACCTCGAACCGCACTTCAAAACACAACCCCAACTAAATTTTACTGAAAATGGACCTACACGGTTTGGCACATGACCGTGTGGCTTTGACAGTGAATTTTTTGGCTTCATGTTATTCCTTGTTTTTACGAGATTGAGTCACATACCTGGTCTTTTTTCGATGCCAATGTAACAACAATAATTTCAGAACCTAAATGGCAATAAATTAAGAGAAAACGACCTTTTCTTTCTAAAATCTTAGCCAAAATAGTAGGGCATCCAGCCCTAACAACCAAAACAACCCCTAATTTAGCATGATACTTGCCCTTGTTAAAGTCAACAACTTTAACAACACCTAAATTGTTGGAGGATTGCTCATTACCAAATTCTCAACTAAATCAAGAATTCACACGGTTAACTATTGTCACACAATAGGAGATTATAACCCCAAAACATGAAAATCCCCAATAAAAAGATACGAACTTAAATCGATAACCTTACCACACACGGCCCATTCGTATAAACTGAATTATGTATAATGTCGATTAAATTGAATGATATTGTGTGACTTTATTGTGATTGAATCAATATATATATGTTATTGTGTAAGCTATCATGTCATGAAACACCCCAGACCCGGCCCACGAGCCTGAACCGAATCTGGTATGTTCCTTCAGTTTCAAATTCTTTTGTTCCTTAGGAAAAACTTGTGCTATTTTAAGAAAAATATTGTTTTGGGTTGGGCTAGTGTTGAAAACCAATTCATCTTATATTGAAATCCATTAAATAAGGTGACAAAACAATTTAGGGTTTATTTTAAAGGAAATAAATTTTAAACTTAACTTTAATTGAAAATAATTCGTAACATAGTAATTAAAAATAAAAGTAAAGAAATGTAACTTATGTCCTTATTACATCGAGTAAAAACCCAAAATAAAATTCCAAAACACTTAAATAAAATTAAATATCCATATTGAATAAAACTTCAAGGTGAGCATGGCTATCCCTAAGCTTCTGCCGAACCCGGTCCATTATTGATCTTCACCTGAAAAATAGTCCCACAATGGGGTGAGTCAAACAGACTCAATGTGTACACAACACTAAATCATAATAGAATTAGGCATACATGAGTTACACATTCAGAACAATGAATACAAGTTATGATGCATTCCCAAACCCAAACCTAATTGTCCATCCGCTACACACCCCGCACTGCGCCAAATCACACCGTGGGGACTACTAAGTCGACCCTTCTTCCGCTACACACCAAATTGCGATCTTAGGTCACCGCATTCGTGGTCTTAAGTCACCACGTTCAGATTACTGTGGTCTTAGGTCACCACTTTTCAGATATCACGGTCTTAGGTCACCGTGTTCGTGGTCTTAGGTCACCACATTCACTTCCCTTTTCAAACAAACCCATTTGCTCCATATAATAATAATATGCATAAATATGCCAGAGTTCACATTCTTATCATATTCTCATGTTACTAATAACATTTTTCATATTCCTAGTAGGAGAAGGAAATGTACCTGGGTACATAGCCATAAAACATATTATAAAATAGTGTGGGGTACACACCTGATTCGCTTAAAATTTCCCTGAGATCCTGAAAAGCTTGATCTAATGCTTAGATCCTTAATCCCTACATTGATTTATCACTTATTACCTTAATAAAAAGCCATTCGGCCAAAATTCCAAATCCTAGTAGGATTAGTATTCTTACCTTATTGCCGATTGGAACACCAACAAATCCCAAAACTGTTCCTTGTTTCCCTAGGAATGTCGAAATCCCTAAAACCTTACGTTAGACTTAATCTTAATCATCGAAACATAAATCAAGGCCTTTGGCCGAATATTCACATGTCTTATCTTAATCTTAGAAATCTCGAATACTCCTCCTTTTAGTCGACTACTCTGATAATCCCGAAAGATCCTTCCATATTCGGCAACCATAATATGTATGGGGTTAGATTATCTCTCCGCTAATCTAAAAGAAAAGAATGGAAATCAAACTTGTTCTTACCCTTGAAGAAATCAACAAAGACCTATGCTTGAAGCCCTTCCAAGATTCGGTTTTGAATGGATTGGTAAGAAGAAATAGGAAGAAAAGAAAACTTGAGAATTTTGACAATGGTGGACTATAGATTCGGCTTGACAAAAGAAAAGAGAAGAGAGCACTTAGAAATTCTAAGAGAGAGAGAGAGAGGAAGAAAAATTGATGAGTAGCCCTATTTTCTTCCTTTTATAGCTTTGAAACTACTACTCGTAATCCCTTACTTGGCCACCACTCTTCTTTATTGACAAGTTTATCTCCTTAATTTAAAATAATTAGAGAATAATCCTTTATTATCTCTTCAAAAATAATCCAAATTAAATCCCTTATTTATCACCTTATTAATCGAATATTTATGAAAATAAAACTCCTCCTTTCTAGAAGGCTTGTGCCGTCCACCTCAGGCTTCTGGAAGCAAAAATAAAACTTCCTTTATTTGCTTCCCAAGTGACTCGAACTCAGGCCCAACACCTTGCATGTGGCGCCATTTCCATAGGCCCTAAGTGACATATTCAGGCCACTTTTCCAAGCCTGTTTGTGTGTCAAATTTCACCAACTTTTTCTTTTAAGGCCACCTTGCCTTAATTTCCTCTTTTAAACTTTAAAACTCGACATTTCTAAGTCATTTCTAAGTTTCCAAAAATTTTCGTTTGGCTCTTTAAACTTGACATTTCCTTACATTTCCAAGTTTTCAGAAATGTTCACTTTCCTCTTTTGTATCATTTCTAAATCATTTCCTTACATTTCTTTAGTTTCCAAAAATGTTCACTTTCCTCTTTTAACCCTAACATTTCCATACATTTCCAGGTTTCCAAAAATGTTCAAAATTTATTCATAACACGTAAGACATACAATTAAACCGAAAATGCATAGGCCTTTTTCAGGATGTTACAGTTCTACCCACTTAAAATAATTTCGTCCTCAAAATTACTTACTAACGAACAATCGTACGGTCTAACTCACCCCACTACGTTATTGCTGCGCACTCTGATCTTAAAGAACTATCTTACTTTCTAGGCACAGTTTCTAAGTTCACATCCAAAGTTTCAAACAGTTCACTTGTAACACAAGAATGAACTATCTCTAAAACAATAAATAGTACTCCAAAAACAAGGAACTTAACCGCTATCATATCCTTGGTTGTCTCACATCTGAACCTTAAGCACCTCTACCGGGTGTTCCATGACCATTTCCTCCATGGTTTAAACCACAAACCTTCGTTGCCTGAGGGAAATTCTTAACCAGATGAGCCTTAGACTTACATCTAAAACATTCCCGATCTCGGTTCCAACACTCGCCAACATGATACCTTCCACACTAAGCACACGGACGGTCCGGATTTTTAGTAGTTGGCTTAAAAACACGAGCAGAATTCTCAACCTTCGGTCTTTTCTGAAGACTCTTAGATGATTCTGACGGTCCAAGACTCCTCTTATCCCGTCCACGACGACCACGTCCCCTAGAGCTCATTTTCTAACGTCGCGATTTAATCTGATTTAAGAGTTTTATACATTAGTACTTTTGTTTCACTGATTAACATGAACGCTTTTATGAAAAGAGATGTTTAAAAGTGGTTCTTTCGATCAAACAAAGTTCTCAGCTCAAGTTCACTATTCAGAAAGTCACGTTCACATTCATCAACCAATTATGAACTTTCGTTCATTCAGAGAAATGTTGTAGTTTTCATTGTTGTTGTTTTTCCACTACCCATGGGTATTTTTGTAATTTGTCCTACAGAGGTATTTTCGTAATTTGTCAAAATAAGGTTCCTTGGTGATTTTGTCAATAAGGGTATTTTGGTAATTTTGAAATCCCGGGGCCTTTCGGTAATTTTGAAATTCTAGGGGTATTTCGGTAATTTTTCACAAACCAGGGTAAATTTGTAAAGTTTAATAATTCAGGGGTATTTCAAAAGTTGCAAAACTTTGAGGGTTCTTTTTGAGAATTTGTTTTCCAAAACGGTGATGTTACAAAAATTTTGGAAATCAGGGTCATTTTGGTAATTTTGTAAGTTAGGGGCAGTTTTGTAATTTTCCAAAATCAAGGTATTTTTGATAGTTTGCAAATTAGGGTTTTTGAACATTTATAAAATAATGAAATTTTTGATAAAACTGTTGAGTAATTTGACATTTTGTAAATCAAGGGCATTTTGGTAATTTTACCACTAGGGGTATTTTTGTAATTTCATAAATCGAAAATTTTTCGGAAAATTTTGTAAAAATAGTTCTCACAAATTGAAAAGGTAATTTTAAGAGTTTTAAAACTAGGTTTTTTATAAAAACACGGCTGGTTCCCTTTCGGGTTTTAGTTATTGTGTTTAGCCTATGACCGAGTCCTCTTGGTTAGGTGAACCGGCTACGCACTGTAGGATTCCAGTGAAGAGGAGGTGAGTCACTAGGATTGCTTAAGTACCAGGCTCTTCCAGATCCAATCCTAGACATGCGCACAATGGTTACCACACCCTAACTTGGTGTCTTAGTCATAGGTTTGTTTAATGGTCCTTAAGTCTTATGCATTTGTGTTTGAGTAGACTAGTCCTACGGTTCAATAGATTCTAATTCATTAATCTACGTTCCATTCCTACCCTTCTACAGATCATTCAATAAATTACACAAATGGATAGAAGTACTTACCTGGTGGACTGCGGGTCGGAGACTTAGGTGCCATGCCAGAAAACCTGCTTATCTCATCAAATACTTTTATAAAACTCATTTAGGCTCGCTTTGAAAACGTTTTGAGCCTTAATCCACAGGCTGAGAGTTTTAAAACTGGGCTCTGATACCAAATCAAACACTACGCACTCTACTACCACGAGCCCGAATCAACTGTAAGTTCCTTAAGTAAACCTAAGGTTTCAAATTCTTTTGTTCCTTAGGAAAAACTTGTGCTATTTTAAGAAAAATATTGTTTTGGGTTGGGCTTGTGTTGAAAACCAATTCATCTTATATTGAAATCTATTAAATAAGGTGACAAAACAATTTAGGGTTTATTTTAAAAGAAATAAATTTTAAACTTAACTTTAATTGAAAATAATTCGCAACATAGTAATTAAAAATAAAAGTAAAGAAATGTAACTTATGGCCTTATTACATCGAGTAAAAACCCAAAATAAAACTCCAAAATACTTAAATAAAATTAAATATCCATATTGAATAAAACTTCAAGCTGAGCATGGCTATCCCTAAGCTTATGCCGAACCCGGTCCATTATTGATCGTCACCAAAAAATAGTCCCACAATGGGGTGAGTCAAATGCACTCAATGTGTACATGACACTAAATCATAATAGAATTAGGCATACAAGAGTTACACATTCGAACAATGAATACAAGTTATGATGCATTCCCAAACCCAAACCTAATTGTCCATCCGCTACACACCCCGCACTCGCCACCACACCGTGGGACTACTAAGTCGACCCTCCTTCCGCTACACACCAATTGCGGTCTTAGGTCACCGCATTCGTGGTCTTAAGTCACCACGTTCAGATTCATCGTGGTCTTAGGTCACCACTTTTCGGATATCACGGTCTTAGGTCACCGTGTCCGTGGTCCTAGGTCACCACATTCACTTCCCCTTTCAAACAAACCCATATGCCCCATATAATAATATGCATAAATTTGCCAGACTTCACATTCTTATCATATTCTCATGTGACTAATAACATTTTTCATATTCCTAGTAGGAGTAGGAAACGTACCTGGGTACTTTGTACCATAACATGGTACTTTAGCCACTTTCATATTCTTAATATCACAAATTTTAATTAACATAGCCATAAAACGTATTATAAAATAGTGTGGGGTACACACCTGATTCGCTTAAAATTTCCTTGAGATCCCGAAAAGCTTGATCTAATGCTTAGATCCTTAATCCCTACATCGATTTATCACTTATTACCTTAATAAAAAGCCATTCGGCCAAAATTCCAAATCCTAGTAGGATTAGTATTCTTACCTTGTTGCCGATTGGAACACCAACAAATCCCGAAACTGTTCCTTGTTTCCCTAGGAATGTCGAAATCCCTAAAACCTTACGTTAGACTTAATCTTAATCATTGAAACATAGATCAAGGCCTTTGGCCGAATATTCACATGTCTTACCTTAATCTTAGAAATCCCGAATACTCCTCCTTTTAGTCGACTACTCTGATAATCCCGAAAGATCCTTCCATATTCGGCAACCATAATATGTATGGGGTTAGATTATCTCTCGGCTAATCTAAAAGAAAAGAATGGAAATCAAACTTGTTCTTAGCCTTGAAGAAATCAACAGCACCTATGCTTGAAGCCCTTCCAAGATTCGGCTTTTGAATGGATTGGTAAGAAGAAATAGGAAGAAAAGAAAACTTGAGAATTTTGACAATGGTGGACTATAGATTCGGCTTGACAAAAGAAAAAGAGAAGAGAGCACTCAGAAATTCGGCAGAGAGAAGAGGAGGAAGAAAAATTGATGAGTAGCCCTATTTTCTTCCTTTTATAGCTGAAACTACTACTCAGAATCCCTTACTTGGCCACCACTCTTCTTTATTGACAAGTTTATCTCCTTAATTTAAAATAATTAGAGAATAATCCTTTATTATCTCTTCAAAAATAATCCAAATTAAATCCCTTATTTATCACCTTATTAATCGAATATTTATGAAAATAAAACTCCTCCTTTCTAGAAGGCTTGTGCCGTCCACCTCAGGCTTCTGGAAGCAAAAATAAAACTTCCTTTATTTGCTTCCCAAGTGACTCGAACTCAGGCCCAATACCTTGCATTTAGCGCCATTTCCATAGGCCCTAAGTGACATATTCAGGCCACTTTTCCAAGCCTGTTTGTGTGTCAAATTTCACCAACTTTTTCTTTTAAGGCCACCTTGCCTTAATTTCCTCTTTTAAACTTTAAAACTCGACATTTCTAAGTCATTTCTAAGTTTCCAAAAATTTTCGTTTGGCTCTTTAAACTTGACATTTCCTTACATTTCCAAGTTTCCAGAAATGTTCACTTTCCTCTTTTGTATCATTTCTAAATCATTTCCTTACATTTCTTTAGTTTCCAAAAATGTTCACTTTCCTCTTTTAACCCTAACATTTCCATACATTTCCAGGTTTCCAAAAATGTTCAAAATTTATTCATAACACGTAAGACATGTCATTTCGTACAATTAAACCGAAAATGCATAGGCCTTTTTCAGGATGTTACATGTCATGAGATTATGGAAATTGAATGACATACGACGACTATCAAGCCCCGTTTGAACCTTAGGAATTCGTAGGATACAAATTACATGTCATTAGGGTTTACATGTTTCGGGTGTTAGTCTTGAATGTCCTACTGGTGGCTGAGTTTCTGAATGTATTGCGGATACTCCACAACTCGTGTGAGCAGCATCGTGTAACTACGTTCTGACCCATAGCTAGTGTGAGCAGTCCTATATTCGCAGCTCATGTGGGCATACTTATTCACAGCTCGTGTGAGCAACTTATTCATAGCTCGTGTGAGCATATATGTAAAGGAATTGACGGACGACGATTATGTTTAGCACACTTCGTGTGATCTATCCTGCGTATCCAACGATATTCTATTCGGTTCAACGGGCATGAAGTTACAAGGATATGGTAAGTGTTCTATATGAACCAGGACATGTATGTATGAAAGACTTTGAAATGTTGAGCTACATGGAAAATATGTTATGTTGAGATGGATGATAAATCCAATTGAATCATGCTCAATTATAATGCTTATCCATGTCAAATTCATATGAATCATGTTTAAAAGAACTAACATATGTTGTTGATGTGCTTAGGCTTATGCCAAGCTTGTGGATATGATTGATGTTTGTGATTATGCTTGTATTATGCACATGAAACGAGTAAGAAAAGAGAATGAAACATTTAGTACATAATTGAGATGTATTATGATGTTATAAAAGGTTTAATGTGATAAATGATGTGTTTATATGTGAGCAAACTACTTATACTATGGATGAATCTATCTATATCATGGATAAATGCACTGAGTTGTGAATTAATAATGTTGTTTATGTTTATGATAAACATTGGGGACAAAATGGAAAGTAAGTAAATAGAAAGGTTGATGACTATATATTACGTCCCATAAAATCCTATCATGTTATGAATGATAAATATATATGACATTAATGAACTTATTCATTTGTGAGTTGATGATCATATAGATTTATCAATCTTATGGCATCGGCATAGGTTTATGTTTATTCTATAAAATTTATTATTGAATTGGAATATTATGCTTAAAGTTTATACGAGCTTACTAAGCATACATTTCTTACGTAGTTATTTTTCCTTTACCTTACAGATTATCGGGAGCTCGATTGGATTGGAAGCTAGTCAGAGATCCATCACACTATCCATCAATTTTATTAGTGTGTGTCTCATCTGTGTGACCCCTGTAGTATGAATTTTTCCATCTTTTTTTGTGAAGTTTTAAATGTTCTCGATTTAGTTTCGAATCATTTCTAAATCATTTTTAAGGCCTCAAGGGCTCGAATTAGGGATGCAATGCATGTGTTTTATTGGATTTTGAAATGATTTTGAAATGTTGAGAATGAAAGAATTGAGATATGTTTTTACGGTAATGCTCTGTAACCTATTCTAGTGACGGATACGGGATAGGAGTGGTACATTTAGTGGTATCAAATTTATGATTTAGTTGGTTCTCAGACTGGACGTAGCATGTATGAAGTCTAGAAATACAAGTCATTATATAACCTGTGATAAAGTGATGTCTCCTGACTCTAATGAGATTTGTTTCAATATCAGACAGAGATGTTTTCCAACCGAGCTAATTTCGATAATGCTAAAAGCGATACTCACGTGTATAAGTAAAAAGTCTAAGGATGAGTAGAAACACATTAAGGTATGATTAAATGTTTATAATGTTATGTTAATGATGAGAGTTATGTTATGTGTATATATATGAGATTCAAATTTAAAGGCTTTACGATTCCACCCCCTTACCCTCACGGAATTTACAAGATTTATGTTGATTAAGTTTGTAAAAGAGAAGCAACAGAATTCAACGATTTAATTAGAAATACTGTGGTCTGAGCTGAGAATTGGTTAGTAGATAAAAATGATTCTAGAAGAGATACCAGATTTTTCTGAAGATCATTCGGGGTACACAATGTCATTGTTAAAGAAGAGGTTAATCACAGGTAATCAACTTATTCTAGTATGGTACCTAAAGATCGAATTAACCAGAATTTCTTTCGAATTGTTTTCTTTAGTGAAACATGATAATATGGGATTATTGGTGATGTTAGTAGTCAGTGGTGTAATTTTTTAATTGCAAAGATATTTGAATGGAGCGGTTATAGTCAAGTATCTTACAACAATCTCTTTTAGGTATTCTACATGTTCTTTTATCCTCAGAGGTATATGCAAATGTTCATCTTCATATTTGATTCTTTTCATAAGAAAATATTAGCTAACCATAACGTTAAACGGAAGTATTGTTAGTATGTTTGATTTATGATCAACATTGCTCTATATTTCTTTGGCATTCTATTCTATGATGTCAGTAGAAGATCTAACGATAAGACTTATATGATGTTATTTTATTTCTTCTACTGGTTAATGCTCTGAATTATATATATATATGCAATTTATGTTGTCTCTATCACAACTAGTTCTAGTGCGTATAAGAGATATTCTTCTGTTGGATTTTCTCTGGAGTATCACCAATCTCTTTATTATTCAATATGGGTTGTATTCTCGGAGATTCAATAGTGTTCTACATCTTGGATTTCATTATTTCGATTTTCTTATCATTCTTATTGTATACTCTATTAAACATGGTTCATCTGTAAAGGATATTCATTGGTCGAAGGTAATTACATCTATTACGGTTATAATTTCTAGTTCGATTATGGGAGCACAGTGATTCAAATCTCATGTTTTTAGAGGTTATGTTTCTGGACTGGTTGTTACTAGAACTACATTCGATTTTTCTCTTTTGTTTCAGAATGTAGTATTGATGTTGACGTATTGTTCTATCTATACTGTTGAAATGTCGATCTTATTATAGCACTATGGTTTTCATTCATCTAATGGTTGTGGCTCCGGTGGTTCAAAGTTTCGATGTTAATAATTGAAATAATTTTATTATATATCCCATTTATAGTTTTCATGTAAGGGTTAGGTAACGAAAAAGTATAAACGGTGGAAAATCGAACTCAACGTTGCATATTGGTTCTCATTATTCAAGTAATCTCTAATTATGTCAACGAGTCAAAACGAGATGTCATGTAACACCCCTTAACCGTATTCAACATCGAAAAAGGGTATGAAGCATTACCGAACTTAACTTGCTTGAACATACAACTTTGGGTTTAAAATTTCATTTCCAACTTAAAACTTCTCATACTATGCATAACATCCTTATCATGGGCCTACGAGGCCTAAAACATACATTCGAAAGGTCTCGAAATTAAATCGGAACTTTTACGCACTTAGAAAAATTTTGCCCTTGTGAAATGGAACATTCCTGTGTGGGAAGGCCGTGTGGTCACACACGCCCATGTTCCTAGCCATGTTGAATTTATTTTCATTTCAAACCTACATGGGTTTTCACATAGCTGGGCACACGCCCGTGTCTTTGGCCCGTGTCCTCCACACAGCCTAGAAATGCCCATGTCCTCACCCGTGTGCAAAAATCTAGGTATTTCGTTTATGACGTCAGCAACCTTATAAGGGGCACACGACCTAGGGACACATCCGTGTGTCTAGCCCGTGGTCGACACTGACTTGCAACATTAACATGCAGGGGACACACGACCTAGTCACACACACATGGGACTGACCGTGTGTCACACACGGCCTAAACACGCGCTCGTGTGTCTACCCATGTGGACCAATTCAAGGCTATTTTCCAAGCCATTTAGCCACCCTCACTTGCACACATTCACACATCATCACATATCATTCTCAAACTATCAATTATAATACTTAAATTTTCATATTTTAACGATGAAAACCAAACTATCATCCCATATACGAGAGAGCGTTCTCACTAGCATAAAAACAAACGACATAAGCTATCATTCGTGGCTATACACTATTGATCCATCAATCGTTTTAGGCCAACACACTTTGCTACATTAACTAGGACTTAATAAATCAAAAGATAAGATTCCTATACATGACATATCTCAAGAAGACTTGAAACTTTATACCCAAGTGACTGCTCGATAGTGTGAGGGCATCTCCGGCAATCTCCAACCCGAGCTAGTTAAGTTAACCTATAAGAAATAGGAAAGGAAGAGGAGTAAGCAATAACGCTTAGTAAGTCCATATGAAAATAATAATCAACTATTGACATTAATTTATTTTACTCAACCTCAAAGGTATTATAATAAAATTTACATCTAAGCTCATGGTTACTCATTCAAGCATTCGTAATGCTTAATTATTCCAAACCTTCACATATCACAAATACATAATGTAAAACATTGTTCACCTTTGCTAGCATTTATACTCTGCATTTATCACCACAAAGCCACATGCAAAAGTTCACTTCGTCAAGTTTCTTAAAATCACCTTGGAATAATAATAAATACTATGTGGTTTCGCACACAGCCCACCATTTAATAATTAATAAGGTGGTATAGCACACAGCCTATCGATAAAACAATAAGGTGGTATCGTACATAGCCCATCATTGATAATAAATACGACGGTATCGCACACAGCCCATCGTAAATGAATATTAAGGTGGTATCGCACACAGCCCACCATTTAGTTACACATTCACAGATATTTATCCACATTCATTTTCCTATTTCGAATGCTCATCTACAATAATCATTCGCATTCACACAATGCGTTAATAAGTATAACATATGCAATCAAGAGGCATCGTTTACACATGAACTTACCATGGGTTCATCGCATACCGAATTCACTTCAAATGAGTTCTGGGCATATACCTATACCTCTCATGACATGTCCACATACTTTCTCATTTTCAACATAACTGTTGAATCATTCAAAATGCTAAAGGATACTCTCGAGTCTCATATATTTAGTATTATATCAACATCATATCCCCGATAGGGTGTTACATGAAATATCATATCGATGCCATGTCCCTGACATGGTCTTATACGAAATCTCACATCGAGGCCATATTCCAAATATGGTCTTGCACGGGACATTAATTATCGTAGTATTATGATATTTGCCTTCCTATACTTAAGTTCAATTGGAGATTTTCATCTCTTGGCATCTCGTAAAAACATATTTAATATATATTCGTAAAGACAATATACAATTCGTTCAACATTGAAATATTAAATACCTCACGTAAGATTGCATTATTTGCACACAGACTTACCTCGATACCAAAAAGGGTAAAAAGGGACCTATTTGTCCATGTTTCTCTTTTCTCCCGTTCTAAGTCCAAATCTCATTTGCTTTGATCTATAACAATAAAATTTACCCATTTAATCACCACACTCACCAATACATTTCAAAATTTCTACTTTGGCAAAATTACCATTTTGCCTTATGATTTTGGCAAAATTACAATTTTTCCCCTAGGCTCGTATATGGATTTTCATCCAATTTCTTTGTTAATCAAGCCTAGATGATTCAAATTCCCTCCTATAGCAACTCAATATTTCAACTATTACACACATTTACCACTTATTTCACAACTTTTACAAAAATGTCATTTTAGGTGTTTTCATAGTAACACCTTTCACAAAAGTTGTTCATCCAACAACTAAGACTCATTTTATTCCATAAAAATACAGAAAACAAATTAATTGTTCTCATGGAAAAACCCTAGAATCGTAACCATTTTGCAAAATAGTCCCCTCATTAGCTAGCCTAAGCTTTAGGGGTTCTAAAAGTACAAAAGTTTTCAAGAAAGGCCACCAAAATCGCTTACTTACAAGGAAGAAAGCTTGATTGAAATTTTGAGTTCTCAACCCCCATTTTTGCTGCTCATTTTTGGTGGGGAAAAGATGGAGAGGGAAGGTGATATTTTCTTTTCTTTATTTTATGATAAAAACAAATTTTTATCACCAAATTTCACCTAACCAAATGACAAAGTCTCTTCTTTGTCACCTATGGCCGGCCATCACTCCCCCATGGTATTTTTATACTTTAAGAACCTCATATTTTATGGCCATTTGGCACCTTTACCAAATAAAATAAAACTTTTGCATTTAATGCAATTTAGTCCTTTTCGCAATTAAGCATAAAATTGCTAAAATTAAAGCACCAAAATTTCCATGCACACGTATAATCATGATATGACATAAAATAAAATTAAAATAATTTTCTCCGACCTCGATTTAGTTGTCCCGAGACCACTGTTCCGACTAGCCCCTAAATCAGGCTATAACAAATCTTCCCCCTTAGGGATTTTCATCCCCGAAAATCTTACTAGAAGAAGTTGCTTTCAACTTTCATGAAATATTTCCACCAACTTTTCAGAAGCACAAATCGATTTATCCTTGTATCTCTTGCTATTGACTTTTAAACTTTAGTACACAATATTGAAGCACATCTTTAAAATCTAAATTACTCTCTCTCTGGGGCATATCGTGATGTATAATCAATTGTCAAAACATTTATTCATATAACTATACATTTTCTTATTCTTGAATGAGCATACATGCTACGACTGAGCCTCGTACCAAAAATTCTGTATAAGTTCTGGATTTTAACATCAGAAGTCAACTCATTCTGAACTCATTTAGATTACCATTCACTATCACACTTTTGAACTCATTCGTTTCGCAAGGAAAAACTCGCTTTAGCATTTCACATCACTAAAATAAGGATATTATCAGCTAAGGTTGTAACATCCCGAATTTGGGCTTAGTAAAATTGAGCCTTGAGCGTAGGAGCATTTTTGAAATTTTTAAGAATATGAGGATGGTATTATTTCAAGTTGGACCTATTAGGTGAGTGATTTTGGAAGATTAGAGGGCTTCTATGAAGTCCTGGGATCAAACTTTGGCTTTAGAGAAATTTTGGTTTTAGGTGAACTAAACCCTGAGAGTTAGTAGTAGGCTTTAATAATATAATATGGAGAAAAATGACACAAGCGGAGTGTGTGGTGTAGTGGCAAAGTGACGCCACTTAGGAGGCAAGGGGGATGACGCCATAAGGGAGGAAGGAGGTCCAAGGTTCAAGTCTTGGCTCTTGCATTTTGGTTTTCCTTTTACATGGACCTTAGAATTTGGCTATAGATTCATATTTAGTTGCGCATGGTTTAAGAAACAAGAAGAGCTTGTGGCCAAGTGGTTAGCAGCGTTGATTATGTTACAAGGGAGCTTGGGTTCAAATATCATTCAAAGAAAGGGAGTATTTATTTGGCGAATTGGACGGCAAGAGTTTGAGTTGGATTTAAACTCTACTGACGAAGGGATCCCACATCGGAAAGATACAAAGAAGGAAGGTGAGAAGCTAGCTATATATAGAGCATTCTATGAGGAGAGTGAATACACCTTGGAGGGCGTTTGGGCACAGGAGTAGTCGGAGCGCGAATTAGCACCAGATTCCTATCAGGTGTGTAACTCTCTCTACTCTAGTTGTAGAGCGGTGAATACCGAAGTGCCAGTCACGGTAATAGTAGCCACACGAGCGTGCGAGTGCACATGTGGAGCTTCGATGCGTTAGTTAAGGCCATCGGTAGTATTCTTGTGGGTTGAGGCTGCTTGGGCCGCGATGGGCTGAAGTGGGCCCAATAGGCCCATGGGCCCAATTCAATAAAGTTTATGATGGTGTAGTATATAGTGAACTAGACTAGGCGAATCTCATATACGTGGCTAGATTTGTGTTAGGTGGGCTACACGAGGGTGTGGGCCCGAATAGGCCGAAATCTGGTTTTAGGCCCAATAGTCCGGTACGATCGAAAATGGTAGCTGAGTCGCTCAGGGCGACATTAGGCCTTCGGAAAGGCCGTTGCAGGTGCGGAATTACTGGAAATACCATTAGTAGGTAAAATTACTATTATACCCTTAGAGGTTGATTAGCTTGATTATGTTATATTTTGTGTATCTGATTATGATGGTAATTCATGTTATACATTATATTTGATATAGGTTTTGCATACATGACATACTGCATACACGAATTATTATGTCATATTGCATGGGCTTTGGGATATGATGTGAAAGGGGAAGTGTTATTAAAGACTGTCACAGTGGTTTGGTACCACAGTGGGTTGGCCCCACATATTTAATCTAGTGACTAAGCCTCAGTGGTGTGGTACCACGGTGGTTTGACACCACGTATATAAATCTTGATTCTGTGACTTGTCCCAGTGGTTTGGTACCAGAGTGGGTTGGCCCCACATATATGATTATCAGGGATTGTCACCATTGGTTTGGTACCACAGTGGGTTGGCCCCACGTGCTATAATTAGTGACTCTATCACCAGTGGCTTGGTGCCACATATGAGGCATGTAGCAGATGGATGGTTGATTGTAGATATCCCCACGGTGTGTTTGGGCTGGTACAGGTGGCGTGTAGAGGATGGAAAAACTAGGTTGGGCTGGGATATATTGCATTCATATCTTTTGTATGCCATCTTGAGTGGGCTAAGGCCCAAAGTGCGATTGTGGGCTATGAGCCGTCTATGTGATATAGGGGAATTACACACTGAGTCCCGGTGATTCACCCCTCTGCTTAATTTTGTAGGTAATCCTTATTTTACGGATTTAGAGTCGAGATGGACTTCGAGGTGGCCATGCATTACTACTTCCGTAAAATTCCCTTTTCTTTTTATAAATCCGCTTTTACTTTGGGTTTTGTTATCTAATAAGGCCTCTACAAATTTAAATTGGGTATTTTATTTGGTTTAGCTTTTAATTTGATTTTTACCTATTATTATTAAATGTTCAATATGGGAATTTCTTAAACCGTTAATAACTGTTTTCCCAAAATATTAACAAAAGGATAACAAGCAAATAAATAATTAAACTCGAAATTTTTAACAAACACGCAGTTTTTAAACAGCCCTTTTATGTGACATGCCATATCCGTTCATAATTTCTAGCCGGGTTTGGGGTGTTACAATTATGGTATCAGAGCCAGGTTCAAAAACTCGGTTGTGGGTATGAGGTTAAAAAATGTTTAGAAAAGTTGGTTTGGAGAATGTTTTAGAAAAATATATATCAATTTTTTGAAGTATGGCACCCGAGTCTCCGGCAGCAATCCGCACTGTAAGTTTCCTAATTCTTTGCTTTGTTATGTGCTGTATTTCTAGTATCTATTTGTGTGTTTGGTTTGGATGTGATGTTCGGATATAGAGTTGGTTGCGTATGAAATATTTGTCTGCTTTAATGGCTAGGTGTATTTGAGTATGTGTAGGAGTTCTAAATTCTAGTTAAAAGTATATTAGTGTTATTAAGATCAGAGTGCGTAGCAAGAACGCAGTGTGGTAGGCTAGGATGTGTGACTATTAGTTAGATGGAAATTTCGAGGACGAAATTTCTTTAAGAAGGGTAGATTTGTAACATCCCGAATTTGGGCCTAGTAAATTTGGGCCATGAGCGTAGGAGCATTTTGAAATTTTTAAGAAGATGAGAATGGCATTATTTCAAGTTAGACCTATTAGGTGAGTGATTTTGGAAGATTAGAGGGCTTCTATGAAGTCACGGGATCAAACTTTGGCTTTAGGGAAATTTTGGTTTTAGATGAATTAAACACTGGGTGTTACTAGTAGGCTTTAAGAATATAATGTGGAGAAAAATGACACACGTGGAGTGTGTGGTGTAGTGGCAAAGTGACGCCACTTAGGAAGCAAGGGGGATGACGCCATAAGGGAGGAAGGAGGTCCAAGGTTCAAGTCTTGGCTCTTGCATTTTGGTTTTCTTTTTACATGGACCTTAGAATTTGGCTATAGATTTATATTTAGTTGCACATGGTTTAAGAAACAAGAAGAGCTTGTGGCCAAGTGGTTAGCAGTGTGGATTATGTTACAAGGGAGCTTGGGTTCAAATATCAAGAAAAGAAAGGGAGTATTTATTTTGCGAATTGGACGGCAAGAGTTTGAGTTGGATTTAAACTCTACTGATGAAGGGATCCCACATCGGAAAGATACAAAGAAGGAAGGTGAGAAGCTAGCTATATAGAGAGCATTCTATGAGGAGAGTGAATACACCTTGGAGGGTGTTTGGGCACAAGATTGGTCTACCTACATTGCTGGAATGTCTGGATGGTCTACCTCGCGTTGACGTGTTGCTCGGCTTAGTGTTCTGAACTGCATTCTGCTCAGCTAACCTTGGACATTCTCTAATAAAATGATCTGACGACCCACATTTATAGCAAGACCGATCATGAAATCTACAACTCCCTGAGTGCCATTTCCCACAGTGCTTGCATTCAACTCTATTTTGTGGAACGTTACCAACATCAAGCATCGAGGTAGCTCGAGAGCTCATAGGAGGTCGATCCCGCCTCTAGGTGGATCCGTAGTAGCTTTATGTCGAGTTGTAGTCATCTCTAGACTTCTTGGTTGTGGAATGGAATACCTTACCCGAAGATCTTTTACGAAAGTCTCTAGCTTCTATCTCAGCCTTTCTTTTCTCTTTCCCGAGCTCTTCAGCTTTGCAAGCTCTCTCAACTAAAGTCACAAATTCTTGAATTTCAAGAATGCCAACAAACATCCTTATATCTTCATTCAAGCCATCTTCAAATCTTTTACACATAATAGCTTCATGGAAACACACTCTCTAGCATATCTCACTGAGCTCCGACAAATTTTCTTTCATATTCTCATTCTGATCTATTCGCCTCTGCTTCAAACTCTCCAGAACTCTTTTCGTTTTTGATCAATAAATCTTTGGCTGATGTACTTCTTACGAAATTCATTCTGGAAGAAATCCCATGTCACTTTTTCATTCGAACCACCGATACTAGTGTATTCCACGGGGTATGCAAAAGTCCCGCAAAGAAAGATATAGCACACTTCAAGCATTCATCCGAGTACAAGATACGACTCATCAAGTACCCGAATAGTGTTATCAAGCCACATTTCGGCTCTCTCAGCGTCATCATCGTCGTTGGATTTAAAGTCTTCGGCCCCAAATTTTCAGATTTTATCAACCGGGGGCCTACTAGATCTCATCGGATCCATCATCGGGGGAGCTGAAGGGATCGGAGTCGAGTTATTCGGGGGTGGAGGTTGGGGTACAGCCTGGTTATTATGCATAAATTGGGTAAACCACTCATTCATCATCTGATAAAATGCTTGTTTAGTCTCTCCTTCGTGGCTACCCGAAACAGGTCGAGAGTCTACCGGTGCTGATCCGTGGACACGGTCAGGCGCTACGCTCTCCCCATCATCAGCTACAGCTCTTTCAGGATCAGTGTCCATTTACTATATAAAATAAAATTCAGGCTGTCAGAAGTCACCACACTATCAACATATAATAAAGGCATGTATAGCTAGACTCACAACCGTAAGCTCTGATACCAATCAAATGTAACACCCCTTACCCGAAACCCTTACCGGAATCGAGTACGTGGCATTACTAGACTTGACTATTAACTCAGGGTGTAAAATTTTTAAAGCTGTCCAACTGCATCATGCTCACTAAATCGACCATAACTCGAGTTACAAAACTCAAAATTTGGATCCGTAAATTTTCCTTGAAACTAGACTCAAATAACATTTCACCCTAATTTTTCTAGAATTTTTCATGTGGCCAATTAGTACAGTTTATTCATCAAAGTTTCCCATATTACACTGCTTTACAAATCTGACCTGTCTCTACAAAAACACAGTTATCTCATTTCAAAAATTTCATATGCTGTTCTTATTTCTACCACTGAAAAATAGACTCAATAAGGGTTCTACACATATAAACCATGCTTCCTAATTATTTTTGTACAATTTTTGACAATTTTTCAAAAACAGAACAGTGACTCACGAAATTCATTCAGAACAGGTCTCACTAAAACTTAATTATCTCATAATATATAAATCTTTTGCCTACTCTGTTTCTTTCATGTGAAAATAGACACAATAAGGTTTAATTTCATATCTCATTCACCTTCAAATTCAATATACCATATTTTTGGTGATTTTTCTAACTCACATCACTGCTGCTACAAACTGTTTGTTGCATTTTATGAAAGACTAGTTTCTAACCGAACCTACCTATATCCCAAATTCAAGGATTCATTTTGTATACAAACATTTCTTAACAAAAACAATTAAACCCGGATTAAGAATTCCATAAACATCACCATCATGAACCAACATACATTTTAAGACACAACGTCGTACTTACTAAAAAAAATTTAGCCATATTCGCATGGCTATTATACATATATATATCTTAAGAGTTCACCAAACAAAGACTACGCTCTTCCTATACATGCCTTCGCTTAAAAACCCAAAATGAAAGAGTACCCAAAATGTAGATTGATAGTGTGAGTGACTTTCCGAAACGATCCCGATGAGCTGTAGCTTGCACCTAATCTATAAAACAGAGGAAACATTTTACACGATAAGCTTGCTAGCTTAGTAAGTCCCAATTATATAAAATAAATAACACTCAATTATCAACAATAAAAAAATTTCTACAATTTAACTTGTAGGGTTGTACTCGTATTTATTATCAAGCTTTCAATTTCATACTCATGTAGATAAGTATGAATTTGTAGGAAATTTCTCTTCACCCACATATTTATGATCAAATACTCATTCATAATCCAATCTTTCTAACTCAAAATGTCATCTTGTAACTATAGATACCATCATTCATATACTTACTTTTCAATTTTTTTATAACATGGCATCCACACATTAAGAAATCAAGGTCACGATATCCATATCATTCATTAATAAAACCGATGACAATATTATAACCATATATATATATGTACCCACTTCACTCGTAACATATATCATTTGTAATAAATCATCAATCATTTGTTTACCTTGTCTTAAATAAGTAAGAAGTACACTCCTCTTTTATATGCGTTCTGAGCCTTTAACCCGATATATGTGCTTTAATTCGCTTTGAACACAAATTTCGGTTTCTAGTTTGTAAATTATATCACTGCAAGCATCAAGCTCGCTAGGCATAAAAGCCCGATATGTAACACCGCACAAGGCACGCTAGGCGTAAAGCCCGATATGTAACACCGGCACAAGGCCTCGCTAGGCGTAAAGCCCGATATGTAACACCGCACAAGGCACTGCTGGGCGTAAAGCCCGAATTAATTCACCAAGACTAGGCTCGCTAGGCTTAAAGCTGAACCACATTAGTACAATTTATCATCACCAACATTTTTCATAACTATATTACATATTAAATTTACTTTGGCTTATTTTACATCAACAATCGAAATCATTCTAATAGGCTTATATACATTTGGCTATGGCATGTATATATATATACTAGAATTTATCAAACATCATCGTCCACTAGATTCATAATTAATTCTACAATACACTAAAATCAAGGACTTACCTCGGTTGTCGATAAGCCGTGCAAATCGGCTACTCGATAATCTTCGTTTTTCCTCGATCTTGATTCTTCTCTTTTTGTTCCCGATCTAAGAAATGTTAAATAAATTTTGTTCATATTCATCCTATCCCTTTTACTCAACTCAAAACAAATTGCACATAACTTAATTCAAGGAAACTAGGAACCGAATCCCTACTTCATTTATTTAATTTAAAACAATAACTACACCAAATTCAAGCATTTAACTTATCCAATTTAACCTATTGAACACCACAATTTAAATTTCAACCCATTTGGATCTCTTCTCCATGGCCGAATGGCCCTTAAGTTCCTAGGATTCTCTATAACTCTTCCTTCCATCAATTTACCCTTGCACTAATTTACTTGAGTAATCAAGTCTTAAACTTAGTTCACCCAATAATTAAACATCACATATAACAATCATCTATGGTTAATTTCATTATAAGAGAATGGCCGAACATCAAAACACAAGAAGAAATGTTTTCATGAATATCCATCCTATTATTCGGCCAACTATGAGGGTACCTTCAAGCCAAAATCAACATAATCTTCTTACAAGTTCATGCCATTTCTTCTCATACTATCTAACTTATTAACACAACAAACTACAAAATTAGCACCCATGGCCGAATCTCATCATACCAATATTAACAAATTTTGCTTGTTTCAAAAGAAAAATGATCAAGAAATCAAGCCATATCAAGGTAGGTTTTTAAAATAAAGTTCAAATTCTTACCTATCCTAGTACATGCAAGGGCCGAATGGAGAAGATGAAGGTTCTTCTCTTTTCTTCAAGGTAAAAATCGGGTAAGAAATGGATGAAGGAAGAGAGAATTATTTTCTTTTTGTTTTTATCTTTTTAACATAAAATATAGCATGCTTTCCTTATAATATTACTATAATCAATATATATATAAATAGAAAACATATATTCTTGGCATGCTTTTAATATAATAATGCCTAAATATCATACAAAATAAAAAAAAAAAGAACATATAATGCATGCTTACCGTCCACCATATTAAATATGGGGAATTTGACATGCAAGTCCTTAATTTTAACAAACAAATCACTTTGGCCTTTTTGTTTCATGCTCACAACATTGGTCACCTTAGCAATTTAATCCTTTTTTTTTTTTTTGCCAATCTAACACTCAAATGGTTAAATTTTTCTGTGGAACATTCACACACATCAATTCACTCATGATAGACACAAGATATAATGTTAAAATATTTATTGGGTTCGGATTCGTGGTCCCGAAACCACCATTCCGACTAGGGTCCAAAATGGTCTGTCACATGTAACCTTGTTTCAATTCTAAAAATTCTTTTCGTTTCTGATCAATGAATCTTTGAATAATGTATTTCTTTTTGAACTCAAACTGAAAGAAATCCCATGTGATTCGTTCTTTAAGAACAACCAAAATCAAAGTTTTCCACCACCGATAGGCTGCATCTTGTAATAAAGAAACAACACACTTTATACATTCTTCAGGAGTCAATGACATCTCATCAAATACTCGGATAGTGTTTTCTAACCAAAACTCGGCTTTCTTAGCATCATCATCATTAGTAGCCTAGAACTCTTCAGCCCCATACTTACGAATCTTGTCAACTGAAGGCTTATTCCACGAATTTAGATTTGTAGTCGGAGGTATATCAGATGTCTAAGAGGGATTAATCGGGGGCGGAGGTTGCGAAAAAGTCGAGTTATTCTTTACGAACTAAGTGGACCATTCACTCATCATCTGGAAGAAAGCTTGTTTAGCTTTTCCCTCTTGATCGCTCGTAACCGGTCTCAAATCATAGGGCACTGTCCCTTGCGTGGGAGCAGACGCATTACTTTCTACGTCGTCAGCTACGACTCTTTCGGGATCCATTGCTATACAAAAATCACATTTTATACGTTAGGACTCATCACACTATCACAATTTAGATATATGGCATGTATAGCTAGACTCTGACACACTATGTTAGTCCGAGAATCGACTAAACCGTAGCTCTGATACCAATCAAATGTAACACCACTAACCCGTAACCGACACTGGACTAGGGTTAAAAGTATTATCGGACAGATCAGAAATATTCACAGATAAAGTCATACATTCAATCATCATTCTCAGAAATAATGTCCTTTAACTGGGTCCTCGAGACCTTAATCATACTTAGAAGTCGAGTCGGGACTAAACTAAAACACATATGAAATTGCATGAAAATTTTGAACTTTTCTAAAATACAGGGGAGGCACGCCCGTGGGAGGACACCGTGTGCCCTCCACGGCTTCTAGACACCCCCGTGTGTCCTTTCGTGTCTATATACTGACTTGATCCCCACGGCTACCAAACATGCCCGTGTATCCTGACCATGGTTCTATACTGACTTCCCCACCACGGCCACCAAGCACGCCCGTGTACCATGGCCGTGTGCTCTTAGCTAGCTACTGACTTGTACACCATGGCCAGATGACACGTCCGTGTCGAGGCCATGTGATACTAAACTGCATCCTACAATTCACCCACGGTCGTTAGGCACACTCGTGTGCCACTACTGTGTGACATTATAGACCATTTACAAGGCCAAAATGCCACCCATAAGGGTCAAACCTACAAACCATATTTAACAAGATATTTCACGAACATATAACCATCAAAACATACCAAAATAATTATTCCAACCATGTATTCAATACCAATTCCAACCATTACCATTTCAAAGACTAAAACTCATATCAACATAAGCATAATTCATTCATGTGCTTACTCAAAACTTGACCATATCAAAAACTTAAGTCTAACCAATATAGGCATCATATATCACATTCATCAACGCATAATATGAACCAAAATAGTCATATCTCATGACTAAGTATATACATCGACTTGTCCAAAACTAGACTATACATGCCATATCTAGCTATATACATTTCCAAAGAGTACCAAAAAGAGTTTAGTAGTGTGATGACGATCCTTGATGGTCCCAAGCCTTCAGTAGCTTTGACGACCTATAAAATAGATTAAACACACAGAGAGTAAGCTTTCTGAAAGCTTAGTAAGTCAATATATATAAATAAACTTAGTATGAAAGGCCTATATGCAAATAAATTCATTGGCAAATCAATCACTTATCAATCCTCACATATTTGCTTTGGTTCATACTTCATTAACCATTTTCACCATTCAAGAATCATATAAACACATAGCTCATCTAGCCAAAACAATTCTTATCATATCATAATTTCCATATACATATTATCATAGTAAGATCATTTAGATGCTTACCTTATATACACATATAGTGTATAATAAACGTACCTGAATCGGAACTAATATCACATAATGGTTCATGGCTCGGATTTGTAATTCGTATCACAGACTTGCCCAACGAACCGATAAGAATCTAGTAGGACACTTAGAAAGCTCGGAATAGTCGTACAATACCAACATCCCAGACGAGGTCTTACATGCACTCAGATATAGATGCCACTGTCCCAAACAAGGTCTTACTCGTATGCAAATATCGATGCCATTTTCCCCGACAGGGTCTTATATATAATCAGATAATGATGCCTACGCCCCGCATTTAGGTCTTACATATAATCGAGATAATGATGCCTACGCCCCGCATTTAGGTCTTATATATAAACAGATAATGATTCCTACGCCCCGGATAAGGTCTTATATATAAAATGTAGATAATGATGCTATATGTCTCGCATTTGAGGTCTTAAATATAAATAGATAATGATGCCTACGTCCCAGACGAGGCCTTATATATAAATAGATAATGATGCCTATGTCCCAGACGAGGTCTTATATATAGATAGATAATGATGCCTACGTCCCAGATGAGGTCTTATATATAAATAGATAATGATGCCTACATCCCAGATGAGGTCTCATATATAAACAGATAATGATGCCTACGTCCCTGCATTTAGGTCTTATATATAAAATGTATATCGGGCCATTGTCCTGCATGTGGTTTTACATGATTAGTGAATCAATGCCAACGTCTTAGACGTGGTCTTACATGATAAAGCACAACAGATGCCTTTGTATTCTTAAGTTCATACAAAACTTCTCCGACTTAACACTATGTCTACCTTATCCCAGATCATATACATAGCATCACAAATGCAGTCGTTATCATTGATAGTCATGTAAATAAACTTAATTCAATACATTTACATTTATTAGCAATATGACTTACCTCGGATTCAGTTTATCAAAATGAAAACGGCTATTCGGTTAGTTTCGCTTTCCCGCGATCTAAATCCGTTTTCTTCAGTTCTTGATCTAAACATATTCAAAATTAATCCTTTTATTCACTAATCCATTTAGTTCAATCCATACACACATATTTTAGGCTATTTACAATTTAGCCCTCACATTTGCACATTTTATCAATTTAGTCCTATTTTCTCAAAACATCAAATATACACAATTTGTTCACACATATTCATAGCCGAACCTCCCTAGGGACTATATAAGTCCAAATATTTCATCAAATTCACACATTAGCCCTCCAAAATAATATTTTCACTGTAACATCCTGAATCAGGGCCTTTGCATTTCATGTGTTTGTATGTGAATGCTATGTTTGTCATGCTAGTTTAGGGTACTTTAGAGTCCCAGAATGAGTTAGGGGTGAGCCGGTGTCTTGGTGAAAATTTTCTTTTTGAGCACTTTTAAGGGAAGCTAGCTGAATTGGGCCTTAAGGGATATTGTTTGTGTTGGATGACACAAGAAGTGCCTTGGTAAAGTGGCAAGGAGGCGCCACTTAAAGCTCAGGGAAGTGACGCCGTGGGAAAGCGGCAGGACTTGGTTCCAGTGCATGAATTCCTTTGGGATTTCTTTTTGACGCCAAGGCAAATGAAAGTTGCACTCAGCTTGGACTCTGGTAGATGAGTGTTGAAGGGGTCAACACCTTTGAATGAGTGGAAGAGAGCGATTTAAGGAGTTTGAATGGTTCAAATCAGTTTGAATGAGTGTTTAGGAGTGGATTAAGGAGGGAAACAAGGGATTGAGCAAGGGGTGTGAGTGGTGGCCGAAATTCAAATGCTTAGCATAGGGAAGGAATCGGTTTTAGTTTTGCTTTGGGTGTGCTGAATTTGAGTGTGAGTTATAGGCACTTTGGTGCTCAGGGTGCCGAAATTTTGAAGTGGTAAATAGCTAGGATAGAGAGTTTTTCTTTTCAGCATTTAGAGTTTTTTTTGTCAGCCTTTGAACCATTTTTTGGTTAGTCGAACCCTCCTATCTTGATCTCAGATTTTTCTTCTCTTCATTAGTTCTAGCTAAAAGCCGAAAGCACATCTTTCTCTCTACCTCTCCTTGGTCGAATCTTTCTTCACCTCACCATTCCTCTTGAGACCTCCTCTCTTTTCTTTCTCTTCTTTACTTGTTCTACTTCAAACCCAAACCATTCTTTTCTCTCATAGTCCTTGTCGAATCTCTTCCTTTCTTCGTCTTTTCTCTTCTTCATCCATACTTTGGGTAAGCCGAATTTCCTAGCCATTCTCTCTTGCGTTTTCTCTCAATCTCCCTAAGAGCCGAAACCTGTTTTTCATCTTTTTCCTTCTCTATTTGTTATTCTAAAAACCGAAACTCCTAAGCCTCAATTTGAATATCTTTATTTCTATTTTCGGCTCTTCTATCTGATTCTCTTCTTGATACGAACCGGCTCGGCAAAACGTATGCGGGTTGCCCAATCGTCTACGAGGAGGAATTAAGCCTTTGGAAAATAATCGAAAAATATAAATGAGTTTGCGGAAGCTTAAGTGAATAAAATAGAAGATGGTTCGGTTTGGTGGAATGAAATAAAAATAAATAAGATAGATAAACGGATAATTTAATGGAGATGGATAAAGAACTTAAATGAGAAGCGATTCAACACTAAAGAGTGTCACCCCGGGTTCTATAATGTTTAAGGTGGATAAATGGAATCGATGATGGAAATGGAAATACGAACTTAACTTAAGAAAGATTCAACACTATATAACAGTGTCACCCCGTTTCTTATATCGTTAAGGTGGATAGATGGAGATAGGTTGATGAGCGCCACACCAAACGAAATTGGTGATAAGTTCAACAAGTCAAAAACGCCACAAGTAAGCTTGATAAGTCTAACAAAACTTGTACAAAAATGAAGAGGAGATAAACTCACTCTAATGAACAAAGTTCATAAAAATTCTAGTCCCAAATGAAAAATAGCAAAAATATTTATAGCCTAAAGTTAGGTTGCCGATTGTTCAAAACAATTTTCAAATCCCACTCTCCAGAGTTATTGTCGTCCACCTCATAACTTGTTCATGGTTCTTGAATTATTCTTCATGTTGTCCACTACAGTTTCCTTCAATTTAGAACATGTCTTCAAGGATTTTTTAAAACTCAGCCCATGCTCCAATTCATGCACAAAGCCTCCATGCCGTCACTTGCTCATGGTTGTGCTTATCATATTTTATCTTAATTATTCAATCCATAGTTTCCATGTAGTCAACATAAATAATAAACTAATGAAGATTCCTTGAAGTGGTAGTCATGAACTCAGCCACCATGCTTTGTTCTTCATTGTTTATTCTCCATGCTTCCTTTAAGAGTTTATAATTCATGAAACCATAAAAACTTGTTCTCCATATTCGGCCAAGAAAAATTAAGCTCCATACTTCTCTTGTTATTTTAATCCTTGCCGTCCCACCATTCTTTCCATAGCACAAGCTTTTGTCGTCCATATGATGAATGTTGCTTTGTATTATTTAATTCTATCCATTACCATTCAATCACACATGCTTTATTTTATTTTCCCATAATTTCCATGTGTCCCTTGCTTCCACATAGCTTCTACCATCCATCTCCAATTCCCTTGCTCAAGCTTTTGTTTAATTTATTATATCCATGATTTGTGATCTTCCATGCTCCATTTAGGCTTGAATAAAATAACAATAAGCTCCACCATGCCTTCCATGCTTGAATAAAATAACAATAAGCTCCACCTTTGCCGTCCATGCTAGGCACTTTAAAAATCATTTCATGGCTTTGCTCACCATTTAAATATTCGGCTGAATGTTCACTTTGTTTAATCATCCACAATATTCCATGTTGCCCTCCAAGTGATTGACCTTCTAAGCCACACATACATGTTAATTATTTATTCCGAAGCACCACATTATTCCTTCAATATTCGGTCAAAACATGTTCAATTTGTGGCGTCCCATGCTTGAAGAAAAAATATGTCCATCAAATTAATTTAGCCACCTTGCATTGCCCCTTTAATCGTGTACTATCTTGCTTAAAACATTCCACATTGGGCGGCACCTATAAAACACATAAACCAACATCAATTTGAATAAAATTTTACTGACAAAATTTAAAGACTTTATTTTAGACACTAGACATATTAAAAACTATATTAACTAAACGATTTAATTAATATAAACTAACATGTAGCAAAAAAATAATAAATGACTGGATTAATTAACTTAAACTAAATTAATTAAATTTCATTCCAGCAATTTAATTAACTCAAACTAAGTTAACTAATTTTTTTATTTTGACAATTAACTAATTAATATGAGCTAAGAGTGAGCTGATAACGAGCTCCACAAATTAAAAATTGTTGGTGCCCCGGGCGTGTTCGTATCACTTCTACCTTAGTCTTTGTCAAATCTTCTCTACAGTGATGTGGTGCTGATTCTTCCTAGGTGTTGATCGAATCTGGTGCATTAAGGTAAGGGGCGGTTTCTCTTATTTCGTTATCTCTCTTTCTGGTTTTGGTAGCCAAAGCCGAATGGTTAATTTGCCTAATGTTTGGATGCTTGGCCGAATATAGGTGGAGGTGGTGTCGCATTCTTTTTGGAGATTTTTGGGATTCGCTGGACTTGTGAATCAAGCCTAAAGCTTCGGCTTTTATCAATCTAGGTAAGGAGATCTATTCAGCTAAAACGTGTAAATCTAGTTATATCTGACTCTATGTGTTAACTCGGTCTTTTGACCAAGATTTGTTCCATGGACTCAAATGCCAGCGAATCTAAGGAGGGGGTTGGACCTCTAAACCCAGCCCCTATGTTTAAGAAGCGAGCAGTGTCAGCAGTTCGAGACTGGCGACCGAGTTATGGGTCGGCTTTGGAGCAGAATCATAGACAGATAGTAGTGATTTTGATTAGTGATAGTGTCAACATAAAGAGCGTGATATTACATGTTATCAGGTGTGTAACTCTTACACACTTTATATGTTAAATATGTTGTTATCTGTGTATGGCCAAAAGCCGAAGTGATGGTATGGATCACTAAGTTACCCTTGTGGGTAAAAGCGAGGACTCCAGGTAAGTTTGATTATGTACTGTTACTAATGGATGCATGTATGTGTGAAATGAATGTTGTTGTGCATGGATAGCATGTTCATACCATAATGTAAAGCATGTACATGAAAATGGGATATGATGAGAAGAGGGAGGAAATATGATCTTTCAGACTGTCACTAGTGGTTAGGTACCACAAGTGGGTTGGCCCCACATATTATCATTTTGTGACTAAGTCTCAGTGGTTTCAAACCACCAGTGGTTAGGTACCACATATATCTCATTTCTATGACTCGTCCCAGTGATTTGGTACCACAGTGGGTTGGCCCCATGTGTTGATATTAGGGATTGTCACCAGTGGTTAGGTACCACAAGTGGGTTGGCCCCACATATTATTATTTGTAACTTTTGTCACCAGTGGCTAGGTGCTACAAATGTTGGGTAGACACAGGAGATACGGATGGATATCTAGGTTGGTTGGGTTACATGGCATACATACCTTTTATATGAATCTGTGTGAGAGATCTAAAATCTTTTGGACGGGGAGTTACACACTAAGTCCCGGTGACTCACCCCTTCCATTAATCTTTGCAGGTAATCCTTAGACTGCGGGTATGGAGCCGAGGAGGACTCGGGCCGGCCATGCATAATATTTTGGATTTTACTTTAAATAGTTATTTTAGAGTTATTCCACTTTAATTTGGATTTGGTAATGTAATAAGGCCATATAAATATTAATTTGGTTGATGTTTTGTGTCTATAAATTTTCTTTTATTTTATTTTTGATTATTAAGTCATGCCTAACCAGTTTTCAGAATTTAAAGAACTTCTGGATTTTCATGATTTTCTACTTGGGTAATTAACATTCAGGTTTTAGTAACAAGGCAACTCAACTTCTCAAACTAAAACTTAAATTCATTTTCAAATGATCACTCAATATAAAATTCTGTTTTTTAAAATCAAAGATTTTTCCCAACTCATTACGTTAACTCGATTTTTCCAAAATTTTTCTTTCCTAGTGACATGCCAGATTCGGTCGTAGCGTTTGGATCGGGTTTGGGGATTCACCATTTAGCCTTATTTAGCTAAATTTTTCAAAACTTCATTAACAAAGTATGTTCATCTAACTCATATCTTTCATTTCACACCAAAAATTATCAAAAAGCTTAACATATCATCAATGGCATCTCACACAAACATCATCAATAATCAAAATTAACACATGGGTTTTGAAGCTCTCAAAGCAACGATTGCAACAACGTAAAAATTATCAAAAATTGATAAAAACGAACCTTGGATTTTTGCTTGATAATAGCTGAATATCAAGAGAACATTTTCTCCTTTTCTTTCTTGCTATAATCGGTGGTAGATGGACGCTTGAAAATCCACTAACCATGTTTCTTTTATTATAAAATATCTATAATATAAAATAAATATAATATAACCTTTAACTAATGTTTTTAATATATAAAAACATTAATTATGCATTCCATCATTCAATGCCGCCCACTAGCCATAGAATTGGCTTAATTGCCACATAAGTCCTCACATTTTATAAAGCCACAACACATAAGTGCTTTAGCAAATAGCAAGCAACGTTCACATTTAATACAATTTAATCATTTTGTCAAATTAAACACACAGACAGTCAAATTAGCTCACGAAAATTTACCACATGCTTAGTCACATAATAATGGCACAGAAAATAATATTAAAATATTATTTGGACTCGGATTCGTGGTCCCAAAACCATTGTTCTGACTAGGGTACAAATTGGACTGGTACAAATCTGGCTGCTTCACAACCTCCACCCCCACAAGTACCTGTTGTTCCACAAGTTGTAGATCCGATCAGATTGAATAAACCTCCCGTGGATAAGATTCGTGAGTATAGGGCCGAAGTGTTTAGGGCCACAGCTGATGACGATACTGAGCGAGCCGAGTTTTGGCTCAAGAATACAATTCGAGTATTCGATGAGATGTCGTTGACCCCTAATGATTGTATTAAGTGTGCAGTTTCATTGTTGAGAGATATATCTTATAACTAGTGGAAGACGTTGACATTCATGGTTCCGAGAGAGAGAATCACCTGGGATTTCTTTCAAGTTGAATTCAGAAAGAAGTATATTAGTCAATGATTCATTGATCAAAAACATAAAGAGTTTTTATAGCTGAAACAGGGCTGTATGTCTGCTACGGAGTATGAACAAGAGTTTGTGAAATTGAGTCAATACGCGAGGGAATGTGTTTCGACCAAATCTACTACATGTAAACATTTTATAGAAGGGCTGAATGAAGATATTAAGTTGTTGGTTGGGATACTTGACATAAATGAATTTGTTGTGTTAGTCGAAAGAGCTTGCAAAGCTAAGGAGCTTAGCAAAGAAAATAAGAAAGCTGATTCTGAAGCTCGTGATGAAAGAAAAAGATCGATAAGTAAGTTGTCTCAACCATCGATGAAGAGATATAGAGATGCAAGCAACCGATCAAATGCTTCGTTTGGACATCAAAGTAGAGATCGTGTGAGACAAAGCATTGGTTCACGAGTTCAAATCCCAATTGAATTAAGTGCTGGAAGTGCCAAAAGCAACAAACCTGAGTGTAGACAGTGTGGAAGAGGACATGTAGGAGAATGTTGGGGCAAATATAATAATTGAACTTGTTATAAATGTGGATCACGAGATCACTTCATTAGAGATTGCTCAAAGTTAGCTGAAGAAGAAAATCTTCAGAATGTGAGATCGAGTAATGTGACGGTTAGGGGTAGACCACCCAGAAATGCTGGAAATGAGAGTGGAAGTCAAAGAGGGACTACCGATACAATTGTGAGATCAGAGGCGAGAGTACCTGCTCGAGCTTATGCTATACGTGCGCGAGAGGAAATGTCATCTCCGGACATCATCACTAGTACTTTCACTCTATTTGATACTGATGTGATTGCATTGATAGATCCAGGATCTACTCATTCGTATGTGTGTGTGAATCTAGTATTAAGTAAGACTCTACCTGTAAAGTCTAATGAATTTGTGATTAGAGTATCGAACCCCTTAGGTAAGTGTGTCACGGTGGATAAAGTGTGCAAGAATTGCCTATTGATGTTTTGGGATACATGCTTTCCTGCTAATTTGATGTTGCTACCATTCGATGAATTCGATATAATCCTAGGTATGAATTGGCTCACTTTACATAATACTGTTGTGAATTGTAAATGAAAAAGTATTGATTTGAGAAGTCAGAATGGTGAGATAGTTCAAATTGAATCCAGCGATTTGAAAGGGTTACCAGCTATTGTATCTGTGATGAAAGCTTTGAATTATGTGAGAAAAGGTTGCAAAGCTTATCTGGCATATGTGATTGATACAAAAGTGTTAGAAAAGAAAGTTGATTATGTGCTTGTGGTTAGTGAGTTTCCTAATGTGTTTCCTGAAGAACTACCGGGATTACCTTCGATTCGGGAAGTTGAATTTGGTATTGAATTAGAGCCGGGGACTACTCCTATTTCAATAGCTCCATATATAATGCCATCAACGAAATTGAAAGAGTTAAAGTCTCAGTTGCAAGAGTTGACTGATAGAGGATTTACACGACCGAGTTTCTCACCTTGGGGTGCTCCTATGCTGTTTGTGAAAAAGAAAGATGGCACTATGAGGATGTGTATCAACTATCAACAATTGAATAAAGTGACAATAAAGAATAAGTATCCGTTGCCACGTATTGATGATTTGTTTGATCAGTTGAAAGGAGCTACAGTGTTTTCTAAGATAGATTTGAGATCGGGCTACTATCAGTTAAGAGTTAAAGAATCTGATATGCCGAAACTAATATCAGAACGAGGTACGGACATTATGAATTCTTAGTGATGCCTTTCGGATTAAAAACTGCTCCTCTAGTGTTTATGAATCTGATGAATCAGATATTTAGACCATATTTGGATTGCTTTGTTGTGGTGTTCATTGATGATATTCTGATTTATTCCTATGACGAGACGCAACATGCCAAACATTTGAGAATTGTGCTACAGACTCTATGTGAGAAACAATTGTATGCTAAGTTTAGCAAATGTGAATTCTGGTTGCGTGAGATTGGTTTTCTGGGGCATATTGTATCAGCTGCGGAAATACGAGTTGATCCAAGTATAATCTCTACTATTTTAGAATAGAAGTCTCCGAGAAATGTGTCTAAAGTCCGTAGTTTTCTGGGATTGGTAGGATATTATAGACGACTTGTGAAAAGCTTCTCGATGATCGCGACTCCACTAACAAATTTACTACAGAAAAATGTTAAATTTGAGTGATCGAAAAAGTGTCATCAAAGTTTTGAGCAGTTGAAAGCATTGTTGACGGAAGCACCAGTGTTAGTTCAACCTGAATCGGGCAAAGAATTCATAGTTTACAGTGATGCATCGTTGAATGGTTTGGGCTGTGTGCTGGTGCAAGAAGGTAACGTCATTGCTTATGCTTCGAGGCAGTTAAAATCGCATGAAAAGAACTATCCGACACATGACCTTGAATTATCCGCGATTGTGTTTACATTGAAGTTTTGGCGTTATTATCTTTTTGGTGAGAAATGTCATATTTATACTGATCACAAGAGCTTGAAGTACTTGATGACTCAGAAAGAATTGAATTTGCGACAGAAAAGATTATTAGAATTGCTAAAAGACTATGAACTTGTGATTGATTATCATCCGGGTAAAGCTAATGTTGTAGCTGATGCTTTGAGCTGAAAGTCTATATATGCTTTGTGAGCAACGAATGCTCAGAAAGATCTGTGTGATGATAGTACGGTTTTGGCCGAGTTGAAAGTAAAGCCAATGTTTGTACGTCAGATTTTTTATGCCCAAAAAAGTGATGTTGAAATTATGGCTAAACGAACTCAGTGTGAATTGAATGTTGATTTAGAATTTCGAGTTGATAGTGATGATTGTCTGAGATTTAGAGACCAGATTTGTGTTCCGAGAAATTTAGAGTCGAGTCAGATGATTTTGAATGAAGCTCACAATAGTTGTTTGATTGTTCACCCGGGGAGTATGAAAATGTACAATGATTTGAAACGGTTTAATTGGTAGCATGGTATGAAACAGGACATCTCTAACTTTGTGTCAAAATGTTTAATTTGTCAGTAAGTTCAAGCTGAACATCAAGTTCCATCGGTTTGTTACAGCCGATCATGATTCTTGAGTGGAAATGGGAGAGAATTACGATGGACTTTGTGTCGGGGTTGCCTTTATCTTTGGGAAAGAAAGATGCAATATGGGGATAGTTGACAGATTGACGAAATTAGCTCATTTCGTTCCGATAAGAACAGATTATGCACTCGATAGATTGGCTGAATTCTATATTGCTGAGATTGTAAGATTGTACAGGGTGCCACTATCTATTGTATCTGATAGGGATCCGAGATTTACCTCTCGGTTTCAGAAGAAATTGCAAGATACTTTAGGCACAAAATTACGTTTAATTACTGCACTTCATCCGCAAATGGAATGAAATCCGAGTAGATCATTCACATTCTCGAAGATATGTTGAGATGTTGTATTCTTGAGTTTGAAAGTACGTGGGAAAAATATTTGTCGTTGATTGGGTTTCGTACAATAATAGTTTTCAAACTAGTATCAAAATGCACCATATGAGACTCTTTATGGTAGAAAATGCCGAACTCCATTGTATTAGACTGTGCTGTGTGAGAAAAAGATTCACGGGGTTGATCTTATTAAAGAAACTAAACGGAAAGTGAAAGTGATTCATGACAGTTTGAAAGCAGCCTCAGATCGTCAGAAGTCTTATGCAGACTTGAAATTGAAGGATATCAAATTTGAGATTAGTGACAAAGTCTTTCTGAAAGTGTCTCCGTGGAAGAAAATAATTTGATTTGGCTGGAAAGGCAAGCTGAGTCCGAAGTTCATCGGGCTGTACGAGATCATTGAACGAGTTGGGTCAGTTGCTTATAGGTTGTTGTTGCCATCTGAGTTAGAAAAGATTCATAATGTGTTTCATGTGTCGATGCATCGACGGTACGGATCTGATCTGTCTCATGTGATTTCTCCTACTGAAGTTAAAATTCAGTCAGACTTGTCATATAGTGAAAGTGTTGTAGCTCAAACACGGAGTTGAAGAGGCTCCATGGGAGCCTGAGAACATTATGAGAGAACAATATCCACACCTATTCATTGGTAAGATTTTTGGAGAGCAAAATCCTTAAGGGGGAGAGTTGTAACAGCCCGGTTTAGACCCTAGTCGAAAGAGTGGTTTCGAGACCACAAATCCAAGGTCAAAAAAAATATTTTAAAATTATTTTTGATGTTTATAATGTATGATTGAGCCTGTGTGAAAGTTTCGTGTGAAAATTTTATCGACTGTGTGTCAAATTGTGAGAAATGACTTAATCGTATAAAGTGTACAATGCTGTGTGCTGATTGATAAGAACTTAAAAGTTGTTGTCTTTATAATTTAGAGGATTTATGTTGCAATTAGTCATTTTATGGTTAGTGGAAGATGATAGCATGGCATTGGTTGTTAATATTAATATTCATTAAGGGCAAATTGGTAAAATGACTAATAAGTTAATATTAATTAAATAAAAGCCATTTTCTCTTCATTGACATCACTTAGCCGAATTTGAAGAAGAAAAAGAAAGCTTTTATATTCATTTAGGGTTCGGCACTTGTGAGCTTCAATTGGTAAGTGCTTTGAGCTTGATTTTTGATCATTTCTATGTTTTTGTGATTGTTGTTTAGTGTACTACCAAACCCATGCTTAAATTTTGTGAATTGGTGATGAAATTGAGATATGCCATTGATGAATATGTGAGCTTTGTGATGTTAGTTGGTGAAATATGAAAACTTGGTGTTGGGTTAACATAGTTTGTATTTGTATTTTTGATGAAATTAGGTGTTTTGGGCTAAATTGAGAAATCTGCAAATTGAGGGATTAAAATGTGAAATAAATGAAATGTGTGGGCTTGAATTAGCATGGGAAGAATTCAAACAGGCATGGGTACAAGCAAATTATATGTACTTGATGATTTTATGAATTAGGGACTAAAGTGTCGAAATGTGAAAATGTGAGGGCTATTTTGTAAAATGCCCTAAATAAATTTGTGTGGACTAAATTGAATGAATTGGTGATTGAATGGATTGAATTTGAATGTGTATAGACCAAGAAAGGAGAGGTTCGGATTAAGATCGAGGCAAAGAAAAAGTGCTCAATTAATCAACTGTTTTGGTATTTCGACGTCCGAGGTAAGTTCGAACATAATACGTGTATTTAACTATGTTTAATGTTATGGAACGAATGGTATGATATTATTGAATTGTGAATGCTATGTGATGACTAGAGTTATGTGGCACTAAGTGTTCGTATTCGGAAATGTGATCCAAATGATTAGCACTGTGTGTGCGAAATAATATAAGCTTCGACCTTGTGGTTAGCACTGTGTGTCCAATATCGATTTAAGATCGGTTTAATATAAATGCACTAAGTGTGCGGTGTTAATATAAGCTCCAGCTATTGATTTGGGCACTAAGTGTGCAATTGAATCAAAGAAGTGACGAAAGTTGATCGAGATGAAATATTGAGTATTGAGTAGAATATGCGATCGATAACTAAGTGTTGGCCAATGTACGTTCAGAACCTATGTGGTTGATGAAATTATAAATAAGATTACAGAAGGTTAATTGAGCATGTTAGCTTTGGATGGCATGGTATATGTGATTGTGAATTAATCTATGTGATGGATTGTTTTCGGTACAATGTATTGGTATTAATGAGCATTATGTATTATGTTACCAACTCACTAAGCTTTTGAAAGCTTATTGTGTGATTGTTTGTCTGTTTTACAGCGTCAGTAAAGCTAGCTCAGATATGGGAATCGTCAGCATCTCTATCACACTATCGACAATCTATTTTGGTACTTTTGAAGATGTGTATAGTTGAATATGGAATGTATAGGCTAGTTGTTTTGAAACATATTTGAGATGTGTAAATAGCCAAGTGATGTGGCTAGATATATGTTGGCTATATGCATGAGTAGATTTGGTATATGATGCATATTATGGTATGGCTTGATGGTAAAGAAAATGTCTTAGGATTGGTAAGCTTAGTGATGCATTGATACTATTATGATCTAGTGATATTGAGGATAAATCATGCTTGGTAATGTATATGTTCTAGTTGTGCAATTTGGTTTATAAGTTGATAAGATTAGAAATGAGATTGGATGGGATGATATGTTGATCAATTGACATGAATTTGGTTGCCAAATTATGTGTGAAAATATGCTTAAATGTGCTTGTAGGGTTGACCTTTGTGTGGGTGGCAAATTGGCCTTGCAAATGGCCTATTTTGCATACATGGCCAAGGGACAAGGTGTGTGTCTCAGCCGTGTGGCTCAAGAGCAATTTCGAAGTGTGTCTGGGCAGGTTACACGGCTGTGGTACACAGGCGTGCATGGTGGCAGTGTGATCAAGTCAGTAGCTAGCCTAATTTCACACGGCCATTGCATACGGGCGTGCCTAGTGGCCGTGGGGATAAGTTAGTATGTATGCTTTGTTTTGGCACGGCTTGGACACATTGGTGTGTCTGGTATCCATGTGAGGAACATGGCCTGACTGCACGGGCGTGTGACCTCTGCGGTGTTGAAAAATGTTTAAATTTTTGAAAACTTTCATAAGTGTTCGGTTTAGTCCCGACCTCTTTCTAACACGTGTTTAAGGTCTCGTAGACCTTGATAATGGACTATTTGTTCGTATTTGAATATGTTTGATTGACGATTGACTTTGTGTCGTGAAATGGATGTGAAATGTTCCAATTGTTTAGTAATGCCTTTTAACCCTATTCCGGCGACGGTTTCGGGTTAGGGATGTTACATTACCCTCCAGGGTATTTCGGTCATTTTACCCTCTAGGGGTATTTTCGTCATTTAACAACCTTTCCAAAAGTCTACAGTCGCCTCGAGCGACATAGATAACATATGTGATCAAAACGAAGTATTTTGGCCCAAAGCCCGCGATTCGACCCAAGTGGGCCGACACGCTCGTGTGGCCCATTTAGCCCAAAACTGCCTTTGGCCATATGATCGTCATGGTCAGCTCATTATTTCCTATCCATCCACAAAATTTACTCGCATTGAGCCCACGGGCCCATTGGGCCCACTCGGGCCATTCGACTCCATTTGGCCCAAAAACAGCCTAAGCCCATGAGGACGCTCATGGTGGCTCAACCCATCTTACGCCCATATTCGTGGGCTCGGTCCACCACACGTGCGATCGAACGCTCGTGTGGCATCATTCGTCGATATTTCAGCTTTTCGGCATTTGCCGATCTACTTGGAGTGGTGTGTGTGTGCACATGCTTTTTGGCTCTTTTGCTGACTATCGGTCACAGGGTATTGCTACACACCTGTTTACCAAAATCGAGTGAATAACCCACGAGCACCAAACCTACAATCAACAACGATATTCTATTAGTCACTTAATGACAGAGTCAAACACCCTATTCTAATACTTAAACCAAACAATGTTGATACCTGCTTGGATTGAACGAGTACGATTTAGCCCGCTTAAACTGTTGACGGAGGTTGATAACAAACCCCTTGAAGGGTATCTTGATTGAGTGATGAGGGAAAAACTTCGTCTATCTCAGAACACTCGCAACTCCTTCATTCCACGAGAAAACCTAGGAATCAAATGAATCAACATACCATACAAAAAGAAGGGAGGATTCGACCATAAAAGGAAGGAAGGAATCGGCTTAGAAGAGCGCAGAAGAGAGGAGACGTAATACTCTTTTAATAATAAAAAGAACAAATAGAAGTTAAACAAACTACTCATCGATTTGCCAGAAACAGTTGCTCCACCCGAACAAAGTTTGAGAGAGGTGAATATTTCGGCCGGTTATCAGAAAGAAGAGATGATAGTCAAAATGGTTTGATGACGAACAAAGAGAAGAAGATGCAGTATTCGGTCCGAATAGCAAGATAGAGAGAAATGAAATCTATTAACAAAAAGAATCAAAGGAGGGAAGAAAGTGTATTCGGCTAAAAGAAGAATCAAGATGCAATGAGAGGAAAATTCTAAGACCGACAAACTTGAGAAAAAAAGATATTCAACTAAAAGCAAGATGAAAAGGGGAAAATAGACTCGGAATAAGCAATCAAAAGAGGAAACGAGAAAACCCCAGAGTCCCTTGGCAAAATCAGCTCTAAAAAGTACTAAAAACCCGAGATGGAGAGAAAGAATCGGCACTCACTCCCCCACCACACTAAAATTATTTCTTAGTGCCCAAAGTCCCTATATGGCACAACTCTTCCCACCCAAAGTCCACAATTTTCTCCCCCTTATCTCTCCACAATCTACTACTTAAATCACTCACTTGACCAATTCAAACTCTCCAACACAGAGTTCAAATCCAACACAAACTCTTGCCCACACATGAGTAAAATAAATAATCCCTTTTGCATGCAGTGAGACTTGAACCTCTGTTCTCATTGCCGCACCTGTGACGCCACAACCACTCCACTACAGGCTCTCTTTGTGTCTCTTTTTAATCATAATTACTTAAAAGGCTTACAACCAGGAGTCATGGTTCCCCTAATGCTAAAAAATAAAAAATTTCCATTTGACATGGTTTGAACCCAGGACTTCATAGAAGCCCCATAACCTTCCAAAATCACTCGCCCAATAGATCCAACATGCAATTGTGTCATTCTCTTGTTCTAAAAAAATTTAAATGCTCTCATGCCCAAGGCCCAATTCTTCTAGGCCCAAAATTCGAGGCGTTACACCTTTTTTGCCATTAAGCATGAAATTGCTAAAATTAAAGCACCAAAATTTTCATGCACCCTTATAATCATGCTATGACTCATAAAATAGAATTAAAATAATTTTCTCTAACTACGGATTAGTGGTCTCGAGACCACTATTCTGACTAGCCCCTAAATCAGGCTGTTACATGTCATATTTCGTTTGAGGTAATGCAAATTGTGGTGATCATTGATTGGTATTCTGAGGGAATTACGATAGATTGTATGTTTGGATTGTCTTGACAACAACAAGAAGGAATTATTCTGAAATGTTATTATTTGATTGATAACATCGACTCATTTGTTTTAATCAGAACGGGTTATTCATTTGAAAAGTTAATTGAGTTATATGCATTTGAGTTTATCCCCAGGTCCAAGAATAAATTTTTTGCATTCAAGGTAAGTTGACGGACAATCAAAATGAGGGATTCATATTCTAGAAGATATGATACAAAAATATATCTATCGGGTCAGTTATAATCGGGAAATGTCATTATGGGTTAAAATAACCTTGATAGTAACAGTTATCACACTTGTATTCAAATGATATTGTTTGAAGCTTTTCATGAAATAGAGTGTCATCATTTAAAAGTTACAGATGTAGATGCGTCGAAAAAATCAATTAGAGTCTATTGTGAAATTTTTGAATTTTTGCTAAACACTATGAATTGTCTAATGTGCTTGGAATCAAATAATCTGGGTTTTCTTTCGGTTATGTTTCGACAGATGATTGTTGGAAATTTCTCGGTAGATGTGCTGCTAATGATAAAGTTATGATAGAAGAACATCACAACTGTTTAATTAACTCCAAGTATAATATCAAGTACTAATACGAGTTCTGATGAGTTTTGAATTGAGATGAGTTATGATTGATTTATTTATGGACTACCATTAAAAAGGTGGAAGAAAGAGTCAACTTGATGGCTATTATCAGGTGAGAAATTTCGAGGACAAAATTTTCGTAAGGGGGAGAGTTGTAACAGCTCGTTTTTCAGTGGTATCAAAAATAGTGGTTTCGGGACCAAAAATCTGAGAGTGAGTTCATAAATATTAACTAATAATATTTACAAGTCAAATATGGTTTTAAAAAGGTTTTGATTTGATAATTTATGCTATTCAAATGATTAATTAAACTCAAGTGGTAAGACCCTAAGGTCAAGTAGTTTTAGAATATGAGGTATCAGGATCTCGTTTCTATAAACCAAGCCATAAATATTTTTGTAAATATTTATGGAATGTCGTAAGGTGGTATTAAAGTTTCATTGACAAATTTTAACGTTTCGATAGTTAATTAAGCGAAAAGGACTAAATCGTAAAAGTTGAAAAAGTCAATTGCCATTAGTTAAAGGTGTTAATTGATTAAAGAATCATAATTGAATAGCCTTAATGGGTAAATTACCCATTCTTAAGATGGTGGAGAGTTTAAGTTTTAATCTCCTTTAATTTTATAATGTTTTATACATTATTTTTAATATTAAAATAATATAATAATGTTAAAGTAAGAAAACATAAGGTTTTCTTCTTCATTTTGGTTTTGTTCACCACTAAATTCACCATGGAATTGCTTCAAAGTTAAGCTATGGCTATACCTTGGCATGGTAAGCCACTTTTCATCAATTTCTTTTAATTTTTATGTTTTTGAGATCTTTGCAACTAGGTCCAGCTAGCTTGTACCTTCGACTTTGAAACTGTTAAAGATATTGAATGTTTCTATTGATGAATCTATGTAATTTTGTTATGTAATATTTAAAATTATTAGGGACTAAATTGTTGAAATAGTAAAATATAAGGATTTGTGATCGTGTCTATCAGAGTCTTAAAAATTTATATAAAGAATGATCGGGCCTAGAACTAACTGCGACAACGATTGAGGCAAGTGCACCTATCGAACAGTAGTATAGCTGTGGCAAGATAGGATTGTCGAACCCAAAGGAACCAAAAGTACTAATATTAACTTTCTTTTTATTATATAGCCTAAGAATTAAATGAATTTTTATCTAATCTAAAATTAATTAACAACTAAGCTAAAGATGCAAAGACAAAGAGAATGAATTGGGGAAAATAACTTTGGGAAAAAACCAATTGATTAAGACAATACCCGAGGAAGAATCCATCTAGACTTCACTTGTTATCTAACTCTGAACTGCATTTATTTATTCACTTGACTTGATCCGTAGGATTCCCTAATTTATATTAATACCTCTTTCGAGGCTACTAACGTCTAACCCTAGGTTGATTAATTAAAATCTCTTTCTAATTAAAACATGAAACACCCCAAACTCGGCCCACGAGCTTTGACCAGATTTGGTATGGTCCTCAAGTAAACCGGTTTCAAATTCTTTTGTTACTTAGAGAAAAACTTGTGTGATTAAAAAAAAAAATTGTTTGGGTTGGGCTTGTGTTGAAAACAAACTGGATTTTTATATTAGAAAACCCCTTTTTAATATTAAGTGATAAAACATATAGAGTATATTTTAAAATAAAATACTCAGTCTTTAACTTAATCAAAATTTGTAACACAATAAAACAACAAGTAGAAATAAAATCGTTCATCATGGCCTTATGGCCTTATTACATCAAATAGTTTCCAAAATATTTCAAAGCACTAAAATTAATTCAAGAGTCCATAAAAATATAAACTTCATGTTGAGCATGGCCACCACAAGTACTCCCGTCCCCTGGTCCATCACTGCTCATCACCAAACATGGTCCCACAACGGGTGAGTCAAATGTGACTCAATGTGTACACGACACTAAATCATAATAGAATCAGCATACAATAGTTATACATTCAAAGCATAAAATACAAGTTATGATGCATTCCCAAACCCAAACCTAATTGTCCATCCGCTACACACCCCCGTACATACCAGGTCCACACCGTGGGACTACTAAGTCAACCCTCCTTCCGCTACACACCATCAAAGGCGCGCCACTGCGATGACGTGCTCATCGCCTATATAAATTCGTGCCATAGCCACTCGTGATAATTGTGTCATGAGACACCACATTCGAGATAATGTAGCCGGTTTACCACATTCGAGAATGTGACCAAAGTCACCATGTTCGGATAATGTGACCAAGTCACCACATTCAGATAGTGAGACCAAAGTCACCACATTCACTTCCCTTTCTCATATAACCCAAATGCCCAATATTATTCATATTATGCATATCATACTTAAATTCACATTCATGTCACTTTTCACATGTTAAATATAACATATTTCGTAATCCTAGTAGGAGTAGGAAACGTACCTGAGTACTTTGTACCATAACATGGTACTTTAGCCACTTTCATATACTTAATAACACATATATTAATAAACATAGCAATAATACATATTATAAAGTAGTGTGGGGTACACACCTGATTCACTTAGCAAATTCTTTGAGATCTCGAAATCTGATCTACCGCTTAGATCCTTAATCCCTACATTTGATTAATCACTTTAAAAAGCCATTCGGCCATAAATCCAAATCCTAGTAGGATTAGTATACTTAAACTTACCTTGTTGCCGATTTCACTATAAATCAAATCCCGAAAACTTTGTAGTATTCCTTCCATAAAAATCGGCTAGCCACCAAATCATTTAACTAGGTCAGTTTCCGGCTTTTGAATAAATAAGAAATAATTCTAAATACCAAAAATAAGCCTTGGCCGAATACTTCATATGCTTACCTTGTGGATTTTAAATCCCAAATCTCACCGAATAACTAGGGAACACGTGGCCTATGGTGTCCCTTTGGGAAAAGAACTTCTCCTTCCTTTTAAATCCCGAAAGATCTCTTCAAAGTTTCGGCAACAAGACATTAATGGGGTTAGTCCTAGACTTCGGCAAATCTTAAAAGAAAAAGGATGAAACCGAATGAGACCTTACCCTTACATGAAGAAATTGATTGCACCTTCACTTCAATATTCAGAGATTCGGCTATGGATAGATGATGATCTCACAACTTTCGGCTTTTGGAGGGATTAGAGAAGGAAGAATAAAGCTGGAGGATTCGGCTAGAACACAAGGTATTTCGGCTTGGGAAAAAAAAGAAGAAGAAGAAGATTTGGTGAAGAGAATTCGGCAGAGGCTTTCAAAGAACAGGAAATAATGCAGAATGGCCTCTCTTTTCCTTTTATAGCCGAAATTACTAAGCTAGAGTCCTTTACTTGGCCACCACTCTTCTATTTTGATAGCTTTATCCCTTTAATTATCATAAATAAAAGTGTTTAATCCAACATTTATCTCTTCAAAATAATCCAATTTAAAAATCCTTTATTTATCACTTTTTAATCGAATATTTATGAAAATAAAACACCTCCTTTCTAGAAGCATGTGCCATCCACCTCAGTCTTCTGGAAGCAAAAATAAAACCTCCTTTATTAGCTTCCCAAGTGACTCGAACTCAGGCCCATCTCTCTTGCATGTGGCACCATTTCCATAGGCCCTAAGTGACATCTTCAGGCCACTTTTCCAAGCCTGGTGTCTCAAATTTCACCAACGTTTTCTTTTAAGGCCACCTTGCCTTAATTTCCTATTTTAAACTTTAAAACTCGACATTTCTAAGTCATTTCTAAGTTTCCAAAAATTTTCGTTCGGCTCTGTGAACTTGACATTTCCTTACATTTCCAAGTTTCCAGAAATGTTCACTTTCCTCTTTTGAATCATTTCCTTACATTTCCAAGTTTCCAAAAATGTTCACTTTCCATTTTTAAACTTAACATTTCCATACATTTCCAGATTTCCAAAATGTTCACTTTCCTCTTTTGAAACTTAACATTTCTAAATCATTTCCTTACATTTCCAAGTCATTTCCCTACATTTCCAAGACATTTCCTTTCATTTCCAACATTTCTAAAAATGCACTTTCCTTACATTTCCAAGATTTCTAGAATTCACATAACACATTCATATCACAATAGACATGTTATTTCATAAAATTAAGCAAGAATGCACAAGCCCAGTTTCATGTCCATAAACTCCTAAAAATTTTCCTTAAAGCCTCCTTCACCTAACTTCTCATTTAAAAATAAAATTCCAATACTTTTCCAAGACTTCCTCCTACATCCTTGGATTCTCAAAACCCTTAAAACATGATCAACCACACTTAAAGCCTACTAACACTTGAGTTATGCTCCAAATGCATAACCCCTAATCTAGGATGTTACAGTTCTACCCTCCTTAAAAATAATTTCGTCCTCGAAATTACTTACTAACGAATGATCATACATCCACTACACTACTGCTGTGCACTCTGATTTTATAAAACTATCATACTTCCTATGCACAATCTCTAAGTTCACGTCCCTTAGAACTCATTTTCTAACGTCGCGATCTGATTAAGAAGTTTTATGAATTAGTCCTTGTTTCACTTGATTACCCGCGAAGAAATTTTATGAAAAGAATTTTAGGAGTGGTTCTTTCGTATTCATTCATGCACACAGTCTTTCATTCATTCATCCATCCATCAAACAATTATGAACCTTCGTTCATTCAGAGAAATGTTGTAGTTTTCGTTGTTGTTGTTTTTCCACTACCAGGGGTATTTTCGTAATTTTGTCCTACAGGGGTACTTTCGTAATTTTTCAAAAGAAAAAGTTCCTTGGTGATTTTGTCACAAAGTATTTTGGTATTTTTAAATTCCCAGGGTATTTTGGAAAAATTTTGAAATCTGGGGGTATTTTGGTAATTTTGGACCTCGGGGGTATTTTGGTAATTTTTCACAAATCGGGGTAAATTTGTAAAATCTAGTAAATCAGGGATATTTCAAAAGTTGCAAAACTTTGAGGGTTCTTTTTGAGAATTGTACTTTCCAAAACAGTGATGTTGCAAAAATTTTGGAAATCAGGGTTATTTTTGGTAATTTTGTACGTCAGGGGCGATTTCGAAATTTTCCAAAATCAAGATATTTTGATAATTTACAAATTAGGGTTTTTGAACATTTATAAAGTAATGAAATCTTGATAAGAACTGTGGGTATTTTGGGAATTTCATAAACCAAGGGTATTTTTTGTAATTTACCACTAGGGGTATTTTTGTAATTTCATAAATCGGAAATTTTTTTTTGAAAAGTTTTTTAAAAATAGTTCTCACAAATTAAAAAGAAAATTTTAAGAGTTTTAAAACTAGGGTTTTTATAAAAACACGGCTAGTTCCCTTTCGGGTTTTAGTTATTGTTTTTTAGCCGATGACTAAGTCCTTATGGTTAGAGTGAACCGTAGCTACGCACCAGGTAGGATTCCAGCGAAAAGGAGGTGAGTTACTAGGACTGCTTAAGTACCAGGCTCTTCGGATCCAATCCTAGACATGCGCACCATGGTTGCCACACCCTAACTCGGTGACTTAACCACAGGTTTGTTTAATTAGGCACTTAAGTCTTATGTAAATGTTGGGGTAAACTAGTCCTAGGGTTCAAGTACCTATCATACTATTTCTACGTTCCATTCCTACCCTTCTACAGATCATACAGATCATATAATAAATCACACAAGAGATAGGGGTACTTACCTTGTGGACTGCGGGTCGGAGACTTAGGTGCCATGCCAGAAAACCTGCTTAACTTTAGAAATACTTTTCATAAAACTCATTTGGGCTCGTTTGGAAAATGTTTTGGGCCTTAGCCCACAGGTCGAGAGTTTAAAACTGGGCTCTGATACCAAACTGAAACACCCCAAACTAGACCCATGAGCTTTGACCAGATTTGGTATGTTCCTCAAGTAAACCGGTTTCAAAATTCTTTTGTTACTTAGAGAAAAACTTGTGTTATTAAAAAAAAATATTGTTTGGGTTGGGCTTGTGTTGAAAACAAACTGGATTTTTATATTAGGAAACCCCTTTTTAATATTAAGTGATAAAACATATAGAGTATATTTTAAAATAAAATACTTAGTCTTTAACTTAATCAAAATTTGTAACACAATAAAACAACAAGTAGAAATAAAATCGTTCATCATGGCCTTATGGCCTTATTACATCAAATAGTTTCCAAAATATTTCAAAGTACTAAAACAAATTCAAGATTCCATAAAAATATAAACTTCATGTTGAGCATGGCCACCACAAGTACTACCGTCCCGGTCCATCACTGTTCATCACCTGAAACATGGTCCCACAATGGGGTGAGTCAAACAGACTCAATGTGTACACGACACTAAATCATAATAGAATCAGGCATACAATAGTTACACATTCAAAGAATAAAATACAAGTTATGATGCATTCCCAAACCCAAACCTAATTGTCCATCCGCTACACACCCCCGTACCTGCCAGTCACACCGTGGGGACTACTAAGTCAACCCTCCTTCCGCTACACACCATCGGCGCGCCATTGCAATCGACGTGCTCATCGCCCATATAAAATTCGTGGCATAGCCACTAGATAATTGTGTCATGAGACACCACATTCGAGATAATGTAACCGGTTACCACATTCGAGATAATGTGACCAAAGTCACCACGTTCGAGATAATGTGCCCAAAAGTCACCACATTCGAGATAGTGAGACCGAAGTCACCACATTCACTTCCCTTTCTCATATAACCCGAATGCCCCATATTATTCATATTATGCATATCATACTTAAATTCACATTCAGTCACCTTTCACAAAGTTAAATATAACATATTTCGTAATCCTAGTAGGAGTAGGAAACGTACCTGAGTACTTTGTACCATAACATGGTACTTTAACCACTTTCATATACTTAATAACACATATATTAATAAACATAGCCATAATACATATTATAAAGTAGTGTGGGGTACACACTTGATTCGCTTAGCAAATTCTTTGAGATCTCGAAATCTGATCTACCGCTTAGATCCTTAATCCCTACATTTGATTAATCACTTTAAAAAGCCATTCGGCCATAAATCCAAATCCTAGTAGGATTAGTATACTTAAACTTACCTTGTTGCCGATTTCACTATAAATCAAATCCCGAAAACTTTGTAGTATTCCTTCCTTAAAAATCGGCTAGCCACCAAATCATTTAACTAGGTCAGTTTCCGACTTTTGAATAAATAGGAAATAATTCTAAATACCAAAAATAAGCCTTGGCCGAATACTTCATATGCTTACCTTGTGGATTTTAAATCCCGAATCTCACCGAATAACTAGGGAACACGTGGCCTATAGTGTATATTCGGGGAAAGAACTTCTCCTTCCTTGTAAATCCCGAAAGATCTCTTAAAAGTTTCGGCAACAAGACATTAATGGGGTTAGTCCTAGATTTCAGTAAATCTTAAAAGAAAAAGGATGAAACCGAATGAGACCTGACCCTTACTTGAAGAAATCGATTGCACCTTCACTTCAATCTTCAGAGATTCGGCTATGGCTAGATGATGATCTCACAACTTTCGGCTTTTGGAGGGATTAGAGAAGGAAGAATAAAGATGGAGAATTCGGCTAGAACATAGGGTATCTCGGCTTGGCAAAAATAAAAGAAGGAGAAGATTTGGTGAAGAGAATTCGGCAGAGGCTTTCAAAGAACAGAAAATAATGCAGAATGGCCTCTCTTTTCCTTTTATAGCCGAAATTACTAAGCTAGAGTCCTTTACTTGGCCACCACTCTTCTATTTTGATAGCTTTATCCCTTTAATTATCATAAATAAAAGAGTTTAATCCAACATTTATCTCTTTAAAATAATCCAATTTAAAAATCCTTTATTTATCACCTTTTTAATCGAATATTTATGAAAATAAAACACCTCTTTTCTAGAAGCATGTGTCGTCCACCTTAGTCTTCTGGAAGCAAAAATAAAACCTCCTTTATTTGCTTCCCAAGTGACTCGAACTCAGGCCCATTCCTCTTGCATGTGGCGCCATTTCCATAGGCCCTAAGTGACATATTTAGGCCACTTTTCCAAGCCTGTTTGTGTGCCAAATTTCACCAACTTTTTCTTTTAAGGCCACCTTGCCTTAATTTCCTCTTTTAAACTTTAAAACTTGACATTTCTAAGTCATTTCTAAGTTTCCAAAAATTTTCGTTTCAGCTCTATAAACTTGACATGTCCTTAGATTTCCAAGTTTCCAGAAATGTTCACTTTCCTATTTTGAATCATTTCCTTACATTTCCAAGTTTCCAAAAATGTTCACTTTCCATTTTTAAACTTAACATTTCCATACATTTCTAGATTTCCAAAATGTTCGCTTTCCTTTTTTGAAACTTAACATTTCTAAATCATTTCCTTACATTTCCAAGACATTTCCTTTCATTTCCAACATTTCTAAAAATGCACTTTCCTTACATTCCCAAGGTTTCTAGAATTCACATAACACATTCATATCACAATAGACATGTTATTTCATAAAATTAAGCAAGAATGCACAAGCCCATTTTCATGTCCATAAACTCCTAAAAATTTTCCTTGAGGCCTCCTTCACCTAACTTCTCCTTTAAAAATAAAATTCCAATACTTTTCCAAGACTTCCTCCTACATCCTTGGATTCTCAAAACCCTTAAAACATGATCAACCACACTTAAAGCCTACTAACACTTGAGTTATGCTCCAAACGCATAACCTCTAATCTAGGATGTTACAAAACACCTAGAATTGCATTAACTCGATCTATGGACTTCCATATTAGGTTTGACCCTAATCTGGTAGATTTTCATCACCCTATTTCTAGGCGCACGAGCAATTCCGCTTAACTATGCTAGATCTAATCTTAGGTAGGGACTTTTGCTCCACCACCTAAGCATATCAATACTTGAATCAATATCTCAGAAATACCAAAACAAGAATTAAGAACAAATAGTTACGAACAAGTCAAGTATTTATCATATAGTTCAACAAACGATAACAAGATTCATCTTAGGTTTTATCCCCCTCAGGTATCTGAGGGTTTAGTTCATAACGATAAAAGAATACATCCCAAAAGAAAAGATAAAGCAAAACATAAGAAAACCCTAAAACCCCCTAAAGGAATTGAAGGAGAGATCCTCTGTCTTGAGTATAACTTCGGCTTCTTGAGATGAATCAACTGGCTATTCTTCGAGTGAATCCCACAATTCTGGCGTCTCTGGCTCGGCTCCTTGGCCTAGCTGGACGCCCCTGAAGGTTGGCCTCTAGGGTGTTTATATAGGCTGTTGGAATGGCTTTCTTTGCCTCTAAGTACCCTAATCTGACTGAAACTCTTCTTTCTCACGTCAAGGCCACGCCCATGGCACACGCCCGTGTGAATCGTGGCCAGGCCATGTTGATTTCGTGATATGGTCGATTTACTCTGTTTTGGGCCCGTTTCTCGTTCTTTTCATCCTTCGGTGCTCTTCTGAGTATAAAACATGAAAACAAAGGATTAAGAGCACCAAATTACACAATTCAAGGCTTAAATCATCCAAAAGTATGCTAAATGTGGGATTAAAATATGTTCATATTTCAGTTTATCAATTTGTTGTGAAATTATTACAAATGTGGACTATTTTGTGTGCCATGAAAATTTAGTTGATGTGAATTGGCATTAAAAATGGTTAATTTGCATGTTTTAGGCACAGGGACTAAATTGAATAAAAGTAAAATTTTAGGGGCAAATATGTAAAAATGTCAAAAATGAATAAATTGCATAAAACGCATTTTTTTACTGTCTAAATTAATAGATTGAATAAAACTATTAATTTAGATGAAGATCGAGCAGAAAATCAAAGAGAATGAAAAATTACCAAAGTGCCCCTATACTTTAACGTTTCTACAATTTAGCCAGGTAAGTTCGTATGAACTGAATTCTGTATAATGTTGATTAAATTGAATGATATTGTGTGACTTTATTGTGATTAAATCAATATATATATATGTTATTATGCAATCTATCATGTCATGAGAAGATGGAAATTCAACGATGTACGACGACTATCAAGCCCCGCTTGAGTCTTAGGAATTCGTAGGATATGGAGGACATGTCATTAGGGTTTACATGTTTTGGGCGTTGGCCTTGAATGTCCTTGGAAACACGAAAACATACACAATTTTCCATGCCCTTTTTAACTCAAATTCATGCAATTTCGGTAAAATTCTTGCCGAAAAATATTTAATTATTTAAATAATTAAGTTTTACTTAAATTATTAACATGTTGAATTTTGAAGCATCAAGGGCAAAAAACGGCTTGGCAGACATTACTAGAAGCACAAAATTGAGAAGCTGTTTTGAAGCATCAAGGCGAATTAATTTTTCAACCTAAGACAGGCCAAATTATGTGTATTAATTCATAATAGAATTAATTATAATTTTAATCCAATTTAAATTTGGATTAAATAAATTATTATTAATTAATTATGAAAAGTGGCCCAGTTGAGTTGAACCGAGAAAACTGATCCAACCGAGCACTAGGCAGCCCAAAACTGTCGCACATGCTGACCCAATCAGCTTGCTTGGCTGATTATTTAACTTGCAAAATGGCCGTCGAAGACTTCAAATTTCATCCAAACCCCTCCACTATTTGCGCCTTTCTAAATTTGCCCCTACCTTAAAATAGCAAGTTTGAGTTCTTCAAACTTACCACATGTGCGACCGGCCATCGGGGGACTCTATGGCTACTAATATTTGCTAATTTTAGTAGCCAACTCAACCTATAAATACCCCTTTTGCCGCTCACTTCAAACGCATATCAACTCTTTTCATCTCTTCACTTCTCTCTCATTTTTCTCTCTTCAGTTCCCTTTCATTATTATTCATTCCCTTGTCAATCTCACCTCTTGAAAAAGAGTCATTCATCCACCATTTGGAGCAGCATTCAAGTGTTCATAGAAGCCTCGGTTCGACAAGAACAAGCGGAGGAGGAGTAGAGCAAACCAGTCAAGCCACGGAGAGAACACCGGATTTGATTCTTGTTCCCTATCTTTTTAATTTTATTGTTGTTATGATGAACATGTCTATGAATATTTATGATGTTGAAATGTTTAATTTAATTAATATAGCTTAAATTTAATTCTTGTTAGGTTGATTGCATTTCGTCTACTTAATTTATTAAAATTGTGTTTGTGTTGTCATAGGCCTCAGTAAGATGTTTGATTAAGTAAAACCATGACAAATTTATTCTTGCATTACAATCATAATGTAACTAATGAATTAATTATTTAAACGGACTGAAATTGTAATTAATTGACACGATACTTAATCAGTGAATGTTTGGTCATCTAAGGTAGCTGAAGGTTAAAGTAGCAACGGTATCTAACAATACCTTAGCCTTGCATAACTTGCAAGATTATTGTGATTAAACTGTTTAAGGTAGAAATACATTGCTACCTCACGTAATCTTTTATGTGCTTATGAGATTGAATTAATTGTTTGAATTGGTATAGAGATATGTACAAGAGATTTTTTAAATTTCATAAGCATGTATGTGCATTAACACATTTGCTTATTAAAATTTGTTTAATCGGTTGAATTGACATAGAGATATAGTCAAGAGATAAATTGATTTTGGGTAAGTAAGTATGTTCATAAGTTAACAAATTACTGAGTTGCCGTGAATTTATTCGTATCAACATAAACATGAGTTTAAGACTTCTAAGTTAAGAAATGTAATTAATCTAACATAATTATGTCATCTTGATTAAAATCATCTTTTGAAATCGTGCATTGGAACTTTTTTTTCTATTTATTTATAATCACCTCCTCAAATCAAAATATTTTTCTTCACCAAAGTGTTTTAAATTGCATTCATAAATAATTATGTTCACAGTCCCTGTGGGTACGATAACTCGACATTTACTTGTCACTTTATTACTTGTTGTGATTGTGTAGACTTGCACATTTTCATCGTTCCAAGTTTTTGGCGTCGTTGCCGGGGACTGTTTTAAAAAGCCATTATTTGTGAATATTTTAGTTTTGCATTTTGGTTTATTTTTCTGTTCAATTTTAAGTTAATTAATTTTTCTGTGATTATTTCAGGTGTTTATGAGTATTGACTGAATTATCAATTTACTTACTAGAGACCCTAAAATTGAACGAACTTTTCAACAGCGAAGAAGATAAGCTGTAACAACCCAAACCCGACCCAAACAATATGACCGAATCTGGTTTGTTACAGAGGAAAACATTTTAAAAGAAAAACTTTTTAAGTTGATTTGAGTTTGTCAAAAACCTTTCATTTATGATTGTCATACTAAACCATACTTAGGATTAATTTACAATATGTATTAAGTCAAGTTGTATAGATTTTCAAATGTGCCCGATGGCACGATAAAACATTTTTCGTTTTAATTTGGGAAAAATGTATACTTATTTTAATAACATCAGATAGTTTAATCAAAATATTCAGAACATGTAAGAAAAAAAATAATCCTAGGAGGCCTTATTACAACTTTGAATAAAATAAAACCATCAACAAGTAAAATAACTAAAATTTAAGTTCATTTAAATCAAGCCCACTACATGGCCACCTCGAGTCCATCCGGCTCCACATCTGCGATCTACATGTCACCTGAAAAATGTAAAGGAGAAGGTGAGTCACCAAGACTCAGTATGTAACCCTTCCCCCGATTTTAAGCAATTTCATACACAGATTATAATTAACAGTCATGCACTAAATCATGCACCCAACCTAGCCATCCAAACGCCTTTGTCTACCCCGTGTGGTACCAAACCACTGGTGGTGCCAAACCACTGGTGACATATAGTCAAGGATGTGATGCCAAATCACCGGAGGTGCTAAACCTCGTGTCCAAGACACAAATCAATTGATGGGGCCAACCCATCGTGTGATACCAAATCACCGCTTCAATCCCTTAATATAATCTGTGGGGCCAACCCACCGTGGTGCTAAGCCACCGGGCGACGCGATGATGAGGTACCAAACCTCCGGAGGTGCCAAACCTCTGGTGACCGTAGTCACAATGTGGTACCAAACCACTGGTGCCCGTCGGCACGAATATCACTGCCCCCTCCTCTCATCAACCCACATCAAATAATTATAACACAACATTCATGCCATCATATATTTAATCACATATACCAGATTCATCATTAGCCATGTGCCATGTGCATCAAATATATCATGTTTCTCAACAGCATCATAACATCTCATAATCAACAAAGGACTTACCTGGACCCTTGCTTATACCATTCATGGTATTAAATCCGAATCTACATAGATCCGGTTAGCACACACAACAGTCTTAGTACATTTAATTAACTATAAGTGTGTATGTACACACCTGTCACCACGGTAGTCCTAAATCCCAAAAAGAGAAGTCGGCCACACCAGCTCTCCCTGCACCTATATTCGGCCAACCATAGGATTAGTACTATGGTCTATTCGGCTAACCCAAATAAATCTAGAGGGTCATCTTGTGAACCCGAATCCTTACCTTTACCCCTTTTTGCTACCAACCACAGCACTCGATTCCCGAATCTGCTTCGCCAACTACCATCGATTAGTAAATAAAGCTAATAGCCTTCGGCTTTGAACACTTGAAAGTTAAATCTATGAAAATTGATCCTTACCAGCACTTACCGAAACCAAACACTAAAGATTGGGCTTGAGTCAGCTGCTTTTCGATCCTGAAGTACCTAGAAGAGATCAACAGTGTTTAGAAGCCTTGTTAACCATTGTTAAAATCGGCACTTACCTCTAATGGAAATCGACAAGGAACTGAGAAGAGAAACCATGAAGTTTCGGCTATGAATACTTACCTACCCTTAGGTCCGTTTGAAGAAGAAATCAAAGGAGATCACCCTTGCTTGAGTTTCGGCTAAAGCTTAACAAAAGAGAAAGAAAAGGATTCGGCTAACGTGGGTAAGAGAAGAAAAAGAATGTGAAGTGAAAGTAAGAGAGGGATTCGGCAAGGAGGAGCAAGGTAAATTTTGGCACAAGAGTTTTATGAAAGAAAAAATAAAAGAAAGAGAGGGATGAGAGGATAAGTGGTTCGGCCAAGAATCAAGAGAAGAAAAAGGTGAAAGCAAAGGGGGTTTTCGGTTTTGAGAGAGAGTGAAAAAGAAAGAGTGCTAGCCGAATTTTGTGAAGTAAAAACACTAGGAAAATTCGGCCTCCCCCCCCCACATAATTGCCTTACCGTCCACTCCTCTTCAAGGAGTTCAAATTTCGGCCAACTCCACAAATTGCTCTTGTCCACTAATTTAAAATTATTCAAACTTATTTGAACACTCAAACTCCTATATTTTCTCTTTACCACTTATTAAAATTTAATCAATTAATAATCCAAATAAAATCAAGTAATATCCTTATTATCCTATAAAAAAAGAGTTTAAAGAGAGAAAAACTCCCCCCTCTATGCCGTCCATTTAAAGAGCAAAAAGAGGGATTTTTGTGACTCAAACACAGGATCCCCCTTGCTCAATATGGCGTCACCTGCAGCTCCTAAGTGGCCCTCCTTTTGCCACTTTTCCAAGGCCATTTCTGTGTCAATAAATCCTCTATTTATTCTTGTAACCCCTACTTGCTAGGGCTCCCTACCTCTAAAGCTTCCAAATAATATTTTCTACTATCCCGAGTCAACTCAAGACCCCTAATTAAGTCTTATCATTCCATAAATAATATCACAGCAACTCAAACATAGGAAAAATAATTCAGTCCCAAATAGCCCCATTTTTAGGATGTTACATAAGCAAGTCAGAGAAGGATTGAAGAGATGAACCATGAAAATTTGAATCAAGGAAACGGAGCAAACCCTGCTCAAAATTCTATCCTTATTGCTGATGATAGGGATAGAGCTCGAAGATAGTATGCCATGCCAGTGTTTCATGATCTTAATCCGAGTATTATGAGACCCGAAATTGAGGTACAGCAATTCGAGTTGAAGCAAGTCTTGTTCCAAATGGTTCAGACAGTGGACCAATTTAGTGTAATGCCTACCGAAGATCCTCATCTTCACTTAAGACTATTTATGGAGGTGAGCGATTCTTTCAAGTTAGCCGAAGTACCTGAAGATGCATTATGATTGAACCTATTCCCATATTCACTAAGGGACAGAACCCAAGCCTGATTGAACTCATTGTCACCAAATTAAATTTTCACATAGCAAGAGTTAGCAGAAAGATTCCTCATAAAGTATTTCCTGTCTAGCAAGAATGCTAAGTTGAGGAATTAGATCACTGCTTTCCAACAAATTGATGATGAGTCCTTGTATGAGGCACGGGAAAGGTACAAAGAATTATTATGGAAGTGCCCTCATCATGGAATCCTACATTGCATCCAACTTGAGACTATTTATAATGGTCTTAATGCCCACACGAGGATGGTAGTGGACGCTTCTAATAATGGTGCTCTCCTTTCTAAGTCTTATAATGAGGCCTATGAAATCATTGAGAGGATTGCCAGCAACAATTATCAATGGCCAACCAATCGAGCAGTGTTAGAAAGATGAGTCGCTGGAAAACATGAACTAGACATTATTACTTCATTCGCATCTTAGGTATCCTCAATATCCTCAATTTTTAAAAATTTTACCACAATGGGTTTAATAGTTTCGCAACACAACCACCGAATTAATTTGAAAATGTAGCCTGTGTCTATTGTGGGGAAGGACATTTGTTCGAAGAATGTCCATCGAACCCAAAATTTGTGAATTACATGGGTAACCAGAACCAAAATTGAGGAAGGCTAGGACTTCAATCCAATTTCTATAACCCATCATGGCGAAACCACCTGAATTTTTCCTAAAGTAACCAAGGGGCTGGAACTAGTAACACTTACGCCCAACAAGTTCAAAAACCAACCCCAGCTGAACCATCCAATAGCTTAGAGAACCTATTGAAGGCATACATGGAAAAAAAAAATGACGCCACTCTAAGGAATTTGGAGAATCAAATGGGCCAGCTTGCAGCTGAACTCAAAAACCGACCACAAGGTGATTTACCCAGCGATACAGAGAATCTGAGGAATCCAAGGAAGGAGCATTGTAAAGCATTGACATTAAGGAGCTGAAAGCCATTAGAGCCTAACACCGTTGAAGTTGAAATGAGCCAGCTAATGCTCAAGGCTCAGAGGAAGTTCAACCGAGTGTTGAAATTCCAATTTCATCGAAACCTGAATCTACAAAATCCAATAAGGTAACTTCAGAACCAGCTAATTCTGATAAACTAACAATTTCGTTTGATGCAGATTGCCATAGAAGATGAATCAACCAGTTCCAGTAAAGACGCCTCCACCACCCTACCCTCAAAGAATTTTAGAAGCAGAAGTAGGAAATTCAATTCAAGAAGTTCCTAGACGTACTTAAGCAACTTCGTATCAACATCCCGTTGGTTGAAGCACTTGAAAAAATGCTGAACTATGTCAAATTCATGAAGGATATCTTGTCTAAGAAATGAAGACTTGTAGAATTTGAGATAGTGGCCCTAACAAAGGAATACAGTGCATATCTTCAAGACAAACTACCCCCAAAGTTGAAGGATCCTGGATATATCACCATACCTTGCAACATTGGAGCAACATATTATGGTAAGGCACTATGTGACTTGGGTGCGAGTATCAACTTGATGCCCATGTCAATATTTAGGAAGTTAGGGATGGGTGAAGTTGGACTTACTATGATTAAACTTCAATTAGAAGATCGATCCTTAGCACATCCAGAAGGAAAAATCGAGGACATACTAGTACGTGTAGACAAATTTATTTTTCCTGCTGACTTTGTGGTTCTAGACTTTGAAGCAGACAAAGAAGTGCCAATCATCCTAGGAAGGCCCTTCCTAGCAACCGGAAAGACCCTTATTGATGTGTAGAAGGGAGAGCTTACTATGCGTGTTCAGGACGATCAGGTAACATTTAATAATTTTAAGTCCATACGATTTTCTAACATATATGTTGATTGTTCTGCAGTTTTTGATTTAGAGGAATTAATCGTGGAAAAGGAACTCAATTGTGTTGAGGACCCATTGAAACAAATTTTGACATCAGACCCTCCAAATGATGAAGAGGAGGATGAATACTTAGCTTTGTTAGAAGCTAATCGAAGAGGATTTAATCCGTAATCCCACTTTGAATCTTTGGAGTTAAAGAATAGGGATTATGCCCAACCAAAAGCGTCAATCGAGAAGCCACCTAAATTAGAACTCAAGGTACTTCCTTCACATTTAAAATATGTTTATTTAGGTAACGCTTCTACTTTGCCTGTGGTTGTTTCAGCGGAATTAACCATTGAGCAAGAAGGGAATCTCATCCTATTATTAAAACAATTCAAGAAGGCTATTGGGTGGACCATAGCCGATATTCGCGGTATTAGTCCATTTGTATGCATGCACAAGATCATCCTGGAAGATGGCGAAAAAGGGACTATTGATGGACAACAAAGACTGAACCCTATTATGAAGGACGTGGTAAAAAAGGATATCATCAAGTGGTTAGATGCGGGTATAATTTACCCCATCTCAAATAGTTCATGGGTAAGTCTGGTCCAGTGCATACCAAAGAAATAAGGTATTATGGTCATTGAGAATGTGAATAACGAGTTGATACCGACTAGAATGGTTACGGGATGGAGAATTTGCATCGATTGCTGAAAGCCGGACAAAGCGACTAGGAAGGATCACTTTCCTTTGCCCTTTTTGGACCAGATGCTGGATAGACTTGCGGGACGAGACTATTACTATTTTCTTGATGGATACTCGGGGTATAATTAGATTACAGTAGCACTGGAAGATCAACACAAAACAATATTCACCTACCCGTACGGTACATTTGCATTTAGACGCATGCCATTTGGTTTATGTAATGCACCTGTTACATTTCAAAGATGTATGATGTTTATTTTTTACTGATATGGTTGATAAATACTTGGAAGTCTTTATGGATGATTTTTCAGTATTTAGAGATACATATGATGATTGCCTAGCCAATCTAGCTAGAGAAACAAACCTTGTACTCAACTGGGAAAAGTGTCATTTCATGGTACAAGAAGGTATCATTCTATAGCATCGGATAACGAGACATGGAATCAAGGTAGATAAAGCAAAGGTAGACGTTATTGAGAAACTCCCACCTTCAACATCTGTAAAAGGTGTTAGGAGCTTTTTGGGCCACGTCGATTTTTATCGAATATTTATCGAGGTCTTCTCCAGAATTGCTAAACCTTTATGCAAATTATTGGAGAAGGACATGGCATTCAAATTTAATGAGGAGTGCTTAAGAGATTTCAAAGTTTGAAGAGTCGGTTAGTTTCGGCACCCATAATCGTCACACCAGACTGGGATTTGCCATTTGAATTGATGTGTGACGCAAGTGACTTCACGATAGAAGCTGTCATGGGCCAGCGAAGGAACAAAATTTTCAACCCATCTACTACGCAAGTCGAACTCTAACAAGAGCTCAACTGAATTGTGTGATAATAGAGAAAGGGTTACTTGCTATTGTGTTTGCTTTTCACAAGTTTCGATCTTATCTTGTAGGTACCAAGGTGACTGTCTATACGGACCACTTGGCAATTAAGTACTTACTTGCCAAGAAAAATGCTAAGTCGAGACTGATTTGATGGGTACTTCTATTTCAAGATGGGTACTTCTATTTCAAGAGTTTGATCTAGAAATCCAAGATCGAAAGGGAGTAGAAAACCAAGTAGTAGATCACTTCTTCAGATTAGAGCCGCAAGAAGGGAATTCTCCACTTAGACCTATCCAGGAGACATTTCCAAATGAACATATACTAAAGGTAAATCATGCCAATTGATAAGACGTATCATCAAAAGAAAAAGTCCATTCACGATGTGAAGTACTATTTCTAGGAAGAGCCATACTTGTTTGAAAAGCGTGCATATCAAATGATCAGGAGATGTGTGGCAGAAGATAAAGTACATAAGATTCTATATCATTGCCACTCAGCTCTGAGTGAGGACACTTAGGAGGTACACGTGCTGCAGCTAAAGTATTGCAAGCTGGATTCTTTTGGCCAACACTATTTTGAGACGCGTTTGCTTGCGTAAGGAGTTGTGATCAATACGAAAGGGTTGGAAACATCACCAATAGAATTGAGATGCCTCGAACAAACAAAATTGAGGTAGAATTATTCGATGTTTGGGGTATTGACTTTCTCGGCCCGTTTCCTTCGTCTTTTGGTCACAAGTACATATTGGTAGTAGTATACTACGTGTCTAAATGGGTTGAGGTTGAGGCATATCTGACAAACGATGGTAAGTTTATGATGAAGTTTTTAGAGAAGCATGTATTCATAAGGTTTGGAACCCCAAGAGCCATCATCAGTCGTGAAGGGTCCCATTTTGTGAACAAGTGGTTGAAATGGTTACTCGAAAAACATGGAGTAAGGCACAAGGTTGCCACAGCTTACCACCCGCAGACGAATGGGCAAGCTGAACTGGAAAACAAAGAGATCAAAGGCATACATGACTGCATACAAGACACCTTTATGGATGTCACCCTATAGGTTGGTCTTTGGGAAAGCCTGTCATTTGCCCTTGGAGTTAGAGCACAAAGCTTATTGGGCTCTTCAACAACTCAACTTGGATCTTAAGCTTGCTAAAGAGAAACGGATGCTCCAACTCCATGAGTTAGAATAATTCTGAATGTTCTCATACGAAAATGCTAAATTACTCAAGGAAAGACTTAATAAATGGCATGACAAGCACATTCGAGTTTGAGAATTTGAAGCCGGTCAGTAAGTCTTGTTATTCAATTCCAGATTAAGGTTCTTCCAGGTAAGTTAAAATCACGTTGGTCCGGTCCATTTATGATTCACCGAGTTTATCCATACAGAGTTGTCAAACTTCAAAGTAAGGGAGGTAATTTTCGAGTTAATGCTGGGCGCTTAAAACATTACTGGGGAGATAAAATTGAATGGGATCAAATCTTGTTCATTTTATTAGATGATTAATTTTTCTTGTTTTCTTTTTTAAATAAATGATTTAGGGTATATTTTCAGAATTAGTATGTTTAAATAAATTCTATCTAGGAGATTGGAACTTAAGCGAGACCGCTTGTGACACCTTCAATCTTTCATGGGAATTGATTTTAATATAATTTTCCGAGAAATTATTCCCTAAATGGAAAAATAAATTTTTATTTTTTCAAACAAAAGGGTCAATTTTGATCCAAGTTTTAAATTGCAACTCAATTTCAAATTTTCTTTAAGTATATATACTTAATTGAATTATTTTCAAAATTTGGTTGCGGGTTTTGTAAATATTAAAAATTAGATGTCTCTTTTTGTAAATATTTTCAAAAGACATCTAGAATAAATGTTTTTTAAATAAATAAAATGATAATCATTAATATATAATTTTATTCATTATAATATATATTAATTATTATCAACTTTGCATAGATTAGTTTAAATTTGATCATATTTTATTTACTAAGTATTTACCTTTAATAAATTAATAGCAAATAATAATTTAGTATGCATTATATTAATTAGTAATTGTTGTTAACTCTGTGTAGAATTAGAACTTTGAATAATTTAAGTATTAAATTGTTGTAAGAATTCTAATTAAACTCCTACTCCTCTCACTATAAATTTCACCCACCTATTCCATTTTTTTCGCTCACCCCTCAATCAAACCTAGCATCCAAAACCCACCGAATCACATAGTACCATAACTCCCAAATACCTAGCCACAACACCGCCCGACAGCTCACGCTGTTACTTTCGCTCGCGCCAGATCGACTTTCACGCAGCTACTCGCACGCTCCAACGCACTAGCCCTGCTGTTCACCCGATAGTGCTGCCTGCTGCCTAATTGCTGCCCATCTCACGACACATGGATATCCTACTACTCCCTAGCGTACCGTTGCTACCTTACTACTCACACTACACCATCAAGACACCCTACAAACATCCCTAAATTGACCTCTTTTGCTTTAGATTTATTTTCTTTGAGTTCTTAACTTTTATAAAAAGGTGGTAAGATAATTTTTCTTCTAAATTTTAATTTTATTAATTAAATTTTCAATTTATTGAATTATCAATATTTTATACTGATTAAATTTTGGAGAAAATATTTATTTTCATCTTATGTTCAGGTTAATCATGCCTCGCAAGAGAACTCGTGCTTCTGCTCAAATTGGCGAATCACAAAATAAATTCCACTGTGAGGAAGCCAAGGCGAGATACAAAAGAATTTTCAAGAATCAATAGATGCATCCAGAGAAGGGCTTTACACTGAAAGAAAGCAACTATATTGATTTCATGGCGTGCATTCGACAAGTTGCTGAAGCTCTCAATTGGGAGTTGTTTTGTGAGAAAAGACCTAGTGTAGATGATGAGTTAGTTCGTGAATTTTAAGTAAATTTAATCTCAAGCGAATTGACAGAAGTTTCTATTCACAGAATCAAGGTACCAATAACCTCAAAAGCTATTAATGAATTCTTTGAATTACCTAATTTCAAAAAATGAAGAATATTCTTCCTTGATGAGCAATATTGAGTCTGAAAATCTGCAGGAAATTCTCGAGGAACTTACAGTTCCAGGTTCTAAGTGGACTGTGTCAAAGCAAGGAATTCACACTTGTCGCAGAGAATATTTGACACCACTAGCGAAGGTATGGTTCTATTTCATTCGATTCCACCTTATGCCTATTTCATATGGGACTACAATTTCATTAGAGTGAATGTTCTTTTTATATTCAATTTTAACTGGAAAGACCATTGATGTGGGAAAAACCATCCTGAGAGAAATGTGAAACTGTGTCGCTAGACGTTCTGGCCCAGCTTACTTCCCCTTTACAACAACCATTTTATGCTTAAAAGCTAAAATTCTTGCAAAGGTAAATAAGACAGGGTATAGCCAGTGTAACACCCCAACCCGGTCAATACACTATGACCGAATCCGGCATGTCACAGGGTAAAAATCGTTTAACCAAAACAAGTTGAAAATTCGATTTGAAGATGTGTCATTTGAAGAATTATGTTGGATGTTTAGAAATTCTTTGAATGAAGAGGAGAGACTCTTTGAGAAAAACTGTGCGTCGTTATCTAACTTATAAACCATGTGATTTTAGGAAAGACCCGATTTTGTTTAGATGTAAAATTGAAAACCATTTCTAAAACATCTGATTTTAAGTAACTTAATTTAAAAGAAAGTTTAAGCCTATTGTTATTATCACTCATTAATTCTTACCCGATGATAAGGTTTAGAAAACCCATTGCGTAGTGTAATTTAGAAAACTTTGATTTTCAGGTTATTAAAACATGTCAAGTAGTTTACTTTAGCAACATTTGAAATAAAACCTAAAGCAGATAAAGTAATCCCAAAAATATAAATTAAGTGGCCTTATTACAAACCCAAATAAAACCAAATTAAAACAAAGTACCCAAATCGGTAAGTCAATGTAAACCAAAAGCAATTTCGAATGGCCACCTCGAGTCCACAGGCTCCTCATCTGCGATCTACGAGTCCCCTGAAAAAGATAAGGGAAGAGGTGAGTCACCAAGATTCAGTGCATAATCCCCCTCCCGATTATATCAACACTCATACACAATTCATAATCAAGCAAATATATCATGCAACCCAAACCTAGCCATCCACAACTCCTTTTTCTACCCCGTGTAGCACCAAACCACTGGTGGTGCCAAACCACTGGTGACCCAAAGTCACTGATATCAAAGTATAAATGTGGTACCAAACTACTGGTGACCCAAAGTCATGAACAATCCATATGTGGGGCCAACCCACTTTGTGATACCAAATCACTGGCGACAATCCCTTTTTATAAAATGTGGGGCCAACCCACTGTGGTGCTAAGCCACTGGGACGAGTCGCTAAATCCAATGTGGTGCCAAACCACTGGTGACCCAAAGTCACGAATATTAAATGTGGTACCAAACCACTGTTGACCCAAAGTCACAGATATCATATCTTCCCCCTCCTCTCATATCACCCTCTATAATACACATGTATATACATACCATACCAACATGCTTAATCATTTAACATAAATCGAAACATAGCATATGCAATTTCATCAGAAATCAAGTATCATTAACTCATCAGAACGGACTTAGCCGGAATCCTTGCTCACACCCGTAAGGGTACTATATCGAAATCCACATAGTTTTCGGCATTTAATTTTGTTTAAGTTATTAATATATTTTACCTAGATTACGAAGTGTGTAAGAGTTACACACCTGGTTACTAACGAGACTACCGAACCCCGTAGATCAAGATCTAACGTACAAGATACACCCTTCCTATAATCGGCCAATACCAAAACCATTAGCAAAAAGCCATTGGACTTAACCAAGAAATCCCGAAGAGTTAACGCACAAAACCACCAATCTTACCTTGACGCCCTTCGATCTTTAAGCAAATCCCGAAGCACGTGATAACAATCTCCCCCTACAATCGGCTAAACACTTAGTCATCATAATGAGTAGCCTTCGGCTTTTTAAATAAACGAGAGAAGAGTTGATTCGACAAGCATCCTTACCCAAGTCGACAGATCCCGAAAACTCTACACGAAATAGCGTCAGTCACTTCCCCTCCTGTATTCAGCCAAACACCTAAGTGATGTGAAACAACTGCCTTCGGCATCCAATAGTAAAAGAGGTATCACATAAAGTAGCTCTTACCAACCTATCTCGAAACCAATTGAGAATGGATGATCAATCGACGATAATCCACAGAGATCCCGAATCCAACGAAAGTTCAAGTGACAACGCCTCCGGCTTTTCTCGTTAAAGCAACCACGAACGAAAAAGAACAGAGATAAGAGTAAGATAGGGAATTCAGCTATAGATCAAGAGAAGAAAGAGGAAAATGAAACAACAAGGCCTTACCTGCCGGTAGATTGAGATTCGGCTATAGATCCGAATGGAAAGAACGAATAAGAACCCCCAAAAATGTGAGAATGAATCGGCTTGAGCAAAACAAGAGGAGAGGACTTTGTGTTAATTCGGCACAAGAGAGGGTTGAAAGAAGTAAGGCAATCGATCAAGGGGGAAAAGGGTGTTGGGTTTTGGCTTTAAGAAGGAAGATCAGAGGAGATTCGGCCAAGCTAAACTGGAAGAGTGGAAGAATTCAAGCGCATTCGGGTTTAAGTGTCAAAGAGAAGAGAATGAGAGAGAGAGGTAGTTTCGGCCGAATACCCAAATAGGAGCAAAGAACCAAAAGATGAAACGGGATTTAGAGAGGAAAGTATTTCTGTTTCAAAGAAAATAAAAGAAACTCATAAGGTTCAAAGCAAATTCGGCTTGATGCCTAAGAGAGAAATCGACAAGAGGCTATGGGATTTCGGCTTTTGCTCCAAAACAAAGAACACCTAGGTACGCCTAGCCGAAAATGTCCACCTAGATTGACTATGGCAATTCGGCACTCCTCCTAAGTCTTTCAACCGATTACTCCTCCTCTCACAGTTCAAATTTCGGCCAACACTTCAAGTCCCTCCTGACCACTCATTCAAATGAGTTTGAATTGCCCAAACTCCTAAATTTTCTCTCTTCCACCCAATTTGAATTGTTAACTTGATCCACAGCTATCCACCAGAGTTCAAACTGAGCATAACTCTTCCCAAAGAGGGGTTCCTGCAGCTCGAACCTCAGCTCCCTTCCTTTGCCGGTGACGTCACTTCCCTGAGCTCTAAGTGGCGCCTCCCTTGCCACTTTTCCCCAGGTTCTCTTGTGCTAAAGTTTGCCACAAAATACACTTAACCCCTAGCTCCTATAGCTCCCCTTAACCAAAGCTTAAAAATAAAAATTTTCCTATAGCTCAGGCCTACCCCTGGCTCATACCCAGACCCTAAGACACCTCAATAAATATCACAATCAAGCCATTCATATGCAAATAATTCAAACATAATAGCCTCTATTTAAGGATGTTACAGCCAGTGTACAATCACAGATTGGGACCTTTATCGAGTAGCCGGAGACTCTGTTCTACAGCAACGAGTTGAAGAAAGCAAGGATCCTGAAGAAGAATGTAACACCGCAAACCCGGCCTAGACATTATGGCCGAATCTGGCAATATCACATTGAAGTGTTTTTCAAAAACATGCTTTCATTGGAAAAACCCGTTCTATATTAAATCTCGTTTATGGTCATAACGGAAATTTAAGTGTATTTTGTTCATTTAAAACTTAAGTTGTTTTTAGCAGTTTGTCGATCATATTAGTTTGTTTCTATATTTAAAAAAATATTTGATGTGGAAGTTTTTATTAATGTTACGTAAACGTGGTGTTTTGAAAGACATTTATCTTTTGAAAATTCGCGTCCTACTTCTTTTAGATATGGATTAAATAAGTAAAATCCCAAATTAAAAGTAAAATTTAAAAAGGCCTTATTACATTACAAAAGCCCAAATTAAATTTATTGGAAATAAAACTCAAATACAAAAGCAGGTGCGATTGTGTGGCCACCTCCGGATCCCTCACAGCACCGATCCGCCTAAGATTGGGGGGTTACCTGTACAGATAAACTAAGGGGTGAGTTTACAAAAAACTCAGTGTCTAAACCGATGTAAGTAAATAGCCAGTCATGCCTTAGGCAAGTACAGTCTGGTCTAAACCCAAATAGTAACAGTTCAGATCAGTTAGGCCTTAGCCCATTTCAGTGATAGTAACAGTTCAGGCATACAATCATAAATCCTACCCAACCAGCCTCTACGCTCCACTCTATCTAGCCAAACACTCCATGTGGGGATAAAATCACCGACCCATCCCTACACTCCAAAAATTAGCACCGGTTGTGGCACTAAACAGTATTTGCAGCAGAACTACCAGTACAATACACTTCCTCCAATCATAATAATCCCATCCCATGTAACATATGACACATGTATGCAACATATATATCGTGGCATGCCTATTTAAGTCATACATAACATAAAGCATACAGTCATTTTATCTCATAGAGGCATAATACTCATTTCATATCAGTTTGGGGGTCTAGGTATACTTACCGACCCATCAATAGGTCCACAGTTGTCTCGGGCGACCTGTGCAACCTTAAGTCAAACAGTGAAAAAGGCCCAAGGCCCATAATGCGGGCCCATGTGGGCCCACAGGCTCGTGTGGCCCACATAGCCCAGAATTGGGCTCAGTCATCAATATTACACATCTCAACCCAATATTATCCACACATTCTTGTGGTTTACCCATGTGGGGCCTATAAGCCCAATATGCCCACACGGCCTATTTCGACCCAACGTTGCGCAAAATGGCCTAAGATCACCAAATCGCTCATGGTGGCCTCGATAGACTAACGCCCACGTTTTATGCGTTTAGATTACTGCACGAGCAAGCGTAGCTCGTGTAGCGTCAATTGTCATACTTTTCGGCTTTTGCCGTTTTACGATTTGGCTAGTGTTTACACACACTTTTCAACATTTCACTGATATCGTTTCTAGAGTGCTGTTACACACCTGGGTTCTTTTTGCTGAAAAAGCCGCCCACGCCTTTGAAACCTACACTTGACCAACAATCCTCAATTATCCACTTAAGCAGCTACTTAATCGAATGAGCATGAGTTATCCCAATCGTTATACTCACAACAACTTACCTTTGATCAAGTGAATTGGGAGGTTTCACCTATCCAACCGTTGATTACAAACCTTCGAAATGTTCCTAGGCACAAACCGAAATCAGATAAGCATTGATTCATCAAGAAAATAGGATAACAATTTACTATCTTCACTTACCAATAACGCGAGAAGAGTATCCACTACGAAGTGTAAGACTTATCGGAAAATAGAGAATGACAACTAGAACAATAAAGAAGGAAAAGCAGCAAACTACAAGGGAAATAATGAATCACCAAAAAGAAATGAAAGGGGAAGGATGAAAAAGGGGGAGAAGATTCAGCCAAGGGGAAAAGGAAAATGTTTGCTCACCGTTTTCAGAAGAGTAGCATTCTGGGAAGTCAAGAGAGAGAACATAGGAACACTAATCAGCAGGAAGCAGTATGAACAGAATCATTAAAAATATTTGGTAAAAGAAATGAAGAAGAGGCAAGGAGAGGAAGAGGGTGTATTCGACCAACAGCAGGAAAAGGAGAGAAGAGGAGATGAAAAGATGAGAAAAGGTATATTCGGCCAAATAAAAGTTTGTTAAAAGTGAAACAGACGAATATGCAAACACCCCTACCATACACGACACTCAAGAAAAAAGAGAGAAATCACCAAATGAACAGAAAAACCCGAAATGTAGAGTATACCTATCTGGCCGAATTTCTTGAGTGCCAGAGTCCATTTTTTGACATAACTCTCCCTCTTCCCTCATCTCCCTTGATTTTCTCCTAAAATCCCTCCTCAAATCTCTCCACCTGATCACACCTCCCCTCAACCACTCAATTTGAATTCTTCTTAACCACTTTATTGATTTAGTCAAACTCCAACACCTCCACGGCACAGCAGCAAAATAAATACACCACTGCTCCCACCAAGATTCGAACACCAGTCCTCTGGCATGGGTAACACGCCATTTACCCCCTAGACCAACAGGCTTTTTATGTCTTGCTTTTAAAAGCCTAATAACTATAGGCAAGGGTTTATTCCCTAAAAACAAAACTTTTTGCACAAGCCCAGGCTTGAACCCAAGACTTTTTAGACACTCTTAAACACACCTAAATCACTTAGACATTAAAGCAAATAGATAGTTGTGCTTCAAACATACAAAAATAATTACCTAGATTTTGGAGCGTTACAACTCTACCCCTTAAAAAAAATGTCGGCCTCGAAATTTACCTAATCAAAACAAATGAGGGTATTGCAAATGTACAGCCTCTTCGAGGTCCCACGTGGCCTCTTCTAAACTATGATTGCGCCAAAGTACCTAACCAGTGGGATAGACTTCTTCCTCAAAACTTTCACATCACGATCTAAAATCTGAACCGGTTCCTCCTCAAAGGTCAGGTCCGGTCTAATCTCAATCTCCCCAGTCGAAACCACATGTGTGGTATTAGAGCGATAATGCCTTAGCATAGAAACATGGAACACATCATGAATCTGATTCAACTCTGGAGGTAACTCAAGTCGATAAGCACCGGGTCCCACATGTTTCAATATACGCCTCACAACCCTTTCGAACTAACTTCTCAGCCTTCAAGGCAGAAATCACATTTGACAAATAATTTCAACGCTCCCGTATTACCACCACCTCATCACCCTCCATAGTTTTCAGTACCACCCGTTTAGTAGCACAATCCAAATTCACTTGATGCTTAACCAGCCAATCCATGCCCAGTATTAAGTCAAACTCTCCAAAATGAAGTTCCATCAAAATCGCCAAAAAGATGGTTATTTGAACCTCCAAAGGTACATCTCTGAACAATTTGTTTACCTTAAGTGACTGCCCTAAAGGACTCAACACAGTAGCCTCACTTACAGTGGTTTCAACCATTATACCCAAAGTCTCAAAACTGAGCATGCTATATATGAATGAGTAGACTCAACATCAATCAGTGCAGTATAAGGTACAGTATAGATAAAGAATGTACCAGTAATTACATCTAGGGCGTCTTCGTCCTCTCGGTAATGTGTAGCATAAACTAGAGCTGGCTGCCCGCCTCAGTATGACCAGCACCTCTGCCTGGTGCTCCACGACCATAGTCGATACCATTTCCACCTCTGTCTTAACCATGACCTATCGGTGGCTGCTGAACACCTCTCTACAGCTAAACAGTACCCCGACCATTAACTTGTATCTGACCAGGCCTTCGTGGACAATCTCTGATATGGTGCTCTAATGGTCCGCATATCAAACATGCTTCAATCCTTTTCCAGCACTCGCCCTAATGACGTTTACCACAGTTAACACATGGCTGCGATCTAGTAGTAGCATTAGGGGCCCCAACTCTGACCGGCCCATCCAGTCTGGCCTTTTTCTTCGGCCTTCGAACAAAACTTGAGGGCTCTGAATCCCTCTCATTCTTACCCTACTCTCTATTATGACGCTTAGTACGCTTCACCTCCTCGGTGATCTTCGCCTTACCTACTAGTGAAGCAAAATCGCTCCCTCTGTAGAGCTATCAAAACTCTCAAACTATCCCTGAGGCCGTCCTTGAAACGAACACACCATCCATATTCAGTTGCCACTATCCCATGTGCATAGCAGCTTAATCGCAAAAATTCAGCTTCATATTCGGCCACTAATTAATCCTTCTGAGTTAGATTTAGAATTTCCCCCTGCATACTTCCTCTGGAAAGCAGTCTTGAAGAATTCCCACGTCAATCAGTCAGCCTGAGTACCCACTTTAACTGTAAGCCACCACTGATAGGCTTCGTCTCGTAACAATGACACAGGTCCTTTTAGTTTTTGTTTGGGGGTGCAATCGAGGTCATACATGATCCTCTCTGTGGCCTCAATCCAATATTCAACCACGTTAGGGGCAATTCCAACAATACCCCTAAAAGCCTCAGCCCCATTAGATTGAAGTCGTTCTGTGACTGACCCACGGCCCACATTTCTAATATTGGGCCCAACGATTCTCTCCAAAATTCACAACATAGCTTGGGACATTACGTCGCCCCTAGCAGCACGATCGTGAGACCCAGTCTCAATCACAGGTGAAGCTGGTGTTTCTCTAGCTTCAGCGTTAGGCATGTGGCCTGATGATGAAGACCCAGCCCGAGCACCTCTACAGCTTCCGCCACGGCCTCTTGTACCCCTTCCACGAGTACCTCTGGTGCTTATTATCTAATTGCGTATTATCTATTTTTAACAATTTTATGTATCAATTTACAGTTTCAGTGTTAATTAATAGATATATTATGGAAAGCAATATCAGTATTTAAGAGTTTGTTTTCACAAAATACAGTGTCTATCAGTGTTTATCGTTTTTACTCTAGTATCAGTATACACTAACTTAAGTGTTTCAGTACGGTCCATCTATAGTAGTTTTAGTACGTGCTATCTATTGCAGTTTCAGTTCTAAACAGATAACAGCTTTAGAGGACTTACAGAATCAACGCCAGAGACTCGGTGTACCACACATTCAGTATAAATATTTCTAAATACTTCCAAATCATTTAGAACAGTTCTTTTTGATAATTTCAAGTTTTAGAATAAACCCAAAACCACAGTTGAGTTTTGTAACCTGGCTCTGATACCCCAAAATGTAACACCCCAAACCCGACCTAGACGTTATGGCCGAATCTGGCGATATCACATTGAAGTGTTTTTCAATAACATACTTTCATTGGAAAAACCTGTTCTATATTAAATCTCGTTTATGATCGTAACAAAAATTTAAGTGTATTTTGTTCATTTAAAACTTAAGTTATTTTTAGTAGTTTGTCGATCATATTAGTTTGTTGCTATATTTAAAACAATGTTTGATGCGGAAGCTTTTATCGAATGTTACGTAAACGTGGTGTTTTGAAAAACATTTATCTTTTGAAAATCGACGTCCTACTTCTTTCAAATATGAATTAAATAACTAAAATCCCAAAATTAAAAGTTAAAATTTAAAGAGGCCTTATTACATAACAAAAACCCAAATTAAATTTATTAGAAATAAAACTCAAATATAAAAGTAGGTGCAGTTCTGTGGCCACCTTCGAATCCCTTACAACACTGATCTGCCTAAGAATGAGGGTTACCTATACAGATAAACAGAGGGGTGAGTTTACGAAAAACTCAGTGTGTAACCCCATGTAAGTAAATAGCAAATCATGCCTTAGGCAAGTACAATTTAGCCTAAGCCCAAATCAATAACAGTTCAGATCAGTTGGGCCTTAGCCCATTACAGTATTAGTATTAGTGTGGGCCTTAGCCCATTTCACTGACAGTAATAGTTCAGGCATGCAATCAGAAATCCTACCCAACCAGCCTCTACACTCCACTCTGTCTAGCCTAACACTCTATGTAGGGATAAAATCACCCACCCATCCCTACATTCCAAAAATTATAACCGGTTGCGGCACTAAATAGTATTTGTAGCAGAGCTGCCAGTACAGTACAGTACACTCCCTCCAATCATAATAATCCCATCCCATGCAACATATCACACATGTATGCAACATATATATCGTGGCATGCTCATATACAGTCATACACAACATAAGGCATAAGGTCATTTTATATTATAGGGGCATAAGAGTCATTTCATATCAATTTGGGGGTCTAGGAAAACTTACTGACCCATCAGTAGGTCCACAGTCGTCTCAGGTAACCCGTGCAACCTTAACAGTTAAATAATGAAAATGGCCCATGGCCCATAATGCGGGCCCATGTGGGCCCACACGCTCGTGTGACTTGTATAGCCCAGAATTGGTCTCAGTCATAAAAATTACATATCTCAGCCAAATATTCTCCACACATTCGTGTGGTTTACCGTGTGGGGCCCACAAGCCCGTCGAGCCCACACGACCCATTTCAGCCCAACGTGGCCCAAAACGGCCTAAGACCACGAAATCACTCATTGTGGCCTCGATAGACTAACGCCCACATTTTATGCGTTTAGATTACCACATGAGCGAGCGCACGCTTGTGTAGCGTCAATTGTCATACTTTTTGGATTTTGCTTTATGATTTGGGTAGTGTTCAAACACACTTTTCGGCATTTCACTAGTATCGTTTATAGGGTGCTGTTACACACCTGGGTTCTATTTGCTGAGAAAACCACCTACGCCTTTGAAACCTACACCTGACCAACAATCCTCAATTATCCACTTAAGTAGTTACTTTATCAAATAAGCATGAGTTATCCCAATCGTTATACTCAAAACAACTTACCTTTGATCGAGTGAATAGGGAGGTTTCGCCTATCCAACCATTTAATACAAACCTTCTACCCTTCGAAAGTTTCCTAGGCACAATTCGAAATCAAATAAGCATTGATTCATCATGCAAATAGGATAACAATTTCCTATCTTCACTTACAAATAACGCGAGAAGAGTATCCATTATGAAGTTTAAGACTTATTGACAAATAGAGAATGATAACCAGAACAATAGAGAAGGGAAAGCAGTCAACTGCAAGGGAAAGAATGAATCACCAAAAAGAAATGAAAGGGGGAGGATGAAAAACAGGGAGAAGATTCGGCCAAGGGGAAAGGAAAACGTTTGCTCACTTTTTTCAGAAGAGTAGCATTCTGGGAAGTCAAGAGAGAGAACACAGGAACACTAATCGGTAGGAAGCAGTAAGAATAGAATCGTTAGAAATATTTAGGAAAAGAAATAAAGAAGAGGTATGGAGAGGAAGAGGATGTATTCAGCCAACAGCAGGAAAAGGAGAAAAGAGGAGATGACAAGAAGAGCAAAAGGTATATTCGGCCAAAGAAAAGGTTGTCAAAAGTGAAATGGACGAATATGCAAACACCCCTACAACATACAGCACTCAAGCAAAAAGAGAGAAATCACCAAATGTATAGAATAACCCAAAATGTGGAGTATACCTCTCTGGCCGAATTTCTTGAGTGCCAGAGTCCATTTTCGTCACAACTCTCTATAACATCCTAAAAATTTAGTATCGATATGTTGCATGATTTTAGTGCTTAGCTTGTGAATGATTCAATTTGTGTGTTAAATATAGTCCTGAGAAGGCTCGGGATTTATTCAGAATTAGAATAAATTTTAGTAATGAGCACTTTATTGAAATGGAACAAGTAACCTTGATGCTTAAGGTAATTAAGTGGTAAAAAGATAGCATAAATGAGCCATTGGTTAAGGGGTTATGCACTACATGTATGGTCTTGAGGGGAGAGGTTCGAATCCCCTAGTATGCATTTTGTGAATATTATTTTTGCTCTTTCCTAGCAAGTGTCGACCAAGCATCATATTCTTGGTAAGTTAGACTTTTATTTTTATGGTATGATGGCTAAGAGATATGGTAAAAGTGAACTTAAGGAAAAGAATCATATGGAAAAGGCAAGTAAGGGGGACATAAGGCATGAAACAAGGGTGATGTTTTGGAAACTTTGGGTGGCTAAACTTTGACTTTTGGCCAATGTACTTGGACGGTTTTGGGGCTAGAAGGGGTTGGCCAAATATTGGTAAGGATTAGGAGCTAGTTGGCCATAATGCTTTGGCAAATTAGTGCATTTTTCGTTTCTCTTCACAACTTCTCTCCCTAGCCGGTTGCGTCTTGTGCAATAGGTAAATTTTGTTTTGGTTTTGGTCATTTCTTCTAGAACAAATTAATATCATTTTTCATTCTTCCCAAGTTTCTCCTCTTTGTGCCGAAACCATAGCATCTTGAAAGGTCATATTCTCTTTCTTTCTTTTTGGCCGAATATACACCAACCCCAAGATAATTTCTTTGTTCATCTTCCATCATTGAAAATTGACACATAAACACTTTCTCTTTTATTTTTTTTTCTCCTTTCTTCCTTATTGTAAAGAACTCTTAACATCACTGTTTCTTTTCCAAAATCTTTCACCATGGCCGAATGTTAATAACCATCTTCATAGCCGAAATTTCCATTCTCATATATTTTTTCTCAATCATTCTTTCTACTCTCGTTTTGATCAATCGGTAAGAACCCTCTTCGATTCTTTTTCTTTTGCCGAATCTACATATTGGTTTGAGAAGGTCTTTTGACCGAAAATATCATCCTCTATCTTTCTCTCTTAGACAATTTTTTTCGTCTTTATAGTGATATAGAGAAGGCCGAAACTCAGAGTATTCGTAATCATCATGAATCGCTAGGATTCGGTTCAAAGTGTTAAGGTAAGGATTTCTATCAAAGACTTCCATATTACTCGTTATTTTGTCAAAGATGGGTTACTAATCGATTTTATCTTAGGAACGTTATCGCTCGAATTTCATCCCGTGAACGTAAGATTTCATGGTAAGTCGATTTCGCCCTTAAAACCTATAGACTTAATTCCCAAAATATTAGTTGGACTAATATTCTTTTGTCTATGGGGGTAAGCAAGATAGGGTCGAAAAGCGTGGTGAATAGTGTTCGGAAGAGAAGCGGATTCGCTATTCCCTCTAGATTCAAGCGAAGGGCTATTTCAGTAATCTGAGACTTTCCACCGGGTTGTGGACCCTCATCCGAGGAGAATCGATTATTCGAAGTTGTTCGTAGTTCGGAACCATTAACTGTTTTGGATTTTCCACCAGGTGGTGAACCGTCAGCGGGGGAAAACCGTCAAATAGTAGTTGTTCGAGATTCCGAGGGTAAAGATCTAGCTCGTATATCTTTAGCATAGATTTATATTAAGTATTAGTGTTCTAAACAAGCGTGACACATATTTAGGTATCGACGAACATGAAAGTATAGTTCTCACCGTAATCAGGTGTGTAATCTCACACTTATTTCATGGGTTAGATGACTATACCTAACTAAGCATTAGATTAAAAATCACAAAGTTGGTGAAATCGAAAAATATGTTATATTAACACTTTAGTGTAAGTGCATGAAATCGGTATTAAAATCGTGAAAATTTCGGAATCGCCCTTAATGGACTAATATGATAAAAAGTGATATTCAGGCCCCATGTGAAAAATAGGCCAAATTGTGAAATGGGCCAAATTGTAATATGGGCCAGTTTGTAGTAATTCTTTTATGGGCTTTATGTTGGAATTATCATATGAATAAATTGTTATGCATTTTATATACATGATTGCATGGGATGTGATAATGATGAAGAGAAGTTCTGGTAGCTGTGCTACATTATTCTGGTGGCTCTGCCACAAATATTGTAAATGGCCACTGGCCTGCGAATTATTGAATTAAATGGCAAAATGCCTGCGATTGGTGTGTTGGCGGGGTGGATGACTAAAGCTCCCCACAGGTGTGCTGGTTGGTACAGGTGGTGTGTAGCGGATGGAAGTTTAGGTTTGGTTGGGAATTGCATATCACATGCATTTTATAATTGTCAAATTGTTATATTTGTAAATAGGCCCAGGCCCAATAAATGCTTAAATGGTTTTGGCCTAGCGGACTTGGTAAGTGGGTTACACACTGAGTTCTAAGTGACTCACCCCGTTTCCTTTACCCTTCTCAGGTAATGATCAGTAATGGAGGCTTGGGCCGAGGATGACTTCGTGGAGGCCATACTTCAAATAATGGTTTTTATGAGCTTTGAACTACTCTTAAGTATTTTTATTTAATTATTACTTCAGTGTGATGTAATAAGGCCTCTGGTATTATTTTTATGGATTTTATTTCGTGGATGGATTTTAATTACGTTTTTGATACTTAAATGGGACTATTTTATTTTTATAAATATTTTCTTTAATTTACGTATAAAAAAGGGGTTTTTCTTAAATATCATTATCTCGTAAAATTTTCTGTAAAAACTCTTTTATGAATTTTGATTTCAAATTCCTTTTTAAACTCTTTTAAACTTCTTTAAAAATTAAACTAATTATTTTTCTAAGATCAAATTATAAACTCTTATGTCTTAAAATCATAGATTTTAAATTAACCTCAGTTTTTGATAAACTCCATTTCCAAAATAGTTTTGAGGATCTGTTTTCTTTAAATCATCACATGGCTAGATGTATGTTCGTTTTGTGTGGCATACCAAATCTGGTCTTAACGCATAGATCGGGTTTGGGGTGTTACACTCTCCCTCTCCCCTCATCTCCCTTAATTTTCTCCTAAAATCCCTCCTCAAATCTCTCCACCTGATCACACCTCCCCTCAGCCACTCAATTTGAATTCTCCTCAACTACTTCAGTGATTCAGTCAAACTCCAACACCTCCATGGCACAGCAGCAAAATAAATACTCCACTGCTCCCACTAAGATTCGAACACCAGTCCTCCGGCATGGGTAACATGCCACTTACCCCTAGGCCAGCAAGCTTTTTATGTCTTGCTTTTACCCATAATAATTTAAAAGCCTACTAACTATAAGCAAGGGTTTATTCCCTAATAACAAAACTTTTTGCATAAGCACAGGATTGAACCCAGGACTTCTCAGACACTCCCAAACACACCCAAATCACTTAGCTACTAAAGCATATAGATAGCTGTGCTTCAAAAATACAAAAATAATTACCTATATTTTGGGGCGTTACATAGAACAAGAAGAAGAAGATCCCACAGAGATCGAATTGATACAATCAGTTGAAATTCTTGATAAGGCAGAACCAATGGAACCAATAGCCGAACCTAACATTGCAACTTCAAGGTTTAAGACTCAATCGCGTTGCTCAGATCATCGAGATGAGCTGTTAAAGTTGATGGACATAATGCAACATATGCAGTGGCAGCAACAAGCTTACTGGAGATATTCAAAAATACGGGATGACTCAATGAGAAGTGCTCTTTTGAAAATATACAATGACCCGTTTATTTTTGTGCATGAGTTTAAGTAACACCCTAAACCCGGCCTAGAAGTTAGGGCCAAAACTGGCGTGTCACATTGAAGAGTTTTTCAAAAACCATGCTTTCATTAGAAACCCTTCTTAAAGAATTTAAAACTTTCTGCCATGTAAAACCTCAGATTTTTTTCTCTTATCTTCAAAACGTAGTTTATTAAAAGCCATTCTGTTGCAAAAACATTATTACTTTCAAACCCTTGTTTGTTGAAGAAGTTTGATTCAAACATTTGTGAATACGTGATATTTTGAAAACAGTGGTTATAGTTTTAAAAACTCGTGCTTAACAGACCAGCAGTTTGTAATTTAAAGAAATACCAAATAAGAGTTAAAAAGAAAACCCTAATGGCCTTAATACAAAAATTATTAACCCAATAATTTAAAATAACTAAATTAAACTAAAATCTCTAAGTTTAGTCTTTAAACCATATCCGACGTGTGGCCAACTCTGAGTCCTCCATAGCTCCAAATCATCTAAGGCTGGAGATTACTTGCAAGGTTAAAAGAAAGGGGTGAGTTATAAGAATTCAGTGTGTAATCCCCTGATACGGTCACAGCCTGGGCCTAAGCCCTATTCGGTAAGAATCTGGGCCTAAGCCCTAAAATCAATGCAATAAACATGTACCCAACCCATACCAACCAAACTCTCCACTCGTACCAACCAATCTCTCCATGTGGGGACCATGTCGACCCTTCCAGCCAAACTATCTAATAATGCAGCCTAGCTGCTAATAACGGTATACATGGCTGATCCACCAAAATAAGAATATGTGGCAATGCCACTATAACGATACTTCTTCCAATCAGCAAACCCAACCCAATGAAATATGTTATGTATGCAGTGTATTTCGATCATATACAGATATATAAAAATCACATAAATAACATTTAAATTACCACTAAGAGTATAACAGTCATTTTTTCATTTAGGTGTAAAACGGTAATGTCGGTAATTTTTACCCATCGAGGGTATTTCAGTAATTTACCCACTAAGGGTATTTTGGTAATTTACCCACTAAGGGTATTTCGATAATTTACCCCTCGAACGGCCTTTCCGGAGGCCTACAGTCACCTCGAGCGACACAGGTTTCATTTCTAGTCAAAACGGTGCAATTGGGCCTAAAGTCCAATTTCGGCCCAAATAGGCCCACACGTTTATGTGGCCCATTCAGCCTACTTTCAGTCACAGTTTTGCAGACTTCGCAGCCGCATCTATTATCCGGCACTTACCATAAATTTCGCACCTGTGAGCCCGTTACCCTATGGGCCCACTTAGCCCTTTTCGGCTCTACAATGCCCATTACAGCCTCAGTCCCACGAGATAGTTCATGACACTCCCAACAGTCTATGCCAACACTAGTGGCACGATTTATCTCTACGAGTGCTCGCGCACTCGAGTCAGATCAGATGTCGATATTTCAGCTTTTCGGTATTTCAGCTTTTAGCCGATTCACAGAACATCCCATTAATAGAACAAACAGAGGTGTGAGATTACACACCTTATCACGTAGAGTACTATATAATCACAAGTGCCTTCACCTATACAAAACATAACACACAATTAACACAATTAGCAAAAGAATTGGGAGATCTCTATTCCAAACACCTAACCATGAGATTATTATCACTTGCCTTCACTAGAACAATCAACTGCGATTTGCCTAGTTAAACTAAAGTTTGATGCCGACACCCTTCCGCATACAAGCGGAAAGTCCCAAACTGCTGACACCCTACACCGCTTAAACTTGGGAATGGAGGCTATGTGCACAGCCTCGGCTGGCACCTTTGCAGCCCCCTATGACTAGAATCCTCTTTGCTCATCAAGAACACGATCTTACAGATCTAGAGTCAACACGAATGCTTAAATCACAACCACAAAGTAACCAATCACCCTAACAGGAAGAAACGAGATAACGATGTGATTGGGCCTAGCGCCTATTCTCGGCCCAAATTATCCCACAAGCTTGGGTGGCCCATTTAGCCCAAATCTAGCCACAAATATGATATTCACATTGACTAGTCCAATATCTACTACACAATCATACAACTTATTCAATGGGTCCACTTGGCCCCTTTCGACCCATCATGGCCCAAACAACATCAACCTACAAGAATACTCATGGTGGCCTCAATTATTGCGTCGAAGCTCCCACACGTGCGCTCGCACGCTCGTGTGGTCATCTCCGTGTGATTGGCATTTCGACATTTGCCACTCTACAGCTAGAGTAGTGCGAAATACACACCTGATAGGAATCTAAAGCTAATCCGTGCCTCGAACACTCCTATGCCCAAACGCCAACCAAGGTATCCTTACTCTCCTCATAGATTGCTCTATTTAAAGCCAGCTTCTCACCTTCCCTCATGGTAGCTTCCCGATGTGGGATCCCTCCTTCAACAGAGTTTAATCCATCACAACCATTTGCCATCCCAACTTAGCAAAATAAATATCCCTTTTTGCTTGCAATAGGATTCAAACCCTTGCCCTCTCCTATGCTTCATACGCTACATGCCACCACAACACAAGCTCCTTTTGTGTCTTAAAACATGCGCAACTAAATATAAGCCTATGGGCCAAAATTTAAGTTCATTTAAAAAGAAATCAAAATAAATTACAAGCGCCAAAACCTGAACCTTGGACCCCTTGCTTCCTCTATGGCGTCACTTCCTTGTCTCCCATGTGGCGCCAATTGCCACTAGACCACAACTCCTTTTGTGTCATTTTTTTCCACATTTTATTCTTAAAGCCTACTTACTTACACCCAAGGTTTTACTCACCTGAAACCAAAATTTTCCTAAAGCCCAGGTTTGAACTCGGGGCTTCATGGAAGCCCCCTACCCTTCCAAAATCACTCACCTAATAGGTCTAACTTGCATTAGTGTCATTCTCTTATTCTCAAAAATTCAGGGCGTTACAGTTTTTAGATTTCATATTTGAACTGTAACGCCCCAAATTTGGGCCTAGAAGAATTGGGCCTATTGGGCTTTGGGTCTCATAATTTTTTTTAGTGAGCCAAAAAATGAAAAATGACATGACGACTTTAAAGGTTTAATGAATTTGGAGTGTCCAGGTGTGTTGGAGAAGCTCTGGGTTCGAGTTTTGTAAGGGAGGATTCTTAATTTAATTAAATAAAGAATCAGGGTTGTGAGTAGTGGGCTTTTAAATAAATAAGTGAAAAATGGCACAAATAAGCCTGTGGTGAAGTGGCTAAGTGACACCACTAAGGTGTAGAGAGGTGGTGACATATGCATGCAGGGAGGTCTGAGGTTCGAGTGCTAGCTTAGTTTTATTTTGGAGTTTAATTTTAGGCTTCTAGAAGGCTGAAAGTGGCGTGTAGAGGGACTCTAGAGGTAATTTAGGAGAAGGATAACGGAGATATCATGGAGAAAATTAGGAGATGAGCAGTGGATGAAGTGGTGCCAAATTGGACTTTAGGGGTGGCTACATTTTGGCTATAGGCTATATAAATGTATGTGTGTCAAATCTGGGGTCCTAGGTAATCCCGAATTTTTCATTCTTTTTCATTTCCTTGCCGAAACCTTATTTTTCCACAACCGAAAATACCTTGCCTTTTTTCCAAAATCTCCTATAGCCGAATCCCTTTTTGCTGAATTCTTTCATAGCCAAACTCTTTTATTACTGAAGTATCATCATCTTCTCTTGCCAAAATCCCTATTAGTTTCGAATCTTTGTTGTTTTCCTTCATCACAAATCGATTGTTATCTACTATCAGTCAAGGTTAAAAGCCGAATCTCGTTCTGTAGCTATCTAGGTCGTATAATCAAAAGTGGATTTGGTAAGTATTCGATTAACCTCTTTTGTACATTTTTCTAAAAGCCGAAGGGCTATCTAACTTTTCTTGTTGTTAATTTTGTATTAACAAGGGTAAGGTTTAAGGATCGCAAGCATGGTAAGGATCGTTAGCAAAGTGTAAGTGTACTCAACTCAATTATGGTTTAAGTAAATGGCCGAATGTGAGTATGATCTATAGGGGTGACTTGTGTGAATTATGAGTCACTCGAAGTCTGATGGTGTATGTGTAAGTGCAGATCTAGGGGATACTCGTGATTAGTAGCTAAGGAAGGGCTATTAGAACCCGGTAGCACACGGTAAGGTTACGGTAAGGCTTCGACTTTTGGTAAATATTTTGATTAAGTATGGGTGATTGATTGAAGGTTGGTTGGTTGTAGGTTTAAGGCTAAGGATAGTATAGCACGTCGCAGAAAATAGGTGTGTACAAACACTACACAGACATGATATCGGCAATGCCGAAAAGCCGAAAGTGGCTAAATGGGCCCGATGGGCCCTAAGGCTAATTTTGATGAAATTGATTGATTTGGTTATATGAATTGAGTTAGTCATGCATGTTACATGATCTGGAATTTTTTTTGGGCCTAATAGGCCATATGAATGAGATTTGGGCATAATGGGCTATATGAACGTGAAATGGGCTTGATGGGCTTTATGGGGACATAGACAAGTATGCTAGTGTTTAATGGACTTTAAGCCTAGTTCTGAACAACTCTTAACCACATAAGACTTAATCTAATAATTAAACATGTCTGTGGACAAGTCGCTGGGTTAGAGTGTGGCAATGGACATATGCATCTGTAGGTTTGGATCTAGGGAGAGCTTGGTACTTAAGCGGTCCTAGTGGCCCTCCTCCTCTTCTCTAGAATCCTACCTGGTGCGTAGTGTCTGTTCACTTTAGCTGCAAGGTAATGGGCCAAAGTTCATAACTAAAACCCGAGAGGGAACAAAATACCCCTGATTTGAAAATTACCAAAATACCCTTAGTTTAAAAATTTCCAAAATATCCTTAGATTTGCAAAATTACTAAAATACCCCTGATTTGTAAAATTACCAAAATACCCTTGATTTGTAGAATTACTAAAATATCCCTGATTTATAAAATTTCCAAAATACCACTATTTTCCAAAATTACATAAATACCCCTGTAGGGTAGAATTACGAAAATACCCCTGTGTAGTGAAATGACTAAAATACCCTAAGTGCCGAATGTGTGAAAATGTGTATGTTGCATTCATGAAATATATGATGCACTTGGGTGGGTTTTGATGATACGGAGGAAGATTTGAGGATCGCATTGTCGCTTGACGACCGTGGATCCACCAGTGGCTTTAAGCCCATTATAGCAACTTTGCTGCAACGTTTGAGTAGTGTCGCTGTTGGTGCTACCTTTGGAGTGTAGGGATGGGTGGGTTGATATTTATATCCCCACAGGAATGTAGGGTTGGAAGGGAAATGGAGTGCAAGGTTGGATTTGGGATGAGTGCATTGCATTCAAGTGATACTGATGTGATGTGAAGTCATTGCGGGCTAAGGCCCAAGACCACCGAATTTGATAGGGCTTAGGCCCAATGTGATATTTGCATGTTGATTGGTTACCAAGGGTCGTACACACTGAGTTTCAAAACTCACACCCTATTATAAAATGTTTCAGGTGACCCTCAGTAGACGGCTCGACATGGGAAAGGACTCGGAGATGGCCACACTACAAGATACTTAGGAGTTTTGTTTATTTGTTTCAAAGGACATGATTTTAATTACTTTATTTTCGCTGGTTGTAATAAGGCCTTGTACTTCAATTTGACTTTAGATTTTGTGTTTTGTTATCATTGTTCAACTGTTTACTTAATTGTTAAACTTAAATAAATTTTCTTAAACATGGTTTTCGGAATACTTAAAATAATTAAATGGGCTTTTATCATTACTTAACAAGACTCAGGGATTTTTGGGTATTTTGAATTATGCCTTTGATGTGACATTCTCGGATTTGGCCATAACATCTGGGTCGGGTCTAGGGGTGACACATGAACCATGGAGAGGAAGCAAAGTGATTCCTACAAAAACAAAGACAATGGAGCAAAAGATGAGTCAAATTCGGGGGGATCTGCAAATAAATAAAAATAGGGGATCTTGACTTTATTTTATATCTGTTCTTGGGTTATTTAATGTTTTAGGATTAGGTTTTACTAGGAATTTTTATTTTCGCACAATAAAACAAGAGGTGGAATTTATAAATAAAAAAAAAATAAACAAGTCGCAAAGTGCAAAGTGTGGTAATAGATATATACATGTCTAGGACTGGATCTAGAGAGAGCTTGGTACTTAAGCAGTCAAATTGACTCACCTCCTCTTTTCTAGAATCCTACCTAGTGTATAGTATTTATTCACTTTTAAACAATGAGGACATTGTTCATCTTAAGTAGGGGGGACCAAAAAATTCAATTATTTCCACTTTGAATAAAATTTTCTTTCAGTTGTGATTAGATTATATTTTGTTCAAAAATTTGAAATTTTGTTAAGTATGCTAAACTTCAGTATGAATAAAGTTTGATTATTCCAATAATTGTTATGTTAACTGAAATATGGCATAAATGTATTTTTAATAAAGCATGCAAACCGTACCATAAAATTTATAGTTCTTTAGGAAAGTTAGGAATGCATGAAAGTTTAAGTCTCTAGAATTGACTTAGTAGTTTCTTGAGGTGAAATCCTAGGAAGCATGGGAAGTTAAAAATGATTTAGGCAACTTTTGTTTGGACCGGTTAAGCCTTTTCAAGCCAACCATGATGAATTTTTATCCCTTGAAACCCAAAGTTGAGACTATATGGCCTAATTTTATTTGAACCCTTGCAATATTTAGCCATCACTTTTCTCATAATTATCTTTAAATTGTCCCAAACACTAGAGTCAATACTATTCAAAATGTTCCTTGAAAATAAGTTTGAGGGAGTTGAAAAGAAGCATCAAATGCTCAAGAAAATTGTAGTATATACAGTAAAATGCTCATGTAAGGGAAAAAAAGAGAGCATATGTACTTGAAAGAAAATAGATGTACAAAAGAGCATGTGAAAGTAAAGTAAGTTGGTGTATTGAAGATAATTATTCTGAAGGTCCAATTGAAGCTAAGTCTAGGGTTTTTAGCCTAAATTTACCTATCTTTTACCCACCCTAGGCTAGCCACGTTACAACCTTTTTAAAGACGTATTGAGTCAAGTTTCTATGCTACCTACATTAGTGGATAGAAATTACTATGTTCAACATATGAAGACATAAGTTAAACTTAATGATTGCAACTTTCTTGAATAAGGGAATAAAATCAAATTGGTAGGAATTTAGCATGTCTTTATTGAGAAAGCACTTAGTCTATTTTTTCTATCATAATAATAATTGATATTATTTTTAATGATATGTATACATAAGAGGCATAAGTATCAAATTTCTTATTTTTGAGCATAAGTATACTTAAATCATGAATTTTGGGAAAAATGTTGTTCTGATAAAAGTTTTCAAAGGTGTTTTTGAGAAATTCTTTCCAAATTTGTGCATTACTCGGGACGAGCAATGAATTAATTTTGGGGGTGTGGAAACACGAAAATATACACACATTTTAATGCCCTTTTAACTCAAATTCATGCAGTTTCGATAAAATTCTTACCAAAAAATATTTAATTATTATAAAATTGTACTTAAATTATTAAAATTTTGAATTTTACTTAATTTTAATCATTTTTGATAAATTCGCACAAAGGGAAAAAACAGCTCGACAGACACTACTAGAAGCACAAAACCGAGAAGTAATTTTGAAGCATCAAGATGAATTAATTTTTCAGCCTATGTAATATCCTTAAATAGGGGCTATTGTGTTTGAATTGTTTTGCATGTGTATGGATTGATTGTGTTATTGATTGAGGTGTTCTAGGGTCTAGGTATAAGCCAAGGGTAGGCCCGAGCTATAGGAAAAATTTTGTTTTTAAGCTTTGGTTAAGGGGAGATGAAGGAGCTAGGCGTTAAGTATATTCCGTGGTAAATTTAGGCACAAGAATAGCCTTGGTAAAGCGGCAAGGAGGTGCCACTTAGGGCCTTATGCAGTGACACCACAAGCAGGGGAAGGAGAGCCTGGGTTCAAGCTGCAGAAATCCCTTGCTGCTAATTCTTTTTGACACCAAGGAGGGAAGAGTTGTGCTCAGCTCAAACTCTGTCGGATAACTGTTGAACAAGTCAAACTAATTTAACCTGGTGGAGAAGAGAGAATTTAGGAGCTTGAGAAATTCAAACTCATTTGAATGGTTGGCCAGGAGAAGTTTGAGGTGTTTGCTGAATTTTGAACTTGTGTAAGGAGGAGTAATCGGCTTTGGGTTCTTTGGAGGGTGGCCGAATGTGCTATGGGAGGTAGCCAAGGTCGGCTAGTTTAGAAGGCTTCTCATTTTCGGGTAGTGTCAAAATCGAACCTCAAGGTGCATTTTTCTTCTTTTTCGGCAACTTGGGCATTTGGCCGAACCAAGCATTGCCATTTATTTGCAAAGAGCCGAAACTCAAATAGCCTTTCTCTCCTTTCATTTTCGGTTCATCCATTGTTAGCCGAAACTTCCTCTTTGCCGAATTCATCCTTGCTTCACTTCTCTTTTCCCTATTTTGCTAAAAGCTAAAACCAACAACCCCACCTCCATTCGACATCTTTTCTTCTCTCTTTCAACTCTCCTTGTGCCAAAATCTCTTCCTTTCTCTTTTTGCCGAACCCCCTCTTTCCCATTTCATTTTCTTCTCCATCTCTTCCATCAACGAAAGCCGAAACATTGTGGAGTTCTTTTCTCTTCTTTCAACCACAGCCGAGTCACCCTGAGATCCATCATCATTGCCGAAATCTCTCAACTCTCCCCTTCTTGTTTTAATTATTGGCCGAATATCAATCAAGCAGAGATCTCCCTTGATTCCTTCTCTAATCGGTTTGGAATAGGTAAGTCTGTCATGACCGAATCTCCTCTATTCTCACTTTCTTTTCTCTGTCGACATGTATAGACAAAAGCTCACTTTTGGCATTTGTCTTGACTTTTAATCAACCATGCAATCGGTTTCTTTTAGGATCTCTGGGATTTTGGAAGCAGTAGATCGTGGTCATCTACTCTCTCTGTCAATCGGTTTTGTAAGTCTGTGGTAAGGTCTCATGCCGATTCATTCTTTCCCTTATTCTTTTGAAAGCTGAAGGCTATTGCTTTATGTGTTTGAATGTTGGCCGATTGTAGGGGAAGGCTTAGGTCTCGCATATTTCGAGTTGTGGCTAGTATACGAAAAGCGTTAAGGTAAGGTGGGTTGCTAGATTCGTTAACTTTTTTGGAATTACAAGTGAAGCCGAATGGCTTTTTCTAATGATCTTGGTTGGCCGAATGTAGGATAAAGGGGATCTAGTGTGTTGGATCGGGATCTTCGGGATTCAATAATCGCGTTAGTAACTAGGTAGTGTGTATCTTACACACTTCATAATATAAGTAAATATGCTAATAACCTAAACATGTTAAAAGCCGAAAACTGTATAGATCTCAATATGATACCTTTATGGTATGAGCAAGGATTTCGGGTAAGTTCGTTTTTGATGAGATTATGCTATATGATTCTTGATGCTACGATCTACGTTATATTCGATATATGTTTAATATTAAAGCATGTTGGCATGATTTATATACGTATTGCATTATTATGGGTGATATGAGGGGAGGGGGAAGATTGATATCTGTGACTTTGGGTCACCAGTGGTTTGGCACCACCAGTGGTTTGGTACCATAGTTGATTTCGTGACTTTGGATCACCAGAGGTTTGGCACCTCATAGCGACTCCTCCTAGTGCTTTAGCACCACAGTGGGTTGGCCCCACATTTGATAAACGGGATTTTCGCCAGTGATTTGGTATCACAATGTGGGTTGGCCCCACATATGGATTATTTGTGACTTTGGGTCACCAGTGGTTTGGCACCACAATATTATTGATATCAGTGGCTTTGGGTCACCAGTGGTTTGGCACCACTAGTGGTTTGGTACCACACGGGGTAGAAAACGGAGTTATGGATGGCTAGGTTTAGGTGCATGATATGTTTACTTGGTTATGACTTGTGTAAGGATGTTGCTATATTCGGGAGGGGGATTATGCACTGAGTCTTGGTGACTCACCTTCTCCCTTATCTTTTCAGGTGATTCGTAGATCGCGGATGAGGAGCCGGGTAGACTCGAGGTGGCCATGCAATATTTGCTTCTGGATTTACATGGACTTTTTGACTTGGGTATTTTTACTTTAAATTTTGGTTTTATTTGGGTTTTTAATAAGGCCATTGGTTATTTTTATTATTATTTTTAATCTGCTTTGGATTTGATTTTAAATATGATTAAGTAAATTATTTGACTTGTTTTAATAACTTGAAACACAAAGTTTTCTAAACTATAATACGCACTGGGTTTCTAAACTTTACCATCGAGTAATACAATTCACATGATAACAAAGCCAACCTAAATGATTTTCAAATTTAAGTTTTCAAAGCTCAAATACAAACGGTTTTAATTAACTAAGTTAAATTCACTCGGGGGTCAATAGTCATAAACATTTTCTTAAGTAATGAATCACGAACGAGTTTAAAAAGATTTTTGGGATTTCAAAGCCAACATAACGTTTTCAACTTTACATGCACAAGATTTCCCCAAACACAAAGAAATAAAAGGATTATCACTGAAGATAAACCGGTAACTCGTTTTCTTCAAAAAGTTTTCACTCTGTAACATGCCAGATTCGGTCGTGGTGTATTGACCGGGTTTGGGGTGTTACAGCCTAAGACGGTCCAAATTATGTGTATTAATTCATAATATAATTAATTTTAATTTTAATCCAAATTAATATGGGTTAAATAAATTATTATTAATTAATTATGAAAAGTGGCCCAGTTGAGCTGAATTGAGAAAACCAATCCAACCGAGCACTGGGCAGCCCAAAATCATCCCACATGCTAACCCAATCAGCTTGCTTGGCTGATTATTTAACTTGCAAAATGGTCCTTGAAGACTCTTTCAAATTGCATCCGAACCCCTCCACTATTCGTGCCTTTCTAGATTTGCCCCTACCTAAAAATAGCAAGTTTAAATTCTTCAAACTTGCCACATGTGTGGCCCGCCATGGGGGGACTCTATGGCTGCTAATTTTTGCTAATTTTAGCATCCATCTCAACTTATAAATACTCCTCTTTTCTGCTCACTTCAAACACATCTCAACTCTTCTCATCTCTTCACTTCTCTCTAAGTTTTCTCTCATCATTTCCCTTTCATAATTCTTTATTCCCTTGCCGATTTCACCTCTTGAAAAAGAGTCATTTATCCACCATTTGGAGCATAATTCAAGTGTTCATAGAAGCCTTGGTTTGACAAGAACAAGCAAAGAAAGAGGAATGGAGTAAACTAGTCAAGCCACGGAGAGAACACCGGATTTGATTCTTGCTCCCTATCCTTTTAATTTTGTTGTTGTTATGATGAACATGTCTATGAATATTTATTGTAACAGCCCGATTTTGGGGCTAATCGAAACAGTGGTTTCAGAACCACTAAACTGAGGTAAGAGAAAATTAGTTTTAATATTATTTTATGTGTTATAGCATGATTATATTAGTGTAAGAAAATTTTGGTGCATTAATTTTAGCGATTGCATGCTTAATTTTAAAAAATGACTAAATCGCATAAGGTGTGAAAGTTTTATTCTACTAGCTAAAAGTGCTAAATAGCTATATAACATTAAATTAGAGTTCTTCAATGTGCAATTAGACCCTTAGGAAAAGGTTGGCTGGCCATAGGGGACAAGAAATGTCCAAATTGGTCAAAGTAGGTGAATTAGGTGACTTAATTGAAGGAAATAAATAAAATAAAGAGAAAGATGATATCACCTTTCACCTTCATCTTCTTCCACCAAAAATATTAGCCAAGGAGGGGTTTTGGAAGCCTAAAATTTTCAACAACTTCTAACCCTTGCAAGTAAGTAATTTTGGTGGTCTTTCTTGATAATTTTTGTACTTTTGAAACCTGTGTAGCTTGAGCTAACCAATGAGGGGACTATTTTGCAAAATGGTTGAAAGTCTAGGGTTATTCCATGAGAGCATTAGTGTTGTTTGCTAAAATGTTATGGAAGAAAATGAGTCTTGGTTGTTAAGTAAACAACTTTTGTGAAATGAGTTTCCTAAAAACACCTAAAAAGGACCTTTTTGTAAAGGTTGTAAAATAAGTGGTAAATGTGTGAAATAGTTGGTATTGTGAGTCTCAATAAGAGTAATAAATGTTCATCTAGGCTTGGTTGATGAGGAAATTTGATGAAAAATGATTTACGAGCCTAGGGGCAAAAATCATAATTTTGTAAAATTTAGTGGCAAAATCATAATTTTGCCAAAGTATGATTTGAGTTATTTTAATCAATGTGATCATTAAATAAGTGAAATTGTCATTTTAGATCGAGAAACACGATGTCCAAACCGAAACCAAGGAAATGACAAAGTTGTGGACTAAATCGAATAACTATACATATTTTGGTACCGAGGTAAGTTTGTGTGTAATAATTCAACATCATGTTATTATGTTTTAAAATGCTTGACATTTCTTGAAGGCGTATATTAGTTCTATGAAATTGATTAATGATGTTTCGAGGAGAATATGATGAAAATTTATGATGTTGAAGTCTCGGTTGAACCTGAGGAAGTGAGAGGATACCTTCGTCAAGACATGAGATTTGTAAGGTCCCGTATAAGACCATGTGTGAGACATGGCCTCGACACCGAATTGAGATCTCGTATAAGACCATATCTAGGGTATGGCATCGGCATCAAATATAAAATCGTGTAAGACCATATCTAGGACATGTCATCGATATACGATCTCGTATAAGACTATATCTAGGATATGGCGTCAACATCGATATGAGATTCCGTATAATACCATATCTGGGATATGGCATCAGCATCGACATGTGACTCCATGTAAGACCATATGTGGGATATGGCATTGGCATTTTACTACGTGCATGACGAATTTCAGGTATCCCTCGACATTCCAAGCGGTTCAACGGGTAAAGAGCTAAATTTACGTTAAAGATGGTAAAGAGCTATTTTATGTTCAAGATGGTAAAAGTGCTAGAGTTTTGTGATGAAGTGATACAGGTTCTTATGAGATACTTACGAGAAATAAGTCCGATGTGTGATATGTGATTGGTAAGAGTAAGCATGAGTAAGCTATGTGTGACAGACCATTTTGGACCCTAGTCGGAATGGTGGTTTCGGGACCATGAATCCGAACCCAATAAATATTTTAACATTATATCTTGTGTCTATCATGAGTGAATTGATGTGTGTGAATGTTCCATAGAAAAATTTAACCATTTGAGTGTTAGATTGGCAAAAAAAAAAAAAGGATTAAATTGCTAAGGTGACCAATGTTATGAGCATGAAACAAAAAGGCCAAAGTGATTTGTCTGTTAAAATTAAGGACTTGCATGTCAAATTCCCCATATTTAATATGGTGGACGGTAAGCATGCATTATATGTTCTTTTTTTTATTTTGTATGATATTTAGGCATTATTATATTAAAAGCATGCCAAGAATATATGTTTTCTATTTATATATATATTGATTATAGTAATATTATAAGGAAAGCATGCTATATTTTATGTTAAAAAGATAAAAACAAAAAGAAAATAATTCTCTCTTCCTTCATCCATTTCTTGCCCGATTTTTACCTTGAAGAAAAGAGAAGAACCTTCATCTTCTCCATTCGGCCCTTGCATGTACTAGGATAGGTAAGAATTTGAACTTTATTTGAAAAACCTACCTTGATATGGCTTGATTTCTTGATCATTTTTCTTTTGAAACAAGCAAAATTTGTTAATATTGGTATGATGAGATTCGGCCATGGGTGCTAATTTTGTAGTTTGTTGTGTTAATAAGTTAGATAGTATGAGAAGAAATGGCATGAACTTGTAAGAAGATTATGTTGATTTTGGCTTGAAGGTACCCTCATAGTTGGCCGAATAATAGGATGGATATTCATGAAAACATTTCTTCTTGTGTTTTGATGTTCGGCCATTCTCTTATAATGAAATTAACCATAGATGATTGTTATATGTGATGTTTAATTATTGGGTGAACTAAGTTTAAGACTTGATTACTCGAAGTAAATTAGTGCAAGGGGTAAATTGATGGAAGGAAGAGTTATAGAGAATCCTAGGAACTTAAGGGCCATTCGGCCATGGAGAAGAGATCCAAATGGGTTGAAATTTAAATTGTGGTGTTCAATAGGTTAAATTGGATAAGTTAAATGCTTGAATTTGGTGTGATTATTGTTTTAAATTAAATAAATGAAGTAGGGATTCTGTTCCTAGTTTCCTTGAATTAAGTTATGTGCAATTTGTTTTGAGTTGAGTAAAAGGGATAGGATGAATATGAACAAAATTTATTTAACATTTCTTAGATCGGGAACAAAAAGAGAAGGATCAAGATCGAGGAAAAATGAAGATTATCGAGTAGCCGATTTGCACGGCTTATCGACAACCGAGGTAAGTCCTTGAGTTTTAGTGTATTGTAGAATTAATTATGAATCTAGTGGACGATGATGTTTGATAAATTCTAGTATATATATACATGCCATAGCCAAATGTATATAAGCCTATTAGAATGATTTCGATTGTTGATGTAAATAAGCCAAAGTAAATTTAATATGTAATATAGTTATGAAAAATGTTGGTGATGATAAATTGTATTAATGTGGTTCGGATTTAAGCCTAGCAGTGCCTAGTGCCTGATGAATTAATTCGGGCTTTACGCCTAGCGTGCCTTGTGCCTGTGCTACATATCGGGCTTCTACGCCTAGCGTGCCTTGTGCCTGTTACATATCGGGGTTTTACGCCTAGCGTGCCTTGTGCCTGTTACATATATCGGGCTTTTATGCCTAGCGAGCTTGATGCCTGATATAATTTACAAACTAGAAACCAAAATTTGTGTTCAAGGCGAATTAAAGCACATATATCGGGTTAAAGGCTCTGAATACGCATATAAAAGAGGAGTGTACTTCTTACTTATTTAAGACAAGGTAAACAAATGATTCAAAGTGATTTATTACAAATGATATAGGTTACAGTGAAGTGGGTACATATATATATATGGTTATAATATTGTTATCGGTTTTATTAATGAATGATATGGGTATCGTGACCTTGATTTCTTAATGTGTGGATGCCATGTTATAAAAAAATTGAAAAGTAAGTATATGAATGATGGTATCTATAGTTACAAGATGACATTTTGAGTTAGAAAGATTGGATTATGAATGAGTATTTGATCATAAATATGTGGGTGAAGAGAAATTTCCCTACAAATTCATACTTATCTACATGAGTATGAAATTGAAAGCTTGATAATGAATACGAGTACAACCCTACAAGTTAAATTGTAGAAATTTTTTTTTATTGTTGATAATTGAGTGTTATTTATTTTATATAATTGGGACTTACTAAGCTAGCAAGCTTATCGTGTAAAATGTTTCCTCTGTTTTATAGATTAGGTGCAAGATACCAGCTCATCGGGATCGTTCGGAAAGTCACTCACACTATCAATCTACATTTTGGGTACTCTTTCATTTTGGGTTTTTAAACGAAGGCATGTATAGGAAAGACGTAGTCTTTGTTTGGTGAACTCTTAAGATATATATATGTATAATAGCCATGCGAATATGGCTAAATTTTTTTTTAGTAAGTACGACGTTGTGTCTTAATATGTATGTTGGTTCATGATGGTGATGTTTATGGAATTCTTAATCCGGGTTTAATTGTTTTTGTTAAGAAATGTTTGTATACAAAATGAATCCTTGAATTTGGGATATAGGTAGGTTCGGTTAGAAACTAGTCTTTCATAAAATGCAACAAACAGTTTGTAGCAGCAGTGATGTGAGTTAGAAAAATCACCGAAAATAGGGTATAATGAATTTGAAGGTGAATGAGATATGAAATTAAACCTTATTGTGTCTATTTTCACATGAAAGAAACAGAGTAGGCAAAAGATTTATATATTATGAGATAATTAAGTTTTAGTGAGACCTGTTCTGAATGAATTTCGTGAGTCACTGTTCTGTTTTTGAAAAATTGTCAAAAAGTGTACAAAAATAATTAGGAAGCATGGTTTATATGTGTAGAACCCTTATTGAGTCTATTTTTCATTGGTATAAACAAGAACAGCATATGAAATTTGTGAAATGATATAACTGTGTTTTTGTAGAGACAGGTCAGATTTGTAAAGCAGTGTAATAAGGGAAACTTTGATGAATAAACTGTACTAATTGGCCACATGAAAAATTCTAGAAAAATTATGGTGAAATGTTATTTGAGTCTAGTTTCAAGGAAGATTTACGGATCCAAATTTTGAGTTTTGTAACTCGAGTTATGGTCGATTTAGTCAGCATGATGCAGTTGGACAGCTTTAAAAATTTTACACCCTGAGTTAATAGTCAAGTCTAGTAATGCCACGTACTCGATTCCGCTAAGGGTTTCGGGTAAGGGGTGTTACATTTGATTGGTATCAGAGCTTACGGTTTAGTCGATTCTAGGACTACCGTAGCGCGTGTGAGTCTAGCTATACATGCCTTTATTATATGTTGATAGTGTGGTGACTTCTGATAGCCTGAATTTTATTTTATATAGTAAATGGACACTGATCCTAAAAGAGCTGTAGCTGATGATGGGGAGAGCGTAGCGCCTGATCGTGTCCACGGATCAGCGCCGGTAGACTCTCGACCTGTTTCGGGTAGCCACGAAGGAGAGACTAAACAAGCATTTTATCAAATGATGAATGAGTGGTTTACCCAATTTATGCATAATAACCAGGCTGTACCCCAACCTCCACCCCCGAATAACTCAACTCTGATCCCTTCAGCTCCCCCGATGATGGATCCGATGAGATCTAGTAGGCCCCCGGTTGATAAAATCCGAAAATTTGGGGCCGAAGACTTTAAAGCCAACGACGATGATGACGCTGAGATAGCCGAAATGTGGCTTGATAACACTATTCGGGTACTTGATGAGCTGTCTTGTACTCCGGATGAATGCTTGAAGTGTGCTATATCTTTGCTGCGGGACACTGCATACCACTGGTGGAATACACTAGTATCGGTGGTTCCGAAAGAAAAAGTGACATGGGATTTCTTCCAGAATGAATTTCGTAAGAAGTACATCAGCCAAAGATTTATTGATCAAAAACGAAAAGAGTTCCCGGAGTCAAACAGGCGAATGATCAGAATTAATATGAAAGAAAATTTGTCGCTCAAGAGATATGCTAGAGAGTGTGTTTCCACCGGGCTATTATGTGTAAAAGATTTGAAGATGGCTTGAATGAAGATATAAGGATGTTTGTTGGCATTCTTGAAATTCAAGAGTTTGTGACTTTAGTTGAGAGAGCTTGCAAAGTCAAGAGCTCGGAAAGAGAAAAAAAAGGTGAGATAGAAGCTAGAGACTTTCGTAAAAGATCTTCGGGTAAGGTCTTCCATTCCACAACCAAGAAGTCCAGAGATGACTACAACCGACATAAAGCTACTACGGATCCACCTAGATGGGATCGACCTCCTATGAGCTCTCCAAACTACCTCGATAGCCGATGTTGGTAACGTTCCACAAAATAGAGTTGAATGCAAGCACTTTGTGGGTAATGGCACTCGAGGAGTTGTAGATTTCATGATCGGTCTTGCTATAAATGTGGGTCGTCGGTCATTTTATTAGAGAATGTCCGAGGTTAGTGAAAGGAATGCGATTCGAACACTAAGCCGAGCAACACGTCAATGCGAGGTAGACCACCCAGACATTCCAGCGATTGTAGGTGGTAGTCGAAGGAACGAAGAACACTTCCATTCGATCTTGAGGCTAGAGCTCCAGCTAGAGCTTATCTTTGCACGAGCAGCCGAGAGGATGCTTCCTCCCGACGCGTCATTACACGGTACTTTCACTCTTTATGATACTCATGTGATTACACTAATTGATCCTGGTTCGACTCATTCTTATGTGTGTGAAACCTTAAAATTTGGCAAGACTCTGCTAGTCGAGTCTACCGAGTTTGTGATTCGGGTGTCCAACCCTTTGGGTAGATGTGTGCTTGTTAACAAAGTGTGTAGAAATTGCCCGTTGATGATTCGGGATTATTGTTTCCCAGCTGATTTAATGTTGTTGCCCTTTGACGAATTTGATATAATCTTGGGTATGGATTGGTTAACTTCACACGAGGCAGTGGTGGATTGTAAAAGGAAGCTGATCGATTTGAAATGTCGAAACGGTGAGACCATCAGAATTAAATCTTGTGACATAAATGGGTTGCCTACAGCAATATCCTCACTGTTAGCCCAAAAGTATGTAAGAAAAGGGTGCGAAGCTTATATGGTTTACGATCTTTGGACAATAAAATGTCCGAGAAACAAATTGAGTCGGATTATCGGTTGTATGTGAATACCCCGATGTGTTTCTGAAGAACTACCAGCTTACCCCATCACGAGAGAGATTGAGTTCGGCATTGAGTTAGTGCGGGGCGACTCCGATTTCGATAGCTCCGTGCATCGAATGGCGCCATCACGAATTAAAAAAGAATTGAAAGCGCAGATTGCAAGAGTTGTGAGATAGGGGTTCGCGCACGACCGAGTTTTTCTCCGTGGGTGCACCGGGTTTTATTTGTGAAGAAGAAAGATGGGACAATGCGAATGTGTATCGACTACCGCAACTAAATAAGGTGACTATAAAGAATAAGTACCCAGTTACCTCGGATTGAAGATTTATTTGATCGGTTGAAGGGGCTTGGTGTTTTCAAGATAGATTTGAGATCGGGCTATTATCGATTCTGAAGTCGAGAGATTCAGATGTGCCAAAGATCGCATTTCAGCGAGGTACGGACATTATGAGTTTTTGGTTATGCCTTTTGGACTCACTAATGCACCGGCTGTTTTTATGGATCTAATGAACCGAGTTTTCCGGCGCTTTTTGGATCGGTTTGTAGTAGTATTTATTGATGATATATTGATCTACTCCAAAAATGAAGCGGAACACGTTGAGCATTTGAGAGTGGTACTACAAACCTTGAGAGATCAACGGTTATATGCAAAGTTCAGTAAGTGTGAGTTTTGGATGAACGAAGTCAGCTTCTTGGGTCATGTGGTTTTGTGTCGTATTCGGGTGGATCCAAACAAAATAGCAGACCATACTTGATTGGAAACCACCAAAGAATGTTTCCGAGATCCGGTTTTCTTGGCCTTGCGGGATATTATAGACGATTTGTAAAAGTTTTTCCGTAATAGCTACACCTTTGACGAGACTACTACAGAAAGATGTCAAATTTGAGTGGTCAGAAAAGTGTCAGAAAAGTTTCAACAGCTTGAAAGCCCTTTTGACCGAGGCCCCAGTGTTAACTCAGCCTGAATCGGGTAAAGAATTTACTATTTTTAGTGATGCTTCCCTGCATGGGTTGGGTTGTGTTTTAATGCAAGAAGGCAAGGTGATAGCCTAAGCTTCAAGACAATTGAAGCCACATGAAAGAAATTATCCAACTCACGATCTGGAGTTAGCAGCCATTGTGTTCGCATTAAAAATTTGGCGTCACCATTTATTCGGTGAGAAATGTCATGTTTATTCAGATCATAAAAGTCTAAAATATTTAATGACTCAGAAAGATCTAAATTTGAGACAACGCCGATGGTTAGAATTGCTGAAAGACTATGAATTAGTGATTGACTACCATCCGGGGAAAGCTAATGTGGTTGCGGATGCGTTAAGTTGAAAATCATTATTTGCTCTTCGTGCATTAAACGCACGAGTGGCTATGTCTGAGGATGGTTCGATCATAGCCGAGTTACAAGCAAGACCAATGTTTATACAGCAAATTTGCGATGCATAGAAAGTTGATGAAAAGTTAGCTGCTATTCGGATTCAGTGTGAAAACGCTACAGAATCAGATTTCCAGATAGATGCGAATAACTGTTTGAATTATAAAAGTTGATTGTGTGTTCCTATGAACTCAGATTTGATACAGATGATTCTGAATGAGGCCCATAATGGCCAAATGTCAATACACCCGGGTAGCACGAAAATGTATAACGATTTGAAACAGTTCTATTGGTGGCCTGGCATGAAACGAGATATATCTGAATTTGTCTCCAAGTGCTTAATCTGTCAACAAGTGAAAGCTGAGCATCAGGTACCATCCGGATTACTTCAGCCAATCATGATACCCGGATGGAAATGGGATAGAATTACCATGGATTTTGTATCCGGTCTCCCTATGACACCTAGTAAGAAAGATACCGTATGGGTTATCGTTGATCGACTGACTAAATCAGCTCATTTTATACCGATACGTACCGACTATTCACTGGATAAGCTTGTCGAACTGTATGTGTCACAGATCGTAAGGTTACATGGTGTACCGAGTTCCATTGTTTCAGACAGAGACCCGAGATTCACATCGCGGTTTTGGAAAAGATTGCAAGATGCTCTAGGTACTAAACTCCATTTTAGTACAGCCTTCCATCCGCAAACAGACGGTCAGTCCGAGCGAACTATTTTGATACTTGAGGACATGTTGAGGTGTTGCGTTCTCGAGTTTGAAGGTACGTGGGAACGATACCTACCGTTGGTTGAATTTGCTTACAATAACAGTTTCCAATCTAGCATAAAAATGGCGCCTTATGAAGCCTTATACGGTCGAAAATGTCGCACACCATTGTATTGGACTGAACTCAGTGAGAATAAGATACACGGGGTTGATTGGATTAAAGAAACTGAACAGAAGGTGGTTGTAATCAGAAGAAATTTGAAAGCTGCTTCGGATCGTCAAAAGTCCTATGCCGATTTAAAACGCAAGGACATTGAATTTCAGGTCGGAGATCGGGTGTTCTTGAAAGTTTCTCCGTGGAAGAAAATACTCGATTCGGGCCGAAAGGCAAAGTGAGTCCGAGATTTATCGGACCGTATGAAATCATCGAGCGTATAGGGCCTGTTGCTTATCGATTGAAACTGCCCCTTGACTTAGAAAAGATACACAATGTATTTCACGTTTCGATGCTTCGTAGATACAGATCGAATCCGTCCCATGTGATCACCCCGTTAGAGATTGAAATTCGACCTGATTTGACCTATGATGAGGAACCGATCCGTATCTTAGCTCGGAAAACGAAAGAATTGAGAAATAAGAAGATTCCTTTAGTGAAAGTATTATGGAATAAACACGGAGTTGAAGAGGCTACATGGGAGCCTGAGGACTCAATGAGGCAACAATGTCCGACCTTGTTTAATGGTAAAATTTTCGAGGACGAAAATTCTTAAGGGGGGGAGAGTTGTGACAGACCATTTTGGACCCTAGTCGGAATGGTGGTTTCGGGACCACGAATCCGAACCCAATAAATATTTTAACATTATATCTTATGTCTATCATGAGTGAATTGATGTGTGTGAATGTTCCATAGAAAAATTTAACCATTTGAGTGTTAGATTGGCAAAAAAAAAAAAAGGATTAAATTGCTAAGGTGACCAATGTTGTGAGCATGAAACAAAAAGGCCAAAGTGATTTGTCTGTTAAAATTAAGGACTTGCATGTCAAATTCCCCATATTTAATATGGTGGACGGTAAGCATGCATTATATGTTCTTTTTTTTTTATTTTGTATGATATTTAGGCATTATTATATTAAAAGCATGCCAAGAATATATGTTTTCTATTTATATATATATTGATTATAGTAATATTATAAGGAAAGCATGCTATATTTTATGTTAAAAAGATAAAAACAAAAAAGAAAATAATTTTCTCTTCCTTCATCCATTTCTTGCCCGATTTTTACCTTGAAGAAAAGAGAAGAACCTTCATCTTCTCCATTCGGCCCTCGCATGTACTAGGATAGGTAAGAATTTGAACTTTATTTTAAAAACCTACCTTGATATGGCTTGATTTCTTGATCATTTTTCTTTTGAAACAAGCAAAATTTGTTAATATTGGTATGATGAGATTCGGCCATGGGTGCTAATTTTGTAGTTTGTTGTGTTAATAAGTTAGATAGTATGAGAAGAAATGGCATGAACTTGTAAGAAGATTATGTTGATTTTGGCTTGAAGGTACCCTCATAGTTGGCCGAATAATAGGATGGATATTCATGAAAACATTTCTTCTTATGTTTTGATGTTCGGCCATTCTCTTATAATGAAATTAACCATAGATGATTGTTATATGTGATGTTTAATTATTGGGTGAACTAAGTTTAAGACTTGATTACTCGAAGTAAATTAGTGCAAGGGGTAAATTGATGGAAGGAAGAGTTATAGAGAATCCTAGGAACTTAAGGGCCATTCGGCCATGGAGAAGAGATCCAAATGGGTTGAAATTTAAATTTTGGTGTTCAATAGGTTAAATTGGATAAGTTAAATGCTTGAATTTGGTGTGGTTATTGTTTTAAATTAAATAAATGAAGTAGGGATTCGGTTCCTAGTTTCCTTGAATTAAGTTATGTGCAATTTGTTTTGAGTTGAGTAAAAAGGGATAGATGAATATGAACAAAATTTATTTAACATTTCTTAGATCGGGAACAAAAAGAGAAGGATCAAGATCGAGGAAAAACGAAGATTATCGAGTAGCCGATTTGCACGGCTTATCGACAACCGAGGTAAGTCCTTCAGTTTTAGTGTATTGTAGAATTAATTATGAATCTAGTGGACGATGATGTTTGATAAATTCTAGTATATATATATATACATGCCATAGCCAAATGTATATAAGCCTATTAGAATGATTTCGATTGTTGATGTAAATAAGCCAAAGTAAATTTAATATGTAATATAGTTATGAAAAATGTTGGTGATGATAAATTGTACTAATGTGGTTCGGGCTTTAAGCCTAGCAGGCCTAGTGCCGGTGAATTAATTCGGGCTTTTACGCCTAGCAGGCCTTGTGCCGGTGTTACATATCGGGCTTTTACGCCTAGCAGGCCTTGTGCCGGTGTTACATATCGGGCTTTTATGCCTAGCAGGCTTGATGCCGGTGATATAATTTACAAACTAGAAATCGAAATTTGTGTTCAAGGCGAATTAAAGCACATATATCGGGTTAAAGGCTCAGGTACGCATATAAAAGAGGAGTGTACTTCTTACTTATTTAAGACAAGGTAAACAAATGATTCAGTGATTTATTACAAATGATATAGGTTACGAGTGAAGTGGGTACATATATATATATGGTTATAATATTGTTATCGGTTTTATTAATGAGTGATATGGATATCGTGACCTTGAATTCTTAATGTGTGGATGCCATGTTATAAAAAAATTGAAAAGTAAGTATATGAATGATGGTATCTATAGTTACAAGATGACATTTTGAGTTAGAAAGATTGGATTATGAATGAGTATTTGATCATAAATATGTGGGTGAAGAGAAATTTCCCTACAAATTCATACTTATCTACATGAGTATGAAATTGAAAGCTTGATAATGAATACGAGTACAACCCTACAAGTTAAATTGTAGAATTTTTTTTTTATTGTTGATAATTGAGTGTTATTTATTTTATATAATTGGGACTTACTAAGCTAGCAAGCTTATCGTGTAAAATGTTTCCTCTGTTTTATAGATTAGGTGCAAGCTACCAGCTCATCGGGATCGTTCGGAAAGTCACTCACACTATCAATCTACATTTTGGGTACTCTTTCATTTTGGGTTTTCAAACGAAGGCATGTATAGGAAAGACGTAGTCTTTGTTTGGTGAACTCTTAAGATATATATATATGTATAATAGCCATGCGAATATGGCTAAATTTTTTTTAGTAAGTACAACGTTGTGTCTTAATATGTATGTTGGTTCATGATGGTGATGTTTATGGAATTCTTAATCCGGGTTTAATTGTTTTTGTTAAGAAATGTTTGTATACAAAATGAATCCTTGAATTTGGGATATAGGTAGGTTCGGTTAGAAACTAGTCTTTCATAAAATGCAACAAACAGTTTGTAGCAGCAGTGATGTGAGTTAGAAAAATCACCACAAATAGGGTATATTGAATTTGAAGGTGAATGAGATATGAAATTAAACCTTATTGTGTCTATTTTCACATGAAAGAAACAGAGTAGGCAAAAGATTTATATATTATGAGATAATTAAGTTTTAGTGAGACCTGTTCTGAATGAATTTCGTGAGTCACTGTTCTGTTTTTGAAAAATTGTCAAAAATTGTACAAAAATAATTAGGAAGCATGGTTTATATGTGTAGAACCCTTATTGAGTCTATTTTTCATTGTTATAAACAAGAACAGCATATGAAATATTTGTGAAATGAGATAACTGTGTTTTTGTAGAGACAGGTCAGATTTGTAAAGCAGTGTAATAAGGGAAACTTTGATGAATAAACTGTACTAATTGGCCATATGAAAAATTCTAGAAAAATTATGGTGAAATGTTATTTGAGTCTAGTTTCAAGGAAAATTTACGGATCCAAATTTCAAGTTTTGTAACTCGAGTTATGGTCGATTTAGTCAGCATGACGCAGTTGGACAGCTTTAAAAATTTTACACCCTGAGTTAATAGTCAAGTCTAGTAATGCCACGTACTCGATTCCGGTAAGGGTTTCGGGTAAGGGGTGTTACACTATGTCAATGCGCTTGAGAACTTGTGCTATTACTTAAAACAAAGTATAAATGTATCATAAGATTTCACGTTGTTATCTATTGCATGCAAGCTTACTAAGCTTTATGCTTACTCCCTCTCCTTTCCCTTTCCTTGTAGTATCGCCAAGCTAGCTCGGGGATCGTTGAATGTCGGAGCTCGGTTCACACTATCAAGCTATTCTTTTGGTATAGTAAAGTTTGATTATTTTGGTTATGGCATGTATAGAAACTTGGTTATTTTGTTATATGTCATATTCGTTAGCAAAGATGTTGGCTATTAATGTTACTCAATTCATTTTGTATAAAGCCATGGATGATGGCTATTACTCATTATCATTATATAAAAATGATGATGTTTTCATGGTTGTGCAAATAGCATGGTTGAGTATTTGGTATAATGGCATGAATGAGTAGGATGTTTTATGTGGCTTATGTTGGTGCAAGTAAGGGTGGCAAAAAGGGCTTGGTAAATAGCCTTGTTTATGTCCACACGGGTAGACACACGGGCGTGTGTCTGTCCCATGGGCGTGTGGTTTGGCCGTGTGTCCCTCTACATTCTAAGTTGGCAAAACAGAATGCCCAGTAGTAATCACACGGGCTAAGACACGGCCGTATGTCTCAACCGTGTGGAAGACACGACCATAGGACATGGGCGTGTGCCCTGGCCGTGTGAAGTCTGCACCTGAATTTAGGAATTTAATTCGCCACACGGTCTAAGGACTCGGGTGTGTACCTTGGCCATGTGACCTTATTAGGATTGATGATGTTAGAAATAGAATGTCAAGGTTTTTGCACACAAGATAAGACACGGGCGTGTCATGGCCATGTGAGGGACAGGGGCCATGGACACGGGCGTGTGTCAGGCTATGTGAAAACCCCTGTAGGTTTGATTTGAGTATTAAATCCACACAGGCTCGAGACACGGGCGTGTCTCTATAGGCTTAGGCCGTGTGAGTTACACGGTCCTTCAACATGGCCATGTTAGCAAGTCACACGGGTTAATGATATTTTACAAGGTTTTCCAAAGAGCCCGATTTGACCTCGAAACATTCCAAAGACGTGTTTTGGGCCTTGTAGGCCCATATTAAGGATGTTAAGAGGAAGTTTGAAAAGTTTTAAATTTTTGAAGGGACTTTCATGATTCGGAATTGTGTGTATGCATGTGTTTAAGTTAGGTAATGCCTCGTACCCTATCCCGGCGTCGGATACGGGTAAGGGGTGTTACATTTATTGTATTGAAATGTTTAATTTAATAAATATGGTTTAAATTTAATTCGTGTTAGGTTGATTGCATTTCGTCTACTTAATTTATTAAAATTGAGTCTGTGTTGTTATAGGCCTCGGTAAGATGTTTGATTAAGTAAAACCATTAGTAAGTTATTCTTGCATTACAATTGTAAGGTAACTAATGAAATAATTATTTAAACGGATTGAAATTGTAATTAATTGACATGATACTTAAGTAGTGCATGTTTGATCATCAAAGGTAGCTGAGGGTTAAATTAGCAACAGTATCTAACAATACCTTAGTCCTGCATAACTTGCAAGATTATTGTGATTAAACTGTTTCAAGGTAGAAATACATTGTTACCTCACGTAATCTTTTATGTGCTTATGAGATTGAATTAATTGTTTGAATTGGCATAGAGATATGTAAAAGAGATTTTTTAAATTTCATAAGTATGTATGTGCATTAACACATTTGCTTATGAAAATTTATTTAATCGGTTGAATTGACATAAAGATATAGCCAAAAGATAAATGGATTTTGGGTAAGTAAGTATGTTCATAAGTTAGCAAATTACCGAGTTGCCGTGAATTTATTCGTAACAACATAAACATTAGTTTAATACTTTTAAGTTAAGAAATGTAAATAATCTAACACAATTATGTCATCTTGATTAAAATCATCTTTTGAAATCGTGCATTGGAACTTTTATTTTCTATTTATTTATTTCACTTAGCTAAAAATCTTAGTTTTTAATCACCTCCTCAAATTAAAATATTTTTCTTTACCAAAGTTTTTAAAATTGCATTCATAAATAATTCTTTTCACAGTCCCTGTGGGTACGATAATTTTACATTTACTTGTCACTTTATTACTTGTTGTGATTGTGTACACTTGCACCTTTTCGGCGTTCTAGTATTACCGGTGGCTGAGTTCCTGCATGTGTTGCGAATACTCTACAGCTCGTATGAGCAGTATCGTGTAGCTACATTCTGACCCACAGCTCGTGTGAGAAGACCCATTTTTACAGCTCGTGTGGGCATACTTATTCACAACTTGTGTGAGCATATATGTAAAGGATTTGACGGACTACGATTATGTTTAGCACACTTCGTGTGAGCTATCTCGCATATCCAACAGTATTATATTCGGTTCAACGGGCATGAATTTACAAGGATATAGTAAGTTTTCTATATGAACCAAGACGTGTATGTATAAAAGACTTTGAAACGGGAAGCTTCATAGAAAATATGTTATATTGAGATGGATGATAAATCCAATTGAATCATGCTCAAGTATAATGGTTATCCATGTCAAATTCATATGAATCATGTTTAAAGGAACTAACATGTATTGTTGATGTGCTTAGGCTTATGCCAAGCTTGTGGATAGGATTGATGTTTATGATTATGCTTGTATTGTGCACATAAAATGGGTAAGAAAAGAGAATGAAATGGTAAGTATATAATTGAGATGTATTATGATGTTATAAAATGTTTAATGTGATAAATGATGTGTTTATATGTGAGCAAAATGCTTATGCTATGGATGAATCTACCTATATCATGGATAAATGCACTGAGTTGGGAATTAATAATGTTGTTTAGGCTTACGATAAGCATTGGGGATGAAATGGAAAGCAAGTAAATAGAAAGGTTGATGACTATATATTACGTCCCATTACAACCTATCATGTTATGAATGATAAATATATATGACATTAATGAACTTATTCATTTGTGAGTTGATGATCATATAGATTTAAGAATCTTATGGCATCGTCATAGGTTTATGTTTATTCTATGAAGTTTATATTTTGAATTGGAAATTATGCTTAAAGTTTATATAAGCTTACAAAGCATACATTGCCTAGGTAGTTTTTTTTCCTTTACCTAACATATTATCAAAAGCTCGATCGGATTGGAAGCTGGTTAGAGATCCATCACTCTATCCATCGATTTTATCGGTAGATTATGATGTTTTTGAGTCATAGTTATAACGGCATGTACAGGTATTTGATGCTTAAGGGTTGGTGTTTATATGATCAAACTGATGCATGGTTTTTAAGCCCAGAGTGGTAAGAGTTGGCATGTTTGCAAAATGATCATTTAGGGCATGATTTGATATGGAATTTAGTCAAGTATAATTGGTTGAATTATGACCCATTTGGTATGTTTGGAATGTGAATTTGGCTTCTAGTCAATTATGGTATAACTTGATATGAAATTAAGCTAAATATATATATGGATGAGTTATGGTCGTATATATATATTGAAGTTAGGTATATGTATATTTAAGATGCATGAAAGTAACGATTCAAATGATAGGTTATATTGACACGGTATAAGCCAAGTATGGTATACTTAAACATGCACATGTTTAGGTATGTTTGAAATGACCATGTTTGGTATGTTTATATAAGTCTAAGTGGAGTTATGCTTTGAGGTAAGTATGAAATAATTGTAATAGTATAAATATGGTCAATCTATGATGAGTTTTGAAATGGAAAATGAATTAATTGTTGATGGATGGAATGTGTTAAGTACATATATATGTTTAGATAATTGTATGTTGTATTTGAAGTGCCTATATGGCATATTGGTTGTAAGGATAATTGACCTAATGAATTGGTCTTATTATGCATGCTTTGATATGTTTGAAAGCTTGATTATATGCGCAAATGTCTTGTAGGTGTGAGCTTCAAATGGGTGAAAGGAATGGCTTGAAATTGGCCTATTTCTTATCCACACGACCTAAGACATGGGCCTGCGTCTCAGCCGTGTGTCATGCGACACGGCTGTGTGTCCTCTGTAGGTTTTTAAAGGTTGCATTTTGAAAACTGAAAAATTTATAGGATTTCTCCTATGTAATTTATCACCTTTTTACTTAAATTCGCTGTTAAAACTAAGTAATTGTTTAATAAATTAATGAAATATGAGAAAATATGAAACTAGGACATAGAAATTATTAAAATGTGATTTTATGCTTTATTATATAGTTTTCATGCATAAAATGACTTTTTTGTATTTATCTAAGCATATTATATTTTTAAGACATAAAATGGGCCATGCATGATTAAATTAAATAATAAAATATAAAACTATATTTAATAATTCTTTGTAAAATATTTCATTAATAATTTTGGTTGTAATTTATTATTTAAATTGGATAAATTTTATTCTTTGGTCCTTTAACTTATTAATTTATTTTGGACAGGTCTGATAGGTTTGTTCGATTACAAAAACCATCCAAATTGAAGACCAAGTCAACCTAATTTCGGCTACACATGGTTGTCCACATTAAAGTTACTTTAATTACACATCCAAATTGAGTTCTAATAGTTAAATGTGTCTATTAGCTATGGAACATTAAAGTGGAGGTCCTTATGTTGTAATAAGACCATTATAATGGTGAGTGGACAATTATGGGCATATATGATGTGATATTTAATGTTTTAAACCAAGGTTAATTTAGTAATTCATGAAATAAGTTAAAAATAAATAAAATAAAATATAATGATCATCTAATATCATCATCATCAAGTGATTCTAAAAGAAAGAAAGCTATTCTTTTAGGTTTTTCATTCGGCCATGGTTCAAAAGCTCATTTAGGTATGTATTTTGTCCTGTTTTTAATTATTTTTATGTTTTTGAGATCGTTGCAGCTAGTACTAGCTAGCCCAGGGACTAATCTGCAAAATTGTTAAAGATTTTTAATGTTTCCATTGATGAATAAGTATGAGTTTTGATGATTGATGATAGATTTTGAATGTTTGTTGATAGTTAAACAATTTTTGTAAAGTGATTTTGAGTAAAAATACAAAATAGGGATTTATTTGTGAATATATGAAAGTGTGTGGTTATATGTGTGAATAAATGAAAAATATGGGATGTTAGGGGCATTATGGTAATTCATTTAGCATGGGTATATTTGGAATTTCATTAATTTGTGATTTTATGAAATAAGGACTAAATTGTAAAAATGTGAATGTTTAGGGGCTAATGTGTAAATTAGCTCAAATGTATATTTTGGATTGAATTGAATAAATAGATGATTAAATAAGCCAATTTTTAATATATTTAGATAAAGAAAGGATAAATACAAACTTAGATCGGGGGAAAACAAAGTTACAGAATAGTTGACTCGATTTGCCGTTTTAGCAACCTAGGTAAGTTCATATGTTATAATTCCATTTCAAATGTATTCTATATGCTTTGATATAACATAAATTGCGATTATGTGACTACGAACAAGTTTGGAAATGATTCGACGATGATTCTACAGTTCAAAATCCCAGTTGAACCTTAGGAATAGTTTAGGATACTAGTGACATGTCATTAGGAGATACAGTGAGTTGGCTTCGAGCCATGATATAGCACTTTGTGTGCAAGATAAATCGATTTGGCTTCGGGCAATGCATATCAGCTGATTTGGCTTCAGGCCATGATATTAGTATTTTGGATAAGTTACCTTGATTTGGCTACAGGCCATGGTATAAGTACTTATCGTGTGAGCCTCTTGAGTATCTAACTTCTATTCCAAATGGTTCAACGGTTGAATGAAAGTTGAGGATGTGTATGAGATTTGTACGAAATGGTACAGGTATGTACATAAACTATTCTACCATTGAATCGAAGAAATGATGATGGAAGTATATAGTTTGTGAATGAGTATTTGAAAGGTTTATTAGTTAATGTATGCTACATGTTGATGTATTCAAATTATTGATTTATATTCTTGTGATTGCATTAAGTTATTTCATGCGAGCTTATTAAGATTTATAGCTTACTTTGTGTATTTTCCCATGTTTTATAGTTATATTTAAGCTAGCTCAGATTTGGGGATCGTCAGAGATCATTTCACACTACCACCTATCACTTGGTACCTTTGAACTTTGATATTTTAAGTACATGGCATGTATAGGTATTTTGAGTCATTTGATTATGGATTGATAGTGATTTTGGTTAATTGTAATGACTTGTAATGGTATATGTTTTGGTTTGTAAATATGGCAATGAGTGTTGACTTAATATAGTAGATTTGGTTATGTACATAAATGGTTGATATTTTGAGTCCATGGATGGATATGTGAATGAATTATATTATGAGGTTTGTGGAATTGATATCATGCTAGTGAATTGGTACAAAATGATGTATGTTTATTAAAGGTTTAACTAGGTGATTGGTATATATGTTTCGGTATGTTTTGATTGAGAAAAACATAAGTTATAAGCAAGTTGGTTATTAGTATTTGAAATGGTATAAAATTGTCTTGAATGTGGCTAAATAGATGTTCAATTATGCTAGGACTTGGTGCCATTTGAGTTCTTTACGTACATGAAGTCATGGGTGGCAAATTGGCTTGGTAAATAGCCTATTTTTTCCACACGGGCAGAGACACTGGTGTGTGTCTCACCCGTGTGTGACACACGGTCATGTTACACGGCCATGTGTCCCCTGGTGTTGAAATTGAAATGAAGTCAGTATGCTCCACACGATCTCACACGCCGGCGTATGACTTGGTCGTGTTGCATAAGTTAGTATACCCTATAGGTTTGGTACGGCCTAGCACACGGCCTGGTACACAGGCATGTGTGGCCACTTCGAAGGGCACACAGGCGTGAGATTGGCTGTGTGACCTAAGTCGGTAAGCTCACTTGTTTAGACACGGGGTAGGATACGGGCTGGGACACAGCCATGTGCTCCCATTTCGAATGTCCACACGGCCTGTGACATGGGCGTGTCTTGTGGCTGTGTGGGACACACAACCTAGCCACACGGGCGTGTGTCCCCTATTGTGAGAAAAATTTTCTAAGTGTTGAAAAGTATCCCACGCTATCGGTTCAGTTTCGAACCACTTCCAATGCATGTTTAGGGCCTCGTAGGCTCGTATTAGGGACAAATTGATTGAGATTGAATGATAATTTCATGTATTGTTTAAATATATCAGTAAAGTATGTTTAAATAAGTAGTAAGTCCGGTAATGCTCCGTAACCCTATTCTAACGTTGAATACGGGTGAGGGGTGTTACATTTATTGGTCTCAGGGCTACGATTTAGTCGATTCTAGGGCTAACGTAGCGTGTGTGTGAGTCTAGCTATATATGGCATATATAAACTTTGATAGTGTGATGACGCTTGACATTTTAAAGTGTATTTTCATACAGAAAATGGATCCCAATCAAGCTATAGCTGACGAGGTTGAAAGTAATGCGCCACCTCTCGTTCAATGGACATCGCCATCTAGATCTAGAGCTGTATCGGGTAGCCAGGGAGGAGAGGCTAAAGAAGCCTTCTTCCAAATGATGAACGAATGGTTCACTGAGTATGTCTGAACGAACCTGGCTACTAAACAACCTCCACCCGCTCGTGTTCCCCAATCGATACCCGTAGCTCCTCATCGTTTGGAACCTTTACCAATGAGTAGACCATTTGTTGATAAAATTTGAAAGTATGGGGCTGAAGAGTTTAGAGCTACAGTTGACGATGATCTTGAGTGAGTCGAGTTTTGGCTTGAGAATACAATTCAGGTTTTTGATGAATTGCCATGTACTCCAATAGAATGTGTTAAAGGCGTTGTATCACTTCTAAAGGACACCACATACCAGTGGTGGAATACGTTAGTATCAGCAGTGCCGAGAGAAAGATTCACTTGGGACACCACATACCAGTGGTGGAATACGTTAGTATCATTTTATTTAATATTGACCTGAGATGGTTGAGAAAGATAGACCTCAGAATGTCAAACCGAGTAACATGTTGACTAGAGGAAGACCACAAAGAAATGTTGGAAATGTGAGTGGAAGTCGAGGGGCGAAAAAGGACTCCATCGGGAGATCTGAGGCTAGAGCACCTGCCAGAGCCTACACTATTCGTGTTCGCGAAGAAGCGTCATCACCAGATGTTATCACAAATAAATTTTCTCTTTACGGCACTAACGTGATTGCTTTAATTTATCCTGGATCGAAACATTTGTAGGTTTGTGAGAATTTAGTGTCTAGTAAGAAATTGCCTGTTGAAATTACTGAGTTTATGATTAATGTATCGAAGCCTTTAGGAAAGTATGTTTTAGCTGACAAAGTATGCAATAACTGTCCTTTAATGACTCGAGGTTATAGTTGTCTTGCTGACTTGATGATTTTACCATTTGATGAGTTCGATGTGATTATGGGTATAGATTGTTGACTCTGCATGATACTGTTGTGAACTGTAGAAGAAAGATCATTGGATTGAAGTGTCAGAATAATAAAATACTTTGAATTGAATCGGATGAGTCAAGTGGATTACCTATTGTGATTTCGTCTATGTCAACTCAAAAATGTGTGAGAAAATGTTGTGAAGCTTATCTTACTTATATACTAGATACAAAAGTGTGTGAATCAAAGATTGAATCAGTGCCAGTAGTATGTGAGTTTCTGGATGTATTTCCAGAAGAATTGCCAGGACTACCATCAACCAGAGAGGTTGGATTTGATATCGAGCTAGTACCAGGAACTTCACCGATATCGATAGCTCCGTATAGAATGGCTCCGACAAAGTTGAAAGAATTGAAAGCTTAGTTGCAAGAGTTAATAGATAGAGGTTTTGCACGATTGAGTTTTACGGCCAGGGGTGTGCCAGTATCATTTGTAAAGAAGAAAGACGAATCAATGAGAATGTGTATTGATTAATGTCAGCTAAAAAATGTTACAATAAATAATAAGTATCCGTTATTGTGAATAGACAATTTGTTTGATTAGTTGAGAGGTGCAACAGTATTTTCAAAGATTTATTTGAGATCTGACTATTACCAATTGCGAGTTAAAGACTCAGATGTGGCGAAAACTGTGTTCAGAATGAGGTACAGACACTATGAATTCCTTGTTATTCCTTTTGGACTAACTAATGCTCCTGCCATTTTTATAGATTTGATGAATCAGATCTTTAGACCCTATTTAGACATATTTGTTGTTATGTTCATTGACAATATTCTGATCTACTCTTGAGATGAGTCTGAGCATGCTGAGCATTCGAGGATTATGTTGCAAACCTTGAGAGATAAGCAATTGTATGCTAAATTTAGCAAATGTGAGTTTTGGCTCAGGGAAGTCAGATTTTTGGGACATATTGTTTCAGCAGATGGCATTCGAGTTGATCCGAGCAAGATTTCTGCAGTTATTGACTGGAAACCACCTAGAAATTTATCTGCGGTCAGAAGTTTTCTGCGACTGGCTGGTTACTATCGACATTTCGTTAAAGGGTTTTTGATGATTGTTACACCGATGACCAGATTGCTACAGAAAGATGTAAAGTTTGAATGGTCCAAAAAATGTCAACAGAGTTTCGATCAATTGAAAGCATTGTTAACTGATGCACCAATGTTGGTTCAACCTGAGTTGGGTAAAGAATTTGTGATTTAGAGCGGCGCGTCATTGAACGGTTTTGGTTGCATGTTGATGCAAGAGGGAAAAGTGATAGCTTATGCTTCCAGACAGTTAAAGCCGCATGAAAAGAACTATCTGAAGCATGATTTAGAGTTGGTTGCTATTGTGTTTGCATTAAAAATTTGGTGTCATCATTTATACGGTGAAAAATGCTACATCTTTACCATTCATAAAAGCTTAAAGTATAAAATGACTCAAAAGGATTTGAATTTGTGACTGATAAACTGTTATATATACATATTTTAATCCCACATTTAGCATACTTTTGGATGATTTATCCCCTGAATTGTGGAATTTGGTGCTCCTAATCCTTTAATTTCATGTTTTATACTTAGGAGAGCACCGGAGGATGAAAAGAACAAGAAACGGGCCAAAAACGGAGAAAATAGGCCAAAGTATGAAATTTACACGGCCAGGGACCAAGCCACACAGCTGTGCCTCCTTAGCAGACCCAAAACACGGCCTGGACTTGACTTACACGGGCGTGCCACACGGGCGTGTCCCTGACGTGACCTGTTTGAATTCCATTCGGATTAGGATACTTAGGGGCAAAGAAAGACACTTCGAAAGCCTATATAAACACCTTAAGTGTGACCTAAAAGGGGGCGGTTCAGGTAGGCCGAGGAGCCAAGCCAGAGAAGCCGAATTGTAGGATTTACTCGAAGAAAGCCCGTTGATTCATCTCAAGAAACCGGAATCATACTCAAGACGGAAGATCTTCCCTTCAATTTCCGTCAGGGGGTTTTAGGGTTTTTCTTATGTTTTGTTTTATACTTTCTTCTGAGATGTATTCTTTTATAATTATGAACTAAACCCCTCAAATACCTGAAGGGGATGAAACCTAAGATGGATCTTGTTATTGTTTTCTGAACTATATGATAAATACTTGATTTGTTCTTAATTATGTGTTTTTAATTCTTTTTTTGATATTTCGGGATATTGATTCAAGTATTGATGTGCTTAAGCAGTAGAGGAATATTCCCTGTTTAAGAGTAGATCTAGCATAGTTGAGCGGAGTTGATCGCAACCCTAGAGATAGGATGACGAAAATCTGCCGGATTAGGGTCAAACCTAATATGAGAGTCCACAGATCGAGTTAATGCAATTCTAGGGGTTTTAATTAGAAATAGAATTCAATTAATCAACCTAGGATTAGACGTTAGTAGCCTCTAGAGAGGTATTAATATAAATTAGGGAATCCTACGGATCAAGTCAAGTGAATAAATCGTCTAGTTCAGAGTTAAATAACAAGTGAAGTCTAGGTGGATTCTTCCTCGGGTATTGTTGTAACACCCCAAACTCGGCCAATACGCCATGACCGAATCTGGTATGTCACTGAGGAAAATACTTTGAAGAAAAACGAGTTAACGATTTAATTTTTGTGAAAAACCCTTTTGAAATTCTATATTTAAAGAAATCAGGTATATAATAAGTTAAAACTAATAATTTACTTTGAAATTACGTAAAACTTTAAAATAGGCGAATAAATCATAGGTTTGAAAACATTTATATCATTTTAAGAAAACTCGAATTATTACTTTGAAAGCCATTTGCATTTGAATGTAGAAACTTAATATTTGAAAATCATTTAAATTATCGAAAACACTAAGTTGTTAAAATTGTCAAATAATTTATGTTACCCGATGGTAATGCTTTTAAAATCATCGCGTTGTATAGTTTAGAAAACTTTGTGCTCAATTTATTATAATAATCAAGAAATTTATAACCCATATTTAAAACATGCTCAAAACATAAAAATAATCCAAACCATAATTTAGAGAGGCCTTATTACAAACCCACAAAATATAAAAACCAAATATAAATAAAGTAAAGTTCTCAAACCAAAGTTCACGTAGAACCAAAATTTATTGCATGGCCTCCTCGAGTTCATCCGGCTCCTCATCCGCGATCTCACGAATCACCTGAAATGATAAGGGAGAAGGTGAGTCACCAAGACTCAGTGCATATTCCCTCTCTCGGGTAAATGTCACATACTTACACAAAATTATAACAAAGCATATATATATGTATAATGCACCCAACCTAGCCATCCATAACTCCTTTTCTACCCCGTGTGGTACCAAACCACTGGTGGTGCCAAACCACTGGTGTCCCAAGGACACAAATGTGATACCAAATCACTGGTGACCAAAGTCACGAATAATCAAGTGTGGGGCCAACCCACGTGTGATACCAAATCACTGGCGACGATCCCATATCTCAAAAGTGGGGCCAACCCACGGTGGAATTAATCCACAGGGACAAGACGCTATGAGGTCCCAAACCTCTGGTGTCCGAAGACACGAATGTGATACCAAATCATTGGTGGTGCCAAACCACTGGTGACCGAAGTCACGAATCATCAAGTTGTGGGGCCAACCCACGTGTGATACCAAATCACTGGCAGACAATCCCATATCTCAAAAGTGGGGCCAACCCACGGTGGTGTTAACCACTGGGGCGAGTCGCTATGAGGTCCCAAACCTCTGGTGTCCGAAGACACGAATGTGATACCAAATCACTGGAGGTACCAAACCTCTGGTGTCCGAAGACACGATATCAATCTTCCCCCTCCTCTCATATTGCCCATATCAATGCAATAGATAAACAAATCATGTCACATACTTTGATATGTATCTCATAACAAATATCATAAATCGTAGATCATGATTTCAATCCACATGTATTAACAACATAATGACACGGACTTACCCGAATCCTCATTCATACCATCATGGTATCATATCCAAATCTCATCGATTTTCCCACTTTCATAATATGATTAGTCATAACACACATAAACATACATATATAAACCAAGTTATAAAGTGTGTAAGATACACACCTTTCACCAAAGCAATAACTAATGTCCGAAGATCCGATCTACCACTAGATCACCTTATCCTACAATCGACCAATATTAAGATTATGAACAAAGGCCATTCGGCCATATCACTCAATCCCAAAAGCCTTAGACTTTCTCAACCAACTTAAATAATATCGAATCCTTACCACTTGACTTACCAACTTCGATCGCTAAAGGAATGAGACTTAGATCGATTACTTCCAACGTCCGAAGAGCCTAAAAGAAATCGGTTCCTAAAATGGTTAAAACCTGGCAAACCAATGCCCATAGATTTGGCCTTAGTCCACAAGGAAAATAACATAGAGACGAGAAAAGAATTGAAGAGAATCGGCCGTGAATACTTACCCTTTTCCAAAATTAATTGAAGAAAACAAAAGGAAATCCACCCTTGAATATTCGGCCAAAAATAATACTAAAAGAGAGGAAGAAGGTTCGGCTATGGTTGATTTGTATTAGCAATAAGGATTTAATTAAAGTTGAGAAGAATAAAGGAAAACAAAAGAAGAAGATAGAAGAGATTTCAATGGAAAGGAAAGTTTATGGCTTTGAATAAAAATAAAAGAAAGTAAAGAGAGATAGAGAGATGGAAGTTTCGGCCAAGAGAGAATAGGAGGAAATTGTGATTTGAACAATATTGAAAGAAAGAAAAAGAGAGAGATGTGGGAGAGAGAGGTTCGGCCAACACCTATTTTGCCTAATAGAAATGTGCACAAAATGCCCAAAAATCAAATGTTGTTTCGGTTTCAAAAGAGCAGATGAAAGAAAGGGAAATGGTATGGTTTGGTTCAACAAAAAGAGGCTAAAATCAAAAGCAAAAATGCTCCAAAATGCACAAGACACATTCGGCCAAAGGAGAGTTTTTTGGAGAGGGAAAACAACAATGCCAAAAAGATGATCAAAAGGAGAAATTGACCAACTATTCCCCCCCAAGCTACTTACAAAATTCGGCTACCCCCCAGACACCCATACCGTCCACATTCATGCACAAAAGGCCATCAAAGAGTTTCCAAAACATTCTCCATAAACCAAGCCTTTTGTCCCCTCTTAATACCATAACTTCAAGATTCTTATCCCCTATCTCAAGCTTTCCTTTTCCAAAATTCAACTTACCAAAAACAATAGTCCAACCTATCATAAACATAGGTTGACCGTCCATTAATGCTGGACATAAAAATAAAGTCTTCAAAAATGCTTTCCATGATACTCGAACCTCTAACCTCAAACCACTTTTCAAGCTCTTTAACCAACTTGCCACTTACTCCTCTTATGCTTTAAGTAACACTTAAATTAACTTAAGTGCTAAGCTCACTTAATCCACTTCATTAAATGAACCATACTAAAATTTATTCTAGTTTCCTAAAATAAAATCAAGCCTTCACAAGACTATGCTAACACACAAAATTCATACTCGAGCCAACACAAATGATACTCAAATTTTGGGATATTACAATTCTACCCCCTTAAGAAAATTTCGTCCTCGAAATTACCTGATCAAAAGAGTTGAGGATACTGTTGCCTCATTGCATCCTCCGGTTCCCATGTAGCTTCTTCTACGCCATGATTCCGCCATAAGACCTTCACTAAAGGAATGTCTTCCTACGCAAAACTTTCACATCTCGATCTAGAATCTGCACAGGTTCCTCTTCCACTGTCAAATCTGGACTCACTTCTATTTCCTCTACTGCCACGACATGCGATGGATCAGAATGATAGCGTCTAAGCATGGAGACATGAAACACATTGTGAATCTGACTCAATTCCGCTGGTAACTCAAGCTGATAAGCTACTGGTCCCACTCGTCTCAACACCTTAAACGGTCCAATGAACCTTGGACTTAACTTGCCTTTTCTTCCAAATCTTAACACTTTCTTCCATGGTGAGACCTTGAAAAAACTTTGTCACCCACGACAAACTCTATATCCTCTCGCTTGAGATCGGCATATGACTTTTGCCTATCCGAAGCTTCCTTCATTTGAGCTCAGAATCATCTTAACCTTATCCTCAGTCTCTGCAACCAACTCTGGTCCTAACAACTGACGCTCACCCAACTCTGTCCAACACGTAGGTGTGCGACACCTCCTACCATACAACGCCTCATATGGGGCCATCTTAATGCTTGACTGATAACTATTATTGTATGCGAACTCATTCTTGGCAAAAACTCTTCCCAGCTTGCCTCAAAGTCCAAAACACATCCTCTCAACATATCCTCCAAAATCTGAATAATTCTTTCCGATCAGTCCGCCGATGTGGATAAAATGTTGTACTAAAATCCAACCGCGTACCCAACGCCTGATGTAACGCTCTCCAAAACCTCGACGTAAATCTGGGATCTCTATCCGAGATGATCGACACAGGCACACCGTGCAACCTCACTATCTCAGCCACATACAACTTAGCTAACCTCAAGGCGAATAATCCATCCTAACTTAGGAATGAAATGAGTCGACTTAGTCAAACGATCCACAATCACCCATCTTCGAGTCCTTCTTACTAGGCGTAAGAGGTAATCCACTGACAAAGTCCATAGTAATCCTCTCCCACTTCCATCATGGAATCTTCACCGTGAAGTAACCTAGACGGCAATTGATGTTCAGCTTTGACTTGCTGACACGTCAGACATTTGCCCACAAACTCGCCATACCTCCCGCCTGGACACGCCACCAAAACTGCTCTCTTAAATCCCAATACATTTCGCTACCTCCAGGATGCATAGCATATGGGCTGCTATGTGCATCCCGAAGAATCTTTTATCTCAACTCAACATCCTTCGGCATACAAGCTCTCCCTTTAAAACGCAAAACTCCATCACTGGACAAACTATAATCCTCTAAACCACCATTCTGAACCCACAACCTTCGATCATTCAAACCATCATCCTCCAACTGCTTCTCCTTGATCTGATCTAACCAAGTCGGCTTGACTTGCAATTCTGCCAAAAGACTCTCATCGTCGTACAAGCTAAGACGAGCAAACATCGATCTTAAATCCAATACAACCTTATGGCTCAACGCATCTGCTACCACGTTAGCCTTGCCTGGATGATACTCGATCGAACAGTCGTAGTCCTTTAACAACTCAATCCATCTACGTTGCCTCAAATTCAAGTCCTTCTGAGTCAAAAGGTACTTAAGACTCTTGTGATCCATATAGACTATCGACTTCTCTCCGTACAAATAGTGTCTCCAAATCTTCAAAGCGAAAACCACAACAGCTAATTCCAAGTCATGCGTCGGGTAATTAGCCTCATGTGGTTTCAACTGCCGAGATGCATAAGCGACTACCTTCCCTTCTTGCATCAGCACACATCCCAGACCAGTATGTGATGCATCACAATAAACCGTGAATTCATTGCCTGCCTCAGGTTGAGTCAAAACTGGAGCTTCAGTCAGAATCTTCTTCAACTTGTCGAAACTTTCTTGCTGCTTCTCAGTCTATATAAATGGAACTCCTTTCCTCAACAACTTGGTCATCGGTGCAACGATCAAAGAAAATCCTTCCACAAATCTTCGATAGTACCCCGCCAAACCTAGGAAACTCCGAATCTCAGCCACTGACTTAGGCGGCTTCCAGTCCAAAACGCTTCAACCTTCCGAGGATCCACTCTAATCCCCTCGGCTGATACAACGTGACCCAAGAAAGTCACCTCCTAAGCGAGTCGCACTTACTAAATTTGGCATACAAACGCTTTTCCTCAAAATCTGCAACACTACTCACAAATGCGCATCATGCTCCGCCTCCGACTTCGAGTATATCAAAATATCGTCTATAAAAACTACAACAAACTGATCCAAAAACTGCTGGAATACCTGATTCATCATATCCATGAATGTTGTCGGCGCGTTAGTCAATCCAAATGGCATCACCAGAAACTCGTAATGCCCATACCGAGTGCGAAAAGCCGTCTTATGGATATCGACCTCTTTCACCTTTAGCTGATGATATCCAGACCTTAAATCAATCTTGGAGAAAACCGCAGCCCCTTTAAGTTGATCAAACAAGTCATCTATCCTTGGCAAAGGATACTTGTTTTTGATCGTCAACTTATTTAACTGGCGGTAGTCAAAACACATCTGCATCGAACCATCTTTCTTCTTGACAAAAAGTACCGGTGCTCTCCATGGCGAAACACTTGGTCGAATGAAACCTCGATCCAACAACTCCTGAATCTGAGCCTTCAATTCCATCAATTCCTTCGGTGCCATCCTATACGGAGCTATAGACACTGGCGTCATTCCGGGTAATAGATCTATACCAAATTCAACTTCACGATCTGGAGGCAGTCCCGGAAGTTCTTCAGGAAATACGTCAGCATATTCCCTTACAGTTCGGACATTCTCCACCAAAGATTTCTTAGTTTCCAAAGCACACATATGAACTACAAACGCCTCACAGCCCTTCCTGACCATCTTCACAGCTTTCAACGCAGATACCACGTTAGATAGATAATCTCTTCTATTACCTATCATGACCACCTCTTTACCCTCAACTGTCTTCAAGACCATGCGCTTAGCAGCGCAATCCAAACTCGCTTGGTACTTGACCAACCAATCCATTCCAAGAATCACGTCGAACTTCTCAAACGGCAGTTCCATCAGATCAGCTACAAACACTACCCCTTGGAGTTCTAGGGGTACATCCCTATACAGCTTATCTACTTCTACAGAGTGACCTAAAGGGCTAAGTACGATCATCTTCCTAAAAGCAGTCTCAGAAAATAAGCTAATAGTCTCGACTATACTACTAGCAACATACGAATGAGTCGAACCCACATCTATCAAGGCAGTATATGGAACATCAAAGATTAAGAACGTACCGGTTATGACATCCGGTCTGTCACCCTCCTCTCGACGTCTCGCAGCATATACCAAACCAGGCTGCCTTGCCTCGGTGTTGCTTGCACCTCTACCTGATGCTCCGCGGCCTCGACCAGAACCATTACCACGACCTCTCTGCGGTGGTGGTCCCTCCTTCCTAAACTGAGCACGACCTTGACCCTCAGACTGATTCCTGGCTTCCTTACGTGGACAGTCTCTCACACGATGATCTAGCGAGCCACACTCGAAACATCCTTTCCCTCCGGTCCAACATTTGCCCCAATGATACTTCCCACATCGGTTACATTGCGGCCTCCTCGATTAACGATGAATGCAGGCCTTCCAGTTGATTCGGCCCACTCGCCTAACCTCTCTTACGAGCACTACCACCACCCGGATGATCCATAACCTCTCTTATGCTTGTTCGGTCGTAGCTCTGCCTCTTTGGACTCCTTTATTCCTTCTGGCTATCTTAGCCTTTTCAACCAAAGCGACAAACTCTCGCTCCTAATGTGGAGCAATCAGCAATCTGAGCTCATCTCTTAAACCATCCTCGAATCGAACACAACGCTCGTGCTCCGAAACCACAATACCTCCAGCATATCGGCTCAATCTTAAGAACTCAGCCTCATATTCTGATACAAATTTACTCCCTCGAACCAAACTCAAAAATGCCTTACGCTGCGCATCAACGTAATTAGACCCAACGTTTTTCGTGATCTGCGCCTTGAAATAATCCCAAGTGAGATCCTCCATTGCGGCACCATTCGAACCGTGAGCCACCACTGATATGACTCATCCTGAAGAAGCGATACAATCCCTTTCAACTTGTCCTCAGCACTCAAATGCAAGTCATCCGTGATTCACTCCGTCGCCTCTAGCCAATATTCAGCCGAGCTGGGAGCTACACCCAAAACACCTCGAAATACCTCGACTCCGTTGGATCGGAGTCTCTCGGGTACAGATTTTCGAGCTCCCGTGCCTCCACCCATTCCAGCTACCCTTTCAAGGACTCGTAGCACCGCTTGAGACACTACGTCATCCCCCGTTTGGTCTTGATGCTCAACTCCAACCGCTGGTGGTGGAACTGGTGGTACCTCATTCTCGGATCCTTGACCCGACCTCACTGGCTCAGACACAGCCATCCTACCCCTACCGCGTCCACGAGTAGTACGGCCTCGACCACGAGTACTCATGTCTAACGTCTCTTCTTAACTAAGTTAAAAATTTTATGCATTAGTCATTATTCCACTTTCTTTAAAGCACAGTTTTATGAAAAATTTTAATAAGGGTTGTTTCGTGAGTACACACAAAACCTATAGTTTTGGGTCTCTAAAGTAGTTCCTACTACTATACAGTCATGCCAATATCATCATAACATAACATCAAAATCAACAGTTTGATGTACTTACCAGGGCGGATCGGTGCCGGAGACTCGGGGCCATGCTTTTCCAACCATAAAATGTTATACAATAACATTTTAAAATCATACTTTAAATCATTTTGGGCCTCGGGCCCACAGTCGAGCTTTTAAACTTGGCTCTGATACCAATTTTTAACACCCCAAACCCGGCCAATACGCCATGACCGAATCTGGTATGTCCCTGAGGAAAATACTTTGAAGAAAAACGAGTTAACGATTTAATTTTTGTGAAAAACCCTTTTGAAATTCTATATTTAAAGAAATCAGGTATATAATATGTTAAAACTAATAATTTACTTTGAAATTACGTAAAACTTTAAAATAGGCGAATAAATCATAGGTTTGAAAACATTTATATCATTTTAAGAAAACTCGAATTATTACTTTGAAAGCCATTTGCATTTGAATGTAGAAACTTAATATTTGAAAATCATTTAAATTATCGAAAACACTTCAGTTGTTAAAATTGTCAAATACTTTATGTTACCCGATGGTAACGCTTTTAAAATTATCGCGTTGTATAGTTTAGAAAACTTTGTGCTCAATTTATTATAATAATCAAGAAATTTATAACCCATAATTAAAACATGGTCAAAACATAAAAAAATCCAAACCATAATTTAGAGAGGCCTTATTACAAACCCACAAAATATAAAAACCAAAATAAATAAAGTAAAGTTCTCAAACCAAAGTTCACGTAGAACCAAAATTTATTGCATGGCCTCCTCGAGTTCATCCGGCTCCTCATCCGCGATCTCACGAATCACACAGAATGATAAGGAGAAGGTGAGTCACCAAGACTCGAGTGCATATTCCCTCTCCTGGGTAAATGTCACATACTTACACAAAATTATAACAAAGCATATATATATGTATAATGCACCCAACCTAGCCATCCATAACTCCTTTTCTACCGCGTGTGGTACCAAACCACTGGTGGTGCCAAACCACTGGTGTCCCGAGGACACAAATGTGATACCAAATCACTGGTGACCAAAGGCACGAATAATCAAGTGTGGGGCCAACCCACGTGTGATACCAAATCACTGGCGACGATCCCATATCTCAAAAGTGGGGCCAACCCATGGTGGAATTAATCCACAGGGACAAGACACTATGAGGTCCCAAACCTCTGGTGTCCGAAGACACGAATGTGATACCAAATCACTGGTGGTGCCAAACCACTGGTGACCGAAGTCACGAATCATCAAGTTGTGGGGCCAACCCATGTGTGATACCAAATCACTGGCAGACAATCCCGTATCTCAAAAGTGGGGCCAACCCACGGTGGTGTTAACCACAGGGACGAGTCGCTATGAGGTCCCAAACCTCTTGTGTCCGAAAACACGAATGTGATACCAAATCACTGGAGGTACCAAACCTCTGGTGTCCGAAGACACGATATCAATCTTCCCCCTCCTCTCATATTGCCCATATCAATGCAATAGATAAACAAATCATGTCACATACTTTGATATGTATCTCATAACAAATATCATAAATCGTAGATCATGATTTCAATCCACATGTATTAACAACATAATGAAACGGACTTACCCAAATCCTCATTCATACCATCATGGTATCATATCCGAATCTCATCGATTTTCCCACTTTCATAATATGATTAGTCATAACACACATAAACATACATATATAAACCAAGTTATAAAGTGTGTAAGATACACACCTTTCACCAAAGCAATAACTAACGTCCGAAGATCCGATCTACCACTAGATCACCTTGTCCTACAATCGACCAATATTAAGATTATGAACAAAGGCCATTCGGCCATATCACTCAATCCCAAAAGCCATAGACTTTCTCAACCAACTTAAATAATATCGAATCCTTACCACTTGGCTTACCAACTTCGATCGCTAAAGGAATGAGACTTAGATCGATTACTTCCAACGTCCGAAGAGCCTAAAAGAAATCAGTTCCTAAAATGGTTAAAACCTTGCAAACCATTGCCCATAGATTCGGTCTTAGTCCACAAGAAAAATAACATAGAGACGACAAAAGAATTGAAGAGAATCGACCGTGAATACTTACCCTTTTCCAAAATTAATTGAAGAAAACAAAAGGAAATCCACCGTTGAATATTCGGCCAAAAATAATACTAAAAGAGAGGAAGAAGGTTCGGCTATGGTTGATTTGTATTAGCAATAAGGATTCAATTAAAGTTGAGAAGAAGAAAGGAAAACAAAAGAAGAAGATAGAAGAGATTTCAATGGAAAGGAAGGTTTATGGCTTTGAATAAAAATAAAAGAAAGTAAAGAGAGATGGAGAGATGGAAGTTTCGGCCAAGAGAGAATAGGAGGAAATTGTGATATAAACAATATTGAAAGAAAGAAAAAGAGAGAGATGTGGGAGAGAGAGGTTCGACCAACACCTATTTTGCCTAATTGAAATGTGCACAAAATTCCCAAAAATCAAATGTTGTTTCGGTTTCAAAAGAGCAGATGAAAGAAAGGGAAATGGTTTGGTTTGGTTCAACAAAAAGAGGCTAAAATCAAAAGCAAAAATGCTCCAAAATGCACACATTCGGCCAAAGGAGAGTTTTTTGGAGAGGGAAAACAACAACGCCAAAAAGATGATCAAAAGGAGAAATTGACCGACTATTCCCCCCAAGCTACTTACAAAATTCGGCCACCCTCCTAGACACCCATACCATCCACATTCATGCACTAAAGACCATCAAAGAGTTTCCAAAACATTCTCCATAAACCAAGCCTTTTGTCCCCTCTTAATACCATAACTTCAAGATTCTTATCCCCTATCTCAAGCTTTCCTTTTCCAAAATTCAACTTACCAAAAACAATAGTCCAACCTATCATAAACATAGGTTGACTGTCCATTAATGCTAGACATACAAATAAAGTCTTCAAAAATGCTTTCCATGATACTCGAACCTCTAACCTCAAACCACCTTTCAAGCTCTTTAACCAACTTGCCACTTACTCCTCTTATGCTTTAATTAACACTTAAATTAACTTAAGTGCTAAGCTCACTTAATCCACTTCATTAAATGAACCATACTAAAATTTATTCTAGTTTCCTAAAATAAAATCAAGCCTTCACAAGACTATGCTAACACACAAAATTCATACTCGAGCCAACACAAATGATACTCAAATTTTGGTTTATCAATTGGTTTTTCCCAAAAGTATTTTCCCCAATTCCTTCTCCGTGTCTTAGCATCTTCAACTTAGTAGTTAGTTAATTTTAGGTTAAACAACAATTCCCTTAATTCTTAGGCTAAATAAGAAAAAGAAAGTCAATATTAGTACTTTTGATTCCCTTAGGTTCGACATCCTGGTCTTGCCACTAAACTATACTACTGTTCGATAGGTGCACTTGCCTCAATAGTTGTCGTAAGTTAGTTTCTAGGCTCAATCATTCATTATATAAATATTAAGACTTTCAGACACGATGAAGTTTTTGGCGCCGTTGCAAGGGAACTGAAATATTAAGAATGCTCAATTTTTATTACTTTAGCCATATTTTATTTTTGCAATTAAGTTTTATTTTTAGTTTTCTAAATCTTCTTCTTTGCTTCTGGCAGGTATTCTAGTTTATGACTAGAAGAAACCTGGCAGGACCACTAGTTTACGATAGTGAAATTGAGAGCACAGTTCGCAGAAACCGAAGAGAAATAAGGAGAAGCCTACAATACATACAAGAAGACGAAATTAATACTACAGAAGAGATGGCTGAGAATAATCTGCTACCTCTAGAGGTGGCTGAAAATCATGCTCCTCGAACTATGTATGATTATGCTAAACCTAATTTAACAGGAACTGAGTCAAGTATTGTTAGACCAGCTATTGCTGCAAATAATTTTGAACTGAAACCTAACACAATTCAGATGGTACAACAATTTGTTCAGTTTGATGGTTTGCAGGATGAAGATCCAAATAATCACTTGGCGAATTTCCTAGAATTTTGCGATACTTTCAAAATAAATGGCATTTCTGATGATGCCATTCGTCTTCGGTTGTTTCTCTTTTCATTGAGGAACAGAGCTAAACAGTGGTTGAACTCATTCCCACGAGGATCAATCACTACATGGGAACAAATGACCAAAAAATTTTTGTTAAAATATTTTTCGCCGGCTAAAATGGCTAAGTTGAGGAATGATATCTCTTCTTTTGAGTAGATGGATATAGAGACACTTTACGATGCATGGGAGAGATGCAAAGATCTATTGAGAAGATGCCCACACAATGGATTACCCTTGTGGCTACAGGTCCAAACCTTTTACAATGGTATGAACCCCTCAACCAGGCAGTTGATTGATTTAGCCGCCTGCGGAACCTGAATAACAAAACACCTGAGTCTACCTATGAATTCGTTGAAGAGATGTCACTGAATAACGACCAGTGGCAAGTCACGAGGATAAATCCAACAAAAGAAGCCAGTGTTTTAAACCTTGACGCAGTGACCATGCTATCAAACCAGGTAGAACTTTAACTAAAAAGATTGATGGTTTATGTGGTTCTTCCCAGGTACATCCAGTTATGCAGTGCGATACGAATGGAGGAGGGATGAACGACACGGAATATCCGCCTTAGAACTCGAGCGCTGAAAACGAGCAAGCTCACTATATAGGTAACAATTTTAGACTACAAAATAACCCTTATAGTAATACTTACAATCTAGGTTGGAGGAACCACCCCAATTTCTCATAGGGTGGCCAAAGAAACCAAAGACAACAACCCCTCCCAGGCTTCCAACGGCATCCTTACTTACAAGAAAAGAAGCCGAACCTTGAAGAGATGTTAACGAAATTTATAGCGGTGTCAGAAACCCGTTTCTAATACACTGAGACAGCACTCAAAAATCGACAAGCATCGATTCAAGGGATGAAGAACCAATTAGGGCAACTTGCTAAGTAGTTCTCTAAACGATCACAAGGAAGCCTACCAAGCAACACTGAAACTAACTCGAAGGAGCAACTTCATGCCATAACAGCTCATGATAGTGAAGGGTTAGATGAGCCCTAATTAAGGAAAGAGAATGTGATTGAGGAAGGTAAGGTTGAGGTAAGCCATGATAAACCAAAATCGGTAATTGGTCGTGTGTCAGAGTCTTAAAATTTATATAAAGAATGATCAAGCCTAGAAACCAACTATGACAATGATTGAGGCAAGAGCACCTATCGAACAGTAGTATAGCTTAGTGGCAAGACCGGATTGTCGAACCAAAGGAACCAAAAGTACTAATACTAACTTTCTTTTTATTATTTAGCCTAAGAATTAAAGGAATTTGTTATTTAATCTAAAAATTAACTAACTACTAAGCTAATGATGCTAAGACAAAGAGAATGAATTGGGGAAAATACTTATGGGAAAAACCAATTGATTAAGACAATACCCGAGGAAGAATCCACCTAGACTTCACTTGTTATCTAACTCTGAACCAGAAGATTTATTCACTTGACTTGATCCGTAGGATTCCCTAATTTATATTAATACCTCTCTCGAGGCTACTAACGTCTAACCCTAGGTTGATTAATTGAAATCTATTTCTAATTAACACCCTTAGAATTTCATTAACTCGATCTATGGACTCCCATATTAGGTTTGACCCTAATCCGGCATATTTTCGTCATCCTATCTCTAGGGTTGTAATCAACTCCGCTTAATTATGCTAGATCTACTCTTAGATAGGGTCTATTCCTCCTCTGCCTAAGCACATCAATACTTGAATCAATATCCTAAAATATCAAAACAAGAATTAAGAACACAAAATTAAGATTAAATAAAGTATTTATCATATGGTTCAGAAAACAATAACAAGATCTGTCTTACGTTTCATCCTCCTAAGGCATTTGAGGGTTTAGTTCATAATAAAAGAATACATCTAGAAGAAAATATAAAACAAAACATAAGAAAACCCTAAAACCCCCTAAAGGAAATTGAAGGGAAGATCTTCCGCCTTGAGTATAACTCCGGCTTATTTAGATGAATCAACTGGCTTTCTTCTAGTAAATTCCACAATTCTGGCCTCTCTGGCTCGACTCTTTGGCCTAACTGGACGCCCCCTAAAGGTTGGCTTCTAGGGTGTTTATATAGGCTTTTGTAATGGCTTTCTTTGCCTCTAAGTACCCTAATCCGAATGAAATTCAAATAGGTCACGTCTGGGACACGCCCATGGCTCACGCCCGTGTGAATCATGGTTAGGCCTTGTTCGGGTCTGTTAAGGAGGCACGGCCGTGTGGTCTTGGGCCCAGGCCGTGTCGATTTTGTAAGTTGGCCCATTTACTCTTTTTTAGGCCCTTTCTCATTCTTTTCATCCTTCGTTGCTTTCCTAAGTATAAAACATGAAATTAAAGGATTAGGAGCACCAAATTCCACAATTCAAGGAATAAATCATCCAAACGTATGCTAAATGTGGGATTAAAATATGTATATCTTATGGTTTATCAAATACCCCCACACTTAAGCATTTTCTTGTCCTTAAGCAAAATTATCAACTCACAATTAAAATGAACTTCCTTGATTCATAATATTCATCAATAATGTTCTGTCATAATTTAAAGATAATTCATACATTGATAATTTAAGTAAAAGGGTCATAAAGATTCAAACAATCAAAGTCATAGTTTCTAGCATGAAAATATAGGTGTTTTCCCTTACGTAAATAATCAGCTTTAATTTAAAATTGACAAGAGTTGACATCCTTACTAAAGATTCACTCAAATCACTTAAAGTGTTTAAGGTTCAAAATTAAGCATTCAAAAGTCGAACATGAAAAGTTAATCCCATAGGCTTGCCTGAAAATCAAATCTCCACCACTATAAAATGAAATGAATCAAAAGGTCTTAAAAAGGGTTATAATGGGGCTTGGGTTAAAGGTGTGGATAAAGGCTGAATAAGAGAGTTAGAATCGAGATTGAATTTACAATTTACCTAACTAGAAAAATAAACTAATACTTGAATAACTACATCAATTATAACTTCACTAATAATATGAGCTTCTTCTCAATATGTGGAATTTTAACGTATAAGCTCACTTAATCCTAGAACTAATAATGAATATACTTTTCATTTTTTTAAGAACAAATCAATACAATAATGAGAAAGAACTTTAACAACTGAAATATAGAACATAATTAGGAAATTGCTCAAACTCAAATCTCAACAAAAAGGGAGTCAAGGAATGGTTATAACAAATACAAAACAGGTTTTTGGAGTAAAATTAGTGGGTAAGTCAATAAAAAGGGTTGTTAGGATCAAAGGGGTTCACTAGGGGTTAATTGTGAGGGTAAGCTTTTTAATGGAGTGAGTGGGTTAAATCCTAAATGCCTTTATCATCTCTGTATATCAAGTCAATAATGTGGTCTCAAAAAATAAAATAGATTAAACTAAGTAAAAGAAAAATAAAGAAAAGGAAAATAAAGGAGAAGTGGAAATAAAAAGAAAAGTTAAATGGACTCGAAGGTCCTTTTCCTCTCGAGTTAATGAAACGTCTGGCATGAACTTATGTGGATCGATCTCACAAAGGGAGACTGTGCTAGGACCATTCCATTTCTTCGACATGGATGTGGTTAGATCTAGAGTTAGGGGGAATGAAGAACATGAGAATGAAAAAGAAGGGAGGTGTAAAGGAAGAAGAAGGGTGGGGAGTAAGTAAGAAGGGGAGAGGGGTGGTTTAAATAGAAATTTCAGGTCTGGTACATCCCCACACCTGTGTACTGTGGCCGTATCGAGTCACAGGGCCATGTCGCACGGCTGTGTTATGCTTCGTTCGTTTCTCCCACGCCCATGTGCAGGTCGCCACGCCCGTGTTGATAAAACAGTGTCGACCACGGCTGCATCGCACGGTCGTGGCATTAAGTAGAGGGCCGTGGCTTAAAGATATTTTTTGTTCTGTTTCGTACTATCTCTGCCATGTCAGTGTGGAAATCTGTAGTATCCACACAGTCACAGCCAGGACCGTGTGCAAGGCCATGTGGTATGGAAATCTGCACTTGGTTAGTTTTTAGTTAGAAGTAAAAATAAAAAGAAAATAAAAAATAAAAATATGAAAATTAATGGGCTTAGTGCTCGGGTTGCCTCTCGAGAAGCGCTTGTTTATAGTCTTAAGCTAGACTTACCTCTCATTCGCACATTCATGGTGGTTTGAGGAGTTGAAAGTCCTTCCTCATGCTATCAGTCCTATTATCATTATATAGTTCAAGTCGAGTAGTGTTTACTTTAAAAGTGCCAAATATAGGATTACTTACCTCGACTGTTCCGTATGGGAAAACCTTGAGTACCCTAAAAGAGATTTTTTTTGTTTGTATTAGGGTCAAGAGGAGGTATTCAAGGGTCTGCCTTATCTAACAATACCTGATCTCCGATCTTAAATTCGTTTGTCCCACGGAATGGTGTTGGTTCTGCTTTGTGTATTCCTAATTTCTCCTTGAAATGTGTCTTCCACTCGTCTAGTTCATCGATCTAATGCCTTCATTCCTCACGAGTAAATTCCTTGTTGGCATGAGGTCTAGGATCTGGCTCAGTTGTATAGTTTTGTGGTGCTTCCTGAAAAGAAGGTTTAATTGAATGGTTATTAATAGAATTTATGTTCTTACCTTGATTACTCGATGTCCTAACCGAGTCAAGAGCCTGAAGACTTCCGGCCCAAACACCACGACCGGATCTGGCATATTACTTGGAAAGAATTTATAAAACCCCGCGAACTTCAGAAGAATTTTAAGTCTTTTTATTTTTCCTTTTGTTTTAAAACCCCAAGTTAGCTGTTTCATTAGAAAACCCGTTATTCATTTAAGGGAAAAATTTTAATTAGCCCAATTCATATGTTTAGGTGACATTTGGAAACACATCTTGTTATATTAGATTAATCTAGAACGTTGCCGTAGAAACCTGTTTATAAACTCGAGTAATTAAATCATAAGAAAACTTATTTTTGCATTTTGTAAAAACATCTTGTCAAAGATTCGCAAATTCAACACGTCTAAAATTTAAATCGAAATTAAGCTAAGTTATTAGTGGCCTTATTACATATCAAAATCCCGAAATTTTAAGAAAAATAACGTTCTATTAAATAAACCGTGCATGGCCACCACGTAGACCCCTCCGGCTCGGTCCACGGCACTAAGTATTACTTGAAAAAAAAATGTTAAACAAACAGAGTGAGTCTAACGACTCAGTGCGCATTTTCCAAGCACCATCGCTGGGCCCCAAGCCCACTCAGAATCAAACTGGACCCTAGCCCCACAGTACAGAATAGCAGATAATCAGATATCAATGCAATGATGATGTAAAACCCCAACCCAGCCTAAATTTCCATCCGCTACACACCACTCGTACCTGCCGATCACACCAATGGGGATTTCTACAATCAACCCTCACCGCTACACACCATCGATGGGAGACATACTGTAGTTAGCTGCTCATCGTCAAATTATGACAGAGTCACCAGATATGTGGCATAGCCACCAGAACAGAACGTGGCAGAGCCACCAGAACAGATTGTACCAAAAGCCACTAGAACAGAACGCTTACCCTTTCATTAATATCATATGCCCATCCTCATGCAAACATATAGTCATGATGTATGTATACAGTAAGTTTCAGCATACATGTAATAGACATTCAGATTGTGCATGTAAACATGTCATCATAAACACTCGTATAGCACAGTCAGACTCACTAACCTGGCATTTTGTTTTTACCCTCCATGGGTAATCCAGCAGCCCATACCGAATTCCGGCATTTAACATAGCATATACATATAATAAACAGAAACATCCAGAAATGGTGTGAAAATTACACACCTGTAAACACACAGAACTACGCTATCGATCTCACTAGAGCTCTCACTCGCAGGGATCACAACAATCTGCTTATCCCTCTCTGATGCCGGCCCACAACTCTGTGGCCAATCTCGAACTGTTAAAACCGCTCACTTCTTGAATTTAGGGGTGGGTATTACATCTCCAACCCCTTCCTTTACTTGACTGGTACTCGATTCCATAAAAATGATCTTGGTCAGAAAACCCGGTTAAATCGTTGAATACGATAATAATGAAAAATAATCACTTGAATGAATAAATCCTTACCGAAATCGACAGAAGTCGAAAGCTTCAGCTTGGCTCAAGAATCGAGTGAATCCCTACAACGTTACTAGGTTAGAACTGATCCCTTTCATACATTAAAAGAATGACCCTTTGGCCAACAAGCAAGAAGTAACCTCTTACCACCCTTCGGCTATGACTACTTACCACAAGTCTCGCAACCGCATATTATGCATACCAAACACACAAATACTAAGTAAATGCAGAGCCCCTAAAATCCCGGATGTTACAGTTTTACCCCCTTAAAGAAATTCCGGCCTCAAAATTACCTGGTTAAAAGAGATAAGGCTGTTGCTGACCCATAACATCCTCTGGCTCCCACGTGGCCTCCTCTGAACTGTGGTTCCGCCATAAAACATTAACCAATGGAACCGATTTCCTTCTCAGCGCCTTAACGTCTTGATCCAAGATTTGCACTGGTTCCTCTTCAAGGGACAGGTCTGGTCTTACTTCAATTTCCTCTACCGGCACAATGTGAGATAGATCAAACAGTAACGCCTCAGCATCGAGACATGGAATACATCATGTATCTTATTCAATTCTGAAGGTAACTCGATTTCATACGCCACTGGTCCCACATGTCTCAAAATCTGATAAGGTCTGATAAACCTGGGACTTAGCTTACTCTTCCATCCAAACCTCATCACCTTCTTCCATGGGGAAACCTTCATGAAAACCTGATCACCCACCGCGAACTCTATCTCCTTTCGCTTTAGATCTGCATATGATTTCTGCCTATCATTTGCCTCCTTCAATCAAGTTCTAATCAACTTAATTTTTTCCTCTGCCTCTACAACCAACTCCAGACCCAAAATCTACCGCTCCCCCAATTTTGTCCAACAAGTAGGAGTATGACACCTTCATCCATACAACGCTTCATAGGGCGCCATCTGAATATTGGTCTGGTAGCTGTTGTTGTACGCACTACTCCAATGGTAAAAACTCTTCCCAAATTCCCCTAAAATCTAAAACACAACCCTTCAGCAAATCTTCCAAGATCTGAATCACTTTCTCAGACTGACCATCAATCTGTGGATGAAAAGCTGTGCTGAAGTCTAGTCTTGTACCCAATGCTTGATGCAGCGCCTTCCAGAAACGCGACGTAAACCTAGGGTCTCTATCCGATATAATCGATACTGGCACCCCATGCAGCCTCATGATTTCTGCCACATAGAACTTAGCCAGCCTCTGCAGAGAATAGTTAACACGAATAGGTTTGAAATGGGCAGACTTCGTCAGTCGATCAACAATCACCCATACCGAATCTTTCTTAGTAGCGTAAGAGGTAGCCCACTAACAAAATCCATCGTGATTTTCTCCCATTTCCACTGCGGAATCCTCACTGGTTGCAATAACCCCAAAGGTAACTGATGCTCTGCTTTCACCTGCTGAAACGTTAAACACTTCCTCACAAACTCAGTAATTTCTCGCTTTAATCCAGGCCACCAAAACTGTTCACGCAGGTCCCGATACATCTTAATCCTTCCAGGATGTATAGCGTAAGGGCTACTATGCACCTCCTAAAGAATCATACGACCTAGCTCAACATCCTTCGGCATGCAAACCCTCTCATGGAAACACAAAACCCCATCACTGTTCAAACTATAATCCTCTACATCTCCGTTCTGCAGAAAATTGAGCACTCAAGGCATCATCCAACAATTGCTTCTCTTTAATCTAATCCACCCAAGACAACTCAACTTGGAGCTCAGCTAACAAACTTCCGTTGTCATACAAGCTGAGATGGGCAAACATCGCTCTTAAATCTGATATCACCTTCCGACTTAGCACATCCGCCACCACATTAGCTTTTCCCAGATGATATTTGATCGAGCAGTCGTAGTCCTTCAACAGCTCAATCCACCTTCGCTGCCTTAAATTTAACTCTTTTTGAGTTAGAAGATATTTCAAACTTTTATGGTTGATGTAGATAATAGACTTCTCCCCATACAGGTAATGTCTCCAGATCTTCAGAGCGAACACTACCGCTGCCAACTACAGATCATGCGTGGGATAATTTACCTCATGCGGTCTTAACTGCCGAGACGCATACGCAACAACCTTCCCATCCTGCATTAACACACACCCTAATCCCGTGTGTGAAGCATCACAATAAACTACGAACTCTTTACCGGCCTCAGGCTGAATCAACATCGGAGCTTCCGTCAAGATCCTCTTCAGCTTCTCAAAGCTTTCCTACTGCTTGTCAGTCCAAACAAATGATACCCCTTTCCTCAACAACTTAGTTAAGGGTGCTGCAATCAAGGAGAAACCCTCAACAAACCTTTTATAATAACCTACCAAACCCAACAAACTTTAAATCTCTACCACAGACTTAGGCGATTTCCAGTCCAACACAGCATTAATCTTCCAGGGGTCTATACTTTTGTTCCACTTTGTTAATCCGCGAATAGTTTTATGAAATGAAGTTTTCAGGAGTTGTTCTTTCGGTCAATCAAAGTTTCCAGTTAAAATTCACTATTCTAATTCTGAGAATCACATTCACATTTATCCACAACATTCACTTCACTACTTTGGGCATTTCTGATCATTCCCTACCCTAGGGGTAATTTCGTCATTTTTCCTATAGGGGTATTTTGGTAATAAATCGAGGTCACAAAAATAATCTTTACAAATTAAGGCATTTTGAAATCTCCAAGTTTCGAGGGTATTTTTGAAAATATTTTTTTAAAATCAAAGGTATTATGAAATTTTGGAAATCGGGTTAAACCTAAATTTTAGAAGTCGTATGCGTTTTAGTAATTTTCCCAAATCTGGGTATCTTAGTATTTCGAAAAATAGGGGTTTCGATATTTTTGTGAAGTGAGAATATTTTCATAAAAGTCGAGGGTAATATGGTAATTTTATAAACCAAGGGTATTTTCGTAAATTTTCCCAAATCAAAGTATCTTGATATTTTGAAAACCAGATATTTTGGTATTTTTGTAAAGTAGAAATATTTTAGCAAACGTCGAGGGTATTTTTGAAAATATTAAAAACTAAGGGTATTTTAGTAATTTACGATACAGGGGCATTTAGGTAATTTTTATAAATCGGAATTATTTTTGAAAAATTTTCAAAATAAATTCTTGTACAAATCAAAAGGCTAATTTAGTGATTTTAAAAACTAGGGTTTTTTTTTTAAAAAACTGCATGGCTAGTCTATTTCGGGTTTTAGTTATTGAGTTTAGCTCGTGAATAAGTCCTCTTGGTTAGGGTGAACCGTCACTACGCACCAGGTAGGATTCGAGTAAAGAGGAGGTGAGTCGCTAGGACTGCTTAAATACCAAGCTCTTACCGAATCCACTCCTAGACATGCGCACAATGGTTGCCACACCTTAACTCGGCGACTTACTTCACAGGTTTGTTCGGTTGTTCTTAAGTCTTATGCATGTGTTTGAGTGCACTAGTCCTAGGGTTCAATAGTCCTAATCTTCTAATCTATGAGCCCAAATATGCCTATAACATTACACATACAAATCACTTCAACAATCAGAGGTACTTACCTGATGGACTTCGGGTCGGAGATACAGGTGCCATGCCAGAATAACCTAAAAAATTTCTTAAAAGTCCATTTTTTTTTGAAAAGCCCATTTTTTTGAAAGCATTTTTCGGGCCCAAAACCCTCAAAGCCGAGTTTTGAACCGGGCTCTGATACCAAACTGTAACACCCCCTTGCCCCCTAAGTGGCGTCACTTTGCCACTACACCACACACTCCACTTGTCAAATCCCAATTTAAACTCCTATTTTATCTCTTAACAAATAAAATAATTAATCCAACACCTTATCTCTTATCTATCTATTAAACTAAAATAAATAAAATAAAATCTCATTTAATCTAAATAAAACCATAATTATCCTATAATAAAAAAAATAAATAAAACTACAATTATCCTACTCTTAGCCAAATATTAATAGGATAAAATAAGCTTAATCTTCATCCAAATAGAAGTCCAATTGTCGATAACCTTCCCTTCCCCTCGCCTTGACGCAAAAAACAAAATAAAATCCCACCCATCTGCTGTCCACGAGGCTCGAACTCGAGCCCTCATCTGCCGCAGTCGCAATAACGCCCAAGCCACTCTGCCAAGGCGTTTCTTTGTGACATAAACTCGCCCCAATTTCTTTTAAGACCTTCTTAGCCCAAGCGCCTTCTTGCTGCATAAAAATAAAATGCCCTTTCTTGCTTCCTTCGCAACTCGAACCTGGGCCCTCATTGCCGTAAGCCACATATAGCGCCCAAAGCCACTCAGCCATGGCGTTTTTTTATGACATAAACTCGCCACAATTTATTTTAAAGCCTCCTTCCCTAGCTCCCCCTTGTCTTAACGCCAAAAGAAAAAAATAAACCACTACTTGCTGCCGCCGCGATTCGAACCCAAGACCTGCGCCAGGCGTCACTTCTAGGCCCTTAAGTGGCGCCCTTAGGCCACTTTACCAAGGCCTGTTTTATGCCAAAAACGGCTAAGATTTTTCCTTTAAGGCCTCCCTGGCCTTGCTCCCCTTTAACGCCAAAAATAAAACTCCCAAGTGCGATTCCTGCCGCTCGAACCCCTTCCCTCCTGAAGTTCCCTTGCACATTAGCGCCCCAAGCCACTTTGCCAATTAATTCCTTATGTCCTAAACCCCGCATAAATTCTTTTAAGGCCTCTTTGCCTAGTTTCCTCTTTTTAACCTAAAATCCAATTATTTCCCAAAGCTTTCACCTTCATTCTAGAGTTCTAAAAACTCTTAAAACATCTCCAAATACCCTTAAAACCCACTAGCACCTGAGTTATGCTCCAAACACATAACCCCTAATCTAGGATGTTACAAAGTCTAAATGATAGGGTTTTGGCTTACCACTACTTCCGAAGGATCAACGAGTAGATAAGAACGAACGATTTAGTCCCTATAATAATCGATTAGTCAAACTTTCAACCCGATTAACACAATAACCGAGTAGCGATATCGAATGGAATATGAAGAGACTCCTTACCTAAATCGATGATGAACCCGATTCCCAACGATTGGGCTTATGACTAGAGATGAATCGGCAATGATGTGGTATTCGGCCACCCACTATAACACTACGAAAAAGAATTGATCACAATATGAGAGTGTAGGAGAGAGTGATGTTTCAATTTAGAAACAAAGTAGAACAACTGAATAGTGATGGACACACATTCGGCTAAGGAAAAAATAAAATGAAAGGAGTAGAAATGAAACCCTTACCCGATTCAACGAAGGAGAAATGTCCAACACGCAAGAATGGAGAAGAGACAAGATGTTAAAGATTCGGCTAATGAAGAGAAAAGGGTAAGGAAGATTCGGTCAATCAAAGTTGTCAACTAAGAAGAAGAAAAGAGAGATTGAAGAAATGGTGAGAAAAAGAAAGAAAGATGGAAAAGTAGTGTTAGGGAGTTTCGGTTATCGCCAAGGAGAAGATGACCAAAATGCCTTGAGTAATTTGGCAAAACAAAGGAAAAAGAACGAAAATGATTTGAGTGTTTCGGCCAAAAGAAAAAAAGGTTGGAAAAGAGACACAAAAATGTTCAAAAAGAAAATACCTATCATGCACAAAACTTGTAAAAAGGTTATAGCAAATTGGGTCCCAAAATCCCTTTACCAAAACCGTGTATCATCTTTACCAAAAAGATGAGTGTTGACCAAAACCCTTTCCTTAGGCAACTCCTAATATTCGGCCAACATGTCCCCCTCCCTTATCCCTTTCTTTGATTTCTTTCCTTCTTTTTCCCTTGTCTTCCTCCTTACCTTTTTCCTTAGTCATCTTTCCATCAATAAAAAGTCTTCCTTACCATATTTAGAACCATGGTCGACACTTTGGAATAGGAGAACAAAAATAAATCCAAAATTTTGCAATAGATGGGATTCGAACCCTTTCCCTTTATGCTCTCCACTTAACGCCACACCACTCCACTATGTGCTCCACTTATGCTAACAAAATTCACACTTATTTCCTTAAACCTTGATGCCATTTACCTTCTCTCCTTTAAGTGCTTAAACATAAAAATTCTGCTAAGGCCCAACTCAACCCGAAGCCTTCTTTGAACCTCTAAACATACACAATTAACATTTTTAACTAGCCTATCGCATGGTATAATACAAAACATAAAATTTTGGATTTCAGGATGTTACATTTCTACCCCCTTAAAGAAATTTCAGCATCGAAATTTACCTGATTAGAAGAGATGAGGATATTGCTGTCGGATCGTGTCCTCTGGCTCCTATGTAGCTTCCTCTGACCCGTGATTACGCCATAATACTTTGACCAACAGAATCGAATTCCTTCTTAGTACTTTAACATCCCGATCTAAAATCTGTACTGGCTCCTCTTCAAGAGACAAGTCAGGTTTTATTCCAACTTCTTCCACTGGTACAACATGAGATGGATCCGAACTATAATGCCTTAACATCAAGACATGAAATATGCTATGTATCTGACTTAACTTCGGAGGTAACTCAAGTTGATAAGCCACTGGCCCAACACGCTTTAGTACACGATAAGGTCCGATGAACCTAGGACTTAGCTTGCCTTTCTGCCCAAATCTTAAGATCTTCTTCCAAGGTGAGACCTTCAAAAAAACCTAATCTCCCACTGCAAATTCTATATCCTTACGTTTCATATCCGCGTATCATTTCTGTCTATCCAAAGCTTCTTTTAACCGTGCCCGAATTACCTTAACATTTTCCTCCGTCTCCGAGATCAACTAAGGACCCAATAACTATCGCTCCCCCAGCTCAGTCCAATAAGTAGGAGTACGACACTTACGACCATACAATGCCTCGTAGGGTGCCATCTGGATGCTGGATTGATAGTTGTTGTTGTATGTAAACTCTGCCAATGGTAGAAAATCTTCCCAACTACCCCTAAAATCGATCACACAGCCTCTTAGCATGTCTTCTAGAATCTGGATTACTTTATCCGACTGACCATCAGTCTGCGGATGAAACGCCGTGCTGAAATTTAGCCTTGTTCCCAAAGCTTCATGTAAAGCCTTCCAAAATCGTGATGTAAATCTGGGATCCCTATCTGATATGATAGACATTGGTACCCCATGCAACCTCACAATCTCTGCTACATACAACTTGGCCAACTTCTGCAACGAATAATCTGTACGAATAGGTAGGAAAGAAGCAGTCATCGTTAACCGATCCACTATCACCCATACTAAATCTTTCTTAGTAGGCATTAGGGGTAACCCACTAACAAAACCCATCGTTATCCTTTCCCATTTCCATAGTGGAATTTTCACCGGTTGCAGCAACCCTGACGACAATTGATGTTCCGCCTTCACCTGCTGACATGTCAAGCACTTGTTCACAAAGTCGGTAACCTTCCGTTTCAACCCTAGCCACCAATACTGCTCACGGAGGTCTCGATACATTTTATTTCCCCCGGGGTGCATAGCATATGGGCTACTATGCGCCTCACGCAGAATCATTTGCCTTAATCCTGAATCCCTGGGCATACAAACTCTTCTGCGAAAACACAATACTCCATCACTATTCAATCCAAAGTCCCCTACCTCACCACCTTCCACTTGCTTAAGCCGAGAACCCAACCTTTCATCTAACAACTGCTTTTCCTTAATCTGATTTACCCATACAGGCTTCACCTGAAGTTTGGCTAATAGGCTACCATCTTCATAAAGGCTGAGATGAGCAAACATTGCTCTCAAATCCAATATCACCTTACGACTCAACGCATCTGCCACTACGTTAGGTTTACCTAGGTGATACTTAATTGAGCAGTCATAATCTTTCAACAATTCTATCCACCTCCGCTGTCTTAAGTTCAACTCCTTCTAGTGAATGAGGTACTTCAGACTCTTATGGTCCGTGTAGATAATCGACTTCTCCCCGTACAGATAGTGTCTCCAAATCTTCAGAGCAAACACCACTGCAGCTAACTCTAAATCATGAGTGGGATAGTTGATCTCATGCGGCCTTAATTGGCGAGATGCATAAGCCACCACTTTTCTCCCTTGCATCAGCACACAACCCAAGCCCGTGTGTGACGCATCACAATAAACAATAAACTCATTACCAGCCTCAGGTTAAATCAATACTGGCACTTCTGTCAGAATCTTCTTTAATTTCTCAAAGCTCTCTTGTTGCTTATCTAACCACACAAACGGTGCTCCCTTACGTAATAGCTTGGTAAGGGGTGCAACAATCAACGAAAACCCCTCAACAAAATGCCTGTAATACCCAACCAAACCTAGAAGACTCTAAATTTCAGCCACTGACTTTGGTGGCTTCCAATCCAATACAGCTTCTATCTTCCGGGGATCAACTCTAATTCCCTCTGCACACACAACATGCCCCAAAAAGGTCACTTCCCTCAGCCAAATTTCACACTTACTGAATTTGGCATACAGTTGCTTCTTCCTTAATATCTGCAATACTACCCGTAGATGCGAATCATGCTCTACTTTAGTCTTTGGGTACACCAGGATGTCATCTATGAACACAACCACAAACCGGTCTAGATAGGGTTGGAAAACTCGGTTCATCGTGTCTATAAATGCAGCTGGTGCATTTGTCAACCCGGACGGCATCACTAAGAACTCGTAATGTCCATAACAAGTTTGAAAAGCAGTCTTATGAATATTCGCCTCCTTGACTTTTTACTCGTGATACCCCGATCTCAAGTCAGTCTTCGAGAAAACTGAAGCTCCTCGCAGCTGATTGAACAAATCATTGATCCTTGGTAACGGGTACTTGTTCTTGATCGTTAAATTATTCAATTACCTATAATCGATGCACATACGCATCTACAAATCCTTTTTCCTAACGAATAAAACCGGCGTTCCCCACAGTGACACACTTGGTCAAATAAATCCGCGATCCAACAACTCCTGAATTTGAGCTTTAAGCTCCGCTAACTCCTTCGGTGCTATTTTATAAGGAGCAATGGACACCAGACCCATTCCTGGCAACAGCTCAATGCCAAACTCCATTTCTCGATCCGGAGGTAATCTCGAAAGCTCCTCGGAAAAGACATCTGAAAACTCTTTCACCGTTCTAACACTCTCAACCGACAACTCTTTAGCATCCAAAGCACTAATAAAGGCTAAGAACGCTCCACAGCCCTTTGCACCAACTTTTTTGTCTTTAAAGCAAATACCACATTAGACAGATAGTTTCTTCTTTCACCTATCATCTTCTCTTCCTTATCCTCTGATGTTCTTAGTACCATATGGTTCGCAACACAGTCCAAGTTTGCACGGTGTTTAACCAGCCAGTCCATGCTCAAAATAAGATCGAACTCGCCGAATGGCAGTTCCATCAAATCTACCAGAAATACTTCCCCTTAAATTTCTAAGGGCACATCCCTAAACAACTTATTTACTACCACTGACTGTCCTAAAGGGCTAATCACAGTTGTTTCTCTAGCAGTAATCTCAGATCTAATATTCAAAGTTCCAGACACAGCACATGCAACATACGAATAGGTGGATCCAATATCTATCAAAGCGATAACAGGTACATCAGTTATGAAAAATGTACCGGTTATGACGTCAGGTGCATCGCCATCCTCTCGATGTCTGACCGCATAGACCAACCCTGGCTGTCTCACTTCTGTGTTACCCCTATTACTGGTACCTCTACCCGGTGCACCCTGACCTCGTCCTACACCATTACCACCTCAACCTGGCCCACGACCTCTCGACGGCTGCTGAGCGTCTCCTGCTGGCTGCGCAAATCTATTACAAACTATCTGAGTCTAAGCAGGCTCTTGAGGGCAATCCTTAAACCGATGGTCCTTAGATCCACATCTGAAACAACCACCAGTTTTCTTCCAGCATTCTCCCGTGTGAAGTTTCCCACAATCCGCACAAGGCTGTAACTAATTAGTAGTAGCTTAAGCTCTTACTCGAGCTGGCTCCTCATTCCTGAGCCTTTTCTGAAACCCTCTAGTAGGACCTGAGTACCCACAGTCTCTCTTGTTCCTGCCCCTATCCTTGTCTCGGTTTTGCCGCTCCGAGTGTTTAACCTCCTCAGCTATCTTAGCTTTTTCCACAAGTGTAGCAAAATTCCTCTCCTTTTGTGAGGCTATCAGTACCCGTAACTCATCACACAATCCATCCTCAAAACACACACAGCGTTCATAATCAGTCAGCACTATTCTCCGAGCATACTGACTCAGACGCAGAAACTCCGCCTTATATGCTACCACAGATTTACCTTATTTGACCAGATTTAGAAATTCCTTCCTTCGGGCATCCACATAGCTAGCTCCAACATATTTTCCTTAGAATGCAATCTTAAAGAAATCCCAGGTAATACGATCAGCTTGAGTGCCTTCCCGAACAGTGAGCCACGACTGATACGCTTCGTCTCTCAGCAATGACACCACTCCCTTCGCCGGTTTACGCTCGGCGATGCAACCTGTGTCGTCCATAATCGCTCCATCGCCTCAAGCGATTATTCGCTACACATGGGGCTACACCCGAAATACCCCTAAAAACTTCAGCCCCATTCGATCAGAGTCGTTTCAATATCGACCCACGAGCTGCCGACCCAATTCTTTCCCCAAAATCCTTTCTATAACTCGTAACATTGCTTGGGACAGAGCGTCGTCCTCTCTCATTCGATCATGTGACCCAGCTTCAGTCACTGGTGATGCAGGTGCGTCCATTTCCGGCATATGCCCCGATGCCTCAGATACAACTCTAGCACCTCGGCCTCTACCACGGCCACGTCTAACGTGTACAAGTCCTCTACCGCTCCTGTTTACTAAATCGATTTAATGTGATTACAAGTCTTATGAATAAGTATACTATTCAATGTTTATTAAACAATGATTTATGGAGTATAGGAAGTAAAGTTGTTTTCGTAAAACGTATCCTAAGGTCTCAATCTCTATAGTTTCAGCTCCTAAAGCTAATAGTTATAGAGTATTTCTATTTTGTGGAGTTTTTCTCACCACAGTCATACCATAATAATCGTAACATGAAAACATAAACTTACTTGACTTGGTGCCGGATACCCGTGGTGCCATACTTCCTTTAGAACATGCATTAAAATTTTAAACAATTTCGGAAAACACTTTTCAACCCAATCCACAGCCGAGTTTTCCAATCGGGCTCTGATACCATAAATGTAACACCAATAGCCCGGCCCATGCGGTATGACCGGATCTGACATGTCACATGAAGAAAACGAATAAAGAGTTTGTGATTCTTACTAATAGTAGGTGTTATTTGGTTATAGTTAAGAAAACAAGTTTGGTTATAAATATTTAATAAAATACTACTAATTTCGATAGGTTGGTTGGGGAATCGAAAATAGAACTAGTGAACTTTAAAACCATGACTTTTGAAAATGATGTTGATAATTTGAAATAGAATCTGAGTTAAATTATTTGTACATACTTATTACGAAAACCATTTATTAATAAGTGTTTTTGAAAACTATTATTTATAATTTTAGAAATTTTCCATTTAAAATAAATCAAGGAGGATAATAAGTACGTCAAACATAAAGCAAAAATAAAAAAAATATTTCAGAGGCCTTATTACAACTTTAAAACCCCAAAATAGTAAAAGTAATGAAATAAAACGGAAAGGTAGTTTACTATTATTCGAAAAATATTATTTTTGAAGTATGGCCTCCACCGAGTCATCCATGGCCCCAAGTCCTCGTCACTGAGCATTACCTACAAGGGTTAAGAAAAGGGGGTTAGTTACAAGAACTCAATGCATAATCCCCTTACCGTCATCACTGGGCCTGAACCCGTATAGCAATAAATTGGGCCTAAGCCCATTTACATAATAGTATTTAAAAAAAGGACATGTATGCAGCCCAACCCATCTATCCATCACACCCTCGACCAGCCAATCACACCTGTGGGGATTAAGTCAACCCACCCTGCCGCTCACACCAATTTGCAGTCAAGCTGCTATAATATAATTTTTATTGTGGCCATGCCACTGAAATCATAAGTAAGCATAATATTGAACAAATTTGTGGCAATGCCACCAGGCTACACTGCTCTCCATACGATTTTTCCCATCCCATGCGTTATGTAAAAATGCAACATACATAATAAAATGATCACATATAAATAACAACCATTACTCTAGTAATTTATTTCGATGACTCAGCCCATTTAAGCAATTTAATAATTTGGTCCACTAAGGCATTCTAGCAATTCGGCCCATAGGGGTATTTTTGTAAATCAGACCATAAGGCATTTTCATAAATCGGCCCATAGGGGCATTTTCATAAATCAACCCATAGGGGCATTTTCATAATTTTACAAATTATCACCGATTTTGACAAATATTAGTATTAACAATTTTTAAGTAAAACACTTGATTCATACTATATTACCGTTACTAAGTTCTTAAGCAACATCGATCGATTTTTCTAACATGATGATAAATCACAAAATTACGGGATTTCGGTGTGAGATTACATACCTGATTACGGTAAGGACTAAGCCTTCTTGATCGTCGATACCTAAATCACCGTTACACTCGATTAACCAACGAACGAGATTTTATTAATCTAAATCTAAATCAGCCGATCTAAAATGCTTACCCTTAATATCGTGAATGACCACGATTTGCCTATTCTCACCGGATGATGGTCCACAACCCTGTAGAAAATTCTGGATTGTTGATACCGCCCTTCATTTGAACTTAGGAGTAGGAATTGCAAATCCACTCCTTTTGTGTTCTCCTATCGCTTTTCCTTTCAAATCGTTACCACTTGCCTTCATTGAAAAAGTCTCGGTCAGTAAAATACTATTATGAGAGAAAGTCTTAAGGAGAGGGTTTCGGCTTACCACTACTTTTGAAGGATCAACGAGTAGTTAAGAACGAACGATTTAGTCCATATAGTAATAGATTAGTCAAACTTCCAATTCAATTAACACAATAATCGAGTAGCGATATCGAATGGACTATGAAGAGACTCCTTACCTAAATCGATGGTAAACCCAATTCCCACTAATTGGGCTTATGACTAGAGATGAATCGGCAATGATGTGGTATTTGGCCACCCACTATAACACTACGAAAAAGAATTGATCACAATATGAGAGTGTAAGAGAGAGTGATGTCTCGATTTACAAACAAAGTAGAACAACTGCATAGCGGTGGACACACATTCGGCTAAGAAAAAAAGAAAATGAAAGGAGTAGAAATGAAACCCTTACCCGATTCAAACAAGGAGAAATGTCCAACACGCAAGAATGGAGAAGAGAGAAGATGTTAAAAATTCGGCTACTAAAGAGAAAAGGGCAAGGAAGATTTACTCAATCAAAGTTGTCAACTAAGAAGAAGAAAAGAGAGATTGAAGAAATGGTGAGAAAAAGAAAGAAAGATGGAAAAGTAGTGTTAGGGAGTTTCGGTTATCACCAAGGAAAAGATGACCAAAATGCCATGAGTAATTCGGCAAAACAAAGGAAAAAGAACCAAAATGATTTGAGTGTTTCGGCCAAAAGAAATAAATGATGGAAAAGAGAAACAAAAATGTTCAAAAAGAAAATACCTCTCATGCACAAAACTTGTAAAAAGGCTATAGCAAATTGGCTCCAAAAATCCCCCTACCAAAACCGTGTATCACCTTTACCAAAAAGATGAGTGTTGACCAAAACTCTTTCTTTAGGCAACTCCTAATATTCGGCCAACATTGCCCCCTCCCTTATCCCTTTCTTTGATTTCTTTCCTTTTTTTTCCCTTGTCTTCCTCCTTACCATATTCCTTAGTCATCTTTCCATCAATAAAAAGTCTCCCTTACCATATTTAGAACCATGGCCGACACTTTGAAATAGGAGCACAAAAAGAAATCCAAAATTTTGCAATAGATGGGATTCGAACCCTTTCCATTCATACTCTCCACTTGACGCCACACCACTCCACTATGTGCTCCACTTATGCTAGAAAAATACACACTTATTTCCTTAAGCCTTGATGCCATTTACCTTCTCTCCTTTTAAGTGCTTAAACACAAAAATTTTTCTAAGGCCCAACTCAACCCCAGGCCTTCTTTGAACCTCTAAACATACACAATTAACATTTTTAACTAGCCTATCGCATGGTATAATACAAAACATAAAATTCTGGATTTCAGGATGTTACAAAATACGTTATGTATTTTCTCTAACTCTATTGGCAAAGCCTAATGGTATGCCACTGGCCCAATCCTTTCAGTAATCTCATATGACCCTATGAATTGTGGACTCAATTTGCACTTTCGACCAAATCTCAATATTTTCTTCCACGGGGATACTTTCAGAAATACATTGTCACCCACTTGAAACTCAATTTCCTTCCTTTTTAAATCCGTGTACGGATTTTTTCAGTCCGAAGCAACTTTCAGACTATCACGGATCACTTTCAATTTCTCCTCGGTCTCTTTAACTAAATCAACACCATGAATTTGCTTCTCACTCAGCTCTGTCCAATACAAGGGAGTCTGACACTTATGATCGTATAAAGCTTCATACGGTGCCATCCGTATACTGGACTGATAACTGTTGTTGTAGGCAAATTCGACCAAAGGTAGGTATCTTTCCCAACTACCTTCGAATTCTAACACACAGCATCGGAGCATATCCTCAAGAACTTGTATTACCCTTTCAGATTGGCCATCAGTTTGAGGATGGAATGCAATGCTAAAATTCAACCTTGTACCTAAGACTTCCGGTAACTTCCTACAAAATCTAGAAGTAAATCTAGGATCTCTATCTGAGATAATAGATACAGGTACTCCATGTAATCTCATCACCTCAGCAATATACAATTCGGCCAACTTATCAAGTGAATAATCAACACACACTGGTATAAAGTGAGCTGAATTCGTTAGTCTATCAACAATAAACCACATAGCATATTTCTTTTTCGGAGTCATAGGCAACCCCGTTACAAGATCAATGGTGATCCGATCCCACCTCCACTCGGGAATCATCACCAGCTAAAGTAATCCCAAAGGTACTTGATGCTCGGCTTTTACTTTTTGATAGATCAAACACTTTGTAAAAAATTCAGAGATATCTCTATTCATACCCGACCACCAATAAAATTTCTTCAGATCATTGTACATTTTCGTGCTACCCAGATGTACTAAATGTAACAGCCCGATTTTGGGGCTAGTCAGAACAGTGGTTTCGAGACCGCTAATCTGAGGTTGAGGAAAATTATTTTGATATTATTTTATGTGTTATGGAATTAATATATGGCTATATGAAAATTTTGGTGCTTTAATTTTAACGATTGCATGCTTAATTGTGAAAAAAAGACTAAATCGTATAAACTGTGAAAGTTCCATTATTCAAGGCAGAGGTGTCTAATAGCTATAGAATATTAATTGGAGGTCCTTAATGTGCAATTAGGCTAATTGGGAGGTGTTGGTCGGCCATAGTGGCTAGGGAGACAAGGGCATTAAATTTTTGGTTAAATTTGGTGAAATTAAGTGATGAAAAGATGAATAAAATGAGATAAAAAGAAAAGCTCTCATCTTTCACTATTCACCCTCCTTCTTCCACCGAAAATTTAAGAGAAAAATAGAGTTTTTAGGGTTCAAACTTTCAGCTAACCTATCTCCTTGCAAGTAAGTGATTTTGATGATTATTTTTGAGGATTTTTGTACTTTTGGAGTCCCCAAAGCTTAAACTAGTTAATGAGGGGACTAAATTGTTAAATGTTTAAAAGTTTTAGGACTTGCCATGAGAGATTTATGTTTTTAGCTGAGTTTTTATGGAAGAAAATGAATGTTAGTGAGATGAGAAATAACTTTTGTGAAAGGTGTTAGCATGAAAACACCTAAATGGGACTTGGATGCAAATATTGAAATTGTGTAATAAATGCATGAAATAATTGGAATTATGAGTAGTTGTAAGAGTAGTAAATGTTCAGCTAGGCTTGTTTAATGAGAAAATGTGATGAAAAATTATTTACGAGCCTAGGGGCAAAATCATAATTTTGCCATAGTACAATGAGTGCAATTTTGTTTTATAGATCAAGAAGAGCGTGGAATTAACCTTGACTGGAGAAAAGGCAAGGTTTCGGATTAAACCGCAAGTTAATACATTTTGCACCGAGGTAAATTTATGTGTAAATGACGCATCTTGAATACATATGTTGTTGCTTATTGGTGCATTGTATGGTTGAGAACACTTACGATTTAAATGGATTGAATTTGGTAGAAAATGAATAAATTCAGGATGGATGTTGAAATAGATATGTAAGTGCGGAATATTATCCGTAGTAGATAATGGTAGGCTGTGTGCGATACCACCTTAATCATTCTTGTTGGTGGGCTATGTGTGATACCACCTATTTACTTATTCACGATGGGTTGTGTGCGATACCATTGTTAATATTATCATTTGGTGGGCAATGTGCGATACCACCATAAATACTCTTGTTGGTGGGCTATGTGCGATACCACCTTGTTAAAGATAAATGGTGGGCTAAGTGTCCACCAATTGTTTAGTATTACTAAGAATGGTTTATTGTGTAATTATGATGTGTTGTTTCATGTGATCATATGGTGATAAAGTGCAGGGATGTATGTTAAACAATAAGAGCATTTGGTTGTGATATGGTTGGATTGTGGTAAAAGATGAATGAGTAAGCATGATCTTGGATTGTGAAATGCTATTTATTGATTAGCACATGTTATGATGTTTCTTGTTTACATGCAAACTTACTAAGCTTAAAACTTACTCCCTTTTTCCTTTCCCTTGTTTTATAGTGACAAAGAGCCGAGTCGAGATACGAAGATAATTAGAAGATTACCCACACTATCAGCTCATCTCAGTATATTTAGAATTAGCATTTTGAATATGGCATGTATAGGAGCTAGACTAGGTGAAATGATTTGTTATTTTGGCCAAGTGTGTATTGGCTTCTTATAGATGAATCCTTTTGTACACGGCCATAGTTAATGGCTCAATACTATTAATCAATGAAATGATGAGGTTATTCATGATTGTGTAGGGTTTATGATTGGGTTGTTTGGGTTATGAATATGCATGAATAAATAGATGGTGAGGGTGAATTATGCTTGAGTGAGTTAGGGTGATGAAAGATCTTGGCAATAGCCTTGTTTTTGTCCATACAGGTAGGCACACAGGTGTGTGTCTAGGCCGTGTGTGACACACAGTCAGCCCCATTTGTAACATCCTGAATTTATGGGCCTATGCATTTTGTGTAATGTATGCTTAAATATGTTAAATTGAGAATTAGAGGTTTAGTTGGGCTCAAGAATGGGCTGAGGCCTTGATGGAATATTCTGTTAGGCACTTTAGGACTTGAAATAAAGTAATGGTAGTTTAATTAGCCTAATGGGCTTGTGGCCCAGTAGCAAGGGGCGCAGCAAGGGAAGCTGTTTAAGTGGCACCTTGGACTGATATGTAGGCCCAAATTTGGCCGCATGGGGCCCAAGAAATAGGATCAAAAATTTGGCAGCCAAGGAGAGCTAGGTGGGACGGCACATGGCTATAATTTAGGGGAGTTTAATGATTAAATTATGAGGATATTTTACTGATAAAAGGACGAAGTAGTTGTGTGATGTAAGTCTCTGATGGATGAGGGTTCATATAGGGATAAGGGATAGAGTGATCAGAGTTATCTCCTGGAAGCTAGTGTTGGCCAGAAACCAAACTCAGGAGGGGGAGGAATCGGTTTAGTATGGGCAGAGAGGTGTGCCTAAAATTTACTCCAAAGTTCACATCATCTTTTTCTTTATCTTTTTCTTTCTCTATCGAAATCTCCACTCCATTCTCCCTCTCAACTTTCTTTCTTATCCTTTTCCCATTTGGCCGAACTCTCTGACAATTTCTTTCTCCTTTCTTTCAAATACTTTAGTTCGAAATCTCTAAGCCTTCCCTTGATTTCTTTTTACTTTTTTTCTAAGCCAAAGCTGAAACACCTCACTCAGATTTTCTAAAAGCCAAAAAATGCATCAGTTCATCTTTTCCGGGATTTTCATAAAAGTCGAAATCCTTAGATCTCATCTCCTGTGTGTGCCGAATTTTCTCTAGGGTATCTACTTGTGCTGAATCTCGAAGGAAACTAAAGTTAAGTGTTGATTCGTAAGATTTCAATCATTTCCGGCTTTTTATAGACTCTAGCCGAATGCCTATAAGGAAACTGACCTTGAGTTTTTCTCTTATTTTCGGCATTCTGGGATTTGAAGAGGAGTCAATCGCATAGATCTTTAAGTCAGAGTTCAGTAAGACACGAATTGTGGTACTTTCAGGATCTCAAGGTAAGGAGATCTATTAATTTTGAACGTGTAAATTCGGGTATTTATCAACCCTTGGCCGAATATAGGGGAGCCCAAATCTTTGTGTTCTTCTGGCTTTTGAGCAAGGTTTTAGACTAAGGATTGTAGATCCAGATAGTAAGGATATTGACTAAGGGTGTAAAACTACGCGATATTAGGTGTGTAACCCTTCCACACCATTTAGATTGCCTGTTAAAAATATGTTTATTAATCTAAAATATTCTGTAAAATTCTAAAATCCCGGCATAATGGATGAAACCCAAGGAAGGTAAAAGCGAATCACCAGGTTAGAGATCTCTGTCATTCCTAAGTGAATGTTCCTGTTAAGATGACATATGTGATAAGTATACCGATTTCTATTAAGATGACCTGTTGTAGTGGCTTTTGCCGTGACCTGTTGTAGTGGCTACGTCCATGATTTGACGATGAGCAGCATGACTGCCATCGATGGTGTGTAATGTTGTGGGTTGATTGTAGAAATCCCCAATGGTGTGACTGGCAGGCAATGGTGGTGTGTAGAGGATGGAAACCTAGGATTTGGGTTGGGCTTGCATAATTTTTGTTATATATTAATCTGTTATTTTGTTTTGTGGGGCTAAGGCCCAAATCTAATGGTGCATGATGGTTGCACACTGAGTCTCGTGACTCAACCTATTATTTAACATTTTCAGGTAGCACCTAGTGCGTCGGACCGGGCTGGAGAGGAGCGCAAAGTGGCCATGCAAGAGAGTATCTTAATTCCGCAGAAGACTTTACTTAGAATATTTGTTTTTATTATTTTTAGTTAGTGGGTTTTAAATTTTTTTGTAATAAGGCCATGGGCCATTAGTTTTATTTTTATTCCGATTTTATTTTGGGCTTCTATTATTATTAGACGTTTAAACTTTTCCTTTAATTAAGTTAAGGCATGTAACAAAATCAGTTTTTATTTACCAAGGCATTTTATAAAATTTACATCTCATATGAATTATTTAATTATTAAGTTTTCCGGTGTAAATGTTTAAACCTGATAAATTGTTTTCCAAAATGCGACGTGTTTTATAAAATCTCCTTAGTGACATACCAATTCGGTGGTAGTGTTTGGGTCGGGTTTGGGGGAGTTACAAATTGGTATCAGAGCCCGGCTCAAAACTCAATTTTGGGGTTTTTGGGCTCAAAATGTTTTCTAAAAATGGGTTTTTGAAACATGTATATTTATAAATCATACAGGAGGGTTTCCTCAGCATGGCACCTGCGTCTCCGGCCCAAGTCTGCCAAGTAAGTATTCTGGACTCACTGTGTGTTATATAAGTATGTGGGCTTGATGGGCTTTATGGGACGTAGACTATCTAGATTAAAACTTGATGGACTTTAGGCCTAGCTCAAACAACTTTCTAAATCTCATAAGACTTAATTTCACTAAACAAACCCGTGAACGAGTCGCAAGACTAGGGTGTGGCAACAGGCATGCGCATGTCTAGGATTTGATCTGGAAAAGCCTGGTACTTAAGCAGTCCTAGTGACTCACCTCCTCTTCACTGGAATCCTACCTGGTGCGTAGTTACTGTTCACCCTAGCCGCGAGGATTTGTTGACGGGCCAAAATCCATAACTAAAACCCAAAAGGGACCAGCCACCCTATTTTTACAAAATTACTAAAATACCCTTATTTTGAAATTACCAAGATACCTATGATTTGCAAATATACCCCCAGATTTACGGAAATACCCTGATTTACCAAGTCAATGGATTTAAAAAAAGTACCCCTGTAGTTCTGTAAAATTTTAGAAAATACCCTTGATTCGTAAAAATTTTTCCAAAATATCCCTGATTTGTAAAATGACCAAAGTACCCCTAATTTGTAGAAATTACTGAAATGCCCCCAGATTTCAAAATCACCGAAATACCCCTGATTTACAAAATTATTAAAATACCCAGATTACAAAATTACCAAAATACCCCTATTTCATGAAATCACCACGGAACCCTATTTTTTTGAAAAATTACGAAAATACCCATATAGGATAAATTACGAAAATACCCCTGGGTAGTGAAATGATGAAAATACCCCTACACGAAGAATGTAGGTTCATGGATGTACTTGTATGCTAATGTTTGATGATTGAATGTGTGTGCTTCCTGGAATTAGGGGGTAAACTTGAGACTGAAACTGTAGATAGGTTCGAATTCGAAAGAACTACCTTTAAAATTTCTATTCATAAGACTGTTCGTGGTTAATCAGTGGGAAGAATTAATTATTCGTAAAATTCTTAATCAGATAAACGCGAATCAGAAGAATGAGTACAAGGGGTCGAGAACGTCCGTCGCGTGGACGCGGTAGGGGTAGAATGACCGTGTCCGAGCCAGTAGGGTCTGGCCACGGGTCAGGAAACGGGATGCCGGATATGCCAGCTGTGGAGGGAGAATTCTGGGACCAGGCAGCCGGAGATGATGCGGTATCTCCGGCGATGTTGCGGGTCCTTGAGAGAGTTGCTGGGACATGCACGGGTTTAGGAGCTCGAAAATCTGTGTCTAAACGACTCCAAGCCAACGGAGCGGAGATGTTTAGGGGTGTTTCTGGTGCAGCCCCTAACACAGTGGAGTATTGGCTAGAAGCAAGTGAGCGCATAATGGATGACCTAGACTTCACGATGAAGGAGAAGTTGAAAGGGGTCTTGTCTCTTCTTCGAGACGAGGCTTACCAGTGATGGCTCACGGTAAAGGAGGGTACTGCTGCAGACTGGATTGATTGGGATTTCTTTAAGGAGTCATTCCAAGGAAAGTATGTTGGGGCCAGCTATGTGGATACACAGAGGAAGGCATTTCTGAATTTGGTGCAGGGAAGTAAATCTGTGGCTGAATATGAGGCGGAGTTTCTGCGCTTGAGCCGCTACGCTCGAGGAATGGTAGCAACTGAATATGAACGTTGTGTACGGTTCGAGGATGGACTGCGGAATGAGTTAAGGGTTTTGATAGCACCGCAGCGAGAGAGAGACTTTGCTGTTCTGGTGGAGAAGGTTAAGATAGCTAAGGAGGTGAAGCGGACTGAAAGACAAGAAAAGGATAAGGATCGGGGTAAGAATAAGAGAAGTTTTGGGCCATCGATATCATCATGAAATTTTCAGAAAAGGCCTATGTCTGATGGGCCAGCTCGTGCTTCAACGGGCCAGAATCGATCATGTCCTTCTTGTGGGAAGGCGTATTATGGGGAGTGCAGAAGGAAAACTGGTGGATACTTTAGTTGTGGATCCACGGAGCATCTGATTAAGGATTGTCCACAGGTGGATCAGATACAGCCAACGGGCTGAGGTTCTGACCAGACTAGGAGAGGTGATCAGTCGGGACCAAGGGGTCGTGGCGCAGCCAGAGGAGGAAATGGGTCTGGTCGGGGCCGTAGAGCACCTGGTAGTGGTGCAGGTAATGTAGATGCGAGGCAGCCGGGTCTAGTTTATGCAGCTCGCCGACGGGAGGATGGTGACGCACTGGATGTTATAACCGATATGTTTCTTATTGTTGATAAACCATTTCTTTCCTTAATTGATATTGGTTCAACCCACTCCTATGTTGGATGTTCGGTATCTGAGACCCTAAGTATAAATTCTGAAAGAACTACTAGGAAGATGACTGTGGTTAGTCCCCAAAGACAATCTAGGGTAGTGGACAAACTATTTAAGGATGTACCTTTAGAAACTCAAGGGGTAGTGTTTCCGACAGACTTAATGGAACTACCATTTGGAGAGTTTGACCTTATCTTAGGAATGGATTGGTTGACTAGGCATCGTGCTAAGTTGGATTGTGGGATTAAGAGTATGGTGTTGAGTAACCCAGAAGGCGTGGAGGTGGTTGTGTTAGGAGAAAGAAAGAATTATTTGTCCAATGTGGTTTCGGCATTGAAAGACGTTAAGATGATTCGGAAGGGATGTAACGCATTTCTAGCTTTTATCAGTACTTTGGATGCTAAGGAGGTGACTGTCGATGAGGTTCGAACAGTCAGGGACTTTGCGGATGTTTTTTCAGAGGAGTTGCCAGGATTACCCCCGGATCTCGAAGTGGAGTTTGGAATAGAGCTACTTCCGGGTACGGCTCCGATGTCCATTGTTCCTTACTGAATGGCGCCGAAGGAGTTGGTGGAACTCAAAGCTCAGATCCAGGAACTGTTGGATCGAGTGTTTATTCGGCCAAGTGTATCTCCATGGGGAGCGCTGGTCCTATTCGTGAAGAAGAAGGGTGGATCCATGCGTATGTGTATGGATTATCGTCAACTGAATAAGTTGATGATTAAGAACAAGTACCCACTGCCGAGAATCGATGACTTGTTCGATCAGCTCAAAGGAGCTTCGGTCTTTTCTAAGATTGACTTAAGGTCGGGGTATCATCAGTTAAGGGTTAAGGAAAGGGACATTCATAAGATGGCGTTTTAGACTCGGTACGGTCATTATGAGTTCTTGGTGATGCCATTTGGGTTGACGAACGCGCCAGTAGCATTCATGGATACGATGAACCGGGTGTTCCAACTATATCTTGATCGGTTCGTCGTGGTGTTCATCGATGACATCTTGGTTTATTCCAAGTTAGAAGAGGAACATAATGAACATCTTCGTGTGGTGTTGTGAACTTTGAGGGAGAAGCAGTTGTTCGCAAAGTTTAGTAAGTGTGAGTTCTGGCTAAGGGAAGTAACTTTCTTAGGACGTGTGGTTTCTGCAGAGAGAATTAGGGTGGACCCTCAGAAGATAGAAGCCGTATTGGATTGGAAACCGTCGAAGTCTATGGTAGAAGTTTGAAGTTTCTTGGGATTGGTCGGGTATTATGGAAGGTTTGTTGAAGGGTTTTCATTAATAGCGGCACCTTTAACTAAGTTGTTAAGGAAGGGAGTACCGTTTGTGTGGAACGACAAACAGTAGGAGAGCTTTGAGAAGCTGAAGAGAATCTTGACGGAAGCACCAGTGTTAATTCAGCCAGAGGCGGGAAAAGAATTTACCGTCTACTATGAAGCATCACACACAGGTTTAAGTTGTGTGTTGATGCAAGATGGAAAGGTGGTTGCATATGTGTCCCGACAGTTAAGACCACATGAGTTGAACTACCCTACGTATGATCTAGAATTGGTGGTGGTAGTGTTCGCTTTAAAGATTTAGAGGCACTACCTGTATGGAGAGAAGTCGGTTATTTATACGAACCATAAGAGCCTAAAGTATATCCTTACCCAGAAGGAGTTGAACCTAAGACAGAGAAGGTGGATCGAGCTGTTAAAGGACTATGACTGCTCGATTGAGTACCACCCGGGTAAGGCTAACATGGTGGCAGATGTGTTGAGTCGCAAGGAGATAGCGGATTTAAGGGCAATGTTTGATCATCGAGATTTGTGAGAGAAATTTTGGTGGCCAGGTTTGAAGCGGGAGGTAACGAAATTCGTGGGTAAGTGCTTGACGTGCCAACAGGTGAAAGCGAAACACCAGTTGCCTTCGGTGTTGTTGCAACCAGTGAAGATTCCACAGTGGAAATGGGAGAGAATCCGATGGATTTTGTTAGTAGGTTACCCCTTACGCCCACTAAGAAGGATTCAATTTGGGTGATTGTAGATCGACTCACGAAGTCTGCTCACTTCATACCGGTTCGTGTTGACTATTCTCTGCAGAAGTTGGCTAAGTTTTACGTGGCTGAGTTTGTGATACTACATGGTGTACCGGTGTCGATCATATCAGATAGGGACCCTAGATACATGTCACATTTCTGGAAGGCTCTTCATCAAGCAATGGGAACAAGGTTAGACTTTAGTACCACTTTTCACCCACAGACTGATGGTCACTCTGAGAGGGTAATTCAGATCTTGGAGGATATGCTAAGGGGTTGCATCATCGATTTTAGGGGTAGTTGAGAGGAGTATCTACCTTTGGCAGAATTCGCATATAATAACAGTTATCAAGCTAGTATTTAGATGGCGCCTTATGAAGCGTTATATGGAAGGAGATGTCGTACCCCAATTTGTTGGACAGAGTTGGGTGAACGTCAGGTGTTGGGTCCAGAACTAGTTTTGAAAACGGAGGAGAAAGTTAAGTTGATACGGGCTCGGTTGAAGGAAACGTCTGATTGGCAAAAGACTTATGTGGATCTAAAGCGGAAGGAGATGGAATTCGCAGTAGGAGATCAGGTCTTTTTGAAAGTATCTCCATGGAAGAAGGTAATGAGGTTTGGACGGAAGGGTAAGTTAAGTCCTCGGTTTATTGGGCCTTATCGGGTACTAGAACGCGTGGGCCCAGTGGCTTATCGATTGGAGTTGCCGCTAGAGTTGGAACGGATACATGACGTGTTCCATGTTTCGATGCTAAGACTTTATCATTTTGATCCATCGCACGTGGTGCCTGTGGAAGAGATTGAAGTAAGGCCTGATTTATCCTTTGAGGAGGAACCAGTACAAATCTTGGATCGAGACGTAAAAGTGTTGAGAAGGAAGTCCGTCCCTTTGGTCAAGGTTTTATGGCAAAATCACGACGCAGAAGAGGCGATGTGGGAGCTAGAGGATGTTATACAACAACAGTATCCTCATCTCTTTTGATCAGGTAAATTTCGAGGCCGAAATTTATTTTAAGGGGGGTAGAACTGTAACATCCTGAATTTATGGGCCTGTGCATTTTGTGTAATGATGCTTAAATATGTTAAATTGAGCATTAGAGGTTCAGTTCGGCTCAAGAATGGGCTGAGGCCTTGATGGAATATTCTGTTAGGCACTCTAGGAGTTGAAATAAAGTAATGGTAGTTTAATTGGCCTAATGGGCTTGTGGCCTAGTAGCAAGGGGCGCAACAAAGGAAGCTGTTTAAGTGGCGCCTTGGACTGATGTGTAGGCCTAAATTTGGCCGCATGGAGCCCAAGAAATTGGGTCAAAAATTCGGCAGCAAAGGAAAGCTAGGTGGGACGGCACAAGGCTATAATTTAGGGGATTTTAATGATTAAATTATGAGGATATTTTACTGATAAAAGGGGGAAGTAGTGGTGTGATGTAGGTCTCTGATGGATGAGGGTTCAGATAGGGATAAGGGATAGAATGATCAGAGTTATCTCCTGAAAGCTAGTGTTGGCCAGAATCAAACTCAAGAGGGGGAGGAATCGGTTTAGTATGGGCAGAGAGGTGTGCCGAAAATTTGCTCCTAAGTTCACATCATCTTTTTCTTTCTCATCCGAAATCTCCACTCCATTCTCCCTCTCAACTTTCTTTCTTATCCTTTTCCCATTTGGCCGAACTCTCTGACAATTTCTTTCTCATCTCTTTCAAATACTTTAGCCGAAATCTCTAAGCCTTCCCTTGATTCCTTTTTACTTTTTTTCTAAGCCAAAGCCGAAACACCTCACCCATATTTTTTAAAAGTCGAAAACACATCAGTTCATCTTTTCTGGGATTTTCATAAAAGTCGAAATCCGTAGATCTCATCTCTTGTGTGTGCTGAATTTTCTCTGCGGTATCTGCTTGTGCCAAATATCGAAGAAAACTGAAGGTAAGTGTTGATTCGTAAGATTTCAATCCTTTCCGGCTTTTTAGAGACCCTAGCCGAATGGCTATAAGGAAACTGACCTGAGTTTTTTTTCTTATTTTCGGCATTCCAGGATTTGAAGAGGAGTCAATCGCATAGATCTTTAAGTCAGAGTTCAGTAACACACGAATCGTGTTACTTTCGGGATTTCAAGGTAAGGAGATCTATTAATTTTAAACGTGTAAATTCGGGTATTTATTAACCCTTGTCCGAATGTAGGGGTGCCCAAATCTTTGTGTTCTTCCAGCTTTTGAGCAAGGTTTTAGACTAAGGGTTGTAGATCTAGATAGTAAGGATATTGACTAAGGGTGTAAAACTATGCGATATCAGGTGTGTAACCCTTCCACACCATTTAGATTGCCTGTTAAAAATATGTTTATTAATCTGAAATATTCTGTAAAATGCCAAAATCCCGGCATAACGGATGAAACCCAAGGAGGGTACAAGCGAATCACCAGGTTAGTGATCTCTGTCATTCCTCAGTGAATATTCCTGTTAAGATGACATATGTGATAAGTATGCTGATTTCTGTGATTGCATGGGGTTGGGTTTGATGAAAGGGGAAGTGCTCTGTTGTAGTGGCTTTTGTCGTGATCTGTTGTACCGGCTTTTACCGTGACCTGTTGTAGTGGCTTTTGCCATGACCTGTTGTAGTGGCTACAACCATGATCTGAAGATGAGCAGTATGACTGCCATCGATGGTGTGTAGCGGTGTGGGTTGATTGTAGAAATCCCCAATGGTGTGACTGGCAGGTAAGGGTGGTGTATAGCGGATGGAAACCTAGGATTTGGGTTGGGCTTGCATAATTTTTGTTATATATTAATCTGTTATTCTGTTCTGTGGGGATAAGACCCAAATCTAATGGTGCATGAGGGTTGCAAACTGAGTCTCGCGACTCAACCTATTATTTAACATTTTCAGGTAGCACCTAGTGCGTCGGACCGGGCTGGAGAGGAGCGCAAGGTGGCCATGCAAGAGAGTATCTTAATTTCGTAGAAGACTTTACTTAGAATATTTGTTTTTATTATTTTTAGTTAGTGGGTTTTAAATTTCTTTGTAATAAGGCCATAGGCCATTAGTTGTATTTTTATTCCGGTTTTATTTTGGGCTTCTATTATTATTAGACGTTTAAACTTTTCCTTTAATTAAGTTAAGGCATGTAACAAAATCAGTTTTTATTTACCAAGGCATTTTATAAAGTTTACATCTCATATGAATTATTTAATTATTAAGTTTTTCGGTGTAAATGTTTAAACCTGATAAATTATTTTCCAAAATGCGACGTGTTTTATAATATCTCTTTAGTGACATACCAGATCCGGTGGTAGTGTTTGGGTCAGGTTTGGGGGTGTTACACCATTGGTGTTTGACCAGGCCGTGTGTCCCCATGCATGTTAGAATTTCAAGTCAGTAAGATTAGTAGTAAACACACGAGTAGAGACATGGCCGTGTATCTCAGCCGTGTGGGAGACATGGCCACAGACATGGGCATGTGCCCAGGCCGTGTGAAGTCTAGACCTTGAAATTGGAATTTAATTCGACACACGGTATAAGGACACGAGCGTGTGCCTTGGCTGTGTGACCATAGTAAGATGATGACGTCATAGACAGAATGCCAAGGTTTTGGCACACGGGCTGAGACACGGTCGTGTAGAGGCCATGTGAGGGACACGAGCCAGAGACACGGGCGTGTGTCTGGAGTGTGAAAAAGGTCAGTCGACCATGGGTAGGGACATGGGCGTGTGTAACCACACGGCCTGCCCACACGGGCATGTCCCATTTCACACGGGCGTGTGGCCCCTGTTTAGGTAAATTTTTTCTAAGTGTGTAAAAGTTTCTGATTTATTTCTGAAACCTTCCAGAAGTATGTTTAAGGCTCCGTAGGCCTATTATGAGGATGTTAGATATGAAAATGGAAAAGTTTTAATTTGGAACTGATTTTGATAACCCAAAGTTGTATGACCATGTGAGTCAAGTATGGTAACGTCTCTTACCCAGCTCCGGCATAGAATACGGGTAAGGGGTGTTACACTGACAAGTAACCACTATCTGCTTCATTTAATATCTTCCGAATCAACTCATCATCCTTAAGTACACAAATCATGTAATGAAACATCAAATAATCATCTGGACTTACCTAAAAATTAGAATCATTTCCCAATTCACACTGAGCTCTCTTAGCTTGCATCTCACTATCATTCTTTTGAGCTTTACATATTTGTTGAATAAATAGTGGTCTAGCCCTCAACTCAGCCAATATAGCACCATCATCAGACAACGCTAAGCTCGTGCTCATAGCTCTCAAAGCATACAAGGATTTTCTGCTCAAGGCGTTCGCAACTACATTCGCTTTCCCCGGATGGTAATCAATTACTAGCTCATAATCCTTCAATAATTCGAGCCACCGTCATTGTCGCAAATTCAAATCCTTTTGATCCATTAAGTAATTCAAACTCTTATCATCGGTGAAGATTGGGCACTTCTTACCATATAAATAATGACATCAGATCTTTAATGCAAAAATAATCGCAGCCAACTCTGAATCATGAGTCGAATAATTCTTCTCATGCAATTTTAGTTGTCTCGAGGCGTAAGCTACTACCTTACACTCTTGCATCAGCATACAACCGAGACCATTTAATGATGCATCACTGTAGACCACAAACTCTTTCCCCGACTTAAGTTGTACTAAAACCGGTGCCTCAGTCAACAATGTTTTCAATCTCTTAAAACTCTGTCGACATTTATCAGTCCATTCAAACTTGACATCCTTATGCAATAGCTTCGTCATCGGGGTAGCAATCATTGAAAACCCCTTTACGAATCGTCTGTAGTACCTCGCTAAACCCAAAAAGCTTCTGACTTTCGACACATTTCTTGGCGGTTTCCACTCCACAATAGCCGAGCTCTTACTCAGATCAACTCTAATACCATCACCCGACACAATGTGTCCTAGGAATCCAACCTCTCGGAGCCAAAACTCACGCTTGCTAAATTTAGCATACAACTGCTTGTCTCTTAAAGTCTGTAAGACAACCCTCAAATGCTCTGCATGCTCACTCTCATCCCAAGAATAAATTAATATGTCATCAATAAAAACAACCACAATTTTATCTAAATACGATCGAAATACTTGATTTATTAAATCCATAAAAATCGTAGGAGCATTCGTCAGGCCAAATACAATGACAAGAAACTCATAGTGGCCATACCTCGTCCGAAATGCAGTTTTCAGCACATCTTGCTCTTTGACTCTCAACTGGTAATAGCCATACCTTAGGTCTATCTTGGAGAACACCGTTGCTCCCTTCAGTTGGTCAAATAAATCATCTATCCTTGTGTAACATCCCAAAATTAGGCCTAGTAGGATTGGGCCCAATGGGCCTTAGGCGTAGTAGCGTCTCAAATTTTTGGAGAACAAGAGAATGGCTTCAGTTCAAGTTGGACTTTTTAGGTGAGTGACTTTGAAAGGTTAGAAGCCTTCTATAAAGTCCCGGGATCAAACTTTGGCTTTAGGGAAATTTTGGTTTTAGGCGAAAAAAAAACCCTGGGAGTTAGTCAGTGGGCTTTAAGAATAAAATGTGGAGAAAAATGACACAAGTGGAGTGTATGGTGTAGTGGCAAAGTGACGGCACTTAAGGAGTAAGAGAGTGACTCCACAAGGAAGGAATGAGGTCCAAGGTTCAAGTCTTAGCTCTTGCATTTTGGTTTTCTTTTTACATGGACCTTATTGGGTTATAGATTTATATTTAGTTGCACATGATTTTAGACACAAGAGGAAGTTGTGGCATGGTGGCTAGCGGTGTGGATTATGTTGCAAGGGAGCCAAGGTTCGAATTTCATGAAAAGCGAAGGAGTATTTATTTTGCAAGTTGGAATGACAAGTGGTTGTGATGGATTTAAACTCTGCTGAAGGAAGGATCCCACATCAGGAAGCTAGCAAGAAGAAGGTGAGAAGATGGATTTAAATAGAGCAATCTATGAGGAGAGTAAGCATACCTGGGCTAGCATTTGGGCATAAGAGTGTTCGGATCGCGGATCAACTCCAGATTCCTACCAGGTGTGTAACTCTCTCTACTCTAGCTGTAAAGCAGCAAATGCCGTAGTGCCTATCACGACAATAGTAGCCACACGAGCATGCGAATGCACATGTCCAGCTTCGACGCGATAGTTGATGCCATCAGTAGTATTCTGGTGGGTTGAGGCTGCTTGGGCCACGATGGGCCGAAGTGGGCCCAATTGAATAAAATCTATGATGCTGTAGTATATAGTGAACAAGAGTAGGTGAATCTCATATACGTGGCTAGATTTGTGTTAGGAGGGCCACACGAGCGTGTGGGCCTGAATGGGTCGAAATCGAGTTTTAGGCCCAATAGTCCGGTAACAACCGAAAATGGTAGTTAAGTCACCCGAGGCGACATTAGGCCTTCAGAAAGGCCATTTGCAGGTGCAAAATTACTGAAATACCCTCGATAGGTAAATTACGAAAATACCCTTGGAAGGTAAATTACTGTTATACCTTTAGAGGTTGATTAGCTTGATTGTGTTGTATTTGTTATTCTAATTATGATGGTAATTCCTTTCATATGTTATATTTGATATATGATTTGCATACATGTCAAACTGCATACACGAATTATTATGTCATGACATGTTGCATGGGCTTTGGGATATGAATGGAAGGGGAAGTGTATCTGGTGGCTTTTGTCATTTCAGCCTGGTCACTCTGTCATAACTCTGTTCTGGTGGCTTTTTCCATTCAGCCTGGTGATTCTGTCACAACTCTAATGATCTGGTGGCTCTGCCACACTCTGTTCTGGTGGCTTTTGCCATTTTAGCCTGGTGACATTGTCACAATTTCTGACGATGAGCAGCTAACTACAGCATGACTGCCATCGATGGTGTGTAGCGATGAGGGTTGATTGTAGAAATCCCCGTTAGTGTGATTGGCAGGTAATGGTGGTGTGTAGCGGATGGATAACTAGGTTGGGTTGGGATTTGCATCATAATGCATTAATTTCTGATTATCTGCTAAAAGGGCCAAGGCCCCGTCTGACTTTGTACGAGCTTAGGCCCAAATTGCTTTCATAAGGGGAATTACACACTGAGTTTTCGTAAAGTCACCCCCTCTTTTTAAATGTTTCAGGTAATCCCTAGTTTGAGGACTTGAAGCCGAGGTGGACTCTGTGGTGGCCATGCATTACTTCTTTCGTAAACTTCGTTTTTCTTTATTTAAACTTACTTTTAATTTTGGGATTTTGTCATATAACAAGGCAACTATAACTTTAAATTTGGTATTTTATTTGATTTAGCTTTTAATATGATTACGGCCTATTATTATTAAATTTTTAATATGGGATTTTCCTAAACCCTTAATAACCGTTTTTCCAAAATGTTAACAAAAGGATAACAAGCGAATAAATAATTAAACTCAGAATTTTTAACAAACGCGTAGTTTTTAAACAACCCTTTTATGTGACATGCCAGATCCGGTCGTGACGTTTAGGCCGGGTTTGGGTGTTACAATTGTGGTATCAAAGCCTAGGTTGCGAAACTCAGCTGTGGAATGGGTTTGAAAATGTTTTTCAAAGTTTTTTGAAACTTGATTTAGAAATGGATGTCTTTATTTGAGGTATGGCACCCGAGTCTCCGGCACCAAATCTGTAAGTTCTCTTTTTACTATATTATATTATATGCTGAATGATTGTATTTATTCTGCGATGTGTGAATGTGATCCTTGAATATAGAAATTGTATGTATGTGTGAAAAATATCTGTTTGCTTCGGTGTTAGATAGTTGGTTGTGTGAAAGGGTTCCAAGATTAAGTTAGAAAGGGTATTAGTGTTATTAGATCAGAGTGCGCAGCGTGAGCATAGTGTGGTAGGTTAGGATGTGTGACTGTTAGTTAGTTGGAAATTTCGAGGACAAAATTTCTTTAAGGAGGGTAGATTTGTAACATCCCAAAATTGGGCCTAGTAGGATTGGGCACAATGGGCCTTGGGCGTAGTGGCGTTTAAAATTTTTGGAGAACAAGAGAATGGCTTTAGTGCAAGTTGGACTTATTAGGTGAGTGACTTTGGAAGGTTAGAAGCCTTCTATGAAGCCCCGGGATCAAACTTTGGCTTAAGGGAAATTTTGGTTTTAGGCGAAAAAAAAATCCTAGGAGTTAATAGGTAGGCTTTAAGAATAAAATGTGGAGAAAAATGACACAAGTGGAGTGTGTGGTGTAGTGGCAAAGTGACGCCACTTAGAGAGCAAGAGAGTGACGCCACAAGGAAGGAAGGAGGTCTAAGGTTCAAGTCTTAGCTCTTGCATTTTGGTTTTCTTTTTACATAGATCTTAGAATTGGGCTATAGATTTATATTTAGTTGCGCATTACTTTAGACACAAGAGGAGCTTGTGGCTTGGTGGCTAGCGACGTGGATTATGTTGCAAGGGAGCCAGGGTTCGAATCTCATGAAAAGAGAAGGAGTCTTTATTTTGCAGGTTGGGATGACAAGTGGTTGTGATGATTTTAAACTCTGCTGAAAGAAGGATTCCACATCGGGAAGCTTGCAAGAGGAAGGTGAGAAGCTGGATTTAAATAGAGCAATCTATGAGGAGAGTAAGCATACCTGGGTTAGCGTTTGGGCATAAGAGTCTTCGGATCACGGATCAACTCTAGATTCCTATCAGGTGTGTAACTCTCTCTACTCTAGCTGTAGAGCGGCAAATGTCGTAGTGCCGGTCAGGGCAATAGTAGCCACACGAGCGTGCGAACGCACGTGTGGGGCTTCGACGCGATAGTTGAGGCCATCAGTAGTATTCTTGTGGGTTGACGCTACTTGGGCCACGATGGGTTGAAGTGGGCCCAATTGAACAAAATCTATGATGGTGTAGTATATAGTGAAGTAGAGTAGGTGAATCTCATATACGTGGCTAGATTTGTGTTAGGTGGGTCACACGAGTATGCAGGTCCGAATGGGCCAAAATTGGGTTTTAGGCCCAATAGTCCGGTAACAACCGAAAATGGTAGTTGAGTAGCCCGAGGCGACATTAGGCCTTCGGAAAGGCCATTGCAGGTGCGAAATTACTGAAATACCCTCGATAGGTAAATTACGAAAATACCCCTGGAAGGTAAAATACTGTTATACCCTTAGTGGTTGATTAGCTTGATTGTGCTGTATTTGTTATTCTGATTATGATGGTAATTCCTTTCATATGTTATATTTGATATATGATTTGCATACATGTCATATTGCATACACGAATTATTATGTGATGACATGTTGCATGGGCTTTGGGATATGAATGAAAGGGGAAGTGTATCTGGTGGCTTGTGCCATTTCAGCCTGGTGACTCTGTCACAACTCTGTTCTGGTGGCTTTTGCCATTTCAGCCTGGTGACTCTGTCACAACTCTGATGATCTGGTGGCTCTGCCGCACTCTGTTCTGGTGGCTTTTGCCATTTTAGCCTGGTGACTGTGTCACAGTTTCTAACGTTGAGCAGCTAACTACAGCATGACTGCCATCGACAGTGTGTAGCGATGAGGGTTGATTGTAGAAATCCCTATTGGTGTGATTGGCAGGTAATTGTGGTTTGTAGCGGGTGGATAACTAGGTTGGGTTGGGATTTGCATCATAATGCATTAATTTCTGATTATCTGCTAAAAGGGCCAAGGCCCCGTCTGACTCTGTACGGGCTTAGGCCCAAATTGCTTTCATAAGGGGAATTACACACTAACTTTTCGTAAAGTCACCCGCTCTTTTTAAATGTTTTAGGTAATCCCTAGTTTGAGGACTTGAAGCCGAGGTGGACTCTGTGGTGGCCATGCATTACTTCTTTCGTAAACTTCGTTTTTCTTTATTTAAACTTACTTTTAATTTTGGGATTTTGTCATGTAACAAGGCAACTATAACTTTACATTTGGTATTTTATTTGATTTAGCTTTTAATATGATTACTGCCTATTATTATTAAATTTTTAATACAAGATTTTCCTAAACCCTTAATAACCATTTTTCCAAAATGTTAACAAAAGGATAACAAGCGAATAAATAATTAAACTCAGAATTTTTTACAAACGCGCAGTTTTTAAACAACGCTTTTATGTGACATGCCAAATCCGGTCGTGACGTTTAGGCCGGGTTTGGGTGTTACAATCGTGGTATCAACGCCTAGGTTGCAAAACTCGGCTGTGGAATGTGTTCGAAAATGTTTTTCAAAGTTGTTTGAAATTTGATTTTGAAATGGATGTCTTTATTTTAGGTATGGCACCCGAGTCTCCGGCACCAAATCTGTAAGTTCCCTTTTTACTATATTATATTATATGGTGAATGATTGTATTTATTTTGTGATGTGTGAATGTGATGCTTGAATATAGAAATTGTACCGAGATGAGCAGATAGTGTGGGTGATCTTCCAATTATCTTCGTATCCCAGCCCGGCTCTTTGACACTATAAAACAAGGAAAATAAAATGGAGTAAGCTTTAAGCTTAGTAAGTTTACATGTAAACAATAAACATCATAATATGTGCTAATCAATGTATAGCATTACATATTAAGCAAGAACAATCCATATTCCATGATCATGCTTACCCATTTCATCTCTTACCACATTCCAACCATATCACAAGCCAAACGCTCACATTATTTAACATATATCCCAGCACTTATCACCACATGATCACATGAAACAACACTTAACAATTTCACAATAAGCCATTCTTAGTAATACCAAACACTCAGTGGTTTTGCACTTAGCCCACCATTAATCTTTAACAAGGTGGTATCGCACATAGCCCACCATGAACAATATTTACGGTGGTACCGCAAATAGCCCACCAAATGATATTATAAACGATGGTATCGCAGACAACCCATCGTGAATAAGTAATAAGGTGGTATCACACTTTGCCCACAATTAAGAGTATTTACGGTGGTATTCCATACTTATATATCTATTTCAACATTTATACAGAAATTAATCATTATCTACCGAATTCAATCCACTTGAGTCATAAATGTTCTCAGTCATACAATGCACCAATAAGTAACAACATGTGTATTTAAGATGCATCGTTTACACATAAACTTACCTCCGTGCAAAATGTGTTAATCAACGGTTTATTCTGTAACCTTGCATTTTCCTCGGTCAAGGTTAATTCCACGCTATTCTTGGTCTATAATAACAAAATTTTACTCATCCAACCATCTTATAATCATAATACATCATAATCTTTACTTAGACAAAAATGACCATTTTGCCCTTGTACTATGGGAAAATTATGATTTTGCTCTTATACTATGGCAAAATTATTATTTTGCCCCTAGGCTCGTAAATCATTTTTCATCGCATTTTCTAATAACACAAGACTATCTGAACATTTACTACTCTTACAACTGCTCACAATTCTAAGTATTTCATGCATTTATTACTAAATTACATCATTTGCATCTTAGTCCCATTTAGGTGCAACACCTTTCACAAAAGTTGTTTCTCATCTCCCTAACATTCATTTTCTTCCATAAAAACTCAGCAAACAACATTAACTCTCTCACTGCAAGTCCCTAGACTTGCAACCATATTGCAAATTAGTCCCCTCATTAGCTAGCTTAAGCTTTGGGGGTCCCAAAAATACAAAAAACATTAAGAAAGACTTCTAAAATCACTTACTTGTAAGGAGATAGCTTGGCTGAAATTTTTGAACTCTAAGTCCTCTAATTCTCTTCAATTTTAGGTGGCATGAATAGTAAAAGATGATATCTAATCTTTTTATCTTATTTTATTCATTTTTTATCACCTAATTTCACCAAATTTGACCAAAAATTTAATGCCCTTGTCCCCTTGTCTCTATGGCCAGCCAACACACCCCTATTGACCTAATTCCACTTTAAGGACCTCCAATTTAATATGCTATGGCTATTAGACACCTCTACCTTGTATAATGGAACTTTCGCACTTTATGCGATTTAGTCTTTTTTCACAATTAAGCATGAAATCATTAAATTTAAAGCACCAACATTTTCATATAGCCATATATTAATTCCATAACACATAAAATAATATCAAAATAATTTTCTAAATCCTCAAATTAGCGGTCTCAAAACCACTGTTCCGACTAGCCCCATAATCGGCCTGTTTCATTGGCCGTATGACCTTATTTGGTTGATGATGTCATAAACAGAATGTCCCCTATTTTGGACATGGCCTGAAGCACAGGCGTGTGATATGCCGCACAGGTGTGTGATATGCCACACAGGCGTGTCCCTTCACCCACTGGGCGTGTGGACCCTTTTCATGAAAAATTTTCTAGGTTTCTCGAAAGTTCTCTAAAGTTCTCAGTTTGGTCCCAAACCGTTCCCAGTGTATGTTTTGAGCCTCGTAGGCTTATTTAAGGAATGATATGTATGTTTTTGAAAAGTTTTAAATTTGAGTAGAAATTTATGTCTCGATTTTGTATGATTGTTTGCGTATAAGTTCGGTAGCACCTTGTACCCTGTTCTGGCGTCGAATACGGGTAAGCGGTGTTATATTTGGTGGTAGCAGAGCTATGGTATAGTCGATTTTCAAACTAACGTAACATGTGTACGAGTCTAGCTATACATTCCATGAAATGAATTATGATAGTGTGATGACTCCTGACCTTTTAAATTGTGTCTTTATATAGTAATGGATCTCGATCGAGCTATGGCGGATGATGTAGAAAGTAATGCGCTAGCTCTTACTCAAGCTGCAGCGCCAGTTGAAAGTAAACCCGTGACTGTGAGTCAGGGAGGAGAAGAAGAGGCTAGGGAAGCCTTTCTCTATATGTTAAATGCATGGTATATGAAGTTCGTTCGAACGAACCCGAACGCTCAATCCCCTCAACCCCCACCTATTCCTCAACCTGTTCCTGTAGCACCCCAAGGTATGGATTTTATGAGATTGAATAGACCTCCGGTGGATAAAATTCGAAAGCAAGGAGCCGAAGAGTTTTGAGCTAGTATAGATGATGATCTCGAAAGGGCAGAGTTTTGGCTTGAGAATACCATTAGGGTAATTGATGAGTTATCATCCACACGTGAAGAATGTATAAAATGTGCTGTGTCACTTCTAAGAGACTCTGCTTATCAGTGGTGGAACACCCTTGTGTCAGTTGTACCAAGGGAGAGAGTTAATTGGGAATTTTTCCAAGAAGAGTTTTGTAAGAAGTATATTAGCCAGAGGTTTATTGATCAAAAGAGAAAGGAGTTTCTTGAGTTAAAACAGGGCCGAATGACAGTAACGGAGTATGAGCGAGAGTTTGTGAGACTTAGCAAATATGCTCAGGAATGTGTTTCTGTAACACCCTTAACCCGTATCCGTCACCGGTCTAGGGTTAAAGGCATTACTGGACAAAACGAAACCTTTTACGGACATTTCATAATATAATTCAATGAATTAAATCAAAGTGTCCCTGGAATAGGTCAACAAGACCTTAAACATGCTTTAGAGTAGGGCTGGGACTAAACTGAATACATACAAAAATTCACAAAAATTTAAAATTTTTTCTAAGTTACAGAGGTCACATGCCCATGTGGGCAGGCTGTGTGCCTCCCACGGCCTCAGACACTCCAGTGGGCCTAAGTCGTGTCAAAAAAGGGCATACATACTGACTTGTCCATACGGCCGTGGACACGCCGGTGTGCCTCACCCGTGGTCGTCACTGACTTGCACCACATGGCTTGTCACACGCCCGTGTGTCCAGCCCGTGGTCAAGCCTGACTTGTTTTGAAATACAACCACGAGGGGCACGGTCGAGCTACACACCCGTGTGCTCAACCGTGTGGGCAATTATAGGCTATTTGCAAGGCCAAAATGCCACCCACACTTTGGGTCATTCCTACAAGCACAATTACGCACCAATCCAAGCATCAAAGGCAACCAAAACATACCAAAATTTACATCATTTCTAACAACTTATGAGCTTAACAGTCACACCAACTTATAAGACATTTGGTTTAATCCAATCACATACATTTCAAAGTATAATCCATCACAAACTTACCATCAATAATATGCTAACTATGCATCAATAAGCTTACCATTCATATGACTATTTCATTTGCTATCAAGCTATACCAAAACTAAGCATCATAGGACATGACTAGTCATTCAAAACACAACCATTTATCTAGCCATATCACATGGCTATGTACATATCTTAAAGATATTCCAAAATAACTACCATATACATGCCATATTTAGCTATATACACATTCAAAAGTACCAAAATAGAGATTAATAGTGTGGTGATGATCCTCGACAATTTCTGAGCCTTTCGTAGCTTCAACGATCTATAAAACAAAGCAAACACACACAAAGTAAGCTTTCAAAAGCTTAGTAAGCCATATACAAATAAACTTAATATAAAATGCACGTAATCATATAATACAATTTCATTTATGTTTCTCAATTGCAAATTCATAACATTTTCTTTGGCACATTTGTTTAGCCATAGCTTACCAACACATCATATCTCAAAGCATCTCTTTTACTCATATCATAGTCATACACATATCACATTTTATCATATTACATCAATGCACATATTTCTCTTTTGCAAGTCCATAATACTCACCTTTCATGCTTAAACAAAGCATATACATCAAACGTACCTGAAATGAATATACAATTCACACAGTCATTCATTTCTCGAACTTGCCCATTGAACCATTCAGATCAAAATAGGATACTCAGAATACTCGGAATAATCATACAATCCCAACGTCCCAGACGTGATCTTACATGTAACCAATGATCGATGCCACTGTCCTAGATAGGGTCTTACACGAATCAAATACGATGCCAATGTCCCAGACATGGTCTTACACGTAAATCTCAAATCGATGCCAACATCCCAGACGTGGTCTTATGCAAAAGCTCGAATCAATGCCAACGTCCTAGACGTGGTCTTACATGATATCACATATCAGAAACCTATGTCATGACATAAGTAATCCTATCTATTACTAGGTTCGTACGGGACTTCTCGGACATTTATACATTGTCGATACTTCCTCGGAATTCATATATTTGTCATCTCATACACATTCATCTCAATTAAATTTCATATGAACATACATAAATCAATACCAATACATTTATTTGTATATAGACTTACCTTGGATTCGAGTAAATGAACGGATTTGGCTATTCAATTACTTTCGACTTTCCTCGATCTAAATCCATTTTCTTCGGTTCTTGATCTATACATATTCAAATTTAACCCATTTATTCACCAAATCATTCAATTCAATCCAAAAACACATATTTAGGGCAATTTATAAATTAGCCCTCACATTTTTACATTTTGACATTTTAGTCCTTATTTCACAAAATCACAAAATACACAAAATCTCTATATACCCATGCTTAGCCAAATGTTCACTATGATCATACAAGTTCATACATGTCATTTATTTCACATTTTAGTCCCTCAAAATATTATTTTCTCAATTTAATCAAAATTACTCAAAATTACCAAAAACTCAAAGACAAACTATGTTATTCTAACACATATATTTCATATTTCATCACAAAACTTCACAAAGGTCATGAATTCATCAATGGAACACTTCAAATTCATCATCAATTCAAAAAATTTAAGCATGGGTTTTGTAGAGCACGAAGCAACGATTACAAAAACATAGAAAGTATCAAAAACTGAAGCCAAAACATACCTTAATTTAGCTTAAAAGTAGCTGAATATTGAACATGTAAAAGCTTAGCTCTTCTTTCTCCACTTTTGGGAAAATAAGATGATAATAATCATCTTTTAAATGTTTGTTTTATTTAATATACATATTATTTTACTATTTTACCCATTCTTAAAACATTTGAAAACCATATATCAATGGCCTTTAACAGTCCATCCATAATTCAAATGGTTCAATTGCATTATAAGGACCTTTCATTTATAAAGACATGGCACATAAGTGCTTTTAACATATGACATATTAATTTATCACCTTTCACAATTAGGTCCTTTTATCAAATTAAGCACACAAACGGATAAATTAGTTCACAGAAATTTCACACATGCTTAATCACATATCGTAGGCATGAAAACTAATATTAAAATATTTTTTGACTCAGACTTGTGGTCCCGAAACCACTATTTCGACTAGGGTCTAAGTTGGACAGTGACAATTCTCATAGAATCTTACTATTACAATATTAAAAACTTACCGTTAAATAGATTCGGATATTGCTGTCTCATAGAATCTTCAGGCTCCCATGTAGCCTCTTCAACCCTGTGTCGATGCCATAACACTTTCACTAACGAAATTTTCTTATTTCGTAATTCTTTCACTTCACGAGCTAAGATACGGATTGGTTCTTCTTCGTAAGTCATATCTAATAGGATTTCAATCTCAGACAGAGGAATCACAAGTGATGGATCGGATTTGTACCGACGAAGCATTGACACGTGAAATACATTATGAATCTTTTCCAGCTCAGGTGGCAATAAAAATCTATATGCTACAGGTCCAATACACTCAATAATTTCATACGGTTCAATGAACCTTAGACTCAATTTGCCTTTACATCCAAATCTGAGTACTTTCTTCCATGGAGATACTTTCAAGAACACTTTGTCTCCGATCTCAAACTCGATATCTTTTCGTTTCAAATCTGCGTAAGATTTCTGACGATCTGGTGTAGGTTTCCGACTGTCACGTATCACTTCCACTTTCTATTATGTATCTTTTATTAAGTCAACCCCGTGTATCTTAATTTCACTGAGCTTAATCCAATACAGAGGTGTTTGACATTTGCGTCCGTACAAAGCTTCGTAAGGTGCCATTTTGATGCTCGACTGAAAACTATTATTGTATGCAAATTCAATCAATGGAAAATATCGTTCCGACGTACCACTAAACTCAAGAATGCAACATCTCAACATATCCTAGAGTATCTGAATGATTCGTACGGATTGACCATCCGTTTGCGGGTGAAAAGCTGTACTAAAATGCAATTTAGTACCTAGGGTTTCTTGCAGTTTCTTTCAGAACCCTGAAGTAAATCTCAGATCTCTATATGACACAATAGACAATGGCACCCCATGTAAACTCACAATCTCAGAAATGTAACGCTCAACTAACTTATCAAGTGAGTAATTAGATCTTACCAGAATAAAATGGGCGAATTTCGTCAATCGATCAACTACGACCCAAATTGCATCTTTCTTTCTCGGAGACAAAGGCAAACTAGAAACAAAATCCATTGTCACTTTGTTCCATTTCCACTCTGGAATCAAAATTGGCTATAACAAACTTGATGCGAACCCGGTCGCATCATGTTTCGACACAACTCGCTGACCTCAGAATTGGCCTAAACTTGAGGGGCCCAAGTGCAAGATGAAACATCTCATAGACCTGATTGATTATTGGGCCAATGTTTTAAGGACATTTTAATTTAATATAGTTTTATTTAAATTAATAAGTTTGCATATTTTTAATTTTAGATTTTTACTTTGTGTGTTCTGCATTTAATAAAGTTATCCATTATGTAACTTCCATGCTAGTTAAGTATGTATCATAAATAATGACATGCATTATGTAACTCCCATGTTAGTTTAAGTCTGCATCATTAAATTAATTCTTGCATTAAGTAAATCATTTGTTCATTTAGTTTGCATTTCAAACCATGCATTTAAGCATATTAGTTTAATAAATGAGTTGCTAGACATTTATTCAATTTATCTTAGTTTAATTAATAAGTGTTTTTGTTGAACTTTATTTAATAAGTGTTGCTCTTAATTAATCTAGTTACTAGGATTATTTATTGATGCATGAGTTTAAGTTTATTTATTTATGCTTCTTTAGTTAACTAGTTGCTGGAATAATTGATGCATATGTTTAGTTCATTCATTTAAGTTAATGCATATGTTTAGTTCATTCATTTAAGTTAAGTATTTATTTTTTATATGTTTAATATGTTCATTTTAATGTGTTTATTACAGGTGTCCCTTCAGCTTACAACCATTACATTTCAAGGTTGTTACAACTTAATTGAAGTGACTTTTCAAGTGATGTTTTGGTTGCAAAAGAAGGAGCTATTACAAAGGGAGTTTTATACATCATTTAAGGAGTTTTAAAGAGCAATATAACACCCTTTAAAATTTAGCAGCAACCTTTCATCTACCAGCTGATTTTGCTCTTTCAAAAGATTAAATCAAGCATTCAAAACACCATTAAGGAGCTGGTGTCTATTTGGCTAGCCAAGGGAAAATTCAAGAGTCATCTTTCAAGCATTCAAGGACATTCATTCAGCTAAATTAAAGTGAATTCTGTAATAGTCTGGTTTAGACCCTAGTCGGAACAGTGGTTTCGGGACCACAAATCTGAGTCATTAAAATATTTTATTATTATTTTCTGTGTCTGCAGTATATGATTAAGTATGTGTTAAAGTTTCGTGAATTTGTTTATTTGTTTGTATGTTTAATTTGACATAAGGCCTTAATTGTCAAAGATGCAAAATTTGCATGCTATATGTCAAAAGTACTTAAGTGTTATGTCTTAATAAATGTAAAGTCCTTATAATGCAATTTGACCATTAGAAACTAGATGGACATTAATGCCAAAGTTAGTGGAAATAGGCTTGTATGTGCTTTTAGGTATGACCCAAGTGTGGGTGGCATTTTGGCCTTGCAAATGACCTATTTTGCATACAAGGCCAAAGGACACAGGCGTGTGTCTCTACCATGTGGCTTAAGGGCCACTTCGAAGTGTGCCTGGGCAAGTTATATGGCCATGGCACACGGGCGTGCCTAGTGGCCGTGTGACCAAGTCAATAGCTAGCTTAATTTCACACGGCCATGGCACACGGGCGTGTCTAGTGGCCGTGTGAACAAGTCAGTATGAATGCCCTATTTTGGCACGGCCTGGAAACATGGGCGTGTCTAGTAGCTGTGTGAGGCACACAGCCTGACCACACGGGCGTGTGACCTTTACAGTGTTGAAAAAAATTAAATTTCTGAGAATTTCTGTATATGTTCAGCTTAGTCCCAGCCCTATTCTAAAGCATGATTGAAGTCTCATGGACCTACTTAAGGGACACTTTGATTGTGATTGATGAATTGTATTATGAAATGTCTGTAAAAGATTTCGTTTGTCTGGTAATGCCTCTTACCCTAGTCTGGCGACGGATACGGGTTAGGGGTGTTACATTTGATTAGTATCAGAGCTACAGCTTAGCTGATTCTCGGACTAACGTAGCGTGTGAGAGTCTAGCTATACATGCCATATTTTTGAACTGTGATAGTGTGATGAATCTTGACGTGTAAAATGTGATTTTTGTATAGTAATGGATCCTGAAAGAACCATAGCTGACGAGGTAGAAAGTAATTCACCTGCTACCGCTCAAAGGACAACGCCATCTAATTTGAGACCGACTACGAGCGGTCAAGAGGGAGAAGCTAAACAAGCTTTCTTCCAAATGATGAGTGAGTGTTTCTCTCAGTTTGTGCAAAATAATCCGGCTGTTTCACTACCTTCGCCCCCATCTAATCCCCCTTAGACTTCTGTTATACCTCCGACTACAAATCTGAATTTGTTGAATAAGCCTCCAGTCGACAAAATCTCTAAATATAGGGCTGAAGAGTTCAAGGATACTAATAACGATGATGCTGAAAAAGCCTAGTTCTGGTTAGAAAACACAATCCGGGTATTTGATGAAATGTCATTAAATTCTGAAGAATGTATAAAATGTGTTGTATCTTTGTTACGAGACGCGGCCTATCAGTGGTGGAAGAATTTGATCTCTGTGTTGTATCTGAGTTTCAGAAGAAATATATTAGTTAGAGATTCATCAATCAGAAATGAAAAGAATTTCTATAATTGAAATAGGGTCGCATGTCTGTTACGAAATACGAACGAGAATTCATGGGATTGAGTCAGTATGCTCGGGAATGTGTATCATCTGAAGCAATAATGTGTAAGAGATTTGAAGATGGCCTTAATGAAGATATCAGCTTGTTAGTCAGGATTTTAGAGATAAAAGAGTTTGTTGTGCTTGTTGACCGAGCGTACAAAGCCGAGGCACTCAGGAAAGATAAAAGAAAAGCTGAGTCTGAAGCCAAAGATGTGAGAAAGAGATTTCCAAGTAAATCATTTCAGTCTACTTCAAAGAAATTCTGATATGAACAAAGTCGTTTGAGAGTTAATGTGGGACATTCTAGTAGAGATCAGGCTAGATCACAGTTGAGCTTTATAACTTCTGCAACTTCGATAGCAAGTGTTGGAAATGTTCGATTAGAGAAACCTGAATGTAAGCAATGTGGAAAAAGGCATCCGAGAAGTTGTAGATTGAATGACCGATCTTGCTTCAGATGTGGATCATTAGATCATTTCATCCGTGATTGCCCAGTGTCTGTGGAGCCAGACATGGTTCAGGATCCGAGATCTGATAATACTTCAGCAAAAGGTAGACCTTCGCGAAATGTAAGAAATGTTGGTGGTAGTCAAAGAACTATGAGAGATACTGTTCGAGATCTGAAGCTAGAGCACCTGCCAGAGCGTATGCCATCTGAGCTTGGGAGGAAGCTTCATCTCCAGATGTTATAACGGGTACATTTACACTTTACGATACTTCTGTGATTGCATTGATAGATCCTAGTTCTACTCATTCGTACATATGCATGAACTTAGTATCCAGTAAGACTTTGCCTGTAGAGTCTACCGAATTTGTTATAAAAGTATCAAACCCCTTAGGTAAAAGTGTCCTGGTTGACAAAGTATGTAAGAACTGTCCGTTAATGTTTTGAGATATCTGTTTTCCTGCTAATCTAATGCTATTACCATTTGATGAGTTTGATATCATTCTGGGTATGGATTGGTTGAAATTGCATGATGCTATTGTGATCTGTAAAAGAAAGATTATTGATTTGAGATGTTCGAATGATGAAATAGTTCGGGTTGAGTCTAATTATTTGAATGGATTGCCTGTTGTGATATCTGTACTGAAAGCTCAAAGATATGTGAAAAAGGGATATGAAGCATATTTTGCTTATGTAATTGATTCGAAAGTGTCTGAAAAGAAAGTTGGAACAGTGCCAGTTGTTTGTGAGTTTTCAGATGTATTCCCTAAAGAATTGCCGGGATTGCCTCTGATACGTGAAGTTGAATTTGGCATCGAACTGTTGTCTGGTACAACACTTATATTGATAACTCCGTATTGAATGTACCAACAGAATTGAAAGAGTTAAAATCACAGTTGCAAAAGTTAACTGATAGAGGGTTTGGGAGACCGAGTTTTCACCTTGGGGTGCTCCCGTTCTATTTGTGAAAAAGAAAGACGGCACAATGAGAATGTGAATTGACTATCATCAGTTGAACAAAGTGACCATAAAGAATAAATATCCACTGCCTAGAATAGATGATTTGTTTGATCAGCTAAAAGGAGCCACTATGTTTTCAAAGATAGATCCGAGATCGGGACACTACCAATTGCGAGTAAAGGACTCAGAAATTCTGAAAATGGCTTTCAGAACGAGGTACAGGCATTATGAGTTTTTAGTTATGCCTTTCAGACTAACGAATGCTCCTGCTGTCTTTATGGATCTGATGAACAGAATTTTCAGACCGTACTTAGATTGATTTGTGGTTGTTTTCATTGACGACATTTTGATTTATTCTCGAGATGAAATTGAACAAGTTGATCATCTGAGAATCGTATTGCAAACTCTGCAGGATATGCAATTATATGCAAAGTTCAATAAATGTGAATTCTGGTTGGTGAAGTTAGTTAGTTGGGACATATTGTATCGGCTTCTGGAATATGAGTTGATCCAAGCAAAATTTTTGCTATTTTGGAATGGAAACCTCCAAAGAATGTGTCTGAAGTTCGCACTTTTTTGGGACTTGCTGGTTATTATCGCCGGTTTGTAAAAGGCTTTTCGATAATAGCTACTCTGTTGACTAGATTACTTTAGAAAGATGTGAGAAATGAATGGTCCGAAAAATGTCAGAAAAATTTTGATCGATTGAAAACTCTGTTGACTGAAGCTCCAGTTTTGGTACAGCCAAAATCAAGGAAAGAGTTTGTAATTTACAGTGATGCTTCGTTGAATGGTCTGGGATGCGTACTGATGCAAGAAGGCAAAGTTATAGCTTATGCCTCGAGACAATTGAAGTCGCATGAAAAGAATTATCTGACACACGACCTTAAGCTAACTGCGATTGTGTTCGCATTAAAGATTTGGTGACATTATCTGTTCGGTGAGAAATGTCACGTGTTTTCAAATCATAAAAGTCTGAAATACCTGATGACCCAGAAAGATTTGCATCTGCGACAGAGAAGATGGTTAGAAGAGCTTGTAATTAATTATCACCCGGGTAAGGAAAATGTTGTTGTCGATGCACAGAGTCGGAAAACATTGTTTGCTTTGTGTTTAGTGAATGCCCATTTAGATTTGTCTAATGATAGTTTAGTGTTAGCTAAATTGAAAGCGAAACCGTTGTTTTTACAACAAATTTGTGATGCTCAGAAGATTGATAATGAATTGTTAGCGAAATGAGCTCAGTGTGATCCGAACTTTGATTCTAAATTTTGAGTTGATGATGATGATTGCTTAAGCTTTCGAGATCGAATTTGTGTTCCGAGAAACTCGGAGTTGATTCTGTTGATTTTGAATGAAGCTCATAATAGTCACCTATCTGTTCATCCGGGAAGTACAAAGATGTACCATGATTTGAAGCAACATTATTGGTGGTCTAGTATGAAACGTGACATATCTGACTTTGTGTCGAAATGTTTAGTCTGTTAGCAAGTTAAGGTTAAACATCAGGTTTCATCTGGTTTGCTACAATCGATTCTGATTCTCGAGTGGAAATAGGATAGACTGACGATGGACTTTGTCTCTGGATTGCCTCTGACTCCGAGAAGGAAAGATACGATTTGGGTCATAGTTGATCGATTGACAAAATCCGCCCATTTTATTTCGGTGAGATCTGATTACTCACTTGATAAGTTAGATGAACTTTACATTTCTGATATTATGAGATTGCATGGGGTGCCGTTGCCTATTGTATCTGTTAGAGATTCGAGGTTTACATCAAGGTTCTGGAAGAAATTGCAGGAGGGTTTAGGTACAAAATTGCATTTCAGTACCGCTTTTCACCCGCAAACGGATGGTCAGTCTGAACCGATTATTCAGATTCTCAAGGACATGTTGAGATGTTGCATTCTTGAGTTCAACGATATGTGGGGACAGTATTTTCCACTGATTGAATTTGCATATAACAATAGTTTTCAATCGAGCATTAAAATGGCACTTTATGAAGCTTTGTACGGATGCAAATATCGAACACCTCTGTATTGGACTGAACCCAATGAAAATAAGATACACGGGATCGATTTGATAAAAGATACTGAAGAGAAAGTGAAAGTAATCCGTGACAGTCTGAAAACAGTGTCTGATCACCAGAAGTCCTATGCGGACTTGGAACGAAAAGAGATTGAATTTGAAATCGGTGACAAAGTGTTTTTGAAAGTGTCTCCGTGGAAGAACGTACTCCGATTTGGATGTAAAGGCAAATTGAGTCCAAGGTTTATCGGTCCATATGAAATTATCGAGCATGTTGGACCAGTTGCGTATAGATTGTTGTTGTCACCTGAGCTAGAAAAGATCCACAATTTATTCCATGTTTCGATGCTCTGTAGATACCGATCTGGTCCGTCACATGTGATTACTTTGTCTGAAATTAAAATCCGATCCGATATGACTTATGAGGAAGAATCGATCCATATCTTAGCTCGTGAAGTGAAAGAATTATGAAATAAGAAAATTTCGTTAGTGAAAGTATTGTGGCATCGACACGGAGTGGAAGAGGCTACGTGGGAGCCTAAAGATTCAATGAAACAGCAATAATTGAATCTATTTAACGGTAAGATTTTTGGGGGCAAAAATCCCTTAAGGGGGAGAATTGTAACAGTCCGGTTTAGACCCTAGTTGGAACAGTGGCTTCGGGACCACAAATCCTAGTCAGTAAAATATTTTAATATTATTTTCTGTGTTTGCAATATATGATTAAGTATGTGTTAAAGTTTCGTGAATTTATTTATTTGTTTGTATGTTTAATTTGACATAACGACTTAATTGTGAAAGATGGAAAATTTGCATGCTATATGTCAAAAGTACTTATGTGTTATGTCTTAATAAATGTGAAGTCCTTATAATGCAATTTGACCATTAGAAAATAGATGGACATTAATGACAAAGTTAGTGGAAATTTTTAAAGCATTATAAAAAGTTAATTTTGTCATTTATGAATTAAAATGTTTTATAATAAAAACAAAGTATGAAAATGGGCATTAATTCATCCATCTTATTGCTAAAATACCAAGAAGGGAAAAAGAAAGAAGAACACTTAGGTTTCGGTTGATTTTGAGCTTGATTAAGGTATGATTTTACTTCGGTTTTTGATAATTTCTACGTTTTTGCAATCGTTGCTTAATATATTACAAAACCCATGGCTTAATTTTGAGAATTGATGATGATTTTGAAATGTGTCTTTGATGAACACATGAGCTTTGAAATATTTGACGATGAAATATGGAATATATGTGTTTGATTAGCATATTTTGTCTTTGGAGTTTTATTAAAATTGAGTATTTTGGACTTAATTGAGAAAATAGTATTTTGAGGGACTAAATTGTGAAATAAATGAAATGTATGGATTGATATGAGCATAGTGTGTATTCGGCCAAGCATGGGTAAAAGTAAATTTTGTGTATTTTGTGATTTAGTGAAATAGGGCCTAAATTGTCCAAATGTAAAAATGTGATGGTTAAATTGCAAATTGCCCTAAATATGTGTTTTTGGATTAAATTGAATGATTTGATGAATGAATCGGTTAAATTTGTATATCTATAGATCAAGAACCGAAGAAAACTAATTTAGATCAGGGAAAGTTGAAAATCATTGAATAGCCGTACATTTTCATTAAACCGAACTCGAGGTAAGTCGATATACAAATAAATGTATTTGAATCGGCTTATTTGTGAATATATGAAATTTGAATTGCTATTAATAATACCCGAAATGATGAATATATGGATTCTGAGAAAGTATCGAGAAATGGTTAATGTCCGAGAAGTTCCGTCTGAACCTAGGAATAGATAGGATAGTATATGTCATGACATAGGTGTCCGTTATGTGATATCATGTTAGACCACGTCTGAGATGTTGGCATTGATTCGAGATTTCGTGTAAGACCACGTCTGGGACATTGGCATCGATATGAGATTTACATGTAAGACCATGTCTGGGACATTGGCATCGTATTTGATTCATGTAAGACCCTGTCTGGTACAGTGGCATCGATATCTGATTACATGCAAGACCACGTCTGGGACGTTGGCATTGTATGACTATTTCAAGCGTTCTAAGTATCCTATTAGATTTCGAGAAATGAACAACTTTGTGAGTTGTGTATCTGTTTCAGGTACGTTTAAAAGTACACTATGTGTGTATGAAAGGTAAGTGTCTATATGAACTTACTAAGGTGAATATGTATTTTGAAATGATGAGATAATATGTGAATATATGCTTCAATGAGTTATGTGTATAGATGATATTTGAGTTGAAGAATGTGGCAAGTTATGGCTAAGCAAATGAGCCAAAGAATATGTGATGAATTTGCAATGAGAAACATTAATATCATTGTATCAATATGGTTATGTGCAATTTATGCTAAGTTTATTTGTATATGGCTTACTAAGCTTTTGGAAAGCTTACTCTGTGTGTGTGTGTGTTTACTCTATTTTATAGGTTGTCAAAGCTATGAAAGGCTTGGGAATCGTCAAGGATCATCACCACACTATCAAACTCAACTTTGGTACTTTTGAATGTGTATATAACTAAATATGGCATGTATAGGCTAGTCATTTAGTATATGTTTGAGAGGTAAATAGCCATGTGATTTGGCTAGATAAATGTTGGTAATATACATGAGTGAATATGATATATGATGCATGTTTTGGTATGGCTTGATGACAATGAATTGGACTTATGAATGGTAAGCTATGGATGAATTGATGCCATGGTGATTTAGTGAAATTGTGATTGAATCATGCTTGGTTATACATGTGTTTTGGTTGTGCAAATTGGCATGATTGGAAATATGACTGAATGGAATGATATGTTGATCATTTGACTTGTATTTGGCTGCGAAATGTGTGCAGAAATAGGCTTGTATGTGCTTGTAGGTATGACCCAAGTGTGGGTGGCATTTTGGCCCTGCAAATGGCTTATCTTGCATACACGGCCAAGGGACACGGGCGTGTGTCTCTACCGTGTGGCTCAAGGGCCACTTCAAAGTGTGTCTGGGCAAGTTATATGGCCGTGGCATACGGGCGTGCCTAGTGGCCGTGTGACCAAGTCAGTAGCCAGCTTAATTTCACACGGCCATGGCACACGGGCGTATCTGGTGGTCGCGTGAACAAGTCAGTATGAATGCCCAGTTTTGGCACGGCCTAGACACATAGGCGTGTCTGGTAGCCATGTGAGACACACAGTCTTACCGCACGGGCGTGTGACCTCTACAGTGTTGAAAAAAATTTTAAATTTTCGAGAATTTCCGTATATGTTCGACTTAGTCCCAGCCCTATTCTAAAGCATGATTAAGGTTTCATGGACCTACTTAAGGGACACTTTGATTGCGATTGATGAATTGTATTATGAAATGTCCGTAAAAGATTCCGTTTGTCCGGTAATGCCTCTTACCCTAGTCCAGCGATGGATACGGGTTAGGGGTGTTACAAATTCAATGATGGAGTTATTTGGTTCAAGAATGTCAAGAGACTTGAACTTTATTTCAGCTTCTTATTAGCATATTAAGATGAATACTTGTGACTATTCGGCTACCCTATTCTAGCACTTTAAATAGGTGAAATCAGCCTTTGTAAAGGGACTTTTGAACTTTGATTAAATTTTATGAACATTTTGTTCTCGAGTGAGTTTACCTTCTCTCCTATTTCGTACAAGTTTTGTTTGACTTATCTAGCGTTGTTAGTGGTGTCTTCCCAACTTGTTTGAACTTATCACCAACTCCATTGGTGTGGCGTTCATCTTACTTCTCCATCCAACCACCTTAATGACATAAGAAACGGGGTGACACTATGATATAATGTTGAATCTTTCTTCCGTTAAGTTCCCTTTTTCATTTCCATCACTTCATCAAATTACCAATCTTTATTTCTTGTTAAACCGAACCTATTTCATCCTTACTAAAACCCCTTTCCATTCCAAAACCTTCTTGTTAGCTTCGGCATAACTTAACCAAATTTTACATTTTCAAAGTAACGAACATTCTCCTCATCGATGATCAGGCAAACAAGTGAAACGACTCAATTAACCTGGGCCGGATCACATCATTTGGTATCAGAGCTAGTAAAACGAGGAGCATCGACGTTCGTGAAAAATCTAGAGTAGGTTCGTATTGAAAAAAATTCAAAAAAAATCAAAGTTGTATTTTATTTTTCTTGTATTCAATATTTTGTATTTGAAGTGAAAAAAAAAAGAAAATTAAAAACATACGAGTATCAAAAAAAAAGTGTGATGTTTTTGTAAGTTTATGTTCTCATTTCTTCTATTCTGTTTCCCGATCATCAAGATTGATTTTTCTACCCCCAATTCTTTTACCCCAAACACCACATTCATACCCGAAAATTTCTTTTGTTCTACCTACCTTACACCAAACATTTATCCTTTGTTAAACCCTTTGAAACCGACCCCGAAGCAAGCAAATAGGTCTTTTGAGACAAAATACGAAATTGTGAGGGAGAGGTCAAGTGGAAAAAGGCAAGAGAGTGTAAGCTCAATAGAGTATTCGAAAAAGCCTTTAAAAAAATAAGAGAAAACACGAGCGGAGTGAAAAATCATCTATTTTCTTTCCAAGTGAATTTGCGAGGTTTTTGTGGTGAGGTAATCATTTTTTGCTTTTATTTTTAATATTTTTTCTTTTCAGTGAATAAAATCATGTCTCGAGAAGAATTTTCAGTCGATGAATTTCAATACTTGTTGAAAGAAATGGAGAATATGCTCGACCTAAAGATTAAGCCCATTCAAGACAAGCGAGAACCTCGAGCAGTAACCCGATGGAAGCAAACTCCACCGAGTCGAGAAACGGAGTTAAGTTCATCACGATGACATATTCAAGAAGAGATTCTTATCAAGACTCCTATTCAACAAGGCATGTGAGGCAAAGAGAAGAAAGTTTTGAGTTTGAGACTTTTCAAAATGACGAACGAGAAAGTACGAGTTATTCCTCGTATGTTTCAAAGAAGTCCCTTCAGAGAAATGTTCACGAAGACTTGATCGAGATGTCCATCAGAATACTTTCTCTTCCTTTGAGCCAAACACTTATATTTTCGATTCCTATATATCATCCTCAAGTTGTAATAAAAGCGAAAGAAAAAGTAGAAAAAGAAGAAAAAGAAAAAGCAAGTGAAAAAGAAATAAAAAAAGTGAGAGAAAAAGAAAACGAAGAAAAGAAAATTGAAAAAGAAATTGAGATTGAAAAAAAATGTGAAAAAGAAACGAGAAAAAAAGAGGCAAACGAACAAGAAAAGGTGAGGAGTGCTTCAACTAACCAATATGAAATTTGTTCTTGTTTTGTTCCTTCTGTTCAGGTTTCCAAAAGGCCGAGTGACGAGCTTCAACTTCATTACCTTCCCAACGAGAGTGGGTTTCAATTGATCGAGAAAGGTAAGGTCGAAGTTGACATTAAACCACAAGCGCCTAAAGGTAAGCAAGGTAAACTGTTTTTAGCCATTGAATCACGATAATCACATTTGAATGTTGTTTAGAAAATTGCTGAAAACTTGGTTCGTGAAAGAGTTCTTCATTTTGATTGGATTTATTGTCATTCTATAACTAAAGTTGATGATTTCGCTCTAGCTAGTGCTATGACAAGTTTTTCTCATGATAAATTTTGCATTAGCAACTCTGTTGATGTCATGCAATTAAATTGGCATATACAAAATTTGATCTTGAATGATAAAGATTATGCATATAAAAAGATTGAATTGTTTGATTGTAATGCTTTTGTGAATTCTTCAAATTCTCACGCAAAACCTTTCTATATTTGCATGCCTATTCAAATGAGATTTGCAAGGTTTGATCGATCGAATGATTGTATGCTTAAATTCTTGTTGTTTAGCATGGGTGAATTCTCGGTAAAACATGAAATTTATGTTACATGATGAATCGAGTGATCAAAATCACGTGTTCAAACCTGGAGCATGTTTTCCCAAGTTGTTGAGAGTAGGGTGAGCATCGTTAATTCCATTTTGAATAAATGTATTGAACTTGTTCATCTTCTTCAAATTTTATCTTCATTTCCGAAAACAAAGCCTGTGAATGTTGTTATCTTGCAAAATCAAAATCAGATTTTTGATTCTTGAGGTTGTTCTAAATTGTGGTACACGAGATTCGAACATGTCCTGCGTGATAATGACTTTGAATTGTTTCGTGATCCTTTTTTAATGTCGACCATAAAACTCTCAAGTCAATTTAAAGTGATTAGAGAAAACCTTGTTTTTGACCCCGGAGACCTCTATTCTATAGCTTTGTTCAAGAGGTTTGAGAATCAGAATGTTGTTAAATCTCGAATGTTATGTGATTTTGGTTTGATTCCATTGGTGAACTTTTTGATTCAATGCGGACAGGTAAGTCCAATTTCTATTTTTGATCCCGGCATTATTTCATATGCTCAATTTTTAATGAGATTTCAAGAACTTCTTTTGAGCATATAAATTATCTTGTCACTAATTTCTTTCTTTATCATGTAGGTTACAAGTTGAGAGGGTATTCTCTTAAAGAGGGAGGGTATGTAAATGACATATTTTCCTTTCGAGCCATATGTGATTTCCAGGTTACCGGTAGCAACTTTGCCAACTTCATCAAACAAGGGGGCTATAACTTTGAAAGATTCTTCACGAGTAAGTGGCCAGATTTGAGGACAAATCGTTTTCAATAGGGAGGGTATGATGCAAACCCGGTCGCATCATGTTTCGACACAATTTGCCGACCTCAGAATTGGCCTAAACTTGAAGGGCCCAAGTGTAAGATGAAACATCTCATAGACCTGATTGATTATTGGGCTAATGTTTTAAGGACTTTTTAATTTAATATAGTTTTATTTAAATTAATAAGTTTGCATATTTTTAATTTTATATTTGCACTTTGTGTTTTTTGCTTTTAATAAAGTTATGCGTTATGTAACTTCCACACTAGTTAAGTATGCATAATAAATAAGAACATGCATTATGTAACTCCCATGTTAGTTTAAGTCTGCATCATTAAATTAATTCTTGTATTAAGTAACTCATTTGTTCATTTAGTTTGCATTTCAAACCATGCATTTAAGCATCTTAGTTTAATAAATGAGTTGTTGGACATTTATTCAACTCATCTTAGTTTAATTAATAAGTGTTTTTGTTGAACTTTATTTAATAAGTGTTATTCTTAATTAATCTAGTTACTAGGATTATTTATTGATGCATGCTTTTTTGGTTACAAAAGAAGTAGTTGTTACAAAGGGAGTTTTATACATCATTTAAGGAGTTTTAAAGAGCATTATAACACCCTTTACAATTTAGCAGCAACCCTTTCATCTATCAGCTGTTTTTGCTCTTTCAAAAGATTAAATCAAGCATTCAAAACACCATTAAGGAGTTGGTGTCTATTTGGCTAGCCAAGGGACAATTCAAGAGTCATCTTTCAAGCATTCAAGGACATTCATTCAGCTAAATTGAAGTGAATTCAATGATGGAGTTATTTGGTTCAAGAATGTCAAGAGACTTAACAAGTAAAGAAATTGAGTTTCAAGTGGGCGACAAGGTATTTCTAAAGGTATCCCCATGAAAGAAAATATTGAGATTTGGTCGTAAAGGCAAATTAAGTCCACGATTCATAGGACCGTATGAGGTTACTAAAAGGATTGGGCCAGTGGCATACATATTGGCTTTGCCGGTAGAGTTAGAGAAAATACACAATGTGTTTCATGTGACAATGTTGCGACAATATCGTTTCGATCCTTCGCATGTGAATCCTCCAACGGAAGTTGAGTTACGATCGGACATGACTTATGAAAAGGAGCCGATTAAGATATTAGTTTAGGAGGTTAAACAATTGAGGAATAATAGCATAGCTTTAGTAAAAGTGTTATGGAAAGCAACGATATGGAAGAAGCTACGTGGGAACCGAAAAAGCTATGAGAGAACAACATCCAAACCTTTTTACCGGTAAGATTTTCAAGGGCAAAAATCTCTAAAGGAGGGGAGAGTTGTAACAGCCTGATTTTGGGGCTAGTCGAAACTGTGGTTTTGAGACCGCTAATCCGAGGTTGAGGAAAATTATTTTGATATTATTTTATGTGTTATGGCATTAATATATAGATATATGAAAATTTTGGTGCTTTACTTTTAATGATTGCATGCTTAATTGTGAAAAAGAACTAAATCGCATAAAGGGCGAAAGTTCAATTATTCAAGGTAGAGGTGTCTAATTGCCATAGAATATTAATTGGAGGTCCTTAATGTTCAATTAGGCCAATTGGGAGGTGTTGGCCAGCCATAGAGGCTAGGGAGACAACAGCATTAATTTTTTGGTCAAATTTGGTAAAATTAGGTGATGAAAAGATTAATAAAATAAGATAAAAAGAAAAGCTATCATATTTCACTATTCACCCTCCTTCTTCCACTGAAAATTGAAGAGAAAAATAGAGTTTTTGGGGTTCAAACTTTTAGCTAAGCTATCTCCTTGCAAGTAAGTGATTTTGATGGTTATTTTTGAGGATTTTTGTACTTTTGGAGTCCCCAAAGCTTAAGCTAGCTAATGAGAGGACTAATTTGTTAAATGGTGGAAAGTTTAGGGACTTTCCATGAGAGATTTTATGTTGTTAGCTAAGTTTTATGGAAAAAAATGAATGTTAGTGAGATGAGAAACAACTTTTGTGAAAGGTGTTAGCATGAAAACACCTAAATAGGACTTGAATGCAAATATTGAAACTGTGTAATAAATGCATGAAATAATTGGAATTATGAGTAGTGGTAAGAGTAATAATTTTTCAACTAGGCTTGTTTAATGAGAAAATGTGATGAAAAATGGTTTACGAGCCTAGGGGAAAAATCTTAATTTTGCCATAGTACAAGGGCAAAATGGTCATTTTTGCCTAACTAGAGATTATGATGTATTATGATTATAAAATGTTGAATGAGTGAATTTTGTTGTTATAGACCAAGAAGAGCGTGGAATCAACATTGACCAAGGAAAAGGCAAGGTTACGGAATAGACCATTGATTAACGCGTTTTGCACCGAGGTAAGTTTATGTGTAAACAATACATCTGAAATATACATGTTACTTATTGTTGCATTGTATGATTGAGAACTTTTATAATTCAAATGGATTGAATTCAGTAGATAAAGAATAATTTTTGTATGAATGTCAAAATAGACATGTAAATGTAGAATACTATCCGTAATAAATAATGGTGGGTTGTGTGCGATACCACCTTAAATTTCCTTGTTGGTGGGCTATGTGCGATACCACCTTATTTCTTATTCACGATGGGCTATGTGCGATACCATCGTTTATATTATCATTTGGTGGGCTATGTGCGATACCACCGTAAATATTCTTGTTGGTGGGTTATGTGCGATATCGCCCTGTTAAAGATAAATGGTGGGCTAAATGCGAAACCACCGAGTGTTTGGTATTGCTAAAAATAGCTTATTGTGAAATTTTATGTATTGATTCATGTGATGGTGTGGTGATAAGTGCAGGGATGTATGTTAAATAATAAGAGCATTTGTTTTGTGATATGTTTGGAAAGTGGTAAGAGATGAATGAGTAAGCATGATCTCAGATTGTGACATGTTCTTACTTATTATGAAATGCTATTTATAGTTTAGCACATGTTATGATGATTATTGTTTACATGTAAACTTACAAAGCGTAAAGCTTACTCCCTTTTCTTTTCCCTTGTTTTATAGTATCAAAGAGCTGGGTCGGGATACAAAGATAATTGGAAGATCACTTACACTATCAGCTCATCCCGGTATATCTAGAATTAATATTTTGAGTATGGCATGTATAGGGGCTAGACTAAGAGAATTGTTTTGTCATTTTGGCCAAGTATGTATTGCCTCCTTATAGACGAATTCTTTTGTACATGGCCTTAGTTAATGGCTCAATACTTTTAATCAATGAAAATATTAGGTTATTTAAGAAAGTGTTGTTGCACAAATTGACTTATTTGATGATTTGTTGTATGGGATCATGTTATGTGGGCTAGGGTGACAAAAGAGCTTGGCAAATAGCCTTGTTCATGTCCACACAAATAGGCACACGGGCGTGTGTCTAGGCCGTGTGTGACACGCGGTCATTTGCATGGGTGTGTGATCGGGTTGTGTGTCACCTTGCATGTTAGAATTACAAGTCAGTAAGCTCAATAGTAAACACATGGGAAGAGACATGGCCGTGTGTCTCAGCCGTGTCTGAGGCACGGCCGAAGGCATGGGTGTGTGCCCAGGCCGTGTGAAGTCTGCACCTGAATTTAGGAATTTAATTCGACACACGGTCTAAGGATAGGTGTCTGTGCCTTGGCCGTGTGACCATAGTGAGGTGATGACATCATAAATAGAATGCCAAGATTTTGGCACACGGGCTGAGACGCGGACGTGTCAAGGCCGTGTGAGAGACACAGACGTGTCAAGGCCGTATGAGAGACACGGACGTGTCAAGGCAGTGTGAGGGACACGGGCCAGGGACACGGGCATGTATCTGGCCGTGTGAAATAAGTCAGTGTCAACCACGAGTGAGGGACATGGGCGTGTATGACCGCATGGCCTACCCACACGGGCGTGTCCCATTTCACATGGGCGTGTGGCCTCTATTTAGGTAAAATTTTTTGAAGTGTGTAAAAGTTTTCGATTTATTTTCGAAACCTTCCGGAAGTATATTTAGGGCCTTGTAGGTCCATTATAAATAGGTTAGATGTGAGAATGGAAAAGTTTTAATTTTGTATGGATTTTGATAACCCAAAGTTGTATGACCATGTGAGTCAAGTATGGTAACGCCTCGTACCCGATTCCGGTGTAGAATACATGCAAGGGGTGTTACAATCCTAGTCATTCACTAAGTTCATATGAGCCTCACTTATATCCATACCATTCAGTCCTTTGAACATTATCACGTAGACATGAATTCAACTGTATAAATTCCCATTTTCAGTCACATACATCTTCTATACTATACTTTAACTTTTAGTCCATCCAACATTAAAAATTATTATTCCATAGCTATTCACTACAAGTTATATATGTATACCAAATCACAAGGCAATTGTAACACCCCAAACCCGGTCAATACGTTACGACCAAATCTGGTATGTTACAGGAATGAAGATTTTGAAAAGTAAACGAGACTTCATGATTTAGAAACCACTCCCACTGAGTGTCTTTGTTTGAAAGATGTTTTAACGTTTGGCTTAAAAGCTTTGTGCCCACTACTCATTAATCAGATCAAAGGTTGTAATTAAATTCGTTATTTTACCAAAATCAAAACCAACAATTCTCAAGAGAGTGGCATTTGAAAACAATGATGCGTTTCTTTTTTAAAATATTCGAATTAACCTGTTACTCGCAATCCATCCTTTGTTAATACTTTAAAAACTATTTGTTTATGTTTTAGATTTTTAGAAAAAGTCCATATTCGGCAGTTATAAAATATGCAATATCAGCATTAAAATCCAAACCCAAATTCTAAGTTAAAGCGGCCTTATTACAAAATAAAATCCTGAATTAAAGTAAGTTCAAAAATAAAGTACAAAGTTTACGAATGAAATAGCATCGCATGGCCACCTCGAGTCTGTCCTGGCTCCAACCCGTGATCTAGCGATTACCTGCAAAATTTAGCAGAGGGGTGAGACACCGAGAGTGTGTAAATCCCCGTATAACGTAAACTGGGCCTTAAACGCACATAGTACAGCATGATAATCATGTATGCAATGCAGCCCAAATAGTCTATTTTTCCATCCTCTACATCTCCTGAATCTACCCAACATTTGTGCCACCCAGCCACTGTGGTACCAAACTACTGGTGGTTCCAAACCACTGGTGACAGAGTCACAAAATATAATGTAGGGCCAACCCACTGTGGTACCAAACCACTGGTGACAATCCCTGATGAATATATGTGGGGCCAACCCACTATGGTACTGTAACATCCTGAATTTTTAGGCCTATGCATTTAATGTGTGGTTATGTTTAATGTGAGTGTTAGGGGTTCAGAATGGGCTCAGGTTTGGGCCGAGGCTGTAGTTAAAATTCTTGTTTGAACACTTTAGTGGAAAGCTTGTTATGTTAGGGCATAACAGATATTAGCTGTGTTTTAAAACACAAATGGGCTTGTCGCCCAGTGCCAAAATGGCGCCACTAAAAGGGAAGGGAGTTGGCGTCAATTGAAGGTCCAAGGTTCGAGCCACCTGGTACCTTTTATTTTAAATATTTTCGGCATTTATAAGAGAAGTAGTGGAGTTCGGCAATGATGCTTAAATATAAGAATTTATTTAATGTGATAATAAGGTGGATAATGTGCTGATAAAAGGAAGGAAGAGGTGGTGTTATCCATGCTACTTGAGGATGAGTGATCAGATGTAGATAAGGGAGAAAATCTAGGAATTATCCAGTGAGCTAGGAGGTAGCCAAATTTCCATCTCTCGGAGAGGTGCCGAATTTTCCCTTTTTATATTCTTAATTCTTTGTTATTAGAAAAGGCACTTTTGTTTTTTGATAGGTGAGTGCCGAAATTTCTATAAATAAAGGGGATAACTCATCAATTCCGGCATTTGGAACCCTATTCTTTTCTTCTTTCCCTGTGACAAAATTCTCAGTCTTCCTCTGAAATTTCTTTTCTTTTGATTTCTTCAAAAGCCGAAACCTCCCAATCTCCTCAACATCTTTTCTTTCAAAAGCCGAAACCTTGAACTCTCTTCTCATCTCTATAGCCGAATACCCCTATTTCCTTTTGCCGATTTCTTCAACCAAAAAGCCAAAACTATTAGATTTCTTCTTCTCTTCAGATCTTCTCAAAAAGCCAGAATCTCTAAGGGGTAGTCGAATTCTTTATGTAAAGGTGAGTGCCGATTTTTCTATCTCTTCACTTTCTCTTTCGGGTTTTGGAAGACAAAGCCGAAAAGCTAATGGTTTAATGGTTTTATGTATTCTCTTGTTGGGCGACATTAGGGAATTGAAGTAGACCTCTTAGATCTAAAAGCCGGAAACACTAGCCCCTGAATCTCATATCACTTTTCGGGATTTCAAGGTAAGGATTTCAATTCTCCTTAAGATGATCAACCGTTTTCGTTTCCTTTTCGTTAGTTGTGCCTTAACATAATGTTTTGTTACCAGCCTCTGAACAACACCTTAGGCAGATAGCGGTTGTGTCGGCTACGGATAGCGTCCACGTAGAAAGTCTTGTTCTAATGATAATCAGGTGTACAGATCTCTAACACACTAGTTAACTATAATCTATATGTGTTATGGGCTAAAAAGCCGGAAAGTGGCTGTGTGACAGTCGAATAAAACCCTAAAAGGGTTAGGCAAGGATGCCAGGTACGTAATCATAAAAATCTCTATGTGTATTGAAATATATGTAAGCCTGTTTTCTTAAAGATGGTATGATGTTTTCTGTGTGTATGCATGGGGTGGGATTATGATAATGAAGGGGAAGTGCATGATAGATCACTTGGTGATTGGTGGTTAAACCACAAAATCTAAAATTAGGTCACAATAGTGATCGGTGGCTATGCCACGTTTAATGATTCCTGATTAATAGGAATAGGCAGTACGGCTGTCGTTATGGTGTGTAGCGGATGGAGGGTTGATTGTAGAAATCCCCAAGGTGTGATGGTTGGTAGGGGTTGGTGTGTAGAGGATAGAATTCTAGGTTGGGTTGGGCTATGCATCATTTATTATTTATCATGTGGTTATGATTGTTGCCTTTATAATGTGTTTGTGGGCCTCAGGTCGTTGAGTGTTTCGGAATTTACACACTGAGTCTTGGTGACTCACCCTTTCATTTTTTCTCCACTCTTTTAGATAAGTAGTAGATTGTCGACATGGGAACCGAGACGGACTCGAGGGGCCATCAAGTTTCTACTTTTTTATAGATTATTTCGGCTTTTCTTTAAGTTGTAATTTTTTTTTTGGAATATTTGTGTAATAAGGCCCCATAGGTTATATTTCACTACTTAGTTTTTAATATTTGCAACTTATGAATTTTCGTCAAAGGTTTTATTATTCAAAATGATAATAGTACAAGGTTTTATTTTCAAAAAGTCACCTATTTATTCAAATATTGTCTAATTAACTTACGATTTCCGAAACCAACAAAACAAAAGTTTTAATGTACAACCCGTAGCATACCAGATCTGGTCGAAACGTATGGGCTGGGTTTGGAGTGTTACATTTTGGTATCAGAGCCCAGTTCAAAACTCGGGCTGTAAAATGGGTCTAGTAGTATTTTGAAATTTTGATGTGAATTTGAGAAAAATGTCTTGGATGAAGATATGGCCTTCGAGTCTACCGGCACCCGATCCACGTAGGTAAGTATTCTAACTTTTGATATGATATGCATGATAGGGCTTGATGGGCTTGATGGACGTAGACTAGTATGTTAGGCATTGATAGACTTTAAGCTTAGTTTAAACAACTTTTTATATTCATAAGACTTAATCTATCCAAACAAACCCGTGAACAAATCGTTGGGTTAGGGTGTGGCAACAGGCATACGCATGTCTAGGATTGGATTCAGGGAGAGCTTGGTACTTAAGCAGTCCTATTGACTCACCTCCTCTTCACTGGAATCCTACCTGGTGCGTAGTGACTGTTCACCTTAGCCATGAGGACTTGTTGACGGGCCAAAATCTATAATTAAAACCCGAAAGGGACCAGCCACCCTATTTTACAAAAATTACTAAAATACTCCCTAGTTTTGTAAAATTTCCAAAATACCCTTGATTTGTGAAAATTCCCCAGAATACCCTAGATTTGCAAAAATTCAGAAAATTTGTAAAATTACTGAAACACCCCCGGTTGGAAAGAAAAAAAAACTTTACCAAAATACCTAAGTTTTGCAAATTTACTTGAAAATCCCTAGGCCTACAAGAGTACCCGGTTTGCAAAAATAAATTTTCCAAAGTATCCTTGTAATAAAAAAAAAAAACACCACCATCCAAATATCTCTATTTCAAAAAAAAAAAGAAATTTTCCCAAAATACCCTGCTTTACAGATAAAAATAAATACCTCTATCTCGAAAAATCACCAAGATACCCTATTTTGAGGAATTACGTAAAAAACCCTGTAGGACAAAATTACGAAAATACCCCTGGATAGTGAAACGACGAAAAATACTCTTACTTGATGAACGTGAATTCATGGATGCTACTTATACTTTGATGTGTGATGGTTGAATGTATGTGGTTACTAGGGCTAGGAGATACAAACTTGAGACTGAAACCCGTAGATATAATTTCGAATTCGAAAGAACTACTCCTGAAACTACTGTCCTTAAGATTGTTCATGGTTAATCAGTGAAAGAAATTAATAACTCATAAAATTTCTAATCAGATAAACGTGAATCGGTAGAATGAGTACAAGGAGTCTATTAGTAAAGTGGCGAAGTGTTGGTGATAGGTGAAAGGGGGAACTGTTTGTCAAATGTAGTGTCTTCCTTAAGAGCAGAAAGGATGGTGAGAAAAGGATGCGAGGAAATTTTAATGTTTGTTCGGGCTCTAGAAGCCAAGGAACTAACTGTTGGGGACGTTAGGACGGTGAAGGAATTTCCTCAAGTTTTCCCAGAAGAGCTTCTGGGATTGCCCCTGGATCGTGAAGTGGAGTTCTGTATTGATCTTCTTCTGGGAACAGCGCTAGTATCTATTGCTCTGTATAGGATGGCGCCAAAGGAGTTGGTGGAATTGAAAGCGCAGATTCAGGAGTTGCTGGATAGAGGGTTATTGGAATCAGAGTGCGCAGTGTGAGAGTAGTGTTGTCGGTTAGGTTGTACGACTGTTCCTGGAGTTGGAAATTTCGAGGATGAAATTTCTTTAAGGGGGTAGAACTGTAACATCCTGAATTTTTGGGCCTATGCATTTAATGTGTGGTTATGTTTAATGTGAGTGTTAGGGGTTCAGAATTCGGCTCAGGTTTGGGCCGAAGCTGTAGTTAAAATTCTTGTATGAACACTTTAGTGGAAAGCTTGTTAAGTTAGGGCATAACAGATATTAGCTGTGTTTTAAAACACAAATGGGCTTGTGGCCCAGCGCCAAAATGGCGCCACTAAAAGGGAAGGGAGTTGGCGTCAATTGAAGGTCCAAGGTTCAAGTCGCCTGGTACCTTTTATTTTAAATATTTTCGGCATATATAAGAGCAGTAGTGGAGTTCGGCAATGATGCTTATATTTAGGAATTTATTTAATGTGATAATAAGGTGGATAATGTGCTGATAAAAGGAAGGAAGAGGTGGTGTTATCCATGCTACTTGAGGATGAGTGATCAGATGTAGGTAAGGGAGAAAATCTAGGAATTATCCAGTAAGCTAGGAGGTGGCCGAATTTCTATCTCTTGGAGGGGTGCCAAATTTTCCCTTTTTATTTTCTTAATTCTTAGTTATAAGAAAGGGCACTTTCGGTTTTTGATAGGTAAGTGCCGAAATTTCTATAAATAGGGGGGATAGCTCATCAATTCCGGCATTTGGAACCCTATTCTTTTCTTCTTTCTCTGTGCCGAAATTCTCAATCTTCCTCTAAAATTTCTTTTCTTTTGATTGCTTCAAAAGCCGAAACCTTTCAATCTCCTCAACATCTTTTCTTTCAAAAGCCGAAACCTTGAACTCTCTTCTCATCTCCATAGCCGAATACCCCTATTTCCTTTTGCTGATTTCTTCAACCAAAAAGCTGAAACTACTTAGATTTCTTCTTCTCTTCTGATTTTCTCAAAAAGCTAGAATCTCTAAGGGGTAGTTGAATTCTTTATGTAAAGGTGAGTGCCGATTTTTCTATCTCTTCACTTTCTCTTTCGGGTTTTGGAAGACAAAGCCGAAAAGCTAATGGTTTAATGGTTTTATGTATTCTCTTGTTGGGCGACATTCGAGAATTGAAGTAGATCTCTTAGATCTAAAACCTGGAAACACTAGCCCCTGAATCTCATATCACTTTTCGGGATTTCAAGGTAAGGATTTCAATTCTCCTTAAGATGATCAACCGTTTCCTTTTCGTTAGTTGTGCCTTAACGTAATGTTTTGTTACCAGCCTCTGAACAACAACTTAGGCAGATAGCGGTTGTGTCGGCTACGGATAGTGTCGACGTAGAAAGTCTTGTTCTAATGATAATTAGGTCTGTAGATCTCTAACACACTAGTTAACTATAATCTATATGCGTTATGGGCTAAAAAGCAGAAAAGTGGCTGTGTGACAATCGAATAAAACCCTAAAAGGGTTAGGCAAGGATGCCAGATACGTAATCAGAGAAATCTCTATGTGTATCGAAATATTTGTAAGGCTGTTTTCTTAAATATGGTATGATGTTTCTGTGTGTATGTATCAGGTGGGATTATGATAATGAAGGGGAAGTGCATGATAGGTCACTTGGTGATCGGTGGTTAAACCACAAAATCTAAAATTAGGTCACAATAGTGATCGGTAGCTAAGCCACGTTATATTATGAGGTCACATAGTGATCGGTGGCTATGCCACGTTTAATGATTCCTGATTAATAGGAATAGGCAGTACGGCTGTCGTTATGGTGTGTAGCGGATGGAGGGTTGAGTGTAGAAATCCCCAAGGTGTGATGGTTGGTATGAGTTGGTGTGTAGAGGATGGAATTCTAGGTTGGGTTGGGCTATGCATCATTTATCATTTATCATGTGGTTATGATTGTTGCCTTTATGTATGGTCCAGGGCTCGTAATGTGTTTGTGGGCCTCAGGTCGTTGTGTGTTTCGGGATTTACACACTGAGTCTTGGTGACTCACCCTTTCATTTTTTCTCTACTTTTTCAGATGAGCAGTAGATCGTGGACATAGGAGCCGAGACAGACTCGACGGGCCATCAAGTTTCTATTTTTTTATAGATTATTTTGGCTTTTCTTTAAGTTTTAATTTTTTTGGGAATATTTATGTAATAAGGCCCCATAGTTTATATTTCACTGCTTAGTTTTTAATATTTGTAACTTATGAATTTTTGTCAATGGTTTGATTATTCAAAATAATAATAATACAAGGTTTTATTTTCAAAAAGTCACATATTTATTCAAATATTGTCTAATTAACTTACGATTTCTGAAACCAACAAAACAAAAGTTTTAATGTACAACCCATAGCATACCTGATCTGGTCGAAACGTATGGGTCGGGTTTGGGGTGTTACAGGTACCAAACCACTGGGACGAGTCACTGAAATAATATATGTGGTGCCAAACCACTATGGTACCAAACCACTGAGACATAGTCACTGGATAAAATTCTGTGGGCCCAACCCACTGTGGTACCAAACCACTGTGATAGTCTTAGAATCACATTTCCCTTCTTCACATCATACCCTAAACCCATGCACATGTTAACATACTAAGATGAATGTGATCATGCATCAAATGCACAACAGTTAACTATTTCATACATTCACATATCTCGTTCATAAAATCATAATGGAACTTACCCGGTGTCCCAACCTTACCCACGAGGGTATCTCGACGATCTATACCGTCATTTTTGGCTTTCAGCCCATACAATTATAATCGTAATTTAATAAACAGAGTGTGAGATTTACACACCTGATAACGCGTAACACTAGACTCTCTACGTCGACACTCTCACTAGTAGGGATAATGGCTATTTGCCTATCCCAGGCAAACGTCGGCTCTCTACCACAACCCGATGGATAATCACGAACCGCCGACACAGCACGCCTTTTAAATTTAGGAGCGGAGGCTATGGGTCCACTCCTCTCCTCAGCTTGACCGTTTCTTAAATCCATGAAATAGACTTGATCAGAGGTAGAGTAAACGTTGATTGACTATCAAAAGAATTGATTAAAGCAGACTACAACCAATAAGGGACTCAACAACCAAAATCGAAAAGAAACGACTCCTACCTTGGTAAATGATGAACCACACAGCAACTTGTTCGACCTTGAATCAAAAATGAGTTGAGAGAAACAGAAGTTCGGCCTAGGAGTCACAGATAGCCATTGAGTATTTGGTTAACCAAAAAGAGACTTAAAGAAGGAAAATGGTATTTCCCGAAGTTACCTTGCGTTGAAACAAGTGGTGGAAAACAAAAATAGATTCGGCAGAAAAGTAACCCTTCACACCTTCTGCTTCAATAGTCCAGAAGCAGAGTGGAACCGATTCACTTGGGACTATAGGAAATCTTCGGCTAAAAAAGAAAGAAAAAGGTGTCAATGAAACAGATGCAAGGTTTCGCTAGAGAAGAAAAAGTAGAGAAAATGAAAAATGTTTCGGTTATAATGAGTAAAAGATGAGGGAGAGGTTTGGCTAGAGTGAGGCTAAACAAAAGAAGGAGCTCCGAATGGCAAAGAAAGATTTGGCCTAAGGAAAAAATAGTAGAAGCGCCACGAAGATGAAGGGATATTTCAGTTTTGGGAGAGCACAAAAGAAAGAACAAGAGAGGGGGAGTAGAGAAGAACGTACACAAGAGAAAAAAAGGCAACGTGAAAAGCAAAGAACCCGAAATGACCAATGAAAAGCCTAAAATGTCAAAATGCTAAGACCACTAGAGATTTTCGGCACACACTCAAGCAAGTTTCAGTTTTCTTCTTTTACTACTCACCTAACACCCAAATCCATGCCAACAATAAGCCTTAGCCGCAACTCCCCTCCCCACTCTCCAACATTCGGCCACCACTACAACCAACACCAACCCACGATTTCCGCCTACTTTCACTCCCCTTCAATCATTCAAACTTGTTGACCCGTTCAAACCCTACCAACACCTCATGGCCACCCATTCAAATGGCTTGAGTCATTCAACCAGCAACCTTGGAGTGTCCAGCCGAAAGCCACTTCCTTAGCTCCCTAAGCGCAAAAGAATAAAGCTTTTGAATGCTACTGGCGAGACTCAAACTCTTTCCCTCTGCTGCTCCCTTGTGACGCCACTTCCCTGCACCTTAAGTGGCGTCTCCTTGCCACTCTACCACACCTTTTCTTGTGTCAACAACCACAAGAAATTTTCCTTAAGACCTGCTTCAACCAGCTCTCCCCTAAAGAGCCTAAAAACAAAATTTCCACCAAGGCTCTAGCTTAACCCCGAGCCTTTCCGGAACCCCAAAACATACCAAATTAACAAACAGAACATGCCAAACATACAGAAAACATAAAAATGCAAAGCCCCCAACTCCAGGATGTTACAGCAATTATAATTCAAAATTATACGAACTTACCTAATCGAAAATGGCAATAAACATGGCACCAAGGACTATGCAACAATTTTTCATTTTCTATGTTTATCTATTGAGTGATCCGTTTCTTTATCTATATAATAGTTTAATTCAATTATCAACTTCAAATAGTTATAAAGTATAAATATATGAATATGACTCTTTATTTAACATTTTATAGTATTTTCCTAAACTTTTATATTTTATTCAATTTATTCCTTAAAACCTAAACTATTATAACTTTCATATTTAAGCCCTATTTTATGATACGTTTCCAATTACACCCTTATACAGCCCTCTACTACTCAGGTTTAATAAAAATTCACAATAACTTCAACAAATTTTTGTTTTAGTCCCTAAATGAAAAATTAACAACAATCACTTTACAAAATAATCCTTAAACATTTCTAAGCTTAAAAATCTACCATTTACTATCAAGAACATCCAAGAATCAGTAATGCTGGCTTTTAAAATCTGACAGTTTTACAAAATAGTCCCTATGTTTGTTAGATTAAGCTACAATGATTTCAAAAACATAAAATTTACGAAAAACGACTTTGAATTTCATACCATGCAATGACTGAATGTTTCCTTGAAGCTCAACAATGGCTTCTCCTTCTTCTACTTGTTTCTTTTTACATTTTGTTGCTTTTTATATTTTGGTTCTTTTTACATTTTAACCATTAATGATTAAGATATAAATTTAACATTATTTTAAAGAAAATAATCACCTAACCGTCCACTTTCTAACAAAGTGGGCAAATTGCGATTTTGAACCTTGAACAATCATTAATCAATCCATTTAATTGGAAGAAATCAATAGTAATTAGCCTTCATGATTTTTACGATTTTGTCATTATACCCTAATTGACCATTCAAATAATCACATTATCGGGCCAAAACTCAGTATAATTCTATTTTAAACTCATAAATACTAATAAACCATATTTACTGACTCTAATTTCGAAAAATGGGGTTTCAAAACCATCATTTCCAGTACCACTGAAAACAAGCTATTACACATGCTTCCATGTTGATAAGAGTACGACGTATACAAATCATATGTCGAGTTACCACCTAGCCATTCCTAATTGTAACTATCCACTCCATACACATAACCATGAGAATCATAGGGAGACTCATATTTTTGCCTCCAGTAGCAGCCATCATACTCCCAGCTAGGCGTTAAAACACCATTCACATCAGACATGAATGAGCCTTCGAGCCACCTATAATCATCATTAAGCATGAATATCAATCAATTATCAACAAGGAAAAATTAAGAAAAGCATTGAAATAAAAATAGAACGTCGTATCTGTATACTTAGCTTTGACTAATTATCTCCTTACAAGCATGCATTAATCACATAAATCACTCACTCATGCACCGACTCTGTAGAAATGACACCAACAACTTGATCACTTACCCCACCGGCGTGGGAACACTAGGCCTGAGAACCAAACTAAGCAATCAAAAATAATGCGGTATCTGCAAGTGTGACAGGTCAACTGTAATATTTGGAATGTTCAACGGAATTCCAAGGATCAAACCCAAAGGAGTTAGCAGTTAAGTGATCCCTAAATAATTAACATGCAATTAAAGAAGTCTAGCTAACTACTCACTAGCATTATATTACGACAAGACATAATAAAGTTCAATTGTTCTAATTAATTACTTAAAATAGAAAAGGACTAAATTTTAAAACATGTAAAACTATGAAATTAACAAATTCAATAAAAGACAACGATTGGTTGATTTCCATGTTGTCAATTAACCTTCGAATTAGGGATCTAAATCGCTAATTCTCTTAAACTGGCTCAATTTTACCTCTTGAGCACCATTTTACCAAATTAGACAAATTAGTCCGATTTATCTCTTGACCTTACCAAACTAAGCCAGGACGGTTGAATTGGTACCCAATAAGATCTCCTTCTAGTCTCACTTATCTACATTTTCTCTTAGGGGCGTCAATCTAATGTTTTGAATTCTACTCGATTTAGTCCAGATTTTGTGATTTAGTCTTTGAACCTAAAAATCAACTAACAAACATTTTTATCAACCAACCACCTAGGATTTAACTACTCATGCTCATTTTTAAACACACAATAATCAAACATTCAATGAGAAAAGGCATTAATTTGAACAAAAAGAAAGTTGATAAAAACTCGAGCTTTCTAGCAAAAGCTTGAAAAATAGAACAATGGCAGCAAGAAAAGTAAATAAAAAACACTAAAGATAAGATTTTTAGCATCTAAAATGAAATAAAGTTTAATTAGATTAAGCTGAAGCACTAAAGTGTAAATACAACGAAAGTTAAAGTATTAGAAAGTAAATAGTACCAAGCTACACTAAATTTAACTAACTAACTAGGTCCTTAACACAACATCAGAAAAGAAAAAGCTTAAACCCTAAAAGAAAGAAGAAAGTAACAAAACCCTAAGCTAAAAAGATTATAAAAGTTGAATATGTGAAAAGTGTTTTTTTCCTAGCCAAGAGCTGTCTTTTGATCTAATTACAACCCAAATTTTGTGCCTGTAACACCCCTAACCCGTATCCGTCGCCGGATTAAGGTTACGAGGCATTATTGATCAAATTACAACTCAATACAATTATTCAATTTAAATTCATGCTCAAAGTTATATTAACTCATTTACAATAATTGTTTATTTTACAACTCGAATAGTAACCATTTACTCAATCAAATATATATTTTTATCACTTTACTTTATTACCAACCCAAATTATACCACTTTTCATACTTCCAAAATGAACTAACCATAAAGCCTATTATACTTCATACTTACCATATCTCATTGCCAAATCATATAACCACATCACAAACATATTTACCATGAAATATACCTCCAAATTAAATGTAACACCCCAAACCCGGCCCAAACACTACGACCGAATTTGGTTTGCTACCGAGAAAACATTTTGAAATCTAAAAAAATGATTTAAGTTTTGTCGAAAATCTTACATTTTCAAGTCTCTTGTTAAAAACCATATTTTGGGTTGTTTAAATATATATATTAAGTCAGGTTGTTGATAGATTGCAAATGCGCCCGATGGCACGATAAAACATTTTGCGATTGGATTTTAGAAAACATGTGTACTTAACTTCATGTTAAGAAATAGTTTAAACAAATTAACCCAAAACATAAAATAATAAAAATATCTAGGAGGCCTTATTACAACTTAAATAAAATGAAACCAAGATTTAAAACAAAATAAACAAAATCCAAGTTCATCTAATTAGAATTTCCACTGCATGGCCACCTCGAGTCCATCCGGCTCCACATCCGCGATCTACGTGTCACCTGAAAAAGTAAAGGAGAAGGTGAGTCACCAAGACTCAGTATGTAACCCTTCCCCCGGTTTAATGCTACATCATACACAATTTATAACAAATTAACATGCACTAAAACATGCACCCAACCTAGCCATCCAAACGCCTTTCTCTACCCCGTGTGGTACCAAACCACTGGTGGTGCCAAACCACTGGTGACTTAAAGTCACAATTGTGATACCAAATCAATGGAGGTGCCAAACCTCTGGTGTCCGAAGAAACAAATCGAATGATGGGGCCAACCCATCGTGTGATACCAAATCACTGGCGTCAATCCCTTAATATCATCTGTCGGGCCAACCCACTGTGGTGCTAAGCCACTGGGACGAGACGCTATGAGGTGCCAAACCTCTGGAGGTGCCAAACCTCTGGTGACCAAAGTCACAATGTGGTACCAAACCACTGGTGTCCGTCGACACAAATATCACTTCCCCTTCCTTTCATCAACCTACATCAATTAATATTATACATATACAGAAATCATGCTTATCAGGCACATATCATAAGTCACATATATCAAATATATCATGCTTCCCAAAAGCATCATAACACAAGGACTTACCTGAACCCTTGCTTATACCATGTCGGTATCAAATCCAAATCTACACAACCAGATTTAGCCTATACAAACACTTAGCATTTTAATCAGTTATAAAGTGTGTATGTACACACCTGTTTCTACCGAAATTCCCAGATCCCGAAGCCTTTATTAACCTTGGCCGAATAGTCCCCCACTTACCGAAATCCTGAATTTATCACTTGAGTCTTCGAGATCCCTACCAAAACACTTGTAAAAAAAATTGACTTGCACACTAATACATAATCTAGGCCTATGACCGAATGTTACTTACCTTAGGAAAACAAATCTCGAGAGCTTCCTTCAATACCTTAACGTTATCCCCCTTGGAAAATCGATAACACCTAACTAGGAGGATTCGGCCTAAGCCTTTTATGGAAAAGATATTCGGCTAGCAACTCAAATGGAAGGTGAAATTTTTAGCAAAAGAGGGAGGTAGGTTCGGCTAAGAAGAAAAGAAGGAATAGATGGAAGATGATTGGTATAGGGGATTCGGCCAAAGTCTAGAAAAAGAAAAAGAAAGAATGGTTTTCGAAGAATGAAAAAGAATTGAAAGATGGAATATTGGGAAGGGTAAAATTCGGCTATTGCATCAAATGAAGAAAAGAAAAATAAGATGATACATAGGTGCTTTTAAAAGAATTCGGCACTAACCCCCTATACTTGCCATCCACTCCTAACAATAAAGGAGTTCAAATTTCAATCAATTCCTTAAATTGTTCTTGACCAACTATTTGAATTAATTCAATGATAATCCAATTTAAAACCAAATAATATCCTCATAATATCCTTATCCCTTCACCTCTTCAAATAAATAATAATAATAATAAAACATGTGCTCAACAATTTCCTTCCAGCCGAATTCTAATAGAATTAAACAAGAATTTATCTTCATCCAATTTAGAGCCCACATGCTGTCCACCACCTCTCCAGTCTGCCAAAAAAATAAAACACCGACTTGTGCTGCCAGTAAGCCTCGAACCCCAGCCCTCACTGCTGCAACTACCATAACGCCCCAGGCCACTCCGCCCAGGCATTCTTTTATGACATAAACGCGCCATATTTTCCTTTAAGCCCTCCTTCCTTAGTTCCTTCCTCTTTAACGCCAAAATAAAAATAAAAACGCCCTTGCAGTTCCTTTGTATCGAACCCGCGACCCCACTGCAGCAGCCCTCACTTCCAACGCCCAAGCCACTTTTCCCCAATTGACTTTCATTTCAAATAACCACAACATTTAATTATAAGGCCTTCTTACTTAAGCCCATCACCCCAAAATAAAATAAAAACGTAAACTAACTGCTGCTTTATATTCGAACTGTGCCCTTCTTCCCCTCCAACTCCTAAGTGGCGCATGGGAGCCACTTTACCACATGGACTTTCATGTCCCTTACCCTTGCCATTTATTTTTAAGGCATACCTAGCCCAGTTCCCTAGTTGACGCAAAAATAAAATCAAAGTGCTGCCTTTGCAGCTCCAACCCAATCCTCCTTTGCCTCACCTTTAGGCGCACCAAGCCAATTGTCCCAAGCCCATTGTTTGTCATATTTCGCCCAAAATTTTATTAAAGCCCTATCTCACCTAGCTCCCTCCTTTTAGGTACTAAAAAAAAAAATAATTTTAACACTAGGTCAGGCCTAACTCGGGTTTAATTCTAGACCCTAGAACATGCCAAATAAATCGTAATATTTATTCTTCAAGCACGCACATGGGAAATTAACTAAATTACAAACAACCCCTAATTTAGGGTGTTACAATTCTACCCCCCTTAAAAATAATTTCGTCCTCGAAATTACTTGCTCTCATTTAATTGTGCATCCTTAACTCATCCTACTATGCTACTGCTGTGCACTCTGATCTTAAAGAACTATCATACTTTCTACACATTCCCTAAGTCCATAATCCAAGTTCCCTACATTTTATTAGCAACATCAAAATGAACTAACGTAACCACAACCAAGGCAATTGAGGGTATTCCGAAAATAAGAAACTTACCTGTTGTCATATCTGGCACATCTTCCTCCTCGCGACGGCCAACTGCATAAACCAACCTTGGTTGCCTCGCCTCTACACCTTCAGCACCTCGGCCCCGACCGTTACCATTATCATTACCTCTAGCTGCACCTCGACCCCTCTGTGGTGGTCCTTCATGTATAACCTGAGCACGGTTCTGACCCTCTGGTTGATTCTTACCTAACTTCCGAGGACAGTCCCTTACACGATGATCCAACGATCCACACTCAAAGCACCCTCTACTTCCCGCCAAACATTCTCCTGAGTGGGATTTCCCGCATCTAGCACACTGAGGTAGCCACTGAGCAGACTTTGTGGCCCTTTCTGATTCCCCAAATCTAGCCCTCTTTTCCACATTACTGCTTGATCTAGGTGATCCAAAGCCTCTCTTCTGTTTATTCCTTTCATGCTTCTGTCTTACGGTCTCCTTGATCCCTTCGGCTACCTTAGCCTTCTCCACTAGGGACGAGAACTCACGAACCTGCTGTGGAGCAGTCAGCAACCTTAAATCATCTCTAAGCCCGTCCTCAAAGCAGACGCAACGCTCATGTTCAGTAGCCACGATGCCTCTAGCATATCTACTTAGCCTTAAGAATTCCGCCTCATATTCCAACACTGACTTAGTTCCTTGCACTAACCCTAGAAAAGCTTTCCTCTGAGCATCAATATAGCTGGTGCCCAGATACTTCTTCTGAAAAGCAACTCTAAAGTAATCCCACGTAAGATCATCCGTCGTGGCACCATCTCGAATAGTGAGCCACCACTGATATGCTTCATCCATCAGAAGTGACACTGCTCCTTTCAACTTCTCCTCATTAGTCAGGTCAAGATCGTCCATGATCCTTTCCGTTGATTCCAACCAAGATTCTCACCGCACTAGGTGCCACTCCCGACACCCCTCTAATACTTCAGCTCCGTTAGATCGGAGTTGCTCGGGAATAGATTTCTGAGCCCCTAAATTTCCACTAGCCCTAGCCACCAACTCCAAGACTCGCAACACACGACTTGCGTCTCGCCTCACCTCCTCCCCGCATCCGATCCTGCTCCTCGCCTCAAAAGTTAGGGGTGGTGGTGGCGGTGGTACCTCATTCTCAGAACCCTGACCTGACCTAACGGGTTCAGACACGGTCATTCTTCCCCTACCATGACCACTTCAGCCACGTCCTCTAGAACTCATTCTAACTAACGCGCTTTTAATCTGATTAAGAAAAATTTTATGGATTAGTGACTGTTCCACTTGCTTATTCGCGAAGAAATTTTATAAAAAAGTTTAATAGGGATTCTTTCGATAAAACAATGTTTTAAGTCTTCTACCCTAGTTCACACAGAAGGGCACATCCATTCCCTAATACCTTCCATACCTATTCGCTCTTCGGACATTTCTATCCTGTTCCTATCCCAGGGGTATTTTCGTCATTTTCCTACAGGGGCATTTTCGTAATAAATCAGAGGAATTTTAAAACTTTTAATAAATCAGGACGTTTTAAAGTTTCCAAATCTGGAAGATTCTTTTCAAAAATTTCTCAAATTCAAGGTATGCCAAAATTGTGGAAACTAGGGGTATTTTGGTAATTTTGTCAATCAGGGGTAATTTTGTAAATTTCCAAAGTCAGGGCATCATTTGAAACACAAGATTTTTGGGTACTTTTGCAAAGTGAGAAGATTTTATTGAAATCGGAGTAATTCAGAAATTTTAGAACCAAGGGCATTTTCGTAATTTTGCCACTAGGGGCATTTTGGTAATTTTGGTAAACCGAAAATATTTTGAAAATTTTTTCCAAAATAAATTTTTCCTACTATCTAGAGAGTACTTAAACAATTTTAAAATTTGAGTTTTCATGAAAATATGGCTAATCCCTTTCGGGTTTTATTTATTGTTTAGCCTATGACCGAGTCCTCTTGGTTAGGGTGAACCGAAGCTACGCACCAGGTAGGATTCCTGCGAAGAGGAGGTGAGTCACGAGGACTGCTTAAATACCAAGCTCTTCCAGATCCAATCCTAGACATGCGCACCATGGTTACCACACCCTAACTCGGCGACTTGGTCCTAGGTTTGTTTAATTAGGCTTTTAAAGTCTTATGTATTTTGTTGGGGTAAACTAGTCCTAAAGTTCCAAGTACTCATCATGCTATCTATGTTCCATACCTACCCTTCTACGGATAATAATTCACAAAGGAGTTAGAAGTACTTACCTGGGCGAATAGGTGCCGGAGACTCGGTGCCATGCTGCTCAAACCAACAATTTTCCAAAAAGGCCGACCAAAATATTTTTAGGCTTTAGGCCCCCACAGCCGAGCTTTGAACTGGGCTCTGATACCAATTTTGTAACACCCCAAACCCGGCCCAAACACTACGACTGAATTTGGTTTGCTACCGAAAAAACATTTTGAAATCTAAAAAAACGATTTAAGTTTTGTCGAAAATCTTGCATTTTCAAGTCTCTTGTTAAAAACCATATTTTGTGTTGTTTAAATATATATATTAAGTCAAGTTGTTGATAGATTGCAAATGTGCCCGATGGCACGATAAAACATTTTGCGATTGGATTTTAGAAAACATGTGTACTTAACTTCATGTTAAGAAATAGTTTAAACAAATTAACCCAAAACATAAAATAATAAAAATATCTAGGAGGCCTTATTACAAGTTAAAATGAAACCAACATTTAAAACAAAATAAACAAAATCCAAGTTCATCTAATCATAATCTCCACTGCATGGCTACCTCGAGTCCATCCGGCTCCACATTCGCGATCTACGTGTCACCTGAAAAAGTAAAGGAGAAGGTGAGTCACCAAGACTCAGTATGTAACCCTTCCCCCGGTTTAATGCTAAGTCATACACAATTTATAACAAATTAACATGCACTAAAACATGCACCCAACCTAGCCATCCAAACGCCTTGCTCTACCCCTGTGGTACCAAACCACTGGTGGTGCCAAACCACTGGTGACTTAAAGTCACAATTGTGATACCAAATCACTGGAGGTGCCAAACCTCTGGTGTCCGAAGACACAAATCGAATGATGGGGCCAACCCATCGTGTGATACCAAATCACTGGCGTCAATCCCTTAATATCATCTGTGAGGCCACACACTGTGGTGCTAAGCCACTGGGACGAGACGCTATGAGGTGCCAAACCTCTGGAGGTGCCAAACCTCTGGTGACCGAAGTCACAATGTGGTACCAAACCACTGGTGTCCGTCGACACAACTATCACTTCCCCCTCCTCTCATCAACCCACATCAATTAATATTATACATATACAGAAATCATGCTTATCAGGCACATATCATAAGTCGCATATATCAAATATATCATGCTTCCCAAAAGCATCGTAACACAAGGACTTACCTGAACCCTTGCTTATACCATGTCGATATCAAATCCAAATCTACACAACCAGATTTAGCCTATACAAACACTTAGCATTTTAATCAGTTATAAAGTGTGTATGTACACACTGCTTTCTACCAAAATTCCCGCATCCCAAGCCTTTATTAACCTTGGCCAATAGTCCCCCCCACTTACCAAATCCTGAATTTATCACTTGAGTCTTCGAGATCCCTACCAAAACACTTGTAAAAAAAATTGACTTGCACACTAATACATAATCTAGGCCTATGGCCAAATGTTACTTACCTTAGGAAAACAAATCCCGAGAGCTTCCTTCAATACCTTAACGTTATCCCCCTTGGAAAATCGATAACACCTGACTAGAAGGATTCGGCCTAAGCCTTTTATGGAAAAGATATTCGGCCAGCAACTCAAATGGAAGGTGAAATTTTTAGCAAAAGAGGGAGGTAGGTTCGGCTAAGTAGAAAAGAAGGAATAGATGGAAGATGATTGGTATAGGGGATTCGGCCAAAGTCTAGAAAATGAAAAAGAAAGAATGGTTTTCAGAGAATGAAAAAGAATTGAAAGATGGAATATTGAGAAGGGTAAAATTAGGCTATTGCATCAAATGAAGAAAAGAAAAATAAGATGATACATAGGTGCTTTTAAAAGAATTCGGCACTAACCCCTTATACTTGCCGTCCACTCCTAACAATCAAGGAGTTCAAATTTCAATCCATTCCTTAAATTGTTCTTGACCAACCATTTGAATTAATTCAATGATGATCCAATTTAAAACCAAATAATATCCTCATAATATCCTTATCCCTTCACCTCTTCAAATAAATAATAATAATAATAATAAAACATGTGCTCAACAATTTCCTTCCAGCCGAATTCTAATAGAATTAAACAAGCATTTATCTTCATCCAATTTAGAGCCCACATGCTGTCCACCACCTCTCCAATCTGCCAAAAAAATAAAACACCAACTTGTGCTGCCAGTAAGCCTCGAACCCCACCCTCTCATCATCACAGCAACTACCATAACGCCCCAGGCCACTCCGCCCAGGCGTTCTTTTATGACATAAACGCACCATATTTTCCTTTAAGCCCTCCTTCCTTAGTTCCTTCCTCTTTATCGCCAAAACAAAAATAAAAACGCCCTTGCAGTTCCTTTGGATCGAACCCGCGACCCCACTGCAGCAGCCCTCACTTCCAACGCCCAGGCCATTTTTCCACAATTGACTTTCATTTCAAATAACCATAACATTTAATTATAAGGCCTTCTTACTTAAGCCCATCATCCCAAAATAAAATAAAAATGCAAACTGCTGCTGCTGCCATTCGAACCTGTGCCCTTCTTCCCCTCCAACTCCTAAGTGGCGCATGGGAGCCACTTTACCACCTGGACTTTCATGTCCCTTACCCTTGCCATTTATTTTTAAGGCATACCTAGCCCAGTTCCCTAGTTGACGCAAAAATAAAATCAAAGTGCTGCCTTTGCAGCTCGAACCCAATCCTCCTTTGCCTCACCCTTAGGCGCACCAAGCCAATTGTCCCAAGCCCATTGTTTGTCATATTTCGTCCAAAATTTTATTAAAGCCCTATCTCACCTAGCTCCCTCCTTTTAGGTACTAAAAAAAATAATTTTAACACTAGGTCAGGCCTAACTCGGGTTTAATTCTAGACCCTAGAACACGCCAAATAAATCGTAATATTTATTCTTAAAGCACGCACATGGGAAATTAACTAAATTACAAACAACCCCTAATTTAGGGTGTTACATTAAACTTAAGACATGACCGAATACACAACCATTAACATCATAATCAAGCCATTTTCGCATGGCTATATATATATACAATTTCAAAACCAGCAATATCAAAACTAGTCTATACATGCCACGTAACCAAATCTCCAAGCATTTATTTACCGAAGCGAAAATTGGATAGTGTGATGAGATCTCCTTCGACTTCCAACCCGAGCAAGTCTTTGAAACTCTATAAACATAGGAAAATTACACAAAGTAAGCTTTGAAAGCTTAGTAAGCCATAAGCAAATAATTCACCGTAGAAACAGATATAATTCAATTTAAAAGCCAAATTTAGTTAATCACATACACATATAGAATCACTTTTCTCATATAATCCATGTTCCTTGGTAAGTAACTTCACTTACCTTATTTTTCATTTAACAAATAAACCTCATACGTACCTGAATCATTTAACTCAAATACACAGTCAGTCACCAATTCATTCATGGAAAGATCATAATCATGCATATATTCCATCTCATAATTTATATCTAATTCACTTACTCATAATTCACTTGCTCATAATTTATATCACCATTCGTAAACTTTCACCTTTCTTAGCCTTAAGGCCAAACACTCACACATTCAATAATAGATTTCACATCGATCTATAAATCACTTTCCCATCTCAAAACAAATACATATACATTTGTTCAACTATATACATATTAACTAATAATTTTTTTTTTTACCTTTCAATCCATATAATTCACATATAAATACGTAAGATATAAAATTTTCATTTCAACATCTAAAACTTACTTATTAGATCAAATACACATGATTCGTTATGCCATCACATGTGGTAGAATATACTAATTTAATGCATTATCATATATATAACCAAACATCCAAAGTTAATTAAATTATCACATGTACTCATATATTCGAATTTAATATAATATCACATATAACCACTTGTATACAAATTCAATTCATCATCACATATGCACATACCTTTGTGGCCAAACATATAAGGTTAATTAAATCAACTTACTTATTCAATTTCCACATCCATATGAAGTCTTATAGACATAGACTTGAAAATAAATCACCGGTATTAAACCTGCTACGCGTAAGCCTGAATCACACACCGGCACTAGGCTTGCTAGACCCAAGGTCTGAAATTTATTCACTAGTACTAAGCCTGCTAGGCACGAAGCCCGATTTAAGTTCACCAACTCAAAGCTTGCTAGGCCCAAGGCCCGAAATATCACAAATACATAATTGATTTAAGAACATAAATCACATATACTAAGTCATAAGCTTTCATCAAAAATTTATACTATCTTTCATATATCTAAATTTACTCAAGTAGTTCCTTGAACATATCAAATACCATCCCTCACATTCGACAATAGCAAATATAATTATAAACATTTCAATTCAGCATGAATAATTTACATTTAATTAAAATTAAGAACAACCATTTGCTTATAGACTTACACTTAACTTCAAATAACAACATCTCGTAGTATCAACACTTACCAAATTCGATCTTTGAATTAAAAATTATCTCGTACTCTTATTACTTATTAACTGATTTTGCACACTTAGTGCTCGGAAATTAAATTCGTACACATAGTGCTTATTGACCGATATCGCACACATAGTGCTCGGTAATTCAATTCGCACACTTAGTGCTCAATAGCCAATTTTGCACACATAGTGCTCGGTAAATTCAATTTGCTCACTTAGTGCTTATCTCAACTTGTTATTCAGTTATATATATACGCATAAAACTTTAAACTTCAACCACATATATCCGAATTAACTCATTTCACCTCCAAAATCAATTTCACATTCGGGTGTACAAATAACATGTATGCATATAGCACATTCGGCTATAACATATATATATACTTCCAATAAATTTATGGACAGTACTACAAGTAAGCCTAATTCACTTAATTGCTTAAGACTTACCTCGGATATTGACGGACGAAATAAACGGATATTCGATTTTTTTTGTTTTTCCCCGATCCAAACCCGTTTTCTAAGATTCTTGATCTAGAAATAATAATTTAATTTAATCAATTACTCAATAATCATAATCACACATTTAACCATTAACATTTGGTATTCACTCAACCTAGTCCTTGCCACAAAATATAGCTAGTCAATCCAATGTTTGTAAAAATTTTCCTCAACCCACCGAATGTGTATATATATATAAATTTCCCAAACAATCCTTTTACTCTTGAAATTCATCACTTAATACCATGCCATTTTAAATTTTAAAGAAGCTACATCCCTAACAATTAATTCCATCTAAACCCATCCCACAAATTAACCAAAATGACAAATGACATTAACATTCCTTCTTCATTTGTTTTTTTGTTCAGCAGGCGAACATACAAAGAAAAACAGCCCTTGCATGCCAAAAATTCCACCCAACAACATCAAGCTCCATCTAATTATTCAATATTTCACTCAATTTATAAAATATGAGACTTTCTTAACAAATCTTTCCATAAAATATCCATGCATAGAAGTTCACCAATAGATCCCAAAAATCTTAAAACTTCATCAATGGCATTCTCCACTACTTCCAAAAATTTTATATTCTAGCTTATGGATTAGCTAAATTAAGTTATTTCCAACTCAAAAATATAATCAAAATGAAAACTTAATTTGAGTAACACTTACATACCAGCACTTCAACCCAAATACACAAGCTTTTATCAATGGCTTCCTTTCTCCCTAACTTTTCTCTAATTTCGGCCAAAATAACATAAGAAAGATGAACACTTTCTTCTTTTATCAAATATATTATTTTAATATACATAAAAAATATCATAATGCCATAACATATATTAAACAACTCAAATCACTATTGCATGCATTTTGGTCGGCCACTAAGGTGAACATGTAACCTTTTTATGTTTTATTTATTATAACATTATGATATTATTTTATTATTATTGTTATTAACTTAACTAATTTAGTAAGCATATAAATGCATAATGCATGCAAGTTGCCGTCCACTACACTTGCAAAAATGGTAATTTACAACTTAAGGCCTCATCTTTATAAAAACGCATCAATTTAATCATTCAATTAAATAAAAGGCTTCTTTTACCACTTATGCAATTTAGTCCTTTTTTCTTAAATTAAACACACAAACGAACAAATTAACCCACGAAACTTTAATACATGCTCAATCATAGATCATAGGTACTAAATATAATATTAAAGTATTTTACTGACTCGGATTCGTGGTCTCGAAACCACCATTCCGACTAAGGTCTAAATCGGGCTGTTATAGTGCCCAAAATGCCCCTCAGCGTCTATTTTTTTATTGGTGTTGAAGTTGGACAAGGACTACCCTGTAGTCATTTTTTATCCTCGCTAATCAGGGGTATCGCGATCCCATGGTCTGGTATCGCGATACCCTCGTCAGTCTTGATATGGGAAGTCCTTGGGTGTCTAGGTATCGTGATACCAATGGTTGGTATCATGATACCACTATAGATGACTTCAATCCTCTTTGTTTCAACACTGTCAGGGGTATCACGACTTCCATGCTTCGATATCACGAGAACCCCTTCTAGGTGATGTTTTCATCATGTTCGGACCACTGTTGACTCCCTACAACACTCAACTAACCATTAAGTCTCATATGGCACATTTGGCAAACTTGGGTCTCAAAAATAGCGTAAAACACACTAAATCACTTATTGAATCAAAAAGCTAAAACTAGGTAAAAACACAAAAAATACATTCAAATTACTCAAAAATAAGCTCATTAAATATAATAGAGTGCCTAATTTGACGTATCAAATTACGACAAAACAATGGCCTCAATTTTTTCACACAATATAGGCTAAGTCCATCAACCAAATTTTTACTTACTATATTTGTGCTACTCCCACTTCCTATAAGTAATGAACTTGGTTGTCTATTAATTAAACAACTTGTTTGGAAGATGTTATGCCTTTATTCATGGTCATATCTTTGATTTGGACACTAAGAGCTCTTCTTACAACAAAGGGTCGTTCACCATATTTGAAATATTCCTCCTCCTCATCATCATCATCATCCAAGGAGGAATTTTGGTTGATTCATCTCTTTTTTTAAAAAAAAAAATTTCAATGTAATGCCTTGAATTTGGGCCTAGTAGTATTGGGCTTTGGGCTTTGGGTCTCAGAAAATTTTTAAGTGAGTGAGAAAATGACAATTGGCATGTGGTCTTTAAGGGTTAATGAATTCGAAGTGTCTCAAGTAAGGGTATAGGAAAAATTTTGGTTTAGTCCCCAAGGGAACTGTGACTTCAGTTAGTAGGCCTTTTAAATAAATGAAGAAGAAAAATGACACAAATGAGCTTGTGGTGTAGTGGCAAAGTGGGGCTACTTAGGGAGCAGGGAGGTGGCGTCATTAGCAGGCAAGAAAGTCCAAGGTTCGAGTAGTGGCATGGTATTTTATTAGAGTGTTTATTTTACAGATGGGACAGCCAGAGTTTGTGTTAGATTTAAACTCTTGTATTGGAGAGTTTGAATTGGTCTTGTGAGATGGTTGTGGAGGAAATTTAGGATGAGATTGAGGTGTTATCAGGGAGAAAGTTAGGAGCTAAGAAGTGTGAAGAGTTGGCGCCGAATGGGACTTTGGGGGAAAGGTAGTTTCGACTTTTGGCTATAAAAGAGGGGTGCCGAATTCCTTTGAGAGGTTCCTTAGGTTTCCCATTACTTTTCTTTTCTCCCCCTCATCCTGTTTCTTCCGTTGCTGAATTCTTCCATTGCCAAAAAACCATCATTCCTTTTTGCCAAAATCCCTATTGGTGTTGCGTTTTTCTTCTTTATCTGAAAGCTGAATATTCCCTTATAATCGAATAGCCCTATCTTTTTGCCAATTTCTTGTCATTTTTCCTCCATCACAAATCGGTTGCTTTAATCTACTCTTAATCAAGTTTTAAAAGTCAGATCTCGTTCAGTAGCTATCTAGGCCGCAGGATCAAAGGTTGGATTTGGTAAGTACTTAGTCAACTTCCTTTAGTGTGTTTTGGTAAAAGTCGGAGTGCTATCTAACTTTTTCTTGTCGTTAACCTTGTATTATCAAGGGTAGGGTTCAAAGATCGCAAGCGTGGTAAGGATCGCTAGCAAGTGGTAAGTGTACTCGTCTCAATTGTTGATTAGTAAGTGGCTGAATGTAAGTGTGGCTTAAAGAGGTGACTTGTATGGAATATGAGTCACTTGATTTTTGATAGTATATGTGTGGGTGCAGATCTAGGGGATATTCGTGAATAGTAGCTAAGGAAAGGCTACTAGAACTGGTGGCACACGGTAAGGTTACGGTAAGGCTTCAGTTTTTATATAAATACTGAAGTTAAGAGTGTATTGATTGGAGATTGGTATTGGTTGTAGGTTCAAGGCTGAGGATCGTATAGCACGTCGCATTAACGAGGTGTGTACATACACTTCACACACGACAAATCGGCAAAAGCCGAAATACCAAAAAACCCAAAATGCCAAAAAGCAGAAAAGCCAAAAGGTTGGTGCCGGTAACCACACAAGCATGCGAACATTCGTGTGGGAACACCGATACAATTACCAGGTCCAAGAGAGCGATCTCATGGTTTTGGTCCACTATTTGACCTACCGGGCCAGACGGGGCTAAATGGGCCTACCGAGCTCGTGGGCCCAAGTCAGCAAGAGTTGATATGTGTAACTAAATGATGGATAGTTGTATGCTTTGATTGTGATCGGGCCTAATGGTCTAGATAAACATGATTGGACTTAGTGGGCTATATGGACATGATTAGGCTTAGTGGGCCTTATGGGATTTTAGAAATGCATGCTAGGGTTTTAATGGACTCTAGGCCTAGTTCTGATAAATTCTTAAATAGCATAAGACTTAATCTAATAATCAAACATGTCTGTGGACAAGTCGCTAAGTTAGAGTGTGGCAATGGACATATGAATGTCTAGGATTGGATCTAGAGAGAGCTTAGTACTTAAGCGATCCTAGTGACCCACCTCCACTTTTTTGGGATCCTACCTGGTGCATAATGTTTGTTCACTCTAGCCACCAGGACTTGTTAATGGGCCAAAGTTCATAACTAAAACCCGTGATTTGCAAAATTATAAAAATATCCCCGATTTGCAAAATTACCGAAAAACCCCTTAGATTGCAAAATTACCAAAATACCCTTGATTTTTAAAATTACCAAAATACCCCTGTAGGGTATATTTACAAAAATACCATTGGGTAGTGAAATGACTAAAATACCCCTATGTGCTTAATGTGTGAAAATGTGTATGTTGCATGGATAAGATATATGTTGCACTTGGGTGGGTTTGATGATACGGAGGAAGATATATGAGGATTGCATAGTCGCTTGACGACCGTGGATCCACTGGTGGCTTTAAGCCCATTATATGCTTAGCAGCCTTGCTGCAACGTTTGGGTAGTGCCGCTGTTGGTGCTACCTTTGGAGTGTAGGGATGGGTGGGTTGATATTTATATCCCCACAAGAGTGTAGGGTTGGAAGGGAAATGGAATGCAGGGTTGGATTTGGGATGGGAATATTGCATTCATGTGATACTAATGTGATATGAGGTCATTGTGGGCTAAGACCCAAGACCACCATTTTTGTTAGGGCTTAGGCCCAATGTGATAATTGCATGTTGATTGGATTACCAAGGGTCGTACACACTGAGTTTTGAAACTCACACCCTTTTATTAAATGTTTCAGGTGACCCTCAGTAGACGGCTCGACTTGGGAGAGGACTCGGAGATGGCCACACTACAAGTTACTTAGAAGTTTTTGTTTATTTGTTTTCGAATGACTTTTTGTTAATTATTTCATCTGTAATAAGGCCTTGTATCTCCAATTTGACTTTACATTTGGGTTTCCTTATGTTTTCAACTGCGTAATTGTTAAACTTGAATAAATTTCTTAAGTTTAAACATGGTTTTCGAAATACCTATAACATATGGGCATTTTCTTAAAACATGGGATTTTATCATTACTTAACAAGTTGATTAGATTTTTGGGTTTCTAAGGCTTAAACTTAAGTTTTAACTAAGCAAATTTGTTTGAATTATTCCTTTGATGTGACTTCACCAGATTCGACCATAACGTCTGGGCCGGGCCTGGGGGTGTTACATTCAAAGTTCACTTCACAATATTCATGAATCACAAGTGACTTTTTGTTCGAACCTCTTTAGGATAGTTCCCTTTTCCTTGGCAATTCAAACAAATTATATCCTTGAGTTTCCTAGTCTCACTTTAAGGAAAATGAGAATATTTATTAGTAGAAGAAATAAAACCACGAAAGAATTATGATTTCCTCAATTTTTGGATGGATTCTTATGCTCATTTGGTGTAAACCTCTACTACTAAAGAGTTTTTCATCTCTTCTTTGCTAATTTGCATGCCATTATGCATTTGAAACCTAATGTAACACCCCAAACTCGGCCCAAACATTAGGCCCGAATCTGGAAATGTCACATCAAAGGCATAATTCAAACGATTTTGCTAATTTAAAATTTAAGGCCCAAAAGCCCAAAATTCTTGAGTCTTGTTAAGTAAATAAATAAAAAAAACCATTTTATAATTTTCAGTACTTCGGAAACCAAGTTTAAACGTAAGAAATTTACTCAGGCTTAAGAATTAAGTAAACAGCTGAAACATCTAAACCCAAAGTCTAAAGTCAAAATAGAGTACAAGGCCTTATTACATCCAACGAAAATAATCAATTAAAACTATGTTTTTTTGAAACAAATAAATAAAAATTTAAACATCTTGTATTGTGGCCATCTCCGAGTCCTTTCCCACGTCGAGTCATTTACTGAGGAATACCTGAAACATTAAATAAAGGGTGTGAGTTTCAAAACTCAGTGTTACAACCCTTGGCATTCAATTCAATATATATAATTATCACATTGGCCTAAACCCTATCAAAATCGGTGGTCTTGAGCCTTGGCCCACAATGACCTCATATCATATATATCATATCATATCATTTGCAAATCAAGGTAATGCAAAACCCTCCCCAAAAATCCATCCGCTACACACCATTTCCCTTCCAACCCTACACACCTGTGGGGATTTCTAAATCGACCCACCCATCCTCTACACACCAAAGGTATCACTCAAAGTGGCACTACTTATCGTTGCAAAAAAGTTGCTAATCATATAATGCGCTTAAAGCCACTAGTGGATCCATGGTCGTCGAGCGACTGTGCGATCCTCAAATCTTCCTCCGTACCATAATTCCCACCCATATGCATCCTAAGCAGAATATCACATGAATGCAACATGCACATGAGTCACATCCACAAAACTCATACTCATCACATAAGGGTATTTTCGTCATTTCACAACCCAAGGGATTTTCATAAATCTACTCTATAGGGGTATTTAGGTAATTTTGTAAAACAGAGGTACTTTGGAAATTTTGTAAATCAGGGATGTTTTAGTAATTCTGCAAACCAAGGGTATTCTGGTAATTTCATAATTCAGGGCTATTTTAGTGATTTTATAAATCTAAGGATGTTTTGGTAATTTTCAAACTAAGGTTATTTTGGTTATATTCAAATTAGGGGTATTTTAGTACTTTTACAAATCTAGGGGTATTTGGTCCCTCTCGGGTTTTAGTTATGAACTTTGGCCCATTAACAAGTCCTTGCGGCTAAAGTGAACAGACACTATGCACTAGGTAGGATTCCAGAGAAGAGGAGGTGGGTCACTAGGACTGCTTAAGTACCAAGCTCTCCCTAGATCCAATCCTAGACATGCATATCTCTGTTGCCACACTTTAAACTAGCGACTTGTCCACAGACATGATTGATTATTACAAGAGTTTTATGTTATTCAAGAGTCTATCAAACTAGGCCTAAAGTGCATTAAACCCTAACATATATTTCTAAAAATATCATAAGGCCCATTAAGCCCATTTCATATCATATAGCCCATTAAGCCACTTTCATGCTCATATAGCCCCTTAAGCCAATTTCATGCTCATATAGCCCCTTAAGCCAATTTCATGTTCATATAACCCATTATGCCCAATTCACATCCTTATGGCCCATTAGGCCCGAATATCATTCATATGGCCTACTAGGCCCAAAACAATTCCAGATCAAGTAACATGCATGCCTAACTCAATTCATATAATCAAATCAATCAATTTCATCAAACTTAGCCGCAGGCCCACCGGGCCCATTTAGCCACTTTCGGCTTTTTGGCTTTCCGGCATTACCGACATCATGTGTGTGCAGTGTTGTACACACCTGGTTATCGTGACGTGCTATTCTATCCTTAGACTTGAACCTACAACCAACCAACCTTTAATCTACCACTCATACTTAATCAAAATATTTATTCAAAAGTCGAAGCCTTACCGTAACCTTACCGTGTGCCACCGGGTTCTAATAGCCCTTCCTTAGCTACTAATCAGGAGTATCCCCTAGATCTGCACTCACACATACACCATCAAAATCCAAGTGACTCATAATCCACACAAGTCACCCCTGTAGATCACACACATATTCGGCCATTCACTTAATCCACCATCGAGTTGAGTACACTTACCCTTGTTAACGATCTTACCACACTTGCGATCTTTGAACCTTATCCTTGTTACCATAGAGTTAACGACAAGTCAGTTAGATAGCCTTTCGACTTTTAACAAATCGTATAAGAGAGGTTTGACCGTACACTTACCAAATCTACTTTCGATCCTACGGCCTAAATTCGGCTTTCGAGATTAGTATGGTGATAGAGACAATTTGGCACCAATAGGGAGAAGAAGAGGAGAAGTGATCGGCTAGAACTAAAGGTGAACAAGAGAAGGAATTTAAGAAGAGAAGGTATGGGGAACTCAGCTAGAAAGAAAACCAAAATTTTGGCAAAGGAATGATGGGTTTTTTTCGGCGAATGGAAGAATTCGGCTAAGGGGGAGAAAAACAAAAGTAATGGAACCCAAGGAACCTCTCAAAGGAATTGGCATTGATATGAGCTTTACGTGTAAAACCACGTCTGGGACGTTGGCATCGATATGAGCTTTATGTTTAAGACCATGTCTGGGACATCAGCATCGTATTGATTCGTGTAAGACCCTGTCTGGGACAGTGGCATCGATATCCAAGTGCATGTAAGACCTCGTCTGGGACGTTGGCATTGTACGACTATTTCGAGTTTTTGAGTATCCTACTAGATTCCTTACGGTTCAATGGGCAAGTCTGTGATACGAATTGCAAATCCAAGCTTTGATAAATTAAATGAATGAATATTCGTTTCAGGTACGTTGCTTATACACTGGTTGTGTATATAAGGTAAGTATCTATGTGATCGTATCATGATGTTATGTATATGGAATTTATAATACGATATGTAAGTCTTGACTAGATGAACTATATGCATATATGGTAAGTTATGGATAAGCATATGAGCTTGAGAAAGAATGATGTGATTTTTGTCATGAGAATCATATTGGTTATCTTATTAATTTGGTTTTGTGCAATTCATGTTATGTTTATTTGTAATATGACTTACTAAGCTTTTGGAAAGCTTACTCTGTGTGTGTTTTCTCTATTTTATAGGTCGTCAAAGCTACTAAAGGCTCGGGACCTTCAAGGATTGTCATCACGCTACTAAATTCATTTTGGTACACTTTGGAAATGTATATAACTAGATATGGCATGTATAGTCTAGGTTTTGGTATAAGTTGATGTATAGACTTGGTCATGAGATGTGACTAATTATTGGTTCATATTTTGCCTTGATGAATGTGGTAAGTGTGGTTGTTTTGGTATGGTTTGCTGCTCATGATATGGTCAAGTTTTCGGATAGGAAAATGATTGAGAAATGCTTTAGTTATATGTTTTGTCTTAAAAGTTGGCATGAATGAAATGGATATTGAATGTATATATTGAATGGTCAATTTAGTATGTTTTTGGTTGTCATATATGCATGATATGTGCTGGTAAATGTTGCTTGTAGTTGAGACCCAAATGGGTGGCATTTTGACCTTGAAAATGGCCTATTCGGTCACACGATTGAGGCACACGGGCGTGCCTATTGACCGTGGGGCTAAGTTAGTAGTTAGCTTAAAAGCACACGGCCATGGCACACGAGCGCGCCTAGCGACCGTGTGAGGAAGTCAGTATATGGCCTAGTAGTACACGGCCAGAGCACAAGGCGTGCTTAGTGGCCGTGGAAGGTAAGTCAGTTTTGACCACGGGGAGGACATAAGGGGGTGTCTAGTAGCGTGGAGGGCACATGATTTTCTTCCACGGGCGTGTATCCCCTGTATTTTAGAAAAGTTTTTAATTTTCCATGAAATTTTGTATGTGTTTCAGTTTAGTCCCGACCCGATTTATAAGCATGCTTATGGTCTCGAGGACTCATTTAAGGGACATTATGCTTGAGAATGATGAATGAATGTATGAATTTCTGTAAATGCTCTCCGATCTATTAGGTAACGCTCCTAACCCTAATCCGGCAACGGACACTGGATAGGGGTGTTACATTCATTCTCATTTTCATCCAAATGGTTGGATGTCCTTTCGTTGACCCCGAACGTACGGACTAAATCATCAATTCTTTTAAATCTCCAACAAATTACCAAGCGGTGTAAGATGATGAAATATCGGTATAATTGCTTTCAACCCAAGACCATGGAATACCAGAATTGAAATCGAATGCATTGACTGAATATTGTGCCCAGGTGTCAAAGTTTGGGTTACCAAGATACCCCTACTGATTGACGGAATAGCCGCCAAAGTTGAAATTGGTGCCTGAAATAGAAGCATGTCTTCCCATTGATGATTTTGGGACATCATACTGGGAGCCTTGTTACAAAATAGTAAACCCATCGTAAAATCGTGTCGTAGGACTTTCTGTTTCTTCTTTGGTTCCTATGACTCGAAAGATTGGTTGAAGATGGATAAACTCCATCGACCTCGGAAAACTTGACAAAGAACTGAAGGATAGCATTTCCACTTGAGCAAAGCAAATCTAGAACTGCCTCGAGCTCTGTCTCTCCTTTCACGTCAAATAGCTCATACTTAAAGGGGTTTGGTGAGGCCAAATATCTACATTTCAAGCTCGAAATTCTTCTCCGGCTTGAACCCCCCACTTTCCTCCTAATTTTTTTTTTGTATCTCACACAATTGAATGCTACTGTAACCTCCCAAACCCGGCTTAGATGTTATGGCTAAATTGTGAAAACTACATTGACCACCAAAATGGAACAGAAGAACTTCTGTATTTTATATCATACTTTAAAACCATTTGCCTTTTTATTCAAAACTACTGATCTTGATTATTTACCTTCGTTTTGACAAAACATGTTAATTTCAAAAATCAAGTATCTTTAGAATTTCCTTTGTAAAGATCATTCATTTCAAAAGCTAAATCTGTAACACCCCATACCCAGCCTGGTCACCAAGACCGAAATCAAGCTACCACACCACCGTCTCATGTCAAATAAAACAAGTAAAAGCTCATTCTAAACAAAACATCTTCCATTTTAACATTTATATATGTTTTATGACGACCACATGATGATTATTAATAGGACATGTTAATTATACCTCAAATGAGTTTATAACATCAAATAATCATGCTTTAGGACTATTTAGCAATTTTTACAAATATGTCACGTATGTATCAATACTATGCATGTGGTATCAATAATTCTCTCAAGTGGTATCGATACCTCTTGGAAAATCTGTACCAAACTAGTTTACTGTTTCCCAATAAAAAAAACCCAACTATTGGAAAATATCGATACCACTAAACAAGTATCGATAATTTCACCCTAGAGTAACGATACTCGAGCAAAGGTATCAATACCAAATCTCTATCCTGACTTCCTACATGTTTCAAAACATAGAGGTATCGATTTTAAAACCCAATTATCGATACCTCTGCTCTAGACCTAATAAATGCAACATATATAAGCAATTAACCCATTCCAATTTAGTTTCTAAACATCATACATCAATTACTTTGACTACGACCTAATTAGCATTTCAATATTGCAAAATCGTGTTCAAGCAAGTAACGTCAATCCATCCTTATGTTCATGAACTTAAGCATAACAATAACATGTAATCCTTATAAATCGAACCAAAAACTAGCAAAATTTCTAGAAGTTAACATGGCTATAAATAAGTCTACCACATTGCCTTATTCTCTAAAACATAAATAAATATAGAACATCTACGAAATAAAAAATATACTTGCTTGGATCACCGCCCAGAAACCACACCGCTCACACCGGCTCCCCACTAATTTGCAAAGGTTTAAAAGGAGTGGGTAAGCTTAATAAGCTCAGCGAATGCTTAGAAAAACAACAATGAAAACAATTCATCAAGTATCAATGAAACAACCATATAACATAACCTCAACAGTTCCAAATCTAGTTTCATATTATACTTACTCGTGCATTATTACTAGTTCTTTTACATGGTAAATATATTCACTTTTAAGCATATATCACATTACACTTATAATTACATAACTTTCAAGCACATATCACAATACTCATATAATTACATAACATTCAAGCTGTAATGCCCCAAAATATAGGGTCTTTAATTTTTCATGTTCTGACCAAATTGCTTGTTTGCTTCAATGGCTAAGTGGTTTGGTTATGTTATGGAGATATTAAGAAGCCTAGGTTCAAGTATGGCCTTTGGAAAAATTTTGATTTTTGCTCCTTTGGAACCTGGATGTTAGCTTAAACGATATATATACTAAGTGTGCTTGACATGTGACACAATAAGTCTATTGGTAGAGGTGGCAAGTGGCGTGTGGAGTGTTCTAGTGGTCTGAGGTTCGAATCACATGGCATGCAATAAGGAGATTTTATTTTATGTCTCTATGGTGTGAGAGGTAGAGTTTGATTCAAACTCTGTAGAGGTGGTTGGAGACTTGGTCATCAAGTTTGAATAAGTTTGAATGGGAGGTGTGGAGTGAATCAAGGAGCAAACAGTGGAGATTTTTAGGGAATTTGAATGAGAAGGGAGTCATGGCCAAAATGGGGAGCTTGAGTAGGGGATTTCAGCTAAGTGGAAGTTCATTTGTGCATTTTCAGCAACTTTGTGAGAGGGTAGAAATCCAAAATCCTCTTTACCATTTCGGGTTTTCTTTTTGTGCATTTCGAGATTTACTTCTTTTGTGGCATCTTGTGCAACATTTTTGACCATTCGGGTCTTCTCCCTCTCATCGTTATTTCTCAATTGCTGCCCACTCTTTGCCGAATCATCTTCTTCTCCTCTTGGTTTTCTTCTTTGGCCGAACTCAACTTCTTCTTTTCCCTCTCACTATTTCTTTTCTTTTCAAGATAGTCGAATATTTCTCTCTCAAAACCTTTATTCTTCTTGTGTTGACCGAATCTGTTAAGGTCTAAACACCTTCTTCTTTTCGTTCCTAACTATTTCTTAATCTCTTCGAGTTATTGGTAAGTGGCGACTCTAGCCGAATCTTGGTTGGCTTCTTTCTTCATGCTCGGTTTTATATCTCTTGGGCCAAAAGGCTGTTTCCCCGTTGTTTTCCATGGAGATAAGTTTATCTAACACCTTCTTTTTCATTCGAATGTTGCTAGGGATTTGTTTTCCTTAACCAAGGGGTAGGCCGATTACTTTTCCCTGCAAGAGATCTTTTGATTTGGGGAAAGTGAGTATAAATATATTCTGATGGGATTGTAGATTCTTATGAATCGGTTAACGGTTCTTGTGAAGGTAATAGCATTGAAAAGAATACGTGGTTTTGGAACTAGAGGAGATTGCGGTTGTTGATTGGTAAGTAGCTTTAGTTTGATTAAAGCATTTTCAATATTATGGTGATGGATTAACAAGGTTTTGAGACTAATTAATGGGGTTGTTGTATCATAGGTGTTTAATCTTGGAAGCGCTTCAAACTACAACACATAACAGGTGTGTAATCGTACACCCAATGTTGTTTCTGTCAAAAAGACGGATGAAGATGTGTATTCACACCACTGTTTAATTGTGAATTGGCAAAAGCTGAAAAGCCGAAACTTTGGCATCTGACGACTCACGAGCGTGCGAATGCTCGTAGGGATAAATCGATCCACAATTGTTGGCGATTGACCGTAGAGGCCGCCACGAACGTTCTCGTGGGCTTAGGTCGTAATGGGCCTCGTAGGGCTGAAATGGGCCATGTGGGCCCAATGGGCTCATGGGCCCACAGGGACGAAACCCATGGTAAGTGACTAATAAGGGATTGGGCTGCGAGGTTCGCACGACCGTGATGGAATGTGGGCTGAACGGGCCACATGAGCATGTGGGCCCACTTGGGCCAAGTAACGGGCATTGGGCCCAATTACACTGTTTTGGCCTTATAAGTTATCCAAGTCGTTCGAGATGATGGTAGGCTGTTGGAAAGGTCGTAAACTGTACCGAAATACCCTTAATGAGTAAAATTATCGAAATACCCGCGAAGGGTAGAATTACCGAAATACCCTCGAAGGGTAGAATTACCAACATACCCTCGAAGGGTAAAAATTACTGAAATACCCTCGTAGGATAAAATTCTCAAAATATCCTCGTAAGGGTAGAACTACAAAAATACCCTTGTAGAGTAGAATTACCAAAATACCCCTGCGAGGTGAAATTACCGTTTTACCCCTAACTGACGAGATGACCATTATACCCCTAGTGGTAGGTTATGTTGATGTGTGTATGATATCTATATGACTGGTGTGAATATGACATATTGCATACACGTAATATTTATGACACAACATTCTGCATTGGGGTTGGGATTCTAATTTGGAGGAAGTATTGTACTAGTGGCGTTACCACGTTTTTACTGTTCTAGTGGCTTCGCCACATATTTTGATTTTAGTGGCTTTGCCACGCTTCACGATATTAGCGACTTTGTCTTTGCGTTACTAATAGCGCCTATCTTTGCGATAATGGTGTATTGGCTGGGTGGGTCAACTTAGTCCCCACATGGTGTGTTGGTTGGTACGGGTGGTGTGTTGGCTAGTTTCGGTTGGGTTGTATCACTATTCTGTTCTGTTATTATTTAGGCTTTTACCCACACTGTACTGTTACTGGATAAGGCTCAGGCCCAGACTGTTATTGCATGATAGGGAATTACACACTAAGTTCTTGTAACTCACCCTTTTCTTTTAACTGTACAGGTAATCCCCAGCCTTAGAAGATTTGGAGCTACGAGGGACTCTGTAACACCTCTAACCCGAAACCATCACTGGAATAGGGTGGAGAGGTATTACCTAACAATCAGAACATTTAATATCTAGAATTTATGACACAAAGTCAATCATCTTCAATCACATTCATTTACAATCATGTTGTCTCTTATCAAGGTCTACGAGACCTATTTCACATGCTAAAGATAGGGTCGGGACTAAACCGAAACACATACAAAATTTCATGAAAAGTTAAAACTTTTCTAAAATACAGGGGTTACACACCCGTGGAAGGAAACCGTGTGCCCTCCACGGCTGCTAGACACCCCCGTGTGTCCTCCTCGTGGCTATATACTGACTTAATTCCCACGGCCACCCAGCATGCCTATGCACTGAGGCCGTGCACTCTTAGACCATATTCTGACTTCTCCACCACGGCCATCAAGCATGCTCGTGTGCCATGGCCGTGTGCTCTTAACTAGCTACTGACTTGTACACCACGGCTAGCTGACACCCCCGTGTCGAGATCGTGTGCTACTAAGTTACATTCTACCAATTCACCCACGGTCTTTAGGCACGCCCGTGTGACATTATAGGCCATTTACAAGGCCAAAATGCGACCCATAAGGGTCAAACCTACAAGCCATATTTATCAAGACATCTCATGCACATATAACAACCAAAAACATACCAAGATAGCCATTCAAACGATGCATTCAATACCAATTCCAACCCTGACAAATTCAATACCAAAACTTATCTCACCACAAGCATAATACATTCAATACCAAACATCATTCCTTCTCAATTTCACTAATTCATACTAGCATTTTACCAACACAAAGTTACTATTCATAAGTCAATTTCTCAACTCACAATCCATACCAAAAGATACATCATATATATACCAAAACCATTCATGCCAAAACTAGCACATATCTAGCCACATCTCATGGCTACTTACAAATATCAAACATGATTCAAATGACCAGCCTATACATGCCATAATTTAACTATGTACATCTTTCCAAAATACCCCAAATAGATTGCCGATAGTGTGACTGAGATGCTGACAATCCCCTGATCCAAGCTAGCTTAACTGACACTGCAAAGCAGAGAAACAAATCACACAGTAAGCTTTATAAAGCTTAGTAAGTTCGTAACAAAATACCTTAAATCAAAACATATCATCACATAGATTATTTCACAAACTAATATCTCATATCATCCAAAGCTAGTAATTTCAATTAACCTTCCACAAAATCATTTGTAATTTCATCAACCACATAGGTTCCGAACGTACCTTAGCCAACACTTAGTTGTCAAATACTTAAGCTACTCAATAGTCATAAATCACATCGATCAACATTTGTCCCTACTTCAGTTTATTCGCACACTTAGTGCCTAGATAGTTAACTGAAACTTAATTAACATCGCACACTTAGTGCATGCATATCAAACCGATCTTAATTCCGTATCGCACACATAATGCCAATCCACAAAGCCGAAGCTTATATTACTCCGCACACACAGTGCTGTTTATCTCGATCACATTCTCGAATACGCACACTTAGTGCCATTTAACTCAATCTATCACATAGCATTCACTTTGCAATAATATCACACCATTTATTTCATAACATTAAACATAACTAAATACATGTCCGAACTTACCTCGGACGTTGAAGTATCGATACGGTCGATTAATCGAGCACTTTATCTTTGCCTCGATCTCGATCCGAACCTCTTCTCTCTTGGTCTTGATTGAGCTTATCAGGTGCCAAAATTTCAAAAGCTCTAAAACCCTTTTCTTTCTTCCACATTCGGTGTAAAAGATGAACAATTCCATGCATTTTATCTTTATATTTTATTATTATTAACTTAATAAACATTTTACTATTTTACCCATTATTATATACATAATATAACTTATGATAGTTGGTTATAATTGTCCAACTACTATCTACTCACTATATAATGGCTAAATTGCTTTATAAAGCCACTTCATTTAAAAGCCGTAACACATGGATACTTCAAAAATCAACACACAACTTTTATACTTTATGCTATTAAGTCCTTTCTCTTAATTCGACACACAAATGATCAAATTATCACACAGAATTTTCACACAGACTATATCCCATACCATTCACACAGAAAATAATATTAAAAAATATTTTTACGACCTCGGATTTGTGGTCTTGAACCACTATTTTGACCAGGGTCTAAATTGAGCTGTTACAGACTCAGAGGTGGCCACATGTTCGCAAGTATTTTGATTTATACCTAGTTTTCTTTAAGTTATCTATTTTGGGGAAATATTTATGTAATAAGGCCATTTGAGGTTTTTAACTTTTATTTGGTTTTAACTTTTTATGTTAACCTATTAGATTAGGAAACATGGGTTTTCAAAATAATAACTGTTTCCAAAGAAAATCACGTATTTTCAAAATTTAAAGTTTACAATTGGAAAAGCTTCCGCGATATTTAATCCTAATTAATAAACTTGTAATAAATGATATGACCAATAAGCGATTAACAAGTTTTGATTTTACAACCCCATACACAAGCATATATTGCAATACTCAAAAACAAGTTTATAGATAAATTGCATAATGGTCACATGTCATAGAAACACATATCACAATATACACATATTCATAGTTTATGACAATTTGGCAATTGAGCTATGAAACGTAAAACTGAGCTCTATCATCACTCATTCGATATACAGTTCTCCAGCATACCAAACATATACTAGTAGAGTCAGACATATCCCAAAAGTGAAGCATAAAGCTAACACTCTCCAACACACCAAACGTATCTCGTTGAATAGAGCTTAACTCACATTCCTTTATCTATCCAAACATGTCCCACGGCCTCAATGCCCAAATCACATTACTCATACAGGTGAGTACTCACAATCCTATGGCATGCCAACTATATCCAATAGCCCTATAAGGTTAAAAGGCCAAAATATTTACAATTACACAATTTTAATTATTGATTTAATGTCCATCATCTCTGTTCATATTCATTAATTCACATCACAAACTTGTACACAATACATGCTTATTGAATTTACATTTAATTGCACTTAAAGTTCCACAATAATGCTTATTGAGCCATCACATACCCGTCAATATATGAGTGTATTAAAATTAGTTTATCACATACAAAACTCATTACATTAGCATTATATTCCACAATTCAACACATACATACTTACCAGCTTTTGTACACTTTCACTATACATCTTTATATCACTAATACAACATCATTACAGTTATTCGGTATATTTAACATTCCTACAAGACAATACAATTCACAATATTGTGCCATAATAGTCAATCCATAATTATTCACATATTCACATATTTGCCAAAATAAAACAAGGAAAATAGAAAGTTTACACTCAGAACTTAGGATAGGGGTTTAGGTTATTTTTGAGCTCCCAATCAACATTAAGAATCATGTCTACACATAGCTATTCCAAACACTCTCCAATTGCGCTTTTGTCGAAAAGTTGAAATTTTAAACTAGTTTTTACTTACCTTTCGCCTTGCTCGAAGAAGGTTCCAACAATTTCGATGCTTTACACATATTAACCACATAATATACACAATAAATATTCAACCAAAGACTCACTTAAACCAACTAAAATTGCAAGCCTAAGCTATATTTCTCAAGAAATTGAAATTTCGACTAACAAACTTGAAACTCAAATATCTAAGTCTATAATTAATCCTTTTTTCCTAAAAAAAAATTACGTTCATCTAACTATTTACCTACAACTGATTCTCAACCTTTAAACTACAATAAAATACTCAATTCATAGTATCGACCTTTTCGACATGTTTTATGGGTATTTTCTGAAAATTCATTAAAACTCAAGAAATCTTTAACGAAATTTCATAGTAAGTTTAGGAACCTCTTAATCATGTCAAAACTAATTGAAAAACGCTTTGAAATTTTTACTCAAAACCCCAAAATCCTCCATTAATGACCCAATTTTCGGCTTTTTATTTAAAACATCTGATTTAATGGCTAATAATTTAGTTTTAAAGACTGGCTAACACTAAAAACTCATAAAGAATCGAAGTGTTACCTTTGGTGATGAAAAATAGAGCATTTGATCGAAAATTGAAAAAACCCACAAGCTTGACAATGGAGGAAACTATGCTGTTTTGGTTTTTTTTTTCTTGATTTTTATAAAAGTTTATAACTTAAGAGATGATAGAAATAAAAAGGAACTAGGATTTGGAGTTCAAAATTGATTGAAATAGCAAGAGAGAACAAGGGATGGCAAGCACAAATTTTGTGGTTATTTTTACGTGAAATAACTTGGAAAAGGGAGGTTATTTAGCTTGGATTTTAAAATCTAGTTAAATTGCTTCATAAAAACTCTCAATTTTGACTCTTTTACAAATCAGTCCTATTTTCAAAATTTGTGGTATTTAAACTCATTTTTAGAAATTGATTTATTTTTCTAAAAACTATAATTGAAAACAATATCAATATGCCATGGCGCAAAATTCCAAACACTCTAAGGCTAAAATTCTTAAAGTACCCCTAAAACTCCGAGGCCCTATTTTGGGGTGTTTCAAATTCATATTTTATCCAAAACTTATTTTCATTGTCATAACGGGAAAGAGTGATTTTGTCAGATTTTATTAAAATTAAATAAGTTTTATGCGTAACCTTATCAAATACCAATTTATACAGTTTTTAAAACTTAATGTCATGCAAATTGAAATAATAATCCCCAAAATAAAGTCTTATGCCATAGTCTGGATTAAAATTAATACAGTCCCAAAACAATTATTAAAATTAAGTTTAAAGTACTTTAGAAGTGAAAACATCCAAGAAGCTTCTCCATAGTCGTGTCCAAGTCCTAACCTCGGGTTTATCTGTAAAAACAATAAACTAAGCGGGTAAGCTAAAAAGCTCAATGTAAGTCTTAACTCCAGTAAACAGTAATAAATATTAAATATATCACTCAAGCCAATAAATATATAAAATATCATAAGTAGTATAGAATTCACAATTTATGCCATGCATGATCATGTCAATGCAGTGCTTTCAGAAAAAGGTCTTACCCAATTCTACTACACACCATAATGAGTTCATCAAAACTCATCCAACCAATAACACACCAGTTTGTGGACAAGCCACCAATAAAGGAAAATAAATTGCCAGAAATGTGGACAAGCCACCGGTAATGCAGATAAATTGCTAGAAATGTGGACAAGCCACCACTATTGTAGATGAGCTACCAGTAATGTGGACAAGCCACCAGAATTGCAAACAAGTTGCTAGTACTTCCTCCTCACTAAATCATCCCAACCCAATGCACTATGACATTTTTTAATGATAACATAGCAGAGCAACACAAAATAGTAAGCATGATTAAAACATGCATTCAGTAACAGAATCAGTAGGCATGATTTAGTCATGCTATCAGTAACAAAATCAGTGGCATGAATTATCATGCATTCTGTAAAACAGTTGTAACACCCCAAACCCGGCCTAGACATTATGGCCGGATCTAACATGTCACGACAAAAGGTAGTTGAAAAACTAAGCATTCGTTAAAAACCTTGTTTTTATTTTTGAAACTCCGAGTTTGTTGTTTGTAAAAAAAACCAAGATTTGCTTAAGAGTATTCTTGAAAAGACGTTATTTTCAAAAAACTTTGTTTGTTGCAGAAGTTTAATTAGGGAATTGTGGAAATGTGATATTTTGAAAACGGTTATTAACATTTTAAGAAAACCTAATGTGTAATCATTTAACAATTTAATAATAGCCGATATGAAAGTTCAAGAGGAAAATAAAAATCCAATGGCCTGATTACAAAACATTAATCCCAAAATAATTAACATAAAATAAAATAAAAACTGGATTTACTAAGTTTCGTGAGAAGTAACTCTGATGTATGGTCACCACCGAGTCCTCCGCAGCTCCAAATCCTCTAACACTGGGGATTACCTTGCAAGGTTAAGAGAAAGGGGGTGAGTTACAAGAACTCAGTGTGTAATCCCCTAAACGGTCACTATCTGGGCCTGAGCCTTTACGGTATCAATCTGGGCCTAAGCCCTAAATCATGGTAATGCAAACAATAAAATGCAGCCCAACCCATTCCAACCAATCACACCCCCGTACCAACCAATCACACCTGTGGGGATCAAGTCAACCCACCCCGCCAAACGCACCAATAATGCGGTCAAGCTGCTAATCACGGTATATGTGGCTGAGCCACCAATATAGTATGTGGCATAGCCACTAAAACAGTATGTGGCAGAGCCACCGGGCTACACTTCCTTCAAACATCAAACCCAACCCATGCAACATGATATAAATGCAATGTATCAAACGTATAAACAGTATAAATAAAATCACATACACGATATTCAACCATAATCGGGGGTATAACGGTCATTTCCTCATATAAGGGTACAACGATAATTTACCCTTCAGGGGTATTTCTGTAATTCGCTCTCCAAGGGTATTTCGGTAACTTACCCTCTAGGGGTATTTCGATAATTTACCCTCAAGGGGTATTTCAGTAATTTTATCCAGCAAGGGTATTTCTAAAATTTACTCTCTAGGGGTATTTCGGTAACTTACCCTCTAGGGTATTTCGGTAATTTTACAAATCAGAGGTATTTTGGTAATTTTGCAAACCAAGGGTATTTCGGTAATTTCACAAATCAGGGGTATTTCAGTAATTTTGCAATCCGAGGGTATTTCGGTAATTTCACAAATCAGGGGTGTGTCGATAATTTTACAAATCAGGGGTACTTCGGTAATTTTGCAAACTGAGGGTTTTTCAGTAATTTTGTAAACCAATGGTATTTCAGTAATTTTGTAAATCGAGGTATTCTAAGAAAAGATAATGATGTGAATGGGCCTATGGCCCATTCTCGGCCCAAATAAGTCCACACGCTCATGTGGCCCAGTTAGCCCAAATCTAGTCACAGATATGAGATTCACATAAACCAGTTCACCATCTACTATACAATCATACAATTTATTTATATGGCCCACAGACCCATTGGGCCCACTAGGCCCAAGGCAACCTAGACTCATGAGAACATTCGTGAGGGCCTCAACAATCGCGTCGAAGCTCCCACACGTGCGCTCACACGCTCATATGGCTACCATCGCCTTGTGACTGGCTTTTCGGCATTTGCCGCTCTACAGCTAGAATTGGGCGAAATACACACCTGATAGGAATCTGGAGTTGATCCGCGCTCCGAACACTCCTATGCCCAAACGCCAACCCAGGTATGCTTACTATCCTCATAGATTGCTCTATTTAAAGCCAGCTCCTCACCTTCCTTCTTGCTAGCTTCCCGATGTGGGATCCCTCCTTCAGCAGAGTTTAATTCCAACACAAACTCTGGCCATCCCAACTTAGCAAAATAAATATCCCTTTTTGCTTGCAATGGGATTCGAACTCAGGCTCCCCTGTAACTTAATCCACATCGCTAGCCACTAGGCCACAAGCTCCTCTTGTGTCTAAAATCATGCGCAACTAAATATAAGTCTATGGGCCAAAGTCTACGTTCACTAAAAATAAATCAAAATGAAATGCAAGCGCTAAGACTTGAACCTTGGACCCCTTGCTTCCTTGTGTGGCGTCACTTCCTTGTCTCCCATGTGGCGCCATTTGCCACTAGACCACAACTCTTTTTGTGTCATTTTTCTCCATATTTTATTCTTAAAGCCTATTTACTAACTCCCAGGGTTTATTCACCTAAAACCAAAATTTTCCTAAAGCACAAGTTTGATCCCGAGACTTCATAGAAGCCCCCTAACCTTCCAAAATCAGTCACCTAATAGATCCAACTTGCATTAGTGCCGTTCTCTTGTTCTCAAAAATTTTAAACGCTCCCCTGGTCAAGGCCGAATAAGCCCAATTCTACTAGGCCCAAATTTGGGTCGTTACAACAGTAGAGTCACATTTAAAGATGCTTTCAATGTTGATAGTAACGTAAACCATGTTTTCAACATGTGACAAAAATTTTAGTATAATATACATGATCTATCATATAGTCAATCTCAATGGTGGATCAATAACATGTTTTAATAACATATAATATGCAAAATATCACCGAGTCATATAATGACACACATACACATGTAGTAACTTAAATCTAACAAATTGGAGGTACTTTAATCTTGATAAATGATTTATCTTCACCAAGAATACTTATCATATTCATTTAACCATTATTTCAAAACAAATTAATATGATTAATATTATTATTTTTAATAAAAATATAAGATTTTTATGAACAACATACACAACTTTGGTAGGTTGAAACCCACATCTGAAAAAAGGCATTGTCACTAGATCTAATCCAACATAATACCACAATGTCGATCTAGTCAGATCTTGCTTGATCTGATCGAATAATAATGGTACAACACTAAAAGCACACTCGTTAGTTTCGGTTTTATTCCAAAATAATTCTCTTATGAAATCATTTTAAATGACTTACTTTATGAATTGACGACGGAGATCTAAGATGTTCCTTTACTCTAAGGCAAAACTAAGCGATTTGGGTTGGATTCTTCATGAAAACATAAGTACATAAGTATATATAGATTCGTCCCATCTAAATAAAATAGAAGAATTGAGATTATAAGAACTAATAATCACTTATTTTAAATCGGGCTAGATCAAAAAAGTTAACATTTCACTTGGAATTTTGAGTAAACAGATGAGTAGTGGCTATAGAGAATTCAAAATAAGAAAAATGAGTAAGAATAATTTTTAACAATTAAGAAAATATAAGAAAAAGTGATAGATTCGATTATGACCAAAGAAATGAAGAAAGTATGAAAAATGGAGAAAAAGGGGTGGTGGGAACAGCGGGGGCGATGGTGCGGTGGTGGCAGGAAGAGGATGAGAGGGAAGTGATGGTGGTATAGTGGTGGTGGTTTGGTGATGTAATGGTGGCCAAAGGTGGTGATATGGTGGAAAAAATGTGAAAAAGTGGTGGCAATAGGAGGTGAAGAGAAAAAGATGAGAGGAGAGAGTAAAAGTGAAGAGAAAACAAAATGTTTATTTTGTCTAGGTGCATGGGACAACAATAGGTCAATAAAGGAAGGGAAAAAGGAAAAAAAAGTGAAACTACGAGAAGAAAAAGGGAGGGGAACAAGGGGAACAAGAAAGGAATGAAGAGAAAGATAATAGAGGAAAGAATCTCCCTTGTATGGTAACAAATATAGGGTAAAAAGGGTTGACCAAAGGTGTTTGAGCTTCAATTAAAATATAAAATAGGAGAGGGGAATTGAACTTGGGTCACAAGGGAAACTTAGCTTATTCTAAACCATTAATCTTAAACTCACACTTGTTCATGAACTAATGATAACTAAATTTAAATGGGGTGTGACAATTCTAGGATTTGAAGCAAAACTGCACAAAATGGAAATAATGCGAGTGAAGGGATTCAAACTTTGGTTTCAAGGATGAACTCACTAACGCTTAGCCATCAAGCCAATAACTCACTCATTCAAAAATACACGAAGATAACCTTAAAAATCAATGCCTGACTACTTTCAATTCAAACTTAATTCCATTAACCTGATTTTTGGGATGTAACAGCTACGATTGAAAGCCAAGTCTGTTGACTAGGTTCCTGCAAAAATGACCTTGACATCTGTAATGCAAATTTGACTATCATAACAAATTACGGATTTCACTTGTCGACACATCTCAATTTAAAATGAATTAAATATTTAGAATGAAAAAAAATCTTCTGATGGCTATCAAAAGAAATGGGAGATGACACTCGCAATGTAAGTCTTCAAAAAGCTAAATCTGCTTGTGTCTCATTATTGAATACTTCGATAATTTAATAGGAAAAAAGAACAATGAAGGAGGGGGGATATATTAGAAATGCATTTTCTGAGACGTGTTTTCATCTAATAATAATGTATGCTCAAATGTGCTTAAAAACTTACCTGAGATTCTCGGGCACAAGGCATCTTGGTAGGCTTTGGGCAAAAAATGTACCTAACTGGATGTGTTTTCTTTGGAATAATCCAAAAACACTTCCATTGGGCGTGCTTTCGTTCACCATTTGTCTAAAGCCTACCAAGATGCTTTGTGCCCAGAAATCTCGGGTAAGTTTTCAAGCACCACTGAAGTTATTATTAAATGAAAATAGCTCTTTTAATATGCGTTTTCATGCATGCCTTGTTTTTTTCTTTCAATCTCACCCTCCCCCGCGCCTATCAAAAGGGGGCCCTCCCCCTTACTCCATTATCTCTCCCAGCCCTTATCCCTTCCCTTTTAAAAATTTCTCTCTCTCAATTTTCTTCCTACTTTAGTGTTTAAATTTTTTGTTAGAAATATTCATTTTTATTTGGGGTAGAGCGTGTGCTACTTTTAATGTATTCTTGAGTCGTCGGTGATACAATAGCGATCTGATACACACATTTCATATGTCATGCCAAGATGGGACCATTACCTTAGAAACCCATCCTTTGGAAGTCGAGTTCCATGTGACAGTGATTTATACGGTCATAGGTCGAAGTCTAAGAAGAGTTCTCGGTCGATGGTCATTATGCGATCACGGGTTGGAGTATAACTAGGGGGCCAATTGACGATTGTTATGCGGTCATGAGTTCAAGCTTTTTGGATACCCAGAGATGATGTCTTATAAATACCATACATAAGTTTAAGGGCATAATTATAGGGAAAAATTAAGGGGCTTCCTGGTATAATTAGCTTATTCTTTTTCTCCATTTCCACCAAAGTCAATATCTTTAACCTACGTTCTTCTTCGAAGGTTAGCAACGAGGTGGATGCAAGATGACTCTTAAGCAGGCAGCGACTGTGATAGTGGAGTAAAGGTGATACTCCTTTCGAGGTGACAATTGTTGTCATTATTAAACAACTTATTAATAACTAAAACCATTACTGCACCAACCCGAGTTTGACCTCTACTCTGCTGAAACATCTAATCTCCACTAGAGAGTCCTCTTGCATCCACATCATGTTAGCCTTCAGATAAGAATGAAGGTTAAAAATACAGCCTTCGATGAAGATGGAGAAACAAATCACGTTGATTACACCAGAAAACCCCTTCATTTTTCCCTATGATTATGGCCTCAATCTTATGTATGATATTTATAAGGAATCATCTTTGGGTATCTAAAAAACTTGAACTCGTGACTGTATAACAATAGTCAACTGGCTACCTAGTTATACTCTATCCCGTGACCGTATAATGGCCGTCAACTGGGACCTCTACTTACACTTCGACCCGTGACCATATAAATCATTGTCACCCCAGGACTCGACTTCCGTAGGATGGGTTCTAAAGTAATGGTCCCATCCCAACACGACATATGAAATGTGTGTATCTCCAAGTGTTATCACATCCCCCGACAACTCAATTCTACCTAAATCCCAAAATAGTAAAAATCCTAAACCCTAAACAAAACCCTAACAATATTAAAAATCTTAAACCCTAAAAACCCTAAACCTAAAAAACCCTTCGTTGGCCAAGGAGAATAAAGGAAAGTGTGTTCAGCTGGGCGCGCTTTCCTACTAACTCAGAGGAAAGCGCATCCAGCTAGGTGCATTTTCTTGCCAACTGTGCAGAAAGCGTGCCCAGCTAGACGTGCTTTCACACTCTCTCTCCAAAAATGATATATTTCCCTAAATTTTAAAAAAATGGCCTATTTGGCCGAATAATATTTTTCGGCATATATGCGTAATTCACATGTCCATATGACCCAAATATAGAAATTACTTGACCTATTTAAGGATAAGATATCCAAGAATTATTACAAAGTAACAAAATGGGAATGAAAATGAAATAACTAAGTACGAACATTAAAAATGCAAGTTTTGGCAGCATATCAGTTTTCTAATTTGAGTGAACACGTAGATAGATATTTTTGAGAAAATTTCAAAGAACTATTCATTTTTTTAAAAAAAAAAGTTTGAGAGTCCAAAAATGAACTTCCTAAAAAAGTAAGAAAGTGGGGATTTTCACCATTTTAAAAATACTCCTGCAATAATTCCCAAAATTAACAACTACCAAAATATAAAGTTTTTAAATAAAAATATTATGAAAATAACAATTTTCAAAAATAAAAATATCCAAAAATAATAATTTCTTCAAATGTAAAGTTTTGTAAATATTAATAGTTTAATAAATGGGACACCTTTCAATAACTTCGTCTCCTATCATAGTTCTTAATTTCCAATTCATTTTTTTAATCAAAATTGTCCATACATTTTAATTTTAAAGGAGGAATCCATTTATATTGGTGTAAAATTAAAGTGGTTTTACATCATTTCATAATTTTTTATACGATTAATATTCTAACAACTCAACCTTCATATTTCATGTTCCATTTATATAGATAATGTTAACAAGTTTGGTATAAATTAAAATTTTCTAACTATTTATTTTATGTAAAAATTTTCAATTGGAAAAAACATATTGATGTAAAAGGATATGAACATGTGTAAAACAAAGTGTCTTGTAAGTTGATCCCTCCTCTTAATTTTATATTATTAATTAAAATTTTTATTGTTGTTGTAATGAATTGACTGAACATAAACTCATGCATGGGTATATAAGTAATTCAAAATTTTCCATTTTTTTCTCATCCACTCATGCAGGGGTAAAGCTAGGAAATTTGGATTGTGGGGGCCAATTTTTTTTTTAAAAAATTAAAACGTTTGTAAAAGTCATATAAATTAATGTATAATATTTTTTCTTGTTGTTCTTTATTTTACTTCAGTAGATTTTTTAAAATTAATTTTCCATTCTTGTTAAAAACTTGGAACAAATAAATATAAGCCTTAAACATGTAAAGGTGTTTATGAAGTCAACATACAATAAGTTTCATTCACAAAAATTAAAATCACTTTGTAACATCCTTAAATAGGGGCTGTTGTGTTTAAATTGTTTTTGCATGTGTATGGATTGATTGTGGTATTAATTGAGATGTTCTAGGGTCTAGGTATAAGCCAAGGGTAGGCATGAGCTATTGGAAAAATTTTGTTTTTAAGCTTTGGTTAAGGGGAGCTGAAGGAGCTAGGGGTTAAGTATATTTCGTGGTGAATTTAAGCACAAGATTTGGCTTGGTAAAGTGGCAAGGAGGCGCCACTTAGGGCCTTGAGAGTGACGCCACATGCAGGGAAGGGGGAGCTCAGGTTCGAGCAGCGGAGATCCCATTTTCTGCTTACCATTTTGACGCCAAGGAGGGAAGAGTTGTGCTCAGCTCAAACTCTGTCGGATAACTGTTGATCAAGTCAAAATAACTTAAACTGGTGGAGAAGAGAAAATTTAGGAGCTTGAGAAATTTAAACTCATTTGAATGGTTGGCTAGGAGAAGTTTGTAGAGTTTGCCGAAATTTGAATTGTGGAGGAGGAGTGTTCGATTGGGGAGCTTGCTAGGTGCGTCGTCCCTTCATAGTCAACTTAGGAGGACATTTTCGGCTAGTCTAGGCCATAGTGCAATTTGTTGTGAGCTAGAACTGAAACCTCATTTGGCACTTGTCGATTTCCCCCTTAATTCACCATGTTGAAGCAAAAGCCGAAATCCCTTTTTGCACCTGTCAAATTCTCTTTGAAGCACCTAGCCGAATGCCCATCTAAACTTCCTTAGTTCTATTTCTTTTTCTTCTTCTTCTCAAGTGCTTTGGTCAAATCTCCTTCTCTCCCATCTCTTTCTTTTCTTTCTCTCATATTTGTTCAAAACCGCATCAACATCTCTTCTTCTCAAATCAACAACTTACTTTTCTCTTTATTCTCTCTTGTGCCGACACCTTCTTCTTTTTCCTCCTTTTGCCGAAATCTCTCAAACTCTCCCCTTCTCATTATTGGCCGAATATCAATCAAGCAGAGATCTCCCTTGATTTCTTCTCTAATCGGTTTAGAATAGGTAAGTCTGTCATGACCGAATTTCCTCTATTCTCACTTTCTCTTCTCTTTGTCGACATGTATAGACAAAAGCCGAATTTTGGCATTTGTCTTGACTTTTAATCAACCATGCAATCAGTTTCTTTTAAGATCTCTGAGATTTTGAAGTAGTAGATCAGAGTCATCTATTCCCTATCAATCGATTTCAGTAAGTCAGTGGTAAGGTTTCATGCCAATTCAATCATTCTTTTAGTTGTTTGAAAAGCCGAAGGCTATTAAGATTAAGTGTTAATGTTGACCGATTGTAGGGGAAGGCTCAATCTCACATATCTCGGGTTGTGGCTAGTGGTCGAAAAGCGTTAAGGTAAGGATTGTGGTTCCATGCGTTAACCCTTCGGGATTTGTTAGTATGGCCGAATGGCCTTGTTAATGATATTGGTTTGGCCGAATATAGGTTGGATCGGGATTTTCGGGATTCAGTGATCGCGTTAGTAACCAGGTGTGTATCTTACACACTTCGTAATATAAGTAAATATGCTAATAACCTAAACATGTTGAAAGCCGAAAACTGTGTAGATCTCGATATGATACCTTTATGGGTATGAGCAAGGATTTCGGGTAAGTCCGTTTTGATGAGATTATGCTATATGATTCTTGATGCTATAATCTTCGATATATTCGATATATGTTTAATATTAAAGCATGTTGGCATGATTTATGTACGTATTGCATTATTATGCGTGATATGAGAGGAGGGGGAAGTTTGATATATGTGACTTTGGGTCACCAGTGGTTTGGCACCACCAATGGTTTGGTACCACAGTTTATTTCGTGACTTTGGGTCACCAGAGGTTTGGCACCTCATAGCGACTCATCCCAGTAGCTTAGCACCACAGTGTGTTGGCCCCACATTTGATAAACGGGATTGTCGCCGGTGATTTGGTATCACAGTGTGGGTTGGCCCTACAATTGGATTATTCGTGACTTTGGGTCACCAGTGGTTTGGCACCACATTATTATTGATATCAGTGACTTCGGGTCACCAGTGGTTTGGCACTACCAGTGGTTTGGTACCACACGGGGTAGAGAAAGGAGTTGTGGATGGCTAGGTTTGGGTGCATGCTATGTTTATTTGATTATGATATGTGTAAGCATGTTGCAATAATCGGGAGAGGGATTATGCACTGAGTCTTGGTGACTCACCTTCTCCCTTATCTTTTTAGGTGATTCGTAGATCGCGGATGAGGAGCCGGGTAAACTTGAGGTGGCCATGCACTATTTGCTTCTGGTTTTACATGGACTTTTGACTTGGGTACTTTACTTTAAATTTCAGTTTTAATTGGGTTGTAATAAGGCCATTGGTTATTTCTATTTTGATTATTTCATCTGCTTTGGATTTGATTCCAAACATGATTAAGTAAATTACTTGATTTGTTTTAATAACCTGAACACAAAGTTTTCTAAACCATAATACGTATCGGGTTTCTAAACTATACCATCGGGTAATACAATTCACATGATAACAAAGCCAACCTAAATGATTTTTGAATTTAAGTTTTCAAAGTTCAAATACAAATGGTTTTAATTAATCAAGTTAAGAGTCACTCGGGTTTTAATTGATATAAACGTTTTCTTGAGTAATGAATCACGAACGAGTTTTAAAGAGGCTTTTCGGGTTTCAAAAGCAACTTAATGTTTTTCAACTGTGCATACACCATTTTTCTCCAAGCACAAAGCAATAAAGGATTTTTTCACTAAAAACAAACTGGAAACTTGTTTTCTTCGAAACGTTTTCACTCTGTGACATGCCAGATTCGGTCGTAGTGTGTTAACCGGGTTTGGGGTGTTACACACTTAAGTTTTATTGTTGTCATGAGAATACAATATATCAAATTGTTAAACAAAAAATTCACAGTAGTCACACCAACAACAACAATTTCTAAATAAAAATCCTAAATTTCTAATCAGTATTCAAGAATATAAATACAATTAATCCAAATTTCTTCAAGGATACAATGTCATGAATCTCATAAAAAATTAATATGCCAAAATCATTCAATAAATTAAAAACTAAATATTATATTAAAATGTTAATTGATGACTAAGAAAAGCTACAATCAGAGATTAATCAAAAAGCTTAAAAAGAAAAAAAAAAGGGGTTTGATTAAATTAGAAAGACCCACTCGAAAATATCGAAAGATTAAACACCTATTTTGTACAAATTTTAGAAAGAGTGTGAGTGAATAAAATAAATTTGAAAGAAAAGTGACGAGGGTTGGCCATATAAAATTCATTTACTTTTATATAAAATAATTTGTTTTATAAATTAATTATTTTTCAAAAAATTGGTGGGTATTTTCAAAAATTTTAATAGATCAATATTTTTATGGAATGATTTTTAAATATTTTGTGGGGTGAATGGTATAAATATATTTTTTTTTTAAAAGACAGTTATAAAATAAAGAGAGATGGAGAGAATAAAGAACAAAGAAAATATTAAAGAAATATAGAATGTACTTTATTGATAAAAGGGATGGTTGCAATGCTTAATCAGAATCTCTTTTTATAAGCATAATAAGTATAAAAGAAGTAGAGATATAATTTTAATAACTATTAGAATTTAACTACATCAAAACTTTATCTTGATCATGATGGACATCCACTTAATAAGATATTATAACACTCCCCCTTGGATGTCCATTGGTAGATAATGTGTCTCGTTAAAACCTTATTAGGAAAAACATTGTGGGATAAAAAACCTAAGGAAGGAAAAAGAGTACACAACCTTCAATTACAAGTTGCCTCGTTAAAAACCTTTACCAGGAAAACCCAATGGTATAAAACCTTGGTTAAAGGAAAAGAGTACAACTTGTTTTTAGACTCCCCCTGATGGCAACATTACATTACATCTTTAAGTTGACGCATTCTAATCTTGTGTAGTAGTCATTCAAATGCTGAAGTTGGCAATGCCTTAGTAAAAAGATCTGCTAAATTCTCACTAGAACAAATTTGTTGAACATTTATATCACCTCTTTTCTCAAGATCATGGGTGAAGAATAATTTTGGTGAAATATGTTTCGTTCTGTCACCTTTGATATAACTACACTTCGATTGAGCTATACATGCTGCATTATCTTCGTATAAGATAGTTGACATCTTTTCTTGTAAAGGCAAATTACATATCTTCTAGATATGCTGGGTCAATAACCTTATCCAAACACCCTCTCAACTTGCCTCATGCATTGCAATTATTTTTGCGTGATTTGAAGAAGAAACAGCTAATGTTTGCTTTGTTGAATGCCATGATATGGTAGTACCCCCACATGTAAATAAATATCTTGTTTGAGATTGACCTTTATGTGGATCCGATAAGTATCGAGCATCATCATAGCTGACTAACAGGGATTTTGAATCATTTGAATAGAATAACCCCATAACAATAGTCCATCTGAGATATCTAAATACATGTTTAATTCCATTCCAATGTCTACGTGTTGGAGAAGAACTAAATCTTGCTAACAAGTTTACAGTGAAAACTATATCAGGTCTTGTGTTGTTTACAAGATACATCAATGCCCTTATGGCACTTAAATATGGTACTTTAGGACCAAGAAACTCTTCACTATCCTCGCAATGACAAAATTGATATTTATTCACATCTAATGATCATAGAACCATCGGAGTACTTAATGGGTGTGTTTTATCCATGTAAAATTTCTTTAATATCTTTTCCGTATAAGTTGATTGATAAACACGAATTCCATCTTTTAAATGCTCGATCTGTAAGCCAAGACAAAACTTTATTTTTCCAAGATCTTTCATCTCAAATTCTTTTTTTTAAACAATTTATTATATTCTAGAGGTCTTTAGAAGTTCCAATAATATTTAGATCAACAACATAAACAGAAATTATCACAAAATCTGATCCAAACCTTTTTATAAAGACACATGGACAAATTGGATCGTTTTTGTAACTTTCTTTTAACTAGTATTCACTAAGACGATTGTACCACATATGTCCATATTGTTTTAATCCATATAAACTTTTCTTTAATCTAATCAAGCAATTTTCCCGAGAAGCTCTATATCTTTCTAGGATTTTAAATCTTTCAGGGATTTTCATATAAATTTCACTATAAAGTGTACCATACAAATAGGCTGTAACAACATGCATTACATGCATGTCAAGTTTTTCACGTACTGTCAAACTAATAAGATATATAAACATGATTGCATCCACCACAAGAGAATATGTCTCTTCATAATCAATGCTGGGCCTTTGTGAAAATCCTTGTGCTACAAGTCGTGCTTTATATCTTACGACTTCATTTTTTTCATTCTGTTTTTGCACAAATACTCATTTATATATTGTCGGCTTTACACCTTTAGGTGTTTGGACTATAGGTCCAAAAACCTCACGTTTAGGAAGCGAATTAAATTCTACTTGAACTGTATCTTTTCATTTCGGCCAATCTTTTTTATAGCACTAGAAAGAACATAGGTTTTCCTCATTACTTAATAGTTAAATTGTTCCCATTTAGTTATCTTTAGCATACATTTTAGCATTTTCAGTTTAGTAAATTGCATTTTATAACTCAGTGAATCCTAGCCTATCTTATTCTTTAATTTTGCTATCTTTTTGCATTAATGACGATGCATGAGTAAATCTAGATTGCGTCCAGATTGTCGCCGCCCCTGATAGCTGTCCGGATAAGAACTAAAATTATGTGAGCTATCCAGTCTGGTATACCAACTTGTATGTACATGAACAGAATAATTTTGAGGAAAGGACACATGTACTGTTGGAGGACATAAAAGTTGGACGTGAGAAGAAAATTTAGCTTTTTTTTTTGGATCATCATCTTCTTCATCCTACCTTGAAGCTTGTGGCCATGTCAGCTTAAGCCTCTTACGGGTGAGCCAACGTGAAAACCAGATGCAGACAAGCTTCTGACGAGAAGGCCTAAGTGTGAGACAAGAGGGAATAGAGAGATTTAGTCGAGTTGTCTAGGGATAGTATTCTCCACTCGATTCTTTATTATTTCTTTCTAAATGCTGGTGATTATTCTTTGTTTTCTATTTCTATGGAAGTACACATGAATTCTTGGTTAAATGTTATCTTATTCAATCTTTCTTTTACTGTTTAATCTTGGGGTTTGAATATTTTTTAACACAAAAGTGTTATGGCAGTCACTGACACTGGAAAGTATAGTGACAGTTTGAGCCAACAAGCACTACAACAGAAGTTGAGTGAAGATTAGAGGAATTTAGTCCACTTGTTCTTAATAGTGCCATATTGCCATCATCGAAAGGTGAGGTTAGTATGCATGTTTAAGTCTCATATTAAATAGAGGAGTGACGATGGGTAAGATATACATTGAATTTTATTACCTCGACAATTACCTATCTTTTTATACCTTGTGAGCACTTAGTATTCTGCTGAAGATTCATATTGGTGATCCCAATTTATCATTATCATATTTTATTTTACTGTTTTCAAGTTATTTCATCGACAACTATTCTCGCAAGTTTTCAAGGACCTAGAAATGTCATGTTTTAAATTTTAAAATAGGAAATCAAGGCAAGGTGGCCTTAAAAGAAAAAGTTTGTAAAGTTTGACACACAAACAGGCTTGGAAAAGTGGCCTGAAGATGTCACTTAGGGCCTATGGAAATGGCGCCACATACAAGGTGATGGGCCTGGGTTCGAGCCACAAGGGAAGCAAATAAAAGAAGGTTTTATTTTTGCTTCCAGAAGACTGGAGTGGACGGCAAGGCTTCTAGAAAAGGGGAGTTTTATTCCCTTTAAATTTCGGCAATTAAGGGGATAATTGAGGAATTAATTTGGATTATTTAATTTGGAAGAGATAATAAGGATTTTCCTTTATTTATTTTTTTTAAAAGAGATAATATTATCACAAAGGAAGAGTGGTGGCCAAGTCAAGGATTCTTGGCACGATAATTCGGCTAAAGAAGGAAAATTAAGGCTATTTTCCATTCATCCTCTCCCTTTGCCGAAAATTCCTAGCCCTCTCTTTCTCTCTGCAGAAATTTTCCTTAAGCAAAACTTCATCTTTTCTTCTTCTCTCCTTTTCTCTTGTCAAACCAAAATCTCTTTGATCCTGTTTAAATCTCCATAGCCGAATCTCTCGTGTGACTCTAGGCAAGGAAGCAATCGATTGAGCGTAAAAGGTAAGATTAAGCATTATTCAAGTTCCTTTCTTTTCTATTTGCCGGAAGAGAAGGGTCTAATCTCTATTCTTGCTTTATGGCCAAATCTATAAGGATCTCTCAGGTTCTTTCTACAACTGTCGAATACAAGGAGGAATCTTTCGGGAAATTCGAGGATCTAAGGTAAGAAATATGAATATTCGGCCATAGGCCAATTAATGGTGATTAAGTGTTAGAAATCAATCTAACATGTGCTTATAGGATTTTCGACGGACTTATAAGGCAAGGTTTTCGGGATTTGAACAAAAAGGAAATCGACACCAAGGCAAGTGTATAAATCCTACTAGGATTTGGATTTGTGGTTGAAAAGGTTTATTAATATGTTTAAATGATTGACCGAATATAGGAGTTAAGGATCTAAATCAGTAGATCAGTTCTTCGGGATTTCAAAGACTTCATTAAGCGAATCAGGTGTGTAATCCCCACTATCTTTTAATATGTCACATGGCAATATTTTAATCTATGAGTATTGAAATACCCCAAACCTGGCCCACGAGCCTGAACCGAATCTGGTATGTTCCTTAAGTAAACCAGTTGCAAAATTCTTTGTCTCTTAGAGAAAATTTGTGTATTTTCAGGAAAATCTCGTTTTGGGTTGGGCTTAGATTAAAAACCCATTTATTTTACTTAGAAATCATTTAGCTATGAAAAAAAAACAATTTAAGGCTTATTATTAAAATAAATATAATTGAACTTAATTAAAAATAATGCGTAACATTATAAAGTAAGAATAAACAGAAGTAAAGAAATTCAACTTGGGCCTTATGGCCTTATTACATCAATCAAAAACCAAAAAAAATAAAATTGAAGTACTTAATAAAAATAACAGTCCCAAATAATAAAAGTTTTTCCTTGCTATGCATGGCCACCTTCAGCTCCTGCCGACCCCGTCCATTATTGCTCATTACCTGAAAAATGGTCCCACAAAGGGGTGAGTCAACAGACTCAATGTGCACACAATACCAACATTCAACAAATCAGGCATACATGTTCATATCAAATTCATATTCATATACAAATAAATGATGATGCAACCCAGACCCAAGCCTATTTGTCTATTCGCTACACACCACCCGTACCTGCCAATCACACCGTGGGGATTACTAAGTCAACCCTCCATCCGCTACACACCATCGAAGGCAGTCGCTGCAGTCGACGTGCTCATCGCCCATATAATATCGTGGCATAGCCACTAGATAATTGTGTCAATAGACACCATGTTCAGATAATGTAACCGAAGTTACCAAATTCAGATAGTGTAACCGAAGTTACCATGTTCAAATTATGTGACCGCAGTTACCATATTCCGTTGGTGAGACCGAAGTCAACACCTTCTTCCCCTTTCACATATAGCCCGAAATGCCCCACATATTTATCATGCACAACATACTTATTTTTCTCATTCATATTACTATTCACATGTTAAAAATATAACATATTCATAATCCTATCAGAAGTAGGAAACGTACCTGAGTACCTTTTGTACCACATTAGGGCACATAGCCACACTCACATTCTTATGCATATTCATATAATTAATAATTGCCATATAACGTATTGAAGGTTAGTATGGGTACACACCTGATTCGCTTAATAGGTTCCTTGAAATCCCGAAGAGAATCGACCACAAATTTAGATCTCAAATCCTACATAAGTTAATCACTTTAAAAGACCATTCGGCCACTTTTCCAAATACAACTAGGATTTGTATTACTTACCTTGTTGCCGTATGGAATGATTGAAAATCCCAAAAATTGATAGTATCCCTTTTCCTTGAAATCGGCTAGCACTAAAATCGTAATTATATCAATTTCTGACTTTTGAATAAATGAGAAATAACACCAAAATAAGCCTTGACCGATTGGATCTATGTACTTACCTTAAAATTTCCAAGTCCCAAAATATTCCTTGTTTGTATGTCCGTTTAAACCATATAATTCCATGTCGATTTAATCTAACATATAAAACATAACCTTCGACCAAATATATATTTATCTTACCTTAGATCCTTGATCCTTGTTTTCAACAAGTGTAGAAACTGAGAGACCCCTTTGCGATTCGGCCAAAATTGCGAATAGGATTAGTACCACGATTTTGGTAAAAGAAAAGGAATAGAAATTGATTGACCACAGATCCTACCCTTTTGATGTTGTAGTTGATTGCTCCTTTACTTAGAATCAACAAAGATTCGGCTTTGACATGAGAAGCAGAGAAGAAAATAGAAGAAGAGAAGATGGATTTTGCTTAAAGAAAAATTCGCGAGAGAGGGGAGAGAGCTAGGAAAATTTCGGCACACTTAGGAAAAGATGAGAGAATAGCCTTAATTCTCCTCCTTTAGCCGAAATTACTAGGCCAAGAGTCCTTGCCTTGGCCACCACTCTTCCTTATGATAATATTATCTCCTTTATTTAAAATAAAAGCATTTAATCCATCAATTATCTCCTCAAATAATCCAATTAAAGAAAATCCTTTATTATCACTTATTATTCACATATTTATGAAAATAAAACACCTCTCTTTTTAAACACATGTGCCGTCCACCTCACCCTTTCCAGAAGCAAAATTAAAACCTTCATTATTTGCTTCTCAAGTGACTCAAACTCAGGCCCATTCCTCCCGCATATGGCGTCATTTCCTTAAGCCCTAAGTGACATCTTGAGCCACTTTTCCAAGCTTTGTTTGTGTGTCAAATTTTTCCAACTTTTTCTTTTAAGGCCACCTTGCCCTTATTTCCTATTTTAAACTTTAAAATTTGACATTTCTCGATCATTTCTAAATTTCCTAAAATTTTCGATCGGCTCTGTAACTTGCCATTTTTCTTACATTTCCAAGTTTCCAGAAATGTTCAGGTTACCAAAAATGTTCAGGTTTCCAAAATGTTCAGGTTTCCAAAAATGTTCAGGTTTCCAAAATGTTCAGGTTTCCAAAAATGTTCAGGTTTCCAAAATGTTCAAGTTTCCATTTTTATGCATTTCCAGGTTTCCAAAAATATCAAAAATTTATTCATAGTGCTTAAACTTGTCATTCCATACAATTAAACTGAAAATGCATATGCCCTTTTCAGGATGTTACAGTTCTACCCCCCTTAAACAAAATTTCGTCCCCAAAATTTCCTAACTAAAATAATTGAGGGTATTGCTGTCGCATTGTCTCTTCAGACTCCCACGAAGCTTCTTCCGATCCATGATTGTGCCATAACACTTTGACTAGAGGCACTGACTTCCTTCGTAGTACTTTCACATCTCGTTCCAAAATCTGAATTGGTTCTTCCTCGTAGGATAAGTCTGGCCTTAGCTCCACCTCTTCAACAGATACCACATGAGATGGGTCCAATCGGTAGTGACGTAGCATGGATACATGGAATACGTCATGCATCTGTTGCAACTCTGATGGCAACTCCAATTGGTATGCCACTGGCCCAACTCGCTTCAGTACTCGATAAGGCCCTATAAACCTTGGGCTTAACTTCCCTTTGCGACCGAACCTCATTACCTTCTTCCAAGGTTAGACCTTCAGAAACACTTGGTCTCCTACTTCAAACTCTATCTCCTTCCGCTTAAGGTCTGCGTACGACTTCTGCCTATCAGAGGCTTCGTTCAACCGTGCCCGAATTAACTCAACCTTCTCTTCAATTTTTGCCACTAATTCTGGACCCTAAACTCGGCGTTCTCCTAACTCGGTCCAACAAGTAGGTGTTCTACACTTCCTTCCATACAGTGCTTCGTATGGTGCCATCCGTATGCTAGCCTGATAGATGTTGTTGTAGGCGAACTCAGCTAAAGGCAAGTAATCTTCCCAACTTCCTCGGAAATCCATCACACAGCCTCTCAGTATATCCTCCAACACTTGTATAACCCGTTCAGACTGCCCGTCTGATTGTGGATGAAAAGCCGTAGTGAAGTCTAACTTAGTGCCTAAAGCTTGATGAAGTGCCTTCCAAAACCGAGACGTAAACCTTGGGTCTCAATCGGAGATGATCGATACTGGTACTCTATGTAACCTTACGATCTTCGCCACATACAACTTTGCTAATTTCTGGAGAGAATAGTCCATTCTTACTGGGATAAAGTGTGCGGACTTGGTCAAACGGTCCACTATCACCCATACCGAGTCCTTCTTAGTAGGCGTAAGGGGAAGCCCACTAACGAAGTCCATGGTAATTTTCTCCCACTTCCATTGGGGAACTTTGATTGGTTGAAGCAATCCTGATGGGACTTGGTGTTCAGCCTTAACTTGCTAACAAGTCAAACATTTCCCCACAAATTCAGTCACCTCTCGTTTCAGATCAGACCACCAAAATTGTTCCCTTAGATCTCTATACAACTTGATGCCTCCGGGATGCATAGCATAAGGGCTACCATGCGCTTCCCGAAGAATCCTTTGTCTCAACTCCTTATCCTTCTAAGATACGGACCTTTCCCTTGTAGCACAATACTTCTTCATCATTGACGCCATAGTCCTTTAATCCTCCTTGCTGTACTTGCTGTAACTTAGTACTTAAGTCCTTATCAGCCAACTGTCCCTCTTTCACCTCATTTAGCCATGTGGGCTTGACTTGTAACTCCGCCAACAGGCTTCCATCATCATACAGACTTACATGTGTGAACAAAGCCCTTAAATCTGACACAACCTTCCTACTCAGGGCATCGGCTACCACATTCGCCTTGCCCGGATGATATTCTATCGAACAATCGTAGTCTTTCAGTAATTCCACCCACCTTCGTTGCCTCAAGTTCAACTCCTTCTGAGTCAACAAATACTTAAGGCTCTTGTGGTCTGTGTAGATCACTGACCTTTCTCCATAAAGGTAGTGCCTCCAAACTTTAAGGGCGAAAACCACTGCTGCTAGTTCCAAGTCATGAGTTGGGTAGTTAACCTCATGAGGCCTTAACTGCCGTGACGCATAAGCGACTACTTTTCCTTCTTGCATTAACACACAGCCTAACCCCGTGTGCGAAGCGTCATAGTATACTACGAAATCCTTGCCTACCTCTGTTGAATTAACACTGGAGCTTCACAACACCTCTTAAGCTTTTCAAAGCTCTCCTCCGCTTATTAGTCTATTCAAAGGGTACTTCCTTTCTTAGCAACTTTGTCAAAGGCGCGGCTATTGACGAGAACCCTTCCACGAACCTTCTGTAATAGCCTGCCAAGCCTAAGAAACTTCGGATTTCAGCCATGGACCTAGGTGGTTTCCAATCCAACACTGCTTCAAACTTCCTAGGATCCACTCTTATTCCTTCTGCGTATACCACATGACCTAAGAATGCCACCTCCTTAAGCCAAAATTCACACTTGCTGAATTTGGCATAGAGCTTCTTCTCCCTTAACACTTCCAACACATCTCAGAGATGCTCATCATGCTCCTCCTCCGACTTCGAGTACACCAAAATATCGTCGATGAACACAACAACGAACCTATCCAGGTAGGGTTGGAAAACCCGATTCATCATGTCCATGAACACGGCTGGAGCGTTCGTCAACCCAAACGGCATCACCACAAATTCAAAATGACCGTATCTTGTCCTAAAAGCGGTCTTATGAATGTCAGGCTCCTTCACCTTCAACTGGTGATATCCCGACCTTAAGTCTATCTTCGAGAATACAGCTGCCCCTTTCAGCTGATCGAACAAGTCGTCTATCCTTGGCAAAGGATACTTGTTCTTGATGGTCAGTTTATTCAACTGACGATAGTCTATGCACATTCGCATAGTTCCATCCTTCTTCTTCACAAATAGGACCGGTGCTCCCCATGGAGACACACTAGGTCGGATGAACCCACGATCCAACAGTTCTTGGATTTGATCTTTGAGCTCCACTAACTCTTTTGGAGCCATTCGATATGGAGCAATTGACACAGGAGCTGTTCCTGGTAGCAAATCTATCCCAAATTCCACCTCCCTATCTGGGGGTATTCATGGTAATTCCTCTGGAAATACATCCACGAAATCCCTTACCGTCCTAACTCCATTAATACCTTCTTTCTTCCCTCCTATCGTACTAATGAAGGCTAAGAATGCCTTACACCCCTTCTTAACCATCTTCTCGGCCTTCAGCGCCGAAACTACGTTGGACAAGTAGTTCCTCCTTTCTCCGATCATCACTACTACTTCATCCTGAATTTCCTCCTGCACCAGCCACCAATTCTAAAACTCACAAAGACGACTGCGACACAAAGATCTTCCCCGTCCGAGCTTGTTGCTCACACCCGGGGTGGTGGTGGTGGTGGCGGTGGTATCTCATTGTCAGAGCCCTGACCCGATCTAACGGGTTCTGACACAGTCATCCTTCCTCTACCTCGTCCACGACGACCACGTCCTCTGGAGCTCATTTCTAGCGTTGAGATCTGATTAAAAAGTTTTATGAATTAGTCATTGTTCCACTTATTTACCCGCGAAGGAGTTTTATGAAAAGAGTTTTAGGAGTGGTTCTTTCGTATTCACACAAGCACACAGTCTTTCATTAATTCATCCATCCATCAAACAATTATGAACTTTCGTTCATTCAGAGAAACGTTGTAATTTTCATCGTTGTTGTTTTTCCACAACCCAGGGGTATTTTCGTAATTTCGTCCTACAGGGGCGTTTTCGTAATATTTCAAAAGGAAAAACGTTCTTTGGTGTTTTTATTGAAAAGTATTTTGAGAATTCAAAGTCTCGGGGTAATTTGGAGAAATTTTAAAATCCGGGGGTATTTCGGTAATTTTTGACCTCAGTGGTATTTTGGTAAATTTTCATAAATCAGGGTAAATTTGTAAAATTTAATAAATCAAGGATATTTCAAAAGTTGTAAAACTTTGTGGGTTCTTTTTGAGAATTGTTCCTTCCAAAATGGAGATGTTGGAAAAATTTTGGGAATCATGGTCATTTTGGTAATTTTGTAAGTTAGGGGCAATTCTGTAATTTTCCAAAATCAAGGTATTTTGATATTTTACAAATTAGGGTTTTTGAATGTTTATAAAATAATGAAATTTTGGTAAAGCTGTTGAGTAGTTGAACCTTTTATAAACTAAGGGCATTTTGGTAATTTCACCACTAAGGGCATTTTTGTAATTTTCACAAATCAGGAATTTTTCGGAAAAAAAAATGTTGTAAGGATAGTTTTCACAAAATTAAAAGAAAAATTGTAAGAATTTTAAAACTAGGGTTTGTTGTTTTGTTCTCTCTTTTTTTTTTTTTAAACATGGATAGTTCCCTTTCGGGTTTTAGTCATTATGTTTAGCCTATGACCGAGCCCTCTTTGGTCAAGGTGAACCAAAGCTACGCACCAGGTAGGATTTGAATGGAGAGGAGGTGAGTCACGTAGATTGCTTAAATACCAAGCTCCCATCGAAACCATTTCTAGACATGCGCACAGAGGTTGCCACACCGCTGAGCCCTCTGAGTTAGGGTGAACCGAAGCTACGCACTAGGTAGGATTCCTGCGAAGAGGAGGTGAGTCACTAGGGCTCGCTTAAATACCGTGCTCTTCTGGATCCAATCTTAGACATGCGTCTGAGGGTTACTCAGAACACCCCAAACCCGGTCAAACACCACGACCGAATCGGTATGTTACGAGGAAAACGTATTTGAAAACTTTGAGGTTGTACTAGTTAGACTTGATAAAACTTTGTTTCTTTTAAAAACGAGTTGTTGAATATTGTTACCGAACATTCAGTCTTAGAAAAATTTTTGGTTTCAAGTTTGAATCAGATTGTTTTTCATTCAATTATAAAACGGTGTGATACCCGATGGTATAGTTCAAAACATATCGCTTTGTTGGTTTGAAAACGTCGTCTTTCCAAATTTTAATCAAAATTAGCACCAAGTTATTTTCAATTCTGACATATTAAAATCTAATGTAAAAATATAAACATCATAAAGCACATCTTAGAAAGCTTTTACAAATCCAAGATAAACCCAAATAAAAATAAATAAACTAAAGTACCCAAATGCAATAAACTGAGCAAAACTTTTATTAGAGCATGGCATGTGCACCCCGAGTCCATCCCGGCTCCAAGTCCGCGTCTACGAGTCACCTGAAATGTCAAAGGAGAGGGTGAGTCGAGTGACTCAGTGTGTAAACCCCGCTCCCGATAAAACAACATGCTAACACACATCATACATAGCAACATAATTAATGCAACCCGATCCTAACCCTCCATACACCTTTTCTACCCCGTGTGGTACCAAACCACTGGTGGTGCCAAACCACTGGTGACGTATAGTCACAATGTGTTACCAAAACACCGGTGTCCCAAAGACACATTATCCATCGATGTGGTCCCAAACCACTGGTGTCCCAAAGACACAATGTGCTACCAAAGCACTGGTGACCGTAGTCACAAATCTGATGATGGGGCCAACCCATCGTGTGTTACCAAAACACTAGCAGACGATCCCATATCTCAAGTGGGGCCAACCCACGGTGGTCAAACCACAGGGACTAGTCGCAATGAGGTGCCAAACCTCTGGTGTCCCAAAGACACAATGTGCTACCAAAGCACTGGTGACCGTAGTCACAAATCAGGTGATGGGGCCAACCCATCGTGTGTTACCAAAACACTGGCGTCAATCCCGTATAATCATCTGTGGGGCCAACCCACTGTGGTACTGAGCCACTGGGACGAGACGCTGAGGTACCAAACCTCTGGAGGTGCCAAACCTCTGGTGACCCAAAGTCACAAAGTGTGCTACCAAAGCACTGGTGCTCGTCAGCACAATATATATCACTGCTCCCTCCTCTCGTATCACCCATCCATCTCATACTCATGTAATCATGCATCTCATGCAAGTCATGCATATTATGCCAACATACCAAGCATTATCTCTCATAGCATACATACAAAACATAAGTCATGATATTATACTTCATTAATAGCACTCATAATAGAAAGAGACTTACCGAATCGTACACATACCCTATTTGGGTATCCCATTGTCCATCACATCTGTTATAACTTTTAACATGCAAATAGGTTTATTAATAATCTTACTAAGTATCGATGTGTTAGTTACACACCGGTGATCACGAGTCCAAAATCCCACGAGAACGATCTAAGCCCCTCGATTACAAGATCCTATAATCGGTCAAACATTAGGGGTTAGGCACTAAGACATTCGGCCAAGGACACTTAATCAAAGGGGTTAATGTCGAACCCTTACCTTGAAGGTGATTTGGTTTCCTACCAAATCCGAACCACAATGGCCTTCTAAGACACTCACCTTTCACCTTGAAAAGAATAACAGCTTAATCCTTTATCATTCATGCCTTAATCGAAACCGAAGATCAAACTAACAACAACCAATCACTTACCCCTTACTTACCAACAAAGATTCATAACCACACTAGGAGAGAACCACCAAAGATTCGGCCAAGGAGACTACTAGGAGAAGAGAAGATATTCGGCTACAATGAGAGCAAAAAGAAAGAAGGAGATTTCGACAACACCGAGGGATTTCTACTATCACCTTGAAAACAAAACAAAGGAGTGTGGTTTAAGAAAAGAAGAGAAATTGGCCACAAGTTGCAGGAGGATTCGGCTTCACCCAAAAGAAGAGAACACAAGAGGAAAATGAATAGAAAAGGGGTTGATATTCGGCCAAAAGGGTCACAAGAAGAAAAGAAATGAAAGCAAGTAAAATGGTGACACAAAAGGGCATTCTGGCTATTAAGAGAACTAATCAAGAATGAAGCAAATTCGGCATGTGTTGCTTGGGCTTTCGGGTTCAAGGAAGAAGAATGAGAAGAAACAAATGAGGTTTCTGGCTACTAAGGTTTCAAGAGAAGAAAGGAAGAGAGTATGAAAAGAATGGGTGCTAGTTTCGGTTTCCAAAAGAAAATAGAAGAATTGCTTTTGACAAAGAGTGGTTTAAATCACCAAAAATGCCAAATGCATTTTCGGCACACACACCTTCCCTTACCAAGCCGTCATTCTCCCACTCCACACTCCCCAAATTCGGCCAAAATCCCTCCAAAGGCTCTCCACCACTCATTTCAAATGAGTGGACCAAGTCTTCCTCCACAATTTGCTCTCCCCCTTTCATTTGAAATTGAAGACCAAGTCCAAGTAGAATTTCACTTGTCTTCTACTTCTTCCTCCATGCCGTCCAAAAAGGAGCCAAAAGGAGAACTCTGCAGTTCGAACACTGGACCTCCCTCTCCTGGAGATGACGCCACATCAAGCTCCCCATGTGGCGCATGCTTTGCCACTCCACCAGCTCCTCTTTTGTGCTCAGAAACACAACATAAAATACACATCCCTCAGCTCCATCCGCTCCCCTGACTTAACACCCAAAAACCAGAATTTTTCCATACACTCAGGCACACACCTAGGCTACAATTAAGCCCCTAAAACACCGAAATAGCAACACAACACACAAAACCCATGCAATATCATGCAACACAAAATAGCCCCTAACCCGGGATATTACAGTTCTACCCCCCTTAAAAGAATTTCGGCCTCGAAATTACCTGGTCAAAAGAGTTGCGGGTATTGCTGTCTCATCGTATCCTCGGGTTCCCACGTAGCTTCTTCCACATCATGATTCCGCCAAAGTACCTTAACCAAAGGCACAGACTTCCTACGTAGAACCTTGACATCTCGATCTAGAATCTGCACTGGTTCTTCCTCTATGGTCATATCTGGATTTACTTCGATCTCCTCCACTGCTACTACATGCGATGGATCTGAACGATACCTCCGAAGCATCGACACGTGAAAAACATCGTGAATCTGACTAAGCTCTGCTGGCAACTCAAGCTGATACGCCACTGGTCCAACTCGTCTCAATACCTTATACGGCCCAATGAACCTCGGACTTAGCTTGCCTTTTCTGCCAAACCTCAGCACCTTCTTCCAAGGTGAGACCTTTAAGAAAACCCGATCTCCCACAGCGAACTCTATATCTCTTCGCTTAAGATCGGCATAAGACTTTTGCCGGTCCGAAGCTTCCTTCAAACGAGACTGAATCAACCTAACCTTGTCTTCTGTCTCAGCAACCAACTCGGGTCCCAACAACTGACGTTCACCTAACTCTGTCCAACAAGTAGGTGAGCGACACTTCCTACCATCTGACGCCTCATATGGTGCCATTTTGATGCTTGCTTGGTAGTTGTTGTTATAGCGAACTTCGAACGGCGAAACTCATCCCAACCGCCCTCAAGTCCGAACACAACCTCTCAACATGTCTTCCAAGATCTGAATGACCTTTCGATTGCCCGCCGATCGCGGGTGAAAAGCCGTCTTTGAAATCCAAACGAGTACCCGAGCTCCGATGCAACGCTCTCGAACCTCGGCGTGAACCTCGGATCCCTATCTCGAGATTATCGAATCGAACGCCGTGTAGTCTCACTATCTCGACGACACATAGAGCTTCACCAATCTCACGAAGTGAATAGTCCACTCTCACCGAATGAAATGGGCCGACTTAGTCGAGCGGTCCACGATAACCCAAATCAATCCTTCTTGCTTGGCGTGGCGGTAAACCACCGACGAAATCCATAGTTATCCTTTCCCATTTCCACCGAGGAATCTTCACAGTCAAAGCAAACCCGACGGCAATCGATGTTCAGCCTTGACTGTGCCGACAAGTCGGACATTTTCCAACAAACTCTGTCACCTCTTTCTTCAAGCCGTGCCACCAAAATCGTTTCTTTAAGATCCCTATACATTTTACTACCTCCGGGATGCATAGCATAAGGATCGCTATATGCGTCTGAAGAATCCTCTGCCTCGACTCAACATCTTTAGGCATACAAGCCTTCCTTTGAAAACACAGAACCTCATCCCTAGCCAAGTGTAGCCCTCCAAACCACCATTCTGCACTTGTAACCTTCGCGCTCTCGTAACCTCATCCTCCAATCAAGCTTCTCTTTGATCTGCTCAACCCAAGTAGGCTTAACTCGCAGCTCTGCGAGAATACTCCCGCTGTCATACAAACTCAAATGGGCAAACAAAGCTCTTAAGTCCGAAACAACCCTACGGGCTCAACGCGCTCGCCACCACGTTAGCCTTGCCCGATGATACTCGATCGAACGATCGTAGTCCTTGAGCAACTCAACCCATCTACGCCGCCTCAAATTCGGATCCTTCGAGTCAATAGATAGATACTTCAGACTCTTATGATCCGTAGACGATTGACTTCTCCCGCATAAGTAGTAGTGCTCTAGATTTTTAGAGCAAAGACTACACCGCTAGCTCCAAGTCGTGCGTCGGATAGTTGACCTCGTGTGGCCTCACCGCCGAGAAGCGTAAGCCACAACCTTACCCTCCCGCATCAAAGACACAACCCAATCCCGTATGTGATGCGTCGCGATGCTCGTGAATTCCTTACCAACCTCAAAGTTGAATTAACACGAGAGCCTCTCACAAGATCTTCTTCAACTTATCAAAACTCTCTTGTCTTTGTTTCTCGGTCAAACGAACGGAACTCCCTTTCTTAACACTTAGTCATCGGTCTTTGCAATTAACGAGAAACCTCAACAAACCTTCTGTAGTATCCTGCCAAACCCAGGAAACTCCGAATCTCAAAGAATCGACTTAGGAGGCTTCCAATCCAAAACCGCCTCAACCTTTCGAGGATCTACTCTAATCCCCTCGGTGATACTACATGACCCAAAAACGTCACTTCATTCAAATTAACTCACACTTACCGAACTTAGCATAGAGTTGCTTCTCCCTCAAAATTTGCAACACCACTCTTAAGTGTGCATCATGCTCTTCTTCCGACCTTGAATATACCAAGATATCGTCAATAAAAACCACGACGAACCGATCCAGATCTCACTGAAACACCCTATTCATCATATCCATAAAGTCACGGAGCGTTAGTCAACCCGAACGGCATTACGAGAATTCGTAGTGCGTCATCGAGTCCAAACGCTGTCTTATGGATATCCGCTTCCTTAACTTTCAACCGATGGTACCTGGACCTCAAATCGATCTTGAAAACACCGATGCACCTTTCAAATTGATCAAACAAGTCATCTATCCGTAGTAACGGATACTTGTTTTTAATCGTCGACTTATTCGGTTGGCGGTGAGTCGATACACATCCGCATCGAGCCGCCCTTCTTCTTGACGAATAATACCGCGCTCCCCACGGCGAAACACTTGGCCTAATGAAGCCTCGATCCAACAACTCCTGAATCGAGCCTTAAGCTCCACCAATTCCTTTGGTGCCATCCTATATGGAGCAATAGACACCGGCGCAAATTCCAGGTAGCGAGATCTATCCCAAACTCTACCTCGCGATCCGGTGGCAAACCCTAAGCTCCTCCGAAACACATCAACAAATTCCTTAACATGACGAACCTTCTCAACAATGGACTCTTTAGCCTCTAAGGCATACACATGAACCACATACGCTTCACGGCCCTTCCCGACCATCTTTCTGACTTTTAGTGCCGATACCACGTTGGATAAGTAATCTCTCCTATTACCTATCATACTCACTTCATCTCCTTATCCGTCGATAGGACCATGCGCTTAGCCACGCAATCCACCTTGGCCCGGTACTTCACCACCAGTCCATCCCGAGAATCGGATCGAACTCCTCAAACGGCGGTTCCATCGGATCGAAGAAAAACTACCCCTTGGAGTTCTAGGGGTACATCCTTATACATCTTATCTACCACTACAGAGTGGCCTGAGGGCTAAGTACAGGTCATCCGCCTAGAAGATATCTCGAATCTAAGTCCATGGTCTCAACTATACTACTAGCAACATACGAATCGTGGAACCCAAGTCAATTAAAGCGGATAGGAGAACCAAAAATCAAAAACGTCTGCGGTGATTACGTCCGGTGCGTCGCCTCCTCTCGCGGCGCCTAGTTTGTATACACCGCACCAGTATGCGTGCCTCGTAACTACCCGCACCTCCGCCTGCTCCACGACCTCGACCAAATCCATTACCACCTCTGCGCCATTACCACGGCCCTCTGCGGTGGCGGCGGTCCATTACCTCTCAGATCGACACGGCCCGACTCTCGGGATCGAATCCTCGCCATCCTACGCGGACAGTCCCTAATGCGATGATCCAAGAGAACCACACTCGAAGCAACCTTTTCCACCAGCCAACAACCACCCCAATGAGATTTCCCACACCGATAACATCTGCGGCGGTCCTCGCTTAGCAAAGAACAAACCTAGCGGATCGATTCGCCCACTCGGTCTAGCCCTCTTCGCGGATTGCCGGGCGATCCCGAAGACCCAAAGCTCCTCTTAAGCCTACTCCTGTCCATGCTTTGTCTTATCGACTCCTTAACACCTTCTGGCTACCTTAGCCTTCTCGACTAAGACAAAGAACTCGCTCCTGGCGAGGAGCAATCAGCGACCTCAACTCGTCTCGAAGCCCGTCCTCGAAACGAACACACCTCTCATGCTCGGTGGCTACAATGCCCCCGGCATACCTACTCGGCCGGGAACTCACCTGTGACTCGAGAATGATTTACTCCCGAATGAGCCTCGAAAATGCCTTTCTCACGGGAGTCGATGTAACTAGCCCCGATGTATTTCTTTTGATATGCAAATCTCAAAATAATCCCATGTCGGATCCTCACCGCCACACCGTCCCGAGCCGTGAGCCACCATTGATATGACTCATCCCGAAGAAGCGTCGATGCCCTTCAACTTCTCCTCGATCGTCAAGTCCGGATCGTCCCATGATCCGCCTCCGTTGCCTCCACCCAATACTCGGCAGTGCTAGGAGCAACACCCGATACACCTCGGAAGAACTCGGCCAGTTAGCCCGGAGTCGCTCGAAATGCATTTTCCTAACTCCCGCACCACCACTTACACCACTACCCTTTCCAACACCACCCGCAAAGATCGCCGCGTGACACTGCATCGTCTCGATCGATCTCGAACTCACCACCTCCACCGGTGGCGGGCCAAGCATCTCATTTTCGACCCTTGACCGATCCTACGGGTTCGAAACCGTCATTCTACCCCTACCTCTACCACGAGTATTACGACCACGTCCGCCTCGAGTGCTCATGTCTAACGATCTACGTTTCTGATTAAAAAGATTTTTATGCATTAGTATCGTTCCACTTTCTTAACCGCAAAGAAATTTTATGGATAGAGTTTATTCAGGGGTTCTTTCGAGCAACCAAGGTTTCAATCTTCTATCCTATTCATCCAAAAGAGATTATACATACATTCCTTAACCCTTTCCATACCTATTCACTCTTCGGACATTGCTGCCCATTCTAGCCCAAGGGTATTTTCGTCATTTTCCTACAGGTATTTTAAGTAATAAAAGGTATTTTAAACTTTAAGTAAAATCGGTCAATTTGAAATTCCAAAAATTTGAGAGTGTTCTTTGAAAATTTTGTAAAATACTTCGTTTTGGAAACCAGGGGTATTTTAGTAATTTTCACAAACTGAGGGCGTTTTCATAAATTTTCCAAAATCAAGATTTCCGATTGATATTCTCAGAAAGCAGTGTTTGAATTTCAGTAACATCATTGAAATTTTTGGGCAAAAACATTGAGTTGCTATTTTATAAACCGAGGGCATTTTAGTAAATTTACCCTAGGGGCATTTTTGTAATTTTCCCATAAATCGGGTTTTGAAAAAAATTATTGTAAATGTGACATTTTCGGTTTTGAAAGAGTTTATTGCAAAAGTTTGAAAACATTAGGGTTGTTGTTGTATTTTTCAAAACATGGCTAATTCCCTTTTTCGGGTTTTAGTCGTTAGGTTAAGTCTATGACTCGAGCCTTCTTGGTCGTGGTGAACTCGAGCTACGCACTGTGGGATACTGCGAAGAGGAGGTGAGTCACGAGGACCGCTTAAATACCAAGCTCTTCCGGATCCTCTCCTGAGACATGCGTGCACGGGAGTTACCACACCCCTAGCCCCGTGGTGAGTCATAGATTGGTTTAGTGCTTTAAGTCTTATGCTTTAGTTCGAGTGTTTGAGTGATCTAATCCTAGGGTTCCAGTCCTATAGATCTAACTACGTTCCATATCACCTACCCTTCTACAAATAATAATTCACGAGAAGAGTTTAGAGTTACTTACAGGCGAATCCCAGTGCTTTGGAGACTCGGTGTCATGCCTTGTAAACCATGTATTCCATCCCAAAAACACTTAAAACAAACTTTTGAAAGCAGTTTGGCCTCAAGCCCACAAATAGAGCTTTTGAACTTAGCTCGATACCACAATTGTAACACCCCAAACCCGGTCCAAACACCACGACCGAACGGTATGTTACGAGGAAAACGTGTTTGAAAACTTTGAGGTTGTACTAGTTAGACTTGATAAAACTTTGTTTCTTTTCAAAAACGGGTTGTTGAATATTGTTACCAGAACATTCAGTCTTAGAAAAATTTTTGGTTTCAAGTTTGAATCCGATTGTTTTTCATTCAATTATAAAAACGGTGTGATACCCGATGGTATAGTTCAAAACATATCGCTTTGTTGGTTTGAAAACGCGTCGTCTTTCCAAATTTTAATCAAAATTCGCACCAAGTTATTTTCATATTCTGACATATTAAAATCTAATGTAAAAATATAAACATCATAAAGCACATCTTAGAAAGCTTTTACAAATCCAAGATAAACCCAAATAAAAATAAATAAACTAAAGTACCCAAATGCAATAAACTGAGCAAAACTTTTATTAGAGCATGGCATGTGCACCCCGAGTCCATCCCGGCTCCAAGTCCGCGTCTACGAGTCACCTGAAATGTCAAAGGAGAGGGTGAGTCGAGTGACTCAGTGTGTAAACCCCGCTCTCGATAAAACAACATGCTAACACACATCATACATAGCAACATAATTAATGCAACCCGATCCTAACCCTCCATACACCTTTTCTACCCCGTGTGGTACCAAACCACCGGTGGTGCCAAACCACCGTGACGTATAGTCACAATGTGTTACCAAAACACTGGTGTCCCAAAGACACATTATCCATCGATGTGGTCCCAAACCACTGGTGTCCCAAAGACACAATGTGCTACCAAAGCACTGGTGACCGTAGTCACAAATCTGATGATGGGGCCAACCCATCGTGTGTTACCAAAACACTAGCAGACGATCCCATATCTCAAGTGGGGCCAACCCACGGTGGTCAAACCACAGGGACTAGTCGCAATGAGGTGCCAAACCTCTGGTGTCCCAAAGACACAATGTGCTACCAAAGCACTGGTGACCGTAGTCACAAATCAGGTGATGGGGCCAACTCATCGCGTGTGTTACCAAAACACCGGCGTCAATCCCGTATAATCATCTGTGGGGCCAACCCATCGTGGTATGCTGAGCCACCGGGACGAGGCCGAGGTACCAAACCTCTGGAGGTGCCAAACCTCTCGTGACCCAAAGTCACAAAGTGTGCTACCAAAGCACTGGTGCTCGTCGAGACAATATATATCATCGCTCCTCTCCTCTCGTATCACCCATCCATCTCATACTCATGTAATCATGCATCTCATGCAAGTCATGCATATTATGCCAACATACCAAGCATTATCTCTCATAGCATACATACAAAACATAAGTCATGATATTATACTTCATTAATAGCACTCATAATAGAACAGACTTACCCGAATCGTACACGTACCCTATTTGGGTATCCCATTGTCCATCACACTGGTTATAACTTTTAACATGCAAATAGGTTTATTAATAATCTTACTAAGTATCGGTGTGTTAGTTACACACCTGGTGATCACGAGTCCAAAAATCCCACGAGAACGATCTAAGCCCCTCGATTACAAGATCCTATAATCGGTCAAACATTAGGGGTTAGGCACTAAGACATTCGGCCAAGGACACTTAATCAAAGGGGTTAATGTCGAACCCTTACCTTGAAGGTGATTTGGTTTCCTACCAAATCCAACCACAATGGCCTTCTAAGACACTCAGCCTTCACCTTGAAAAGAATAACAGTTAATCCTTTATCATTCATGCCTTAATCGAAACCAGAAGATCAAACTAACAACAACCAATCACTTACCCCTTACTTACCAACAAAGATTCGGCTAACCACACTAGGAGAGAACCACCAAAGATTCGGCCAAGGGAGACTACTAGGAGAAGAGAAGATATTCGGCTACAATGAGAGCAAAAAGAAAGAAGGAGATTTCGACAACACTGAGGGGATTTCAATTTATCGACCTTGAAAACAAAACAAAGGAGTGTGGTTTAAGAAAAGAAGAGAAATCGGCCACAAGTTGCAGGAGGATTCGGCTTCACCCAAAAGAAGAGAACACAAGAGGAAAATGAATAGAAAAGGGGTTGATATTCGGCCAAAAGGGTCACAAGAAGAAAAGAAATGAAAGCAAGTAAAATGGTGACACAAAAGGGCATTCGGCTATTAAGAGAACTAATCAAGAATGAAGCAAATTCGGCATGTGTTGCTTGGGCTTTCGGGTTCAAGGAAGAAGAATGAGAAGAAACAAATGAGGTTTCGGCTACTAAGGTTTCAAGAGAAGAAAGGAAGAGAGTATGAAAAGAATGGGTGCTAGTTTCGGTTTCCAAAAGAAAATAGAAGAATTGCTTTTGACAAAGAGTGGCCGAAATCACCAAAAATGCCAAATGCATTTTCGGCACACACACCTTCCCTTACCAAGCCGTCATTCTCCCACTCCACACTCCCAAATTCGCCAAAATCCTCCAAAGGCTCTCCACCACTCATTTCAAATGAGTGGACCAAGTCTTCCTCCACAATTTGCTCTCCCCCTTTCATTTGAAATTGAAGACCAAGTCCAAGTAGAATTTCACTTGTCTTCTACTTCTTCCTCCATGCCGTCCAAAAAGGAGCCAAAAGGAGAACTCTGCAGTTCGAACACTGGACCTCCCTCTCCTGGAGATGACGCCACATCAAGCTCCCCCATGTGGCGCATGCTTTGCCACTCCACCAGCTCCTCTTTTGTGCTCAGAAACACAACATAAAATACACATCCCTCGGCTCCATCCGCTCCCGACTTAACACCCAAAAACCAAATTTTTCCATACACTCGAGCACACACCTAGGCTACAATTAAGCCCCTAAAACACCGAAATAGCAACACAACACACAAAACCCATGCAATATCATGCAACACAAAATAGCCCCTAACCCGGGATATTACAGTACCACACCCTATCTCAGTGACTTACCCATAGGTTTGTTTAGTGCATTAAATCTTATGTGGTTTTATGTTTGAGTAATCTAGCCCTAGGGTTCATGTTCCTATCATTCTATTCTACGTTCCATGCCTTTTCTACCCTTATACAGTTCATAAATCACAGAATCACACATAAAGTTAGGGTACTTACCTGGTGGACTGCGGGTCGGAGACTTAGGCGCCATGCCAGAACACCTGCTTTATTTCAAAGAAAATCATTTGGGCTTGAATTAAAAACGATTTGGGCCTTAGCCCACAGGCCGAGAGTTGAAAACTGGGCTCTGATACCAAACTGAAACACCCCAAACCCGGCCCACGAGCCTGAACCGGATCTGGTATGTTCCTTAAGTAAACCGGTTGCAAAATTCTTTGTCTCTTAGAGAAAATTTGTGTATTTTCAGGAAAATCTCATTTTGGGTTGGGCTTAGATTAAAAACCCATTTATTTTACTTAGAAATCATTTAGCTATGAAAAAACAAAACAATTTAAGGCTTATTATTATTAAAATAAATATAATTGAACTTAATTAAAAATAATGCGTAACATTATAAAGTAAGAATAAACAGAAGTAAAGAAATTCAACTTGGGCCTTATGGCCTTATTACATCAATCAAAAACCAAAAAAAATAAAATTGAAGTACTTAATAAAAATAACAGTCCCAAATAATAAAAGTTTTTCCTTGCTATGCATGGCCACCTTTAGCTCCTGCCGACCCGGTCCATTATTGCTCATTACCGGAAAAATGGTCCCACAAAAGGGTGAGTTAACAGACTCAATGTGCACACAATACTAACATTCAACAAATCAGGCATACATGTTCATATCAAATTCATATTCATATACAAATAAATGATGATGCAACCAGACCCAAGCCTATTTGTCCATCCGCTACACACCACCCGTACCTGCCAATCACACCGTGGGGACTACTAAGTCAACCCTCCATCCGCTACACACCATCGAAGGCGTACATTGCGCATCGACGTGCTCATCGCCCATATAATATCGTGGCATAGCCACTCAGATAATTGTGTCAATAGACACCATGTTCGAATAATGTAACCGGTTACCAAATTCGAGATAGTGTAATCGAAGTTACCATGTTCAAATTATGTGACCGTAGTCACCATATTCCGTTAGTGAGACCAAAGTCAACACCTTCTTCCCTTTCACATATAGCCCAAATGCCCCACATATTTATCATGCACAACATACTTATTTTTCTCATTCATATTACTATTCACATGTTAAGAATATAACATATTCATAATCCTATCGTAGTAGGAACGCGTGCACGAGTACCTTTTGTACCACATTAGGGCACATAGCCACACTCACATTCTTATGCATATTCATATAATTAATAATTGCCATATAACGTATTGAAGGTTAGTATGGGTACACACCTGATTCGCTTGATAGGTTCCTTGAAATCCCGAAGAGAATCGACCACAGATTTAGATCTCAAATCCTACATAAGTTAATCACTTTAAAAGACCATTCGGTCACTTTTCCAAATACAACTAGGATTTGTATTACTTACCTTGTTGCCGTATGGAATGATTGAAAATCCCAAAAATTGATAGTATCCCTTTTCCTTGAAATCGGCTAGCACTAAAATTGTAATTATATCAATTTCTGACTTTTGAATAAATGAGAAATAATACCAAAATAAGCCTTGACCCATTGGATCTATGTACTTACCTTAAAATTTCCAAGTCCCGAAAATATTCCTTGTTTGTATGTCTGTCGAAAACCCTATAATTCCATGTCAAATTTAATCTAACATATAAAACATAACCTTCGACCAAATATATATTTATCTTACCTTAGATCCTTGATCCTTGTTTTCAACAAGTGTAGAAACCTGAGAGACCCCTTGCAGATTCGGCCAAAATTGCTAATAGGATTAGTACCCTGATTTTGGTAAAAAGAAAAGGAATAGAAATTGATTGACCATAGATCTTACCCTTTTGATGTTGTAGTTGATTGCTCCTTTACTTAGAATCAACAAAGATTCGGCTTTGACAGTAGAAACAGAGAAGGAAATAGAAGAAGAGAAGATGGATTTTGCTTAAAGAAAAATTCGGTAGAGAGGGGGAGAGAGCTAGGAAAATTTCGGCACACTTAGGAAAAGATGAGAGAATAGCCTTAATTCTCCTCCTTTAGCCGAAATTACTAGGCCAAGAGTCCTTGCCTTGGCCACCACTCTTCCTTATGATAATATTATCTCCTTTATTTAAAATAAAAGCATTTAATCCATCAATTATCTCCTCAAATAATCCAATTAAAGAAAATCCTTTATTATCACTTATTATTCACATATTTATGAAAATAAAACACCTCTCTTTTTAAACACATGTGCCATCCACCTCAGCCTTTTGGAAGCAAAATTAAAACCTTCATTATTTGCTTCTCAAGTGACTCAAACTCAGGCCCATTCCTCCTGCAAATGGCGTCATTTCCTTAAGCCCTAAGTGACATCTCCAGGCCACTTTTCCAAGCCTGTTTGTGTGTCAAATTTTTCCAACTTTTTCTTTTAAGGCCACCTTGCCCTTATTTCCTATTTTAAACTTTAAAATTTGACATTTCTCGATCATTTCTAAGTTTCCTAAAATTTTCGATCGGCTCTGTAACTTGCCATTTTTCTTACATTTCCAAGTTTCCAGAAATGTTCAGGTTACCAAAAATGTTCAGGTTTCCAAAATGTTCAGGTTTCAAAAAATGTTCAGGTTTCCAAAATGTTCAAGTTTCCATTTTTATGCATTTCCAGGTTCCCAAAAATATCAAAAATTTATTCATAGTGCTTAAACTTGTCATTCCATACAATTAAAACTGAAAATGCATATGCCCTTTTCAGGATGTTACAAGTATATATATGAATGAGAATATGGCTAAGTACCCAAATGTGGTACAAAAGTACTCAGGTACATTTCCTACTTCTACTAGGTATATGAAATATGCCATTCGTAACATGAGAATTTTATACGATTGTGAACTCTGGTATATTATGCTTGTTAATACATGGGGCATATGGTTGTATATTGAAATGGGAAATGAAAAGTGGTGACTTAAGACCACGATGTCCCGAAAAGTGGTGACCTAAGACCACGATGTCTGAAAAGTGGTGACCTAAGACCACAGATGCGGTGACTTAATCCCGCAATTTGGTGTGTAGCGGAAGGAGGGTCGACTTAGTAGTCCCCACGGTGTGTTTGGCAGGTACGGGGGTGTGTAGCGGATGGCATCTAGGTTTTGGGTTCGGGTTTGCATCATTATTGTGAATTAATGTATGAACATGTTATGTTCGGTATGCCTTGATTTATTAAATTGTTGTGTGGTTACACATTGAGTCAGTTTGACTCACCCCGTTGTGGGAAATATTTTTCAGGTGATGAGCAATAATGGACCGAGTCGGCGGGAGCTAAAGGTGGCCATGCATTGCAAGGAGAAATTTAAAGATTTGGACTTTTATTTTATTCAGTACTTTAATTTTATTTTTGGGTTTTGGTTGATGTAATATGGCCATAAGGCCCAAGTGGGATAGTTTTATTTCTTTGCTTTTAATTTTAAATATTATGTTACGAATTACTTTTAATTAAGTTCAATTAAATTTATTTTAAAAATAAACCCTAAATTGTTTTGTCACCATAATTAAATGATTTCTAAGTACAATAAATGGGTTTTCGCTCTAAGCCCAATCCAAAACGATATTTTCCTAAAATTACACAAATTTTCCCTAAGTAATAAAGAACTTTGAAACCGGTTTACTTAAGGAACATACCAGATCCGGTTCAGGCTCGTGGGCCGGGTGTGGGGTGTTTTAGTTTGGTATCAGAGCCCAGTTTTAAAACTCTCGGCCTGTGGGCTAAGGCCCAAAACGTTTTCAAAGCGAGCCCGAATGAGTTTTTTATGAAATAAACAGGTTTTCTGGCATGGCACCTAAGTCTCCGACCCGCAGTCCACCAGGTAAGTACCCCTAATTCTATGTGTGATTATATGATTCATGAATTGTATAAGGATAGAAAAGGCATGGAACGTAGAACAAAATGATAGGAATATTGAACTCTAGGACTAGTCTACTCAACACAACCACATAAGACTTAATGCACTAAACAAACCTATGGCTAGGTCACTGAGCTAGGGTGTGGTAACCCCTATACGCATGTCTAGGATTGGATCCGGAAGAGCTTGGTATTTAAGCAGTCCTAGTGACTCACCTCTTCTTCACAGGAATCCTACCTGGTGCGTAGCTTCGGTTCACCCTAACTCAGAGGGCTTAGTGGTGTGGCAACCTCTGTGCGCATGTCTAGGAGTGGTTTCGGTGGGAGCTTGGTATTTAAGCAGTCCGCGTGACTCACCTCCTCTCCACTCGAATCCTGCCTGGTGCGTAGCTTTGGTTCACCCTGACCAAGAGGGCTCGGTCATAGGCTAAACACAATGAGTAAAACCCGAAAGGGAACTAGCCATGTTTTTTTTTAAAAAAAAAAAAAAAAACAACAAAACCCTAGTTTTAAAATCTTTAAAATCACTCTTTTAATTTGTGGAAACTATCTTTACAAAATTTTCCGAAAAATTTTCGATTTATGAAAATTACAAAAAATGCCCTTAGTGGTAAAAAAATTACCAAAATGCCCTTGATTTACAAAATGACAAACTACTCAACAGTTTTGCCAAAATTTCATTATTTTATAAGCGTTCAAAAGCCCCAATTTGCAAACTATCAAAAATACCTTGATTTTGGAAAATTACAAAATTGCCCCTAACTTGCAAAATTACCAAAATGACCCTGATTTCCAAAATTTTTGCAACATCATCGTTTTGAAAAGTACAATTCTCAAAAAGAATCCTCAAAGTTTTACAACTTTTGAAATATCCCTGATTTACAAAATTTTACAAATTTACCCCGGTTTGTGAAAATTACCGAAATACCCCCGAGGTCAAAACTTACCGAAATACCCCTGGATTTCAAAATTTTTTCCAAAATTACCCGGGGCTTTGAAATTTCCAAAATACTTTTGACAAAATCACTGAAGAACTTTTTATTTTGAAAAATTTACGAAAATGCCCTTGTAGGACAAATTACGAAAATACCCATTGGTAGTGGAAAATAATAACAATGAGAACTACAACATTTCTCTGAATGAACGAAAGTTCATACTTGTTTGATGGATGAATGAATGGGAAGACTGTATGCTTGTATGAATACGAAAGAACCACTCCTAAATCCTTTTTCATAAAACTCCTTCGCGGGTAAATAAGTGAAACAATGACTAATTCATAAAACTTCTTAATCAGATCTCGACGCTAGAAATGAGCTATAGAGGATGTGGTCGTCGTGGACAAGGTAGAGGAAGGATGACCGTGTCAGAACCCGTTAGATCAGGTCAAGGGTCTGATAATGAGATACCACCGCCACTACCACCCCCAACTGTGGGTGTTGAGCGACAAGCGCAGATAGGGAAGATCTTTGTGTCGCAGTCGTCTTTGCGCGAGTCTTGGAATTGGTGGTGGTGCGGGAGAAATTCGGGAACCCAAAATCACATGCTCGAATGGCTCCGAGCTAATGGAGCCGAGATGTTTCGAGGAGTGTCTGGAGTAGCACCCAGTACAGCTGAGTACTGGTTGGAAGCAACGGAGCGCATCATAGATGAGCTTGATCTGACCCCTGAGGAAAAGTTAAAGGGAATGGTGGCACTGTTACGCGATGAAGCGTATCAATGGTGGTTAACTGTGCGGGATGGTGCCACGGCTGAGGATCTGACCTGGGAGTACGTTAAGGAAGCGTACCAAAAGAAGTATGTGGGAACCAGGTACATTGATGAGCAAAGGAAAGCTTTTCTGGGGCTGATTCAAGGAAACAAGTCGGTTGCAGAATATGAGGCTAAATTCCTGAGGTTGAGCCAGACGCTTTCGGTGTCGTGGTGGTATCGAGCATGAGCGCTGTGTCCGTTTTGAGGACGGGCTAAGGGATGATCTGAGACTGTTGATAGCACCGCATCAGGAGCGGGAATTCTCTGCTTTGGTAGAAAAGGCCAAGGTGGCCGAGGGAATCAAGGATTCTACAAAGCAAGCTATGGATAGAAATAGGCCCAAGAGAAGTTTTGGGTCATCTGGAAAGGTTCATAAGAGGCTTAGAGTTAATGGACCGCGAGGTCAGCAAGCTGGATCAGAAGGGCGGTATTGACCTTGTGATGTGTGTGGAAAGAAGCGCTTGGGAGAGTGTTGGAGGAGAACAGGAGGATGTTTTAGGTGTTGGTCCAAGGACCATGTGGTCAAGGAATGTCCTAATAACTTAGACGAAAGCCGACCGGCAACTCAGAATGTTAGTCAGGCGGGTAGAGGAGGACCGCAGCCTCAATGAGGTCGTGGTTCGAGCAACAGAGGTAATGGTACTGGCAGAGGCCGTGGAACACAGGACCACGGAGCTGCTAATGCTGAGGCAAGGCAACCGGGTTTGGTTTATGCGGTTCGCTGGAGGGAGGATGGTGACACGTCGGATGTTATAACCGGTACGTTCCTTATCTTTGACAAGCTCTATTTTGCTCTAATTGATGTGGGCTCGACCTATTCATATGTTGCATGTAGTGTAGTGGAAACACTAGACCTAGACTCTGAGCTCTCTGATAGGCAGATGACAGTAGTAAGCCCATTAGGCCAAACTGTAGTGGTAGATAAGATCTTTCGGAATGTACCCCTAGGGATTCAAGGAGTGAACTTTCGGGCTGACTTAATGAAGTTACCCTTCGGAGAGTTTGAACTTATACTTGGAATGGATTGGTTAGTAGAGCACCGAGCTGTATTGGATTGTGCGGCTAAACGTATGGAACTAAGAACCCCGGAGGATGAAGTAGTAGTAATGATCGGAGAAAGGAGGAACTACTTGTTTAACGTAGTTTCGGCGCTGAAGGCTGAGAAGATGGTTAGGAAAGGGTGCAAGGCATTCTTAGCCTTCGTAAGTGCGTTAGGTGGGAAAGAAGAAGGTGTCCATGGAGTTAGAACTGTAAGGAACTTTGAGGATGTATTTTCGGAGGAATTACCAGGAATACCCCCAGATAGGGAGGTGGAATTTGGAATAGATTTGCTACCGGGTACAGCTCCTGTGTCAATTGCTCCATATCGAATGGCGCCAAAGGAGTTGGTTGAGCTCAAGGCTCAAATCCAAGAGTTGTTGGATCGTGGGTTCATCCGACCCAGTGTTTCTCCATGGGGAGCACCGGTCCTGTTCGTTAAGAAGAAGGACGGAACTATGCATATGTGCATAGATTACCATCAGTTGAATAAGCTGACCATTAAGAACAAGTATCCTTTGCCAAGGATCGATGACTTGTTCGATCAGCTGAAGGAGGCTGCAGTGTTTTCAAAGATCAACTTAAGGTCAGGATATCATTAGTTAAAGGTGAAGGAGGCTGATATCTATAAGACCGCTTTTAGGACAAGATACGGCCATTTTGAGTTTGTAGTGATGCCATTTGGGTTGACGAACGCTCCAGCCGCGTTCATGGATATGATGAACCGAGTTTTCCAACCCTACTTGGATAGGTTCATCGTTGTATTCATCGATGATATTTTGGTGTACTCTAAGTCGGAAGAGGAGCATGATGAGCATCTCCGAGTGGTGTTGGAAGTGTTAAGGGAGAAGAAGCTTTATGCCAAATTCAGCAAGTGTGAATTTTGGCTTAAGGAGGTGGCATTCCTAGGACATGTAGTTTCCGCAGAGGGAATAAGAGTGGACCCTAGGAAGCTCGAAGCAGTGTTGGATTGGAAACCACCTAGGTCCGTGGCTGAAATCCGAAGTTTCTTAGGCTTGGCAGGCTATTACAGAAGGTTTGTGGAAGGGTTCTTGTCAATAGCTGCGCCTTTGACAAAGTTGCTACGGAAGGAAGTACCCTTTGAATGGACTAATAAGCAGCAGGAAAGCTTTGAAAAGCTTTAAAAGGTGTTAACGGAAGCTCCAGTGTTAATTCAGCCAGAAGCAGGAAAAGATTTTGTGGTGTATTGTGACGCTTCACATATGGGATTAGGCTGTGTGCTAATGCAAGAAGGAAAAGTAGTCACTTATGCATCTCAGCAGTTAAGGCCGCATGAGGTTAATTATCCAACCCATGACTTGGAATTAGCAGCAGTGGTTTTCGCCCTTAAGGTTTGGAGGCACTAACTTTATGGAGAAAGGTCAGTTATCTACACAGACCACAAAAGTCTTAAGTACTTGCTGACTCAGAACGAGTTGAACTTAAGGCAGTGAAGGTGGGTGGAATTGTTGAAGGACTACGATTGTTCGATAGAATATCATCCGGGCAAGGCAAATGTGGTAGCTGATGCCCTAAGTAGGAAGGTTGTGTCGGATCTAAGGGCTTTATTCGCTCACTTAAGTCTGTATGATGATGGAAGCCTGTTAGCAGAGTTACAAGTCCAGCCCACATGGCTAAAGGAGGTGAAAGAGGGACAGTTGGCTGATAAGGACCTAAGTGCTAAGTTATAGCAAGTTCAGAATGGAGAATTAAATGATTATGGCATCAATGATGAAGGAGTATTGTGCTACAAAGGAAAAGTCTGTATGCCGAGGGACAAGGAGTTGAGACAAAGGATTCTTTGAGAAGCGCATGGTAGCCCTTATGCTATGCATCCAGAGGTATTAAGCTGTATAGAGATCTAAGGGAACAATTTTGGTGGTCTGATCTTAAACAAGAAATGACGGAATTTGTGGGAAAATGTCTAACGTGTCAGCAAGTTAAGGCTGAACACTAAGTCCCATCGGGATTGCTCCAACCAATCGAAATTCCATAATAGAAGTGGGAGAGAATTACCATGGACTTCCTTAGTGGGCTTCCCCTTACGCCTACTAAGAAGGACTCGGTATGGGTGATAGTGGACTGTTTGACCAAGTCCGCGCACTTTATTCCAGTAAGAGTGGATTATTCCCTTCAAAAGTTAGCTAAGTTATATGTGGCGGAAATCGTGAGGTTACATGGAGTACTGGTGTCAATCATCTCCGATAGAGACCCGAGGTTTACGTCTCGATTTTGGAAGGCACTTCAGCAAGCTTTAGGCACTAAGTTGGACTTCACTACGGCTTTTCATCCACAATCAGACGGGCAGTCAGAACGGGTTATACAAGTGTTGGAGGACATGCTGAGAGGCTGTGTGATGGATTTTCGAGGAAGTTGGGAAGATTACTTGCCTTTAGCTGAGTTCGCCTACAACAATAGCTATCAGGCTAGCATTCGGATGGCACCATACGAAGCATTGTATGGTCAGAAGTGTCGAACTCCTACTTGTTGGACCGAGTTAGGAGAACGTCGAGTTTTGGGAACGGAGTTAGTGGCAGAAACTGAAGAGAAGGTTGAGATAATTCGAGCACGGTTAAAGGAAGCCTCTAATAGGCAGAAGTCGTACACGGACCTTAGGCGAAAGGAGATAGAGTTTGAAGTGGGAGACAAGTGTTTCAGAAGGTCTCACCTTGGAAGAAGGTTATGAGGTTCGGTCGCAAAGGGAGGTTAAGCCCAAGGTTTATAGGGCCCTATCGAGTACTGAAGCGAGTTGGGCCAGTGGCATACCAATTGGAGTTGCCACCAGAGTTGCAACAGATGCATGACGTGTTCCATGTATCCATGCTACGTCGCTACCGATCGGATCCGTCTCATGTGGTACCAGTTGAAGAAGTGGAGCTAAGGCCAGACTTATCCTACGAGGAAGAGCCAATTCAGATCTTGGAACGTGACGTGAAAGTATTACAAAGGAAGTCAGTTCCTCTAGTCAAAGTGTTATGGCGCAATCATGGATCGGAAGAAGCTTCGTGGGAGTCAGAGAAGACAATGCGACAGCAATGCCCTCAATTATTTTAGTTAGGAAATTTCGAGGACGAAATTATTTTAAGGGGGTAGAACTGTAACATCCTGGAAAGGGCCTATGCATTTCCAGTTTAGTTGTACGAAATGACAAGTCTTAAGTACTATGAATAAATTTCTAATATTTTTGGAAATGAAAATGGAAATGGATATTTTTGAAAACCTAGAAATGCATGGAAATGAAAATGGAAATGAACATTTTTGGAAACCTAGAAATGCATGGAAATGAAAATGGACATGAACATTTTTGGAAACCTGGAAATGTAAGGAAATGATTCAAAAATGGAAAGTAAACATTTCTGGAAACTTGGAAATGTAAGAAAATGGCAAGTCTACAGAGCCGATCGAAAATTTTAGGAAACTTAGAAAGGACCTAGAAATGTCAAGTTTTAAATTTTAAAATAGGAAATCAAGGCAAGGTGGCCTTAAAAGAAAAAGTTTGTAAAGTTTGACACACAAACAGGCTTGGAAAAGTGGCCTGAAGATGTCACTTATGGCCTATGGAAATGGCGCCACATGCAAGGTGATGGGCCTGGGTTCGAGCCACAAGGGAAGCAAATAAAAAAAGGTTTTATTTTTGCTTTTAGAAGACTGGAGTGGATGGCAACGCTTCTAGAAAAAGGGAGTTTTATTCCCTTTCAATTTCGGCAATTAAGGGGATAATTGAGGAATTAATTTGGATTATTTAATTTGGAAGAGATAATAAGGATTTTCCTTTATTTATTTTTTTTAAAAGAGATAATATTATCACAAAGGAAGAGTGGTGGCCAAGTCAAGGATTCTTGGCCTGATAATTTCGGCTAAAGAAGGAAAATTAAGGCTATTTTCCATTCATCCTCTCCCTTTGCTTGGAAATTCCTAGCCCCTCTCTCTCTCTCTCTCCTAGCGAAATTTTCCTTAAGCAAAACTTCATCTTTTCTTCTTCTCTCCTTTTCTACTGTCAAACCAAAATTCTCTTTGATCCTGTTTAAATCTCCATAGCCGAATCTCTGTGACTCTAGGCAAGGAAGCAATCGATTGAAGCGTAAAAGGTAAGATTAAGCATTATTCAAGTTCCTTTCTTTTCTATTTGCCGGAAGAGAAGGGTCTAATCTGTATTCTTGCTTTATGGCCGAATCTATAAGGATCTCTCAGGTTCTTTCTACAACTGTCGAATACAAGGAGGAATCTTTCGGGAAATTCGAGGATCTAAGGTAAGAAATATGAATCTTCGGCCATAGGCCAATTAATGGTGATTAAGTGTTAGAAATCAATCTAACATGTGCTTATAGGATTTTCAACAGACTTATAAGGCAAGGTTTTCGGGATTTGAACAAAAAGGAAATCGACACCAAGGTAAGTGTATAAATCCTACTAGGATTTGGATTTGTGGTTGAAAAGGTTTGTTAATATGTTTAAATGATTGACCGAATATAGGAGTTAAGGATCTAAATCAGTAGATCAGTTCTTCGGGATTTCAAGGACTTCATTAAGCGAATCAGGTGTGTAATCGCCACTATCTTTTAATATGTCACATGGCAATATTTTAATCTATTTGTATATATATGAATGAGAATATGGCTAAGTACCCAAATGTGGTACAAAAGTACTCAGGTACGTTTCCTACTTCTACTAGGAATATGAAATATGTCATTCGTAACATGAGAATTTTATACGATTGTGAACTCTAGTATATTATGCTTATTAATACATGGGGCATATGGTTGTATATTGAAAGTGGAAGTGAAAAGTGGTGACTTAAGACCACGATGTCTGAAAAGTGGTGACCTAAGACCACGATGTCCGAAAAAGTGGTGACCTAAGACCACGATGTCTCAAAAAGTGGTGACCTAAGACCACGATCACGGTGACTTAATCCCGTAATTTGGTGTGTAGCGGAAGGAGGGTCGACTTAGTAGTCCCTACGGTGTGTTTGGCAGGTACGGGGGTGTGTAGCAGATGGCATCTAGGTTTTGGGTTCGGGTTTGCATCATTATTGTGAATTAATGTATGAACATGTTAGGTTCGGTATGCCTTGATTTATTAAATTGTAGTGTGGTTACACATTGAGTCAGTTTGACTCACCCCGTTGTGGGAAATATTTTTCAGTGATGAGCAATAATGGACCTGGGTCTATGGAGCTAAAGGTGGCCATGCATTGCAAGGAGAAATTTAAAGATTTGGACTTTTATTTTACTCAGTACTTTAATTTTATTTTTGGGTTTTGGTTGATGTAATAAGGCCATAAGGCCCAAGTGGGATAGTTTTATTTCTTTGCTTTTAATTTTAAATATTATGTTACGAATTACTTTTAATTAAGTTCAATTAAATTTATTTTAAAAATAAACCCTAAATTGTTTTGTCACCATAATTAAATGATTTCTAAGTACAATAAATGGGTTTTCGCTCTAAGCCCAATCCAAAACGATATTTTCCTAAAATTACACAAATTTTCCCTAGGTAATAAAGAACTTTGAAACCGGTTTACTTAAGGAACATACCAGATCCGGTTCAGGCTCATGGGCCGGGTGTGGGGTGTTTCAGCACCGATCTGTCTAAGGCTGGGGATTACCTGCAGAGTTAAAAACGGGGTGAGTTTACGAAAACTCAGTGTGTAATCCCCTTACTAGAGTAACAGTCAGTATACAGAAACAAAACCCGAAATAGTCTGGGCCAAAGCCCTTTAACAGTAACAGTACAGTCCATTTTAGAGCCTACGTAGGTCAAAGCCCACTACAATATCATTTGGGTCACAGCCCATAATAGAATCAATTGAGCCTAGTCCAAACCAATAGTAGAACTAGTGGCCTAAGCCTAGTACAGTGACAGATCTCACAAATAGATATGCAACAGTATGAGGATGCATCCCACCCCGATCCAGCCAACACACCACCCGTACCAACCAACACACCTTGTGGAGATAAAATCGGCCCACCCAGCCAACATACCAAGCTTAGCACGGGTTACGGCACTAAGTCAATAGAATGGCTCGACACCATGGACAGAATGGCTAAAAGCCATAAATATCGCAGAAAGGCTGAAAGCCTTGTACAGAACGGCAATGAGCCGTACATTTCCTCCGTAACTTTGTCCCAACCCCATGCAATATGTCGTGTATGTCATACTCAATCATCACAGGTGTATGCAGAATGACCATACTCAGTAACAGTCGTTTAACATATATTACAAGCATATCAGTCACACGACCACAGTCAAGTCAATTAAAACACAATCATACGATCACAGTCAAGTCATGGCACAAAATTAGTCATTTGCCCTCAGGGGCAAAATAGTCATTTTACCCTATAAGGGTATTTCGATTGTAACACCCCAAACCTAGTCAACACGTTACAACCAGATCGAGAATGTCATAGGGAAAGGTTGTTTAAAAGAACTTTGACATTTTAAGGAAAAATCGCAATTTTGAAACCTTCTTGTTTTGAGTTTCTATCTTGAAAATATTTTTTTTTAATTTAAGAGTTCTTACCAACTTCTATCTTTAAGAACTGTTAGTTGAAATCGGGTTTTGTGATACGAAAAATCGGAAATCAGTGGTTTTCCCAAAACATGTCTTGTTGAAAACAATGTTTGTGGTTTAAAGGAAAGTTTCTGAATTTAGTTATTAATCGCTTGCCATCCTTTGTTAACATTTGAAAACATGATTGATTAGATATTTATTCTAGAAAAATAAAGTATTCGACGTCTCATACGATAAGTTATAACAACACAAAATCCAAAACCCAAATTAAAGAATAGGAGGCCTTATTACATAACAAAATCCCAATTAAAACAAGTTTGAATAGAGAAAATGAATTTACGAGAAAAATATTGCATGGCCACCTCAAGTCTGCCTCGGCTCCAGATCCGCGACCTAGGGATTACCTGCATCATTAAGCAGAGGGGTGAGTCACTGAGACTCAGTGTGTAATTCCCCTTACGAACACAGTTTGGGCCCAAGCCTTAATAACATGGCATATCAATAGTGCATGCAATGCAACCCAACCCATCCTAGATTTCCATCCACTACATCACCTGTATCCACCGGACACCCGTGGCATCAAGCCACTGTGGTCCCAGACCACTTGTGACAGAGTCACAGAATATATAAACGTGGGGCGAACCCACTATGGTCCCAGACCACTGTGATGATCTGTGATAAGTATATGTAGGGCCAACCCACTGTGGTCCCAGACCACTAAGACAAGTCACTGATAGGCATATGTTTACGTGGTTCCAAACCACTGTGGTCCCTGACCACTGTGACAATAGTCACTAAATAGCACTTCCCCTCCATCCTCTCCCATAACCCATGCACATAATATCATACTGAGGTGAGTGCTATACACTTTCAATGAACAACTTATAATTAACTCATGCATTCAATATTACGAAAGTATCATCATAGCGAAATTTACCCACTGTCTCTAACCTTACCCACGAGGGTATCTCGACTGACAGCACAGTCATTTCGGCTTCCAGCCAACGCAGTTATTAACATGAATTGATTAACAAAGTAAAGTGTAAACATTACACACCTGGTAACGTGTAAAACTAGACTTTCTAAGTCGACGCTCTCACTAGCAGGGACGACAACTATTTCCCTATCCCAGGCAGATGTCGGCTCTCTACCACAGCCTGATGGAAAGTCACGAACCACCGACACCACATGCTTCTTAAACTTAGGAGCAGTGACCACAGGTTCACTCCCCTCAAGCTCCTCAGACGCACCCCCCTTGGATCGACTAGCCCTCATATCCACGATAAGAGTCTTGATCAGTACTTAGAGAAAAACGTTTGATTGTCTACCAAAGAAATTCGGTTAAGGCAACGAAAGGGAAAATGGATAATAGACAACCCTAAATCAAAAGAATCTCATTACCTCACGAACCCAAATGGAATGATATAGTTCGGCAACCAATCGACCTTCAGCTTCAGACTACCACTGTTCGGCTAATGGAGTATCCCGGAGTAAACATTCCAGAAGAGAGAAGAGGAAGAAGGGGTTAGCCAAAATTTAAACAGCAAGAACAAAATAACCATTTGGCTAAGACCACATAGAACCGAAAAAAAATAAGAAAGAAAAGTAAAAGTCACTCCCTACCTTGCACGATAGAACCCTACTAAAGAAGAGACTTCTGGCAACCCACAAAGATGCTTCTTGATATACGGTTGATAATGGTAGATGAGTAAAAGTGGTTCGGCTAACAGTAAAAAGTGTAAGAGTCGATTAATGTGATGTCAGAAGAGATTCGGCCAGAGAAGACAGAAGTAGAAAGAAAAGAGTTTCGGCTTTTGAAAAGAAAGAAAAGAAAAAGATGGAAAAGATGAATAGAGGAAGACCAAATATTCGGCTAAGGGATGAAAAAGGGTTCGGCTAAAGAAGCAAAAGAAGTAGAAAGAAAAGAAAAAGAAGGAGAAGAAGAGATGTCTGAATGGTCACACTACTTTCGGCTATTGCCAAAGGAGCAAAAGAGATGAGTAGAAGGAGCTGACAGTTTCGGTACAGTGAGAAACAAGAAAACCGAATGAGAGAAAAGAGAGAACTCCCAGAGACTTGCAAAAATCAGCACTAACCCCCTTAATGACCGAAAATGCTAACATGAAGAATACCTAAGACCTATGGGAAGTTCGGCACACCCACCTAGCAACTAAACCGAAATTCCCCCTCCAAGCTCCCCACATTCGGCCAACACCTCCACCATCACCCAATCCCTTGATTTGCTCATACTTTCACTATCCAACACCCATTTGAATTGGTTTGACCAATTCAAACTCCACAAGCTCCTCATGTCCATCCATTTGAATACATTGACACATTCAATCATCAATCTTGAAGAGTCCCTGCCGAATCCATCTTCTCTTTACCCTGACGCCAAAAATAAAGCTTCATAATGAGGCTTACAGGATTCGAACTCCTCCCATTCAGATCCTACAAGTGACGCCACCCCACTAGGACACAAGCTTCTTTGTGTCAACAACTACACACAAATAGACTTAAGGTCTGCTCCTACTAGCTTCCCCCCTAAAGTGCCGAAAGGCGAAATTTTACCAAGGCCCTAGCTTGACCCCGAGCCTCCCCAGGACCCCCAACCACACCAAAATAACAAACAAATCATGCCAAACACACAGTAACACACAAATAAAACAGAGGCCCCCAATTCTAGGATGTCACATCAGTAATCCTACCCTTTAAGGGTATTTCAATAATTCTATCCTACAGGGGTAGTTTAGTAATTCTACCCTATATGGGTATTTCGGTGATTTTACAAATCAATGGTATTTTAGTAATTTTGCAAACCGGGGGTATTTCGATAATTTCACAAACTGGGGGTATTTTAGTAATTTTGCAAATCGATGATATTTCGGTAATTTCACAATTTGGGGTATTTCAATAATTTTGCAAACCTGGGATATTTCGGTAGTTATGCAAATCGGGGGTATTTCAGAAATTTCGCAAATCAAGGTATTTCAGTAATTTTGTAACTCGAGGGTATTTCGATAATTTCACAAACCTGGGGTATTTTAGTAATTTTACAAACCAAGGGTATTTCAGTAATTTTACAATCTGAGGGTATTTTAGTAATTTTGCAAATCAGGAGTATTTTGATAATTTTACAAGCTGGGGTATTTCAGTAATTTTGTCAACCAGGGATATTTCGGTAATTTTGCAAACTGGGGTACTTCAGTAATTTTGTCAACCCCTTAGAAGGTCTACAGTCGCCTCGAGCAACTCAAGTATTCTAAACAGAGATATTGATGCGAATGGGCCTAAGGCCCATTCTCGGCCCAAGCGGGCCCACACGCTCGTGTGGCCCATGTAGCCCAAATCTAGCCACAGATATGAGATTCATATAGTCCAGTCTAATATTTATACACAATCATGCTACTTATCCCACGGGCCCATTAGCCCTACATGGCCCCTTTCGGCCCATCGTGGCCCAAATAGTCTAAATCCACAAGAACACTTATGATGGCCTCAACTATCACGTCGAAGCTCCCACACCTGCGCTCACAAGCTCATGTGGCTACCATCGCCGTGTGACCAACATTTCAGCATTTGTCGCTCTACAGTTAGAGTAGTGCAAAATACACACCTGATAGGAATCTGGAGTTAATCTGTGCTCCGAACACTCCTATGCCAAAACGCCAACTAAGGTATGCTTACTCTCCTCATAGATCGCTCTATTTAAAGCCAACTTCTCACCTTCCCTTATGCTAGCTTCACAATGTGTGATCCTTCCTTCAGCAGAGTTTAAATCCATCATAACCACTTGTCGTCCCAACTTAGCAAAATAAATATCTCTTTTTGCCTACAATGGGATTCGAACCCTTGCCCTCTCCTTGCTCTAGACGCTACATGCCACCACAACACAAGCTGCTTTTGTGACTTAAAACATGCGCAACTAAATATAAGCCTATGGGCCAAAGTCTAAGTTCATTTAAAAAGAAATTAAAATGACATGCAAGCGCCAAGACATGAACCTTGGACCCCTTGCTTCCTCTATGGCGTCACTTCCTTGCCTCCCATGTGGAGCGATTTGCCACTAGACCACAACTCCTTTGTGTGTCATTTTTCTCCACTTTTTATTCTTAAAGCCTATTTACTAACACCTAGGTTTTAGTCACCTAAAACCAAAATTTTCCTAAAGCCCAGATTTGAACCCGGAACTTCATAGAAGCCCCCTAACCTTCCAAAATCACTCACCTAATAGGTCCAACTAGCATTAGTGCCATTCTCTTGTTCTCAAAAATTTTAAACGCTCCCGTGCCCAAGGCCCAATAGGCCCAATTCTACTAGGCCCAAATTCGGGGCGTTATAATTCTACCCTCTTAAAGAAATTTCGTCCTCGAAATTTCCACCTGTATAATAGCCGCACAACGCAGGTTACACCACCACTCTGCCGCTGCGCACTCTGATTCTAATATCCCTATCATATCTTAACTAGAACTTGCAACTCCCTACACCTACTCAAAACACCTAACCATTGAAGCAGACAGATATCTCACACACAACCACACATCCAACCACAGAAACAAATAGATATTTATCACACATTCATACAATTTCTATATTCAAACATTACATCCAAACAAAACAGACACAGAATAAATACCAAAAAAATACAGTCCAATATCTAAAGAAACCACCGTATTTCTAACTTACCGTATTTAAATTTCTAAACAAAAAAAAAGAATTCAGAAAACTTACGGATTCGGCGCCAAAGACTCGGTGTACCACACTTTCAGAAAACGGTCAATACTTTAGAACATCAAATCTTTTCAAGCCTTTTTGAAACAACACTTTCAGAAATTCAATTTTGTAAACCCAACCCACAGTCGAGTTTTGTAACCTGGCTCTGATACCATTAAATGTAACACCCCAAATCCGGCCTAGAAGTTAGGCCCGAATCTAACGTGTCACATAAAAGTGTTTTTCAAAACCATTTTTCTTGTTGTTAGAACTTGTTTGAGAGTTAAAAGCTCTTTGTTAAAAAAAAAAACTTAAGCAATTGTTGTCCACTTGAAAACGTAACTACTTTTAAAACCTTATATGTTGCAAAAGCATATTTAAAATAAAGAATTTACGAATAGGTTATGTTCAAAAACTGAGTTGCAGAAGTAATTTGAAAATGTTGCAGAAACATAGTGTTTTGAAGATAATTATCGTTTTGGAAATCGTATTCCACATTTAGCAGTTAGAAAACATCATAAATAAATATCACAAATAATAAGTTAAAAATAGAAAGGCCTTATTACAACCTAAATAAAAATACTTGAATTTAAATACTAAAAACGGAAACCATAAGCAGTGTGTGGCCTTCTCCGAGTCCCTCGCAGCACTGATCCGTCTAAGGCTGAGGATTACCTGCACAGTTAAGAACGGGGTGAGTTTATGAAAACTCAGTGTGTAATCCCCTTACTAGAGTAATAGTCATTATACAGAAACAGAACTCGAAATAGTCTGGGCCAAAGCCCTTTAACAGTAACAGTACAGTCTATTTTAGAACATACGTAGGTCAAAGCCCACTACAATATCATTTGGGTCACAGCCCATAACAGAATCAATTGAGCCTAGCCTAAACCAATAGCAGAACAAGTGGCCTAAGCCCAAAGATGCGATGTGATCTCTCATAAACAGATATGCAACAGTATGAGGATGCATCCCACCCCGATCCAGCCAACACACCACCCTTACCAACCAACACACCCTGTGGGGATAAAATCGGCCCACCCAGCCAACATACCAAGCTTAGCACCAGTTGCGGCACTAAGTCAATAGAACGGCTCAGCACCTTGGATAGAACGGCTAAAAGCCATAAGTATCGCAGCATCGCTACCGGTTAATAGAACGGCTAAAATCTATAAATATCGTAGAAAGGCTGAAAGCCTTGTACAGAATGGCAATGGGCCATACACTTCCTCCGTAACTTTGTCCCAACCCTATGCAATATGCCGTGTATGTCATGCTCAATCATCACAGGTGTATGCAGAATGACCATACTCAGTAACAGTCAAGTCATGGCACAAAATCAATCATTTACCCTCAGAGGCAAAATAGTTATTTTACCCTATAAGGGTATTTCGATAATCCTACCCTACAAGGGTATTTCGGTAATTTTACCCTACATGGGCATTTTTGTGATTTTACAAATCAAGGGTATTTTGGTAATTTCATAAATCGAGGGTGTTTTAGTAATTTCACAAATTAGGGTATTTTGGTAATTTTTTAAAGTGGCGGTATTTCGATAATTTCACAATTCGAGGTATTTCGATAATTTTGCAAACCTAGAATATTTCGATAATTATGCAAATCGGGGATATTTTGGTAATTTTGCAAATCGAGGTATTTTGGTAATTTTGCAAACCTAGGGTATTTCGGTAATTTTTGCAACTCGAGGGTATTTCGTTAATTTTTTTAATCCGGGGGTATTTCAGTAATATTGCAAATCAGGGGTATTTCAATAATTTTGCAAACTGGGGTATTTGAGTAATTTTGTCAACCCCGCAGAAGGTCTACAGTCGCCTCGAGCGACTCAAGTCTTCTAAACAGAGATAATGATGCGAATGGGCTTAAGGCTTATTCTCGGCCCAAGTGGGCCCACACGTTCGTTTGGCCCATTTAGCCCAAATCTAGCCACGGATATGAGATTCACATAGTCCAGTCTAATATTTACTACACAATCATGTAACTTATCCGATTGGGCCCACGGGCCTATTGGCCCTACATGGCCCCTTTCGGCCCATCGTTGCCCAAACAGCCTAAACGCACAAGAACACTTATGACGGCCTCAACTATCACGTCGAAGCTCCCACACGTGCGCTCGCACACTCATGTGGCTACCATCGCCGTGTGACTGACATTTCGGCATTTGTCGCTCTACAGCTAGAGTAGTGCGAAATACACACCTGATAGGAATCTGAAGTTAATCCGTACTCCAAACACTCCTATGCCCAAACGCCAACCAAGGTATGCTTACTCTCCTCATATATCGCTCTATTTAAAGTCAACTTCTCAACTTCCCTCATGCTAGCTTCCCGATGTGGGATTCCTCCTTCAGCAGAGTTTAAATCCATCTCAACCACTTGCCGTCCCAACTTAGCAAAATAAATATCCCTTTTTGCTTGCAATAGGATTCGAAGCCTTGCCCTCTCCTATGCTCCAGATGCTACATGCCACCACAACACAAGCTCCTTTTGTGACTTAAAACATGCGCAACTAAATATAAGCCTATGGGCCAAAGTCTAAGTTCATTTAAAAAGAAATCAAAATTAAATGCAAGTGCCAAGACTTGAACCTTGGACCCCATGCTTCCTCTATGGCGTCACTTCCTTGCCTCCCATGTGGCGCCATTTGCCACTAGACCACAACTCCTTTGTGTGTCATTTTTCTCCACATTTTACTTTTAAAGCCTACTTACTAACTCCCAGGGTTTCATTCACCTAAAACCAAAATTTTCCTAAAGCCCAGGTTTGAACCAGGGACTTCATAGAAGCCCCCTAACCTTCCAAAATCACTCACCTAATAGGTCCAACTTGCATTAGTGCTGTTCTCTTGTTCTCAAAAATTTTAAATGCTCCTGTGCCTAAAGCCCAATAGGCCCAATTCTACTAGGCCCAAATTCGGGGCGTTACATGACATTTTTCGTTAGTTAACGCTATCAAATTCTCAAAACAAACATAAAAAGTGTCCGACTATAAATCACTCATTGAATAGTTCCTTTCATGTGACTTTATCTGTCTGAAAGTATAAACTATCACTTTACATTCTTGTATTAAAACACATTCCAATCCTTTTGATAATATATCACTAAAAAATCATAAATTCTTTACTCAATTTAAACTGGACCCAGAATCAGTGCTTCGTTTAACAATACCTTAAACTATTTTCACTTTGTTAATACTCAACAGACCATTTAAACATTCACAAATGTGATAATTTTATCAATCAAAACAATTTTAACTCATAATAATATCATCCAATTAGAACTGATCTAATAGGTATGTCTTTGTATCACACCCTTTTTTAATATTAATTCTTCATTCAAACTGTTCGTCAATTTACCCATGAATGTATAAGATTTTATCCTCTTACCTGAGGATAAACCTAAATGCATATAACTCAAGTTACCTTTCAACTAACCAGCTCACTTAGATAAAAACAACTGAGTCGATCTCAACTATTAAATAATATCATATCAAAGTACTCTCATCTTCATGCTATTAAAACAACTTAAACATACAATCTTTTAAAATTTCCTCACATGCTAGTCAAAAGATCTTTACAATCATATTAGCTCAAGGAAACAAAATATTTTGATTGAACTCACCGACCTTAATCAAACTTACCTGAGAAAAGAAAACCATCGTGCAATTTGAGCTTGAGCTCCCACTATCTATACCTTTGCCGATGTCAATTCCTTTCACGAAAATTTGAGAAATCCTGATACCAGAATCACCACGTTCCCATAATCGAACCAGAAATACAACCATAATAGACATAGTTATCACAAGCCAAAGAACGCACTTTAAAGATGAGATATGATTGATAATTTACGAAATAAGAATGATAAGAAAACCAAGATAAAGAAATCCAAGATGCGATATCATATTGGAAGACCAAGAACATAACTCATAAGAAAATAATAAAGATCTTGATGATTCCTTAGAGAAAACCAGAAGAAAAACAATGCTTATACACTCTGGAATCAATTGTAACAGAGATAATATATTTTCCTAATATATATACAAAATACAACAACATCCAGTAGAAACAGAAGAATAGCCTCACATAAGTATCCACCAACAACTTTTATTCCAAACATAATAGGATAAAATCCCAAAGAAAAAGATAAGAAATGCTGCTCATCAACCAACCAGATTAACAGTGCTTTCATCTATCATTATAAGCAGCTAGCATTCTCATACGATAAGAATTTCATCAGAAAATGAACAATCACATATATCTCTGAGGATAAATAAATACATAAAATACCCAGGAGAGATCATCATAATCTGTTCAATCACAACTGTTACACTCAGACATCTTTAAGATTCAAATATTATTTCTCTGACTAATTCTATCATCACTAATCCCTTATTATTCCATTCACTAACGAAAATCAATCCGGAAGAAATACTAGCAAATACATACTTTAGCCATCATACCTAAATGAGTTGATTAGCCGAGATTAACTTTTTCTTTAACCGTGACATTGCAAAATCTGAATGATCTTTAGAATAAGGCATCTTTTCCAGAACTGTATTCACTTGCCAAACTATTCTTAACTCTAACCACATTATTAGTTATTCCGCTACTGAACTCTTTAGTCTCTTACTTATGAGCTCATTCAACTTAAATCTCGTGAAATTTCGTTACAAATTACCACGTTGGTAATAGGGTGAGGTCATAAAACCTCTAACTCGACTCTCATAAATACACACATATCACTTAGCATTCATCATCAGCATAATATCTTCACAATCATATAATTCACTTCAAGCTAATTAACATACATATTTATGCTACACAAACTTTTCGATTATCTTTATTCAAACTAATCACATTCACTTAATCAAAAAAATTAGGCACATAACATCATATGAATGCCAAACAACATGGACGAGCTTACCACATTATAAACTTCCATTTCATTTCACCTTTCCATATTTCAAGAGTAATTCCCATTGAACCATTGTAATTTCGATGGATACTTGAGTAGTATACTCATGGTAAGCATATCAACAATCTGTCAATTCATATTCAAAAGTGCCCTTTTTTGCAATACTCATAGAGCACACTCTCGAGCCACAAATGACACAACAAGATTGCCAGTTCAGGCTAAATCCTTTCAGTAACATATGCTTGAGAGGGCTTAATTTAGGATTACCCTTCCGAGCTAAATCATTTTTGCCACATTTATAACATTTTGTCTATTTCATAAAACCACTATAATCCATCGAAATACAACGTTCAACCTAAACAATGACAATTTTATCCATATTTCTCAACTTATGGTTATTTCATTTTGTACATCACCACATACATATCATGAAATTTTATTCATACCTTTCCAAGTTTCGACTCATCACAAACACATTTTCAATTATCTTAGTATCACTTTTAGTATTTTCGAAAATAGCTCGGTTGGAAAGCATCTCTGGCTCACAAAACAATTTCATCAGAGTTGGGAGATATCACACTATCACAGGTAGTAATATGGCATGTATAGCTAGACTCACATACGCTACATTAGTCCGAGAATCGACTAAACCATAGCTCTGATACCACTAAATATAACACCCCTTACCCATATTCAATGTCGAAACAGGGTCGAGGCATTACCGGACTTATAACACAAGCAAACATACATTTTCAAGTCATAAATTTTGCGTCCAAATTAAAACTTTTCATACACATTCATATCGTCCTAAAACGAGCCTATGAGGCCCAAAACATGCTTTGGAGGTGGTTCGGGACTAAACCGAGAACTTTAGAAAATTTTACAACACTTAAAAATTTTTTGATAAATGTAGGACTCACACACCCGTGTGGTCTAAGGGACACGCTCGTGTGACCTTGGGACACGCCCGTGCTTTAAACTGTGTTTGATTTAGGGGTGCTCTCGGACTTGTGCCAAACGGCCGTGTGTTAGGCCATGTAGCACACAAGGCTAAGACACATGCCCGTATGCTCAATTTTGGACATTCTGTTTTGCAACAATTAAGGTGCATAGGACACACGGCCGGAACACATGCCCGTGGGGCAGACCGTGTGGACAAAAATAAGACTATTTATCAAGCCAATTTGCCACCCTCACTTGCACACATCAACACAACATCACATGGCACAATTTCAAGCATTTAAAAAAGCAACTAAACGACCACAACCAAGACAATAACATGTCATCCTCATGTCATTATTTATCAAGCTTAGAACTTCAACCTTTTCACACCAATTCATGGAAGATTCCACATTCATGGTTAAAACATATCAACTTTATATCTTTGCCTAACATATTCACTACATTTATTAAGCCACACATCAAACATACAAATTCCACATTCATTAGGCATACCATAATCATATCACCATAGACATTGACACATATATGAATATACTTAGGCTTATAATCATGTTAGCCAATATAAGCCAACTTACAAGGCCAAATAGCAAAACAAACCTTTGACAATCACAAGCCAACACATTGGCTGCAATCACAATGACACATTTAACAAAATGACTAAGTCCCTATACATGCCATAGATTTAAAATACTTGAATTCATTTATACCCAAAATGACAGCTTGATAGCGTGATAGCATCTCCGGCGAACTCCAACCCGAGCTAGCTTAATAACCCTAAAAGAATGGGAAAGGAAAGGGGTAAGCTATATAGCTTAGTAAGTTCATATGCAAATAATACGAAACTTTATTCATACACTTGACATACAAATAACTTAACAATTATTAACATAAATGTCATTAAAAATTCATAAACGCACTTACTCAATCCCAATCTTACCAACAGCTCATCATATAAATAACATAACGTATTTCAACATAAATGTCATTAAACTTCATGAGTATAATTTACTCAATCACATTCTTGCCTATAGTTCATCATATGAATAACATAACATATATCAACATGAATGTCATTAAAATTTCATATATGTCATATGAACATAAATGTCATTTATTATCAATATAACACATATCAACATAATTGTCATATACTAATAGCTCATTATATGAATTACATAACACATTTCAACATAAATGTCATTTAAGCTTCATAAGCACAACTTACTCAATCACAATCTTACCACTTGTTCATCATATACTGAGCTCATTTTCTTTGAGTTTTATGTACATACCTGTACCATCACATAACATATTCACATACTTTCTCATCTTTGACATACCCGTTGAATTTCCTGTTGAACCACTTAGAATATTAAAGGATACTCGGGGATCTCGTACACACAGTATCATACCAATGTCATATCCCAGATATGGTCTTATATGTAATCTTGTATCGATGCCAATAGCCCAGCTATGGTCTTACACGAAGTCTCACATAGATGCCATTTCCTAGATATGGTCTTACATGAAGTCTCATATCAATGCCATATCTCAGATATGGTCTTACACGTAATCTTAGTGACCCTAATGTTATGACATTTGTATCCTATCTATTCCTAAGGTTTAACCGGGATTTACTTGCTTGTCGAAACTTTGTCAATTTCATTCATAGAGTCAATCATACAATTCATGCAATAACAAAACATTATAAATACAATTATAACGTCGCATTATTTACATACAAACTTACCTCGGCATAAAAAATGGCGAAAAGGACTAAAACGTCAAATACTTATTTTTCCCTCGTTTTGGGTCCAAACCTCATTTTTCATGATCTATAATATCACATTCAATCATTATACAATTCAAATTAGCCCAAAATCACATTATGGCAAAAATTACATTTTTGCCCTTAAAGTTTAACATTTTTATAATTTAGTCCCTAGGCTCGTAAAATGAAATGTACTCAATTTCTTCAATACCCATGCCTAGAAGAACCTTATGCATGCTTATAACAGCCACAATTTTTATTCATTCACATTTTTACACCATATTTTATAACTTTTACAAATAAGTCCTTTTAGGTATTTTCACCGAAAATCACTTAGTAAAAGTCGTTTATCATACACCAAACATGCATTTTCTACTATTAGACATTAAAATACATACATATTCAACATGGGTAAAATTTTAGACCTTGACATCTCTTCAAATGGATGGTAGAAATAGAAAGATTGAGTTTCAACGACTTCAAAAATGTAAAGAGCATTAAAAAACGGGGCAAGAACGGACTTACAATCAAGCTTGCTAGTGGCCAAACCCTAGCTATGGCTTCCCCTCTGTGAATTTCGGCCATGAGGAAGAAGATGGACAAAAATTGGCATTTAATTTAACTTTTTAATTCATTTAATTACCAACTTACCAAAATGCCCTTCATGAAAAACTTTGAAAACATACCAAACCATGTCCATTTTTGTCCACCAACTTAACCAATGGTCTAATTACCATTTAAGGACCTCTAATTTATAATCTCATAGCAATTGGACACCTCTAACATATAGAATTCAAGTTTTTCACTGTTTGTAATTTAGTCCTTTTGACTAAATTGAGTGCCCAAACGTCAAAATTTTTGAACCAAATTTTTCACAAAATTGTTCCATAAAACTGTAGACCATAAAACTAGGTTGTTCTTCGTCAGATTTATGGTCTCGAAACCACTGTTCCGAGTAGACCCAAAATCGGCTGTTACAATGCCAAAATAACACCAACTTATTCTTTATGAAAGAAAACAAAACATACTTAAAAACAACATAAAATGCTAAAATAACACCAACATTTCTAACGAGTCTCAAAGAAATCTATCACATCAAGGTGAGTTATATCATTAAGGCCATGAATTACATCACCCTCCTCTTTTGCCTCCATTTCATCATTTTTGAATATAAAATTTGTCTCAATATTTGATAAACCATAAAAGCAACATATTTTAATCCCACATTTAGTATGCTTTTGGATAATTTATCCCTCGATTTATGTAAAAAGGTGCTCTTAATCCTTTTTTTCATGTCTTATACTCAGGAAAGCACCGGAGGACAAAAAGAACGAGAAACGGGCCTGAAACGAAGTAAATTGGGCCAAGGAAGAAATCGACACGACCTGGACCTAAGCCTACACGGCCGTGCCTCACTAATCATCTAGAACACGGCCTTCTCCCGATGCACACGACCGTGTCTCATTAAAGAAATCTAAACACGGCTTGAAGATCGTCCACACGGGCGTGTGCCATGGTCGTGCCCTTGTCGTGGCAAAGAGCAATTTCATTCGGATTTGGATATTTTGGGGCAAAGAAACCTATTCCAAGAGCCTATATAAACCCCCTAAGTATCAGCTGAAAGGGGGCGGTTAGCTAGGCCAAGGAGCCAAGCCGAAAAGGCCAGATTTGTGGAGAATCACTCGAAGTTAGCCAGTTGATCCATCTCAAGAAGCTGGAATTCTACTCAAGACGGCAGATCTCTCCTTCAATTCCTTCAGGGAGTTTTAGGGATTTCTTATGTTTTGTTTTATCTTTTCTTCTGAGATGTTTTCTTTATTTGTTATGAACTAAACCCTTCAGATACTTGAAGGGGATGAAACCTATGATGGATCTTGTTATTGTTTTCTAAACTATAAGATAAATACTTGATTTGTTCTTAATTATGTGTGCTTAATTCTTGTGTAGATGTTTCCGGGATATTAATTCAAGTAAGATGTTTTTAGGTGGTGGAGCAAAAGTCCCTGCTTAAGAATAGATCTAGCATAATTAAAGCAGAGTCGTTCGCGCGCCTAGAGATAGGGTGACGAGATTTTTCCGGATTAGGGTGAAACCTAATATGGGAGTCCACAGATCGATTTACTGCTATTCTAGGGGGTTATTAAGAGAGAAAGAGATTTCCATTAATTAACCTAGGGTTAGACGTTATTCGCTTCGAGAGAAGGTTTAATATACGTTAGGGAGTCCTACGGATCAAGTCAAGTGAATAAATCGTATGGTTCAGTGTTAGATAACAAGTGAAGTCTATGTGGATTCTTCCTGAGGGTATCGTCTTGATCAACTGAGTTTTTTCTCTAGCTATTTCCCAATTCATTCTTTTTGTCTTTGTGTCCTTAGCTTAGTAGTTAATATAGATTAGATTAAATCAACTTCACTTTATTTTAGGCTAAATAATAAAAAGAAAGTTAGTATTAGTACTTTTAGTTCCTTTGGGTTCGATAATCCGGTCTTGCCTAAGCTATACTACTGTTCGATAGTACACTTGCCTTTAATCGTTGTCAAAGTTAGTTTCCAGGTTCGATCATTCTCTTTATAAATTTTAAGACTCCGATTCACAACGATCAATATTATTTCTCTTCCCTTTAATAGATGCTTGATAAGTTTGACTAAATGTTGAGGTGTACGACAGGTATGTGCCTAATGCCCCCTCATACCATATCTGTAACATAAATTCTCAATAATCCTTGAAGGATTATTTTGACCACCTCTTTATTATCCTTCATTGCTATTCTTTTTCTGGTGGTTAGAAATGCCATTGTTATGAACACCATGGTAGCGGTTCTAGTACATCCTCAACCACGCCCCCACTACGTCCACAACCACGACCATAATCTCGACCTTATATTTTTCATTTCCATATTTATTATATACTACAGCATTTACTTCAGGGAGTGGTGTAGTACCAGTGTGACAAATTCCATGGTTTTTCATCAACAACTCATTATTTTGTTCAGCCACTAAAAGGCATGAAATCAATTCAAAACATTTTTTAAAACCTTTTTCACGGTATTGCTACTGCAAGAGCACATTAGTAGCATGAAAGGTTGAAAAGGCTTTCTCTAACAAGTCATTATCAGTTATGTTCTCTTCATATAATTTCAGTTGAGAACTAATTTTGAAAAGTTTTGAATTATATTCACTTATAGTCTTAAAATTTTGCAACCGTAAGTGTATCCAATCATAACAATCTTTAGGGAGGATCACCGTTTTCTAATGGTCAAATTGTTCTTTCAAATTTTTCCACAACACAAAAGGGTATTTCATAGAGAGATATTCCACTTTTAATCCTTCATGTAGATGATGATGGATGAAAATCATTGCTTTTGCCTTGTCTTGGTTAGATGTTTCTTTACATACTACTACAGTATTCCTTAGACCTTTAAAATCTAGGTGAATATCAACATCTAACACCCATGACAAATATTTTTTTCCTAAGGTGTCTAGGGCGACAATTTCAAGTTTGGCAAGATTTGACTTTATAATCACTAAAAAACTACAAAAATAGTAGCAAAATAATAGTAATCAAATTATTTTTCAAATGTAATTATAATAATGTATTTAAGAATAAAAATAGGAAATATTATAAAATAATTTATGATATAAAATTTAGGATTACCTTAAGTCGATAGAGAAATTAAATTCAATTCCCCCCAAGAACTTTAAGCAAATCGCTGCACACGTTTGAACCCCTCCTTTTTCGTCAATTTTGGGTAGCTAAGCAACCAATTTCAATGCTAGGTTAGAAAAATAATGAAAGTAATTCAACGGGGGAAGAGAAACGGATAGAAAGCAATTGAAGTATGGGTTATAAAAAAAATGTTTTTTTTGAGGGGGATATCAAATGAAAAATAAGAACGATGTGGGTTTAGAAAAAAAATTGAGAATCGTGTTGATAACGTGTTATAAAATAAAGAGAGATGGAGATGGAGAGAATAAAGAACAAAGAAAATATGAAAGCAATAGAGAATGTACTTCATTGATTAAAGGGATGATTACAATGCTTCATCAGACTCTTTATTTATAGGCATAAGAAGTATAAAAGAAGTAAAGATATAATTCTAATAACTATTAGAATTTAAAGTACATCAAAACTTTATGTTGATCAATGTAACACGTAGGTTTGTGGAAGTGCACACAGTCGTTATCAAGAAATAAGTAAGTATTGAGTTATCACCTCTACAAGGATTGTATTTGTGTCAAATCACTTAATTGTAAAATTATATTAACAACTTGGTAAATAAAAAAACAATATGATTAAGAAGTGATATATTAAACTAAATGCAATTATCCCTAATGCAAATTATCCTAAATATGCGAACTATATGAATGAAATTGATTTTAGCAAAATTAAAGACAATTTGCAAAAATTATAACACAAATAAACTAGGACAATTACTTTAATTAAACACAATTTATTATCAACATGCTTAATAACATTCGGAAAAACATTCCATGGCAACTTGATCTTTCATGAGTTTGGAAACCACATTAGGTCCTTTCGGAATCCTTTACTTAGTAAATATGTATTTTACTGATCCTTATTTACTAAGGGTTTCTTAGCATTCGTGTGAGGTAACAGGGATGTGTTAGGTTTGAAACAGTTTAATCACACAGATCTAAAAACTATGCAGATAACATAGCTTTGTTAGAGTTGTTATGCAACCTGCAATTTAATCGGGTTAGGATCTAAATTGAGCATGCACATTTCGATTATGTTTCCACTAGCCGTTCTCTAGTTAGGATCACTCAGTTAATTCAGGTGCATTTCAATCCGAAATAATAATTTAAAATAATAACCCAAAATATCGTGCATGGCCACCTCGAGTCCGTCTCGTCTCCAAATCCGCAATCTAAGAATCATCTGCAAAATATAAAGGAAGGGGTGAGTCACCCAGACTCAGTGTATAAATCCCCATCCCGAAGGTAATAAGGCCTTACACAGTTTCATAAGTGAATATGTATGCCATGCAACCCAAAACCTAACAATCCGAAACTCCTGAATCTACCCCGTATGGTACCAAACCACTGGTGGTCCCGAGCCACTGGTGATCGAAGCCACAAATATCATATGTGGTACCAAACCACTGGTGACTGAAGTCACAAATAACATGTGTGGGGCCAACCCACTGTGGTACCAAACCAGTGGGACGAGTCACAAAGATAGATATATGTGGTACCAAACCACTGGTGGTGCCAAACCACTGAGACTTAGTCACAATATTATAGTAAGCGGGGCCAACCCACTGTGTGGTACCAAACCACTGGTGACAGTCTAAAAATCATACCTTCCCCCTCCTCTCATCACCCATTTTTATGAACATGCTTTCCAAGGCAAAACAGTCATGCTTAACATTCAAAAATAATGTAACATGGCATATGCAGATTTAACAGAGGCATTTAACGTTAGCCAATCAAAGTGGACTTACCTAGAGTCCTCACTTTTACCCACAAGGGTAACATACCGATTCCTAAAGTTATTCTGGCTTTTGACAGTATACAAGATATAATATATTAACATACGAAGTGTGTAAGAGTTACACACCAGATTACCCGTAATACGACACTCTCTACGTCGAAACTGTCGTTAACCCACACTATCGCTATCTGCCAGATGCCGGCCCACACCCAGGTGGCCAATCACGAACCGCAAACACAGCCCTCTTCTTGAACTTAGGGATTGGATTCACCGATCCAACCCCTCCTAACGCTTGGCTGGCATTCGAGTCCATGAACACACCTTAGTCACCAAATCGAGTTAAAGCAACGAAATTAAATCTACAAGGTTATCACATTACTCAAAGCGAAGGCTCTTACCTAGATCGACAACCCCCGAGGCTCAAGATCTAATCCACAGATCGAATAGATCCTGAGAGTCCAAACGAAAACGTCACTTCCCTCCCTAACTTAATAGATTCGGCCAACACCCAGCAAGAATCGGCAATGCTAAAATAAAAGAGAATCCGATTAGTAAAGCTAGAAATAAGAATGAAGATCCTTAAATGCAACCTTGGAAATTTCGGCCTCCAAAAGAAATATGGAATAGGGAATGGGTTTGAGATTTTGGCTTTGAGAAATAGAGAAGGGAAATAGACTTCGGCACCCAAGGAAACTATGAGGAAATAAAAGAAAAAGAAAAGAAAGTATGGCAAGAAGTATTCGGCTCAAGTGTTGAATGAGAAGAGAGGTGAGTATCAAAGTTTTCGGCAAAGGTTAATGCTTCAGAAGGTTTCGGCTAACAACAAACTAAAAGTGAAAAAAGATGAAGAGAGAAATGGTAGATGAGGTTTCGATTCTTAAGGATATGGCAAGAAAATGAAGCACAATTGATGAATGGGGAGCAAGATAGGTTTGGCCAACCTCTAAAAGAAGCAGAAAGAAATGAGAAGAGATTTAGGAAAGGTTTCAGTTTTGGTACCTAAGAGGAATGAAAACATGATAAAGGTGCTATGCGGTAGTTCGATTTTGACAAAAAGAGAGGAAGCAAAAAAAATGTTTTTAGCCTTTCATAACTAGCCGAAAATGCTCTCCTAAGTTTACTATTGAAATTCGGCACCCCCCTAAGCTACCAAAACCGATTTCTCCCTTCTCCCCTAGAGTTTGACATTCGGCCAACTCTAAGCTCAAGTGTCCATCCCCCTTTTTCCTCCACAATTTCCTCCTGACCACTCATTCAAACCTATTTGAATGTTTCAAACACCTCATATTTCTCTCCTCCACTCATTTGAATCTGTTGACTCCTTCAACAGTCATCCACCAGAGTCTATCCTGAGCACAACTCCTCCTGATCTTGGCGTCAAACATAACAAGTAGAAAAGGGATTCTTGCAGCTCGAACCAAGGCCGTCCAGCTTGCATGAGGCGTCACTCCCTTGTACCTTAAGTGGCGCCTCCTTGCCAGTTTACCAAGGCACTTCTTGTGTCAAAACTTGCCACTAACCTCCCTTAACACCTAGCTCAAACAGCTCCCCCTTCTAAATGCCCAAAAAGAAAATTTTTGATTAGGCTCTAGCCTATCCCTAGCTTATGCCTAGACCCTAAAATAGCCTAAACTAGCATGACATCCATACTGTCTACATGCAACCAAATAAAATGCAAAGGCCCCGATTTAGGGATGTTACAGTTCTACTCCCTAAAAAATAATTTTAGCCTTGAAATTACCTGATTAGAAAAGTTGAGGGTATTGCTGCCGCATCGCATCCTCGGGCTCCCACGTGGCCTCTTCTGTTCCATGATTCTGCCATAACACCTTCACCAAAAGAACTGATTTCCTATGTAAAACTTTGACATCCCGATCCAGAATCTACACTGGTTCCTCCTCAAAAGACAAATTCGGGCTCACTTCAATCTCCTCCACTAGCACAACATGAGACGGATCTGAACGATTGCGTCTAAGCATGGAAACATGAAACACGTCGTGAATCTGACTCAACTCTGATGGTAACTCAAGCTGGCTACTGGTCCTACCCGCTTCAACACCCAATAAGGCCCGATAAACCTAGGGATCAGCTTGCCCTTTCGACCAAATCTCAGCACATTCTTCCATGGCGACACCTTCAGGAAAACCTTGTCACCCACTGCAAACTCTGTATCCCTTCGCTTAAGATCAGCATAAGATTTTTTCCTATCCAAAGCTTCCTTCAACCGAGTTCGAATCAGCTTAACCTTATCTTCTGTTTCTTTGGACCCAACAACTGACATTCACCCAACTCTGTCCAACACATAGGGGTACGACACTTCCGTCCATATAATGCTTCATACGGTGCCATCTGAATACTTGCCTGGTAGCTATTGTTATACGCGAACTCTGCCAATGGTAGAAATTCTTCCCAACTACCTCTGAAATCCAGAACACAACCCCTCAACATATCTTCCAAAATCTGAATTACCCTCTCCGACTGCCCATCTGACTGCAGATGAAACGCCGTACTGAAATCCAACCTTGTACCCAATGCCTGATGTAACACTTTCCAGAACCTTGACGTGAACCTAGGATCCCTATCTAAGATAATCGACACTGGCACTCCATGTAGCCTCACAATTTCTGCCGTATACAACTTAGCCAACCTTTGAAGTGAGCAATCCACCCAAATCGGTATAAATGAGCAGACTTTGTCAGGCGATCAACAATCACCCAGACCGAATCCTTCTTGCTAGGCGTAAAGGGTAGCCCACTAATGAAATCCATCGTGATCCTTTCCCACTTCCACTGCGAAATCTTCACTGGCTGCAACAGATCCGAAGGTAACTAATTTTCGGCTTTGACTTGCTGGCATGTCAGACACTTACTTACAAATTCCGTTACCTCTCACTTCAGACCCGGCCACCAAAACTGTTCTCGCAAATCCCTATACATCTTACTACCTCCAGGATGCATAGTGTATGGGCTACTATGAGCTTCTTGAAGAATCTTCTGCCTTAACTCTACATCTCTTGGCATACAAAATTTCCCTTGGAAACATAACACTCCATCGCTACTCAAGCTATACCCCTCTAATCCACCATTCTGCATTTGTAAACATCGAGCACTTAAGGCTTCATCCACTAGTTGTTTCTCCTTAACCTGGTTTACCCAAGTCGGCTTCACATGCAATTCCACTAACAGACTTCCGTCATCATACAGACTAAGGTGGGCAAACATTGCTCTTAAGTCTGCTACCACTTTGCGGCACAACGCGTCAGCTACTATGTTAGCCTTACCCTGATGGTATTCAATCGAGCAGTCGTAATCCTTCAACAACTCGATCCACCTTCGCTGCCTTAAATTCAATTCCTTCTGAGTCAAAAGGTATTTCAAACTTTTGTGATCCGTGTAGACTATAGACTTCTCCCCATACAAGTAATGCCTCCAAATTTTCAAAGCGAAAACCACTGCAGCCAACTCCAGATCATGCGTCGGGTAATTCACTTCGTGAGGTCTCAACTGCCGAGATGCATACACCACTACCTTCCCCTCTTACATCAGCACACATCCCAAACCAGTATGCGACGCATCACAATAAACCGTAAACTCCTTCCCCGCTTCAGGCTGGATCAAAATTGGAGCTTCTATCAGAATCCTCTTTAACTTGTCAAAACTTTCCTGTTGTTTGTCTGACCACACAAACGGAACCCCTTTCCTTAACAACTTGGTTAACGGCGCTGCAATCAAGGAAAACTCTTCACAAACCTTCTCTAATACCCTGCTAAACCCAGAAAACTCTGAATCTCTGCTACAAACTTAGGTGGTTTCCAGTTCAATACCGCCTCAATATTCCGAGGATCCACTCTAATCCTCTCAGCTGACACCACATGACCCAAGAAGGTTACTTCTTTTAGCCAAAACTCGCACTTACTAAACTTTGCGAATAACTGCTTCTCCCTCAGAATCTGCAGAACCACACGTAGATGTGCATCATGCTCCTCCTCAGATTTCAAGTACACCAAAATGTCGTCTATAAACACTACGACGAACCGATCCATGTACGACTGAAAAACCCGACTCATTATATCCATAAATATTGCTAGCGCGTTGGTCAATCTGAACAACATTACCAAGAACTCGTAGTGCCCATAACGAGTGCAGAACACCGGTTTATGGATATCAGCCTCCTTTACCTTAAGCTGGTGATACCCCAACCTCAAATCAATCTTGGAGAAAACTGATGCTCCCTTAAATTGATCGAACAGGTCGTCTATCCTCGGCAACGGATACTTATTCTTAATCGTCAACTTATTCAGCTGGCGGTAATCAATACACATCCGCATTATTCCGTCCTTCTTTTTAACAAAAAGCATGGGCGCTCCCCAAGGTAACACACTCGGCCAGATAGAACCCCGGTCCAACAACTCCTGAATCTGCTCTTTTAGCTCCACCAACTCCCTCGGCGCCATCCTATATAGGGCAATAGACACTGGCGCGGTTCCGGGTAGCAGATCTTTGCCAAACCCAACTTCGCGATCTGGAGGCAGACCCGGAAGCTCTTCTGGGAATACATCAGTAAATTCCTTCACCGTTCGGACCTTCCCTATAGTTGATTCCTTGGCCTCCAATGCACAAACATGAACCATGAATGCCTCACATCCTTTCCTCACCATTTTCTCGGCCTTCAAAGCGGACACCACATTAGCTAAATAGTTCCTCCTCTCACCAATCATCACCACCTCTTCACCCTCAACTATTTTCAACACCATGCGCTTAGCTACACAGTCTAAATTCGCCTGATACCTCACCAACAAGTCTATACCTAAGATTAAATCGAACTCCCAGAATGGCAGTTCCATTAGATCAGCCGGAAACACTACCCCTTGAAGTTCTAGGGGTACGTCCCTATATAGTTTGTTCACCACCACAGAGTGTCCTAGAGGGCTAACTACAGTCATCTCCCTAGAAAAAATCTCATAGGCTAAGTTCAAAGTTCCCGCTATACTACTAGTAACATAAGAGTGCGTTGAACCAACATCAATTAAAGCAGTATACGGCAATCCATAAATTAAGAACGTACCGGTTATAACGTCCAGTGCGTCGCCCTCCTCTCGACGCCTCGTAGCATAGACCAACCCAGGCTATCTTGCCTCTGAGCTCCCAGCACCTCTGCCCGGTGCTCCGCAGCCTCGTCCAGAACCATTACCTCCCCTGGCTGAACCACGACCCCTCTGTGGTTGCTGTCCACCACCTCTAAACTGAACATGCCCCTGACCCTCAGACTGCATCCTAGCTAGCTTGCGTGGACAATCCCTTACTCGATGCTCCGTTGACCCACACTCAAAGCGCCCTCTGTTTCCTGTCCAACACTCTCACGAATGAGACTTCCCACATCGAGCACACCGTGGCGGCCACTGAGTAGTAACAGCAGGCTTTGTAGCTTGACTCGGCCCGCCAAAACTTGCCCTTTTCTGCGAATTCCCAGCAGATCCTGATGACCCAGAACTCCTCTTATTCCAATTTCTATCTTAATTTTGTTTCACCGACTAGTTCACCTCCTCAGCTATTTTGGCCTTCTCCACCAAGACAGCAAATTCTCTCTCCCGCTGTGGGGCAATCAACAACCGCAGCTTATCTCTCAGCCCGTCCTCAAATCTGACACAGCGCTCGTGTTCCGTAGCCATGATACCTCGGGCATATCGACTCAACCTTAAGAATTCTGCCTCATATTCCGATACTGACTTACTCCCTTGGACCATATTCAAGAACGCCTTACGCTGCGCATCTATGTAACCAGACCCGACGTACTTCCTCTGATAAGCCGCCTTAAAGAAATCCCAGGTGATATCATCGGCCATCGTACCATCCCTGACCGTAAGCCACCACTGGTATGACTCATCCCGGAGAAGAGACACTATCCCTTTCAACTTCTCCTCAGCCGTAAAGTCCAAGTCATCCATTATGCGCTCGGTTGCCTCTAACTAGTACTCAGCTGTATTGGGAGCCACACCAGAAACACCCCTGAACACTTCTGCCCCATTGGCTCAGAGTCGTTCAGACACAGATTTTTGAGCTCCCGTTCCAACGCCTGCACCAGCAACTTTCTCCAGGACCCACAGCATTGCCTGCGACACCTCGTCATCACCACCCGTCTGACCTTGGAACTCCGTGGCCTCAGCTGGCGACGGCGGCACTTCATTCTCTGACCCATGGCCAGACCCTACCAGTTCAGACATAGTCATCCTACCCCTACCACAACCACGCGTATTACGCCCACGTCCAAGAGTGCTCATGACTAGCGTTCACCTATTAATCGGTCTCAGTCTCTACAGTGAATCTTTATCACTAGCATCCATATCACAATCATCAGTTTAGGGGACTTACCGTTGCGGATTGATGCCAGAGACTCAGGTGCCACGCTTTCCCAAATCATGCATTTTTCATCAAAATTATTTCGTAACCCCTTATTGAAAACATTTTGGGCCTCAGGCCCACAGCCGAGCTTTTGAACCAGGCTCTGATACCAAAATTGTAACACCCCAAACCCGGTCAAAACACTACGACCGAATCTAAGCTATCACAGGGGAAAATCGTTTTTGGAAAAACAAGTTGTTGACTTAAATTGTAACGAAAACGTTTCATTTTATGGAAACCGAAATTGAGTTAGGTAAATTGCTAAAATCATTTCAAAGTTTGTTTTAACGAAAATCGAGTTAAGTTATTGTTGTTACATGTTTTCTGTTTACCCAATGGTAAAGTTTTGGGAAATCCCGGTAATTTGTAAATGTTTTCGAAAACATTCATTTTATAGGTTTATTAGGCATGCCGTTAATAACTAAACAAAATTTAGTGCAAATTCAAACAGATAAATAATCCTAAACGTAAAATTTAATGGCCTTATTACAACAAAAAACCAAATTTAAAGTAAACTAAGTCTGAAATAATAATTTAAAACAAAAACCTGAAATATCGTGCATGGCCACCTCGAGTCCGTCCCGGCTCCAAATCCGCAATCTAAGAATCATCTGCAAAATGTAAAGGAAGGGGTGAGTGACCCAGACTTAGTGTATAAATCCCTATCCCGAAGTTAATAAGCCCTTACACAGTTTCATAAGTGAATATGTATGCCATGCAACCCAAAACCTAACCATCTGAAACTCCTGAATCTACCCTGTGTGGTACCAAACCACTGGTGGTCCCAAACCACTGGTGACCGAAGTCACAAATATCATATGTGGTACCAAACCACTGGTGACTGAAGTCACAAAGAACATGTGTGGGGCCAACCCACTTTGTGGTACCAAACCACTGATGACAATCCCGTATCGATATGTGGGGCCAACCCACTGTAGTACCAAACCACTGGGACGAGTCACAAAGATAGATATATGTGGTGCCACACCACTGATGGTGACAAACCACTGAGACTTAGTCACAATATTATAGTAAGAGGGGCCAACCCACTGTGTGGTACCAAACCATTGGTGACAGTCTAAAAATCATACCTTCCCCATCCTCTCATCACCCATTTTTATGAACATGCTTTCAAGGCAAAATAGTCATGCTTAACATTCAGAAATAATGTAACATGGCATATGCATATTTAACAGAGGCATTTAACGTTAGCCAATCAAAGTGGACTTACCCGGAGTCCTCGCTTTTACTCACAAGAGTAACATACCGATTCCTACAATTATTCTGGCTTTTGACAGTATACAAGATATAACATATTAACATACGAAGTGTGTAAGTGTTACACACCTGATTACCCGTAATACGACACTCTCTATGTCGACACTGTCGTTAACCCACACTACCGCTATCTGCCTGCTACTTTGTTCAGATGCCGGCCCACACCCAGGTGGCCAATCACAAACCGCAAACACAGCACTCTTCTTGAACTTAAGGACTGGATTCACCGATCCAACCCCTCCTAACGCTTGGCTGGCATTCGATTCCATGAACACACCTTAGTCACTAAATCGGGTTAAAGCAAAGAAATTAAATCTAAAAGGTTATCACATTACTCAAAGCGAAGGCTCTTACCTAGATCGACAACCCCCGAGGCTCAAGATTTAATCCACAGATCGAATAGATCCTGAGAGTCTAAACGAAAACGTCACTTCCTTTCCTAACTTAACAGATTTGGCCAACACCCAGCAAGAATCGGCAATGCTAAAATAAAAGAGAACCCAATTAGTAAAGCCGAAAATAAGAATGAAGATCCTTAAATGCAACCTTGGAAGTTTCGGCCTCCAAAAGAAATATGGAATAAGGAATGGGTTTGAGGTTTCGGCTTTGAGAAATAGAGAAGGGAAATAGATTTCAGCACCCAAGGAGACTATAAGGAAACGAAAGAAAAAGAAATGAAAGTATGGCAAGAAGTATTCGGCTCAAGTTTTGAATGAGAAGAGAGGTGAGTATCAAAGTTTTTGGCAAGGGTTAATGCTTCAAAAGGTTTCGGCTAACAACAAAATAAAAGTGAAAAAGATGAAGAGAGAAATGGTAGATAAGGTTTCGGTTCTTAAGGATATGGCAAGAAAATGAAACACAATTGATGAATGGGGAGCAAGATAGGTTCAGCCAACCTCCAAAAGAAGCAGAAAGAAATGAGAAGAGATTTAGGAAAGGTTTCAGTTTTGGTACCTGAGAGGAATGAAAACACAATAAAGGTGCTATGGGGTAGTTCGGTTTTGACAAAAAGAGAGGAAGCAAAAAAAAATGTCTTTAGCCTTTCATAACTAGCCGAAAATGCTCTCCTAAGTTTACTATTGAAATTCGACACCCTCTAAGCTACCCAAAACCAATTTCTCCCCTCTCCCCTAGAGTTTGACATTCGGTCAACTCTAAGCTTAAGTGTCCATCCCAATTTTTCCTCCACAATTTCCTCCTGACCACTCATTCAAACCTGTTTGAATGTTTCAAACACCACAGATTTCTCTCCCCCACTCATTTGAATCTGTTGACTCCTTCAACAGTCATCCACCAGAGCCCATCCTGAGCACAACTCCTCCTGATCTTGACGTCAAAAATAACAAGCAGAAAGGGCATTCTTACAGCTCAAACCAAGGCCATCCAGCTTGCATGAGGCGTCTCTCCCTTGTACCTTAAGTGGCGCCTCCTTGCCACTTTACCAAGGCACTTCTTGTGTCAAAACTTGCCACTAACCTCCCTTAACACCTAGCTCAAACAGCTCCCCCTTCTAAATGCCAAAAAAGAAAAATTTTTATAAGGCTCTAGCCTATCCCTAGCTAATGCCTAGACCCTAAAATAGCCTAAACTAGCATGACATCCATACTATCTACATGCAACCAAATAAAATGCAAAGGCCCCGACTTAAGGATGTTACAGTTGTAAACAAGAACAAAGAACACATAGCAAACATTTTCAATTTAAATCAAAGAAAAGAAAGATTAAACCTAAATCAAAGTGGTTGTCACCCAAGACTCTGATTAACGAGGCTCCTTCACTCCTTCGCTTTGCTCCTTTGCTGATGGCTCTCCAAGGTGGCCGACCAAGGGCTCTTGAAGAGGCTTAATTGCTAAAATCTTTATGAATAGATGATGTTAGGCATGGGGAATGGAAAATGTAACACCCCTAACCCGTAACTGACGCCGGACTAAGGTTAGAAGCATTACTAGACAGATCAGAATCTTACATAACATTTCATACATTACATTTATCATTAACAATCATAGTGTCCCTAAAATGAGTCATCAAGTCCCTAAGCATGCTTATAAACCGGGTCAGGACTAAACTAAAACACATATGAAATTTCATGAAAATTTTAAACTTTTCTAAAATACAGGGGAGACACGCCCTTGGGAGGAGACTGTGTGCCCTCCACGGCTTCTAGACACCCCCGTGTGTCCATCCGTGTCTATATACTGGCTACATCAACACGGTCACTAGGCATGCCCGTGTGCCATGGCCGTGTGCTACTAGGCCATATACTGACTTCCCCACCACGGCCACCAAGCACGCCCATGTGCCATGGCTGTGTGCTCTTAGCTAGCTACTAACTTGCACACTACAGCCAGCTGACACGCCCGTGTCGAGGCCGTGTACTACTAAGCTGAATTCTGCCAATTCACCCACGGTCACTAGGCACGCCCGTGCGCCTGGACCGTGTGACATTATAGGCCATTTTCAAGGCCAAATATGCCACCCACTTGAGTCTCACCTACAAGCAATTCATACCAAAACATATTATGCATATAAGACAACCAAAAACATACCAATATGACTATTCAATCAATTCATTCAATTTCAATTCCAACCATGACAATTTCAAAGACTAAAACTCATATCATCACAAGCATAATTCATTCATTTGCTCACACATAACTTGGCCATTTCAAATGCTTCAACCTTACCAAGATATGCATAATATGTCACATTCATTTAAGCACAGTCTCAACTCATAAATAGCCAAATCACATGGCTAAGTACACATAACTAATTATACTAAGATTCTAGCCTATACATGCCATCTCTAGCTTTATACAAATCCAAAGCGCACCAAAAAGAGTTTAATATCGTGATGTCGATCCGTGACGGTCCCGAGCCTTCAGTAGCTTTGACGACCTATAAAACAGAGTAAACACACACAGAGTAAGCTTTCCAAAAGCTTAGTAAGTCAATATATAAACAACCTTAATAAGTAATGCATATAAACTTATAACCTCATTGACACATTTCTTCTACAAATCAAATTTCTCACATTTATACTTTAATTCGTATTCTTGGCCAAATTTGCCACCTCTATCAAATCAAGAATCATATACACATAGTTTTTTTTTTAATGTATTCTTCCATGTAACCTATTTCTAAACCATCATTCATATCATCACAGTAAATCACAAAGTCACTTACCTTATATACAGACTTGGTGTAAAGTCAATGTACCTGAATCGGACGTTCATTTACTTAATCTATCAAAGCTCGGGTTTGCCATTTGTATCTCAGACTTGCCCGTTGAACCAATAGGAATCCAGTAGGATACTCAGAAGCTCGGAATAATCGTACAATGCCATCATCCTAGACGAGGTCTTACAGGTACTCAGATATCGATGCCACTGTCCCGGACAGGGTCTTACACGAATCTATACGATGTCAATGTCCCAGACATGGTCTTACATGTTAAACTCATATCGATGCCAATGTCCCAGACACGGTCTTATACATAAAGCTTATATTGATGCCAACGTACCAGACGTGGTCTTACACATAATCATATATCAATGCCATTGTCCCAGACAGGGTCTTACACGAATCTCAAATCAACGCCAACATTCCAGACATGGTCTTACATGATAAAAATAGAACAGATATCTACGACATGACTTAACCAATCCTATCTATTCCTAATTTTGTACGGGGCTTCTTGGACTTAGTCACTATACCGAACTTATCTCGGAATTCAAATACATAACCTTTCATAAGCATTCAATACCATCATTAATCATATGAACAATTACAAATGCATACATATACATTTATTTGCATAGTGACTTACCTCCGATTCGGTTTATCGGAATGAAAAACGGCTACTCGACTATTTTCGCTTTCCCGTGATCTAAGTCTGTTTTCTTTGATTCTTGATCTAAACATATTCAGAATTAATCCTTTTATTTACTATTTCATTCAATTCAATCCATACACACATATTTTAGGCTATTTACAATTTAGCCCTCACATTTGCACGTTTTATCAATTTAGTCCATTCTTCACAAAACATCAAATTCACAAAATCCACCCATACACATGTTTGGCCGAATACATATACATCACATACAAGCCCACATTTTTCATCAGATTCACAAATTAGTCCTTCAAAATAATATTTTCTCAATTTATCCCTATTTAGCTAAATTCGTCAAAAAATCAAGCTTAAATCTTTCATTTAACAACATAAAACATCACATAACTCAACATATTAACAATGGCATCTCACACAAACATCATCAATTTATTAAATTGAAACATGGGTTTGATAGCTCTCAAAGCAACGATTGCAAAAACGTAAAAATTATCGAAAACCAACCGAAAACATACCTCTAATTTGGCTCTCAAATGGTCGAATATGTAAAACTCAGCCCTTGCTTTCTCTTTTTCTTATTTCGGTCAAAAGATGAACTAATAATGGTCATTTTGTTATGTTTTATCCAATATAGCATACATAATAATTCATTTACATATTTGGCCTTTCATTAAACAAATAAAACAAACATGTAATAAGGGCATGATTGTCTTTATTCATCCACTAACTAATAGTGGTCTAATTGCAACATAAGGCCTCCACCTTATAAAGCCATAACACATTGATACTTTAACAAATAGCAAGCAACTTTCACATTCAATGCAATTTCATCCTATTTGTCAAATTAAACACACAGACGGACAATTTAAGTCACGAAAATTTACCACATGCTAAACCATATATCAATGGCACAAAATATAATATTAAAATATTATACGGACTCGGATTTGTGGTCCCGAAACCACTGTTCTGACTAAGATATAAACTGGACTGTTACAATTCTCCCCCTTAGGGATTTTCGTCCCCGAAAATCTTACCGTTAAACAGATTCGGATATTCCTGTCTCAACAAATCTTCAGGCTCCCACGTAGCCTCTTCAATTCCGTGCCGATTCCATAATACTTTCACTAATAGAATTTTCTTATTTCTCAATTCTTTCACTTCACGAGCTAAGATACGGATCGGTTCCTCTTCATATGTCATATCAGATTAGATTTCAATTTCAGATGGGGCAATCATATGTGATGGATCAGATCGGTATCTACGGATCATTGAAACATGAAATACGTTGTGTATCTTTTCTAACTCAGATGGCAACTTTAATCTATAAGCAATAGGTCCGACACATTCAATGATCTCATACGGTCCGATGAATCTCGGACTTAATTTGCCTTTACGTCCGAATCGAAGCACTTTTTTCCAAGAGACACTTTCAGAAATACTTTGTCACCGATTTCAAAATCTATATCTTTTCGTTTCAAGTCTGCATAAGACTTCTGACGATCAGATGCTGCTTTCAAACAATCTCGAATCAATTTCACTTTCTGCTCTGAATCTTTTATCAAATCAACCCCGTGAAGCTTATTCTCACTGAGTTCAGTCTAATACAGAGGTGTACGACATTTACGCCCGTATAAAACTTCATATGGTGCCATTTAAATGCTCGTCTGAAAACTGTTATTGTACAAAAATTTGATCAATGGCAGATACTCTTCCCACGAACCATTAAACTCAAGTATACAACATCTTAACATGTCTTCAAGAATCTAAATAATCCGCTCAAACTGACCATCTGTTTACGGATGAAAAGTTGTACTGAAATGTAATTTCGTGCCCAAAGCTTCTTGCAATTTCTTCCAGAATCTCAACGTAAACCTCGGATCTCTATCGGATACAATAAACAGTGGCACTCTGTGCAATCTCACAATCTCAAAAATATAAAGCTCGGCTAATTTGTCAAGTGAGAAATCAAATCTTACCATAATAAAATGGGCAGATTTCGTCAATCGATCAACTATGACCCAAATCGCATCTTTCTTTCTCAGAGTCAGAGACAATCCAAAAACCAAATCCATTGTTACTCTATCCCATTTCCACTCTGAAATCAAAATAGGTTGAAGCAATCCAAACGAAACTTGATGTTCGGCTTTCACTTGCTGACAGACTAAACATTTCAAAACAAAGTCAAAAATGTCTCGTTTAATACCAGACCACCAGTACTGACGTTTCAAATCATGATACATTTTAGTACTTCCTGGATGAACAGATAAATGACTGTTATGTGCTTCATTCAAAATCAACTGAATCAACTCTGGTTTTCTCGGAACACAGATACGATCTCAGAATCTCAAACAATCATCAACAATTTGAAATCCAGATTCAGGATTTACTTCACACTGAGCTCGTTTGGCTAACAACTCATTATCAGATTTCTGAGCATCACATATCTATTGTAAGAACAAAGTTGTTGCTTTTAATTTAGCTATCACAGAACAGTCATCAGATAAATCCAACTGAGTACTCAAAACTTGTAATGCAAACAACGATTTTCTACTCAAAGTGTCTGCAACAACATTTGCTTTACCAGGATGATAATCTATCATAAGATCATAATCTTTTAACAGCTCTAAACATATTCTTTGACGCAGGTTCAAATCTTTCTGAGTCATCAGGTATTTCAAACTTTTATGATCTGAAAATACATGACATTTCTCACCGTACAGATAATGACCCCAAATTTTAAGTGCAAACACAATTGCAGCTAACTCAAGGTCGTACATTGGATAATTCTTTTAATGAGGCTTCAGTTGTCTCGACGCATAAGCTATAACTTTGCCTTCCTGCATCAGAACACATCCCAGACCATTTAATGAAGCATCACTGTACACAACAAATTCTTTACCCGATTCGACTGTACTAACACTGGAGCTTCTGTTAACAGAGTTTTCAACTGATCGAAACTTTTCTGGCATTTATCTGACCATTCAAATTTGACATATTTCTGAAGCAGTCTAGTCAACGAAGTAGCTATAGTCGAAAAGCCTTTTACAAATTTGCGGTAATAACCAGCTAAACCCAGAAAATTGCAAACTTTAGATACGTTCTTCGAAGGTTTCAAATTCAAAATGGCAGAAATCTTACTCGGATCCACTCGGATTCCAGAAGCTGTCACAATATGCCCCAGAAAACTAACCTCACGTAACCAAAATTCACATTTGCTGAATTTCGCATACAATTTCTTCTCTCTCAGAGTTTGCAACACAATTCTCAGATGTTTAGTATGTTCAGCCTCATCACGTGAATAAATCAGGATGTCATCAATAAACACCACAACAAATCGATCTAGGTACGGTTTGAAAATTATGTTCATCAGATCCATAAAGACAGCAGGAGCATTGGTTAATCCAAATGGCATAACTAAAAATTCATAATGCCCGTACCTTGTTCTGAATGCAGTTTTTGGAATGTCTAAATCTTTCACTTTCAACTGATAGTATCCAGATCTCAGATCAATCTTGGAAAACACAGTAGCTCCTTTTAACTGATCAAACAAATCGTCTATTCAGGGAAATGTATATTTATTCTTTATTGTTACTTTATTCAACTGTCGATAATAGATACACATCCTCATCGTGCCATCCTTTTTTTCACAAACAGAACAGGAGCACCCCAAGGCGAGAAACTCGGTCTAGCGAACCCTCTATCTGTCAACTCTTGCAACTATGACTTTAACTCTTTCAACTCTATTGGTGCCATTCTATACGGAGTTATCGAAATGTGTGTAGTACCAGGCAACAATTCTATACCAAGCTCGACGTCTTGAATCGGAGGTAAACCCGGTAACTCTTCAGGAAACACATCGAAAAACTCACAGACAATAGGCACTGATTCGATCTTCCTTTCAGACATTTTCGAATCAATTACATAAGCAAAATATGCCTCATAACCCTTATTCAAATAACTCTAAGCTTTCAAAACAGATATCACAGCAGGCAATCCATTCAAATCATTAGACTCAACTCGTACAACCTCAGCATTCGGACATCCCAAATCTATAGTCTTTCTTTTGCAGTTCACAACAGCATCATGTATAAATAACCACTCCATACCCAGTATAATATCAAATTCATCAAATGGCAAAAGCATCAGATCAGCAGGGAAATAGTCTCGAAACATTAACGGACAGTTCTTGCATACTTTGTCAACAAGGATACTTTTACCTAAGGGGTTCGATACTTTTATAACAAATTCAATAGACTCTATAGGTAAAGTCTTGCTGAAGACTAAATTCATGCATATATATGAATGCGTAAAACCAAGGTCTATCAAAGCAATCACAGAAGTACCGTAAAGAGTAAAAGTACCCGTTATAACATCTGGCAATGAAGCTTCCTCTCGAGCCCGGATAGCATACGCTCTAGCAAGCGCTCTAGCTTTAGATCGGACAACATTGGCTCTCATAGTTCTCTGACTACAACTAACATTCCTGACATTCTTCGATGGCCTACCTCTTATAGATGCATTATTAGATCTCAAATTCTGAACAGTCTCTGGTTCGACAGAATCAGGGCAATCACGTATAAAATGATCAAGTGGTCCCCATCTGAAGCAAGCTCGGTCATTTAATCTAACACTTCTGGGATGTCTTTTTCCATAATGTTTACATTCAAGTCTCTCGGATCAAACATTTCCAGCGCTGGCCACTAAAGTTACTGGAGTTTTGGAACTCATTTATGATCTAGCTCGATTTCTATTCAAATGACCCACATTATCTCTGGAACGACTTTGATCATCTCTAATTTTCTTCAAAGCAGATTGAAATGATCTACTCTGAAATCTCTTTCTCATATCTTGGGCTTCAGATTCAGCTTTTCTTTTATCTTTCCCGAGTGCCTCAGCTTTACACGCTTTATCAACGAATACAACGAACTCTTTTATTTCTAAGATCCTGACTAACAAACGAATGTCTTCATTAAGGCAATCTTCGAACCTTTTGCACATTATAGCTTTAGGTGATACACATTCTCGAGCATACTGACTCAGTCTCACAAATTCTCGTTCGTATTCTGAAACAGTCATACAACCCTGTTTAAGTTCTAGAAATTCTTTCCGTTTCTGATCAACGAATCTCTTACTGATATATTTCTTCTGAAACTCGATCTGAAAGAAATCTCATGTGACTCGTTCTCTCAAAACAATAGAAATCAGATTTTTCCACCATTGATATGCTGCATCTCGGAGTAGTGATACAACATATTTTATACATTCTTTTGGAGTCAAAGACATTTTGTCGAATACCCGGATAGTATTTTCAATCCAGAACTCAGCCTTTTCAGCATCATCATCTTTATTAGCTTGGAATTATTCGGCCCCATACTTACGGATCTTGTCAATAGGGGGCTTACTTAATAGATTCAGATTTGCAGTCGGAGGTATGTCAGATGTCTTAGGGGGATTAACCAGGGGTGGAGGTTGCGAAACAGTCGAGTTATTCTTAACAAACTGAGTGAACCACTCACTCATCAACTGGAAGAAAGCTTGTTTAGCTTCTCCCTCTTGACCACTCGTAGCCAGTCTTGATTCAGAGGGCACTCCCTTGCTTGCGCGGAAGCGGCGCGTTACTTTCACGTCGTCGTCGACCACGGCTCTTTCGGGATCCATTACAATACAAAAATCACATTTTATACATCAGGATTCATCACACTATCACAATTAAGATATATGGCATCCATAGCTAGACTCTGACACGCTATGTTAGTCCGAGAATTGGCTAAACTATAGCTCTGATACCAACCAAATGTAAGACCCCTAACCCAACCGACGCCAGATTAGGGTTAGGAGCATTACCGACAGATCGGAAACTTACATAACATTTCTTACATTACGTTCATCATTAACAATCATAGTGTCCCTAAAATGAGTCATCAAGACCCTAAGCATGCTTATAAACCGGGTCAGGACTAAACTGAAACACATGAAATTTCATGAAAATTTTAAACTTTTCTAAAATACAGGGGAGACACGCCCGTGGGAGGAGACCGTGTGCCCTCCACGGCTTCTAGACACCCCCGTGTGTCCATCCGTGTCTATATACTGACTATATCAACACGGTCACTAGGTACGCCCATGTGCCATGGCCGTGCGCTACTAGGCCATATACTGACTTCCCCCACCACGGCCACCAAGCACGCCCGTGTGCCATGGCCGTTTGCTCTTTGCTAGCTACTAAGTTGCACACCAAGGCCAGCTGACACGCCAGTGTCGAAGCCTTGTACTACTAAGTTGTATTCTGCCAATTCACCCACAGTCACTAGGCACGCTCGTGCGCCTGGACCATGTGACGTTATAGGCCATTTTCAAGGCCAAATATGCCACCCACTTGGGTCTCACCTACAAGCAATTCATACCAAAACATATTATGCATATAAGACAACCAAAAACATACCAATATGACTATTCAATCAATTCATTCAATTTCAATTCCAACCATGACAATTTCAAAGACTAAAAATCATATCATCACAAGCATAATTCATTCATTTGCTCACCCAAAACTTGGCCATTTCAAATGCTTCAACCTTACCAAGATATGCATAATATGTCACATTCATTTAAGCAAAGTCTCAACTCATAAATAGCCAAATCACATGGCTAAGTACACATAACTAATTATACTAAAATTCTAGCCTATACATGCCATCTCTAGCTTTATACAAATCCAAAGTGTACCAAAAAGAGTTTAATAGCATGATGTCGATCCGTGATGGTCCCGAGCCTTCAATAGCTTTGACGACCCATAAAATAGAGTAAACACACACAGAATAAGCTTTCCAAAAGCTTAGTAAGTCAATATACAAACAACCTTAATAAGTAATGTATATAAACTTACAACCTCATTGGCACATTTCTTCTACAAATCAAATTTCTCACATGTATACTTTAATTCATATTCTTGGCCAAATTTGCCACCTCTATCAAATCAAGAATCATATTCACATAGTTTTTTTTTAATGTATGCTTTCATGTAACCTATTTATAAACCATCATTCATATCATCATAGTAAATCAAAAAGTCACTTACCTTATATACACACTTGGTGTAAAGTCAACGTACCTGAATCGGACATTCATTTACTTAATCTATCAAAGCTCGGGTTTGCCATTTGTATCTCAGACTTGCCCGTTGAACCAATAGGAATCCAGTAGGATACTCAGAAGCTCGGAATAATCGTACAATGCCATCATCCTAGACGAGGTCTTACAGGTACTCAGGTATCGATGCCACTGTCCCGGACAGGGTCTTACACGAATCTATATGATGTCGATGTCCCAGACATGGTCTTACATGTTAAACTCATATCGATGCCAACGTCCCAGACATGGTCTTATACATAAAGCTTATATTGATGCCAACGTACCAGACGTGGTCTTACACATAATCATATATCAATGCCACTGTCCCAGACAGGATCTTACAAGAATCTCAAATTAACGCCAACGTTCCAGACGTGGTCTTACATGATAAAAACAGAACAGATATCTACGACATGACTTAACCAATCCTATCTATTCCTAGGTTTGTACGGGGCTTCTTGGACTTAGTCACTATACCGAACTTATCTCGGAATTCAAATACATAACCTCTCATAAGCATTCAATACCATAATTAATCATATGAACAATTACAAATGCATACATATACATTTATTTGCATAGTGACTTACCTCCGATTCGGTTTATCGGAATGAAAAACGGCTACTCGGCTATTTTCGCTTTCCCGTGATCTAAGTCTGTTTTCTTCAGTTCTTGATCTAAACATATTCAGAATTAATCCTTTTATTTACTACTTCATCCAATTCAATCCATACACACAGATTTGGGGCTATTTACAATTTATCACTCACATTTGCACGTTTCATCAATTTAGTCCATTCTTCACAAAACATCAAATTCTCAAAATCCACCCATACACATGTTTGGCCGAATACATATACATCACATACAAGCCCACATTTTTCATCAAATTCACAAATTAGTCCTTCAAAATAATATTTTCTCAATTTAGCCCTATTGAGCTAAATTCATAAAAAATTCAAGAACAAAACATGTTCATCAAGCTTAAATTTTTCATTTAACAACATAAAACATCACAAAACTCAACATATTAACAATGGCATCTCGCACAAACATCATCAATTCATTAAATTGAAACATGGGTTTGATAGCTCTCAAAGCAACGATAGCAAAAACGTAAAAATTATCGAAAACCAACCGAAAACATACCTCTAATTTGGCTCTCAAATGGTCGAATATGTAAAACTCAACCCTTGCTTTCTCTTTTTCTTATTTCGGTCAAAAGATGAACTAAAAATGGTCTTTTTGTTATGTTTTATCCAATATAGCATACATAATAATTCATTTACATATTTGGCCTTTCATTAGACAAATAAAACAAACATGTAATAAGGGCATGATTGTCTTTCATTCATCCACTAACTAATAGTGGTCTAATTACAACATAAGGCCTCCACCTTATAAAGCCATAACACATTGACACTTTAAAAAATAGCAAGCAACTTTCACATTCAATGCAATTTCATCTTATTTGTCAAATTAAACACACAGACGGACAATTTAACTTACGAAAATTTACCACTTGCTAAACCACATATCAACAGCAAAAAATATAATATTAAAATATTATACGAACTCAGATTTGTGGTCCCAAAACTACTATTCCGACTAGGGTATAAACCGGACTGTTACAGAAAATGCTAAAGAGAATTGAGAGAAAAGAGAGAATGATGAGGGATGATTAGGAATGGTGAAATGAAGTCTTATTTATAGGTGAAGAGAGGAGAGTAATTTGCTAGAAAAGAGAGGTTTTAGTCTTTTCAAGCTTCTCCAATGAGTGGCCGGCCACGATTAGTGGTGTAACATCCCGAAATTAGGCCTAGAAGAATTGGGCCCAATGGGCCTTGGTCGTGGGAGGGTTTAAAATTTTTGGAGAACAAGAGATCGGCTTAAATGCAGGTTGGACCTATTAGGTAAGTGATTTTGGAAGGTTAAAGGGCTCTATTAAGTCCCGAGATCAAACTTTGGCTTTAGGGAAAATTTGGTTTTAGGTGAATAAAACCCTGTGAGTTAGTAGGTAGGCTTTAAGAATAAAATGTGGAGAGAAATGACACAAGTGGAGTGTGTGGTGTAGTGGCAAAGTGACGCCACTTAGGGAGCAAGGGAGTGATGCCACAAGGAAGGAAGGAGGTCCAAGGTTTAAGTTGTAGCACTCGCATTTCTTTTAGATTATTTTTTTTTAATGGATTTTGACATTGGCCATAGACTTAGCTTTAGTTGGGCATGTTTTAAGACACAACAAGGAGCTAGTTGGTAAAGTGGCTAGCGGCGTGGATTATGCTACAGGAGAGCTTGGGTTCGAATCTCATGTCAAGCAAAGGAGTATTTATTTTGCGGACTGGACGGCAAGAGTTTGAGTTGGATTTAAACTCTGCTAGCGGAGGGATCCCACATCAGAAAGATACAAAGAAGGAAGGTGAGAAGCTAGCTATATATAGAGCTATCTATGGTTGGAGAGAAAACATACCTTGGTGGGCGTTGGGCATAGGAGTGCTCGGAGCGTATATTAGCAGCTTCCAATTTCTATCAGATTAGAGGATAATCGCCAATAGTAGCAAAAGAAGGGCTACTAGAACGTGAGGTACACGGTAAGGGTACAGTGAGGTTTCAGTTTTTTGATAAGTATGCGTTAAATCTTGGTTAATCGCTAGTAATGTCGATTGTAGGGTCGTGACTAAGAGATTTGTAGCGCGCGTGGTTACTAGGTGTGTACAATCACTACACACACGATATGGGCAATGCCGAAAAGCCGAAAAGCTGATAAGCCGAAAGTGGTTAAATGGGCCCAGTGGGCCTTGAGGCTAAGTTTGATGAAATGGTTTGGTTTGTAAAACATATTGAGTTAGTCACGCATGATACACGATTTGGACTTGTTTTGGGCCTAATGGGCCGTAAGGTTGGAATTTGGGTTTGATGGGCTTTATGGGGATGTAGACAAATATGCTAGGTTTTTTGGACTTCGGCCTAGTTGAACAACTCTTCAATTTCATAAGACTTAATCTAATTAAATATGTCCGTGAACAAGTCGTTGGGTTAGGGTGTGGCAACAGGCATACGCATGTCTAGGATTGGATCTAGGGAGAGCTTGGTACTTGAGTGGTCCTAGTGGCCCACCTCCTCTTCTCTGGAATCCTACCTGGTGCTTAGTGTTCACTTTAGCCTCGAGGACTTGTTGATGGGCCAAAGTTCATAACTAAAACCCGAGATGGACCAATTACCCTTATATTTGTAAAATTACTAAAATACCCCTATTTTGTGAAATTACCAAAATACCCTCGATTTGCAAAATTACCGAAATACCCTAATTTGCAAAATTACTGAAATACCATAATTTGCAAAATTACCGAAATACCCATGATTTGTGAAATTACCAAAATACCCCCAATTTGCAAACCAAAATACCCTGATTTGCAAAATTACTAAAATACCCTAATTTGTAAAATTACCGAAATACCCCTAGTTTATGAAATTACTGAAATACCCCCGGTTTGTGAAATTACTGAAATACCCCCAGTTATTGAAATTACCAAAATACCCCTGATTTATGAAATTATCGAAATACCCCCGATTTACGAAAGTACCAAAATACCCTGTTTTGCAAAATTATCAAGATACCCCTATTTTTCCAAATTACCAAAATACCCCTATAGGCTAGAATTACAAAAATATCCCTGGGTAGTGAAATGACGAAAATACCCCTATGTGACGAATATGAGTTTGTGGATGTTACTTTTATGTTTGATGCATTCATATGATATTCTGCTTAGGATGCATATGGGCGGGAATCATGGTACGGAGGAAGATTTGAGGATCGCATGGCCGTATGGTATGGATCCAGGATCGCATGGTCGTATGGTATGGATCCACAGAAGGCTTTAAGCCCAACATTTAATTAGCAGCTTTGTTGCAACGTTCGGTAGTACCGCAACCGGGCTACCCTTGGTGTGTAGCGGAGGGGTGGGTCGAGCTAGAATTCCCCACAGGAGTCATAAGGTTGGAAGGGAAATGGTGTGTATAGCGGATGGATTTTTGGGGTGGGTTTTGCATTATTTGTTTATAAATGATACGATATAATATGATATGAGGTCATTGTGGGCTAAAACCCAGGACCATCAATTTTTATAGGGCTTAGGCCCAATGTGAATATTTGTAAGTGATTTGATTGCCAAGGGTTGTGCACACTGAGTTTCGAAAGTCACACCCCTTTAATTTAATGTTTCAGGTAATCCCGAATAGACGACTCGACGTGGGAGAGGACTCGGAGATGGCCATATTACAAGAGGCTTGAATTTTCATTTATTTGTTTCAAAATACATGTTTTTAGTTACTTAATTTTCGATGAATGTAATAAGGCCTTGTACTCCGTTTTGACTTCAGATTTATTTTGGGTTTTGAGATTAATTGTTTATTTAATTATTAAATCTAAGTAAGCTCTTATGTTCAAACTTGGTTTCCGAAATAAATAAAATAATAAAATGGGTTTTTATCTTTATTTAATAAAGACTAAAAGATTTTGGGCTTTGGGGCCTTAAATTTTTAATTAGCAAAATTGTTTTGAATTGTGCCTTTAATGTGACATTTCGAATTCGGACCTAACTTTTAAGCTGGGTTTGGGGTGTTACATTTAGTGGTATCAGAGCCCGATTGTAAAGCTCGGGCTGTAAAATGGGCCTTAGATTTTGGGTTTTTTTTAAAAAAAAGTTTTGGGAGGATTCTTGAAGTGTGGTTCATCGAGCCCTCGACGTCGAGCCAAGTAAGTTTTTCTGTTATTGTTTGAATTATTGAACTGTATAGATAATGGGCTACTTAAAAATACGCTTTTAGAGACTAAAGCACGTAGGAAACTTAAGCCTGTAGTGGATTCTCGACCGCGGAATAACTCTAAGAAATTGTTGTTACTTACATAAGACATGTGCCCTAAAACAAGTGGAACTAAGTACTAATTTCATAAAATTTCTAATTCAGATAATACATGGAGTGATAATGTGCTATTTATCTAGGTTGCAATTAGGACTAGAGTGCGCAGCAGAAGCATAGTGGTGTGACTTGAGCGGTGCGTTTAGTAATTAGTTGGAAATTTCGAGGACGAAATTTCTTTAAGGGGGTAGATTTGTAACATCTCGAAATTGGGCCTAGAAGAATTGGGCCCAATGGGCCTTGGGCGTGGGAGCGTTTAAAATTTTTGGAGAACAAGAGATCGGCTTAAATGCAAGCTGGACCTATTAGGTAAGTGATTTTGGAAGGTTAGAGGACTTCTATGAAGTCCCGGGATCAAACTTTGGCTTTAGGGAAATTTTGGTTTTAGGTGAATAAAACCTTGGGAGTTAGTAAGTAGGCTTTAAGAATAAAATGTGGAGAAAAATGACACAAGTGGAGTGTGTGGTGTAGTGGCAAAGTGACGCCACTTAGGGAGCAAGGGAGTGACGCCACAAGGAAGGAAGGAGGTCCAAGGTTCAAGTTGTAGCACTTACATTTCTTTTAGATTATTTTTTTTAATGGATTTAGACATTGGCCATAGACTTAGCTTTAGTTGGGCATGTTTTAAGACACAACAAGGAGCTAGTTGGTAAAGTGGCTAGCGGCGTGGATTATGCTACAGGAGAGCTTAGGTTCAAATCTCATGTCAAGCAAAGGAGTATTTATTTTGCAGACTGGACGGCAAGAGTTTGAGTTGGATTTAAACTCTGCTAGCAGAGGGATCCCACATCGGAAATATACAAAGAAGGAAGGTGAGAAGCTAGCTATACATAGAGCTATCTATGGTTGGAGAGAAAACATACCTTGGTAGGCGTTGGGCATAGGAGTGCTCAGAGCGTGGATTAGGAGCTTTCGATTCCTATCAGATCTAGAGGATAATCGCCAATAGTAGCAAAGGAAGGGCTACTAGAACGTGAGGTACACGGTAAGGGTACGGTGAGGTTTCAGTTTTTGATAAGTATGCGTTAAATCTTGGTTAATCACTAGTAATGTCGATTGTAGGGTCGTAACTAAGGGATTTGCAGTGCGCGCGGTTACCAGGTGTGTACAAACACTACACACACACGATATCGGCAATGCCGAAAAGTTAAAAAGCCGAAAGTGGCTAAATGGGCCCAGTGGGCCTTGAGGCTAAGTTTGATGAAATGGTTTGGTTTGTAAAACATATTGAGTTAGTCACGCATGATACACGATTTAGGCTTGTTTTAGGCCTAATATGCCATATGATAAGATTTGGGCCTAATGGGTCATAAGGTTGGAATCTGGGTTTGATGGGCTTTATGAGGGCGTAGACAAATATGCTAGGTTTTTTGGACTTAGGCCTAGTTGAACAGCTCTTCAATTTCATAAGACTTAATCTAATTAAACATGTCCGTGAACAAGTCACTGGGTTAGGGTGTGGCAACGGGCATATGCATGTCTAGGATTGGATCTAGGGAGAGCTTGGTACTTAAGCTGTCCTAGTGGCCCACCTCCTCTTTTCTGGAATCCTACCTGGTGCGTGGTGTCTGTTCAGTTTAGCCGTGAGGACTTGTTGATGGGCCAAAGTTCATAACTAAAACCCGAGAGGGACCAATTACCCTTATATTTGTAAAATTACTAAAATACACCTGATTTGTGAAATTACCGAAATACCCTCGGTTTGCAAAATTACCGAAATACCATGATTTGCAAAATTACTGAAATACCCTGATTTGCAAAATTACCGAAATACCCTCAATTTGTTAAATTCCCAAAATACCCCTGGTTTGCAAAATTACTGAAATACCCTGATTTGCAAAATTACTAAAATACCCTGATTTGCAAAATTATCGAAATATCCCTAGTTTGTGAAATTACCGAAATACCCACAGTTTGTGAAATTATCGAAATACCCTCGATTAACGAAATTACCGAAATACCTTTGATTTGCGAAAGTACCAAAATATCCATGTTTTGTAAATTATCAAGATACCCCTATTTTGCCAAATTACCAAAATACCCCTGTAGGGTAGAATTACGAAAATATCCCTGGGTAGTGAAATGACTAAAATACCTCTATGTGACGAATATGAGTTTGTGGTTGTTACTTTTGTGTTTGATGCATTCATATGATATTCTACTTAGGATGCATATGGGTGGGAATTATGGTACGGAGGAAGATTTGAAGATCGTATGGCCGTATGGTATGGATCCAGGATCGCATGGTTGAAGGCTTTAAGCCCAATATATGATTAGCGACTTTGCTTTTAACAACGTTGATAGTATCATAATCTGGGCTACCCTTGGTGTGTAGCGGAGGGGTGGGTCGAGCTAGAATTCCCCACAGGAGTCATAAGGTTGGAAGGAAAATGGTGTGTATAGCGGATGGATTTTTGGGGTGGGTTTTGCAGTATTTGTTTATAAATGATTCGATATGATATGAGGTCATTATGGGCTAAAACCCAGGACCACTGATTTTGATAGGGCTTAGGCCCAATGTGAATATTTGTATGTGATTTGATTGCCAAGGGTTGTGCACACTGAGTTTCGAAACTCACACCCCTTTAATTTAATGTTTCAGGTAATCCCGAATAGACGACTCGGCGTGGGAGAGGACTCGGAGATGGCCACACTACAAGAGGCTTGAATTTTCATTTATTTGTTTCAAAATACATATTTTTAGTTACTTAATTTTCGGTGAATGTAATAAAGCCTTGTACTCCGTTTTGACTTTAGATTTATTTTGGGTTTTGAGATTAATTGTTTATTTAATTATTAAACCTAAGTAAGCTCTTATGTTCAAACTTGGTTTCTGAAATAAATAAAATAATAAAATGGGTTTTTATCTTTAATTAATAAAGACTAAAAGATTTTGGGCTTTTGGGCCTTAAATTTTTAATTAGCAAAATCGTTTTGAATTGTGCCTTTAATGTGACATTCCGGATTCGGGCCTAACTTTTAGGCCGGGTTTGGGGTGTTACAAGTGGGTTTTGAGTTAATTTTTGCTTTATTTTTAAGCAACTTAAATGTCATAACAACTCAGGAGTGAGACTCGGTCAAATGTAAATCTTCAAGCAAATCTCTAATTTCTTCAACATTGCAAGGACCTTGTGTAATTAAACTAAAAAGTTGTCTACGTGAACCACCATGTGTAGTTGAAATTGGGTTGACTTGTCTTCAATTTGGACGATTTTTGTAATCCAACAAAGCTATCAGACCTGTCCAAAATAAATCAATAAATTAAAGGACTGGAGAATAAAATAATTAATTAATTAAAACTCAAATTGTTAATGAAATATTTTAAAATGAATTATGAAATATAAGTTTATATTTTATTATTTAATTTAATCATGCATGGCCCATTTTATGTCTTAAAAATATAATATGTTCAAATAAATATAAAATAAGCCATTTTATGCATGAAAACTATATAATAAAGCATAAAATCACATTTTAATAATTTCTATGTCTTAATTTTATATTTTCACATATTTCATTAATTTATTAAACAATTACTTAGTTTTAACAACAAACTTAAGTAAAAAGGTGATAAATTACATAGGAAAAATCCTATATATTTTTCAATTTACACACCCCTAAACTTAAATCATTGCTCGTCTCGAGTAATGTTTATGCACAGCAAAAGGTCTTGCTAAGAAAAATTGCTAACTATATAAGCAGCATCAATCTTGTCCCATAATCATGCATTAATAACTTCATGTTCATAGATCTCCTTTATTAACAAGTAATTCATATGCAAACATTTTTAGAATTTTATACTAAGTTTCAAAATATGCCAACATGAATCATAGTTTGTATGTATGTCACGGCCACATATAATATTTTCATTCAACATAATTTCTTATCAATCAAGCAAACAATCATGAGGCTTATTTATGATCTTCATATGTTGAACTTAGTACTTCCTCTCCGCTAATGTCGGTGACATAATCATCAAATCAATAGGTCTTTCATAAGGTTGTAATGGGGCTCAGTTAAAGGTAGGGATTTTAAGAGATGAGACATTTCAGTTTCAAAATCTTAACCTTTAACTTTGTCTTGGATTTCTCAAAACACAGCCTTTTTCTTTAAGTGAACCTTTGGAACATCCCCAAACTTATTTTGAACTTATGCTCATACATTTTTTCTTTTTGAAGACTGAGCAAACTTTTCTTCGCTCTTTCTTCTTCTCTTTCTCTTTTTTTTTTTTAAAAAAAAATTATATATCTTTTTAAGCATAAGCACATACATCGTTTTGAAAATTTCCTCAAATGTTGATTACCAAGACAACTTTAGTTAAGTTGGGTGCACAAAATTAGGATAACTTAAAAAGATGGTAATGTGGCTTATAATGTAGGTTCATTGCAATAAACAGACATTTAAGCTCAAAATTACAGTTTCAAGGGTCGATTATCATAAGGTTGGCTTGAAAAGGCTCAAACTATCCAAAGAAATAATGCCTATATCATTTTAGATTTTTATGTCTCCTAGGATTTCGCCTCAGAAAGTTACTAAGTCAATTCTAAAGATATAAACCTTCATGCATGTCTAATCTCAAGAGAAACTAAGTTTTCATGGCAAACATTACTAAAACTAAGATCATACCAGCATTCCATTCTTCATGATATCATACTTTCACTCAGATATAATCATCATTCATACTTACATACAAACTATCTCATTAACAAAAAAAAAAATGTCTCTAAACATTCATTTATTAAAACATATTTATGAAAGAAATGATTAAAACATACTTGAAAATTTTAAAAATTTTAGCAATTTATTTTCCTTACCCCCCTTTAAAAAGGACCAGTGTCTTCATTGCAAGAACAAATTAATGAATGAAAACTGAGCACCAGGTAGGGTTGTAAAGAAAGAGAGGTGAGTCATTAAGACTGCTTAAATACCAAGTTTTTCCTAATAACCCAATCCTAGACATGTTCATTCCCATTACCAAATCACTTAGTCTTTTTCTTTCTAAAGAAGTGTTAAGTTTGTTCATGCTTGTTATATTTTATTCTGTAGAAATTAAATCCTAATTACGAAAGAAATAAATTCCTAAAGACCTAAAAATAATTAAATAAATAACAAGACAAGAATCCCCTTGTATTTTTCTGACTCATTCCTTGTCTTTTTCAGCTCCATCCCCGCTTGCATAGTCAGTATCTTCCGTCCATGTCTCAAAGATAGTATCTGGGAACTCAAGAACAAAAGTATTAGAGATATTCTTAAAAGTATTTCAAATTGAGTCATCTCTAATTTTTTCATATTTCTAATAAGTTTATTGTTGATTGTGCATAAACTTGCACATACCATCATAATTGAAAACTCCGATTTCTTTGAAGTATTTGCATAAGTCGGTATACAAGTTGTAGATTCAGGTTCAACACTTAGCTTGACTATTTCTTCTTCTGGCTCAACCTTTGGTTCAGAGTTGGCAGATCCTTCAACTAGTTTAGGACTGTTCAGTTCCTTATCAAATTCTTCTTCTTCAGTGTTTGTAACTAAAATAGTTTCAGTTTCAGTTTCATTTGTTGACTTCTTGGTATCTGGCTCAGTTGTCTCTTCTTGCTCACCTTGATTTAACTCATGCACCTTCTCTGCTAACCTTTCAAGATCATGATTTGTAATGCACCCTTGAACATATTGCCCCTTCAGATTTGCTTGTGTTTTAACATGGGCCATTAAGCAAAGTGAAGTGATTAATGATGGGAAATAAGCACGTCCTTTCTTCTTTTTAGCACAATCATGAATCTCCTTGAGAATAATTTTCCCAACACTAATGGACTTTTCTGTTAAAATTGCATATAACAAGAGCATCCGTTCCATCGAGATGGTGGAATTATGTGAGATAGGCATAAAACTGTAGTGAGCGAAATAAAACCATACCTTTGCTACTGGTTTTAGGTATTCTCTTCGGTAAGAATGGCTCCTAAACTTTCTTATAATCTATTGGGATCTCGGACTTGTCACAACATCAAGCATTTGTTAAAAAAAATCCCAATTGTTATTGTTCATCATAGGGTAGTACTCATCTTCTTCAACATCAGGTAGGTTAAACAAATTATTTATGGACTTAGAAGTAAGAGGTACCTTTTTCTTTCGAACGATGACCTCAGTAGCATCTTGCATAGTCAAACTAGCATAGAATTCTCGAACTAGTTCATCATCGGGAAGTGAACGAGCATCACAAAATTGTTCCCACTTGATAGCATTGATTTTCTTTCTAATCGATATAGGAACAACCATCAAATCATGACTCTTCAAGTTAAAACCTTTTTTTGGCATCATAGGTTGATGCTTGAAGATTGAATCAAATCTCTCTTTCACTTCTTCATCGATCAAAATCGGGTTTTTAGGAGTAGTATTTGAAGATCTAGTTCTTTTGCGAGGCATGGTATCTTTTCTTGAGAATTTGGAAAAGTTTCTACACAAGGGGGAAAAGAGAAATCAGCAAGGTGGGTAAGGACTTGCTACGACAAAAATCTTGCTATGGCAAGGATGGTACGATGGCAACGACAGCGTGCAAAAACAATGGTGGTGTGCGGCAACGACAACAGTGATGTACGGCAACAACATTGGTGCTTTGGCAATCTTCTTGCGACAGCAATAGGTGTTTTTGAAAAAAAGGAAGAGAAACTAGGGTTTCTTTCGGGATTTGAGGCTAGCGGCACAAGAGGAAGATTTAAGGATTTTTAGGGTTAAGCAAATTGCTTTGATGGATATGAAAAATAGTATAATGAAGAGGAGTTGATATAGGGAAGCATTAGGGCAGCATGTAGCAAAACGTTATCTACATTAGGGTTACTTGGGCGGAAAGTAATGGGAGTGATGGCAAAGTATGGATTTTTCCCTCTTTTTTGTTGTCTTGGGCCTCAAACTCAGACTATATTTACAAACTTACTCAAGAAAAAAATTGATTAGTACTCGGGCCAAATTTGACTCCCTTTATTAACATAATATTTAAAAATTTAAACAAAACAAATGAAACTTAAAAATTTTAAATCTTAATTAGAAAATTTATTCTTAACAAATTACATTAAATTAATTCCCAGGAAAGGTTGAAAGGGTCACAGTGGTCCCGCTTAAGTTCCAATCTCCTTAGATAGAATTAATTAAATGTAATAAGTTAAGAAAATAAGTTCTAATTATTTATTTGTTTACAAAATGAGTTCATGAAAAATCAACGGTCTGTTAATTTGAATGAGGATTCAACTTGCTCAACTTCACCATCCCAATAGTGTTTGAGACATTGACCATTAACTTTAGACGTACCTCTGTAATTGTCGAATAATTCAATAACTCCATAAGGATAAACTTGGTAGATGGTATAAGGTCCTTTCCATCGGGATTTAAGCTTCCCAGGAAATAACTTCAACCTTGAATTAAACAACAAAACCTTCTGACCTTATTTAAACTCGCGAGGTTGTATATGACTATCATGCCATCTCTTTGATCTTTCTTTACACATTTTGGCATTCTCATAGGAAAACAACCTCAGCTCTTCCAACTCATCAAGTTGTAACATCCTTCTCTCACCGGCTTGCTTAAGTTCAAAGTTCAATTGCTTCAAAGCCCAGTGAGTTCTATTCTCCAACTCTAATGGTAAATGACATGTCTTTCCAAAGAATAACTGATAACGAGTCATTCCTAACGGAGTCTTAAATGCTATTTGATAGGCCCATAATGCATCATTGAGCCTTTGAGACCAATCTTTTCTGCTAAGGTGTACTACCCTTTCAAGGATACCTTTGATTTTGCAATTCACTCTTTCAACTTGCCCATTAGACAGGGGGTGATAGGCAGTAGCAATCTTGTGCTTGACATCATATTTGTCCGACCGTTAGTTGGAATCTTGGAACTAAAAGAATTTGTTGTATTGGTTGAACGAGCTTACAAAGCTAAAGAGCTAAGCAAAGAGAAAAGAAAGGCTGAGAGTGAGGTTAGAGATATAAGAAAAAGATCGATGAGTAAGTCATTTCAATCTCAGTCAAAGAAATCCAGAGAAATGTGTTCTCGTTCAAATGTTTCAGCTGGGTATTCGCACAGAGATCGTAGGAAGCAATATTCGGGTTTTAAATCTCAAGCTACTTCAATGGCAAGTGTGGGTAATGTCAGGTCTAACAGACCTGAATGTCAGCATTGTGGAAGAAGACATCCCGGCGAGTGGAGGATGAAAGATTGAGCTTATTGCAAGTGTGGTTCTCAAGAGCATTTTATCCGAGATTGCCCTGAGATGGCTAAGAAAGAACAATTTTAGAGTGTAAGGCCGAGTAATACTACCAATAGAGGTAGGCCATCGAGTAATAGAACTAGCAGTAAAGGTGTGATGAAGGATTCAGCTGTGAGATCCGAAGCTAGAGCACTTGCTAGAGCTTATGCCATACGTGCGTGCGAGGATGCGCCATCTCCTTATGTGATTACTAGTACATTTTCTCTTTATAATACTAATGTTATTGCATTGGTCAATCCTAGATCGACTCATTCTTATGTTTGTGTGAATTTGGTATCTAGTAAGAGTTTGCCTGTTGAGTTTACAGAGTTTGTAATTAAAGTGTCAAACCCCTTAGGCAAATATGTGCTAGTTGATAAAGTTTGCAAGAATTGTCCTTTGATGATTCGTGGTCACTGTTTTTCGGTTGACTTAATGTTGCTGCCATTTGATGAATTTGACATTATTTTGGGTATGGATTGGTTAACACTGCATGATGTAGTAATAAATTTTAGACTGAAAACTATTGAATTGAAATGTGAAAATGGTGAGGTTCTTCGAGTTAAAACCGATGAGTCAAGTGAATTGCCTATTGTGATTTCGTCTATAGCTGCTCAGAGATATGTAAGAAAAGGTTGTGAAGCTTATCTTGCTTATGTGTTGAATACAAAGATGTTTGAATTGAAACTTGTATCAGTGCCGCGTAGTCTGTGAATATCTGGATTTTTTTCCTGAAGAGTTGCCTGGGTTGCCATCAATTAGAGAAGTTGAGTTTGTTATTGATTTAGTGCCAATGACTTCACCGATATCGATTGCTCCGTATACAAAGGCTCTGACTGAATTGAAAGAATTAAAAACTCAGTTGCAAGAGTTGACAGATAAGGGTTTTGTGAGACTGTGTTTTTCTCCTTGGGTGCTCTAGTGTTATTTGTAAGGAAGAAAGACGGATCTATGAGACTTTGTATTGATTATCAAAAACTCAAAAAGGTCACTATAAAGAACAAGTATCCTTTGTCAAGGACTGATGACTTGTTTGATCAGTTGAAAGGAGAAACATTATTCTCGAAAATTGATTTGAGATCTAGCTACTATCAACTGAGAGTTAAAGAGTCGGATATGCTGAAAACTACTTTCAGGACAAGATACGGGCATTATGAATTTCTTGTTATGCCTTTTGGATTAACTAACGCTCCTACTGGTTTTATGGACTTGATGAATTGAATTTTCCAATCGTATTTGGATAAGTTTGTGGTTGTGTTCATCGATGACATTCTGATTTATTCTCGAGATGAAACTGAGCATGCTGAGCACTTAAGAACTATATTGCAGACTTTGAGAGATAAGAATTTATTTTCTAAATTCAGTAAAAGTGAGTTTTGGCTCCGAGAAATTAGATTTTTGGGACATATTATTTTTGGAGATGGTATTCAGGTTGATCCAAGTAAGATTTCGGCAATTGTTGACTAGAAGTCACCGAGAAATGTATCAGAGGTTAGAAGCTTTTTGGGCTTAGCCGGTTATTATCGGCGATCTGTTAAGGGTTTTTCAATGATTGCTACTCCTATGAATAAGTTGTTGCAAAAAGATGTTAAATTTGAATGGTTCGAAAAATGTCAGCAAAGTTTTGAGAAATTGAAAGCATTATTGACTAAGGCACCTATTTTAGTGCAACCTGAACCGGGAAAAGAGTTTGTGATTTATAGCGACGCGTCATTGAATGGTTTGGGTTGTGTGTTGATGCAAGAGGGCAAAGTGATAGCTTATGCCTCGAGACAGTTGAAACCGCATGAGAAGAATTATTCGAGGCACGACTTGGAACTGGCCGCCATTATTTTTGCCTTGAAAAATTAACGTCATCATTTGTACGGTGAGAAGTGCCACATCTATACCGTCACAAGAGCTTCAAGTATTTGATGACTCAAAAAGGATTTGAACTTGAGACAACGAAGATGGCTCGAGTTACTAAAAGATTATGAGTTGGTAATTGACTACCATCCCGGAAAGGCGAATGTAGTCGTAAACGCTTTGAGCAGAAAGTCCTTATTTGCCTTGAGAGCTATGAATACGAGGTTGAGTTTGTCTGAGGATAGTTCGATTCTAATTGAGTTGAGAGCTAGACTGGTATTCCTTCAGCAAATTTGTGAAGCTCGGAAAAGTGATAGTGAATTGCAAGCCAGAAGAGCTCTGTGTGAATCGAGTACTAATTTAGACTTTCGGATCAGTTCTGGTGGCTGCTTAATGTTCTGAGGTAGAGTATGTGTACTGAAAAATGATGAGATTATTTAGAAAATTCTTCATGAGGTGCGTAACGGTTGTCTGTCTGTTCATCTGGGAAGTACAGAGATGTATAATGATTTGAAGAAACTGTATTGGTGGTCAGGTATGAAACGTGATATCTCTAAATTTGTATCGAAATGTTTGATTTGACAGAAGTGAAAGCCAAACACTAAGTATCTTCGGGTTTACTTCAGCCAGTAATGATACTCGAGTGGAAATGGAACAGAATTACGATGGATTTTGTAATAGGTTTGCCTCTAACACTGAAAAAGAAGTCGTTTGGGTCGTTGTTGATAGATTGACAAAATTGGCTCATTTTATTCCGGTACGTACCGACTATTCGCTTGATAAGCTAGTCAAATTGTACATTGTTGAGATTGTGAGATTGTACGGAGTACCTATCTCTATTATTTCGATTAGAGATCTAAGGTTTACTTCGCATTTTTGGAAAAAGTTGCAAGAAGCTTTGGATACAAAGTTGAATTTTAACACCGCATTTCATCCACAAACCGACGGTCAATCTGAAAGAACGATTCAGGTACTTGAAGATATGCTTCGCTTTTGTGTATTAGAGTTCGAAGGTAGTTGGGAAAAATATCTACCTTTAGTCGAATTTGCTTATAACAACAGTTTTCAGTCGAGTATAAAGATGGCACTGTATGAGGCATTGTATGGCCGCAAGTGTCGAGCTCTGTTGTACTGGATTGAGCTCAATGAGAGACAGATTCACGGGGTTGATTTGGTTAGAGAGACCAAAGAGAAAGTGAAAGTAATCTGTGACTGTTTGAAATCAGATCGACAAAAATCCTAAGTGGATTTGAAAAGAAAAGAGATTAAGTTTCAAGTCGGTGATAAAGCATTTCTGAAAGTAACTCCGTAGAAGAAAATTCTGAGATTTGGTCGTAAAGGCTAGTTGAGTCCATGTTTCATTGGGCCGTATGAGGTTATTGAAAGAATAGGGCCAGTAGCATATTGGTTAGCTTTACTGACAGAGTTGGAAAGGATCCATAATGTGTTTCATGTGCTGATGTTGCAATGATATCGCTCTAATCCTTCGCATGTGATTACTTCGACAGAGATAGAGATTCGACTAGATATGACTTATGGTGAAGAACCGATCAAGATTTTAGCTCAAGAAGTCAAACAACTGAGGAATAGAAGTATAGCTCCAGTGAAAGTTTTATGGCAACGACATGGGGTCGAAGAGCTAACATGGGAACCCCGAGGAAGCTATGAGGAAATAGTACCCAAACCTCTTTTCCAGTAAGATTTCGGGGACGAAAATCCCTAAAGGGGGAGAGTTGTAACAGCCCGATTTTTTGTCTAGTCGGAACAGTGGTTTTGGGACCACAAATTCAATGTAGTAAAATTCATTTTTATTATATTTTATGGTCTACGGTTTTATGAAACGATTTCCTGAAAATTTTGTTCGAAAATTTTGACGTCTGGGCACTCAATTTAGTTAAAAGGACTAAATTGCAAAAGCTACAAAATGTGTGTTCTAAAAGCTAGAGGTGTCTAATTTATATGAAATTTTAAATTGGAGGTCCTTAAATGGTAATTAGACCATTATACTTTAATATGGACAAAAATGGATATGGCTAGGTGAAATTTCAAAGTTTGGTATTAAGGGCATTTTGGTAAAGTGGTAAATAAAAACAAAATTAAGATGTTCATCTTCATCAAATTAGTCCCTTGGTCGAAATTCACAAGAGGAGTCCATAGCTAGGGTTTGTTCATCTTCCAAGCTCGATTGTAAGTCCGTTCTAGCCCCGTTAATGATTTTTATTTTTTTGAGATCCTTGCAGCCTAATCTAGCTATTTCAAAGACTAATTTGAAAGAAAATCAAAGTCTAAAATTTTTTCCATATTGGATTTTTTTTGTAATTTTGATGTCTAATGGTAGATTATGTATGTTTGATGTTAAATAAACAACTTTTACTAAGTGATTTTTTTATGAAAATAACAAAAAGAACCTATTTGTAAAAGTTGTAAACTATGTAGTAGTGTGATTTACTGAAAAATGTGGGCTATTACGAGTGTGTAAATGGTTCGGCTAGACTTGGGTTTTGAAGAAATTGACTATATTTCATTTTATGAACCTAGGGTCTAAAGTGTAAAATGTTGAAAAGTTAGATGGAAAATGTAATTTTGCCATAATGTGATTTTTGAGCTAAATTGAATAATGTGATTATTAAATTAGTTAAATTTGTTATTATAGATAAAAAAAACGAGGTTCGGACCTAGATCGGGGGAAAAACAAAGTGTAAGACGGTTAGGTCCAATTCTACTATTTTTGTACCGAGGTAAATTCGTATGTAAATAATGCATTGTTATATTTATGTTTTAAATGCTTTGATATGGTATGAAATGTGATTAACTCTTTGGACGTATTCGAAAAATTTTCGACAAACAAGAAATCCCTGTTGAACCTTAGGAATAGAATAGGATACGAGTAACATGTCACTAGGAACCCATGTGTATATGCGATTATGTGATTCGGGTGCTGGTCTTGTACGTCTTACCAGTGGTTGGGTAGTCCGGCATGTGTTGTGTAACACCCCGAATTTTGGGCCTAAAAGAATTGGGCCTTGGGCATGGGAGCATTTAAAATTTTTGAGAACAAGAGAACAACACAATTGCATGTTGGATCTATTGGGTGAGTGATTTTGGAAGGTTATAGGGCTTCTATGAAGTCTTGGGTTCAAGCCATGACATATGGAAAATTTTTATTTTTAGCATTAGGGGAACCATGACTCCTGATTGTAAGCCTTTTAAGTAATTGTGATTAAAAAGAGACACAAAGAGAGCCTGTGGTGAAGTGGTTGTGGCGTCACAGGTGTGGCAAGGAGAACAGAGGTTTAAGTCTCACTGTATGAAAAAGGGATTATTTATTTTACTCATGTGTGGGCAAGAGTTTGTGTTGGATTTGAACTCTGTGTTGGAGAGTTTGAATTGATCAAGTGAGTGATTTAAGGAGTAGATTGTGGAGAGATAAGGGGGAGAAAATCGTGGACTTTGGGTGGGAAGAGTTGTGCCGTATAGGGACTTTGGGCACTCAGAAATTCAGAATTTTAGTGTGGTGGAGGAGTGAGTGCCGATTCTTTCTCTCCATCTCAGGTTTTTAGCACTTTTTGGAACCGGTTTTGCTAAGGGACTCTAGGGTTCTCTCGTTTCCTCTTTTGATTGCTTATTTCGAGTCTATTTTTCCCCTTTTCATCTTGCTTCTTTAGTCGAATATCTTTTTCTCTCAAGGCTGTCGGTCTTAGCATTTTCCTCTCCTTGCATCTTGATTCTTCTTTTAGCCGAATGCACTTTCTTCCCTCCTTCAATTCTTTTTGTTAACAGATTTCCTTTCTCTCTATCTTGCTATTAAGACCGAATACTGCATCTTCTTCTCTCTGTTCACCCCCAAGCCGTTTTGCCTATCATCTCTTCTTTTTGATAACCAGGCTGAATTATTCACCTCTCTCAAACTTTGTTCGGGTGGAGCAACTGTTTCTGGCAAATCAGTGAGTAGTTTGTTCAACTTCTATTTGTTCTTTTTATTCTTTAAAGAGTATTACGTCTCCTCTCTTCTGCGCTCTTCTAAGCCGATTCTTTCCTTCCTTTTATGGCTGAATCCTCCCTTCTCTTTGTATGCTATGTTGATTCGTTTGATTCCTAGGTTTTCTCGTGGAATGAAGGAGTTGCAAGTGTTATGAGATAGACAAAGCTTTTCTCTCATCACTTGATCAAGATACCCTTCAAGATGTTTGTTATCAATCTCCGTTAATGGTTTAAGTGGGCTAAACCGCACTCGTTCAATCAAAGTAGGTATCGACATTGTTCAGTTTAAGTATTAGAAGAGGGTGTTTGACTTTGTCATTAAGTGACTAATAGAATATCGTCATTGATTGCAGGTTCGGTGCTCGTCGATTATTCACTCGATTTTGGTAAACAGGTGTGTAGCAACACCTTATGACCGATAGTCGGCAAAAGAGCCGAAAAGCTTGTGTACACACACACCACTCCAAGTAGATCGGCAAATGCCGGAAAGTCGAAATATCAGTGAATGATGCCACATGAGCGTTCGATCGCACATGTGGTGGCCCGAGCCCACAAATATGGGCGTAAGATGGGTTGAGGCCACCATGAGCGTCCTCATGGGCTTAGGCCGTTTTGGGGCCAAATGGACCGGAATGGGCGAGTGGGCCCTACGCGAGTAAATTTTGTGGATGGATAGGAATTAATGAGCCGATTGTGACGATCACATGGCCAAAGGGTAGTTTTGGGTTAAATGGGTCACACGAGCGTGTGGGCCCACTTGGGTCGAGTAGCAGGCTTTGGGCCCAAATACTTCGTTTTGATCACATATGTTATCTGTGTCACTCGAGGCGACTATAGACTTTCGAGATGGTTGTTAAATGACCGAAATAACCTTGGAGGGTAAAATGGCCGAAATACCCTAGAGGGTAAAATGACCGAAATACCTCTAGAGGGTAAAATGATCGTAATACCCCGGTAGGGTAAATTGACCGTAAGACCCCTGTAGGGTAAAATGACTGTTATGCCCCTCAAGAGTAAAATGACTAAAATGCCCCTACATGCAATATGATTGTTATTGTATGCTATTTATAGTATGTCTGCATTCATGTGATATTATGCTGCATGGGGGATGGGATTATTGATTTGGAGGAAGTGTATGATTTGTTAGGGTCGCATGGTCGCTTGACGACTGTGGATCCACCGATGGCTTTAAGTCGATTATGTGATTGGCAGCTCTACTACAACATTGGTTAGTGCCGCAACCGGTGCTACATAAAGAGTGTAGGGATGGGTGGGTCGATTAAATCCCCACAGGAGTGTAGGGTTGGACAGGAGACGGAGTGCAGGGTTGGTATGGGCATTAATGCATTGCATACACTTGTTCTGTTATTGAGATGGGCTTAGGCCCAGATAGATGTGATCTATGACATTGGATATGGGCTAAGGCCCAAATGCCACCGTTACTGTGTTGGGCTTAGGCCCACATTGATTACTGTAATAGACTTAGGCCCGGATTGATGTGATGCATGCTTTATGATCGATGAGGGTTGTACACACTGAGTTTTCGTGAACTCACCCCTTTTTTTTTATTTTTCAGGTAATCCTCAGTAAGCGGTTCGATGAACTAGTGGACTCGGAGGTAGACACACTACGAACAGCTTTACATTTTAGTATTCCATTTTACCTTACTTAAACTGCTTTCCTATTGGGTTGTAATAAGGCCTCTTTTAATTTCTTGTTTTTAATTTGGGATTTTCAGTTTAATGCATTTTATATCTGTTAAAAGTAGATCGCGGTTTTCCAAAATAATAATTGTTTTCAAGCACTATGCTTCCACAACTTAATCTATAAACATCACATTTTCGTAAATCGGTTACTTTTAAACTTAGCTTCCGCAACTAGAAAGAAATTTTGGAATAAACTTAATAATTTTTCTAAAAGAAATTTTGGAATAAAGTTAATATTTTTCTATGTACCACGTTTTTAAGAAACTAATAAAAAAACTAACATAACTGAGATTTTACTCAAGCTTTTAATTAAGAAGGGTTTTCAATGAAAACATGGTTTTTGAAAAACACTTCAATGTGACACGCCAGATTCGGGCCTAACTTCTGGGCCGGGTTTGGGGTGTTACATGTTACGGATACTGCATAACTTGTATGAGCAAAGACTATGTAGCTACGTCCCGATCGGCGGCTTGTGTGGCGGCGGGCCGTGAATAGGTCGAAAGCGAGCCTATATGTATTATGAGACATGAGGTAGCTTTAGCAACATATATGGCACTTACGTACAAGATTTCCGAGTATCCGTTAATATTTTAAGTATTCAACGGGAATGTCAAAGTTGTGAAAGGATTTGGTTATGATGCAAGTTGGTACAGGTATGTACGTAAAACTCATAAGTAATGAGCTCGATATGTGAGGAACCCTTGGTAAGATGGTGATTTAGTAAGTTATGATCATAAGATTATTATAACATTCATGCTAATTTTTATTATGTAAATTGTATGTTAAATGTGTGGTTATGATGCCTATTATTTGCATAGGAACTTACTAAGCTATAGAGCTTACTCCCCTTCTTCTCCCTTGCCTTATAGTGTCACCAAGCCAGCTCAGGATTTGGAGATTGTCAGAGATCCATACACACTACCAACAATTATTTTGGTATCAATGAATTCAACAATTTGAATTATGGAATGTATAGAGGACTTGGTCATTTTGTTATGTGTCATAATTGATTTGGCCAGATGTGTTGGCTTATGTTAATTAGAAGTCCATTTTGTATAAGGCCATTTGAAATTGGCTAATATTGGTACAAGTATATTCATATGATGATGTCATTCATGATCATGGAAACTTGCATGATTTAAATTGATAAGTTACGTGATGTTTATGTATGATAAATGTTAGCATGTAAACGATGCATTGAGGTCTTGGTTGTGGATGATTTGGTTGTATGTATAAGCTCGAATTGGTGCTATGTTATGTTATGTAGGTGTGTGCATTAAAGGGGTGGCAAATGGCTTGGTTAGTAGCCTTAATTTGTCCACACGGGCAGACAAACAGGAGTGTGTCTAGGCTGTGTGTGACATATGGTCTACCGCACGGGCATGTGTTTCAGTCGTGTGTCCCCTGCACCTTAATTTTAAAAAATAGAATGTCTAGAATATAGCACATGGGCAGAGACACGGGCGTGTGTCTTAGCCGTGTGTTATACACGGCCTTGAACACGAGCATGTGCCCCGGCCGTGTGAAGTCTACACCTATTTTATGAAAAATTATGAAAATTAAATTGACCGCACGGCCTAGCACACGGGCGTGAGGCACGACCGTGTGGCACAAGTCAGAGTGCACCCTAAATCGAACACGGTCTGAAGCACGGGCGTGTCTCTTGGACCACACGGGCGTGTGAGCCCTGCAGTTAGCAATAATTTTCTAAGTTTTTTAAAAAAATTTTGAGTTGTTGGTTTAGTCCCGAACCACTTTTGATACATGTTTTGGACCTCGTAGGCTCGTGTTAGGGACTTTATGATTAATTGCAAATGGTTTTAATTTGGACACAAATTTATGATTCGGATTTGTATGATTGCTTGTGATGTAAGTCTGGTAATGGGTCGTACCCTATTCCGGCGTTGAATATGGGTAAGGTGTGTTACAATACACATAACCAAGCATTCATCATTTACAAGCCAAATCAAATGGGTAAATCCATTACCAAACTATATACCAAAATGACCATAACTCCTATACATGCCATATAACCAAATACATAAGTTCAAAAGTACCAAATTGATAGCTTGATAGTGTGATGAGATCTCCGACGACTCCCAAATCCGAGCAAACTTTGATATTCACTATAAAACACAAAAAAGTAAACAGAGTAAGCTATAAAGCTTAGTAACCTCATATAGTTAATAAGTAAAACTTACCATTCATTCATCATTCAAGTGATATTATCATAATGTACTATAAAACCATTTAATCACAAAGTTAAAATGTATTCATCCACATAATGATCTTGAACTTACAATTTCATAGATTCAATGCTCATATGATTTTCGTACGTACCTGTACTGATACGTATTTATCTCACACCATTTCATATCTTCGATATATTCGTTGAATCATTTGGAATAATATCGGATATTTGGGAATCTCGCACCCTAAGTGCCAATACATAGCCGAAGCTATCTCAATCTCATATCTCATATAATGCTCACTCTTGAGCTATCAATGGGTCTGCTCACACAAGTTGACGAGAATCCACAACACATGCCGGATAACTCAGCCACCGATAGGACGTACGGACCAGCACCCAAAACACATAACCCTTAATGAGATGTCATTCGTATCCTAATCTATTCCTAAGGCTCAACCTGGATTTCACATTGCCGAATCTTCGTCAAACATATCCATAAGGTCGTATTCACAATTAAATTCAATAATAAATAATTTAAAACACAATTATAATAATGCTTATTAACATACAAACTTACCTCAATTGTAAAAATGACGAAATGGATCGACTAGTTCAATACTTTGTTTTTCCCCCGATCTAAATCCGAACCTCGTTTTTCTTGATCTATATAATATCAAATTTAACTTTTTCAATTATCATTCTATTCAATTTAGCCCATAAATCACATTATGGCAAAATTACATTTTGCTCCTAATATTTTAACATTTTTACAATTTAGTCCTTGGCTCAAAAAAATACAAATTCATGCAATTTGGTCCCTACCCATGCTAGCCGAATTTCCCCTATTATCATAGTAGTCCATATTTTTCATTTATTTCACATTTCTACCATAAAATTTACACATTTCACAAATAAATCCCTAATTGAAATTTTTATCAAAAATCACTTTACAAATGTTGTTTATCTAACAACAACCATACATTTTCTATCATCAAACATCAAAATACACATACATTTATCAATAGAAAAACCCTAAACCTTTAATAGTTTTGCAAATTAGTCCCTAGGCTAGCTAGATTAAGTTAGAACGACTCCGAAAACATAGAAATCATTAAAAACGGGACAAAATACATACCAATTAGACAAGAAAGAGATTGTCGAAAGCTTGAGCAAAAAAATAGCTTCCTAATCCCTAATTTTTGGTTGTAGAATATGATATGAGACAAAAATTTTGTTTTTTTTTATTTCTTTTAACATTAATTAACAATTACCAAAATTAACCTTAAAAATTATCACAAATTTCAAAATTACCAAGCCAATATCATCCACTAACATATTAATCGGTTATTTACCACATAAGGACCTCCACTTTAAGGTTCTATAGCTATTAGACACCTTTAGCTAATAGAAATCAAGTTTTACACTTTACGCGATTTAGTCCTTTTTATCAAATTGAACATTCAAATGATAAAATTTCTTAACGATATTTTTACACAATCATACTATGATGCTATAGAAATTAAAATAATAATAAAATAATTATTTCAACCTCAATTTTGTGGTCCCGAAACCACTGTTCTGATTTGACTAAAAACGGGCTGTTACATATTTAATCAAAGGTCCTATATTTGGAATCTAAGAATCCTTCCAACAACAGATTTTATTCCCATTACCGATTGATCATATAAGGTTTTCTCATCAAAGAGTCCAAACTTTTGAGAGCGACTTCCAAAGGAAAGAGCTTATATCCCGCGTAATGTTATCTTGAAGAGTTTCATTCAACCCATATTTTGATATGAAAACGCGAACCCAAGGTTTCATCATCAGCCACCACTTTATAGCCAAGCTTCAATAGAAAAGAAACATTTTGATCATGTAATTATCTCATGCCAAGACCTCCATACCACTTGGGTTGGCATATAAAATCCCAACTTACTAAGGACATCTTCTTTTTGCCATCGGAGGCTCCCCAAATAAACTTTCTCACTTAACTTTCAATCCCGTTACATATTTTCCTAGGGATCATCGTAGATTACACAAAATAGCTAGGAATTGAAAGTAGAAGCGACTGTGCTAAAATAGCTAGGAATTTGACAAGGTTGAACTAATAAAGTGACCTAGTCATTCCATGCAAAGAACAAAAAGATAGGGAGAAAGTGGGCATCCTTGTCGAATTCCCCTAGCAGGTTTGAATTTAGACATCAGAGCTACATTCCCTAGAACCTGCATAGTAGAATTAGAAATAACAGATACAATAACATTTCTAAGATAATTTGGGATACCTGCCGCCTAAAGTGAAGCATCGATGAACTCTCATCTCACTCGGTCATAGCCTTTTTCCAAATCGATTTTGATCACCATCCACTTTCTTTTATTATTTTCTTTCATGAAATGAATAGTGCAGTGACGATATTATCGGTAATATTTCTAGTTGCAATAAGTCTTACCTACTCACGTGCAATAATTTTTAGGAATATGAACTTAAAACGATAAGTTATTACCTTTATCACCAATTTGTAAAAAAACTAAACAGAGACTTATGGGGCGAAACTAAGTAAACTCCTTTGGATTTTGGACCTTGGGAATGAGAACAATCAGTGTATTGTGTAGCTCAACATCAATAATGTAACAGCCTGATTTAAACCCTAGTCGGAACAGTGGTTTTAGAACCACAAATTAAAGGTCGTAAAATTATTTTTAATTTTATTTTGGCATTTACAATATGTAAATTTATATGTGTGAAAATTTTATGATTTAATTCTACCGATTGGTTGGTTAATTTGATAAAAAGACTTAATCCTGCAAAATGCAAAAGTTGTATACTATTTGTTAATGTGCTATATTACTATGGCTTATTAACTATGAAGTCCTTATTATGCAAATAGACCATTGATAGTGGGAATGGACATAAATGACCATCCATTATATGTTATTATATGTTTTTATTAAAGGTTAATTATGTAAATTAGTTAATAAGTTATATTAGATAAAATAAAACATAAAATTTCTTTTATCATCATCTTCCACCACCGAATATAGAGAAAAAAGACAGCCATTGAATCTTCATTAAGTTCGGCCCTTGCATGATTTATTAGGTATGTGTTTTGAGCTCGATTTTTGATGATTTTTATGTTTTTGAGATCATTGCTTTGTCATCTACCTAGCCCATGTCTAAATTTCTAAATGTGATGAAGATTGTGAGTTATGCCATTGATGATTTTGTAAGCTTTGTGACATAGTTGATGAAATATGAAAGATATGTGATAGATTAATATGTTTCGTCTTTGAATTTTTGATGAATTTGACTATTTTGGGCTAAATTGTGAAAATGAGAAATTGAGGGACTAAAATGTGAAATAAATGAAAAATGTGCGCTTATATGAGCTAAAGAAATATTCGGCCAAGCTATGATATTGTTAAATTATGTTATTTAGTGATTTTAAGAAATAGGGACTAAAATGTCAAAATATAAAAATGTGAGGGCCAATTTGTAAAATGCCCTAAATATGTATATATGGATTGATTTGAATGATTTGACGAATAAATAAGCTAAATTTGAATGTGTATAGATCAAGAACCAAAGAAAACGGAATTAGATTGGGGGAAATCTAAAGTGGTCGAGTAATCGTTTATTTCCATCCGAATCCGTACAAGTAAGTCGATATACAAATAAATGTGTTTGAATTGAATTATTATTGCATATATGTGAATGAATTGTAATATATGGCTATTTGAACTGAATATTTGAAATTCGGGAAAGTTCCAATAATGTGACAACGTTTGAAAAGTCCTGTTTGAACCTTAGGAAGTAGTTAGGATACGTATGTCAAGACATAGGATTCTGATATGAGTTATTGTGTAATACCACGTCTGGGACGTTGGCATCGATTTGTGATTTACGTGTAAGACCATGTCTGGGACATCGATATCATATTTGATTTCGTGTAAGACCTGGTCTGTGACAGTGGCATCGATATTAATTACTTGTAAGACCATGTTTGGGACATTGGCATTGTACGAGCTTTTCAAGCTATCTGAGTATCCTATTTGATTCTGAACAGTTCAACGGGCATTCCGAGATATGATTGAATATGTGATATGTATCCTTTTCAAGTACGTATGAAATGTATATGAAATTTGGCAAGGGAAGATAAGTATGAATATGATCATTTGATATGTGAGCTATATGAAAATGTGATATGTATAAGCAAGTGGTTATGAAGATTTAAGCTAGATGAGAAATATGAATTTGCTATTGTGATATGCCATAGTTCATATGAATGAAATAGTTTGTAATTGTTTATGTGATAAGTTTATTTGTATATAGCTTACTAAGCTTTTACGGAAGCTCGGGGATCGTCGAGGATCATCACCACACTATCGAAATATATTTTGGTACCTTTTGAAAATGTACATATTGAAGTATGGCATGTATAGGCTAGAGAACTTTGATTATGTTTTGAAATGTGTAAATATAGCCATGCGATATGGCTTGATAATGAATGTGATGATAGAGTGAATTTATGCATGCTATGTGACGCAAAAATTTGGTATGCTTTGATGTGCTCATGAATGGCCAAAAGAAATGGCCAAAAGAAATGGTCAATTTTGGTAAGTTTCATGGTTGATTTGAGAAATGCTATGAATTGAAATGGAGTAAGATGATGTATGAATCACATGATTTTGATGTGAAGTTGGTTCTTTGAATTGGTATGTTTGAGTTGGATTTGTATATGGAAATGACTGATGTTATTACAGGTCAAATTGTGAATGATTTGGTATGTTTTTGGTTGCCTTTGGGATATGAATTGATGCTTGTTTGATGCTTGTAGGTATGACCCAAAATGGGTGGCAATTTGGCCTTTTAAATGGCCTATAATTGTCCACACGGTTGAGCATACGAGTTTGTGTCTCGACCGTGTCCTTTAATGTTCCAATTCGAAGCAAGTCGGACTTGCACATGGGCTAGACACACGGGTGTTTGACAGGCCGTGTGAATCAAGTCAGTGTTGCACACAGGCCAGACACACGGACGTGTGACAGGTTGTGTGATTCAAGTCAGTTCTGCACACGGGCTGAGACATGGTCCAAGGCACGGCCGTGTGAGCCACACGACCTAGCCATATAGGCGTGTGCCCTGTTTTAAAAGAAAAATTTTCTAAGTTTCGTAAATTTTTCGTATAAGATCGGTTTGGTCCCGAACCCTCTCTAAAGCATGTTTAAGGTCTTGTAGACTTTCTAAAGGGACTATATATGTATGAATCATTATGAAACGATGTTGTATGATTGATATTGTGAAATGATAGTAAAATGTTCAAATATGTCTGGTAATTGGTTTAGTCGAATCTAGGACTAACGTTGCGTGTGAGAGTCTAGCTATACATGCCATATATACGAACTATGATAGTATGATGAATCCTGACAGATAAAATGTGTTTTTTGTATAGTAATTGGATCCCTAACGAGCCGTAGCTGATGATGTTGAAAGTAATGTGCCTACTCTTACTCAAGGGACAGCGTCGTCTGATTCTAGACCGGTTACTAGCGGTCAGGAGGGAGAGGCTAAACAAGCCTTCTTCCAAATGGTGAATGAGTGGTTCAGTCAGTATATTAGAGCAAATCCGGCTCTTCTTCAACTTTCGCCCCCACCTAATCCCTCTTAGACTCCTGTTGTACCTTCGGTTATGAATCTAAATTTGTTGAATAACCCTCTGGTCAAAAAAATTCGTAAATATGGAGCCGAAGAGTTCAGGGCCACTAATGATGATGATGTTGAGAGAGCTGAGTTTCGGCTTGAGAATACGATCCGAGTATTTGATGTGTCGTGTACCCCTAATGAATGTGTGAACTGTGCTGTTTCTTTGTTGAGAGATGCAGCTTACCAATGGTGGAAAACTTTGACTTCTATTGTTCTGAAAGAACGAATTTTCAATGTAAATTTCAGAAGAAATGTTAGAGATTCATTGATCAAAAGCGAAAAGAGTTTCTTGAATTGAAACAGGGCCGTATGTCTGTTACAGAATACGAGCGAGAATTTGTGAGACTGAGTTAGTATGCACGAGAATGTGTCTCGACTGAGGCAATAATGTGTAAAAGGTGTGAAGACAGCTTGAATGAAGATATCCCTTTGTTTGTTGGAATTCTGGGAATAAAAGAATTTGTTGTACTTGTTGATCGAGCGTGTAAACCAGAAGAGCTAGGGAAAGAAAAAAGAAAAGTTGATTTGGAAGCTAGAGAGGTGCGAAAACGAACAAAGAGTAAGTCATATCAGTTGAAATCAAAGAAATTTTGAGATGATTATAGCCGTTCAAAGACTAACATGGGACATTCGAGTAGAGTTCGTGTAAGATCACATCCGAGCTTTCGAGCTCCAGCTACTTCGATTGCAAGAGTTAGAAATTTAAGATCTGAGCGACCTGAGTGTAGACATTGTAGTAAAATATATCTGGGTGATCGAGCTTGTTTCAAATGTGGATCTTTAGATCACTTTATCCGAGACTGTCCTGAGTCTGTTGAGCAAGAGATTGTACAGAATCTGAAGTCGAATAACACTTCAGCTATGGGTAGATCTTCCAAAAACACGAGAAATGTGAGTGGTAGCCAGAGAGCTACGAAAGATACAGTTGCAAGATCTGAGGCGAGAGCACCTGCCAGAGCTTACACCATTCGAGCTCGTGAGGAAGCTTCGTCTCCAGATGTTATTACCTGTACTTTTACTCTTTATGATACTTCTGTGATTGCATTGATAGATCCGGGGTCTACTTATTCATATATACGCATGAACTTAGTATCCAGTAAGACTTTGCCTATAGAGTCTACTGAATTTGTAATTAGAGTATCGAACCCCTTAGGCAAGTGTGTTCTGGTTGAAAGAGTGTGCAAGAATTGTTCATTGATGTTTCAAGATATTTGTTTTCCGGCTGATCTAATGTTGTTACCTTTTGATGAATTTGATATAATCCTGGGTATAGATTGACTAACTTTGCATGATGCTATTGTGAACTGCAAATGAAAGACTATTGATTTGAGATGTCAGAATGATGAGATAATACAGATTGAGTCTAGTGATTTAAATGGGTTACCGGCCGTAATATCTTTGATGAAAACTCTGAATTATGTGAAAAAGGGATGTGAAGCTTATCTTGCGTATGTGATTGACACGAAAGTGACAGAAAAGAAAGTTCAATCTGTATCTGTGGTTTGTGAGTTCCCTGATGTGATTCCTGAAGAATTACCGGGATTACCTCTGATACGAGCAGTTGAGTTTGGCATTGAATTAGTGCCGAGGATGACCCCTATCTCAATAGCTCCGTATAGAATGGCTCCGAAAGAATTAAAAGAATTGAAGTCTCAGTTGCAAGAATTAACAGACAGAGGATTTGCACGACCGAGCTTTTCTCCTTGGGATGCTCCCATTCGCTTTGTGAAAAAAAAAAAGATGGCACGATGACAATGTGTATTGATTATCGTCAGTTAAACAAAGTGACCATTAAGAATAAATATCCTCTGCCCAGAATTGATGATTTGTTTGATCAGCTGAAAGGAGCTATTGTGTTTTCAAAGATAGATCTGAGATCGGGTGTAGCAGTCCGATTTAGACCCTAGTCGAAATAGTGGTTTCGGGACCACAAATTTGAGTTATAAAAATATTTTAATATTATTTTTGTGTCTACTGTATGTGATTAAGCATGTGTTAAAGTTCCGTGAGTTAATTTGTCCGTCTGTGTGCTTAATTTGAGAAAAGGATTGAATCGCATAAAACGTAAAAGTAGCTTTCTAATTGATTCAGTGCTAATTTGATATGGCTTAATTCCTATGAAGTCCTTAAGTGGATAATATACCTTTGTTATTGTCAGTGGACATTTATGTCCATATTTTGCATGATTTTTATAAGGTTTTATAAAGGTTTAATTTGTAAAATAGTTAATAAGTTATATTAATTAAAAGACAAATCCAAAGTTACATTTTATTTCATCATCTTTGTGCCTAATATTGAAAGAAAAAGAAAGAACAAAAGCTTTCGAGGGTTCGGCTATGGTTTGGCTAAATTAAGGTATGGATTTTGATCGATTTTTGATAATTTCTACGTTTTCGTAATCGTTGCTTCGAGTACTTTGAAACCCATGTTTTAATTTTGTGAATTGATGAAGATTTTGAAAAGTGCCATTGATGAATTCATGAGTTTTGTGATGTTTGCTGATGAAATATGAAATATATGTGTTAGATTAACATGTTTTGTCTTTGGAGTTTTGATGATTTTGAGTATTTTGGACTTAATTGAGAAAATAATATTTTGAGGGACTAAATTGTGAAATAAATGAAAAATATGGGTTGCCAAAGACCTATAGAGAGTTCGGCTAAGCTTAGGTGTATTGAAATTTTGTGTATTTTGTGATTTTGTGAAATAGGGACTAAAATGTCAAAATGTAAAAATGTAAAGGCTAATTTGAAAATTGCCCTAAATATGTGTTTTTGGATTGAATTGAATGATTTGGTGAATAAATCAATTAAATTTTAAATATGTATAGATCAAGAACCGAAGAAAACGAATTTAGATCATAGGATGCAACACCCCTAAACCTGACCTAGAAGTTAGGCCTGAATCCGGCGTGTCACATTGAAGTTTTATTGCGAAAACCTTGTTTTCATTGAAAACCCTTCTAGAGAAAAGTTAAATAAAATCCAGTTTGCTTTCAAAACGAGGTGTAGCCAAAAACCATTTCCTTGTTCTATGTAAAAATTTCCTTTGACATCGGAAGCTCTTTCTTTAAAACACAATTATTTTCAAAAACTTGAAATATGTTTAAAAGAAATAAATCCAGGTTCCGTTTCAAAATTACAATGCATAACAGAAGTAATGGAATAATAACTAGAGGGAAACCTTATTACAATCCGAAATAAAATAACTTAAAATCTAGAATTTAGATATTAAGAAAACAAGCCTAATCGTCTTGCTAGTTGGCCACCTCTGAGTCCCTCCATCCGTCGAACCGCCTACTGAGGACCACTTGAGAAAAATAAAAGAGGGAGTGAGTTTTCGAAAACTCAGTGTGTACAACCCTCGTCAAACAAACAGCATACATATCATAATAATAACATAATAATATCATACATGCCATGCAATGCAAACCCTCCCCAAATAATCTATCTGGTACACTTCATCTCCGTCCAACCGAAACACTTCTGTGGGGATTTCTAAATTAACCCACCCATCTAATAAACTTCAAGGGTAGCCCAGTTGCGGTACTACCTAACGTTGCAGCAAAGCTGTTTATCATATAATAGGCTTAGAAAGCCATCGGTGGATCCACAGTTGTCAAGCAACCATGCGATCCTCATATACTTCCTCCGTTCCATAATTCCCACCCATATGCATCCTAAATAGAATATCATATGAATGCAGCAAATGTACATGTAACATCCATAAATCTTACATTCAACACATAGGGGCATTTTAGTCATTTCACAAATCAAGGGCAATTCAATTATTTTGCAATTCAGGGGTATTTCTGTAATTTAAAAATTTAGGGGTATTTCAGTAATTCTTAACAGTATGGGTTTTAGTCAACACATAGGGGCATTTTAGTCATTTCACAAATCAAGGGCATTTTGGTAATTCTACTCTACAGGGGTATTTCAGTAATTCTTAACAGTACGTGTCTTAAATACGAACCTTGGCCCGTCAACAAGTCCTCGCCACTAAAGTGAACAGACATTACGCACCAAGTAGGATTCCAGAGAAGAGGAGTTGGGTCACTAGGACCGCTTAAGTACCAAGCTCTCCCTAGATCCAATCCTAAACATGCATATGTCCATTACCACACTCTACCCTAGCGACTTGTCCACAGACATGTTTGACTATTAACTTAAGTTTTATGTTGTTTAAGAATTCATCAGAACTAAGCCTAGAGTCCATTAAAACCCTAGCATGTATTTCTAAAATCCCACAAGGCCCACTCAGCCCAATCATGTCCATATAGCCCATTAAGCCCAATCATGTATATGTAGCCTATTAGGCCCGATCATAATCAAATCATACAACCATCCATATCAATCCATCATTCAATTTCACATATCAACTCTTGCCGATTTGGGCCCACGAGCTCGGCAGGCCCATTTAGCCCTGTCTGGCCCAGTCGGCCAAACAGTGGACCGAGACCATGAGATCGCTCTCTTGGTCTCGGTAGTCATATTGGTGTTCCCACACGAATGTTCACATGCTCATGTGGTTGCCGGCACCAACCTTTCAACTTTTCAACTTTTCGACATTCTGATTTATCGGTACTTCGGCTTTTGCCGATTTGTCGTGTGTGAAGTGTATGTACACACCTGGTAAATGATACGTGTTACACTATCCTCAGCCTTGAACCTACAACCAATACCAACCTCCAATCAATCACACACTTAACCACAATATTTACCAAAAACTGAAGCCTTACCTTAACCTTACCGTGTGCCACCAGTCCTAATAGCCCTTCCTTAGCTACTACTCACGAATATCCCCTAGATCTACATTAGACTTAATCATTAAAGACAAAATAATAGGTGACTTGTATCGACATAAGTCACCATTTCCCTTACTATAGACTATTCGGCCAACTTATCCCAAAATCAAGAACACTTACCCAAAAACCGAAACGTATAGATAGCTTTTCGGTAGAGACTTGTAGATCCAAGCTTGATTCCAATTTTTCCAAGATCCAATCCACTAAAAATCAAAGGAATGATGACAGCCCGACAGAGATTTGGTCACTAGAGTATTCGGCACAAGGTTTGGGGCGATGAAGAAATCGGCTCCCAGAGCAAAGGTTTTCGGCTTTTGAAGTCACAAATATTTGGTCCCCAACAATTGAGATGAAGGTGGGACGGCACAAGCAATGAAGAAAGAAGAGAATGATATTCGATTTAAGGCTTTAGAAGAAAAGAAAACACATAAGGAAGAGGCGAGGTTTAGAACAGAAAAAAGTGAAGGAGAATTCGGCAGAGCACTATAGTTCCCGAAATAGCACAAAGGGAATTCCAATTGCCAAAATAGCACAGAGGGAATTTGGCACCCCCTATTTATACACAAAATCGACCCCCCAAAGTCCCAATCGGCTCCAACTCTTCCCCATCTCATCTCCTCGTTTTTTCTCCCTGATAACTCCCCAGTCCTTTTCCTAAATTTTCTCTTCTGATCATTCTCTTTAGAGTCCATTGTCACACCAGGTCCAACCTTCTAGAAGGCCAAAATTAAACTCCTAAAAAAATACTAAGCTAGGATTCGAACCTAGGATCTCCTTGCTAGCCCATAACGTCACCTTCCTATACCCTAAGTGGCGTCACTTAGCCACTCCACCACAAGGCTCTTTGATGCCATTTTTCCCTACTTTTATTTAAAAGCCCAACTACTCACCACCTTGGTTCCTTTAATAATTAATTAAAAATTCCTTCTCCTTAAAGTTCGAACCCGGAACTTCTCCAACACCCCTAGACACTCCAAGTTTATTAAACCCTTAAAACCAACATCTCATTTGTCATTTTCTTGCTTAAAAAAAATTATGAGACCCAAAGCCAAAGCCCAATTCGGGGCGTTACATGGGAAATCAAAAGTAATTGAATAGTCAAATCCATTCGTTTACTCGAATCCGAGGTAAATCAATATACAAATAAATGTATTTGAATTGACTTATTTATGTATCTATGAAATCTATTTGTGATGAATAAGATTGAGATGATATAAGTATTTGAATTTCGAGAAAGTAACGACAATGTATCAGCATCCGAAAAGTCCCGTACAAACCTAAGAATAGATAGGATTACATATGTCATGACATAGGTTTTCGATATGTGATTTCATGTAAAACCACGTCTGGGACGTTGGATTGATTCGAGATTTCGTGTAAGACCACGTCTGGGACGTTGGCATCGACATGAGATTTACGTTTAAGACCACGTTTAGGACGTTGGCATCAATATGAGATTTACGTGTAAGACAATGTCTGGGACATTGGCATCGTATTGATTCGTGTAAGACCCTGTCTGGGACAGTGGCATCGATATTTGGTTACATGTAAAACCACATCTGGAACGTTGGCATTATACGACTATCCTGAGTATTCTGAGTATCCTATTTGATTCCTAATGGTTCAACGGGCAAGTCCGAGAAATGAATGACTATGTGAGTTGTATATCCGTTTCAGGTACGTTTGATATATATATATATGCTTTGAATAGGCATGAAATGTGAGTAAATACGTACATTGATGCAATGAGCTAAAATGTGATATATGAATGAATGTGATAAGAGAAAATGAGATAGATGGAAATATGACGATTGATAAGCAATGGCTAAATAATGAACCAATGAAAAATTATGAATTTGCTATTGAGATATGTTAATGATTTATGTATTGATATGAAAATGTGAATTATATGTTAAGTTTATTTGAATATGGCTTACTAAGCTTTTGGAAAGCTTACTTTGTGTGTGTTTACTCTGTTTTATAGAACATCAAAGCTACTGAGGGCTTAGGTATCATTGAGGATCGCCATCACACTACTCAAAACACATTTTGGTACCCTTTGGAAATGCATAGATATTAAAGTATGGCATGAATTGTATTGGTATGATGCTTATAGGAATAGCCCATAGTGTGGGTGGCATTTTGGCCTTGAAGATGGCCTATAATTACCCACACGGTTGAGCACACGGTCATGTGGCTCGATCGTGTACCTCGTGGTTGTATTTCAAAACAAGTTATACTCGACCACGGGCTAGGCACACGGGCGTGTGACTGGCCGTGTGGATCAAGTCAGTTTCGACCATAGGGTTGGACACACGGGTGTGTGATTGGCCGCGTGGTGCAAGTCAGTAGTGACCACGGGTGAGGCACACGGGCGTGTCCACGGCCGTGTGGACAAGTCAGTATGTATGCCCTGTTTTGACACGTCTTAGACACACGGGCGTGTCTGAGGCCGTGGGAGGCACACGGCCTGCCCACACGGGCGTGTGACCTTTGTAACTTTGAAATGTGATAGTGTGATGAATCCTGACGTGTGAAATGTGTTTATTGTATAGTAATGGATCTCGAAAGAGCCATAGCTGACGATGTTGAAAGCAATGTGCCTGCTCCCGCTCAAGGGACAGCGCCATCTGATTCGAGACCGGCTACTAGAGGTCAAGAGGGAAAGGCTAAGCAAGCCTTCTTCCAAATCATGAATGAGTGGTTCACTCAGTAAATAAGAACTAATCTAGCTATTTCGCAACCTCCTCCCCCGTCTAATCCGCCTCAGACTTCAGTTGTGCCTCCGGTTATGAATTTGAATTTGTTAAACAAACCTCTTATTGATACGATCCGCAAGTATGGGGCTAAAAAGTTCAGGGCCACCAGTGATGATGATGCTGAGAGAGCAGAATTTTGGCTTGAGAACACTATTCGAGTATTTGATAAGATGTCATTGACTTCTGAAGAATGTATAAAGTGTGTTGTATCTTTGTTACAAGACGCAGCTTATCAGTGGTGGAAAACATTGATTTTTGTTGTTCCAAAAGAACGGGTCACTTGGAATTTCTTTTAGTCTAAGTTCCAAAAGAAATATATCAGTCAGAAATTTATTGATCAGAAACGAAAGGAATTTCTGGAGTTGAAGCAGGGTCGCATGTTTGTCACCGAGTATGAGAGAGAGTTCATGAGATTAAGTCAGTATGCTCGAGAATGTGTATCAACCGAGGCAATAATGTGTAAAAGATTTGAAGATGGCTTAAATGAAGATATCCATTTGCTTGCTGGGATTTTGGAAATAAAAGAGTTTGTTGTGCTTGTTGATCGAGCGTGCAAAGCTGAGGCACTCAGGAAAGATAAAAGAAAAGCAGAGTCGAAGTCAGAGATGCGAGAAAGAGATTTTCGAGCAAACCATTTCAGTCTACTTCAAAGAAATTCAGAGATGAGCACAACCGTTCCAGAACCAATATGGGACATTCGAATCCGAGAGATCGAGCTAGATCACAGTTGAATTCTAAAGCTCCAGCAACATCAATGGCTAGTGTTGGAAATGTTCGATCCGAACGACCTGAATGTAAGCACTGTGGTAAAAGACATCCAGGTAGTTGTAGATTGAATTACCGAGCTTGTTTCAGATGTGAATCGTTAGATCATTTCATCCGTGATTGCCCAGAGTCTATTGAGCAAGAGATTATTCAGAATCTGAGATCTGATAATGTTTTAGCGAGAGGTAGACCTTCCCAAAATGCAAGAAATATCAGTGGTAGTCAGAGAACTACGAAAGACACTGTTGCGAGATCTGAAGCTAGAGCACCTGCCAGAGCATATGCCATCCGAGCTCGTGAGGAAGCTTCATCTCCGGATGTTATAATGGGTACATTTACTCTTTATGATACTTCTGTGATTGCATTGATAGACCCAGGTTCTACACATTCGTATATATGTATGAACTTAGCATCCAGTAAGACTTTGCCTGTAGAGTCTACTGAATTTGTTGTTAGAGTATCGAACCCCTTAGGTAAAAGTGCCCTTGTTGATAAGGTATGCAAGCACTATCCGTTAATGTTTCGAGATGTTTTTTTTTCGACTGATCTGATGCTATTACCATTTGATGAATTTGACATAATTTTGGGTATGAACTGGTTGACACTATATGATGCTGTTGTGAATTGTAAAAGAAAGATTATTGATTTGAGATGTCAGAATGATGATATAGTTCGAATTGAGTCTAATGATTTGAATGGGTTACCTGCTGTAATATCTGTGTTAAAAGTTTAGAGTTATGTGAAAAAGGGTTACGAAGCTTATTTTGCTTATGTAATTGACTCAAAAGTATATGAAAAGAAAGTTGAATCAGTGCCGGTTGTTTGTGAGTTCCCTGATGTATTTCCTGAAGAATTACTAGGATTAACTCTGATACGTGAAGTTGAATTTGATATTGATCTATTGTCGAAAAACGACCCATATTTCGATAGCTCTGTATAGAATGGCACCAACAGAGTTGAAAGAGTTAAAGTCACAGTTGCAAGAGTTGAGAGGGTTTTCAAGACCGAGTTTCTCACCTTGGGGTGCTCCTGTTCTGTTTGTGAAAAAGAAAGACGACACGATGAGAATGTGCATTGATTACCGTCAATGAAACAAGGTAACTATAAAGAATAAATATCCTCAGCCCAGAATTGATTATTTATTTGATCAGTTGAAAGTAGCTACTGTGTTTTCAAAGATAGATCTGAGATCGGGGTATTACCAGTTGCGAGTAAAAGATTCAGATATTCCGAAAACTGCTTTCAGAACGAGGTACGGGCATTATGAGTTTTTAGTTATGCCTTTCGGACTAACAAATGCTTCTGCTGTTTTTATGGATCTGATGAACAGAATTTTTAGACCGTGCCTAGATCGATTTGTTGTTGTATTTATTGACCACATTTTGATTTATTCGCGTGATGAAACTAAACATGCCGAGCATCTGAGAATTGTTGCAAACTCTGCGAGATAAGTAATTATATGCAAAGTTCAGTAAATGTGAATTCTGGTTGCGTGAAGTTAGTTTTCTGGGACATATTGTATCAGCCTCTGAATACGAGTTGATCCGAGCAAGATTTCTGCTATTCTGGAATGGAAACCTCTGAAGAATGTTTTTGAAGTTCGTAGTTTTATGGGACTTGCTGGTTATTATCGAAGGTTCGTAAAAGGCTTTTCGATGATAGCTACTCTGTTAACTAGATTGCTTCAGAAAGATGTGAGATTTGAATAGTCCGATAAATGTTAGAAAAGCTTTGATCAGTTGAAAACTTTGTTCACTGAAGCCCCAGTTTTGGTACAACCAAAATCGGGTAAAGCATTGGTGATCTATAGTGATGCTTCGTTAAATGGTCCGGGATGTGTTTTGATGCAGGAAGGCAAAGTTATAGCTTATGCCTCGAGACAATTGAAGCTACACGAAAATAACTATCTGACACACGACCTTGAACTAGCTGCAATTGTATTTGCATTAAAGATTTGGCGTCATTATCTTTTTGGTGAGAAATGCCACGTGTTTTCAGATCATAAAAGTTTGAAATACCTGATGACCCAAAAAGACTTGAATTTGCGACAAAAAAGATGGTTAGAGCTGTTGAAAGACTACAAGCTTGTGATATATTATCATTCGGGTAAAGCAAATTTTGTTGCTGATGCTTTGAGTCGGAAATCACTGTTTGCATTACGTGCTATGAATGCTCATTTAGACTTGTCTGATGAAAGTTCAGTTTTAGCTTAATTAAAAACGAAACCGTCATTTTTACAACAAATTTGTGATGCTCAAAAAGTTGATAATGAAATGCTAGTGAAACGAGCTCAATGTGATTCAAACTCTAATTTTGAATTTTGAGTTGATGATAATAATTGCTTGAGGTTTCGAAATCGAATATGTGTCCGAGAAACTTGGAGTTAATACGGTTAATTTTGAATGAAGATCATAATAGTCGCCTATCTGTTCATTCGGGTAGTACAAAGATGTATCATGATTTGAAGCAACACTATTGGTGCTCTGGTATGAAAAGAGATATCTCTGATTTTGTGTCGAAATGTTTAGCCCGCCAGCAAGTTAAAGTTAAACATCAGGTTTCATCTGGTTTGTTACAACCGATTTTGATTCCCGAATGGAAATGGGATAGAGTGACGATGGACTTTGTTTCTGAATTGTCATTGACTTCGAGAAAGAGAGATGTAATTTGGGTTGTAGTTGATCGATTGACGAAATCTGCCCATTTTATTTCGGTACAATCTGATTACTCACTTGATAAGTTAGCTGAGCTTTACATTTCTGAGATTGTGAGATTGCACGGGGTGCCACTGTCTATTGTGTCAGATAGAGACCTGAGACTTACTTCACAGTTCTGAAAGAAACTGCAAGAAGCCCTAGGTACTAAATTACACTTTAGCACCGCTTTCCATCCGCAAACAGATGGTCAGTCCGAACGGATTATTCGATTCTCGAGGATATATTGAGATGTTGCATTCTTGAGTTTGATGTACGTGGGAGAGATATTTGTCTTTGATTGAATTTGCATATAATAACAGTTTTTAGTCAAGCATCAAAATGGCACCTTATGAAGCTTTGTATGGACACAAATGTCGGACACCTCTGTATTGGACTTAGCTCAGTGAAAGTAAGATACACGGGGTCGATTTGATAAAAGACACAAATGGAAAGATATTGAGTTTGATATCAATGATAAAGTATCTTTAAAAGTATCTTTAAAAGCATCTCCATGGAAGAAATTACTCAGATTCAGACGTAAAGGCAAATTAAGTCTGAGGTTCATTGGACCGTATGAAATTATCGAGCATGTTGGACCTATTGCGTATAAATTATTATTGCCACCAGAGTTGTAAAAGATACATAATGTATTTCACGTGTCAATGCTTAGACGATATCAATCCGATCCCTCTCATGTGATTTCTCCGTCTGAGATTGAAATCCGATCTGATATGACTTACGAAGAAGAACCGATCCGTATCTTAGCTCGCGAAGTTAAAGAATTGTGAAATAAGAAAATTTTGTTAGTAAAAGTACTGTGGCATCGACACAGAGTGGAAGAGGCTACTTGGGAACCTGAAGACATAATGAGACAACAATATCCGAACCTATTCAACGGTTAGATTTTCGGGGAGGAAAATCCCTAAGGGGGAGAATTGTAACAGTCTAGTTTAGACCCTAGTCGGAATAGTGGTTTTGGGACCACAAATCCGAGTTACAGAAATATTTTAATATTATTTTCTGTGCCTACTGCATGTGATTAAGCATGTGTTAAAGTTCTGTGAGTTAATTTGTCCGTCTGTGTGCTTAATTTGAGAAAAGGACTAAATCGCATAAAACGTAAAAGTAGCTTTCTAATTGATTAAGTGCTAATTTGATATGGATTAATACCTATAAAGTCCTTAAGTGGATAATATACCTTTGATATTGTTAGTGGACATTTATGTCCATATTTTGCATGATTTTTATAAGGTTTTATAAAGGTTTAATTTGTAAAATAGTTAATAAGTTACATTAATTAAAAGAAAAAGCCAAAATTACATTTTATTTCATCATCTTTGTGCCGAATATTGAAAGAAAAAGAAAGAACAAAAGCTTTCAAGGGTTCGGCTATGGTTTGGCTAAATTAAGGTATGGATTTTGATCGATTTTTGATAATTTCTACGTTTTTGTAATCGTTGCTACGAGTACTTTGAAACCCATGTTTTAATTTTGTGAATTGATGAAGATTTTAAAAAGTATCATTGATGAATTCATGATTTTTGTGATGTTTGATGATGAAATATGAAATATATGTGTTAGATTAACATGTTTTGCCTCTGAAGTTTTGATGTTTTTGAGTATTTTGGGCTTAATTGAGAAAATAAAATTTTGAGGGACTAAATTGTGAAATAAATGAAAAATATGGGTTGCTAAAGACCTATAGAGAATTCGGCTAAGCATTAGTGTATTGAAATTTTGTCTATTTTGTGATTTTATGAAATAGGGACTAAATTGTCAAAATGTGAAACTGTGAGGGCTAATTTGTAAATTGCCCTAAATATGTGTTTTTGAATTGAATTGAATGATTTGGTGAATAAATGGATTAAATTTGAATATGTATAGATCAAGAACCAAAGAAAACGAATTTAGATCATGGGAAATCGAAAGTAATTGAATAGCCAAATCCGTTCGTTTACTCGAATCCGAGGTAAGTCGATATACAAATAAATGCATTTGAATTGACTTATATATGTAACTATGAAATCTATTTGTGATGAATAAGCTCGAGATGATATAAGTATTTGAATTCCGAGAAAGTAACGACAATGTATCAGTATCCGAAAAGTCCCATACGAACCTAGGAATAGATAGGATTACATATGTCATGACATAGGTTTTCGATATGTGATATCATGTAAGACCACGTCTGGGACGTTGGCATCGATATGAGATTTTCGTGTAAGACCACGTCTAGGACGTTGGCATCGATATGAGATTTTCGTGTAAGACCACGTCTAGGACGTTGGCATCGATATGAGATTCACGTGTAAGACCATGTATGGGACATTGGTACCGTATTCATTCGTGTAAGACCCTGTCTAGGACAGTGGCATCGATATTTGGTTACATGTAAGACCACGTCTAGGACGTTGGCATTGCACGACTATTCTGAGTATTCTGAGTATCCTATTTGATTCCGAATGGTTCAACGGGCAAGTCCGAGAAATGAATGACTATGTGAGTTGTATATCTGTTTCAGGTATGTTTTATATATATATGCTTTGAATAGACATGAAAGGTGAGTAAATACGTACATTGATGCAATGAGCTAAAATGTGATATTGAATGAATGTGATAAGAGCAAATGAGATAGATGGAAATATGATGGTTGATAAGCAATGGCTAAATAATGAGCCAATGAAGAATTATGAATTTGCTATTGAGATATGTTAATGATTTATGTATTGATATGATAATGTGAATTATATGTTAAGTTTATTTGTATATGGCTTACTAAGCTTTTGGAAAGCTTACTTTGTGTGTGTTTGCTCTGTTTTATAGATCGTCAAAGCTACTGAGGGCTCGGGGATCTTTGAGGATCGTCATCACACTACTCAAAACACATTTTGGTACCTTTTGGAAATGTATAGATATTAAAGTATGGCATGAATTGTATTGGTATGATGCTTGTAGTGATAGCTCGAGATAATTGAAACCATATGAAAAGAATTATCCGACGCACGACCTTGAATTAGCTACGATTGTGTTTGCTTTAAAAATTTGGCGCCACTATCTTTTCGGTGAGAAATGTCATGTGTTTTCAGATCATAAAATTCTGAAATATTTGATGACTCAGAAAGATTTGAATCTGCGTCAGAGAAGATGGTTAGAACTGTTAAAAGACTACGAGCTAGTTATAGATTATCATCCGGGAAAAGCAAATGTTGTTGCTGATGCTTTGAGTCGAAAATCACTGTTTATGCTACGTATGATGAACGCTCATTTAGTTCTATCTGATGATGGTTCAGTTTTAGCCGAAATGAAAGCAAGACCATTGTTCTTATAGCAGGTTTGTGATGCTCAGAAAGTTAATAATGAAATGTTAGCGAAACAAGCTTAGTGTAATTTAAAATCTGATTTTGAATTTCGAGTTGATGTTGATGATTGTCTGAGATTCCGAGATCGGATTTGTGTTCCAAGAAATCCAGAGTTGATTCAGTTGATCTTGCAAGAAGCACATAGCAGTCGCTTATTTGCTCATCTAGGAAGTACAAAGATGTATAATAATTTGAAACAACTTTACTGGTGGTCTGGAATGAAAAGAGATATCTCAGATTTTGTTTCGAAATGTTTAATCTGTCAGTAAGTTAAAGCTGAGCATCAAGTATCGTCGGGTTTATTGCAGTCAATCATGATTCCTAAGTGGAAATGGGATAGAGTGACTATGGATTTTGTATCGGGTTTACCCCTATTTTCGAGAAAGAAAGATGCAATTTGGGTTATTGTTGACCGATTAACGAAATTAGCTCATTTCATTCCTGTACGTATGGATTTCTCGCTTGATAAGTTAGCTAAGTTATATATCTCCGAGATCTTGAGATTGCACGGGATACCTATTTCCATTGTTTTGGATAGAGATGCGAGGTTTACATCGCGATTTTGGAAGAAACTGCAAGACAGACTAGATACAAAGCTACATTTCAATACTGCTTTTCATCCACGATGGATGGTCAATCCGAGTAGATTATTCAGATACTCAAAGATATGTTGAGATGTTGCATTCTTGAGTTTGAAGGTACGTGGGAACAGTATTTGCCATTGATTGAATTCGTGTATAATAATAGTTTTCAATTGAGTATTAAAATGGCACCGTACGAAACCTTGTATGGTAGGAAATGTCAAACACCTCTGTACTGGTCTGAACTTAGTGAAAATAAAATTCACGGGGTTGATTTGATTAAAGAGACTGAATAGAAAGTAAAAGTGATACGAAATAGTCTGAAAGCAGCGTCTGATCGACAGAAATCATATGCAGATTTGAAACGAAAAGATATTGAATTTGAGATCGGTGATAAAGTATTTTTGAAAGTGTCTCTGTGGAAAAAAATACTCCGATTCGATAGAAAAGACAAATTGAGTCAGAGATTTATCGGGCCGTATGAGATTATCGAGCGTATTGGTCCAGTTGCTTATAGACTGATGCTACCATCTGAGTTAGAAAAGATCCATAATGTGTTTCATGTATTGATGCTTCGACGATACAGATCCGATCCCTCACATGTGATTCCTCCATCTGAGATAGAGATTCAGTCTGATATGACTTATGAAGAATAACCGATTCGTATCTTAACTCGCGAGGTTAAAGAATTGAGAAATAAGAAAATTCCTCTAGTAAAAGTATTATGGCATCGACACGGGGTCGAAGAAGCTACGTGGGAACCCGAAGATGCTATGAGAGAGCAATATTCGAATATGTTCAACAGTAAGATTTTTGGGGACGAAAATCCTTAAAGGGGAAAGTTGTAACAGCCTGGTTTAGACCCTAGCCAGAATAGTGGTTTTGGAACCACAAATCTGAGGTCGTAAAATTATTTTTAATTTTATTTTGGCATTTACAGTATGTAAATTTGTATGTGTGAAAATTTCGTGATTTAATTTTACCGATTGGTTGGTTAATTTGATAAAAGGACTTAATCATGCAAAATACAAAAGTTGTATGCTATTTGTTAAAATGTTATATTACAATGGCTTATTAACTATGAAGTCCTTATTATGCAAATAGACCATAGATAGTGGGAATGGACATAAATGACCATCCATTATATGTTATTATATGTTTTTATTAAAGGTTAATTATGTAAATTAGTTAATAAGTTATATTAGATAAAATAAAACATAAAATTTCTTTTATCATCATTTTCCACCAGCAAATATAAAAAAAAGAGATAGCCATTGAAGCTTCATTAAGTTCAGCCCTTGCATGATTTATTAGGTATGTGTTTTGAGCTCGGTTTTTTATGATTTTTATGTTTTTGAGATCGTTGCATTGTCATCTACCTAGCCTATATCTCAATTTCTGAATGTGATGAAGATTGTGAGTTATGCCATTGATGATATTTGTGATGATAGTTAATGAAATATGAAAGATATGTGAGAGATTAATATGTTTTGTCTTTGAATTTTTGATGAATTTGATTATTTGGGGCTAAATTGTGAAAATGAGAAATTGGGGGACAAAAATATGAAATAAATGACAAATGTGGGCTTATATGAGCTAAAGGAATATTCGGCCAAGCTATGATACTGTTAAATTATGTTATTTAGTGATTTTAAGAAATAGGGACTAAAATGTCAAAATGTAAAAAAGTGAAGGCTAATTTGTACAATGCCCTAAATATGTGTATGTGGATTGAATTGAATGATTTGGTGAATGAATAAGCTAAATTTGAATGTGTATAGATCAATAACCAAAGAAAACGGAATTAGATCGGGGGAAATCTAAAGTGGTCGAGTAATCGTTTATTTCCATCCGAATCCATACGAGGTAAGTCGATATACAAATAAATGTGTTTGAATTGAATTTTTATTGCTTATATGTGAATGAACTGTAATATATGGCTATTTGAACTGAATATTTGAAAATCGGGAACGTTCTGATAATGTGACAACGTCCGAAAAGTCCCGTTCGAACCTTAGGAAGTAGTTAGGATACGTATGTCATAACATAGGATTTTGATATGAGTTATCTGTAAGACCACATCTGGGATGTTGGCATCGATTTGTGATTTACGTGTAAGACCATGTCGGGGACATCGGTATCGTATTTGATTTCGTGTAAGACCCTGTCAGGGACAGTGGCATCGATATTAATTACATGTAAGACCACGTCTAGGACGTTGGCATTGTACGAGCTTTTCAAGCTATCCGAGTATCCTATTTGATTTCGAACGGTTCAACGGGCATTTCGAGATATGGTTGAATATGTGAATATGTATCCGTTTCAAGTACGTATGAAATGTATATGAAATTTGGCAAGGGAAGATAAGTATGAATATGATCATTTTATATGTGAGCTATATGAAAATGTGATATGATTATAAGCAGTGGTTATGAACATTTAAGCTAGATGAGAAATATGAATTTGCTATTGTGATATGCCATAGTTCATATGAATGAAATAGTTTGTAATTGTTTATGTGATGAGTTTATTTGTATATGGCTTACTAAGCTTTTATAAGCTTACTTTGTGTGTGTTTTAATTGTTTTATAGATTATCGAGGCTATCGGAAGCTCGGGGATCGTCGAGGATCATCACCACACTATCGAAATATATTTTGGTACCTTTTGAAAATGTACGTATTGAAGTATGGCATGTATAGGCTAGAGAACTTTGGTTATGTTTTGAAATGTGTAAATATAGTCATGGGATATGGCTTGATAATGAATGTGATTATAGAGTGAATTTAATGAATGCTATATGACGCAAAAATTGGGTATGCTTTGATGTGCTCATGAATGGCCAAAAGAAATGGTCAATTTTGGTAAGTTTCTTGGTTGATTTGAGAAATGCTATGAATTGAAATGGAGTAATATGATGTATGAATCACATGTTTTTGATGTGAAGTTGGTTCTTTGAATTGGTATGTTTGAGTTGGATTTGTATATGGAAATGAATGATGTTATTACAGGTCAAATTGTAAATGATTTGGTATGTTTTTGGTTGCCTTTGGGATATGAATTGATGCTTGTTTGATGCTTGTAGGTATGACCCAAAATGGGTGGCAATTTGGCCTTGTAAATGGCCTATAATTGTCCACACGGTTGAGCATACGAGTGTGTGTCTCGGCCGTGTCCTCCAATGTTCCAATTCGAAGCAAGTCGAACTTGCACACGGGTCAGACACACGGGCGTGTGACAGGCCGTGTGAATCAAGTCAGTGTTGCACACGAGCCAGACACATGGACGTGTGACAGGCCATGTGATTCAAGTCAGTTTTGCACAGGGGTTGAGACATGGTCCAAGGCACGGCCGTGTGATCCACACGGCCTAGCCACATGGGCGTGTGCCCTGTATTAAAAGAAAAATTTTCTAAGTTCCGCAAAGTTTTCGTATGAGATCTTTTTGGTCCCGAACCCTCTCTAAAGCACGTTTAAGGTCTCGTAGACTTTCTAAAGGGACTATATGTGTATGAATCATTATGAAACGATGTTGTATGATTGATTGTGAAATGAGACTAAAATGTTCCGATATGTCCGGTAATGCCTCTTAACCTTAGTTCGACGACGGATACAGGTTAGGGGTGTTACAAATAACACCTTCATTGAAAACTTTGTTAACCTATTCACACGCAGTTATCCCAACGGTACCCCATTGCTTCTGGAAGAAAAAAGCATGGAAGCCATCGGGAGCTTTAAGCAGTGCCATGTCAAATAGTGTAGTCTTAATTTCATCGTCCGTGACCAATTTCCCCAAAAAATCGATATCACAAGGATCGGGTTGAGGAATCTACTTGGATGAAAATTTCCTATGGCCCCAGGATTCTCCCTATATAGTTTTTTTTATAGAAATTCGTCACTTTTGACTCAATGGCCTCCGGGTCGAAAATCTATTCACCAAAAGAATTGTGAATAATGGTTATGCGATTATTTTTCCTCCGTTGTAAGATATGAGCATGAAAAAAAACTTAGTATTGCGATCTTCCAAGTTTAACCAGTCACATCTTGTATTTTGTTTCCAAAGGATTTCTTCATGTTGCAACACATTCTCCAATTCCAGTCTAACCTCCATTTCTAATTGAGCTAACCAATTTGAGCTAGAAAATTCTATACGTCACTGAATATCAGTTAATTGGTAAAGCAGCTTCCTCTTACGAGTGGTGATGTGACCATATACTGATTTATTCCACTCCTTTAAACACTCGGTAAATTTTGCTATTGCTTTTAACACGGTCTCGCTAAAACGCCAATTGTCATTCACAAAATCCGCAAACTCAGGGTGCTCGACCCATCCTACCAAAAACCAAAAAGGCCTTCCTCTAGGCAAAGAAATCTCCGGATTAAGGCTGAGAAGACGTGGTCTATGGTCTGACATAGTTTCGGAAAGATGGGTAATCAAGCTATTTGGAAAAAATTTTATCCATGCTTCATTCCCTAGTGCGCGATCCAATCTCTCAAAGAGCCTACCTCTGTGCCATGTAAAGGGGATCCCCTAAACCCCAAATCATGTAGCTCAACCATATCCACAAAATCACCAAATTGGGAGCATCTCTTACCTACCGAAAGACTACCTATTTTTTCATTAGGTGTCAAGATTGCATTAAAATCACCAATAGCCATTAATGGAATTTGCCCCACGGGAATTGATAAACTAAGATCCTCCCATACGTCCTTATGCTTTTGACAATTTGGGCTCCCATGCACAAAAGAAACAAAAACCGACACCAAAGAAGAAACAGACAAAACCCGGGCGAGATTAAATTGAGGGTGATTGCAAACCACCTCAACTCGAACTGAATTTTTCTAACCAATCCAAATACCTCCAGAGTATCCTATTGCTTCCACGAGATGTAAGTATTGGAGCCCCAACTGTGCCATAGTTTTATCTACTTTGGTCCCACTTACTCTGGGTTCAAGCAAACTAATGATATCCGATTTATATTCCATATTATATTCTGGCACTAATACAACCCTGACAATTCCAAAAAAAAAAAAAAAAATTGAGAAATTCATGAAAAATAAAAAGAAAATTAGTGACATACCATTACTGTTGAGAATCAGCAACACCATTTAAATTGGAAGCTACCTCATCTTGCGCTCCATTTCCTGTTTTATTCACCATTTGGAACGAAATAAGAATCAACACTGCCTCCATAGATTCAACTAGAGGAATACGAGAGTTCCCGGTAGATTTGAAGCAGCTTTCATGTCCCCTTAATGAATTATTTAATTTCCATCCTCCTCGATCAATACGAAACTTGCCACTATTTTTTCTGTCTTTATTTCCTAAACTACCCACTCCTAAGGCCTCAAAGTTACGTACTTCAGCAAGTTCATGGGAATTTGAATGCGAATTTTCCTTAAAAATTAAAGCAGTGTGCTTATCAGGATCTAAAACGCCGTCGGACAATTGAACCCCATCCCCCCCAGGACCTTCGAAGGTTGGATTGAAGTGTGCTTTAATTCCATCAAATTCATTAGCCTGCATGGATGGCTCCAGTCCCGACGCATTTGCACCTACAGCAGATAAAGCAGAAATTTTTTCGAAACAAACAAAATTAAAACAAGAGTTGTATTGAACCTGGTTGTGATCATCTTGGGTTGACACATAAGGAAGCTGCCCATCACTTTCAGGCCCTGATTTTGCAGCTGGAGTGGCCCGCTTCCGCAAAGGCCCTTTATTTGGACTGCTTCCAGGTTCATTAAACTTAAGTGAGCCCTTCATAGTCCTGTCAGCCCAACTAGCCTTAGCAGCAGCCCCCCATCACCAGCGCCCTTGAGCGCTGAAACAATCTTATTAACCTGGGCCTGTCCCACTTTATTTGAAAGCTTTGGACCACCTTTATAGGAATTTACTTCCGGTTTTTCTTTTTCTAGTCCTTGCAATAATTCAATTAAAGGGTTTTTATCTTTTCGCAAAGAATCTGTAAATCCTTCCTTTCCCGCAACGTTCATTCCACTTTCCTTCTCCAAATTATTAAAAGCTTGAAAGCGAGATCCCAAAACTTTCTGTGTAGTGCTGTTCTTTCCAAAATTTCGTGGGTCCTTAGATGGTTTCTTCATCTTGCCCACAGTTCTCTTTGAAATGTCCATAACGACCGCAAGAGAAACAAACAACCGGTAAAGATTCGTACTGAATGCGCTGAACTTTTCCGTTAATCAAAACCATTGAAATCAAGGGTTTTTCCAGGTTAATATAGATCGCCATACTAGCATATCTGCCCCTTGCTTTACTATCCGCGTTAAAGTTCAATTTTGCAACTTTTCCGACCATACCACCTATTTGCCACAGGATTTTCTTCGTATACTTGTGGCCTGAAAGTCCCGGAAGTCTGATTTAGGTCATGACCACACTCGGATAGGGTTTAACGGGATCGAAATCCGTTGTCCATGGTTGTACCGTTAAATATTGCCCAAAAATAGTCCATGGTCCTTGAGATAATACCTTTTCATAGTCTCCTAGATTCTGAAATTTCACCAGAAAATACCCATTTTGAAGCACATGGACAGTTTCTAGATACCTAGATCCGATTTTGAAGCGCCGCGAATCCTATATTTCTCCCCAGTAGTTTAAGCACCACCGAGGTAGCCATGTTCTTGACTAAGATTTGGTTAACCCTGTCCGAGAACTCGATCGATGGAATACCATTAAGTGATGATCTTTTCATATCACTGTCTTAAAGAACAAAGTCATCATCCGTTCCTGAAAAAAGCCCCTCCTTTCTCTCCTTGTTGGTCATGAGATCCCTTTCCCAGAAGCATCTCTTTCCAAGAGAGTCGGTGTTGGGTTAACACCATCCGCCATTTCTGAGTCCAAATCCGAATTCCGATCCTTGAACCTTACCTTCTTAGTGTTCCGATCACCGAGGGAATTCGTCATTGTTTTTTTTTTTTTTTAATTTAATGATTTTAATAATTATTCAAAAGGTTACTTTTAACCCCCCACCCGAGAACCTTTAATTCCTACCTACCTTCGAACTTCCCTTTACCATCAATTAGAGGTGTACATGGCCGGGCGGCCCGGCCCGGCCCAAAGGCCCGTCCAAAATGTGAGAGGGTTTGGGCAAAAATATAGGCTCAAAAAATGGGCTTGGACAAAAAAATAAGGCCCGTTTAAAAAATGGGCCTGGCTCGGGTAAGGTATTTTTAGCCCGAGCTCGGCCCGGCCCGAATTCACTAAAGGAAAAAAAACTATTTTTTAATATTATTTTCTTATTATTTTTCTCATTATTTTGCTACCATTTTACTATTATGTTTCTATTATTTTGTTGTTATTGTTTAGATATTATATAAAACTTATTTTATTGTTAATTTTGTTATTATTTTAAAGATATTTGTTAATTTTGTTATTATTTTAGAGTCATTTGCTTGTTAAGTTGCATCTATTTTAGTGTTATTTAAGTCTACATATTTTTTAAAATTTATTTTCAATTTGTTGAAAAATATTTATTTTGATTTTTTTAGTATTTTTGATGTATTATATATATTTAAAAATTATATAAAATAATATAAAAAATTAATATGGGTGGGTCGGGCCGGACCGGGGTTTTAATATTTTTATATGGGCCGGGCTTGGGCAAAATTTTATGCCCATTTTTTAGGCCCGGCCCGGCCCGAGCCCAATGAACGAGCCTAAATTTTTAATTGGCCCCGGCCCAAACCCGGCCCGGCCCAGCCCATGTACACCTCTACCATCAACCTCTCTTTTTCTTTTCTTTTTTCTTTTTTTTTTTTACATCAATTTAAAACACAATAAATCAATATTTCTAACATTTAATTTGTCTTCTCCAAAAATCGTAGAAATGTTAAGTAGATCTGAGCAAAACTCAATTTAACTTGAAAAAAAAAAATTAAATTAAATTTCGAGTTAAATGAATCGAGTTATTCAAGTCAATTTGAATTTTCTTTTTGAATTTCGAGTTTGAATCGAGTTGAGCTTTAGAATTTTAATAACTCGAATAATTCGAATAAATCGAATATCAAACTATAATATTTTACATTTTTTCCTCAAACACTCAAACTTTTTTATTTTTCCTTCAAAACTTTTATTCCTTCCCACTTTCCCTCAAAACTTTTATTCCCCTCTCATCCTACCCCCATCTCCCTAAAATCCATTTCCCACAAAATTTTACTCTACCATCCACTTTTCCTCAAAACTTTACTTCCAAAAACCCTCAAAACTTTCTATTTTTCTCCAAAATTTTTACTCTTTCTCACTTCTCCCAAAAACTTTTACTCCCTTCCGATCATATCCCCATCTACCCCAAACTCATTTCCCCTCCCAATTTTTTTTAATATTTTCCCTCTAAAATTTTACTCACCCCTATTTACTTTCTCTCAAACTTTTACTTCTCAAAAGTTTTTATTTTCTTTCTAAGCTTTTAGTTCTCACCCTTTATTCTCAAATAAAAAATCAAAATTATCCAAAAAAATCCCTAAACATAAATATTAATAATTTTATTTATATCTACTATTTATATTATTAAATTAAATTTCACATTTTATGTTATTTATATTATTGAATTGATTAGTTATATTGAATATTTATATTAAAATTAAATTATTAATGATGCTATAAAATATTCGTGTTAAAATTTTATATAGGTATAAATTTCACATTTTATCTTTAAAATAATTTTTATTAAAAAATTATATTTTTACATTTAATATATTTTTTAATTCCAAAATACACTGTGACAAGAATCTGAAGATAATTGAAATAACTAAACAAGTAAAGAAGCTAACCTGCATATAAGATATTAATAAATAAATTATGAGGAGATGAAAGCTAAATTTGATTACGATGGACAAATTTTATTAGGTGAGTGACAGTGGTTACAAGGACCCAAAATTATTTTTTAAAATTTAACTCGAACAAATATATTCGATTCGAATTCTATCTTACTCGACTCGATTCGAGAAAATTTCAAATCAAATTAAGATGATAAAATATAATTTGTCAACTCGATTAACTCGAAATTTTTTCATTCGATTCAATTCGATTCGATCGAATGCTTACCTCTAAAAATAAGAACGAAAACTATTCATTCAGCCATAATTGGAAAAAAAAGAGAGAAGGAAAGAAAAGAAAAGAAAGAAATTAGTTTCTCTATACAACACATTGAATTTAACTCTATATTGTTTTAGAATTTATTCCTGTATTTCTGAAAAAAAAAAAAAATTCCTGTAGCAATAAACAATTTTCAAATATGTAATCTTGTTATCTGGTAAATTAATCATTTAATTTGATTGTTGTACAAACTATTTACGCGATCATCTTCACACCATATTCCATAGCATAGTGCTTCACATAGGTGTTCGTGTTATATATTCGTCTCCGCACATTGGCAACCTTATCGGACCCTGCTGGGAGCATGCCATTGAAGTAACGGTACGTCCAAGACAACCCCGCCACGGCAACAGCTCCAAAGCTGCATGCTGATAAGAAGCCAGCAATGGTAACAAAAAGCACGGTGCCAACTGGGAACCATACGGGGCTAGAAACCAAGATCAATGGCATAAAAAATATGAAACCAAGAATGGTGGCGGTGACGGTAAGGCCAGTGAGGATTATAAGGATAGAAGCGAAAATGAAGAGAGCCAAGAGGCCGAGAAGTTGAGCGGAGTCAGGGGTATGGGCTTTGATTTTGCGTAGGAAAGAGGTGACACTAGATCTCTGGTGGATTGGACGAAGCTCAGCCATGATTGAGAGGTTGAAGGAGAAAGGGAATAGTACTTAGAGGAAGGTTTTAAGAAGAAAGTAATGGGAACGGAATGAGGGTAAATGAGAAACACATGTAAGGGAGGTTTTCGGTGAAAGACAAGGTGTGCGAAGCTTTAGTTTCGGGAGACATGACGTTTGTGGAGAATCAAATGGAGTGTGTTTTTTTTTTTTTCTTTTGCAGTCCCACGTGTGTAAGGCCTTTGACTTTTTCTTTTATGGTGGGTGTTTGTCCTCCAGTAATTGGAATTCCATTTTTTATCATTTTTTTCATTAATAGAAACACGTGAAAATTAAATTTAGGAAGTTATTAGTGGATAGAAACATAGATGGTTAAAAATATAACATTTAATTACTAATTTTTAAGTTTTGATGATTTAATTTTAAAAATTTTTAAAATGTTAGATATGAATTATTTAAAATTTTTTATTTAATTCATTGAATGAATTAAATAGAGCACAAATTAACGGTATTAGTATATATAGAGGTACCACATTGATTAATAGAATACAAGTTTAGGTATCAATTAAGTACAAATGGATAAGTTTAGAGATAATATATATTAACCCTTGATTTTATAATAAATTTAAATCAATTAACATCGATCTAATTTTAGTTTGAAATTAAACCTTAACGTCTTTAATTGTTAAATTAGGGAAAAAAAGTATATATATATAACTTGGATCTAAAAAGATCCGATTCAAAATAATTCGAGTGTTAAATTAAACTCAAATGATTGAACATGAAAGGACCATAACATGAAATGACTAGACTCAAAAATCCGACCCTTAAACCCGAAATAATCCAAACTCAAAATGACTTAAACCTAAAGTGATCAAGCCAAAAATGGCTTGAACTTGCAACTTACCTGACCTAAAATGACCTAACCAAAAATTATTCAACCTAAAATAATCCAAAAATTCTAAAATTCGAATTGCCCGGATCCAAATTGACTCGACCCAAAACCAACCTGACATGCCTAATTGCCAGATTTAGTTAAAAACTATAAATATATTTTTTATAAGAGAAAAGGGTTAAAAAAGTTGATTTGCGATTAATCTAGTACAAAACTATAAATATATTTTTCGATAATCTAGTACCTAGATGTGTTTTGATCCAAATTCAGAATTCAGAAAAGTTGATCTATGATTAATCCTAACTACTCGCAAGGAACTACACTGATTTATGAAAACATCATATCTCATGTTGTAGAACTCAAAATCAGGTGATTCAAAAATCATCAAGAAGTCTACTTGAAGACCTACTATTTGGAGCAAGAATCGCATAAAAAGGTGGCTAGAAGGTCGTGGAAAGTCTACTCAAAGTTAGTCATATGAATTTCTATGATTAATCTCAAACTTATGTACGGAACTGCACTAATTTATAAAAATAACGATATATTAAGTTATAAACCTCAAAATTAGGCAATTTAAAATTTGTCTCAAATATATACGATTGGACACTAAAATGACACAAAAAGTTGGTCAAAAGATCTTGAAAAGTGTAGCAAAGTTGACCTTATAGAAGCTTATGGTATTTGTTTCAAATTCTTACATAACTTCAATTTTCTTTCAACCATTCAAATCTTCTCCACTATTCTCAAACTTATAGATTGCACAACTAAAAGGCACTGTTCCAAACACAAACACAAATACTTACTCAAAAAATTGTAAAAAAAAAATATTACAAGCAAATTCTCTCTCTTTTCATCAACCCTTTCTCTTCATCTAATATTAGATATTAATATAGAACCATTTTGAGCTTTAATAATTTGTAATTACCAATAAAATAAAGATTTCAAGGTTGAATTAAAGAGGTGGACAACAATCCCAGTCCAACAAAGACTTTTATGTTTGACAGATTGCTTGCCTTTGTTTGGGTGATAAGCACCTTTCCTTCTATATGGACGACCACCCTTTGACCCTTATTGGGTCATCTTAAGACCCACGTATGTATTTTCGACTCTTAATTAATTTTAATTAAGAAAATAAAATTAAATATCCCATTAAATGATTGACACAAGTCCTATGTTAATCCTACTAAATTCATGACAATTTTACCATATTAAAATACTTGTGCAACTTAGTTTAATTTAATTTTATTCCATTATAAATAAGTATAAGGCATGATCTCTAAATTTAGCTTCATTTTAGAATCCTTATTTATTCTATTAAATAAATATTTAAAGTGACTAAATTAATCCTAAATCAAACTTATCATTAAGCTAAGAAAGCACCTAATACTCCATTTTAGAATATTATTTATTCTATTAAATAAATATTCAAAGTGACTAAATTAACCTTAAATCAAACTTATCATTAAACCAAGAAGCACCTAATACTCCAATGAGTAAATCTAGTGAGCCATTTGTCATTTTTCAATCATTTATGATTTCATGCAAGTGTCCATATTAAATGCAATCTATCAAGATTTATGTTGTACTAGTGGAAGGATGATACCACTATCGGACCACTTGTACGCCTTACGGTGCAACAAAAATATTAATTAGGTAATCACCATCCATGAATCCATTTGTGAGGAACAAATCTAAGATAAAATAAGGTTAGAGTGATACCTTTAGGTGATGTGAGTAGACAGGTGATAATTATCACCATTTGAAACTCATGTTACCGTTCTGGTGATGTAATGATATTATAAAATTATAGTAAAAATATAGTACATTGACAGTATTCTAGCATTTATCTATGCTTTTTGCCGCGCTTTAAACATTTGAAATATATTGTTGTTAAGCTTTTATGATAATATGCTTATTATTATTTTAGCACATTATCATGACATTTTTAATGTATGACGAGATGGAGAGAGACATTGCTAATAGTCTTATTTGTTGACTCAAGTTTTATCGTCAAAATCTAAGGCTATTCAGCATTGAATGTGTTGACTCGAGTTTTTGAAGTGAATGTCTATGTGTCAAGGAAAATATTGACTCTGTCTATCATTATGTCAGGCACCTAACTTGTCTTATTTGTTGGCATGTTTGATCAAAATATTTTGACGATTTTTGCTTGCATATTTTTGAGGATCTTGTGCAACCAATCTCATATTTATTGTAACACCCTATACCCGATCTGATCGTTTGGTTCGGGTATTAGATATTACAACTACTCGAATCAATTAATCATTTTCATATCTGAATTAATTACATACATAGACGACCTAAATTCAAAATTTAACTATTATGAAACTCATATCATTTCAGTTATAAATTCTTACAATGCTTTTTAAAACATTTCAACAGTCATTTACAAGCTTTAAAATTTAACTCGAATACAAAGATACTCTACCTCATGGACTCGCCTATTGTACCCAAGGTCAATTTATTTGATAATCTTTGGAGAATTCCTATTGATAGTTACCACATATCTCGAAGAGGGTACCACGTCTATTACCTCAACCCAAATAAGGCCATATAGACCAATTTTCCCTTTTTCATAATACTTTGGCGGATTCCCTTACTAGCTCGTTTATCCACAGTTTCAAAAGAGCTAACTCATCCCAATATACTACTCGTCATGCGATCCTTATAGTGATTTCCCTCATTTTGCCCTATTAAATTTTCATAACTCAACATTTTGGCACACCTAATTCGCCGCCATAGCCTAGCTATGGTCTCACACAATATAATCTTATGTTTAATATCTTGGCGGACTACCCTTTATTTATTGTTCTTGCAGACTTCAATGGTTTCCATAGTCGAGCTATGGTCTTACACCTTATAACCCCATGTTTATCATCTTAACATACTATCCTGTGTTTATTGTCCCAACGGACTACCCTGTGTTTATTATCCTAGAGGACTCTATTGGTCTTTTATACCTTTAAACCACTTTTGAGGTGTCGCCACTAAGGACCTTATCGTCATCTCGGTGTCTCCCCATAGAGACTGTAGACCATCGTCACATTGTTGCTCTATGGAACCTAATTATCGTCGTCACGATGTTGCCCTGAAAGACGACTCGATAACCATCGTCACAGTTTCACTCTAGTGCATTAGTTGATATCATTTCATCACATATCTAACCTTGATGCTTGAACACCACGGTGTCCCCTCTGCAAGGCCCGAAGCTTCGTAAATCATGGTTTGCATTCAACAACACCGAATTGCAGAATCTAACTGAAATTTCCATTTCCCTATCCATCTGTTCACTCCTCCGATTCGCCACTTCTACTACATCTATCTGTCAAATTAAATACCTCTGTACTCCACATTCAAGACACTAATACATTTCATGCAAATTATGTACTTAATACATAGCACAAGTACATCACACACATCCCACACCATACATCAATCGTTTAACATTTAACAATAAATCATATAAGCACTCATCATCTTTATGCACAATAATAGGCTCAAATAACACAAACAAATGCAACATGATTCATTCAAAACAGAGTGCAAAAACTCACCTTAGATCTTTTTTCCTTGCCAGCTTAGTTTGTCCCAACACCAGAGCCTCATTTTTCCTAGCAGCTAAGCATGAAAATTTGCATAAACCAGTTCAATAAAAATTATTAAACCTTACAACTCAGAACCTAGTTTACAGAAACTTGTTAAGGGCCTTAGGCATCATTCTTTCTGAATTTCTCAAGCACAAAGAGTTAGGGAACTTACCAAGTTTAGAATTTCTCTACTTCCAGACTCCAATTCTTATAACTTCTACTCCATGAAGAACTCACCCAAGCATTCTTCTTCTCCAGAGCAACAGGAGAAAATAAAGCAAGTGGAAAGAAAATTACAGACTGAATTGAAAAGGACTTTTTCTTCTTTTCTAGAGTGTCCCATTTCACTTTCTTTATATATATATCTCCTATTAGCGGTCTCTCACTCTCTTTTAAACAATCACCGGTAATTATTATGTCTCCCACTATGGAACCAGCTAGTTCCATCCTGACCATACTGGAGTTTGAACTCAACTATTTACTTAATAGTTCACAATTTTCCTAAAAATTCTCAGTAGAGTCCACTAACTTACCACACATTCAATTCGGTCCCAAATTTCTGCGCTAATTAGGTCATTTAAGATATTTGGGTGTGACAACTCCTTCATTTTTAAAGAAAATTTCATCCTCGAAATTTCCTCTCGCACCTATTCCTAGAAGCAGACTCCAAATATTTCACTTAATCCTCTTCATAAGTTAGAGGTAGACATCTTCATTTTCCCTGACAGCTTTTGTACCGACCTTTCATTTATAGATTCTTTTCAACATTGTTCCGCTCAAATTGTTAGTTTGATCATGTTCGTACAAGGCAGTTAGCTACACAAGTATAGTCTTGTGTCTATCTTGGCAGATCCTTGTCATATACCTTGAACCAGTTATTTGTTTTACCACAAAGCTAATGGGCGGTTCTTGAATTAACATGGGTCTTATGGCAGTTATGATACGACCACGCCTGGGGCGCCAACGAATTCCATGTCAATGAAGCTCGACTTCAATGCCCCAAGTGCCGTGAAGCGGATATGCACTCTGATGCACTTCCAAATTGAGCCGGATTAGTTCATTTGAGCTCAATTTAAGCTCACCCGAGCTCATTCCAGCTCATTGAGCTCGTTATTAGCTCACTCTTAGCTCATTTTAATTAGTTAATTGTCGGAATAAAAATTAGTTAACTTAGTTTGAGTTAATTAAATTGCTAGACTGAAATTTAATTAATTTAGTTTAAGTTAATTAAATAATTTAATATGTGCTAGTGATTGCGTGTTTTAATATGTTTGTGCTAGCCATAGCCAAATTTAATATGTCTTGTTTAAGACTTTATTAAATTTGTTTTAGCTTAGTTTATTTGTTAATTAAGGTGTCTAATTTTTATTAATATTTGTTTCGGCTGAACATACATTTGAATTAAATTGGTTCTAGCATTTTCTTTGTAGGTACATTGACCATGGGACGACACACATCAATTGAATGAGAAGGAATATGCAGCCAAAAACAAATTTCAAATTCATTTAAATGGAAGCATAAATGAGGACACATGGTAGGCTGAATTTTAAATCAATTAGCAAACATTATGGAGACCAGCTTTGTTGGTACGGCAACAATGGAAGCATGGAGTTAATTTTAAAATCATTTAAGGAGCATGGTGGACATGAAACATGAGAATATGGGGTTGAATTTTAAAGCTTAAATGGAGGCATGTTGTGGAATGGCCAAGCACAATTGGAATCAAACATGGACGGCATGACAAAGAAAATTGAAGTGGAATTTAAAATTGAAGCATGCTAAGCACCTTGACGTGGGCATAATTGTTTATTCAATATTGGAGACATGCCATGGAATCATGCTTACATCTCTCCAATGTATGGACGGCTATTTATGGAGACCTTGGTGGAGTAAATAATTAAGTTTTGTTTATTGTGGGTGAGCATGGATTAAAAGACATGTGCTAAATTGAAGGTGCATGGATGGCAAGCATAAACAAAGGTGGGAATATGGACGGCAATAAAAAGGTGAATAAAATAATCAACCCTTATGACCACATTATGGAATTAATGTTGAATAAAATAAAATGATAAGATGTAAATGCATGAGATTTGAGTAGTGATGGACGGCCATGGAATATTATAGAGAGTTTTAAATAGGCAAACATGATAAGGTGGATGGATAGTATGGATTAAAACAGTGGTGGTCACAGTAATGCTTTTTCCATGTATGAGATTTTCTTTAGTTTCTATAAATAGTCTATTTCTTTTCAGTTGTAGAGAAGACAGAATTTTTATGAATGAAATTTTATGAACTGTTGTTCATTTGAGTGAGTTCATCTCCTCTTCGTTTTCGTACAAGTTTCGTTAGACTTGTCAAGCTTGCTTGTGGCGTCTTCGACTTGTTTGAACTTATCACCAAATTTCCTTTGGTGTGGCGTTCATCAACCTATCTTCATCTTTCCACCTTAACGATATAAGAAACGGGGTGACACTGTTATATAGTGTTGAATCTTTCTTAAGTTAAGTTTGTATTTCCATTTCCATCATCGATTCCATTTATCCACCTTAAACATATAGAACCCGGGGTGACACTCTTTAGTGTTGAATCGCTTCTCGTTTAAGTTCTTTTATCCATCTCCATTAAATTATCCTTTTATCTATTTTATTGTTATTTTGTTCCACCAAACCGAACCATCTTCTATTTTATTCACTTAAGCTTCCGCAAACTCATTTATATTTTCCAATTATTTTCCAAAAGCTTGTTTCCTCCTCGTAGACGATTGGGAAATTCATATACGTTTCGACTCACCCCGAGTCGGTTCGTATCAGTTGGTATCAAAGCTATAAAACGAGGAAATTTGACGACGTACGAGAAGCTAAAAAAAAGGTCCAAAAAGAAAAATTTCAAGTTGTAGTTTTCGTTTCTTGTATTACATTATATTGTATGTAAAAAAAATTCAAAAAAAAAATACGAGTTTAAAAAAAAAGTTCGCAAAAAAAAAAAGTGAATATTTAAGTTTTTGTTTTTATCTTTTCTCTTCTGTGCCCCGACCAACGAAATCTTCCTTCTACCCGACCCCCCAAATTTTTTTCTCTTTTGTTTTGGCCTACCCGAGACCAAAAATTAATAATTCTTTTGTGAGCCTACCTTATACCCGACACCAATCCCTTGTTACCCACTTTAAAGCCGACCCTCAAGCCGCAATAAGTCTTTCAAAATGAAATACGAATTTGTGAGAGTGAGAAATATCACTAAAAGGCACGAGTGTATTCATCGAAAAAAAAGAGCCACAAAACGAGTGAAACACGAGTGTGAGTGATTTTTCATTGTGAGCGACTTGTGAGTTTTTGTAGTAAGGTATTTTTAACTTTTTTCTATTTATGTTTATTATTATTATTTTTCTTTATTTCAGCAACGATAGCATGTCTCTAGATTTCGAAAGAAGAAGTGCTATAGATGGTGGTTGGTTCGATCCATCATCCAACCAAGGCGAAAGGCGATGCGACCAAAGAAACCGAAGCCTTAGAGATCAAGGATGCTTCAATAGCGTCAAGAGAAGTAACAAGTCAAACATTCCACCGTTTCAAGGTAGAGCCGATCCGGAGGTATACATTGAATGGGAAAGGAATGTAGATTTGGATTTCAAGTACCACGATTATTTGGAAAGTAAGAAAGTAAGGCTGGTGGACTTGGTGGGATCAATTCACCACGAGTCGAAGACGAAACGGAGAGTACCCAATATTAACGTGGTCCAAAATGAAAGAAGTGATGCGCAAACGGTACCTCCCATCTTCCTATCATCGAGGGCGAATTTCTTTAACAAAAATGACGGAGTTAAGAATAGCACGGCAATACCTGACCAAGGACTACTCTAGAAGAGATTATTACCAGGACTCCTACTCAACGCGGCCTTCGAGACGGAGAGAAGAAAGATACGAGATCAAAACCTATTATGGTGACAAACAAGAAGGAACAAGTTATTCTTCAACGAAGTCTCTATTGGATAAACGTTCTCGGAGAACATATCGAGATACCTATGAGAATGCTATCCCTTCTCTTGAGCAAAATTTTACTCATTTTGATTCTTTTGTATCCTCTTCTTGTAGTAATGTAAAGACGAGAGAAAAAGAACTAAAAAGAAAAGAAAGGCAAGAAAAGATCATGAGAGAAAACGAGTGAGTATGGAACGAACTCGAGAAAATAAAAAGAGAAGAAAAAGAAAAAGAAATCGTGAGAGAAAAAGAAAATAATAGAAAAGAAAAGGAGATTGAAAAAGAACAAGAAAAAGAGAGACAAGAAAACGAAAAAGTGTGTGAAAGGGAAACGAGAAAGCGAGATGAGCAAGTAGAAGTGAATGTTGATTTAACTAACGAGAAAGTGAGATGAGCAAGTAGAAGTGAGTGTTGATTTAACTAACTCACTTGAAGTTTGTACTTATACTACTTCTTCTTTTCAGGTTTCTGAGAAATCGAGTGCGAATGCCAACTACAATACCTTCCTGACGAGCGACGTTTCTGTTTGATCAAAAAGGGTAAAGTTGAAAATGTAGTCGAACCACACTAGCCCGAGGTAAGGAAGGTAAGTACTTTGATGAGATTCAATCTCCACCTAATCTTTCTACTGTTTTTGATTATGTGGATAATTTTGTCGTTTTCCATCCTTTGATTCGTTATGATGACTTAAAAGATGGTAAGATGGGTTTACACCATAATAACCATTGTGAAGCAAAGTGTGAAGGGGGAGTAACGTCTATTCGACAAGTGCAAGACTCGACGATGAATTTTCTTTTAATCCCAATTTGTTTGATTGTGGAAATTACGAGATTTATTCATTGTCCAATACAGAATCTTTGAGATTTCACAAATCTATTTTGAAGCACGTTAAGAATTTTGATCATTCGATCTTGAACATACATAATTCTTTTTGGTTTAACATGCTTGATTTTTTGAGACCATTGATTCCTTTTGTTTTAATTAATCAAACGCATGTTTTTAAACCGGGAATATGTTCTGTATCATCCGGTATATTTTGTGGAAAAATCAAGTCTCAACAATTGTGTGTGAGAAATTCCCATCGATTCGATACTTGGTTTCTAAATAAGGTAACAAATTTTGTCAACCTTGTTTTCAATTTTTATTCGTTCCTTAAGCAAACTTTGTGTTTGTACATGCAATTCGTGGATGGTAAGTCCCCATTGTGTTTAAAAAAGGTTGATTCGTGAGTAAAGCATCAACTACATTACATGCCCGAGGAAAGAAGGTTCGTCTTGATCGAGCAAGGTAAATTCGATCTTCGAGTTTCAACTTGTGAAGACAAGCAAGGTAAGAACGGTCTCGGTCTTTTTGCGCCTAAAGGTAAGTCTTCTGAAATAGTTGATATATTTTTCCTCGCTTTGGATGATGACATGCATTATGTTGATGAACTGCCTTTTGCAAAGCAATTAGATCATGATATGCTTAGCCATTCCAATTTGCTTCTTTATGATCTATCTGTTTTGGATATTGATAGAACACATGGTGCTGACTTCATTTTTGTAAAGCATTTAAATCTTGATATGTTCAAATGTTTCGTACTGCTTATTAATGGTCTATCTGCTTTAATGATTGACAAAAAGATTCTTGTATTCGATACTAATTACAATTCATGTGCGAGTGGTTCCTTATTTTGTACAAAGCAAGATTTGGTTGTTCAACTTCGAGTGCCATATGTACTATCCCCACTACCTGTTTGTGACGAATATACCTATTTGTTGGTGCGCTACCCGCATGGTCATCTCGTCTTGAGGAATCCAATTAGATCGTATGCATGCTTTAAAGCTTATCGGCTTTTGTTCCAAAATTTTGACAAGGCTTTGATCCTATTGTATGATAAAGTGCTTATACCTGCCCGCATGCGATTTATTTGTTTGATGTTATTTTTATTCATGTCGCAAGTATGTTTAAAATATTTCTTGCTAATTCTTCAATTTTCTTTTTAGGTATTACGATTACCATCCATCCTGTTTGATCGAGGAAAGACGAGCAAGGAGTTTTGTTCGGAAAACCAATGGGTCGATTCGAGGACAAATCGTCTTGAAGAGGGAGGGGATGATACGAGCACGCCTGGGGAGCCAACGAATTCCATGTCAATGAAGCTCGACTTCAATGCCCCAAGTGCCGTGAAGCAGATATGCACTCTGGTGCACTTCCAAATTGAGCCGGATTAGTTCATTTGAGCTCAATTTAAGCTCACCCGGGCTCATTCCAGCTCATTGAGCTCATTATTAGCTCACTCTTAGCTCATTTTAATTAGTTAATTGTCGGAATAAAATTTAGTTAACTTAGTTTGAGTTAATTAAATTGCTGGACTGAAATTTAATTAATTTAGTTTAAGTTAATTAAATAATTTAATATGTGCTAGTGATTGCGTGTTTTAATATGTTTGTGTTAGCCATAGCCAAATTTAATATGTCTTGTTTAAGACTTTATTAAATTTGTTTTAGCTTAGTTTATTTGTTAATTAAGGTGTCTAATTTTTATTAATATTTGTTTCGGTTGAACATACATTTGAATTAAATTGGTTCTAGCATTTTCTTTTTAGGTACATTGACCATGGGACGACACACATCAATTGAATGAGAAGGAATATGCAGCCAAAAACAAATTTCAAATTCATTTAAATGGAAGCATAAATGAGGACACATGGTGGGCTGAATTTTAAATCAATTAGCAAACATTATGGAGACAAGCTTTGTTGGTACGGCAACAATGGAAGCATGGAGTTATTTAAAATCATTTAAGGAGCATGGTGGACATGAAACATGAGAATATGGGGTTGAATTTTAAAGCTTAAATGGAGGCATGTTGTGGAATGGCCAAGCACAATTGGAATTAAACATGGACGGCATGACAAAGAAAATTGAAGTGGAATTTAAAATTGAAGCATGCTAAGCACCTTGACGTGGGCATAATTGTTTATTCAATATTGGAGACATGCCATGGAATCATGCTTACATCTCTCCAATGTATGGAAGGCTATTTATGGAGACCTTGGTGGAGTAAATAATTGAGTTTTGTTTATTGTGGGTGAGCATGGATTAAAAGGCATGTGCTAAATTGAAGGTGCATGGATGGCAAGCATAAACAATGGTGGGAATATGGACGGCAATAAAAAGGTGAATAAAATAATCAACCCTTATGACCACATTATGGAATTAATGTTGAATAAAATAAAATAATAAGATGTAAATGCATGAGATTTGAGTAGTGATGGACGGCCATGGAATATTATGGAGAATTTTAAATAGGCAAACATGATAAGGTGGATGGATAGTATGGATTAAAACAGTGGTGGTCACAGTAATGCTTTTTCCATGTGTGAGATTTTTTTTAGTTTCTATAAATAGTCTATTTCTTTTCAGTTGTAGAGAAGACAAAATTTTTATGAATGAAATTTTATGAACTGTTGTTCATTTGAGTGAGTTCATCTCCTCTTCGTTTTCGTACAAGTTTCGTTAGACTTGTCAAGCTTGCTTGTGGCGTCTTCGACTTGTTTGAACTTATCACCAAATTTCCTTTGGTGTGGCGTTCATCAACCTATCTTCATCTTTCCACCTTAACGATATAAGAAACGGGGTGACACTGTTATATAGTGTTGAATCTTTCTTAAGTTAAGTTTGTATTTTCATTTCCATCATCGATTCCATTTATCGACCTTAAACATATAGAACCCGGGGTGACACTCTTTAGTATTGAATCGCTTCTCGTTTAAGTTCTTTTTTCCATCTCCATTAAATTATCCTTTTATCTATTTTATTGTTATTTTGTTCCACCAAACCAAACCATCTTCTATTTTATTCACTTAAGCTTCCGCAAACTCATTTATATTTTTCGATTATTTTCCAAAGGCTTGTTTCCTCCTCGTAGACGATTGGGCAATTTATATACGTTTCGACTCACCCCGAGCCGGTTCATATCAAGTTATTCTATAAATGTCCAGCTCTGGTAGACATTCTCACTTTTCTAGTTATTGAGGGGTTTTAAAGAAACACTTTTCATTTCCAACAGGTGGGAAAGATAGATTCGAGAATTTGAATAATCTATTTTAAATAAACCAAACTTCCCTTGGACGCTTGGCTTTAAAAATCGAGATGCGGGGAAAAGAGGCATTTTTATTTGAAATCAATTTTCTCCTTCCTTGTTGATTAAGTTTCCTTTGAAATTCTAAACTTTCCACTCTTAACCTTTTTTGATTTCCTTGTCTAAGTCCTTCTTATTTTTATCCGTTCTACCACCTCTCTGAAAGTCTTCCAAGTAATTTCTTAAGTCTTTTCATTTCCTTTCATTTTTCCAAAAATGGTTAGAATCAAGCACAATCATCTTGAAGGTAACAGCCATCATGATGGTGGTAGTAGGAAAGGTCGTGGAGGTGACAATGAAGGCGATAGGGCTGAATCCAATGGTTGTGAGGTGAGCACCCCAGTAGAAACCCTACTTTTCTATTGTACAACGTCCCAAGAGGAAATGGTCCACTTTCTATTTGTTAGAGGGGTACAACTATCAAATTTCGCCTTATTCACGGCGAGTATCGACTGAGTGACAACTCCAACGACATTATTCTTCCTCTTTATTTTTTCGAGGCTGGGTTTCATCTCCCACTTCATCCTTTCTTCTGTATAGTCCTCAACGAGTATAGAATCACACTCGAGCAACTTGTCGGCTTATCTTGGTTGCCTACTTTATTGATTGTAGCTTGAAGGGCAAGCCACCCATCCTTAGTATTTTCCAATGGATCTATCAGTTGAAAGTGACCACCCGAGGGACCTCTGCTAGGTTGGCACATTTCAGTACTCGCTAAGGCCGTGAGCCCATAATCAAAAACTGGGCTTCAAAACTTCACCTCAATAGAAACAAGTTCATTCAAGTGATGTGCAATCTGAAAGGTGGATCTGGGTTCCTAACCTAATGGTTTATTCCTCCCGAATCTACTTGTACAAGCAGACAACCACTAGATAATGAGGTCGTAGAAGATCAATTCGATTGCTTAAAGTTGGGTCGCTCCCTTATGTTGGAGAGTCTTATCACCATCAAAAACGTTTTTTTTTCTAGCTAAAGAATTATAGCCAAAATAGTTATAGGCCAACCGATACTATTATGAGGGCTAATCTCTAGATTGTCTACCCCTCCAACATGGTGTGGTCTTACAATGTTTCTGATGACCTTGCAGCCACTTTAGTTCAGAGGAAGGAGGAACCCCCACACTTCTTCTACACCTACTACAAGCAGCACGTACGTTGTTGGTCTATTCCACCAGTAACAACCACTGGTGTGTTTTTTAATAGTCATTTGATTCCTCGTATGACTGACCCTGACTCTTGTTTTGTAGGTTCCACCCAATCTTCTACTCTATATCAAACTTCTAGCAGTATGGACGTGGGTGCTTTTATGGAGAGGGCACAAGGGGTTGATAATGAAGTTGATACATTGGTACAAGTGGGTAGTAGTAGTCGTAAAAGGTTAAGGGCTGAAGGGGGCTCTTGAAGTATCAATGAGAGCAGTCATAGTAGGCGAGGCAAGAAAGTAGTCAACTCTGGAAGGGAGCTTACTCCGCTTGTCCTCCCTTCTAATCCTGAAATTTTGATGGAGTCTGTAACACCCCTCACCCGTATTCAATGCCGGAATAGGGTTACGAGGCATTACTAATCAATTCACAACATATATAGCATACATTTATGCAACAATAAGCATTCATTCTCATAAATCATTCAACACCATCACATTGTTCCTTATAAGGGCCTATGAGGCATTAAACATGTTTTAGAAGTGGTTCGGGACTAAACCAATATCATACAAAAATTCTGGAAACTTAGAAATTTTTCATGTAAACAAGGGCCACACGTCCGTGTGAACAGGCCGTGTGCCTCACACGGTTAGTAGAAACGCCTGTGTCTCCGGCCGTGTGAAAACAAGGCATACATACTGACTTGGGTCACATGGCCGACCACACGCCTGTGTGTCTAGCCCGTATACCCTTCGAAGTGGCCACACATGCCCATGTGCCAGGCCATGTGCTAGGCCGTGCAAAAACTGTAGGGCATACTGACTTATGCAACACAACCAAGTCACATGCCCGTGTGCCATTTAGAGGGTATACTGACTTGTACCACACAGTCAGTCACACACCCGTGTGTGAGACCGTGTGGAGCATACTGACTTCAATTCAATTTTAACACCAGGGGACACACAGTCGTATAACATGACCGTGTGTCACACACGGTTGAGACACACGCCCGTGTCTCTGCCCGTGTGGACAAAAATAGGCCATTTACCAAGCCATTTTGCCACTCATTTTGTACATACCTACACAAGCACAAATGGTACCAATTCAAGGCACTAATATGCATCCAAATAACATCAACTAATGTTCAATTCATACCATTTCTTTACCATCAATATAATTTACAAATATGCTACAATTTATCATCTAATTTCATACCTAATTCACATATTCAATTCAATCAACTAAACCATTCCATACAAACATTATCAATCATCAATTCTCAAGAACCTAGCTTTCCAAATTACCTAATATCATTTAACATTATAGATTCAACTTCAACTACACACTATAGGTCAATTATCAAACTCAAAATAAAATCATTTGCACATTTAAAAACATCATCAACTTTCATTATCATAAGCCAACTCAAATGACCCAAAATACATGTTCATCAAACATACCAAAATGACTCAAGCCTATACATGCCATATACCATATACACAACTCAAAAGTACCAAGTAGATGGTTGGATAGTGTGACATAGTCTCTGACGATCGCCGAATCCGAGCTAGCTTTAAATTCACTATAAAACACAGGAAAAACAAACAAGGCACAAAGCTTAGTAAGTTCGTATTTACTATACTCAACAAATCATAAAACACACTAATTTGAACAAGTTAGTGTATAATTCATGATAATATCAAACATTCCATAAGCTTATTCATATACTTATATGCAAAGTTTTAACCTTTTCTATTTGAACTTCATACTTACATGTACATACATGTACAAATTCATAACGAATTCATACCTTCTTGGAACACTGTCGAATACTCGATGTTTCGCACACTAAGTTCCATCACATAACCAATTATAATCCCACACACTAAGTGCCTTACATAGCCGAAGCTATCTTAGTCTCGCACACTAAGTGCCATATATAGCCAAAGCTATTCCCAATCGCACACTAAGTGCTAAACATATTCGATTTATCGTCGAACATGATTGTAGTCTCATGTATAAAATTTATGCAATACCAAAGCATTAAAAACATAATTGTAACAATGTTTATCATGTATGAACTTACCTCGGATGCTAAAACGACGAATCGAGTCATTTAATCAATAACTTTAGTTTTCCCCCGATCCAGGTCTGAATTCCGCTTTTCTTGATCTATATAATATCAAATTCAGCTTATTCAATCACTACTTTATTCAATTTAATCCAAAACACACATTTGGGCATGTTTACACTTTTGCCCCCAAAGTTTCACATTTTTATAATTTAGTCTTTATTTCACAAAAATCACAAATTAATGAAATTCAAGACTAACCATGCTAGTCGAATTACCATAATGCCCCTAGCATCCCATAATTTGCATTTATTTCACATTTTAACCACTAGCTTTCAACATATCTCAATTTAGCCCCTAATTTGTATTTTTACTAAAAATCACACTTAACAAAACTTGTAATACTCATAACAAATATTCATTATCTATCATAAAACATCAAAACTCATACATATTCATTAATGGCATCGTTTCAAATCTTTAGCAGTTTTGCAAATTAGTCCTTGGGCTAGCTAGTTCTAGCTGCAATGAGATCAGAAACGTAGAAATCATTAAAAACCGAGTCAAAATCACTTACCAATTAGACTCCAAAGCGACCGAACCCTAGAATGGATAAATTGGCTATCTTCTTCTTCAACATTCGGCTATTGAAAGAAAATATGGACAAAATTTTGATTTTTTTAATTAACCTTTGTTAACTAATTTACTTATCTAACCTTAAAAACATTTAATAATTACACCAAATGCCATGCCACTATCATCCACTATCAAAATAATGGTCTATTTACTATTTAAGGACGTTAACTTTAAGGTTCTATAGCTATTAGACACCTTTAACTAATAGAACGACACTTTTTCATTTTACGTGATTTAGTCCTTTTTATCAAATTGACCATTCAAACGATAAAATTTCTTAACAAAATTTTCACACTGACAGTCAATCATGCTGTAAACATTAAAATAATAATAAAATAAATATTTTAACCTCAAATTTGTGGTCCCGAAACCACTGTTCCAATTTGATAAAAAAATGGGATGTTACAACTCCCCCCTTAGGGATTTTCGTCCTCAAAAAACTTACCAGTTAATAGGTTTGGGTACTGTTTTCGTATAGCTTCCTCGGGTTCCCACATAGCTTCTTCAACCCCGTGTCGATGCCATAATACTTTTACTAATGCGATTCTCTTATTTCTTAGCTCTTTGATCTCACGACTTAAAATTCGAATCGGTACTTTAGCATATGATATATCAAACTGAATTTCAACCTCGGTCGGGGAAATGACATGTGAAGGGTCAGATCAGTATCGTTGAAAGCATCGACACATGAAACACATTATGTATTTGCTCTAACTCAAACGGTAAAGATAGTTGATATGCCACTAGCCCAACTCGTTCAGTAATCTCGTACGGTCTGATGAATCGTGGACTCAATTTCCCTTTTCGACCAAACCGTAATATCTTTTTCCATGGGGACACTTTCAAAAACACTTTATCCCCAATCTGGAACTCAATATCTTTCCATTTCAGGTCTGCGTACGATTTCTATCGATCCGATGCTGCTTTCAAACTATCGTGAATTACTTTTACTTTTTCTTCAGTCTCTCTGATCAGATTAACCCCGTGAATCTTGTTCTCGCTAAGCTTAGTCCAGTACAATAGTGTTCAACATTTACGACCATACAGAGCTTTGTACAGTGCCATCTTAATACTTGATTGGAAACTATTATTGTAAGCAAATCCAATCAGCGATAGATATTTCTCCCAACTACCTTCAAACTCAAGAATGCAACAACGCAACATATCCTTAAGTGTCTGAATAATTCAGTTTGATTTACCATCCATTTGCAGATGAAACGCAGTGCTAAAATGCAACTTTGAACCCAAATTTTCTTGCAATTTCTTCCAAAATCGCGAAGTAAATCTTGGATATCTATCCGAAACAATAGATAGTGGGACACCATGTAATATCACAATTTTGAAAATAAACAACTCAGTTAATTTATCAAGTAAGAAATATGTACATATCTGAATAAAATGAGCTGATTTCGTCAATCTGTCAACAACAACCCATATCGCATCTTTCTTTTTCGAAGATAAGTGCAAACCTGATACGAAATCCATTGTTACTCTATCCCATTTCCACTCAGGAATCATAATAGGCTGTAATAAACCTGACGGCACTTGATGCTCAGCTTTGACTTGCTAAAAAATTAAACATTTCGAAACAAATTCTGAGATGTCTCGTTTCATGGCGTGCCACCAATAAAGCTGTTTCAAATCGTTATAAATTTTCGTGTTTCCCGGATGTATATGTGCTTCGTTTAGAATATTTTGAATTAGTTCAAAATTTCTTGGTACTCATATTCTATCGCGAAACATCAAACAATCATCAGGCCCTATTCGAAACTCTAAATTAGAAGTCAACTCACACTAAGCTCGCTTTGCTTGCAAATCATTATCAAATTTTTGAGCCTCACAAATTTGCTGTAGAAATAACGGTCTTGCTTTCAACTTGGCTATTATCGAACCATCATCAGACAAAGCCAATTGTGTGTTCAAAGCACGTAAAGCAAATAAGGGCTTTCGGCTCAAAGCATCAACAACTACATTAGCTTTCCCCGGATGATAGTCAATCACTAATTCATAGTCTTTTAGCAATTCTAACCATCTTCCTTGTCGCAGATTTAAATCTTTCTAGTCATCAAGTATTTCAAACTTTTGTGGTCGGTATAAACATGACATTTCTCACCAAACAAATAATGACGCCAAATTTTCAATGCAAAAACTATAGCAACCAACTGTAAATCATGCGTCGAATAGTTCTTTTCATGCGGTTTCAACTGTCTGGAGGCATAAGCTATAACTTTTCCCTCTTGCATAAATATGCAACCCAAACCGTTCAGCAATGTAAATCACAAATTCTTTACCCGACTCAAGTTGAACCAACACTGGTGCCTCAGTTAACAATGCTTTCAACTGTTCAAAACTTTGTTGACATTTTTCTGACCATTAGAATTTCACATCTTTCTAAAGTAGTTGTGTCATCGGTGTCGCAATCATGAAAAATCCTTTTACGAATCTTCGGTAATAGCCCGCTAAACCCAGAAAACTACGGACTTCAGATACATTCCTCGGAGGTTTCTAGTCAACAATAGCAGAAATCTTGCTCGGATCAACTCGAATTGCATCCGCCGAGACTATATGTCCCAAAAATCCAACTTCCCGGAGCCAAAACTCACATTTGCTGAATTTAGCATACAGTTGCTTATTTGTCAATGTTTGCAATAAAATCCTCAAATGCTCAGCATGCTCAGACTCATCTCATGAATAGATTAGAATGTCATCAATGAACACAACAACAAATCTATCTAAATACGGTCTAAAAATTTGATTCATCAAATCCATAAAAATGGCAGAAGCATTAGTCAAACCACAAGGAATAACAAGGAATTCATAATGTCCATACCTCGTTCGGAACGCAATTTTCGGTACATCTAAGTCTTTAACTCGTAACTGATAATAACCCGATCTCAAATCAATCTATGAAAACACTGTTGCACCGTTCAACTGATTAAACAAATTATTTATTTTCAGCAACAGATACTTATTCTTTATCGTAACTTTGTTAAGCTGGCGATAGTCTATACACATTCTCATTGACCTGTCTTTCTTTTTAACAAACAATACTAGTGCACCCCAAGGCGAATAACTCGGTCGTGCAAAACCTCTATTTGTCAATTCTTGCAACTGAGCTTTCAACTCTTTTAACTCTGTCGGAGCTATTTTTTTCGGAGCTAGTGATATCGGTGTTGTTCCCGGTACTAATTCAATACCAAACTCAACCTTTCTAATAGGTGGCAATCCTGGTAATTCTTCAGGAAATACATTTGGATATTCACAAATGACTGGCACTGACTCAACCTTCTTTTCAAACACTTTAGTATCTAAAACATAAGCGAGATAAGCTTCACAACCTTTGCTCACATACCTCTGAGCTGTCATCGATGAAATCACTATTGGTAAACCACCCAACTCATTAGATTCAATCCGAAGAATTTCATTATTCTGACATTTCAGTTCTATAGTCTTTCATCTACAATCACAATAGCATTATGCAAAGTCAACCAATCAATTTCCAAAATTACATCGAACTCATGAAATGGAAAAAGTATCATGTCTGCAGGAAAACAGTAACCCCGAGTCATTAAAGGACAGTTCTTGTAAACTTTATCAACTAGAACATACTTGCCTAATGGGTTCGATACTTTAATCAGAAACTCAATAGACTCGACAGGCAAAAATCTTATTAGACACCAAATTCATACATATATATGAATGAGTAGATCCAGGATCAATCAATGCAATAACATTAGTATCGTAAAGCGAAAATGTACCGGTAATGACATCAAGTGATGACGCATCTTCGCGAGCGCGAATAGCATAAGCTCAAGCAGGTACTCTGGCCTTAGATCTCACTGTAGAATCTCTTGTTGTACCAGATTACCTCTTGCATTTCTCGCATTTCTTGGCGGCCTCCCTCGAGTAGCTGTATTACTCGATCTTACATTCTGAGATTTGTCTTTTTCATTTAGTTCAGGACAATCTTGGATATAATGATCTCGTAAACCACAACTGTAACAAGCTCTATTATTATTTTTCACCCAGCACTCTCCAAAATGTCATCTTACACACAGTTGACACTCGGGTTTAACATCTTTCATATTGCCAACACATGATACCGATGTAGTTTGAGCTTTAGGGCTGGCATATTGCTTTCCACTATCCCGATTAGAATATCCCACTGAAGCTGTCAATCGGTTAAAATAGTCTCTGGATTTCTTCGATGAGGACTAATAAGGTTTACTCATCGATCTCTTCCTCAAGTCTCTTGCCTCTGAATCAGCCTTTCTCTTTTCTTAGCTAAAGTATTCGGCTTTGCAAGCTCGTCCAACTAATAGAACAAATTCTTTTAAATCTATAATCCCGACCAGAAGTTTAATATCTTCATTCGGCCCATCAACAAACCCTTTGTACATTATTTTTTCAGTAGACACATACTCTCGAGCGTACTTACTTAGCCGTATGAGTTCTCTTTCATACTCGGTTACAGTCATGTGGCCTTGCTTCAGTTCTAAAAACTCTTTATGCTTTTGATCCAAAAACCGTTGACTAATGTATTTCTTTCAGAATTTGATCTGAAAGAATTCCCAAGTGACTCGCTCCCTCGACGCCACCAATACTAAGGTATTTCACCATTGATACATAGTATCTCTTAAAAGGGATATAGCACACTTTAAACATTCAGCTGGTGTGCAAGAAATCTCGTCAAACACTCGAATTGTATTTTCAAGGCAAAACTCCGCTCTTTCATGATCATCATCAACATTAGCCCTAAACTCTTTAGCCCCGTGTTTACTGATCTTGCCAACTGGAGGTTTATTCAATCTTAAAAGCTTGACTCTTTGAGGAGCTACAGGCACGTGTTAGGGATTAGGAGGGGGTCGAGGTTGTTGAGCAGCCAGGTTGGTTCAGATATATTGCGTGAACCATTTCACTTATCATTTCGAAGAAGACTTCTTTAGCCTCTCTTCCTAGGCTACCCGTCATCTAGAATCAGATGGCACTATCCCTTGCACGGGAGCAGGCGCACTACTCTTAACCTCATCAGCTATGGCTCGATTGGGATCCATTACTATATGAAAACATAATTTAAAACGTCAAGAGTCATCACACTATCACAGTTTATATATGACATGTATAGCTAGACTCACACACATGCTACGTTAGTCCTATAATTGACTAAACTGTAGCTCTGATACCAATAAATGTAACACCCCTCACCCATATTATAATAGCCCGATTTTGGGCCTAGTCGGAATAGTGGTTTTGGGGCCACAAATCCATTGAGGAAAATCTTATTTTTATTATATTTTATGGTCTACGATTTCACAGAAGGATTTCGTGAAAATTTTGATCGAAAATTTCGACCTTTGGGAACTCAATTTAGTCAAAAGGACTAAATTGTAAATAGTGCAAAAGTTGAGTTCAACATGTTAGAAGTGTCCAATTTCAATGAAATTTTAAATTGGAGGTCCTTAAATGGAAATTAGACCATTAGTTAAATTGTTGGACAAAAATGGATATTAGATAAGTGAAATAGGATATTTTTAAGTTAGGGGCATTTTGGTAATTAAATGGACTACAAGACAAAATAAAAGCCAAAAACCTTTGTCCATCTTCTTCCTTGGCCGAATTTAGCATGGGAGAAGCCATGGCTAGGGGTTTCAAGCTTTCAAGCTCAATAGTAAGTGCATCCAAGCCCCGTTTTTAATGTTATTTACATTTTTTAGATTCCCATAACTCGGTTTAGCTATTTCTACCATTATTTTGAGCTAGGGTTTGTGTTCAAAAATTTACCAATGTATGACATGCATGTATTTTGATGATTTATGGAAGAATATGGAAGTTTGATGAATGATAAACATCTTTTTCTAAGTGATTTTCATGAAAAATGCATAAAATGACCAAATTGCAAAAATTATTAGTTGGTCATACATGAGTGAAATAGTGAACATTAGGGGCTGCTGTAGTTAAGAAAATGATTCGGCTAGGCTTGAAATGCAAGAAAGTTGAATGAAAATCATTTTACGAGCCTTGAGGCAAAAGTGTAATTATGTGAAAGTTTATGGGCAAAATAATAATTTTTTCAAAGTACGAATTATGAGTCAATTTAATTAATGTGAGTATTAAACAAGTAAAATTGTTATTATAGATCAAGAAAAATGAAGCCCGGACCGAAACCGAGGCAAGAATAAAGTGTTGGACTAAATTGAGCATCCACACACATTTTGAGTACCGAGGTAAGTTTGTATGAATTTAAGGCTTATTAAGTATTTTCATTAACTTACTTATTATGTTATTTATTATACATTATTCCCATGAGGTTTTTTTAATAATGTTTAAACAAGGAATTAATGAGAATAAGTAAAAAAGAAAGTCCCGGTTGAAGTTTGGAATACTGAGGATGCTTAATTCGCAACATGAGACAAGGAAAACTCGTATAAGACCATGTCAAGACATTGCATTGATAAGATATTATAAGGAAAAGACCCCATGTAAGTCCAAGCCAAGGAATGGCATTGGTGAGTTCCTAAGGAAAAGATATCTTGTAAGTCCAAATCAAGACATGGCATTGACAAGTTTCATGAGGCAAGGATGCCAGGTAAGACCATGTCAAGACATGGAAATGGTAAGTTTCCAAAGGAAACACATAAGGAAGGTCTCTTGTAAGACCATGTCTAGGACACGGCATCGACACTGAGTTAAGAGATCCCGTGTAAGACCATATCTGGGATATGGCATCGACATCATGAGGCGATCCCATGTAAGACCATGTTTGGGACATGGCATTAGCATTGAGACCCATGTTTGATGAGATTTTGCATCCTCCGTTATTCTGACTAATTCATCGGGCAATAGAGTAAAGCATGAAAAAGGTACAAGAAAGTTAATCAAGTAATGATATTAGCAAGTTAAGTTACTCAAAGTTGATTAAGAGAATTATTCAAGTTAAGAAGGATGAGGATTGAGTTTATGTTTGCATTAGCAAAATGTACTAATCTACATGATTAAATGATACAGGTACCATGATTATAATGCAAGTATGAAATTATTATGTAACATGTGATGAGTAAGAACAAGTATGAGTAAGTAAGCCCAAGCATTTGAGACTTATATTGTTGTTGATGTGTGTGTTGAATGGGCCAATGAATGACTTGCAAATATTTGATGATGACTAGCTATTGGCATGACTAACTATGGATATGCTTTAGTATTATAAGTGTGTAAATGAGAATTAATACAAAGAAAAAAATGATAAAGTTAGCAACAAAACAGTTTGGACAACAGCAGTTGTATCACTTTGAAAATTTACCAAAAATGGTAGAAAATGAATTAGAAATTTAATAAGATATGAAATTAAATATTATTGAGTCTAATTTTTCAAAAAAGAAGCAGAATATGAAAAATAATTTCATATGATGATATATTTAGATTTTAGTGAGACTGGGTCAAAATGATTTTAGAATCCCCTATTCTGAATTGGAAAATTCATTAAAAAGTATTAAAAAATGATCAAGGGGTAATATTTATATGTTTGAATTTATTAATGAGTCTATTTTCAAGAAAAACAATAAAGTTCACCAGCAGTCCAAATTTACAAAACAAAAAAATGATGAATAAAATAGCAGGCCCAAAGTCCCTAGTGGCCCAAATACTCAACAAACACTGGCCCAAAACCCATATCTCAAAATTGGCCCAAGCTGTAATGGCCTACATTCAAGATTATCGGAATAATGGTTTCGCAACCATAAATCCGATTTAAATAGAAATTTATTTCAATATGTTTGCATGAGTCTTTATATGATAGGAAATATTTTTATAAATATTTATAAAATGTTAGTAATGTGGTATTAAACTTTCGTTAGAAAATTTTAACGTTTGGGTAGGTAATTAAATGAAAAGGACTAAATTGAAATGAAAGTAAAAGTTGAATTATAGATTAAAAGAAATTATGAAGGACCAAAATGGCAATTATGCTATTTTGTAAAGATGAGGCGGTTTATTGAAGAAAATCTGAGTTTTTTTTGTATATTATTATATTATATTATTATATTATTATATTATTATATATATATATATATAAAGAAAAGAGAAAAGAAACAAAAGGATAAAACAAAGGAAGAAAAAGAGAGCAAACATGAAGGGAGAAAGAAGAAGATAAAAGAAAGAAAAAAAAGGGATAATATAGTTTTTAAAGCTTGGAGTTTAATTTGGTAAGTTAATTTAGTCCTTTTCTTTTAATTTTGATGCTTTATAAGTTTTAGAACAAAGTTTTGATGAATTTAAGTTGAAATTTTTGAAGTTTCAGAGTTTTTGAATATAACATATGATGAATAAAATGATGAATTAGTGGTTTAATTGAAAGAATTTGAAGTTAGAATTGGGTAAAGGATTTAATTGTAAAATAAGCTATAACAAAACTGTTTTAGACAGCAGCAGTAGAGTAAATTTGAAAAATCACTAAAGATCGTAGAAGTGGAATTAGAAGTTGAATGAGATATGAAATTAAATCTTATTGAGTCTATTTTCATATGAAAGAAACATGGAAAGCAAAGGAATTCTGTAATTTGAGATATTTATATTTTTGTAAGACTGGTTCAGAGGGATTTCGGGATCCCCTGTTCTGACTTTGAAAAATCATAAAAAAATTGGATAAAAATAATTAGGGGCTTAACTTTATATGTTTAGAATCCTGAATGAGTCTATTTTCAAATGAAATAAATAAGAAGGTTATATGAATTCTGTACGAATAGTAATTTGATTCGTAGTGAAGAGAGGTCAGAACAGTCAAACAATAAAACAGGGGAAACTTTAAGAATAATCTGGTATTGATTGGCCATACCAAAAATTCTGAAAATGTTATGGGAAGAAGATATGTGGGTCTAGTTTCAGGAAAAATTAACGGTTCTTCATTTGGAGCTCTGTAGCTCGAGAAATAAATAATTTAGTGACTGTGACTCAAGTAGACAGCTTTGAATAAGCTAAAAATAATAATAGAATTATGGAAAATGCTACATGTGAACATGAAATGTATTGAATTGATGATTGAATTTATTTATTTAGATCCGGAAAACTCAAATACAAAGCTAGATCGAGGAAAGGAAAAAGTCCCGGATTAGTAGATTTTATAAACGAACTAGTATCGAGGTAAGTTCATGTAACTTGAATTATATTCTTAAATGCTTGAAATGTATGTTATTGATGTGAATATAATTTGAATGTTCATTGTATGAAAATTGATGAAACATTGATATATTTGGTAAAAGGGGAAGAAATCCTGTTGAATGAAAGGAAAATTCGATGGATCTCTGAAAAGGAATTGACGGTAAAAAGATCTAGCCCGGACGGGTGATCCTATCCTGATATATAGCCCTCTCCGAAGAATATGTGGAAAATGGATTTAGCCCGGACGGGTAATCCGAATTAGGTCCAATTTAGCTTGGGTAGTAATTGGATCCAAGCTCATTAGAGTAATTGTCGTTGCGGGGATTTAGCCTGGACTGTAATCCCGACAATACTCTATGAGTTTATATTACTGTGATTTAGCTCGGATCGTAATCCCATTGTAAAGATGAGGTTCATGAGTGTGCTCTCTAAAATGAAAATGTGCGCACATGAATATGAATTGATGGACCGATTTGTACACTAAAGTGTACATCTGAAAATCCATTGAAATTAGAAGTAATTCAACGGGATAAATATGGAAAAATAACAAGGAAATGGAAATCATGACATTGATGAGCTCATCAATCATGGCGTGTATACTATTGATAGATGAAAATTAATGGACTAACTTGGATGTTGAGTTTGTGAATACTAGGGAAATAATGCATTAAGTGAGTATAGGAATGTTTATTGCTTGTATTGATTATACTAGGTAAGTATAATTCTTGTTACATGGGCTTACTAAGCACAAAGTGCTTACCCTATTTCCTTTTTCCCTATTTTGTAGTGTTAAGAGCTCGGAGGTCGGATCGGTGGGAGACTCATCACACTATCAACCCCAGTATTTCGGTATTTTAAGAAACTTATTTTGGAAATCAATGGCATGTATAAGCTAATAAAATAAATGTTAATATTAAATGAATATAAGGTTAGCCACTGATATGGCTTATGTGTTGAAGTTATTTTATAAATATTCATGAATTTTATTTTAAAAATATGTTGAATTAGAATGGTTTCGGTTTCAAAAAAAAAAATTGTAAACTCCGGTAATGCCCCGCACCTTATTCTAACAACGAATACGGGTAGGGGGTGTTACATTTGTTGGTATCAGAGCTACGGTTTAGTCGGTTCTAGGACCGATATAGTGAATACGGATTAGCTATACATGCCATTTAAATTATTTTTTTAATAGTGTGATACCTCCTGACCGCTTAAATTGTGTTTTCCTTATAGTAATGTCATCTGACCGAGCTTAATCTGAGGAAGCTGGGAGTCATGCTCCGGCTTCAATACAAAGAGAAGAAACTAGCGATGAGAAGGCCCAGTATAGAGGTTTAAGGGAGGAGGCAAAAATAGCCTTCTTTCAAATGATGAATGAATGGTTTACCCAATATATAAGAACTAACCCTACAATGCAGCAAACTCAAGCTCCCCCTCCTGTTCCTCCACCGGTTCCCGAGATTCCACAGGTATAGGTACTTTGATCATGTCGAGAAAGGAAAAGCTTCATTGTTCCGAAGAAGAAATTACATGGGAATTCTTCCAGAATCGAGTTCAAAAAGAAATATATCAGCCAGAGATTCCTTGATCAGAAAAGAAAAGAATTTCTTGAGCTGAAACAGGGCAATAGATCAGTATCTGAGTATGAAAGAGAATTTGTTCGGTTGAGTAAATATGCTCGAGAATGGGTACACATCGGAAGTCAAAATGTGTAAACGATTTGAAGAAGGGTTGAATGAAGAAATTAAGCTACTTGTTGAAATTCTTGAAATTCGAGAGTTTGCTACACTAGCGAACGAGCTTATAAAGCGAAGAATGGAGCAAAGAAAAGAAACAAGTGAGAGGGGAAGCTCAATTTTTAGTAAAAGACCAATGGGAAAATCTCGGTTTTACTGCTCCAAAGAAATTGAAGAAGCACCGTGATCGTTCTACCTCAACCACTGGGTATTCGGATAGAGTCACGAGGTTCACAAACAAGACTAATTCAAGACCTTCCACTCCATCGATGACCGATGTTGGCGAGCGTGTTGGTACCCTAAGCCAAGATGCCGATGATGTAATAAAGCTCATTTTGGTGAATGTCGATTTAAGAGTGGGGCTTGTTACCGATGTGGTTCTTTTGACCATTTCCTCAGAGATTGTCCAGAAAAAAATGAAAAAGAAGCTGAATATATATCGAAGCCAAGTAATCCATCTTTGAGGGGTAGACCATCTCGACCATCCGATAATGTTAGTAGTAGCCGAGGAGCTACAAAAGATACTGCAAGTAGGCCTGAGACACGAGCACCTTCTAAGACATATGTCATGCGTACCAGAGAAGATGCCTCAGCACCCGATGTTATTACTGGTACATTTTCTTTACTTGAGACTGATATTACTGCATTGATTGATCCCGGTTCTAGCATTCATATATATGTGTAAAACTTGCATGCGTAAAAGATTTATCTGTTGAACCTCACGAATTTGTTTGTTAAAGTCTCGAACCCCTTTGGCCAATCTATTTTGGTGGATAAAATTTGTAAAAATTGTCCACTGATGGTAAGAGGTTATTGTTTCCTGGCTGATTTGATATTACTGCCATTTGATGAGTTTGATGTGATATTGGGCATGGATTGGTTAACTCAAAGATGATGCGATAGTAAATCGTAAAAACGTAAATATATTGTGTTGAAGTGTCGAAATGGTGAATTACTTCGGTTAAATCCGATCGATGCAGGAGGATTATCGATGTGATTTCACTTATTACTTGCTCAGTATGTCAAAAGGGGTATGATGCTTTTCTTGCTTATGTATTAGATACCAAGGTATCTGAGTCGAAGATTCAAGCAGTGCCAGTGGTATGTGAATTTTCTGATGTGTTTCGAGAAGAGTTACCAGGGTTGCCACCAGAAAGAGAAGTGGAATTTTCTATAGATTTGATTCCTGAACTACTCCGATTTCCATAGCTCCGCATCAATGGCTCCTACAAATTAAAGGAATTAAAGACACGATTCACAGAGAACTTGTTGATAGAGGTTTTGTCCGACCGAGTCATTCACCTTGGGGTGCTCCGGTTCTATTTGTGAAAAAGAAAGATAGGTCTTTGAGATTGTGTATTGACTATCGACAACTCAATAAGGTAACTATAAAGAATAAGTATCCGTTGCCCCGGATTGATGATTTGTTTGATCAGTTGAAAGGTGCTACTATATTTTCAAAGATTGATCTCCGATCGGGCTACTATCAGTTACGAGTAAAGGAGTCAGATGTGCCAAAAACAACTTTCGAACTGTGCACGGACATTATGAGTTTCTAGTTATGCCGTTTGGGTTGACTAATGCACTGCGCAGTATTTATGGATCGATGAATCGAATATTGCACCGTGCATTTAGACAGATTTGTGGTAGTATTCATTGATGATATTTTGGTTTATTCTCGAGATGAAGAAGAACACACGTAACATTTGAGAATTGTGTTGCAAATTCTGCGAGAGAAACAGATTATATGCTAAATTCGATAAATGTGAATTTTGGCTTCGAGAAGTGGGTTTTCTTGGACATATTGTATCTGCTTGAAGGCATCGGGGTAGATCAAAGTAAAATCTCATTATTGTCAATTGGAGTCCACCAAGATCGATCTGAAGTTAGAAGTTTCTTGGGTTTAGCTGGTTATTATCCGAGATTTGTACAAGGATTCTCTATGATAGCTTCTCCGATGACTCGATTATTGCGAGAAAGATGTAAAGTTCGAGTGGACTGATGAATGTCACAGAGTTTCAACCGATTAAAAGATCTATTAACGAAAGCACCAAGATAGTGCGGCTTTGAACGGTAAGGAATTTGTTATTTACAAGTGATGCCTCATTAAATGGTTTAGGTTGTGTCTTGATGCAAGAAGGTAAAGTAATAGCCTATGCTTCAAGACAACTTAAACCACATGAAAGAAATTATCCGGTACATGATCTTGAGTTAGTTGCTGCTATTGTTTTTGCATTGAAGATATGGCGGCATTACTTGTACGGTGAGAAATGTCATATTTATACCGATCATAAAAGCTTGAAGTATTTGATGACACGAAAGATCTGAATTTAAGACAAATAGCAGTGGCTTGAATTGATAAAAGACTATGATTTGATTATTGACTATCATCCGTAAGGCTAATGTTGTGGTGATGCTTTGAGTCAAAAATGTCTGTTTGCTTTACGAGTTATGAATACCCAATTGTCACTGACTAATGATGGTTCAATCATAGCTGAATTGAGAGCTAAACCGACATTTCTACAGCAAATATGTGAAGCTCAGAAGAATGATGAGAAGTTACAAGTTAAACGGGTACAATGTGAGTCAGGTACTGATTCTGAATTTCAAATTGGGGTTGATGATTGTTTATTATTCAGAGGTAGGGTATGTGTACCCAAGAATTCAGAGCTCATAGAGAAGATTTTACACGAGGCTCACAGTGGTACTATCTCTGTACATCCGGGAAGTAATAAAATGTATAATGATCTGAAAAAGATGTACTGGTGGCCAGGTATGAAACGTGATATTTTTGAGTTTGTATCAAGATGTTTGATATGTCAACAGGTTAAAGCAGAACATCAGGTACCTTCGGGGTTACTTCAGCCAATTACTATACCGGAATGGAAATGGGAAAGAATCACTATGGATTTTGTATCGGGGTTACCGTTGTCTCCGAGGAAAAAAAGATGCTATTTGGGTGATTGTTGACCAATTGACAAAGTCAGCACACTTTATTCCGGTACGTATGGATTATTCTTTAGATAAACTGGCTGAATTGTACATATCTGAGATTGTCAGGCTATATGGAGTGCCTATCTCCATTATATCAGATAGAGATCCCCGATTTACGTCTCGTTTCTAGGATAAATTGCAAGAAGCTTTGGGTACTCAGTTGTATTTCAGTACTGCATTTCATCCTCAGACAGATGGCCAATCTGAGCGTGTAATACAAGTATTGGAAGATATGCTTCGATGTTGTACACTAGAGTTTAAAGGTAATTGGGAGAGGTATCTACCTTTGATTGAATTTGCTTACAATATGATTATCGATCCGAAGATTAAAATGGCTCCATATGAAGCTTTGTATGGTAGAAAATGTAGAACACCATTGTATTGGACAGAGCTCAGTGAAAAGAAGATACATGGGGTTGATTTAATCCGGGAAACAGAAGAAAAAGTAAAGGTTATTCGGGATAGTTTAAAAGCAGCTTCCGATCGCCAAAAATCATATGCCGATCTTAAACGAAAAGAGATTGAATTTCAGGTCGGTGACAAGGTATTTCTGAAAGGGTCTCCTTGGAAGAAAGTTCTCCGGGTTCGGTCGAAAAGGTAAATTGAGTCCAAGATTTATCGGGCCATATGAGATCATAGAAAGAATTGGACCGGTCGCTTATCGGTTGGCATTACCACCAGAACTTGATAGAATCCATAATGTTTTTCATGTGTCTATGCTACGACGATATCGGTCAGATTCTTCACATGTTATTTCTCCGACAGAAGTGGAGATTCAACCGGATATGAGTTATAGTGAAGAACCGATCAAGATATTGGCACGGGAAACAAAGGAGCTTAGAAATAAAAAATAAATTTGGTGAAGGTATTGTGGCAAAAACACGGGATCGAGGAAGCGACATGGGAACCGGAGGAGGCAATAAGGAAACAATATCCAAACCTCTTTACTGGTAAGATTTTCGAGGACGAAAATCCTTAAAAGGGGGGGAGAGTTATAATGGCCTAAATTCAAGATTATCGGAATAATGGTTTCGCAACCATAAATCTGATTTAAATAGAAATTTATTTCAATATGTTTGCATGAGTCTTTATATGATAGGAAATATTTTTATAAATATTTATAAAATGTTAGTAATGTGGTATTAAACTTTCGTTAGAAAATTTTAACGTTTGGGTAGGTAATTAAATGAAAAGGACTAAATTGAAATGAAAGTAAAAGTTGAATTATAGATTAAAAGAAATTATGAAGGACCAAAATGGCAATTATGCCATTTTGTAAAGATGAGGCGGTTTATTGAAGAAAATCTGAGATTTTTTTGTATATTATTATATTATATTATTATATATATATAAAGAAAAGAGAAAAGAAACAAAAGAATAAAACAAAGGAAGAAACAGAGAGCAAACGTGAAGGGAGAAAGAAGAAGAAAAAGAAAGAAAAAAAAAAAGGATATAATATAGTTTTTAAAGCTTGGAGTTTAATTTGGTAAGTTAATTTAGTCCTTTTCTTTTAATTTTGATGCTTTATAAGTTTTAGAACAAAGTTTTGATGAATTTAAGTTGAAATTTTTGAAGTTTCAGAGTTTTTGAATATAGCATATGATGAATAAAATGATGAATTAGTGGTTTAATTGAAAGAATTTGAAGTTAGAATTGGGTAAAGGATTTAATTGTAAAATAAGCTATAACAAAACTGTTTTGGACAGCAGCAGTAGAGTAAATTTGAAAAATCACTAAACATCGTAGAAGTGGAATTAGAAGTTGAATGAGATATGAAATTAAAGCTTATTGAGTCTATTTTCAGATGAAAGAAACATGGAAAGCAAAGGAATTCTGTAATTTGAGATATATATATTTTTGTAAGACTGGTTTAGAGGGATTTCGGGATCCCCTGTTCTGACTTTGAAAAATCATAAAAAAATTGGATAAAAATAATTAGGGGCTTAACTTTATATTTTTAGAATCCTGAATGAGTCTATTTTCAAATGAAATAAATAAGAAGGTCATATGAATTCTGTACAAATAGTAATTTGATTCGTAGTGAAGAGAGGTCAGAACAGTCAAACAGTAAAACAGGGGAAACTTTAAGAATAATCTGGTATTGATTGGCCATACCAAAAATTCTGAAAATGTTATGGGAAGAAGATATGTGGGTCTAGTTTCAGAGAAAATTAACGGTTCTTCATTTGGAGCTCTGTAGCTCGAGAAATAAATAATTTAGTGACTGTGACTCAAGTAGACAGCTTTGAATAAGCTAAAAATAATAATAGAATTATGGAAAATGCTACATGTGAACATGAAATGTATTGAATTGATGATTGAATTTATTTATTTAGATCCGGAAAACTCAAATACAAAGCTAGATCGAGGAAAGGAAAAAGTCCCGGATTAGTAGATTTTATAAACGAACTAGTATCGAGGTAAGTTCATGTAACTTGAATTATATTCTTAAATGCTTGAAATGTATGTTATTGATGTGAATATAATTTGAATGTTTATTGTATGAAAATTGATGAAACATTGATATATTTGGTAAAAAGGGGAAGAAATCCCGGTTGAATGAAAGGAAAATTTGATGGATCTCTGAAAAGGAATTGACGGTAAAAAAGATCTAGCCCGGACGGGTGATCCTATCCTGATATAGCCCTCCCAAAGAATATGTGGAAAATGGATTTAGCCTGCATTTGCAATAATCTAATTAGGGTCCGAATTTAGCCTGGGTGGTAATTGAGATCAAAGCTCATTAGAGTAATTGTCGTTGCGAGGGATTTAGCCTGGACTGGTAATCCCGACAATACTCTATGAGTTTATATTCTGAGATTTAGCTCGACTGTAATCCCGCCTGTAAAGATGAGGTTCATGGGAGTGTGCTCTCTAAAATGAAAATGTGCGCACATGAATATGAATTGATGGACCGGTTTGTACACTAAAGTGTACTCTCTGAAAATCCATTGAAATTCGAGTAATTCAACGGGATAAATATGGAAAAATAACAAGGAAATGGAAATCATGACATTGATGAGCTCATCAATCATGGCGTGTATACTATTGATAGATGAAAATTAATGGACTAACTTGGATGTTGAGTTTGTGAATACTAGGAAATAATGCATTGAGTGAGTATACGAATGTTTATTGCTTGTATTGATTATACTAGGTAAGTATAATTCTTGTTACATGGGCTTACTAAGCACAAAGTGCTTACCCTATTTCCTTTTTCCCTGTTTTGTAGTGTTAAGAGCTCGGAGGTCGGATCGGTGGGAGACTCATCACACTATCAACCCCAGTATTTCGGTATTTTAAGAAACTTATTTTGGAAATCAATGGCATGTATAAGCTAATAAAATAAATGTTAATATGAAATGAATATAAGGTTAGCCACTGATATGGCTTATGTGTTGAAGTTATTTTATAAATATGCATGAATTTTATTTTGAAAATATGTTGAATTAGAATGGTTTCGGTTTCAAAAAAAAAAAAATTGTAAACTCCGGTAATGCCCTGCACCTTATTCTGACAACGAATACGGGTAGGGGGTGTTACACAAGCAGGATGGGATTTCAGGAACCCTAAAAGCTTCTAGGGTTCTCTGGCGCCGCCGCTGCGTCCCTCACACGAGCCTCGCGTTGTTTGAGCTACTCCCCATACGCGCCTCTTGAGCTTCCCGCGTGCACCCACGTCGCTTGGGCTTCCACGCCAGCAGAGCACTCGGGCCATCCCGCCTCCACGACGCCTTCACCTGCAAACAGAAACAAAAAAGAAGCCAGCAAAGCAGTAACAGAAGAAAAAGCAGACTGTAATTTTGTTATTTTTATATTTTTATTATTCGGCTATAAAGCAAAGACCGAAAGGAATGTAAAAGGGGATCCCCGATTTTTTTGTATTACACACAAATAGAGAGAAAAGATTTCAGAAAAGGTGATTTTTCGTCTTCGATTTTTTTAGATCTTTACTATTTCATTTCTGTTTTTTTAAACAAAAAAAGAAATCCAGAAAAAATAAGAGTTTTACCTTTGAAATGCGAATCGTCGGAGGGCCTTCTTTGTGGTAATTGAAGCAAGGCAATCCTTCAGGTTTAGGGACAGGGAAAACTCATACCTGGCTTGAAAGGGGACGACAATCGGACTGAAATCGATTACTCTTCGACGATTATCCTGGCGTTGAGGTGATCGAAACTTCTTCTTTTCCTTATGCGGTGCGTCTGAGAGGAGAAAGGGGCTAGGGTTCAATTTCATAATAAGGGGATTAAAAATTTTCTGATTAGCTTAGGGTTTATTAACCATTTTTTTAAAATAATGCAAAATGGCGCCGTTTAGGGGGGTGTAGATCAGCGCCTCGACCCACTTTGGGACCCGAATCCGCGCCTCTCCACTGCAAAAGGGTTATTTACGCAAATGAGCCCTATGTTTTCTGATTCTTTTGCAATTTAGTCCTATTCGAACGCAGCGTTTTTGCAATCTAGAATATTTTTGCTTTTGATCCCCATTCGTTGACGCGCGTTATATTCAAGTCCTCAATGTTGTTTTAATAGTTTTATTTGTTTGTAAATTAACCTTTTGGTTCTGTTTTAATTCCAATTTCGTCCATTTTTTTCTTTTATGATTTTTATTACTTTATTATTATTATTATTATTACTACTACTTGTGATATTATTATTGTTATAATTATATTTACTATTAATTTCATATTATTTATGCACGTATTTTCTTTTAAATCCATCTATGTATATATTTTATTTTATATAAATATAATTGCTCATTTAAAGATCTTATTTTAAAATTATGTATTTATTTATTTTAATTACTTTTACATATCATTTGTATATCTTTTATTTATTATATAAATGTTTAACTTCAAATATTTTTATGTTTCTTCTTCTTCAAAGCTACTGAAGAAAATAAGCAAGTGGAAAGAAAATTATAGACTGAATTTAAAGAGGATTTTTTTTCTTTTCTAGAGTGTCCCCTTTTACCTCTCTCTCTCTCTCTATATATATATATATATATCTCCTATAAGCAATCTCTCACTCTTCTTTAACTAATCACTGATAATTATTATGTCTCCCACTATGGAACCAGCTAGTTCCATCCTGACCAGATTAGAATTGGAGCTCAACTATTAACTTTTCCTAAAATTCTCAGTAGAATCAGCTAACTTACCAAACATTCAATTAGGTTCCATATTTCTACCCTAATTGGGTTCTTTAAGATATCCAGGTCTGACAACTCCCCTACCCTTAAAGAAAATTTCTTCCTTGAAATTTCCTTCCACACCTATTATTAGAGGCAGACTACAAACATTTCACTTAATCTTCTTTATAACCTAGAGGTGAACATTTTCATTCACCCCGAAAGCTTTAGTACCAACATTTCATTTACAGATTCTTTTCGAGATTGTTCACCTCAAATTGTAGGTTTGATCATGTTTGTACAAGGCAGTTAGCTGTATAAGACACTCATACATTTCATGAAAATTAGGTACTTAATACATAACACATGTACGCCACACACATTCCATACCATACAACAACTGTTTAACATTCAACGATCAGTCATACAAGCGCTCACCATATTTATGCACAACAATAGCTCAAGTAACGCATAAAAATGCAACATGATTAATCCAAGATAGAGTGTAGAAACTCACCTTAGATCCTTTTTCCGTGTCAGCTTAGTTTGTCCCAACGCTAGAGCCTTCTTCATTCTAGTAGCTAAGCATGAAAATCGTATAAATCGGTTAAATTGAAATTATTAAACCTTAAAACTCAGAACCCAGTTTACAGAAACTTGTTAAGGGCCCTAGACCTCTTACCTTCTCAATTTCTCAAGCATTGAGAGTTAGGGAGCTTTTCAGGTTCAAAATATCTCTACTTCTAGACTCCAATTCTCACAACTTCTACTCCATGCAGAGCTTTCCCAAGCTTTCTTCTTCTTTAAAGCAACTAAAAAAAAAAAACAAAAAAAGTGGAATGAAAGTTACAGACTGAATTTGAAGAGGATTTTTTCTTCATTTCTAGAGTGTCCCATTTGAAGAGGATTTTTCTCTCTTTCTAGATTGAATCAAGCAAGAATTTTTTTCAAAGATTCTTATGTCGTCTACTTACCTTGTATAATAAGATATGCAATAGAGAAAAATATAAGTTGACTTTATGATCGTTTGTATCCTTATATTAAGGATAAATGATTTGATGAGATTTTGGTAGATCAAGATGAATTAAAGGTTAATTTGTGGAGATGGATTCATGCCCTAAATATGGTAGCTTGTTAAACCTTGATAGAGGTTTTATTATTGAGGCAAGTGTTTTTTTAAGTGTCCAACGAAGTGCCAAAGGAAGTGGCCACTTTCACTGCGCACATTAATAGGGAGCATAACTTGCCTTATTTGGAGTTGGAAATCTTTTCAACCAAATCAGTTGGGAAAAGAATTAAATGATTATGTGGACTTGTGTTGGATCATATTTGAAGATCCATCTTATAGAGCAATTTGAAGATTGGATTAGATCGAATCAAGAAATTGAATCCTATGAAATATGGATATTGAATCAAGACAAATTAGAAAACTTATCTTGAAGATCTTTCATTATTCTAGACTTTCTTAGGTTATTTTTAAATCATTTTTATGAGGTTAATTAATTTTAATTAAAGTATAAAAGACAACTTAATGTTGTTCTTTTGCTTCACTAAATGTTCACCAAAGAAAAACCTAAAGAATGCCATTTTAAATTTCAAATATTTGACCCTTCAAATTGGTAAATTTTCAAGTCCTTTTATTTTAATTTTTATGTTTTTAAGGTCGTGTGAGCTTGATTTAGCTAGCCCATGTACCGATTTGTAAAAATGTTAAAAAATTTAAAAGTTGCAATTAGTTATTTCTTGAAGAAATTGGTATTAATGTGATAGATTTTAATCTTAGATGTGAAAAAGGACTAGATTATAAAGTTTAATTGTTAGTTTTGTACACAAGGAAGAAAGTGATTAAATTATGAAATTGATGTGAAATTTTTGTAATAATAAATAGTAGAGGGTCTAAAAAGGATGTGTAACACCCTCAACCCGACTCAATTCACCGGGTCCGGATCTCATGTGTTACTAAACAATACAAAACATTAATGAAAACATATTACATTTTCTTATTTAACTTAAAACTATTAAAACTTAACATTTGGTAAGTTAAAGTAGAACATATGATAAATAAACCATTACAAGTTAAAAACTATTTCAAGGCAGACTCAAAGGCGTATTCAAGACTACGCCACTTATCCACTGTATGCATAACAACCCACTCCGCCACAAACTTGGTGTACTCTTGGCATTGTCCCTCTAGGCGAAGTTCCTTTTCCAAATTCCTAAAAGAAACAACAAATCTTGTAAGGACAAGAGTAGTTAGTGAGCTCAATAATCATACCTTGATGGTGGCTTTGCAATCCTGTAGAAGTTGCTATGAGTGAACTACTACTATATGTCATTTCCTTCAGTTGATACCATACAGTCTTATCACTTCTTTGTACGCCATTTATCATATCTTTATCATACTTAATCTTCCATATCTTTTTAACTGAGGAATCCTTCCAATCAATTCATGAATCTCTTATCCCATAATACCTATCTAACAGAACATACCTTTAGAAACTACTTCCAGCACTCTTCACCTTAGCCCATGCTCTTCTTTCAAGTAACTACTCATTGACATTATCTTGGATGGATACATATATATAGAAAATACTTACGCAGAGTTTCATACCATTGGTTCACACTCAGACATACCCAGATTCACCTGATTCAGTTCTGTAACAGACCAATTTTGACCCAAATCGGAACGGTGGTTTCGGGACCACGAATCCGAGCCTGAGAGATATTTTTAATATTATATTTTGTGTTTGTTATATGTGATTTAGTGAGTGTGAAAATTTCGTAGAAAAATTTAGTCGTTTAAGTGCTCAATTTGATAAAAAGGATTTAATCGAGAAAAGCGAAAAAGTTGCATGCTTAAGTGAAGAGTACTAAATTGATTTTGGCTTTTTAAGTGGGTGTACCAAAAGGGCAATTAGCCCATTCACCATAGTAAGGGACGGCAATGGGCCTTTATAAGTCCAAATTATATGTTAAATTAGCTTATTAGATAGTTTTATTAAGGTGTTAAAATAATGTTAATAAAAATGTGTTTGTTTTATCATTAAATAATAAAAACAAGTGGGATGAAAGAGAACCTTACCTTACTCATCTTCTTGGCCGAAACTTGGATGAAGAACTCCATTGTAGGAGCTTGAAAATTTCGGCACTTTGGGGCTTAATTAAGGGTATGTGTTTTATTTAGTTTTTGAAAATTTTTGCATATTTGGAATGCTTGCTTTAAATCCTATACAACCCATGTTTAAATTTTTGAAAATACTATGTATTTAAGATTCGACCATTAACATGCTTGGATAGTTTTGATGTTTGATGGTTTTAAATTGAATGTATGTTAAAGATTTACAAGTTTTGTATTGGAATTTTTGATAATTTTGAGTATATAGGGCTAAATTGAAAAGAATAAAGTTGTGAAGGATTAAAATGTCAAATAAATGAAATGCATGGACACCTATGACTATAATGAAGATTCGGCCAAACTAGGATGTTGGAAAATTTTGCATATTTTGTGTTTTGTGCAAATAGGACTAAATTGTAAAAATGGGAAACATTAGAGGCAAAATGGTAAATTGCCCATTTGGGTGTTTTGGGACTAAATTGAGATGAAATGAGATTAAATGAGCTAAATTCTAATGTGTTTTAGATCAAGAGCAAAGAAAGACCGAATTAGACCGGGAAAGACGAAGGTTCTCGAATAGCCGATTCGCACGGACTATCGACAACCGAGGTAAGTCCTTTAGTTAAATTATGTCAAAGAATAAATTATGGTTATCTTGACTATTAAAAATTGATGAATGTTAATATCCAATTGCATCAGGGCCGAATGTATATCTACATATTGGTTGATGATTTATGTTGAGTATATGATGGAAAATATTTTGGCTAATGCAAGGTGAATGGGTAAGTTCTTGAGCTACTTATTATTTAAAGATCATTTACATATCTAGTGAATGATAAAATTTGTATAAGCTTGGTGTAAAACCATGAGTTGGCGAATGTGATAATGATGGATTAGATTGATTTCAAATTTATTTATTGCAATGGGAATAGATGTTTATGATTCGATATGTGATAGTGAAATGTGAAAAGCATATAATAATATTCGACATTCGGCTTGAGCCTAGCGTGCCTCGTGCTTGGTGACATTAATGTCGGGCTTTATGCCTAGCGTGCCTTGTGCCGTGTTATTAATCGGGCTTTTTGCCTAGCGGGCCTTGTGCCGGTGTTATTTATCGGGCTTCGCCTAGCGTGCCTTGTGCCTGTTACTTTACGGGCTTTTATGCCTAGCGGGCTTGATGCTCAGGTGATGTACTTTATCAAAGATAAATCGAATCCTTGTTCAAGATAACTTAAAGTTAACTTATTGGGTTTACGTTTGAGTAAGCATGTAAGGTAGGTATGCTTAATATTACAGGTTAAATTAATATTGTGAGAATTGTGTTATATGTGTTTGAAATTAATATTGATGGATGTTATATGATGGAATTCGAGTTAGAATGTGCTATTATGGAACAATTGGTTTTCAAGTATAAATGTTTTATTATCATGAGTTAGGACTTACTAAGCTAGTAAGCTTAATTACGTGAAATGTTCTTCTTTGTTTTATAGATTTTGGTCACGTTATGGCTCGTGAAGGATCTTCAAGAAGTCATCCACACTATCGCCTTCCTTTGGTATTTTGAATTTTTGGTTGCGATTTAGAAGGCATGTATAGGCTAGATGAAGTTTTACAAACATACGATGTTTGACCTTGTATATAACAGCCATGCGAATATGGCTAAATATTTGGTTATGTATGTTTTTGGGGTTTTGTCATAAATGTGGGTAATAGTGATACTCTTTTAAATCGATGATGTTAGAATATCATATGAATGTTTTAAGTACAAGCTATCTTTGTAAGTGATTAAAAAAATGCATGGAGAGTATGAATTGCATGTGAGTATATCCGGTTATAAGCTAGAAAGCATATTTAGTATAGAAACAGTCTTTAGTTACAGCAGTGATGTGAGTTAGAAAAATCACCAAAAATAGGATAAGTTGAATTAGATAGTGAATGAAGTATAGAATTAATCCTTATTGTGTCTATTTTTACATGGAAGAAACAGAGTAGGCAAAAGATTTATATATTATGAGATAATTAAGTTTTAGTGAGACCTGCTCTGAATGCATTCGTGAGTCACTGTTCTGTTTTGGAAAAATTGTCAAAAATTGTACAAAAATAATTAGGAAGCATGGGTTATATGTGTAAAACCCTTATTGAGTCTATTTTTCATTGGTATAAACTAGAACAGTATATGAAAATTGTGCAATGAGATAACTGTATTTTTGTAGAGACAGGTCAGAATTGTTAGACAGTGTAATAAGGGTAACTTTGATGAATAAACTGTACTAATTGGCCATATGAAAAATTCTGGAAAAATTATGGTGAAATTTTATATGAGTCTAGTTTCAAGGAAAATTTACGGATCTAAATTTCGAGTTTTATAACTCGAGTTATGGTCGATTTAGTCAGCATGACACAGTTGGACAGCTTTAAAATTTTACACCTTAAGTTAATAGTCAAGTCTAGTAATGCCACGTACTCGATTCCGGTAAGGGCTTCGGGTAAGGGGTGTTACATTTGATTGGTATCAGAGCTTACGGTTTAGTCGATTCTAGGACTATCGTAGCACGTGTGAGTCTAGCTATACATGCCTTTATTATATGTTGATAGTGTGGTGACTTCTGACAGCCTGAACTTTGTTTTATATAGTAAATGGACACTGATCCTGAAAGAGCCGTAGCTGATGATGGGGAGAGCGTCGCGCCTAACCATGCCCATGGATCAGCGCCGATAGACTCTCGACCTGTTTCGAGTAGCCACGAAGGAGAGACTAAACAAGCCTTTTATCAGATGATGAATGAGTGGTTTGCCCAATTTATTCAGAATAACCCGAATGTACACCAACCTCCACCACTGAATAATCCAGCTCAGATTCCTTCAAAGACTTCGATGATAGATCCATTGAGATCTAGTAGGCCCCAGATTGATAAAATCCGAAAATTTGGGGCTGAAGAATTTAAAGCCAATGATGATGATGATGCTGAGAGAGCTGAAATGTGGCTTGATAACACTATACGGGTACTTGATGAGCTATCTTGTACTCCGGATGAATGCTTGAAATGTGCTATATCCTTACTTGAGGACACCAGCATATCACCGGTGGAACACACTAGTATCGATGGTTCCAGAAAGAAAAAGTAACATGGGAATTTTTCCGAATGAATTCCGCAAGAAATATATTAGCCAAAGATTCATCGATCAAAAACGAAAAAGAATTCTTTGAGTGAAACAAGGACGAATGACCGTGACGGAATATGAACGAAAATTTGTCGGACTCAGCAGATATGCTAGAGAATGTGTTTCTTACGAAGCTATTATGTGTAAAAGATTCAAGATGGCACGAATGAAGATATAAAGATGTTTGTTAGTATTCTTGAAATTCAAGAGTTTGTGACTTTAGTTGAAAGAGCTTGCAAAGTTGAAGAACTCGGAAAAGAGAAAAGAAAGGTGAGGCTCAAGCTAGAGACATTCGTAAAAGATCTTGGGTAAAGTCTTTCATTCCACGACCAAGAAGCCTAGAGACGACTACATGTACCGATGACTAATACAGATCCACCTAGGCGGGATCGACCTCCTATGAGCTCCCGAGCTACCTCGATAGCTTGATGTTGGTAATGTTCCACAAAATAGAGTCGAGTGCAAGCAACGTGGGAAATGGCACTCGAGGAGTTGTAGATTTCACGACCGGTCTTGCTATAAATGTGGATCATCGATCATTTTATTAGAGAGTGTCCGGTTAAGTTAGCGGCGAGAATGCGATCCAGAGCACTAAGCCGAGCAATGTGTCAATGCGAGGTAGACCACCCAGACATTCAGGCAATGTAGGTGGTAGTCAGAAAGGAACGAAGAATACTACAGATCGATCTGAGGCTAGAGCTCCGGCTAGAGCATATGCTGCACGAGCTAGAGAGGATGCTTCCTCCCCCGACGTCATTACTGGTACTTTCACTCTTTATGATACTACTGTGATTGCATTAATTGATCCTGGTTCGACTCATTCATATGTGTGTGAAACTTTGAAATTCAGAAAGACTCTGCTAGTTGAGTCTACCGAGTTTGTGATTCGAGTGTCCAACCCTTTGGGTAGATGTGTGCTTGTTAATAAAGTGTGTAGAGATTGCCCGTTGATGATTGGGGATTATTGCTTCCCAGCTAATTTAATGTTGTTGCCCTTTGACGAATTTGATATAATCTTGGGTATGGACTGGTTAACTTCACATGAGGCAGTAGTGGATTGTAAAAGAAAGCTTATCGATTTGAGATGTCGAAACGGTGAGACCATCAGAATTAAATCTGCGCGACATAAATGGGTTGCCTACAACAATATCTTCAATGTTAGCCCAAAAGTATGTGAGAAAAGGGTGTGAAGCTTATTTGGCCTATGTCTTTGGATAATAAAATGTCCGAGAAACAAATTGAATCTGTATCAGTTGTATGTGAATACCCTGATGTGTTTCTGAAGAACTACCGGGCTTACCCCCCGTTGCGAGAGATTGAGTTCGGCATTGAGTTGGTACCGGGGGGACCCCGATTTCGATAGCTCCGTTACCGAATGGCGCCTACTGAATTAAAAGAATTGAAAGCGCAATTGCAAGAGTTGATGAGATAAGGGCTTCCGACGAGAGTTTTTCTCCTTGGGTGCACCGTTTTATTTGTGAAAAAGAAGGATGGGACTATGAGAATGTGTATCGATTACCGGCAACTAAATAAGGTGACTATAAAGAATAAGTACCCGTTACCTCGGATTGATGATTTATTTGATCAGCTGAAGGGGGCTTCAGTGTTTTCGAAGATAGATTTGAGATCGGGCTATTATCAGTTGCGAGTCAGAGATTCAGATGTGCCAAAGACGCATTCGAGCGAGAGGTACGGACATTATGAGTTTTTAGTTATGCCATTTGGACTCACAAATGCACCTGCTGTTTTTATGGATCTAATGAACCGAGTCTTCCGACAGTTTTTGGATCGGTTTGTAGTAGTATTTATTGATGATATATTGATCTACTCCAAAAATGAAGCGGAGCACGCTGAGCATTTGAGAGTAGTACTACAAACTTTGAGAAACCAACGGTTATATGCAAAAAATTCGATAAGTGTGAGTTACGGATGAATGAAGTCGACTTCTTGGGTCATGTGATTTCGGTGTGTCGGTATTCGGGTGGATCCAAATAAAATAGCAGACCATACTTGATTGGAAACCACCAAAGAATGTTTCAGATCCAAGTTTTCTGGGCCTTGCGGGATATTATAGACGATTTGTAAAAGGTTTTTCCGTAATAGCTACACCTTTGACGAGACTACTACGAGAAAGATGTCAAATTTGAGTGGTCGAAAAGGTGTCGAAAAAGTTTGAACAGCTTGAAAGCCCTTTTGACCGAGGCTCCAGTGTTAACTCGGCTGAATCGGGTAAAGAATTTACTATTTTTAGTGATGCTTCCTTGAATGGGTTGGGTTGTGTTTTAATGCAAGAAGGCAAGGTGATAGCCTACGCTTCAAGACAATTGAAGCCACATGAAAAGAATTATCCAACTTACGATCCGGAATTAGCGACCATTGTATTCGCATTGAAAATTTGGCGTCACTATTTATTCGGTGAAAAATGTCATGTTTATTCGGATCATAAAAGTCTAAAATATTTAATGACTCGAAAAGATCTAAATTTGAGACAACGCCGATGGTTAGAATTGCTTGAAAGACTATGAATTAGTGATTGACTACCATCCGGGAAAGCTAATGTTGTTGCGGATGCGTTAAGTCGAAAATCATTATTTGCTCTTCGTGCATTAAACGCATACGGGTGGCTATGTCGATGATGGTTCAATCATAGCCGAGTTACAAGCAAGACCGATGCTTATTCAGCAAATTTGTGATGCATGTAAAGTTGATGAAAAGTTAGTTGCTATTCGGATTCGATGTGAAAAACGCTACGAATCGATTTCCAGTTGATGCAAATGATTATTTGAATTATAAAAGTCGGTTGTGTGTTCCTTCGAACGCAGATTTGATACGAGATGATTCTCGAGTGAGGCCCATAATGGCGAAATGTCGATACACCGGGTAGCACAAAAATGTATAATGATTTGAAACAGAGTTCTATTGGTGGCTTGGCATGAAACGAGATATATCCGAATTTGTCTCCAAGTGTTTAATCATCAACAAATAAAAGCCGAGCATCAAGTACCATCCGGTTTACTTCACCAATCCACGATACCCGAATGGAAATGGGATAGAATTTCCATGGATTTTGTATCTGGACTCTCTATGACACCTAGTAAGAAAGATCTTTGTGTGGGTTATCGTTGATAGATCGACTAAATCACTCATTTTGTACCGCCCAGACGCGTCTGACTATTCACTTGACAAACTTGCCGAATTGTATGTGTCGCAGATTGTAAGATTGCACGGTGTCACCAGAGTTCCATTGTCTCGAATAGGGACCCAAGATTTACATCACGGTTCTGGAAGAAATTGCAAGATGCTTTAGGTACTAAACTTCATTTTAGTCTGACTTTCCATCCATAAAACAGACGGTCGATCTGAGCGAACTATTTTGATACTTGAGGACATGTTGAGGTGTTGCGTTCTCGAGTTTGAAGGTACATGGGAACGATACTTACCTTTGATCGAATTTGCTTACAATAATAGTTTTCAATCTAGCATAAAAATGGCGCCTTATGAAGCCTTATATGGTCGAAAATGTCGCACACCGTTGTATTGGGTGAGCTCGGTGAGAATAAGATACACGGGGTTGATTGGATTAAAAACTGAGCAGAAAAGTGGTTGTGATTAGAAGTAATTTGAAAGTCGCTTGATCGTCAAAAGTCCTATGCCGACTTAAAACGCAAGGACATTGAATTTCAAGTCGAGATCGGGTGTTCTTGAAAGTTTCTCAGTGGAAGAAAATATTCGATTCGGTCGAAAAAGGCAAGTTGAGTCCGAGATTTATCGGACCGTCTGAAGTCATTAAACATATTGGACCGGTTGCTTATAGATTAAGATTGCCCTCCGAGTTAGAAAAGATACACAATGTATTTCATGTTTCGATGCCATGAAATATAGATCGGATCCGTCCCATGTGATTTCACCGACAGAGATTGAAATTAAATCGATTTGACATATGATGAGAACCGATCCGTATCTTAGCCCGAGATAAAAAGAGTAGAGGAATAAAAGAATTCCATTAGTAAAAGTTTTATGGAATCGTCACGGAGTTGAAGAGGCTACGTGGGAGCTGAAAGAGTCGATGAGGCAACAATATCCGAACTTATTTAACGGTAAGATTTTCGGGGACGAAAATCCTTAAGGAGGAGAGTTGTAATGCACCAATTTTGACCCAAATCGGAACGGTGGTTTCGGGACCACGAATCCGAGCACGAGAGATATTTTTAATATTATATTTTGTGTTTGTTATATGTGATTTAGTGAGTGTGAAAATTTCAGTAGAAAAATTTAGTCGTTTAAGTGCTCAATTTGATAAAAGGATTTAATCGAGAAAAGCGAAAAAGTTGCATGCTTAAGTGAAGAGTACTAAATTGATTTTGGCTTTTTAAGTGGGTGTAACAAAGGGCAATTAGCCCATTCACCATAGTAAGGGACGACAATGGGCCTTTATAAGTCCAAATTATATGTTAAATTAGCTTATTAGATAGTTTTATTAAGGTGTTAAAATAATGTTAATAAAAATGTGTTTGTTTTATCATTAAATAATAAAAACAAGTGGGATGAAAGAGAACCTTACCTTACTCATCTTCTTGGCGAAACTTGGATGAAGAACTCCATTGTAGGAGCTTGAAAATTTCGGCACTTTGGGGCTTAATTAAGGGTATGTGTTTTATTTAGTTTTTGAAAATTTTTGCATATTTGGAATGCTTGCTTTAAATCCTATACAACCCATGTTTAAATTTTTGAAAATACTATGTATTTAAGATTCGACCATTAACATGCTTGGATAGTTTTGATGTTTGATGGTTTTAAATTGAATGTATGTTAAAGATTTACAAGTTTTGTATTGGAATTTTTGATAATTTTGAGTATATAGGGCTAAATTGAAAAGAATAAAGTTGTGAAGGATTAAAATGTCAAATAAATGAAATGCATGGACACCTATGACTATAATGAAGATTCGGCCAAACTAGGATGTTGGAAAATTTTGCATATTTTGTGTTTTGTGCAAATAGGACTAAATTGTAAAAATGGGAAACATTAGAGGCAAAATGGTAAATTGCCCATTTGGGTGTTTTGGGACTAAATTGAGATGAAATGAGATTAAATGAGCTAAATTCTAATGTGTTTTAGATCAAGAGCAAAGAAAGACCGAATTAGACCGGGAAAGACGAAGGTTCTCGAATAGCCGATTCGCACGGACTATCGACAACCGAGGTAAGTCCTTTAGTTAAATTATGTCAAAGAATAAATTATGGTTATCTTGACTATTAAAAATTGATGAATGTTAATATCCAATTGCATCGGGGCGAATGTATATCTACATATTGGTTGATGATTTATGTTGAGTATATGATGGAAAATATTTTGGCTAATGCAAGGTGAATGGGTAAGTTCTTGAGCTACTTATTATTTAAAGATCATTTACATATCTAGTGAATGATAAAATTTGTATAATCTTGGTGTAAAACCATGAGTTGGCGAATGTGATAATGATGGATTAGATTGATTTCAAATTTATTTATTGCAATGGGAATAGATGTTTATGATTCGATATGTGATAGTGAAATGTGAAAAGCATATAATAATATTCGACATTCGGGCTTGAGCCTAGCGAGCCTCGTGTCGGTGACATTAATTGGGCTTTATGCCTAGCGAGCCTCGTGCGGTGACGTGTCGGGCTTTATGCCTAGCGGGCCTTGTGCCGGTGTTATTTATCGGGCTTTTTGCCTAGCGGGCCTTGTGCGGGTGTTATTTATCGGGCTTCTACGCCTAGCGGCCTTGTGCCTGTTTACTTTACGGGCTTTTATGCCTAGCGGGCTTGATGCGGTGATGTACTTTATCAAAGATAAATCGAATCCTTGTTCAAGATAACTTAAAGTTAATTTATTGGGTTTACGTTTGAGTAAGCATGTAAGGTAGGTATGCTTAATATTACCTGGGTTAAATTAATATTGTGAGAATTGTGTTATATGTGTTTGAAATTAATATTGATGGATGTTATATGATGGAATTCGAGTTAGAATGTGCTATTATGGAACAATTGGTTTTCAAGTATAAATGTTTTATTATCATGAGTTAGGACTTACTAAGCTAGTAAGCTCAATTACGTGAAATGTTCTTCTTTTTGTTTTATAGATTTTGGTCACGTTGCGGGCTCGTGAAGGATCTTCAAGAAGTCATCCACACTATCGCCTTCCTTTGGTATTTTGAATTTTTGGTTGCGATTTAGAAGGCATGTATAGGCTAGATGAAGTTTTACAAACATACGATGTTTGACCTTGTATATAACAGCCATGCGAATATGGCTAAATATTTGGTTATGTATGTTTTGGGGTTTTGTCATAAATGTGGGTAATAGTGATACTCTTTTAAATCGATGATGTTAGAATATCATATGAATGTTTTAAGTACAAGCTATCTTTGTAAGTGATTAAAAAAAATGCATGGAGAGTATGAATTGCATGTGAGTATATCCGGTTATAAGCTAGAAAGCATATTTAGTATAGAAACAGTCTTTAGTTACAGCAGTGATGTGAGTTAGAAAAATCACCAAAAATAGGATAAGTTGAATTAGATGGTGAATGAAGTATAGAATTAATCCTTATTGTGTCTATTTTTACATGGAAGAAACAGAGTAGGCAAAAGATTTATATATTATGAGATAATTAAGTTTTAGTGAGACCTGCTCTGAATGCATTCGTGAGTCACTGTTCTGTTTTGGAAAAATTGTCAAAAATTGTACAAAAATAATTAGGAAGCATGGGTTATATGTGTAAAACCCTTATTGAGTCTATTTTTCATTGGTATAAACTAGAACAGTATATGAAAATTGTGCAATGAGATAACTGTATTTTTGTAGAGACAGGTCAGAATTGTTAGACAGTGTAATAAGGGTAACTTTGATGAATAAACTGTACTAGTTGGCCACATGAAAAATTCTGGAAAAATTATGGTGAAATGTTATATGAGTCTAGTTTCAAGGAAAATTTATGGATCTAAATTTCGAGTTTTATAACTCGAGTTATGGTCGATTTAGTCAGCATGACACAGTTGGACAGCTTTAAAATTTTACACCTTAAGTTAATTGTCAAGTCTAGTAATGCCACGTACTCGATTCCGGTAAGGGCTTCGGGTAAGGGGTGTTACAAGTTCTCTACACATATCCCTATTGATAAAATATGGCGTATAACATGCAGATGAGCTTTATATCATGCTATAATCGAATCTCATAATTCACAATAGCAATAACTCTGAGTCAAAATAAATTTAGAAGAAGAAATAATGCCCCTTTACTTTTCATACTTACATATCATCATAACAGATACCCTTCTTGACGTATAGATACACGTCTCTTTTCCATGGAAACCCCTTAAGACTCTATTCAACTACTATTCCAAAGCATATCAATACCTTACCTTGGTTATACTCATATCTTACTATAGAGACAGTCATTTAGATTCATAGCTTACCAGATGTTCCTGACAGTTCACACCATATACAGTTAGTAGAAAACAACATACAGGGAATTAGATAGAACATGCCACTAAGGGGATCTATTCAGAATTTTCCAGAAAGCATCCCTTTTAGAGTTTGCCACAAAGGCTATTCTTTTTTAGAGTTCGCCACAAAAGCTTTTCTTTTCATAGTTCACCAAAAAGGCTATTATTTACAATCATGTTTACGATATGAATTTGCCTAAACTCACAATCTTCATGCCTAAGTCATTGTGAGGCCTTTCGATGTGAGCCAAGTCAACTTCAGCTGTATGTACAAGCTCACCGACGTTGATCTAGGCTTCAAAGTGTTGAATCCTTCTGGGGCTGAGTGGGAAGAACTCCAAAAGAAGTGGAAGGAGTCTAACAACCTCTTCTCCCACTAGAACCCGAGCCAACTACTCTTTCCCCTATAAAAAAGTCAACGATGAGGGGAAGGAAGATGTAGAGGAGACTATTGGTCCGCCAATTGAGGACAATGCTTGATTGTTCTTGCACTTGTACTGGACTTCCCCATTAATGAAATTTTCTACATTTATTCCTTTTCTTTTATTTCTGTTGTACTTACCTTTCATCTTATTATTTCCCAATACATTTACAACCAACTAAAAATGATCCACCAACCTGCATCTATTCTCATAACATTTATTAACTTTATACTAGCTTAAGGGACTAAGCCAAATCTAATGTATCATTCCTATAGGGGTTATTCCTTAACTTCTTATGGCTAGAGGATCAACTAAATCGAAACTCTGATACCACTAAATTGGAACACCCTTTAGCTGACCCTATTATTGGGTCTAAGTACAAAGTGTCCCAATTAACTCAAGTTACTTAATCTGCAATGTAACTTGGTTTAGTAACAACCTTAATGACACCAAAGTTTAATCAATTTTTACCACATAACTATACTTTGATATCTTATACTAACATTAGGATTCAAAACAAGACAACAAATAATGTTTTTCAAGTTATAAGATTTTTACTATCACGCCCTATATTTTAGTTATTTTAATTCGTTAGTTTTGTCACAAGGAATAAAATGGCCAATTGGTTAAGTGAGTGAATTGTTTCTAAACAATCCCATGTTCAAGCTCCCACAGTCCCACTTTTTATTTAATTTTTTTGACAATTCAAATGGTTCGAACCCCCTTGTGCTGTCCCTTTAGTTGCCTCTTAAGGAAGATTTTTGTCCCTTTTGGCTTAGTCAACAAGCCTTTTTCTTTCCCTTTCGAACTCATTTATTCCCTCCATGATCCTCCTTTCACTCCACTTATCCCCAAACTATCTTTTCTCCCCCTTTAAATACCTTGGCCGACCATGCACCTAGGACACTCTTCTAACTTTTTTTTTCTCATTTTTGCTCACCTCCTCTCTATTTAGTTGCTCCTCCTCCTTGCTCTCCCTTTTCTCTTATTTTCATTTTGTTTTCACCATCTAAACCGCCTTTTCTTCTCATTTCTCCTCCATTCCATCACCTCTAAAAGCCACCGAACTCATAGTCAACTACGTTCGCTTTCCCCGGATGATAGTCAATCACTAACTCATAGTCTTTTAACAATTCTAACGATCTCTGCTGTCGCAAATTCAAATCTTTCTGATTCATATAATATTTCAGGCGTTTATGATCATTAAAAATATGGCATTTCTCACCAAACAAGTAATGATGCCAAATTTTCAATGCGAACACTATCGCAACTAACTCTAGATCGTGCGCCGACTAATTCTTATCGTGCCGCTTCAACTGTCTTGAGGCATAAGCTATAACTTTTCCTTCCTGCATCAAAACACAACCCAGACCATTTAACGATGCATCTCTGAAAACTACAAATTCTTACCCGACTTAGGCTGAACTAACACTGGTGCCTCTGTCAATAATGCTTTCAACTGCTCGAAGCTCTGCTGACACTTTTCTGACTACTCAAATTTAACATCTTTTTGAAGCAATCGTGTCATCAGTCTCTCAATCATAGAGAAGCCTTTCACAAATCATCTATAATAGTCGCTTAGTCCCAGAAAACTACGAACTTCGGATACATTTTCTTGTAACCAAAACTCACATTTACTGAACTTTGCAAACAACTGTTTATCTCTCAAAGTTTGTAACGTGATTCTCAAATGCTTGGCATGCTCAGATTCATCACATGAGTAAACCAAAATGTCATCAATAAATACAACTACGAATCGGTCTACGTACACCATAAAAATCCGGTTCATCAAACCCATAAAAATAGCAGGTGCATTTGTTTTTCCAAAAGGAATAACAAGAAATTCGTAGTGTCCGTACCTTATTCTAAATGCAGTCTTTGACACATCTGAGTCTTTAACTTGAAACTGGTAATAACCCGATCTCAAATCAATTTTTGAAAACACTGTTGCCCCTTTTATCTGATCAAACATATCATCTATTCGTGGCAAAGGGTATTTATTCATGATCGTCACTTTGTTGAGCTGTCGATAGACTATACACATTCTCATCGTGCCATCTTTCTTTTTCACAAATAACGCCGGTGCACTCGGTCTAGCAAAACCTTTATCTGTCAACTTTTGCAACTGAGCTTTCAACTCTTTTAATTTTGTTGGAGCCATTCTGTACGGAGCTATCAGTATTTGTATAGTTCCCGAAACTAATTCAATACCAAATTCAACTTCTCTAATAGGTGGTAAACCCAGTAACTCTTTTGAAAATACATCTGAAAACTCACAAGCAATAGGTACAGATTCAATCTTTGATTCAGACACCTTTGTATCCATTATGTACGTAAGATATGCATCACAGCCCTTTTTCATACATTTCTGAGCTAACATAGACGATATCATAATAGGTAATTCATTCAAATTATCAGACTCAATCCGAAGAATTTCACCATTCTGACATTTCAATTCGATAATCTTTCGTCTACAATTCACAACTGCATCATGCATAGTCAGCCAATCCATACCTAGAATCACATCAAACTCATCGAACGGTAAAAGCATCAAGTCAGCTGAAAAATAATAACCCCGAGTCATCAAAGGACAATTCTTACATATTTTATCAACTAAAACAGACCTACCTAAGGGGTTCGAAATTTTAATTATAAACTCTGTAGACTCAACATGTAAAATCTTTTTTAAATACTAAATTCATACAGATATATGAATGGGTTGATCCAGGATCTATCAATGCAACTATATTAGTATCAAAAAGAGAAAAAGTACCGGTAATAATGTCTGGCGATGATGCATTTTCCCGTGCACGGATAGCATAAGCTCAAGCAGGTGATCATGCTTCAGATCTCACAGCAGAATCTCTTGTAGCACCTTGGTTACCACTCGTATTCCTAGTGTTTCAGGGTGGTCTCCCTCTAGTAGCCGTATTACTTGCTTTCACCGGTTGATCTCTTTTAGCTATAGACTTTTCTAGATAGTCCTGGAGATAATGATCAAGAGATCAACATTTAAAACAAGCTTCACTTAATATTCTACATTCACCATAATGTCACTTATTGCAGTGCTTACATTCAGGTCCAACATTTCTAACACTACCCACACTGGCAACAGATGTCGTCTGAAGTTTAGAGCTGAAATGTCTCGTATCTCTATCTCTAATCAAAATCCCCGTAGAAGTAGTAGAGCGAGGATGATATTTTATAGATTTCTTTGATGCTAATTGATGTGATTTGCCTGCAAATCTCTTTCTAAAGTCTCTAGCCTCGGAAGCGGCTTTTCTTTTCTCTTTGCAAAGCTCTTAGACTTTACAAGCACTATCAAATAGAACGACAAACTCTTTCATCTCAAGAATCCCAACTAATAGTCTGATTTCTTCATTTAATCCATCCTCGAACCTTTTACACATTATAGCCTCGGAAGATACACATTCACGAGCATATTTGCTGAGTCGTACAAACTCTCTTTCATATTCTGTTACCGACATACGACCCTATTTTAGTTCAAGAAATTCCTTTCATTTCTAATCAATGAACCTTTGGCTTGTATTTCTTTCTGAATTCAACTTGAAAGAACTCCCAAGTAACTCTTTCTCGCGGAACTACGGATCTCAAGGTATTCCATCACTGACACGTAATATCTCTCAACAATGATATAGCACACTTTAGACATTCTTCAGGTGTGCAAGACAGTTCATCAAATACCCGAATCGTGTTCTCAAGCCAAAACTCGGCTCTCTCAAGGTCATCTTTAACAGTGGCTCTGAATTCCTCAGCCCCATATTTTCGTATCTTATCAACAAGTGGTTTATTCAATAGCAAAGGATCCATACCTTGAGGAACTATAGGGATCGGTTGGGGAATAGGTGGGGTGGAGGTTGTTAAGCAGTCAGGTTTGTACGAATGTATTGTGTGAACCACTTGTTTATCATTTGGAAGAAGGCTTGTTTAGCCTCTCCTCCTTGGCTACCCATTACAATTGTAGAATCAGAAGGCGCTGCCCCTTGAGCGGGAGCAGGCCTATTACTATCAACCTCATCTACTACAGCTCGATCACCAGACACGCCCGTGTCTCCAACTGTGTGAAAACAAGGGGTACATACTAACTTGGGTCACACGACCAACCACACGCCCATGTGTCTAGCCCGTGTGCCCTTCGAAGTGGCCACACACGCCCGTGTCCCAGGCCGTGTGTAGGTCGTGCCAAAACTATAAGGTATACTGATTTATGCAACACGGCTAAGTCACACGCCCGTGTGCTAGGCCATGTGCCAATTAGGGAGTATATTGATTTGTACCACACGGCCAGTCACACACCCGTGTAAGACCGTGTGGAGCATACTGACTTGGTTCTAATATCAACACCAGGGGACACACGGCCGTGTAACATGACCATGTGTCGCACACGGCTGAGACACATGCCCGTGTCTCTGTCCGTGTGGACAAAAATAGGCTATTTGCAAAGCCATCTTGCCACCCTATTTATACATGCATGCACAAGCACATATTGCAACATTTTATAATCCAATAGGTAGCCAATCCACAACATTTCATACACATTTTATACCAATTTGACATAATATTCAAATAATTAATACCATGCATTTTCCATTCATACACCTATTACAAATTAAAAAAATATTTGCATATTTCCATTCCATTTACTTCTTGCCAAAACATACCATATTTCAACACTTATACACAACCAAAACTTTACACCAAGATAAGCCAAATCACATGGCTTAAACTTATACCACACATGTACCAAAATCTCTATCTCAAGTAATCATAACTATCATCTTTATAACTAGCATATACATGCCATATTTACAAATATCCAAGAGTCTAAAAGTACCAACAACTGGATAGCGTGATGTGTAACTCCGACTTTATCCAGATAAGCGAGCTATCAAACCTCTATAAAACATGGAAAAGAAATAGATTAAGCTTTAAAGCTTAGTAAGCTCATATAATTCAAAATTAAGCTTACCATTTATACATAATCAAACAATTAAATAAAGTATACGAAATTCACTTGCGAAATGCCTATACACAAGCATTCATCAACAAGTTAGTCATATAAGTGCATGTAATCATCCATTATCTCAATTTAATACTCAAACATTGTATCGTATCAAATTCACATATATCATGTACATCATTTGTAACATTTTGTTCTCAATCATATAAACGGTAATTCATTCGATAACAGTAACAGTAACTCATCCATATAACACATATCTTTTTCACATAACCAATAACAGAATTTATGCCTATTGAACCTATTAGAATATCAAGAGATACTCAGGTGATATACATAACATATAAATCTGTAATCCGTCAATTTATTATCATTTTTGGTCTTTCGAGCTATGATCAGTAAGCTCCTCTTGAGCTGATGGACAGTAAGCTCTAACAAGCTGAAAATTTCAAGTAAATCATTTACTCAATTACATATATTCATTTCAAATAATTACAAGTATTTAAATGTTTGATTCTAATTATACGAACTTACCTTGTATCGCTCGGATAGCAAATATTGGCTATTTGTCCACTTTTCTTTTTCCCCGATCTAATTTCAATCTTGGCTTATCTTGATCTATATAATATCAAAATTAACTCATTCAATATTCATTCCATCAATTTAGCCCAAAAATCACTTTATGAAAAAAATACACTTTTGCCCTACTATTTTGACTTTTTTACAATTTAGTCCTTAGCTCGTAAAAATGCAAATTCATGCAATTAGACCCTTAACTATGCTAGTAGAATTTTAATGGAGTCCCTAGTTGCCCATATATTTTTTAATCACACTTTTACCCACATAATTTTACAATTTCACAAATTAATCCCTTTTTGACATTTTTGTCAAAAATCACTTTACAAAACTAGTAAATCTATCAATAAACCTTCATAATATATCATCAGTATCAATTTACTCAAGCATTCAACAATGAAAACATGTTAAATCTTTAATAATTTTGAAATCAAAGGTACGGGCTAGCTAGATTACGAAGCAACGATCTCAAAAACGTAAAATCATTAAAAACGGGACAAAAACTGCACCTTAATTAGCTATACAAGCTTGGCCGAATGATGAACACAAAAGTGGTGTTTTCTTAGCCCTAATTCCGGTGGTGGAAGCTAAATGGTGAAGATGACACCATGTTTTTATTATTTTTAGCTTAAATTTTTTTATAATTACTATATTAACATTTACTTAAACATTTAAAATTAATATAAACTGTGTACATAAATGTCCACCCATCTTAATATTAGTCTAATTACAACATAAGGACCTCCTCTATTTAATTTCTTAGCTATTTAGTACTTTTAACTAATAGAATTACACTTTTGCACTTTACGCGATTTAGTCCTTTTTCTCGAATTAACCATTCAAATAGTAAAATTTCTTTACGAAACTTTCACACAAAATTATACCATGCTGTAGACCTTATTAAAATAATAAAATAAATATTTTTACTTCAGATTTGTGGTCCCAAAACAACTGTTTCAATTTGACTAAAAACGGGCTGTTACAATATTTCTGTTAAAAATGTGGTAATGTATGTTTTCCTAATATTCATGATATGTGATATATGGTGATATTGGATATACATGTATTATAAACATGAAACTAATTTAAAAATATTTTGATTTGCATGTTAAGCATGACATTGTGTTAAATCGTATTAAGATCCGATTCGCATGTAAAGCATGCCCACTGAAAATTGTGTTCTGTAAGCCAAAACACATTCATGGGGTTGGGATAATATTGTACAGAGGAAGATTTTGGCAGTTTAATAATCTACACATTTCTGGTGGTTTGACCACAAAATTTTGTATTTTGCAATATATCTGCATTATTTGGTGGCTTGACCACAATACTTTGTTCTGGTAGCTTGACTACGATATCTAGTGGGTTGTCCACATTATTGGTGTGTTATGGATGGACAAGTTCTGGGGAACTCATTATGGTGTGCAGTAGAGATAGGTAGGAAATGTTTTCTGAAAAATCTGTATTGTTTCTGAAAAAATGTTACAATGACATCGTCATGTTGCATACTGATAAATGTGATTTGTGGTTTTATATATATGTTTTATTATGTTAATGATGTTCTGTATTAAATTTTTGTTATTATATATGTCACCCACACTAGGCTTCAAAAACTCACCCCTTTAAGTTTCTAACTTTGTAGATAATATTCGAGGTTAGGACATAGGCTCAGCTTATGGAGGTGCAGTCAAAATTTGTTAGATAAACTATTATATTTTCATAATTGGTATTTTGGGATTTGTTTTTATTTATTTAGATTGTGACTTGGGACTTTTCTTTTGGATTTGGTTTTTGGATAACACTGCATATTTAGAATTTTTTTAAAAAGAAACTATCATTTAAGACGATTTTATGAAATCTGTAGTAAAAACTGGATTTTTCATAATAATGTCAAACTCAACTCAATGTTCGTATTTTCAAAATCAATACTTAATTTTCGAAACCCAACACTACCTACTCATTAAATTGAGATTTTACGAGATACATTAAAACTACATTTTCAAAACAACGAGTGAGACTCAGCTATGTATTTTTCCACTGTGACAATTTCTTGAAATATGGTGTTTTCTGTAAACCATCAATACTTGAGTTTTTCTAAAGGTAAATAATTTCAACAAATTCTTTCAAAAGAAATCTATAGACAATACTTGGCTTTCCTAAAGCAAATCAAAATGCATTTTGAAATGATGACGATTGTTAAGAGAAAGCTAAATGATTTTCTTTGCCATCAACATAGCCAATGTGATCTTCAAGATTTGACAATAACGTCTAGGTCGAGTTTAGGGGGTTACATTTACATTCGAATCTCCTTATTGAGCATGAAAAATTAATTACAATGACAAAAAAAAACTAAGACTTCCTTGCGAAAACACTTAATTAATTCCCCGAGGCATAGCCTCTAGGGTGCCCCTTTATATACATGATATAATTTCAATGCCTATCGAGTGAATTTGGTGATGTCTGGCTTGGTCCCTTCCCACAACGACTCTAACAATCTTTGATCCTACATACAAGGCATAACAAACGTAAGTTCAGTTGAATTAGTGAGATTCTATGCAGTAATAGTTATATAAGATTCTAGATTTTAGGAAAATAAGAATAAAAGAACAAAGTTTAAACTTCATGAGTATCGTAGAGGATTTTGTAATTCCACTGGTTTAACAAATGTTTTGTTTTCTCTGAGCTAACCGTTGGCAAACATATGCCCTGATTTACTCATAAGTGTGTGTTTCTAAATAACATTTCTTTTAAGTCTTGAACTTGTCTAGCTTCATTTCAGGCTTCCAATTTACCTTTCCCGATTGACTCCTTAAAGATAACTATATACAAAAATATGCGTATTGTCGACTACTACTAGCGGACTTGCAATCCTTACCCTAATCCATTCATTCCACACTGAACTCAACATATGTTTACCATATTGCCCCGGTGATAAATCTTATTTTGACCTAGCCTTTGCATAGACCCTTCCTTAAGGAATAGCCAATCTATCATCCTCATTTGCAGTCTTGAATATTATATTTGACTGATTTTGTAACAACTTGAAAGTTAGTGATAAAAGTGTGAATTGTTATTAAATTATAAGGTAAAACATAGCTAAAGGACTTAAAAAGTAATTGCACCCATGTTCTTATTATAGTCGATGGTCATAAGACAACTATTAGTATATATATAAGTTATAAAGGTTATAAATAATAATATATGTTATAAAATCATAATATAATAAAATACAATAAAACTAAAAAAGTGAGGAAAAAAAACATATTTCTCATTCATTTCCCAAAATTTCAAAACATAAAAGAAGGGAGAAGGATGAATGGCAAGGGTTTTAGTATTTCAAGCCTTAATTTGGTTAGTTCAATTTAGTCATTTTCTTGTAATTTTTATGTTTTTAGAATCTCGGTACATCGAGCTAGCTGAATCATGTTGTATTTTTCATTATTTTTAAAATTTCAGGATGTTAGTTTAGTAGAATAGTTAAAGTTTTAGGGACCAATTTTATACATTTTTAGTTAGAAGTGAAAAATGATTAAATTGTAAAGTCAATGGTTGATTTTATACAATAAGGACCAAATTGCAAAAATTTTGAAATTTTGGGGTAGAAATGAGAAATAGGGAGTTAAATTTGGCTTAGAATGAACTTGGTATAAAAATTTGAGGTTAAATGTGAAAGTTATGTTAGTCCCGGTTTTTGGGACTAAATTGAATAAAATGCAAAAGTCGATTTAATTAGAAATTACATGTGAAATTATTTGTGTATTGATGAAATGTATAATTAAATGTTTTATATTATTCTATGATTGCATAAATGAGTTAATGATATAATTGATGTGAATTAGTACATGGATTGATAATTAAATAAGTAATGGTAACCCTATTAATTGTTCGTGCAGAGTCGGATATAGTTGGCATGCCATACGATAAGAAAAGTTAAGGGATTTCTTTGACTACGAGTCTATGAGGCACTGGATGCTAATTTGCTTCGGTTTAACCAAAGAGACACTAGGTGTCATTCTATTTGATAGCGTTGGGTGCAACAGTTTGCTTCGGATTTATCCAATGAGGAAGTAGGTGTCAAAATAGTGTGTTGGTTGGAGTTGTAACAACCCAATTTTCAGTGGTAACAGAATAGTGGTTTCACGACCATAAATTTCCTTCGTGTCAACTCATAAATATTATTTTTAGAATATTTATAGAGTCATTATAGTCGTATTAAAATTTGGTTTAGAAATATTAACGTTTAGATAATTAATGAAAAGAAAATGACTAAATTGAAAAAGGTGCAAAATTTAGTCAATCTTGAATTCCATAAATTTAATAGCTTAACTATGAAATAAAAAGGGGTTTAATGAGTAATTAATCCATTAGAACATTGATGGACAATAATGGGTCTTTAAATGGTTATTTTATAAAGATATATTTAAGGGTAAACATGTAAATTAATAATTAAATTAAAGTTTAATAAAACAAAACTAAAATTCATCATCATCTTTCCATGTTGCACGAAAACAAAAGAAAATTTCTCCATTTTTTAAGCTTCACCTTCGGCTAACTTATAGGCATTGCATGTATGTTTATTTTAATTCGGTGTCTTGTAATTTTTATGTTTTTGAGATTGTTGCAACTAGGTCTAGTTAGCCCGTACCTTTGTTTTTTATTCTGTTAAAAATTTTGGAAGTTTCCATCATTGAATATTGGATGTTTTTTTTTATGAATACCATATATTTGGAGCTTTGATTATGTTATATGATGAATTTGTAAAGTGATTTTTGTTAGATTTTGATTTTAGGATTAAATTGTGAAATGTCAAATATTTAGGGCTTAATAGTGAATTTAATGTTTATTGGGGACTGTTTAAAGGCCTGGTATATTTGGTTATAATATTGACTTGAGAAAAATGGTTAATTTGCCGAATTTCGGGTTAAGGGACTAAATTACAAAAATTGTAAAAGTTTTGGCTAATTATGTAAATTTAAAAAATAAAAGGGTATTAATTGTAAAATGAATTGGAATGGGAAATGTAAGCTGATAAATAAGTAATTTTACATTTTAGATCAAGATCCCGTAGATACTCGTGGAAAAGGAAAAATAGCGGAATAGTCCCTAAACTTCTATAATTACTACAATTCAATCTAGGTAAGTTCGTACAGTTAAAATTGAACATTTATATAAATTGGAGATTGGTATTACATGATATAATATATATGTTTCATTTTGGGAATCAATCATTATCTGAGTTATAATATTAAATTTGATGCTCGATTTGAATTGAACACGAGATAGAGTACATTCGTCTTTTGGTGTATTATGGGGGTTTGGAGTGGAAATGGTATTGGAGGGAGATATATGTATATTACCCAAGTAAACTAAGATTTAGCATTTTTTGCGAACTCTTGCGTTATACTTTCTGTTTGGCATTATTCGGGTGGATCATGCATCAGAGTGTGAATTCCCTGCCGATTTGATGTTGTTACCCTTTCGGGAATTTGATGTTATTCTGGGTATGAATTGGCTAGCGTTGCATGATGTTGTAGTAAACTGTAGACAGAAACGGATTAATTTGAAATGTCAGATAGGAGAGATGATTTCAGTTGAGTCTGAGGGTCCAAAAGATGTTGTTAGAATTATTAAGTTTTTTCTGCTCAAAGATTGTTACGAAAAGGTAGCGAAGCATTTCTAGCATATATTCTTGATACTAGAGATTCAAAATCAAAGCTAGATCAGTTACCAATTGTTAGTGAGTTCACTAATGTATTTCCTTAAGAGTTGTCGAGTTTACCTCCTGATCGTGAAGTTGAGTTTGTGATTGATTTGGTTCTTGGAACTACACCAATATCAATATCACCATACTGCATGGCACTAGCTGAATTAAAAGAATTGAAAGAACAATTGCAAGAGTTATTAGACCGAGGGTTTATATGACCAAGCGTGTCTCTCTGGGGTGGAATTGTGTTGTTTGTGAAAAAGAAAGATGTAACAGCCCGATTTCGGGGCTAGTCAGAACAGTGATTTTGAGACCACTAATCCGAGTATGAATAAAATTATTTTGATATTATTTTATGTGTTATGGCATTAATATATGGCTATATGAAAATTTTGGTGTTTTAATTTTAGCGATTGTATGCTTAATTATGAAAAAGGACTAAATCGCATTAAGTGCAAAAGTTCCATTTTACAAGCTAGAAGTATTAAATAGATAAGGAACTTTAAATTGAAGGTCTTGTATGTGAAATTAGACCTTCCTAATGTTGATAGCAGGCCATAGGGGACAATAGACTCAAATTTGGTCAAAATTGGGTGGATTAAGTGGACTAATTTGAAGGAAAGAAATAAAATAAGAAAAGATGATATCATCCATTTTCCTTCATCATCTTCACCACCAAAAATACCAACATAGAGGGGGTTTTGAAAGCTTTGAAATTTCAGCAACTTATCCTCTCACAAGTAAGTAATTTTGATGGTTTTAGTTGATGATTGTTGTACTTTTGGGACCCCCAAAGCTTAAGCTAGCTAATGAGGGGACTAATTTGCAATATGGTTGAAAGTATAGGGGCTTGCCATGAGAGAATTTATGTTGTTTTTTTGAGGTTTTATAGAAGAAAATGGATGTTAGTGTGTTAAGGAACAACTTTTGTGAAAGGTGTTACCATGAAAACACTTAAATGAGAACAAGTTGTAAATGTTGTGATTTAGTAATAAATGCATGAAATAGTTGGATTTGTGAGTAGTTTTAAGAGGAATAAATGTTCAGCTAGGCTTGTTTAATGAGAAAATGTGATGAAAAATGATTTACGAGACTAGGGGCAAAATCATAATTTTGCCATAGTACAAGGGCAAAATGGTCATTTTTGCCTAAGTAGAGATTATGATGTATTATAATTATAAAATGATTGAATGAGTGAATTTTGTTATTATAGATCAAGACGAGCGCGAAATTAACCTTGACCGAGGAAAGGCAAGGTTTTAGATTAAACCGCAACTTAACACATTTTGCACCGAGGTAAGTTAATGTGTAAACGATGCATCTTAAATACACATGTTGTTACTTATTGGTGCATTGTATGATTGAGAACATATATGATTCAAGTGGATTGAATTTAGTAGATAATAAATAATCTCCATATGAACATTGAAATAGATATATAAGTATGGAATATTACCTGTAGTAATTAATGGTGGGCTGCGTGCGATACCACCTTAATAATTCTTGTTGGTGGGCTATGTCCGATACCACCGTAAATATTCTCGATGGTGGGCTATGTGCGATACCACCCTGTTAAAGATTAATGGTGGGCTAAGTGCGAAACCACCGAGTGTTTGGTATTACTAGGAATGGCTTATTGTGAAATTGTTAAGTGTTGTTTCATGTGGTGATAAGTGCAGGGATGTATGTTAAATAATGTGAGCATTTGGCTTGTGATATGGATGGAATGTGGTAAGAGATGAAATGAGTAAGCATGATCATGGAATGTGGTTTGTTCTTGCTTAGTATGTAATGCTATTTATTGATTAGCACATATTATGATGTTTATTGTTTACATGTAAACTTACTAAGCTTAAATCTTACTCCCTTTCTTTTCCCTTGTTTTATAGTGTCAAAGAGTTGGGTCGGGATACCAAGATAATTGGAAGATCACCCATACTATCAGCTCATCTCGGTATATCTAGATTTAGTGTTTTGAGTATGGCATGTATAGGGGCTAGACTAGGTGAATTATTTTGTTATTTTGACCAAGAGTGTGTTGGCTCCTTTAAAGATGAACTCTTTTGTATATAGCCATAGTTGATGGCTCATTATTACTAATTTATGAAAAGATGAAGTTATTCATGAAAGTGTATATTGCAAATCTGAGTTGCTTAGTGATTTGTTGAATGGAATTATGTAGTGTGAACTAGGGTGGTGAAAAGAGCTTGGCAAACAGCCTTGTTCTTGTCCACACGGGTAGGCACATGGGTGTGTGTCTAGGTCGTGTGTGACACATGGTTAGTCCCATGGGTGTGTGACCAGGCCGTGTGTCCCCTGCATGCTAGCATTGCAAGTTAGTGTCAACCACGAGCTAGCCACATGGGTGTTTGCCTAAGCTGTGTGTCCCATATGAGGTTGCTGACGTCACAAATAGAATACCTAGGTTTTTACACACGGGTGAGGACAAGGCATGTATAGGCCGTGTGTTGTACACGGGCCAAGAACACGGGCGTGTGTTTGGCCATGTGAAAACCCCTGTAGGTTCAAAATGAATATAAATCCCACATGGGTTAGGGACATAAACGTGTGTGGCCATACGGCCTGCCCACACGGGTGTGTCCCATTTCACACGGGCGTGTGGCCCCTGTTTAGGTAAAAACTTTTAAGTGCACAAAAGTATCCGGTTGGGTTCCGAAACCCTCCATATGCATGTTTAAGGCCTCGTAGGTCCTTAATGAGAATGTTTTGATGGTGATAGAGATATCTTAAGTTGGAATGAAATTTTATAGACTAAAGTTGTATGACCAAGTGAGTTAAGTCCGGAAATGCCTTGTGCCCGGTTCCGACGTAGGATACAGGTAAGGGGTGTTACAAAATATGGCTCTTTGAGATTGTGTATAGATTACAGACAGTTGAACAAAGTCAGAAAAAAAATAAGTATCTTTTGCCATGTATCAACGATTTGTTTGATCAATTAAAAGGTGTCACAATGTTCTCGAAGATAGATCTTAGATTCGAGTATTATCAATTGAAGGTTAAAGACTGTGATGTGTCAAAGATTACTTTCAGAACTCGTTACAGTTATTATGAGTTTCTGGTAATGCCATTTGGTTTGACTAATGCCCCTACTGCTTTTATAAATTTAATGAATTGAGTTTTTCAACCTCATTTGGATGGATTTGTTTTTGTGTTTATTGATGATATATTGATCTATTCCAACACAGAATCCGAGCATGCTCAACATCTGAGAATCGTACTACAGATTTTGAGAGAAAAACAATTGTACGCAAAATTTAGTAAATGTGAATTCTAGCTTCGAGAGGTTGGATTTTTGGGTCACATAGTATCAGCCGACAGAATCTAAGTTGATCCAAGTAAAGTTTCTGCTGTGAAGAATTGGAAGTCTCCGAAGAATGTTTTAGAAGTGTAAAGTTTTTTAGGTTTAACAGGTTACTATCTACGTTTTGTTAAAAAAAATTTGATTATTGCTTCGCCAATGACCATATTATTAAAGAAAAATTTTGAGTTTGTTTGGTCTAATAAGTGCCAACAGAGTTTTGATCAGCTGGAGAACATCTTAACGGAAGCTCTAGTATTGACTCAGCCTAAATCTTGAGTAGCGTGTGTTGTTTATAGTGATGCATCTCTTAATGGTTTGGGTTGTGTACTTATACAGGTAGGGAAAGTAGTAGCTTATGATTCTCGGCAGTTAAAGTAGCATGAAAAGAATTATCCTACTCATGATCTCGAGTTGCCCGTGATTGTATTTGCTTTGAAGATTTGGAGACATTATTTATACGGTGAGAAATGTCACGTGTTTACACATCACAAAAGTTTAAAGTATTTGATCACTTAGAAAGAACTGAATTTAAGATAGAGACGATGGTTGGAACTACTAAAATATTACGATTTGGTTATTGATTATCATCCGGTAAAGGCTAATGTAGTTGCAGATGCACTAAGTCAAAAGTCATCATTGTTTGAACTTCGAGCGTTGAACGCTCATTTAGCTCTAAATGAAGATGGTTCTGTATTAGCCGAGTTGAAAATGAAACCCGTATTTCTAAAACGAATTCGAGAATTCAAAAACGAAGATTCGAGGTTGATGATGAAACGATAGTTGGTTCAGAATAATTTGAGTACAGACTATAGTGTTGATGATAATGGCACATTATGTTACCGTGATAGAATTTTTGTTCCGAATAATGTAGATTTAAAACATGATATTTTGTCTGAAGTTCATAGTAGTACGTATTCTATTCATCCAGGTAGCATGAAGATGTATTGTGATTTGAAATAGATGTATTGGTGGCCAAGTATGAAATGAGAAATTTGTGAATATATAGCTAAATGTTTGATTTGTTAGTAGGTGAAAGCAGAACATCAGGTACCGTCGAGCCTACTACAACCTGTTATGATTCTTGAATGGAAGTGGGAACGAGTTACGATGGATTTCGTATCTGGTTTACCTGTAACTCCAAGAAAGAAATATTTGATCTGGGTGATTGTTAACAGGTTGACTATATCGACACCTTTTATTCTAGTCAAAATAGACTTCACACTTGAGAGATTAGAGGAACTATATGTATCTAAGATTGTGAGATTACACCGAGTTCCAACATCTATTATTTCAAATCGAGATATGAGATTTACATCGAGATTTAGGAGTAAACTTCACGAGGCTCTAGGCACTAAGCTTAATTTTAGCACAACATTTCATCCTCAGACTGATGGTGTAATATCCTGAAATTGGGCTTGTGCATTTTTGGTTAATTTTATGAAATAGCATGTCTATTGTGATATGGATGTGTTGTGTGCATTTTTAGAACCTAGGAAATGTAAGGAAATGTCTTGGAAATGTAAGGAAATGTCTTGGAAATGTAAGGAAATCTCTTGGAAATGTAAGGAAATGTCTTGTCTTGGAAATGTAAGGAAATGTCTTGGAATGTAAGGAAATGTTATGTCTTGGAAATGTAAGGAAATGTCTTGTCTTGGAAATGTGAGGAAATGTCTTGGAAATGTGAGGAAATGCTTTAGAAATGTTAAGTTTAAAGTTTAAAAAAGGGTACTAAGGCAAGGTGGTCTTAAGAAAATTTATGGAGGAAATATGACATGAAATTGGGCTTGGAAAAGTGGCCTGGAGATGCCACTTAGGGCTCTGGAAATGACGCCACCAGCAAGGGTAAGGGGGCCAAGGATCGAGTCGCGTGGGAAGCAAATAAACTTTTATTTTTTTTAGCACTAGAAGAGGTAATGGACGGCAATAAGGCATTAAGGGAGGAGTTTAAATCCTTTTAAAATTTCGGCTAAATAGGGGATAAATAATGGATTTATTTTAGATTATTTTCAAGAGATAAATGAGGATTTATTCTTTAATTTTTAAAATAAAGAGATAAATAGGAAAATAAGGGAGAAGTGATGGCCAAGTAAGGGACTTTAAGTTAGTAATTTTGGCTGAAAAAGGAAAAGAGAGGCCAACCTTCATTCTTCCTTTTCTCTTTTGTTCATCTGCCGAATTCTCTAGCCAATATTCTCTTCTTCTCTTATTTTGTCAAAACCGAAAGTAGAAGCCTTCTAAACCATTGCCGATTCTCTCTAAGTCTCGTATCTCTTCTTTCCTTTCCATTGTTGAAATCAAATCTCTTTAGTATTCATAAAAGCCGAGTCTCTTTGTGGTGTAAGGTAAAGGTGTTGTCGACTACCATAGTAAGGGTAAGAACAAGTGTTATTCAATTTCTATTCTTTTTCTTCTAGCCGAAACATAGGAACTAATCACCTTGTTATTCTATGGCCGACCACTTGAAGGAAGTTTCGGGATTTAGGTGTTGTCAACTACAAAGAAGGATCTTTTGGGATTTTAAAGATTGAAGGTAAGTTATTTATGATATTCGGCCAAGGGCCATTTAATGGTGATTAAATGTTAGAAATTGATTTAACATGTGTCCATGGGTATTTCGACAGATACCACAACCAAGGGGTATATTTTTCGGGATTTAAATCCATAAGGTAAGTGATTAAGAACATTCGGCCAAGGCCATAAGTAGTGACTTGAATCTATTTCTTATTTGTTCAAAAGCCGAAAACTAACTAGTTCAATGATTAAGTGTATAGTCGATTGCAATAAAGAAGCATCACAAAGTTTTGAGATTTTTTTAGGAATCAAATCGACAGCAAGGTAAGATTTTGTTTGTGATAAACCCTTCGGGATTTAATCTTATAGTCGAATAGGTTTTTGCTCAATATTAAGTGATTGACCGAATGTAGGGAGTTAAAGATCTAAGGCAGTAGATCGGATTTCGGGAAATCAGTGAATTTGCTAAGGGAACCAGGTGTGTACCCCACACTATCTTTGAATAAGATTTATGGCAATATTTAATGTGAGCATGTTTATAAGAATATGAATGTGGCTAAGGTACCATGCTATGGTACAAAGTACCTAGGTACGTTTCCTACTCCTACTAGGACTAGGAATATATGTTAAATATAACATGTGAGTAATGATAAGAATGTGAATTTAGGCATGATGTGCATGATATGTATGATATAGGGCATTCGGGTTATATGAAAAAGGGGAAGTGAATGTGGTGACTCCGGTCACATTATCTGAATGTGGTGACTTCGGTCACATTATCTAAATGTGGTGTCACACGGCACAAATATTATCTGGTGGCTATGCCACGAAAATTATAAGGGTGATGAGCATGTCGTCTACAGCGGCAGTCTTCGATGGTGTGTAGCGGATGGAGGGTTGACTTAGTAGTCCCCACGGTGTGCAGGTTGGTACGGGTGATGTGTAGCGGATGTCATATAGGTTTGGGTTTGGGTTGCATCACTTTTTCCTATCTGTTATATGAATATGCATGTGATATGATAATGTATGCCTGAGCTATTAAATTTTAGTGTTGACTCACCCTGTTGTGGGAATATGTTTCAGGTGATGAACAGTGATGGACCGGGACGGCAGAACTTGAGGTGGCCATGCTCAGCTTGAAGTTTATTTTATTTGGACATTTTATTTTATTTAAGTATTTTAAATTAATTGGGTTTGTTTTGATGTAATAAGGCCATTGTGGAACTATTTCATTGTTTTATTATGTTTACAAATTTTTATTAAGTTAAAGATTAAGTAAATTTACTTTCTAAAGAACTCTAAATGTTTTATCACCTAAAAATTAAAACGGGTTTTCAATATAAAACGAATTTGTTTTCAACTCGAGCTCAACCCAAAACAATATTTCTTTCAGACCACACTATTTTCCAAAGTAATGAAAAAAATTTTAATCGGTTTACATCGTGGAACATACCAGATCCGGTCAAGGCTCATGGGCTAGGTGTGGGGTGTTTCAGCTTGGTATCAGAGCCCAGTTTTAAACTCTTGGCCTGGGGTTTAAGGCCCAAAATGTTTTCGAATCGAGCCCAAATAAGTTTTATAAAAATATTTTATGAAATCAGCAGGTTTTTCTGGCATGGCACCTAAGTCTCCGACCCGCAGTCCACCAGGTAAGTACCCCTATCCACTGTGTGATTTATTGAATGGTTTGTAGAAGGGTAGGAATGGAACGTAGAAATAGTATGATAGGTACTTGAACCCTAGGACTAGTTTTCCCCAACAAGCACATAAGACTTAATGCCTAATTAAAACAAACCTATGGCTAAGTCGCTAAGTCGCCGAGTTAGGGTGTGGCAACCCCTGTGTGCATGCCTAGGATTGGATCCGGAAGAGCCTGGTACTTAACCAATCCTAGTGACTCACCTCCTCTTCGCTGGAATCCTACCTGGTGCGTAGCTTCGGTTCACCCTAACCAAGAGGACTCAGTCACAGGCTAAAAACGATAACTAAAACCCGAAAGGGATTAGCCACATTTTCATGGAAAACCTAGTTTTTAAAAGTCAACAAACTACTCTTTGGAACCGTGAAAATTTATATTTTCGAAAAATCTCCTAAAAATTTCAAAGTTACAAAATTACCTAAATACCCCTGGTTGTGAAATTACAAAAAAATGCCCTTGATTTATAAAATGTTCAAACTACCCATAGTTTTATCAAAATTTCATTACTTTATAACAAGATCCAAAAATCCTAATTTGCAAAATATCAAAATACCTTGATTTTGGAAAATTACGAAATTGCCCCTAACCTACGAATTACCCAAAATGACCCTAATTTCCAAAATTTTTGCAACATCACCATTTTGGAAAACAAATTCTCATAAAGAACTCTCAAAGTTTTGCAAATTTTGAAATACCCCTGAATTATTAAACTTTACAAATTTACCCTGGTTTATTACCAAAATACCCCTGAGTTTCAAAATTACCGAAATACCCTCGAATTTCAAAATTTCCAAAATACCCCCGAAAATGCAAAATCACCAAAATACCCTTATTGACAAAATCACCAAGGAACCTTATTTTGAAAAATTACGAAAATACCCCTGTAAGGCAAATTACGAAAATACCCCTGGGGTAGGAATAGACAAAAACTATAGAAATAGAGAATGTGTGTGAATGGATGTTTGAATAAATGTGTTCCTCTAAATTAGGATAGAAGATTTGAACTTTGATTGATCGAAAGAACCACTATTAAACTTCTTTCATAAAACTTCTTCGTGAATAACAAGTGAAACAAGGACTAATTCATAAAACTTTTTAATCAGATCGCGACGATAGAAATGAGTTCTAGAGGACGTGGACGTAACGTACGAGGACACGGTAGAGGTAGAATGACCGTGTCGGAACCCGTTAGATCGGGTCAAGGATCTGAAAATGAGGTACCGCTACCACCACCACCCATTGTTGATCTTTGAGCAATGGGATCGCACGAGACGGAGACGACAACATGCGCGCGGTGTCTTTGTGAGTTCTTGAGTTGGTGGTTGGTGCAAGAGGAAACTCGGGAGCTCGGAAGTCGGTACCTGAGCGACTTCGTGCCAACAGAGCTGAGGTGTTCCGTGGTGTATCGGGTGTGGCACCCAGTACCGCTGAGTATTGGTTGGAGGCCACTGAACGAATTATGGATGAGCTTGATCTGACCCCTGAGGAGAAGCTGAAAGGAATGGTGGCATTGCTATGCGATGAAACGTACCAATGGTGGCTCATAGTTCGTGATGGTGCCACGGCTGAGGATCTGACCTGGGAGTGTGTTAAGGCCGCATATCAGAAGAAGTATGTCGGCACAAGGTATACTAATGAGCAAAGGAAGGCTTTTCTGGGACTGGTTTAAGGGAACAAGTCCGTAGCAGAATATGAAGCTGAATTTTTAAGGTTAAGCTGATATGCTCGAGGAGTAGTGGCTACGGAGCATGAGCGGTGTGTCCGGTTCGAAGATGGTTTAAGGGATGATCTAAGGTTGTTGATAGCTCCACATCAGGAGCGGGAATTTTCTGCGTTAGTAGAAAAGGCAAAAGTAGCTGAGGGGATTAAGGATTCTAAAAAGCTGCTACAGGAGGGTAGTATCGTACTTATGATCAATGTGGGAAAAAGCACTTAGGGGAGTGTTGGAAGAAGGCCAGAGGATACTTTAAGTGTGGGTCCAAGGACCATATGATCAAAGACTATCCTATGAAACCGGATGGGAATCGACCAGCAGCTCAGAATGTTAATCAGGCTGGTAGAGGTGGACAGCAGCCTCAACGAGGTCGTGGTCCGAATGGTAAAGGTAATGGTGCTGGTAGAGGACGTGGAACACCGGTCAGAGGTGCTGCTAATACTGAGGTAAGGCAACCGGGTCTAGTGTATGCGGTTCACCGTAGGGAGGATGGAGACGCGCCGGACGTCATAACCGGTACGTTCCTTGTATTTGGAAAACCTTATTATGCTCTGATTGATGTGGGCTCGACTCATTCCTATGTTGCATGTAGTGTAGTGGAAACACTAGGTTTAGACTCTGAACTTTCTGTTAGGCAAATGACTGTAGTAAGCCCATTAGGCCAAACTGTAGTGGTGGATAAGATCTTTCGGAGTGTACCTCTAGAGATTCAGGGAGTGAAATTTCGAGCCAACTTAATGGAACTTCCTTTCGGAGAATTCGACCTTATTCTTGGCATACACTGGCTAGTAGAGCATCGAGCTGTGTTGGATTGTGCAGCTAAGCGAATGGAGTTGAGGACCCCGGAGGATGAGGTGGTTATTATGGTAGGAGAAAGAAGAAACTACCTGTCTAATGTAGTTTCAGCGTTAAAGGCGGAGAAAATGGTTCGGAAAGGGTGCAAGGCATTTCTGGCCTTCGTTAGTGCTGTGGACGCAAAAGAAAGGGGAATTAGTGGAGTTAGAACAGTAAGGGACTTCGTGGATGTTTTTTCAGAGGAGCTACCAAGAATACCCCCAGATAGGGAGGTGGAGTTTGGAATTGACTTGCTGCCGGAAACAGCTCCTGTGTCAATTGCTCCGTATCGAATAGCACCAAAGGAGTTGGTGGAGCTCAAGGCTCAGATCCAGGAGTTGTTTGACCGTGGGTTTATTCGACCCAGTGTGTCTCCATGGGGAGCACCGGTCCTGTTTGTGAAGAAGAAGGACGGAACTATGCGCATGTGCATAGATTATCGTCAGTTGAATAAGCTGACCATCAAGAACAAGTATCCTTTGCCAAGGATAGATGACTTGTTCGATCGACTTAAGAGGCCGTATTTTTCAAAGATCGATCTAAGGTCCGGATATCATCGATTGAAGGTGAAGGAGGCGGATATCCATAAGACGACCTTTAGGACAAGGTACGGTCATTATGAGTTTGTAGTAATGCCGTTTGGGTTGACAACGCTCGCTCGCGCGCGTCATGGATATGATGAACCGGGTTTTTCAACCTTACTTGGATAGGTTCGTTGTTGTGTTTATCGACGACATCCTAGTGTACTCCAAGTCTGAAGAGGAGCATGATGAGCACTTACGGATAGTATTACAAGTATTAAGGGAGAAGAAACTCTATGCCAAATCCAGCAAGTGTGAATTTTGGCTTAAGGAGGTAGCATTCTTAGGGCATGTGGTATCCGCAGAGGGAATAAGGGTGGATCCTAGGAAGATCGAAGCAGTGTTGGATTGGAAACCACCTAGGTCCATGGCTGAGATCCGTAGTTTCTTAGGTTTGGCAGGCTATTACAGAAGGTTCGTGGAAGGATTCTCGTCAATAGCCGCGCCTTTGACAAAGTTGTTGAGGAAGGAAGTATCCTTTGTATGGATGGATAAGCAACAGGAGAGCTTTGAGAAGCTCAAGAAGGTTTTGACTGAAGCTCAAGTGTTAATTCAGCCGGAGGCAGGAAAGGATTTTGTGGTGTACTGTGACGCTTCGCACACGGGGTTAGGCTGTGTTCTAATGCAAGATGGAAAAGTAGTCGCTTATGCGTCTCGACAGTTAAGGCCGCATGAGGTTAACTACCCAACCCATGACATGGAATTGGCAGCAATGGTTTTCGCTCTTAAGGTATGGAGGCATTATCTTTATGGAGAAAAGTCGATAATTTACACGGATCACAGGAGTCTCAAGTATCTGTTGACTCAGAAGGAGTTGAACTTGAGACAGCGAAGTTGGGAGGAATTACTGAAGGACTATGATTGTTCGATAGAGTATCACCCGGGCAAGGCGAATGTGGTAGCAGATGCTCTAAGTCGGAAGGTAGTGTCGGATCTAAGGGCGATGTTCGCACACTTGAGTTTGTATGATGATGGAAGCCTATTGGCAGAGTTGCAAGTTAAGCCAACGTGGTTGAATGAGGTGAAAGAGGGACAGTTGGCTGATGAGGACCTAAGTGTTAAGCTACAGCAAGTGCAGAATGGAGAGTTGGAAGATTATGGTATCAATGACGAAGGAGTGTTGTGTTTCAAGGGAAAAATCTGTATACCGAAGAATGAGGACCTAAGGCGGAGAATTCTTCGGGAATCGCATAGTAGCCCTTATGCTATGCATCCCGGAAGTATTAAGTTATACAAGGATCTAAGGGAACAGTTTTGGTGGCCTAGTCTGAAACGAGAAGTTACTGAATTTGTCGGTGAGTGCATGACATGTTAGCAAGTTAAGGCTGAACACCAAGTTCCATCAGGACTACTTCAACCGATAATGATTCCGCAGTGGAAATGGGAAAGAATTACCATGGACTTCGTTAGTGGACTTCCCCTTACGCCTACTAAAAAGGACTCGGTGTGGGTAATAGTGGACCGGTTGACTAAGTCTGCACATTTCATTCCAGTGAGAGTTGATTATTCTTTGCAGAAGTTGGCAAAGTTATATGTGGCAGAAATTGTGAGGTTACATGGAATGCCAGTATCAATCATTTCGGATAGAGACCCAAGATTTACTTCTCGGTTTTGGAAGGCTCTACATCAAGCTTTAGGCACTAAGTTGGACTTCACTACGGCTTTCCATCCACAGTCGGACGGTCAGTCTGAACGGGTAATCCTTGTGCTAGAGGATATGTTGAGGGGCTGTGTGATGGATTTCAGAGGAAGTTGGGAAGACCATTTGCCTTTAGCAGAGTTTGCCTACAACCACAGCTATCAGGCCAGTATTCGGATGGCACCGTATGAAGCGTTGTATGGATGAAAGTGTCGAACTCCTACGTGTTGGACTGAATTAGGGGAACGATGAGTTTTGGGTCCAGAGTTAGTGGAAAAATCCGAAGAGAAAGTTGAGATAATTCGAGCACGGTTGAAGGAAGCATCTGATAGGCAAAAGTCGTACGCAGATCTCAAACGGAAGGAAATAGAATTTGATGTGGGAGATCAAGTGTTCCTTAAAGTGTCACCTTGGAAGAAGGTAATGAGATTTGGACGAAAAGGGAAGTTAAGTCTAAGGTTCATAGGACGTTATCGAGTATTAAAGAGAGTTGGACCAGTGGCATACCAGTTAGAGTTGCCTTTGGAATTGAAGCAGATGCACAACGTATTCCATGTGTCCATGCTACGTCGATATCGATCAGACCCATCTCATGTGGTACCAATCGAGGAGGTGGAGCTAAGACCAGATTTGTCTTACGAGGAAGAGCTGATTCAGATCTTAGAACGATATGTGAAAGTGCTACGAAGAAAGTCAGTTCCTCTAGTCAAAGTGTTATGGTGCAACCATGGATCAGAGGAAGCTTCGTGGGAACCAGAAGAAGCAATGCAACAACAATACCCTCATCTATTTCAGCCAGGTAATTTCGAGGACGAAATTATTTTAAGGGGGTAGAATTGTAATATCCTGAAATTAGGCTTGTGCATTTTTGCTTAATTTTATGAAATAGCATGTCTATTGTGATATGGATGTGTTGTGTGCATTTTTAGAACCTAGGAAATGTAAGGAAATGTCTTGGAAATGTAAGGAAATGTCTTGTCTTGGAAATGTAAGGAAATGTCTTGGAAATGTAAGGAAATGTCTTGTCTTGGAAATGTAAGGAAATGTCTTGGAAATGTAAGGAAATGTCTTGGAAATGTATGGAAATGTCTTGTCTTGGAAATGTAGGGAAATGTCTTGGAATGTAAGGAAATGTTTTGTCTTGGAAATGTAGGGAAATGTCTTGTCTTGGAAATGTGAGGAAATGTCTTGGAAATGTGAGGAAATGCTTTAGAAATGTTAAGTTTAAAGTTTAAAAGAGGGTACTAAGGCAAGGTGGTCTTAAGAAAATTTATGGAGGAAATATGACATGAAATTGGGCTTGGAAAAGTGGCCTGGAGATGCCACTTAGGGCTCTGGAAATGACGCCACCAGCAAGGGTAAGGGGGCCAAGGATCGAGTCGCGTGGGAAGTAAATAAAGTTTTATTTTTTTCAGCACTAGAAGAGGTAATGGACGGCAATAAGGCATTAAGGGAGGAGTTTAAATCCTTTTAAAATTTCAGCTAAATAGGGGATAAATAATGGATTTATTTTAGATTATTTTCAAGAGATAAATGAGGATTTATTCTTTAATTTTTAAAATAAAGAGATAAAGAGGAAAATAAGGGAGAAGTGATGGCCAAGTAAGGGACTTTAAGTTAGTAATTTAATTTGAAAAGGAAAAGAGAGGCCAACCTTCATTCTTCCTTTTCTCTTTTGTTCATCTGCCGAATTCTCTAGCCAATATTCTCTTCTTCTCTTATTTTGTCAAAACTGAAAGTAGAAGCCTCCTAAACCATTGCCGATTCTCTCTAAGTCTCGTATCTCTTCTTTCCTTTCCATTGTTGAAATCAAATCTCTTTAGTATTCATAAAAGTTGAGTCTCTTTGTGGTGTAAGGTAAAAGTGCTGTCGACTACAACAGTAAGGGTAAGAACAAGTGTTATTCAATTTCTATTCTTTTTTTTCTAGCCGAAACATAGGAACTAATCACCTTGTTATTCTATGGCCGACCACTTGAAGGAAGTTTCAGGATTTAGGTGTTGTCGACTACAAAGAAGGATCTTTTGGGATTTTAAAGATCGAATGTAAGTTATATATGATATTCGGCCAAGGGCCATTTAATGGTGATTAAATGTTAGAAATTGATTTAACATGTGTCCATGGGTATTTTGACAGATACCACAACCAAAGGATATATTTTTCGGGATTTAAATCCATAAGGTAAGTGATTAAGTACATTCGGCCAAGGCCATGAGTAGTGACTTGAATCTATTTCTTATTTGTTCAAAAGCCGAAAACTAACTAGTTCAATGATTAAGTGTATAGTCGATTGTAATAAAGAAGCATCACAAAGTTTCGAGATTTGTTTAGGAATCAAATCGATAGCAAGGTAAGATTTTGTTTGTGATAAACCCTTCGGGATTTAATCTTATAGTCGAATAGGTTTTTGCTCAATATTGTGTGATTGACCGAATGTAGGGAGTTAAAGATCTAAGGCAGTAGATCGGATTTCGGGAAATCAGTGAATTTGCTAAGGGAACCAGGTGTGTACCCCACACTATCTTTGAATAAGATATATGGTAATATTTAATGTGAGCATGGTTATAAGAATGTGAATGTGGCTAAGGTACCATGCTATGGTACAAAGTACCCAGGTACGTTTCCTACTCCTACTAGGACTAGGAATATATGTTAAATATAACATGTGATTAATGATAAGAATGTGAATTTAGGCATGATGTGCATGATATGTATGATATGGGGCATTCGGGTTATATGAAAAAGGGGAAGTGAATGTGGTGACTCCGGTCATATTATCTGAATGTGGTGACTTCGGTCACATTATCTGAATGTGGTGTCACATGGCACAAATATTATCTGGTGGCTATGCCACGAAAATTATAAGGGCAATGAGCATGTCGTCTGCAGCGGCAGCCTTCGATGGTGTGTAGCGGATGGAGGGTTGACTTAGTAGTCCCCACGGTGTGCAGGTTAGTACGGGTGATGTGTAGTAGATGGCATATAGGTTTGGGTTCGGGTTGCATCACTTTTTCCTCTCTGTTATATGAATATGCATGTGATATGATAATGTATGCCTGAGCTATTAAATTTTAGTGTTGGTTACATATTGAGTCTGTTGACTCACCCCGTTGTGGGAACATGTTTCAGGTGATGAACAGTGATGGACCGGGACGGCAGAACTTGAGGTGGCCATGCTCAGCTTGAAGTTTATTTTATTTGGACATTTTATTTTATTTAAGTACTTTAAATTAATTGGGTTTGTTTTGATGTAATAAGGCCACTGTGGAACTATTTCATTGTTTTATTATGTTTACAAATTTTTATTAAGTTAAAGATTAAGTAAATTTACTTTCTAATGAACTCTAAATGTTTTGTCACCTAAAAATTAAAACGGGTTTTCAATATAAAACGAATTTGTTTTCAACTCGAGCCCAACCCAAAACAATATTTCTTTCAAACCACACTATTTTCCAAAGTAACCAAAAAAATTTTAATCGGTTTACATTGAGGAACATACCAGATGCGGTCAAGGCTCGTGGGCCTGGTGTGGGGTGTTTTAGATGGGTAATCAGAGCGAGTGATTCAGATTCTGAAAGATATGCTGAGATGTTGTATACTCGAGTTTGAAGGTAGCTGGGAAAAATATTTACCGTTAGCTGAATTCGCTTATAATAACATTTATCAATCCAATATAAAAATGACACCATTTGAAGCTCTTTATGGGAGGAAGTGTAAAACACCATTGTATTAGTTTGAGTTGAGTGAATCCAAAATGGTGGGAGTTGATTTGATTCGAGAAACTGAAGATAAAGTTTGAATTATTCGAGATTGCTTGAAAGATGCATCTGATCATCAAAAATCGTATGCGAATTTGAAAAGGAAAGATATAGAATTTGCTGTTAGTGATTTGGTATTCTTAAAAGTCTATCCGTGGAAGAAAGTGTTACGTTTTTCTGCAAGAAAGGAAAGCTGAGTCTGAGATTTATCAGACTGTATGAGATTGTTGAAAGAATCGGCTCTGTACCTTATAGATTAGCTTTGTTTTCTGAACTCGAGAAAATCTATAATGTGTTTCATGTTTCAATGCTGAGACGGTATAGATCTGATCATTCGCATGTGATTCCTCATAGTTAGATTGAGCTACAGCTAGACTTGACGTATCCAGAAGAACTAAGAATTTTAGCTCGGGAAGTCAAAGAACTGCGGAATAAATGAGTACCGTTAGTAAAAGTCCTGTTACTTAACCATGTGTCACACACAACTGAGACACATGCCCGTGTCTCTGCCCATGTGGACAAAAATAGGCTATTTACCAAGCCATCTTTCTCAACAAAATTGTTTTCACCTACACCAACCCAAAAGGCATGGAACATGATATACATAGGTATTCAAACCAATCTCAACCAAGCCTAATTCATGATAAATCCTATAATATCCTGAAATTGGGCTTGTGCATTTTTGCTTAATTATATGAAATAGTATGTCTTAAGTGTTATGAATGTGTTGTGTGCATTTTTAGAACCTTGGAAATGTAAGGAAATGTCTTAGAAGATATTAAGTTTAAGCTTAAAAAGAGGGAACTAAAGCAGGGTGGCCTTAAGAAAATTTTTGGAGGAAATATGACACACAATTGGGCTTGGAAAAGTGGCTTGGAAGTGCCACTTAGGGCTCTGGAAATGACGCCATATGCTAGGGGGGAAGGACTTGTGTTCGAGTCGCGTGGGAAGCAAAATTTTAAGGTTTATTTTTGCTTAGTGACGTCAAAGGGAGGAGAGTAGTGGACGGCACCAAGGCTAGATTCTAGGAGCTTAAGTCCTTTTTATTTTAGAGATAAAGGAGGGATAATTGATGGATTATTTTTATTAATTTTAAACAAAGTGATAAAGGAGGAAAATGTGGGCTATGATAAGGGAGAAGTGATGGCCAAGTAAGGGACTCTAAGCTTAGTAATTTCGGGTAAGCTAGTAAAAGGGGATAGCCGAATATCATTCAATACTTTTTGCCTCTCTTTCAAGCACTCTTTTCTCTCCAAGCTATCATCTTCTTCTTCTTTTCTTTTTATCTGTTCTAGCTGAACTTTCCATTCCCCTATTTTCACCATTGCCGTTACCCTTAATACTTCATACCTTTTCTTTTGTGACCCTTGTGGAAGCCGAATCCATAACCCTTGCTACCCTTTTCAAGAGCCGAATATATAAGGAGCTTCTAGACGAATTTTTCATCAAGCCGAATATCTCAGTGGTGATTGACATAGGTGCTGTCGAAATCTTCAGTAGGGGTAAGATCAAATTCGTTTTCCATTCTTTTTTTGATAGGCTTGTCAAAATCTAAGATCTAATTGTTACTATTGTTCTTTGGCCGAAACTATGGAGAAAGTTTTGGGATTTGCCTATTGTAGACCACAAGGAAGGATCTTTCGGGACTTTCTTCTGGATTTCATAGATCTAAGGTAAGCCACAAGTATTTGGTCAAGGGCCATTTATTATGATGTAATGTCAGAAATTAATCTAACATGTGTCTAGGTGATTTCGACAGATACCTAGGGTAAATAGCAATTTCGGGATTTCAAAACACAAGGTAAAGTACATATGTACATTCGGCCAAGGCTATATTCAATGATTAGATCTGTTTCATATTATTCAAAAAGCCAGAAACTAACTTGTGATGTGATTAAAGGATTAGCCGATTACAAGGAAGAAAGACTACAAGTTTTGGGATTTGATTAGTAATCAAATCGGCATCAAGGTAAGGGTTTTGGGTGCAATAAGCCTTCGGGATTTAATCTTATAGCCGAATAGGTTTCTACTCAACATTGAGTGATTGATCGAATGTAGGGATTAAGGATCTAAAGCAGTAGATCGGGATTTTCGGGAAATCAGTGAATCAATAAGAATATCAGGTGTGTACCCCACACTATCTCTTATTAGATTTAAGGCAATAAACTTAATAAATATATATGTTTATATTAATGTGAATGTGGCCAAAGGTACCATGCAATGGTACAAAGTACTCGAGTGCGTTTTCCTACTCCTACTAGGATTATAACGTGAATCATATAGCATATGTGAAATTATAAGAATGTGAATTAAAGAATGGGACATAATCTGTGCATGATATGTATGACATGGGCATTTGGGTGATTATGCAAGGGGAAGTGAATGTGGTGACTTCGGTCACATTATCTGAATGTGGTGACTTGATCCACGAATATCTGAATGTGGTGCTTTTGGGCACGAAATATTATCTCGGTGGCTATGCCACAATATTTATAAGGGCGATGAGCACGTCGACTGCAGCGACTGCCTTCGATGGTGTGTAGCGGATGGAGGGTTGACTTAGTAGTCCCCACGGTGTGCTGGTTGGTACGGGTGATGTGTAGCGGATGGTACCTAGGTTTGGGTTCGGGTTTGCATCATATTATTTAAATGTTGTATGTGCATGTATGATTTGATATGCCTGAATTTGTTAAGACTTTGTGTTGTGGTTACACATTGAGTCTGTTGACTCACCCCGTTGTGGGAACATTTTTCAGGTGACGAACAGTGATGGATCGGGTTGGCAGAAGCTTAGGGGTGGCCATGCTCAGCAAGGAATTTATTTTATTTGGACTTTTTATTTTAAGTACTTTGAATTTAGTTTTGGGTTTTATTTTGATGTAATAAGGCCATAGTTGAACTACTTTATTTTACTTTTATTTATTATGTTTACGAATGTTTGTCAATTAAAGATTAAGTTATTTTAAAATAAACTCTAAAGGGTTTTGTCACCTAAAATTGAGGGTTTTCAATATAAGATAAACTTGTTTTCAACTTGAGCCCAACCCAAAAACAGTCTTTCTTTCAAAACACACAGTTTTTCTCCAAAGTAACAAAAGAACTTTGAACCGGTTTACATCGAGGAACATACCAGATCCGGTCAAGGCTCGTGGGCTAGATGTTGGGGTGTTTCAGCTTGGTATCAGAGTCCAGTTTTAAACTCTCGGCCTTGGGTTTAAAGCCCATAACATTTTTAAATTAAGGCCCAAATGAATTTTCGTGAAATTTAAGCAGGTTTTCTGGCATGGCACCTAAGTCTCTGACCCGAAGTCCACCAGGTAAGTACCCCTAACCATCTGTGTGATTTATGTTATGGATTGTAGAAGGGTATAAATGGAACGTAGAATAGTATGATAGGTACTTGAACCCTAGGACTAGTTTACCCCAACACTTACATAAGACTTAAGTGCCTAAGTAAACAAACCTATGGCTAAGTCGCCGAGTTAGGGTGTGGCAACCTTTGTGCGCATGTCTAGGATTGGATCTGGAAGAGCCGTGTACTTAAGCAGTCCTAGTGACTCACCTCCTCTTTGCTGGAATCCTACATGGTGCGTAGCTTCACTTCACCCTAACCAAGAGGACTCAGTCACAGGCTAAACATAATAACTAAAACCCAAAAGGGATTAGCCACATTTTCATGGAAACCCTAGTTTTTAAAAGTCAACAAACTACTCTTTTGAATTGTGAAAATTGTTATTTTTGAAAAATTTCCTAAAAATTTCTAAGTTGCAAAATTACCTAAATACCCCTGACTGTAAAATTACAAAAAAATACCCTTGGTTTATAAAATGTCCAAACTACCCGCAGTTTTATCAAAATTTCCTTACTTTATAACAAGTCCAAAAACCCTAATTTGCAAAATATCAAAATACTTTGATTTTGGAAAATTACGAAATTGCCCCTAACCTACAAATTACCAAAACGACCCTAATTTCCAAAATTTTTTGCAACATCACCGTTTCGGAAAATAAATTCTCAAAAAGAACCCCCAAGTTTTGCAAATTTTGAAATACCCCTGATTTATTAAGCTTTACAAATCTACCCTGGTTTATTACCGAAATACCCCCGAATTTCAAAATTTCCAAAATACCCCCGGGAATGCAAAATTACCAAAATACCCTTATTGACAAAATCACCAAGGAACCTTATTTTGAAAAATTATGAAAATACCACTGTAGGAAAATTGATGAGAACACCCCTGGGATAGGAATGAGACAAAGAGGCTAGGGTAATGAATGTGTATGGTAGATACTACCAAATGAATGGTTGGATGAATGTGCTTCTTGAATTAGGATAGAGAACTTGAAACTTTGTTTGACCGAAAGAACCCCTATTAATTCTCGTTTCATAAAATTTCTTCACGGATAATTAGTGGAACATATACTAATGCATAAAATTTCCTAATCAGATTAAGGCATGATCGTAAGAATGAGCTCTAGGGGACGTGGTCGTAATGTTCGAGGACGCGGTAGAGGTAGGATGACCATATCTGAACCCGTTAGGTCAGGTCAGGGATCTGATAATGAGGTACCACCGCTACCACCACCAAATTGTTAGGGTGGAAACAAAGACGATCGAGACAGGGGATGATCTTTGTATCGCAGTCGTCTTCGCGAGTCCTAAATATGGTGGTTTGAGCGGTGGAAATATGGGGAGCTCGAAGTCCGCATGCCCGGCGACTTGAGCTAATGGAGCTGAGGTGTTCCGTGGAGTATCGGGTGTAGCACCCAGTACGGCTGAATATTGGTTGGAGGCAACCGAGTGAATTATGGATGAGCTCGATCTGACCCCTGAGGAGAAATTGAAAGGAATGGTGGCACTGTTGCGCGATGAAGCGTATCAATGGTGGTTAACAGTTCGGGATGGTGCCAAAGCTAAGGATCTGACCTGGGAGTACGTCAAGGCGGCGTACCAGAAGAAGTATATTGGAACCAAATATACTGATGCGTAGAGGAAAGCTTTTCTGGGGCTAGTTCAAGGGAACAAGTCCGTAGCGGAATATGAGGCGGAATTCCTGAGGTTAAGCCGATATGCTCGAGGCGTGGTGGCTATGGAACATGAGCAATGTGTCCGGTTTGAGGACGGACTAAGGGATGATCTGAGGTTGTTAATAGCCCCACATCAGGAGAGGGAGTTTTCTGCGTTGGTGGAAAAGGCTAAGGTAGCCGAGGGGATTAAGGACTCTGTTAAGCAGAACTCTGATCGGAACAGACAGAAGAGAGGTTATGGATCGACAGGATCGTCTGAAAATGTGCAGAAGAGGCCTAGAGTTGATGGGCCGCGAGGTCAGCCAGTTAGCTCAGGAGGGCAGTATCGTACTTGTGATTTGTGTGGGAAGAAACACTTAGGTGAGTGTTGGAAGAAAACGGGAGGATGCTTTAAGTGTGGGTCCAAGGATCATATGATTAAGGACTGTCGGGAATCGATCAGCAGCTCAGAATGTTAATCAAGCTGGTAGAGGTGGACAGCTGCCTCAACGAGGCCGTGGTCCGAATGGCAGAGGTAATGGTGTTGGCAGAGGACGTGGAACACCAGGTCGAGGTGTTGCTAATACTGAGGCAAGGCAGCCGTGTTTGGTTTATGCGGTTCGCCAGAAGGAGGATGGAGACGCACCGGACATCATAACCGGTACGTTCCTTATTTATGGTAAGCCTTATGTTGCTTTAATTGATGTGGGCTCGACCCATTCTTATGTTGCATGTAGAGTAGTTGAAACTTTAGACATAGCCTCTGAACTTTTGGATAGGGAGATGACTATAGTAAGCCCACTAGGTCAAACTGTAGTGGTGAATAAAATCTTTCGGAGTGTGCCTCTAGAAATTCAAGGAGTAGTATTCGCTGCTGACTTAATGGAACTACCTTTCGGGGAATTTGATCTCATACTCGGCATGGATTGGTTAATGGAGCATCGGGCTGTGTTGGATTGTGCAGCTAAGCAAATGGAATTAAGGACCCCAGAGGATGAAGTAATAGTTATGATCGGAGAAAGAAGAAACTACTTGTCTAATGTAGTTTCAGCACTTAAGGCTGTGAAGATGGTTCGAAAAGGGTGCAAGGCTTTCTTGACTTTTATTAGCGCGTTGGATGCTAAGGAAGGGAGTTAGTGGGGTAAGGACCGTAAGGGACTTTGAAGATGTGATTCCAGAGGAATTACCCGGAATACCCCCAGATAGGGAGGTGGAATTTGGAATTGATTTGCTACTAGGAACAGCTCTTGTGTCAATTGCCCCATACAGAATGGCACCAAAGGAGTTGGTTGAGCTTAAGGCTCAAATCCAAGAGTTGCTGGATCGTGGGTTTATTTGACCCAATGTGTCTCCGTGGGAAGCACCAGTCCTGTTTGTGAAGAAGAAGGATGGAACTATGCGTATGTGCATAGACTATCGTCGGTTGAATAAGCTGACCATCAAGAACAAGTATCCTTTGCCAAGGATAGATAACTTGTTCGATCAGCTTAAGGGGGCCGCGGTATTTTCGAATATAGATCTACGGTCGGGATATCATCAGCTTAAGGTGAAGAAGGCAGACATCCATTAGACGGCTTTCCGAACAAGATATGGGCACTATGAGTTCTTAGTGATGCCGTTTGGTTTGACGAACGCCCAGCCGCGTTCATGGATATGATGAACCGGGTCTTCAACCCTACTTGGATAGGTTCATCGTTGTGTTTATTGACGACATCCTAGTGTACTCCAAGTCAGAAGAGAAGGATGACGAGCATCTTCGGATTGTGTTGCAAGTGCTAAGGGAGAAGAAGCTCTACGCCAAGTTCAGTAAGTGTGAATTTTGGCTGAAGGAAGTTGCATTCTTAGGGCATGTGGTATCCGCGGAAGGAATAAGGGTGGGTCCTCGAAAGATTAAGGCAGTGTTGGATTGGAAGCCACCTAAGTCTGTGGCTGAGATTCGTAGCTTCTTAGGTTTGGCAGGCTACTACAGAAGGTTTGTGGAAGGGTTTTCATCGATAGCCGCACCTTTGACTAAGTTGTTGAGGAAGGGAGTGCCTTTCGTATGGACAGATAAGCAACAAGAGAGCTTTGAGAAGCTTAAGAGGGTGTTGACTGAAGCTCCGGTATTGATTCAGCCTGAGGCAGGGAAAGATTTTGTAGTGTACTGTGACGCCTCTCATACAGGATTAGGATGCGTTTTGATGCAGGACGGAAAAGTGGTCGCTTATGCGTCTCGACAGTTAAGGCCACATGAGGTTAACTATCCGACTCACGATTTGGAATTGGCGGCAGTGGTCTTTGCTCTTAAGGTATGAGGCATTACCTTTATGGAGAAAAGTCTGTGATCTACACAGATCACAAGAGCCTTAAGTATTTGCTGACTCAGAAGGAGTTAAACCTGAGACAGCGAAGGTGGGTGGAGTTACTGAAGGACTATGACTGTTCTATAGAATATCACCCGGGTAAGGCGAATGTTGTGGCAGATGCTCTAAGTCGGAAGGTGGTGTCGAATCTAAGGGCGATGTTTGCACATCTGAGTTTGTATGACGATGGAAGCCTGTTGGCAGAGTTGCAAGTCAAACCGACGTGGTTGAGTGAGGTAAAAGAGGGTCAGTGGGCTGATGAGGATCTAAGTGCTAAGATGCAGCAAGTTTAGAATGGCGGTATAGAGGATTACAGTATGTCCAGTGAAGGAGTGTTGTGTTTCAAGGGCAAGGTCTGTATGCCGAAAAATGAGGAGTTAAGGCAAAAAATTCTTCGAAAGTCGCATAGTAGCCCTTATGTTATGCATCCCGGAGGTACTAAGTTGTACAGGGATCTAAGGGAACAGTTTTGGTGGCCTGGTTTGAAGAAGGAAGTTACAGAATTTGTCGGCAAGTGTTTGACATGTCAGCAAGTTAAGGCTGAACATCAGGTTCCATCAGGGTTACTTCAGCCAATCAAGATTCCACAATGGAAGTGGGAGAGAATTACCATGGACTTCGTTAGTGGGCTTCCCCTTACGCCTACTAAGAATGACTCGGTGTGGGTAATAGTGGACCGTTTGACCAAGATCGCGCATTTCATTCCGGTAGGAGTTGACTATTCTTTGCAGAAGTTGGCAAAATTGTATGTGGTAGAAATTGTAAGGTTGCATGCAGTTCCGATATCGATCATCTCTGATAGAGACCCAAGGTTTACTTCTCGATTTTGGAAGGCTCTACATTAAGCTTTAGGCACTAAGTTGGATTTCACTATGGCTTTTCATCCACAGTCAGACGGGCAGTCTGATCGAGTGATCCAAGTGTTAGAAGATATGTTGAGGGGCTGTGTGATGGACTTCAGAGGAAGTTGGGAGGAACATCTGCCTTTAGCAGAATTTGCTTACAACAACTGTTATCAGGCCAGTATTCGGATGGCACCGTATGAAGCGTTGTATAGACGGAAGTGTTGAACTCCTACTTGTTGGGCGGAATTAGGGGAAGGACGAGTTTTGGGTCCAGAGATTGTGGCAGAATCCGAAGAGAAGGTTGAGATAATCCGAGCACGGTTGAAGAAAGCTTCTGATAGACAAAAGTCGTATGCAGATCTTAAGCGAAAGGAGATAGAATTTGATGTGGGAGATCAAGTATTTCTTAAGGTTCCGCCTTGGAAGAAGGTGATGAGATTTGGTCGAAAAGGAAAGCTAAGTTCGAGGTTTATAGGACCTTATCGGGTATTAAAGCGAGTTGGACCAGTGGCATACCAGTTGGAGTTGCCTTCGAAATTGAAGCAGATGCACGACGTATTCCATGTGTCCATGTTACATCGTTATCGATCGGATGCATCTCATGTAGTTCCGGTTGAAGAGGTGGAGCTAAGGCCAGATTTGTCCTACGAGAAAGAGCCGATTCAGATCTTGGAACGAGATGTGAAAGTGCTACGAAGGAAATCAGTTCCTCTAGTTAAAGTGTTATGGCACAATCATGGATCGGAGGAAGCTTCGTGGGAGCCAGAAGAGGCAATGCGACAGCAATACCCTCACTTGTTTTAGCCAGGTAACTTCGAGGTCAAAATTATTTTAAGGGGGTAGAACTGTAATATCCTGAAATTGGGCTTGTGCATTTTTGCTTAATTATATGAAATAGTATGTCTTAAGTGTTATGAATGTGTTGTGTGCATTTTTAGAACCTTGGAAATGTAAGGAAGTGTCTTAGAAGATATTAAGTTTAAGCTTAAAAAGAGGGAACTAAAGCAGGGTGGCCTGAAGAAAATTTTTGGAGGAAATATGACACACAATTGGGCTTGGAAAAGTGGCTTGGAAGTGCCACTTAGGGCTCTGGAAATGACGCCATATGCTAGGGGGGAAGGACTTGTGTTCGAGTCGTGTAGTAGGCAAAATTTTAAGGATTATTTTTGCTTAGTGACGTCAAAGGGAGGGGAGTAGTGGACGGCACCAAGGCTAGATTCTAGGAGCTTATGTCCTTTTTATTTTAGAGATAAACGGGGGATAATTGATGGATTATTTTTATTAATTTTAAACGAAGTGATAAAGGAGGAAAATGTGGGCTATGATAAGGGAGAAGTGATGGCCAAGTAAGGGACTCTAAGCTTAGTAATTTCGGGTAAGCTAGTAAAAGGGGATAGCCGAATATCATTCAATATTTTTTGCCTCTCTTTCAAGCACTCTTTTCTCTCCAAGCTATCATCTTCTTCTTCTTTTCTTTTATCTGTTTCTAGCTTGAACTTTCCATTCCCTATTTTCACCATTGCCGTTACCCTTAATACTTCATACCTTTTCTTTTGTGACCCTTGTGGGCTTCTAATCCATAACCCTTGCTACCCTTTTCAAGAGCCGAATATATAAGGAGCTTCTAGACGAATTTTTCATCAAGCCGAATATCTCAGTGGTGACTGACATAGGTGCTGTCGAAATCTTCAGTAGGGGTAAGATCAAATTCGTTTTCCATTCTTTTTTCGATAGGCTTGTCAAAATCTAAGATCTAATTGTTATTATTGTTCTTTGGCCGAAACTATGGAGAAGGTTTCGGGATTTGCCTATTGTAGACCACAAGGAAGGATCTTTCGGGACTTTCTTCGGGATTTCAAAGATCTAAGGTAAGCCACAAGTATTCGGTCAAGGGCCATTTATTATGATGTAATGTCAGAAATTAATCTAACATGTGTCTAGGTGATTTCGATAGATACCTAGGGTAAATAGCAATTTCTGGATTTCAAAACACAAGGTAAAGTACATATGTACATTCGGCCAAGGCCATATTCAATGATTAGATCTGTTTCATATTTTTCAAAAAGCCGGAAACTAACTTGTGATGTGATTAAAGGATTAGCCGATTGCAAGGAAGAAAGACTACAAGTTTCGGGATTTGATTAGTAATCAAATCGGCATCAAGGTAAGGGTTTTGGGTGCAATAAGCCTTCGGGATTTAATCTTATAGCCGAATAGGTTTTTACTCAACATTGAGTGATTGATCGAATGTAGGGATTAAGGATCTAAAGCAGTAGATCGTGATTTTCGGGAAATCAGTGAATCGATAAGAATATCAGGTGTGTACCCCACACTATCTCTTATTAGATTTAAGGCAATAAACTTAATAAATATATGTTTATATTAATGTAGATGTGGCCAAAGGTACCATGCAATGGTACAAAGTACTCAGGTACGTTTTCCTACTCCTACTAGGATTATAACGTGAACTGTTATAGCATATGTGAAATTATAAGAATGTGAATTAAAGAGTGGGACATAATCTGTGCATGATATGTATGACATGGGCATTTGGGTGATTATGCAAGGTGAAGTGAATGTGGTGACTTCGGTCACATTATCTGAATGTGGTGACTTCGGTCACGAATATCTGAATGGGGTGCTTTTTGGCACGAAATATTATCTGGTGGCTATGCCACAATATTTATAAGGGCGATGAGCACGTCGACTGCAGCGACTGCCTTCGATGGTGTGTAGCGGATGGAGGGTTGACTTAGTAGTCCCCACGGTGTGCTGGTTGGTACGGGTGATGTGTAGCGGATGGTACCTAGGTTTGGGTTCGGGTTTGCATCATATTATTTAAATGTTGTATGTACATGTATGATTTGATATGCCTGAATTTGTTAAGACTTAGTGTTGTGGTTACACATTGAGTCTGTTGACTCACCCCGTTGTGGGAACATTTTTCAGGTGACGAACAGTGATGGACCAGGTCGGCAGAAGCTTAGGGGTGGCCATGCTCAGCAAGGAATTTATTTTATTTGGACTTTTTATTTTAAGTACTTTGAATTTAGTTTTGGGTTTTATTTTGATGTAATAAGGCCATAGTTGAACTACTTTATTTTACTTTTATTTATTATGTTTACGAATGTTTGTCAATTAAAGATTAAGGAAATTTATTTTAAAATAAACTCTAAAGGGTTTTGTCACCTAAAATTGAGGGTTTTCAATATAAGATAAACTTGTTTTCAACTCGAGCCCAACCCAAAAACAATCTTTTTTTCAAAACACATAGTTTTTCTCCAAAGTAACAAAAGAACTTTGAACCGGTTTACATCGAGGAACATACCATATCCGGTCAAGGCTCGTGGGCCGGGTGTTGGGGTGTTTCAAATCCATATTATCAATCACAAGACACACAAATATCCAAATAAGTCATTCAATTCATACAAATTTCACATTTCCAAATCACCTAAATGGTCACTTTCAATTATGCACAATTTTGCCTAAAACCACAAGCATATCAACTTCCAATTTCAACCATTTGACATCCATAATGCAAATTCACAATAAGCATATAAATGGAAATTATCAACCATACAAAAAAAAGGCTATTTTCACAAATATATACATCACCAAGTATACCAAAAATAAGCTAAGTCTCATGGCTATACACATAACAACCATTCATCATTTACATGCCAATTCAAATGGCTAAGTCCATTTCACACATATACTAAAATGACCAACTCTAATCAAAACATAATTTCAAAAGTACCAAAGTGAAAGCTTGATAGTGTGATGCAATCTCCGACGACTCCCCATCCAAGCTAGCTTCGATAAACACTATAAAACATGGAAAAGTAAACAGAGTAAGCTATAAAGCTTAGTAAACTCATATAGTTAATAAGTAAAGCTCACCATTCATTCACAAATCAAGTAGTATGAACATAATATACTACAAAGTCATTAAGTAATAAGATTAACAAATATTCAATCACATGAGTAATCATGAATTCACACTTTTCATAGGTTCAATGCTCATATAGTTTCCGTACATACTTGTACTGATACGTATCTATATCTCACCATTTCATATATTTGATATACCTGTTGAACCATTTGGAATACTATCGGATACTCGGGAATCTCGCACCTTAAGTGCCAATACATAGCTGAAGCTATCTCAATCTCATATCTCATATAATGCTCACTCTCGAGCTATCAACGGGTCTGCTCACACAAGCTGATGGTCATGACGTAGCTACACGTTGTTGCTCACACAAGCTGACAAGAATCAGCAACACATGCCAGATAACTCAACCACCAGTAGGACGTACGGACCAGCACCCAAATCACATAACCTCTAATGACATGTGATTTGTATCCTAATCTATTCCTAAGGTTCAACTAGGATTTCACATTTGTCAAATCGTCATCAAACATATACGTAATATCGTATTCACAATTAATTCAATAATAAAGCATTTAAAACATAATTATATTAATGCTTTTTAACATACGAACTTAACTCGATCGCAAAAATGACGAAATGGATTGACTAGTCCAATACTTTGTTTTTCCCCCGATCTAAATTTGAGCTCCGCTTTTCTTGATCTATATGTAATCAAATTTAGCTTATTTAATTTTCAATCAATTCAATTTAGCCCAAAATGCATATTATGGCTGTAACAGCCCGATTTTAGCTAAATCAGAACAGTGGTTTCGGAACCACAAATCCAATATTACAAAAATATTTTAATATTATTTTATGTGTTTACAGTATGTTTTTTTACATGTGTGAAAATTTCGTGAGCTAATTTTATCGTTTAAATGGTTAATTAGAGAAAAAGGACTAAATCGCGTAAAGTGCAAAACTTGTGTTTTATTAGCTAAAAGTTTCTAATAGCTATAGAACCTTAAAGTTAAGGTCCTTATGTTGAAACTAGACCATTAACATGATATTGGATGATAGTGGCTTGGTAAATTTGAAATTATTAATGTTCATTAAGGTTAAATAGGTAATTTGGTTAATAAAAATTTGTTCATCTTTCTTCTTATTGCCGAAATTAAAGGAGAACAAGAAAAGAAATAGGTTTTTTTCATTCGGCCAAGGAAAGTCAAGCAATTAGGTATGTTTTGAGCTCGATTTTTGATGATTTTACGTTTTTGAGATCGTTGCTTCATGTTCTAGCTAGCCCTTACCTTTAATTTTGAAACTGCTAAAGATTTTGGGAGTTGCCATTGTTGAATCTATGTTTTCTTTGATGTTTAATGTTTAAATATGAAAGCTTGATGATAGTTTTACATGTTTTGTTAAGTGATTTTTTGACAAAAATGTCAAATAGGGACTAAATTGAATTATGTGAAATTTATGTGGTAAATTTGTGAAAAAAAATGAAATATGTCGGCTACTAGGGACACTAGTGAAATTCGGCTATGGTGAAATTGGATTAAATTGCATGAATTTGTGTTTTTAGGAAATAAGGACTAAATTGTAAAAGTTGTGAAACATTAGTGGCAAACGTGTAAAAATGCCCAAATGTGTATTTTCCGATTAAATTGAATGAGTAGATGATTAAATGAGTTAATTTTGAATACATATAGATCAAGAAAGAAAGAATTCAGATTTAGATTGGAGGGAAAACAAGGTTATCGAGTAATGATGATTACATTATAAATGTGTATTAAAATGCTTTAATATTGTATAAATTGTTAAAATGGATTTATGGATAATATATGAATTGTGGAAACAACTCTACGAATGCATTCAACGATAGAAACGAAAAGTGTGAAAGCCCGGTTGAACCTTAGGAATAGTTTTGGATACTATGGACATGTCAGTAAGTGATATGTTGAGTTGGCTTCGGTGATGTTAGCACTTTGGGTGCGTATTTTACCGATTTGGCTTCGGGCCATGCATATCAGATGATTTGGCTTTATGTAACGTCCCGAATTTTGGGCCCAGATGAATTGGGCTTTGGGCTTTGGGCTTTGGGTCTCATAATTTAAAAAAAAAAGAAAATGACAAATGACAAATGACATGTTGGCTTTAAGGGTTTAATAAACTTGGAGTGTCTAGGGGTGTTGGAGAAGTACTGGGTTCGAACTTTGAGGAAAAAGAATTTTTAATTAATTAGTAAAGGAACCAGGGCAGTGAGTAGTTGGGCTTTTAAATAAAAATAGGGAAAATGACATCAAAGAGCCTTGTTGTGGAGTGGCTAAGTAACGCCACTTAGGGTATAGGAAGGTGGCGTTATGGGCTAGCTAGGAGATCTTAAGTTCGAATCCTAGCTTAGTATTTTTTAGGAGTTTAATTTTGGCCTTTTAGAAGGTTGGAAGGTGATGATGGACTCTAAAGAAAGTGATCAGAAGAGAAAATATAGGAAAAGGATTGAGGAGCTTATCGTGGAGAAAAATTAGGAGATGAGATATGTGGAAGAGCTTGAGCCAAATTGGGAATTTGGGGATAGGAAATTCAGCTATATGCTATAAATAAGTGTCGATTTTGGGGTTCTAGGCTAATGCCAAATTCTTTCTTTTTATTTTCCCGAAAACTACTTTTCTCTCCAAATACCTGAAAGCCGAAATCCCTTATTCTTCCTCTTCTATTTTGCACTGATTTCTTCCCTTCCTTCTCATCAAACTCATTTCTTTCCTTTACTTCTAGTATATTTCTTTTGTGTCGAATATTCTTGGTCCCTAAAGTCTAGTATTCGTTTTTGATGAATCCCTTGTGTACCACCCTTTTTCTTCCACAATTTGATCAAAGCAATCTTTTTTCGTCAGTTACTTAACCAAATATTCGTTCTCTCCCTCTTTCAAATCTTTTATTATCCTAAGTTGGCTAAATCTTCTGGGACTAGCTATTGCATTCATTTGGCCGATTAATAAGGAATTTACGATGAGCAAAGGGGGATCTAGTCAAGTGTCAGTAAAGATGCCGACTGAGTGTGAGCAAGTGACCACTACTCCCAAGTTTAAGCGACGTAAGGTGTCGGCGGTTTGGGACTTTTTGCCTGGATGCAAAAGGGGGACTACAACGGACCTCAGATTAAATAGGCAAATCGCAGTCGATCAAGGCAAGTATAGGTTGTCCTTCGGTGAGTGGTTGTAGTGGATTTATTTTAATTTATTAAGTAAGTGACTAATGGAGTGTAATGTTTGAATATATGTTCTGACAATTATGAGTACTTAGTAATCCATGTGGTAAGGTGTGTACTTCTACCCTATGATTCGATAGTTTAATATAAAGCCGAAGGGGTGTACA